>CM060919.1:224221891-226721891 GCA_030737875.1 Allium sativum | reverse complement strand
ACTGGTGAAGATGGCAAGTTCTGATAATCCTAAAGAAACTGAAATGGTTCCGATAGAGGTTTTGGAATCACCAAGTTTTGACGTAATGGAAGCAGATCTAGCCTTGGAAGTTGACCCAGAGAGAGAATCCTGGATGACATCGATCAAGAATTTTCTCAAGAATGGAACCCTCCCGTTGAAAAAGAGCGAAAGACGAGCTGTAAGATGCAAGGCTGCAAGATACGTTTTATAGGACGGCGTCTTTTATCGCCAAGGGTTTTCGATGCCCCTATTATGGTGTATCGCACACGACGACATTAAACGTGTACTACAAGAAGTACATGAAGGTGAGTGTAGAGACCACACTGGGGGCTAGACCCTAGCATAGAAAGTATTACGGTATGGATATTTCTGGCCAACCGTGAATAAAGACGTGGCTGATTATTTACGACGCTGCGACAGATGTCAAAGATTTGTCAAAGTTCCCAGAGCGCCTCCGACTCAGCTCAATTCGATGGTAAGCCTATGGCCGTTTGCCATGTGGGGGAATTGACATTATTGGGGTGTTACCTATTTCCAGAGGAGGAGCTAAGTACGCGATCATTGTCGTGGACTATTTCACAAAATGGGTGGAAGCTGAACCCTTATCAACTATCACGGCCAGGAAGGTGATCAGTTTTGTGGTAAGAAACATTATTTGTCGATTTGGGATACTGAAGACCATCATAACTGATAATGGGATGCAGTTCGACAGCATCGAGTTCAGAAACTTCTGCCAGAAATACAAGATTGATAAACGATACACTGCAGTAGCTCACCCACAGTCAAATGGCCAGGTCAAAGCCATAAACAAGGTCAATAAATCTATTCTGAAGAAGCGGTTGGAGCGCTCCAAAGCCAGATGGGTAGACGAGTTGCCACTAGCTTTATGGGCCTACAAGACAACCATTAAGACGGCAACCGGCCATACTCCCTATTCACTTTCCTTTGGGTCAGAAGCAGTGATCCCGGTAGAATTGGAAGTCCCTTCTCATCGAGTCACGTATTATGACCCGATGACAAATAGAACACTCCTCCTAGAATCTCTTGATATGATTGAAGAAAAAAGAAACGAAGCAGACTTACGTGCCTCGAGACATCGATATCAAGTAGCGCGTTATTATGACCGGAAAGTCCGCTTCAAAACTTTTGAACTAGGAGATCTAGTATTGAAACGAGTCTTCCCACCTTCGACCCAATTGGGTCCAAAATGGGAAGGGCCATACACCATCCAACGGAAGCGTGATACAGGAGCATTCAAGCTAACGACCGTGGACAGTGAAGAGATTCCCAGAGCTTGGAATGCTCAGCACTTACGATGATATCTGAGCCAAATATAAAATGTCTTCCTTTTTGTTTTTATAAGCTATGTAGAAAGGCACGACTTGCCTTAAAAAGTCTGTTTATATGAACAAAGGATTATGAAGTGGATGTAGGCTACAACATAGCTGAACCACTATAAAAATATCGTGTGTCATTTGCTTTTCTGCATTATTTATATCTTCAACAATTATTCTATCATAACCATGAAACACGAAATATTAAATTAGGTTTGGAAAGTTGGGGATGACCTATGTGCAGGAGCGAATAAAATGACCGCTTGTACGATGAAACGCAAAAGAATGGGAAGAAGACATTCTTAACTCTAACTCTCAAGAATTGAGAAAGAGTATAAAGGACGGGAAGACGACGTCCCTTGAGGCGTGAAGGTGCACCCAGATGAGAGACCGCCTCAACAATACTCTAACCTGGTTATGAGACATGAGAGTATAGAGATGCTAAAAAGAATAGGCATCAATGACGAAAAGAAAATGGCCCCGTCTGAGAATCGGGGACAATTGGATTTTGAATTTAATCAATCTTGAATAATTCTTTCTCAGTTATCCAAGATTGACTGGGGGCATATATGTTCCCCTCAACAACGACTTCATTATATAACTGTAATACGACATGCTTTTGCATTTTTACTTAAGTACTAAACTAACAACTATCAGACATTACAGGTAATAAATTATTATTATTTACAAACACGTGAGTTTGTACAGGGAAATCAAGAAAAGGATGTGAGGGCCACACTCGCTGCAACAATTGTGGACCAATTGAATGCCAAAATAAAACAAAGCACTTCGTCACTTGGGCTTTGGAGTGGATTTGGATTTTTGGCAGCTTTATGAGTAGCCCTAGCCTCTTTTTCAGCATCAGTCATAATGCGCTTCGGTTTTTTCTTCTCTGCAGTCGAAGTGCTAGAATCGGTTGATTTTTCCCAAGCGTCGGAACACTGGAATCAAGAGAAGATTTTTTAGCAAGCTCTTCTGTAATAGACCTAGTTGAAAGCTTAACGACTAACCTTGATCAAGGATCCACCACTGTAAGGGGCTAAAGGCTTTCAGGGTTCAAGTCTTCAACTTTTAGCTGCATATGTTTGTCTTGTTCGGCTTTCATTTCAGCCAAAGTGATGTCATCAGCATTTTTTGAATCCCCAAATATAGCCACATCGGGATCTTCTTCATGCTCCTTGTTACCACCATCATCTTTTAAGGCATCTATCATCTCGTCATCATGAGAAGTGTCGACCTTAGACAGTTCAGCTCCCCCTCTTGACTCAACGATGGTAGCTTTATCCTGTTTTCCTTGAGTCTTTTCGCAGATTTTTCCCCAGTAGTGGTTCCCTGATGCACATCAATCTTCTTGGTCAGTGCAACACCTACAGAATGAGAAGCAACAGTTATCAACTCAGTAGAAAATAAAGGATCCTCCATTGATTGCCCAATTATGTGATGAAAGGTGGAGATGGCCTTGACAAATTGAGGTGAAAAGGTAGAAATACCTTCTGATGGCCTCTCGATTGGAGTGACTACCGTCTCTGAAGCTGATTCGGGTATAGGAGATAAAAGAGACGCCTGAGGAATTCCCGGATTCTCGGGATCATATCCCTCGACTTCAGTAGTTTCAGCAGTAGCGGAAGAAGAACCAGTCTCAGGGATATTCTTTTGTTTGGCCATCCGCTTCTCCTCCTTCATAGCAGCGACAATGAGACGACGCCTCTCGGCCAGGCGTGCCAGTTCATCATCTCTCAGATACTTTTCCATAAGTTTATCCTCATCAACGAAGTCTACCTTAAGTTCCTCTTTCTCCCGTTCGATGATTTGACTCCATACGTGAACTAAGGTAGTTGGATAGTCTTCAATCGAAGAGATGTTTCAGCGACAAATTATGTGCGCGAAGAATTCAATCAGTAGTTCGCCAAAATCGCGCACTTCTTCCTGAGCCTCTGATAGCTGTTTACGGGTCTCTTCAGCAGACTTAATGACATTCTCCACATTCCCCTCAGCTAGGGCAGCCCTATTCTCGGCTTCCATTAACTTGGACTCCAAGTCAGCGTTTCGTTTCTCCAGTTCAACATTTTTTCTTGCTAACTCGACTTTTTCTTGCTCAAGAGTATTATAAGCCAGTTGCATTTTGACATTGTCTGACTTAGCGTCTTCCGCCTGTTTCTTCAACTCCAAACGCTCTTGACTATGAGATTCCAGCAAGTCATGATAACGCTTCTGTAACTCCTCAAATTGTTGTTTGAAGTTGTTGGCGTCTCATTGAGCGATGACGAGTTGATTCTATGTGTCTTCCATGTCCTTCTCCAAATTTTTCAAGGCCTTTTCATCGGCATCCGCAGTCTTTTTCATCGAATTAACATCTGTAATTAAAGTTTGAATAATTCTGGAGAGATTGCGTGAATATTTGAACATCTCCGAGTGTTGCTTCTCGACTGCGTCAATCTTTGCTTTAGCCTCATCTGCCCACTTTGAGGAAATAAGCTCGAGTGTCGGTAAAAAAGTCAGATTCTCAAAGTAATGATCTTGGAACTACTTCTCCAGATATGCCAGCTTAACTTTGGACTCAGCATCCAGTGGTGGTGGTTTGCAGTATGTTAGTTCATTGTCTTTTCTCTTAGTTGGGACGATGGCCGTATCACCCTTTCAGATCGCTTCTCAGAAACCTTGTGTTTGTCTCGTGAATCGGTATGTTTCGGTGGACTTTTTTCCCGACTGTGTTTGTCTTGAGGAGAAGTTCGGTCTTTACGCTGTGATGTATCTTCCCCTTCGACGACTCTGGTAGCTCTTATATCTATCTGGATCTGACTGGACGGGGAACGAGAACGCGAAGTATGTGGTCGATAAGAATCATGAGGCCTTCTGTCATCTCGGCCCCGGCTCTCACGGTAATCATGCTCGATATCGGAAGGAGGTCTAGACATGCTACGGTGCATTTTCCTGACATCGTAATAAGGGCAAGACATTATAACTGCGCAACAATGTAAGTGGAATTCAGAATCAGTGTTCACATAAAATGTGAGTGCTGTGATGTGTGGTGCTAATGTGTTAAGTGCATCCTAAGTGGTGTTCCCCCCGACAAACCTGAGTCTGAAGCCAGACTAGCACAAGTGGGCTCTTTGGCCTTCACGGGAGTAGTCTCCTCTGAAGAAGTGAAAGTTAAAGGATTTGTGCCAAAGTCCTCTGAAGTATAGATGGTTTCAGGTAGGGGAAGATCTCCTAAACCCTGAAATGTGGAATCGTCAGTAGTAGGGACATCTCCTTGAGAAGCATATGTTGGCAACTCTTTAGGGGATGTTGACTTCTCAGGAGAAATAGCATCACCAGGGACGGTATACCCTTCTCTATGTTTTTCAGCTATGTTGGCTAACTCGTCGTCCTGAGTTGAAGATGGAGAAGGTGAAGTCCGAAGAGGTATTGTTGGACCTTTCGAGCCCTCGCCCGTCTCACGAATAATGTCTACTAGGGGTATGTACACATATGGACCAATCCCATCACCTATGCTACGGGTAATGGATAGTAACCCGTGATGGTGGAGATGCTCATCCTTAAGAACTTCGTCGATGGTTAGAAACTTTTGATCGCCATTGAGAAGCCGATTCAAATGACCAAAGTACAATTGATCCGATATTTGTTTTGGGTTATCAACTGCGAATAAAAAAGAAAGCAAGTTATTGTGTTGGCATGAACATTCAAAATTTAAATCTAGAAAATCGGTGCTTTACTTGATTTGGTTCATCTCCTTGCGCACCCCGGTTGTTGCCTGATATAAAACCATTCGAGCTTGAAATCTCCAACCTTGCTGCTAAATAGAGATGAAATAATTTTTCTTTTTGGGACTGATTCAAAATAGGAGAAGGAAGGAGTCTCTTGAGTTCGATGCTTGAAATTATAAAAAAAGTGGACGTCATCGAAGGTAGGCTCTATTCCTAAAACCTCTTTGTATGCTATGTACAAGGTGTATAAATAAGCATAAGAGTTGGGATGTAATTGCATGGGGGAAATCCGCATCTGTCTCAGAATATCGATAACAAAAGGTGGAAACGGTGGAATAGCCCCTACCATACACATCAATCGGGTAACTTCCATAAATCCTTCCGGAGGATTGTGGGGACGATCTGTTTTCGATGGCTCCATGGTATCTCTTTTTAATATTCCGTGCATTAGACATATTCTAACAAGTCTGTCGTCATCAATCGTTGATTCAACAGAATCTTTGGGTAACTTCAATATAATGGCAGACTCAAACTCATCAGGAGCTCAATTATCTCCTATTCCTCCTTCCTCTTCATCGCCGAGAGAAACTTCACTATCGAAAGGTATTTCCCTATTATGTGCTTCTACTTCATAATCTGGGCCCTCATTGTCCCATTCAGTGTCTGAGGGAGAGGATATATCATCAAGAGTGAATCTCTCAGAAGTTTCCGCAGTTTCTCTCTGCTCTGCTAACCTAGACGAACGTCTCTCTGCCATGATCACTAGACTACTGAAGAAGCAATAACATAAGTTAGAGTAAGATAGCCCGTATCCCCCCGTGTGTGTATGTGAAATAAAGTGTGTGCTATGTGTGCAAAAGATGCAAGGTAAACACATGAGAGTGTGATGCAAAGGTTTTATAAAGCAGTAATGTACAGAATAGTCCTTGATGTTCGTTTATGTTCGTAAAGCGCTATCCTAACTGTTCTTTAAGTTGAAGGTTGTGTCAAACATTAATTTAGCCAATTGGACAAATTCTTGTGCATTAAGATGGACTGCTTCGGTTCGGTTCGGATGTACGTGTTGGGATCGGATCGGGAGGCAAAGCCATGCTTTGGTCTGAAGCATACATTCACACCTATTAAGATAAAACCGGATCGGTTCGGAGGCAGACATTTAGGGCGGTCCGGATTAATGTGAACACCCATGCCTCTCTTCCTCCTTGTTTCTCACTCCGACCCGACCAGGTCAAGTGAGCTTTGTTTCCCCTCTTTGCTTTTTTACTCCGATCTGATCCAGTCACATAAACTTCTCTCCCTTCCCTTCACTTCAATATTTCTCTACCCGAACTGATCCCAACTCCTCTCCTCTCCTTCTTCTTCTCCATCTTCCACCTCACTTAACTGACACCAAACCCAACTCCATGACAAAAAACCCCAATCAAAACCAAGCACTTGTACGATTAAATATCCAACAATAAATCCTAATCCCATGTCCCAACGCCTCGAGGTGATGGCGGAGCCACCAACGACGACAGCGAGGGAAGAAGGGGCAACGATGCCTAAGCTGGGCAAACTCCATGCTCAAATCGTTCAAATTGACTACCAGTCGTAACTAAAATCAGTTATTATGAAGGCGAATTGAAGTTTTAACCTACCTACGGATTTGTTTTGGGGACTAATGAGAAGAGTTTTGAAGTTTTGTGAAGTCCTTTGTTGAAAGCTAGGGTTTCGATGTAGGGAATAATAAACGGGGCAGCGAAAGGAAGAAGGAGGAACGAGATAGGTAGCTGATTTATATACATGTCGATGGTGACCACTCGTATTCCCATCTTTTTTTCCTTCTCGGACTGCGGTATAAGCCCACCAACTCATTCTGGTCTGCAAACCAGTATCGAGCAATAAAAGAAGGAAGGCTGTTCGGATCGGGGTCCGAACCGAATGGGATTAAACACAATAACTTGGCATACAAATTAAATTCAAAGGAAAATAAAGAAAAACATTACCTGGAGGGACAACTGGAAATCAAGAAGAGTTCTTAAATTCATTAAAAATGAAGGAAGTAATCCACACGCTTCGTGATGAATATATAGACGGCGAGAGATACGACTTTTTGAAGCAGCATATCCCTATATGTCAACGGAAACGACCTTTTAACGATTCAAATTCGAAGACCGATGAATAGATGATGTCAAGGCACGCTCCATCTTCGATAGAAGCATCCCTTAAGGGGCAAAATGTTAGCCTACTTTGTGAACTAGACTACACAAAGTTAAAGAATCAAAGAATGAAGAACACTCTGCCAAACTTTCAGATCGAATCGGATCTTCTTTTGACAGAGACAAACCAACACAAAGCAATGAAGGAAAGGATGCAGACCGGACCGGATCAGAAGTAGAAAGGTCGATCCGAACCCCATCTAATAGTCTATCCGAGCCCAGGATGCCAGCAACTTCACTCACACGTTCTCCTTAAGAATCGAGGCGGTTACACACACGTTCTACCCACGATGGCCACTAAACATATGTGTTGTCCTCACCAGAATCCATCCGAACCCGAAAGTGGCGGGTTGAAGGCCACATGGACCCGAACCGATCCGGTCCCAAGAGGATTTTACACCTATAAATACTCCATCAAGAGGCATTTGTAGGGATCTTTTGGCACTTTCAGGATTAAAATTCCTTTGCAACCCGAATTTTATCAACTTATTCAGTCTACAATCATCTTTCAAGTCATATTGCAAAAGAAATTGAGTGAATCAATGTATGAAATGAGTGAGAATTGAGTGAAAATCATCATTGTACTCGCATTCAAGACATCAATTGAAAAAGAAGAAAAGTGGACGTAGGCTATTTAACGCCGAACCACTATAAATTGTGTGTTTTCTTCGTTTTAATTTTCATTTCATTAGAATTTTTACTAGTTTGGGTGTTAGACCCAATTTTGGATCTAACACTCACTATGCTGGAGGTACTCCATGTAGACTGACTATCTCACTAAGATAAACTGATGCCAACCATGCTGTTGTTCTCTCAATCTTAACAGGAACGAAATGAGAGCTCTTAGTAAGCATGTCTACTTTAACCCAAATACTGATGTTTCCTTTCCTTGATCTAGGAAAACCATCAATGAAATCCATAGAGATGCTCTACCACTTCCACTGTCGGAACTCCAAAGGATGAAGTAAATCGTTGGGCTTCCTTTGCTCAGCTTTGACTTGCTGGCAAACTAAACATCGTGAGACAAACTCCACTACATCTTTCTTCGTCCTAGACCAAAAGAAAATCCTCTTCATATCTTTATACATCTTTTCACCGCCAGGATGTATAGTTATCCTAGAATAATGTGCTTCCTCAAAGACTGTCTTCAACGAACTCCCAACTCGGGAAACACAAAGCCTTCCATCCCATCACAACCATCCTCTATCATCCGTGGAGCATCTATTAAGGTGACTTGAAGTCTCCCCTTTACTGAGGCTATCCATGATGTCGCTATTTACGGATCCTCTCGCTGCGAAGTTCCTTTCTGATCCATAAGAGTGGGTCGCACCTCTAAGGATGCCAACAAACCAGGTATAAGATCCGAAGATGGCCTAAAATCGAAGGTCGATATGTATTCCAAGCTCCGCCTCTCAAGGAATAGTGGACTCAAAGTCATCCTCTGCCTGATCAATGCGTACACCACCACATTACCCTTTCCAAGGGTATAATCAATCTCAAAATCATAGGACGTTAGGAACTCCATCCATCTTTGCCGTCTCAAATTGAGATCCCTCTGCGAGAACAGATACTTGGGAGATTTATGATCGGTATACAACTCGAACTTCTCTCCAAGTAGATAATGTCGCCAAGTCTTAAGCACGAATACTTAGCAGCCAACTCTAAATCATGGGTAAGGTAGTTCTTCTCATGAACTCGCAACTGTCTACCACTATATCATACTACCCTTCCCTCTTGCATCAAGACAACACCGAGCCCTATACCACATGCATCAGTGTACACTGTGAACACTTTGTTCCCATCTGGCAAAGTGAAAAATGGGGTTGTTGTCAGAGCCCTCTTCAATTGCTGAAAAGCATCCTCACAATCAATATCCCAAGAAAAGGTCATATTCGTCTTTGTCAGTCTGGTGAATGGGGCAGATATCTTCGCAAATTCCTCAATAAACTTTCAATGATAGACCGCTAAACCAAGAAAACTCCTCACCTCCGTTGCATTCTTTGGAATCTTTCAATCTTGAACTGCAACTACTTTCGCGGGATCCACTGCTATCCCATCCTTGGAGACCACATGCCCTAAAAATCTGACTTCCTTTCTCCAAAAATGACATTTGTAGAATTTGGCCTTAAGCTGGTGCGCTCAGAGAGTCTTTAAAACCTCCCCTAAATGTAGGGCATGCTCTTCCTTGCTCTTCGTGAAGATCAGAATGTCATCCACAAAGACCACAACAAACTTATTCAGAAACTCCCGGAATACCCTACTCATCAGATCCACAAAATACGCGAGTGCATTCGTCAACCCTAAAGGCACGACTAACCACTCGAAGAAGCCATCTGGAGTTCAGAACACGGTCTTGTCTATACTGTCCTCGGCCAACCTCAACTTATGGAAACCCTTGGCCAGGTCTAACTGAGAGAAAACAGATGCACTAACAAGCTGGTCAAACAGATCATCTATCCTCGGAAGTGGGTGTCGATTTTTCTTTGTAGTGAGTTTATTCAACTCTCTGTAATCAACGCATAAGCAAAGCGAGCCATCCGCCTTAGTTTCAAAGACGATTGGAGCACCCTATTCAGATATGCTTCACCTAATAAATCCCTTCTCAAGTAGCTCCCCTACTTTCATACTGTGCTCCCTCCTTTTCCTAGGAGCTTTGTGGAGCATTGGCCATGTGACTAGCTTCGCATTATACACCAAGTATATCTAGTAATCAATTTCACGCCTGAGAGGTAAGCTCTTAAAATCCTCAAAAACATCTGAATACTCACAGACTACTAGTACATATCGTAAGTCATCGAAAGATGCATCAAGTGATTCTAGGAAACTAAGCATGACAGACCCCTTTAGGTCACAAGAAATCTCGAGAGTCCTCCCATAGCTAGTGAAAAGTCTAACAACCCTTTTCTCATAGTCTAGAATGGCACCATACATGGCTAGCCAATCCATCCCTAGAATCAAACCGTAGACCATAAAACCAAGCACATATGCATCTCATTCAAACTAGACGCCAAACACAGATGTTCCTGAACCTCGACAAATCACAGACAGATGAGTCATGCCCTCAATGGGGTTTGAGATAATAACCGGATTCAAAAACATACAAGTACAAAAGTGCAGAGACTCAACCACATAATCAGATGTGAAAAAATGTGAAGCGCCAGAATAAAAAAGAGTCCTAACAGGATGATCGGAAAGAAAAATCAAACCTTCAATAGAAACTTTCCTACCTCTATCCGGTACACTAGCTACGAGAGCATTCACCTGCTCTCCAGAAGATCCTGCCCTTTGGCCCTGTCCTTTCTTATTCAGGAAATTCCTAGAAAAGTATCCGATCTCATAACAGTAAAAACAAGAATTCTTCCTTTTTCTGCAACCTTTGACCAGATGACCTATGCATCCACCACCATGACATTCCCTCTTGTATTGAGTTTTTTCATTCTTTGCACCCTTCTTTTGTTGTTGCTATTCTTTCTTGGACCACACTTCCTTGTTTTGTGCCTCATTAGTCTTGGCTTCTTTCTTTTTGCCTTTATCTTCTTCGTGCATCAATGCCATATAAACGAGCTTCTCGAAAGTTGCCCCATCGGAATACGAGACATAGCCAATCCATGGAGGGGTTCATTCAATCCTCTTGCAAACCTCAAAGCTTCCTTGTGCGGGGTATTCACTAGCTCCAACCAAACCTCGCCAACTGATTGAACTTATTGACTACTCTTTGACAGACATGCTTCCTTGCTTAAATGCCCAACACCTTTCCATTTTCATACTCTCTTCTGCCTGAGAAAGGAATTTCAGCTCGAATCTCTATCGGAAATCATCCAAGTCCCTACTGTACGCCCTGCTTGCATCCCACATGAACGAAGCCTCATCCTTCAACTGCTAAACGACCAACTGAATCTTCCTACAATCGTCAACCTCAAAAATCCCAAACAAATTCTCCGTCTCTTTAAGTCAATTCCTCACTTCTACAAAGGTCTCAGTTCCTCGGAATGGCTTTCCTCCCACAGCACAGAAATCCTTGCATATCTTGGAGAAATTATCCGCTCACGGAGGAGGAGGGACAACGACTGCAGCTGGGGAAGGGGCGTTTGCTTGGCCTCCAGCAGGTGCCATAACCTCGAGATATCTACAGAATCAAGATGGTATCTGAACGTCCTCGGGAATATTCGATTCCCCTAACACGCTAAAAAGAAAAGGAAAGGGATTCAAACAGAGAATCGAAATATATTTCATATGGCTTTGGGGAATACGTTTTTCAAAACCAGACTTTTCTTTTGAAAACTCTTTCTTTTTGAAACCTTTTTGAAAACAAATTTAAAAATCTTTTATCCAATCTTGTAACCTTCAGCTCTGATACCAAACGTGACACCCTACATCCATTAATGTCACTCTTTAACAGAATGCATTAAGTTCCATGAAGCATTATAAGTAAACAGAAACATAAACATCACAATACAACTAGAAAATAGCAGCGAAAATTTAAAACTTTATTTTTCAATATAAAACATCATGGTCCAAAATCGAATTACAACATTGGTCTGAAATACTGAAAACCAACAACATCAAATAAAAGTATCTGCCTTGTACTAAAATCATCAGAGTACAGTAATGTAAAATCATAGTTCCCAAAAAGAGCCATAACATAGTAGGCAAATAGTCAAAGTGGTACATCAAAGCAAATCCAAAATCCAAGCAGAAACAAAAGAGAGAATCCTAATCAAGCCTGAGCACTCCTAACCTGAGAACCTAGGGGAAAGAAGAGAGAGAAAAGGAAACAAAACGGGCAAGATATAAAGTCTGGCTAGTCCAGTTATTTTTAACATATAAATAAGTAAAAGCATCCTGACAGGCATACAAATTGAGTGAGAGATAACAATATCATGTGATAGGTATAATAAACTGAACATGATAAGCATGATGAACTGAACAGATTACGCTTCTCAAATACTTTTATCTGCACAATTCCTAGTATATCATATATGAATGATCCCACAGAAACATAATGGTAGACTTAGGTGTACTTCTAGCAACGGGTTTTACCCCCAAACAGTAATAACAGGTACCCCAACATATAAATAATAGGTGTTACCCCAACCATAAATAATGGGCACCTAAACGGGCAGGACTAGATGTACCCTAATTACTACCCCTAATCAATCGGCTCTCTATCCCATAAATACCCTATGTCGACCCCACAATAGGATGTATCACTTCCTAAAATGGCAATCTCCATATAGACACAGCCATATCTATTGGTGATATAGCTTCTTGTTATCCTTAACTATCCGGACCCATGCATGCACATGACTCCATTAGATCGCGCTATCAGAACACCTCTTCCCATATGAACCTCTTATAATCGGCTTAGTAAGTGTGCCCCGACCCCTACCTAGTTCGAAGTCTCCCTTTGGTACCAGTATGGGTTACTGACTAATACGAATCCCACACCACAGATGATACAAGCCACCCCTAGGCTTGCATCCCCACTACTAGATCTTTGATAGGTTATGCCTAATAGATTAACAATCCCGCATAACCCCAACATATAAAACAGGTTAAGTTTATCGGGTTCGTATAACCCCCACAGATTCAAACAAGTTAAGTATTACAGTTTCATTATATGTTCCGCTTAATCTATTAATTAAGCCTACAGATTTACATGCCCTAACCCTCACGTCATAATTCACAGTATAAGATATGCCTTAAATTATAGTCATATATCACAGTATATGGTATGCCCCCAAATCCCAGTCATGATTTATAATACAAGATATGCCCAATTTAACTTTCCCAACCATTCCAATTTCGTTCGTTCGCATATTTCAGCGATAGGCCTAGGCTCGAAGGTAGTCTGGTTATAAAAATAAAAAGGGAAAGAGAGAGAGAAGAGAACAAAAATAGGCATAATAACAGAATAGGCATATGATAATAGAAGTAGGCATATCATAAATAGGCATATAAGAACTGAATAGTAGATCAGGTGTACATGTAAAGGCAGATCTGTTTAGGTGCGAATCAGATTATTAATAAGCATAGGTTTAAATCCAGATTTATAGATATGTTAGGGTTACTTGTTAAATGTTTATATCTAAAAATAACATGTACTCACAAAGACTGGATAGAAAGAACGGAGAACAATAATAAGAAAAACTTGCAGAAGAACTTCTTGTATGCGTATAAGTTGTTGTTGAAGAAGAAATAGGCTAACTCAATCCAAGCAGGGGAATCATCTTGTTCTCCATTATTTTCTATGTGTAAAAACAATAGAAATGCAGTCCTATTTATAGCCTTACACCAACGAATCTCGTTTAGAAATAAGTCCAGGTTCATAAATGAACTTGGACGGATCTCTGGTAAGTCGAACCCGGGTTCGACACACCCATGAGTGGGTCGACCCATGGGTCAACCCCTGTAATGACCTGCCTTTTTGATCGCTTCAAGTCGGTATTTAAACCAACTCGAATCGTTCAAAACGAAATATTGTTATTTAGCTTATGAGGATTAAAAAGAATAAAAAACAAAATCACAAAATAAATAAACTACAATATCTCATAGCGGAAAATTTGTTTAAAATATTAGAGTTTACAAAATTTTACAGCGGAATTTAACTACATAAATTTTACATAATTTTCGATTCATAATGCACGTGTCTGCGTCTTCACGTGCCTCTCTACTTTGTGAGTTGAAATGTATAATATGTAACACTCGGATTTGACCCGAGCATTCCATGTAAAATACAAAACACTCTAGTCAGGATTAACTTTATTTAAGTAAATCAATTTCAATAAAATACTAAAATATAGTAGTCAATCCTAACTATATATGACTTATAACTTTAAACATATGTTAAATATAGAATAATCATATCAGTGAAAATGTCAAGCAACACAAGGACAACATCAGTTTGATAAAAGTGGTTTATATATTCAGTTTCAGGTAACATTCAGATTTCAGCAATATTCAAGGAACAGATTTCAGAAATATTCAAGGAATACATATCTAAAAATATATGCAACTATCAAGGTGAATGATGACCACATATTCAAGCTATGCGAAGGAATGTACGTATATGCAAAGAAATGTATGTATACATATGAACTGGGCATTATCAAATAAACACATACACAAATAAAGTTCTAGTTTCATCAAAACTGAGAACATAAAAAAAAAACCAATTCAGGCAACATGTTTCGAAGAGGCATGACATATAAACTAGTATAGTAATCAACTTTTTTTTTCTGGTGTAAGCAACTACTTATCCCTATATATCAACCGTTGAAAGAAAAAAAAAACTTCCCTTTGATATATACACAACAATAATAATGGTCAAATACCTAGGAAGTAAGCATGTAAATCAAATACAATAAGGCAGCACAATACAACCCTAACAACTATCCACAACAATTAACAGTCCAAGCTTCATGAAATCAAATAATCACCATACTAACTAGAACCACTATATTCTAGTATTTCATACGAGATTGACCACTTGAAATCAAAAGTAAATCGTGAGAGGGTGCTCACCTTTCAGCGTTTCACTAGTGGAATAAGGCGAAGAGATGGGAGAAACATTGGCTCAATCCATAGCTGTGATGGAAGACGGTGGCACAAAACGAATTCTGGCGAAGAACGAAGGCATTGCTAGACTCAAAGAGAAGGAGGAAGCAAAGGACGTCAGCGAGATTCTGAACAGTGTTTGATGACTTGGGTTGTGACGGTATGGTTACTAGAGGTGAAAGGCTTCATTCATTCTTTATTTTATTATTATTATTATGTTGAAGCCTCATATTTAAAAAAATTGGGAAGATACAACTTGGTGAAGGAAGATTGGGTGCTGCTTTTTATGAATGGACAGAAACGAGAAAAGGGAGAGGAGCAGGCATAATAGAAATGACGTGGTGTGTGTGTGTAGGTGAAGGCAAAAGGTTTGTCAATTTTGTTTTAAATGCAAACACAAGCTATCTATTCAAACATTTAAACTATTCCTATTATAAATGTAGAAGCACAGATAACCATTTGTTTTGTTTTTTTAAATGTTATTTATAATTTTTCTCATGAATGTGCTTAATATTAAAAGGAAAGCATTTATGTTATATAAAACATTTTAAACTATATATTATATGTAAGCATTAAAACATGTTTAGGGAAGAATAGGAAAAATAGGAAGCACTTATTTATATATGCAGCCATTAAAACGTTTTACATTTTGAGTAGTCATTTCACAAAAAGGAGGGAGGAAGGTAAAAGGGGCAGGTAACTAAGCATTTATGTTATACTATATGTATTATATGTAATTCAAAATGTTACAACTTGATATAAATAAAAGAAATGGAAGGGTGCTGTAACGCATGGTCTGGAAATGAATTAACAAATGTTTTGTTTTGCACTCAAGCAAAAACTAATGACTAAGCATTAAAATTTACCCTTCCAAAATTACGTTTTGTTTTGTTTTGTTTTAAATGTAACAAGTAATTATTCCATTCTTTTTTCATTAATTGCTTTGGTTTTAAAAGGAAACTTATTGAGTGGGGCTAAAATTTGAACAGACAAAAATAAAGGGGCTGATAATACATGGATATTAGAACAGAAGAGGAAATATATTTACATTTGACAGAACAAACTTCCGTATAGTACTACAGAAATTCTTACACTACTACATTTAATTAAATGTATACCAGATACAATTAAATTTGATTGCAAATCTTTAACGTTAATTTCTGTTAACTACGCTATTTAAACTGTGCATTATTTAAATCGCTTCTATATGAAAATAATACTTTTTTAGGGATTAACGTTTCCTTACAAATCAATTCTATGTTTTAATTCCTAAATAAGTACAATAAATTAATTTTATCATTTAATTCTTGTTTTTAAATCGAACATTTCTTATATATCATTGACACTTAACTTTGTGATAATTTCTTATTAAAAATCATATTGAACCATTCATTATTATCATAAATTTTATTTAATAACCATTTTAAATTCAATAATTAAATTACATAACTTAAATAATTGAAATATATAGGATGTTACAACCCCCTTGGGGTGTGGGTCGACCCCCAACGGGATAATTTCCCGCTTGGTCTTCCCACCTCGATTTTTGAACTGATTTGAATTCTGGACTTGATTTGTTTATATATATAGCTCTTATACATATACAAACTTCTAAGCTTAATAACTTCTTCATATATGCAAATTCAGAGTCTATTTTAAGCAGAACTCTGAGATGAATGAAATGGTGCAGTCCATTTTACTAAATTCCCAGTATTTAATTAAGTATTCTTTAGTTTATCATTATAGTGTTCTTGTTAAAATTACGGGGTGTTACAAGTTGCAATAGCCTGCTACATTTACATAGAAATTTAATAATACCATTAACAAGAAATATTTATTTTTGAATTTTTGGTAGTAAATATTTTATTTTAAATAACAAAGATAAGTTAGATAAATTTAAGCTAAATCAGATGAAGGTATTTTTAATGGATATTCGAATAGAAGTAAGGCTTATAGAGTTCATAATACTAGAATAAAAATCGTTGAAGAAACAATGCATATTTCTTTTGATGAAAATTCTAAATCAATCAGTAATATTA
This sequence comes from Allium sativum, assembly GCA_030737875.1. Classification (NCBI taxonomy): domain Eukaryota; kingdom Viridiplantae; phylum Streptophyta; class Magnoliopsida; order Asparagales; family Amaryllidaceae; genus Allium; species Allium sativum. Next base: position 226,705,035 of record CM060919.1, on the reverse strand, counting down.
TTATTATTGTTGATGAGAAAAAAATTATAAATGAAAAATCAGACCATGAATTCAATAATGGCTAAATTAATGGTAATCTAGAAGAATTACATCCAAATAAGAGAACTAGAATTTTAAGAGATCACCCTATTTGAAGACAAATAAAGAGGCATAGGCTTCTAATAAATCAATTAAATAAATGAGAAATGTAGCATTTTTATCAACTAATTAATCCAAAAATCCATTAGAATTATTTAAAGATGATTCATGGAATTTAGCATTGCAAGAAGAATTAAATCAGTTCACGAGAAATGACATTTGGGAATTAGTCCCAAGACTGGAAAACAAATCAATAATTAAACCAAATGAGTATATAAGAATAAATTGAATGAAAAAGGAGAAGTTGTATGAAATAAAGCTGAATTAGTCGCACAAGGTTACTGTCAAAAAGAAAGAATTGAAGATAATGAAATCTTTACACCCATGGAAAAATTAGAAGCTACTAGAATCTTACATGCTTTCACAAATCACAATAATTTTAAATTATATCGAATGAATTTTAAAAGATCTTTTTCCAAATGGCTTCATAAAAATGATTTATACGTAGAGCAACCCCACTTTTTAAAGATGAAAATTTTCTAATCATGCTTATAAACTAATGAAAATTTTACATTGTCTTAATCATGCTTTTAGAGCTTGGAGTGAAAGACATAAATCTAATTTATTTCAATTAAATTTTAAATTAGAAAAAAAATATTACATTATTTATTAAAATAAATAAGAATGATATTCAGTTAATACAAATATATTAGATGACATTATTTGTAACACCCCACTCCCGCTATGATCACTCACTAAGGGAATGCCATAGCATCGGTGGAGTATTTTAGTGAATATAGAACAGAAAAATTACAACAAGACAGATATAAATAGTACTTGAAATTTTAAAACATCATCTCATAACAGCGGAAGTAAAACATGTCTGGTTACATCATAAAACCACAATAAAGGTCAAGTACAATATCCATCAAAATAAAGAAGTACATAATCCCACTCTCATACAATAGCCGAACAAAAGAAAAGATAACTGGATAACTGGAGCTTTACATCTATCCAAGCTCCTAAAGACTGGAACAGCAATCCGATCAAGCTCCACTACTGCTAGGATCCACCGTAGGACCTGAGGGTTGGGAAAAAGATAAAAACAACAGGGTCAGACATAAGTCTGAGCGAGTCCTATAACTTTAACAATACAATCGTTAAAGTAACCAGAGAAGACATAAACTGATATACGGTAACATATAGGGATGAATGGCTACCCTAAGCAGTCAACTAAACGAAGATAAAGGATAAAGACGCATCTACCCTCCCTAAGGTAAATTACTAAACTGCACCACACCAGTCGTTCCTAACTTAAAGGTTGATCCCACCCAAGGACTTATAAAATTTACTAATTAGTACCTGCGTACCCCTAGGTGACCAAGTAGGCGCCACGGGGCCCTACAATCCACTAGGTGTACACACTACTTCCCATTCGATCGGCTCCCTAACGTAGATACCCATGCTGGCCCCACCGTGGGATGTATCATTCCCCAATGTGGCAACCTGATGGAACTAAAGGTGCACGGCTTATATCTACTCGATGCAACAACGGCTTACCTACCAGCCCGGGCCCACTCACGCATATGAAGCCCGTTGGACTTGCGTTGCCACCGCTAACCCGTTTGCCTCTTACAGTCAAGCCCAGTATGCGTGTCCCGTCCTCGACATGGGTCGAGCCCACAAAGATACGTATGGGTTACTGGTTGAAATGGGCCTCCACAAGCTACCCACCTAAGCTTGTCCCTTTTTCTAGTATATCCCACTTAACCCTTTAATCATGTTTTAATTACATGTTCCATTTTGGTTAAGTATTCTAATCGTATTTTCTATTGCCACCCAAGGCAACCACTAGATTTTCTCATGCCACCCGAGGCACCCACTTAACCCCTCATGTCCCTCTACATGCTAATGTGGTTAAGTGTTTCTTAATTAATTAATTAAGAACGTAACCTTTGTAAAGACCTCTCACATTAGACTGTCTTTTATGACCGCTGGTTAAGCCGGTTGGGTCCGGGCAGCCTTATGTCATAACAGAGTCTAACCTCGTGTCTTTACATTAATTACGTATTTAGTTTGTGCCTAAGACCTCTCACATTGGGCTAACATTTGTAGCAACTGGTTAAGCCGGTTGGGTCCGGGCAGTTTTACGCTACAACTGAGTCCAACCTCGTGTCTTAGTCAATTAATTACACCTAATTAATCACCCTCATAATTTTATATTAATTATCCCTAATTAATCAAGTTTTCTTAACATGGGTAGACCTAACTTAATAGGTAAATTCCCATGGGGTAGACCTAACTCAATAGGTAAATTCCCAACACATAGTATGGGTACACCTAACCAAATAGGCAAATTCCCATACTATGTTTATTTATTTTGTGTTATGCATAATTATATTAATTTCACACAATCTTATTAACTTATGCATTTCATTACCCCATCGTTCCCACGTAATTTCGTTCATGATATAACACATATAAAAGGTGTCAACTTGCATATGAATGAACATGTTTCAAAGGTGCCATCTTGCATATTAACAAACACATAACTTGCATATGAACTTGCATAACATGTCACATAACTTGCATATAATATGTCACATAACTTACATATTCATTTTGCATAACAAACTTGCATATTAGCTTATAGACTTGCATAATGTGTCATCATGAACTTGCATATTAATAAACATGTAACTTGCATATTTACATACATGTAACTCGCATATTAACAAACATGTAACTTGCATATAAAGAAACATGTAACTTGCATATTTACATACATGTAACTTGCATATTAACAAACATGTAACTTGCATATTAACAAACATGTAACTTGCATATTTACATACATGTAACTTGCATATTAACAAACATGTAACTTGCATATTTACATGCATGTAACTTGCATAGCATATTACCATGAACTTGCATAACATGCATATGATTACATAGCCCACAACTTGCATATTTAGCATCATGCAAACATAACATACATCATATTAAACTTGCATAAGCTTACATACTCAACATGCATAAACATAAGATTAATGCTAACATCATATCATATGATTCAAAGCTCATTAACCCACATACAAAACCATAAATCTCATCACATCTCATCTAATTAGTTTACCAAAAGATCATCAAAGTGATAGAAACTCACAACTAGCAACTTTGAACACCAAATGAAGAAGATTAAGATGCTAAGAAGGGATTAGAAGTTGATTAGAGAGTGATTAGTATGCAACCCTCTTCATAAAATTAGTGGAGGCCATGAGAGCTAGCATTTTGCCATAGTTTAGTCACTAGGTTTAATTATGAATGAATTAGGGTAGGTTAGGGTCTTATTTATAGATTAGGCAAGTGTTTTAGGCCATAGGATTAACCCTAGATTCAATCCAAGCCATCAAAGCATGTCTTGGGGAAGAAGTCAAGTGTAGGAACCATCTAGGGCCTTTAGATTAAAGATGGACCATGAGAACCATTCAAATGCAAAATCTGCACTTGAGCGAATCGGCCCACGGGTTGACAGCCAAACACCCTGGATTAACCCCTAGTCGACCCAGCGCGCTCGGGTCGACTTCAAAAATCGGCCGGTTCGGTTATTCCCCTCTCCCAATTCGCTGTTTTGAGCATTTTTGCATATTTATTTATTAAATTTTCAATTATATATATATATATATATCAATATATATATATATATATATCTACACAACCCATTTCACTTAATTAAGTATACTTTAATTTGGGAATTTTCGTGAAACTTCGCGAGGCCATATCTTGGTCATACGGACTCCGATTTTCGAAAACTCGGACTCTATTTCGCGTATTTTTCCGAGACGAACGCAATGGCATAGCCCGTTTCCCTTGATTCCCATTTTAGAATTAAATTCTGCCTCGATTTATGTTATTACAGGTTATTGAAAATACGGGTTGTTACATTCTCCCCTCCTTAAAGGATTTCGTCCCCGAAATCTTCAAGTTAGGAAGAACGTATCCTACCATCCAATCATCCATCTACTCAAAGCATCATCCACGAGCAATCATTGTCCTTACAAGATTCTAAATGCTGGATGGATATATGCAAAAGTGTGTGTATATGTACTTACCTAATGCGAAAATCAGGCGGTTACTGATACAGTAAACCTCCTTAATGCAAACCATGATAGTGCCATGCATCCAATATGTATGCGAAACCCTATTGACACATACAAATTTCTACATGCGTGCACAACCATACACAAAAATGCATCATCCATATGATAACACAGCCATGATACATCCATCAATCTAACTACCACATCCATTTATGCAATATGCAACATGAAGTGACTGAGCCGATCTAGTGCCTAATGTGTGTGTATATGCATCCACGAGCAACCACTAGCAAACAATTGCATCCATATGCATCCATCAACCATAACATGTTTCAAACACATGTTTCAACCATAGGTTTTACCCTATCTAAAGGTCATAGGTATTAGCGAGAGGATATACTAAAGATAAGATAAGTACTAGACAAGCAATAAAGGAGAAGTTAAAAGACATACTCTCAAAAAGAAATGGATACAAAGAACGCATCTTTGCTTCCGTCTCCCAAGTAGCATTGCTTTCGTCATCTCCCCATTGCACTTTAACTAGCTGAACTTCTCTGTTCCTCAACTTCCTAGTTTCTGACCCAAGGATGCGAGTAGGAGCTCGTCGAATCGTCGCATCACGCTCTACCTCTACATCTCTAAGCAAGCTCGGCTCTACCACCTCCGCGGTCTCATGTAAGCACTTCCTCAAATGTGATACATGGAATACATCATGAACACCACTAAGTCTGTCGGGCAACTCCACCCTATATGCCATCCATCCAATCCTTTCCTTAATAGGAAACGGCCCAACAAATCTCGGTGCTAACTTCCCTACGGACCCAAAGCGAACAACATTTCTCAATGGAGATACTTTGACAAAAACCATGTCCCCAACCTCAAACTCAAGATCCGTCCTTCTCCGATCCGCATAAGATTTCTGTCTATCTTGCGCTGCTTTCATCCTTTTTCGAATTAAATCAATCTTCTCTGAAGTCTCTCTAACCATATCCGGCCCAAGCAAGATCTTATCCGTAGATTCCCACCAACATGTAGGAGATCGACAAGGCCTTCCATAAAGAGCTTCGAAAGGAGCCATACCAATACTGGACTGAAAGCTGTTATTATATGCGAACTCCACCAAAGGAAGATGTTCTTCCCATGTACCTCCAAAATCCAAGATACAAAGCCTCAAAAGATCTTCTAAGATACGGTTCACCCTCTCAGTCTGACCGTCCGTCTGAGGATGATATGCGGTGCTCAAACACAACTGAGTCCCTACCGCCTCTTGCAAACTTCTCCAAAACTCACTAGTGAAAATAGGATCTCGATCACTCACAATGCTGGATGGTACGCCATGCAATCTAACAATCTCTCTAACATAGACTGAAGCAAGCCATGGAGCGGTCCTCTTACTCTTTACGGGTATAAAATGGGCACTCTTGGTAAGTCTGTCTACCACAACCCAAATTCCCGTATTGCCCTTCCTCGATCTCGGTAACCCGTCGATGAAATCCATCGAGACACTATCCCACTTCCACTGTGGAACTTCCAATGGGTGTAGCAACCCACCGGGTTTCCTTTGCTCCACTTTAACTTGTTGGCACACTAAGCATCTAGCCACATACTCGGCCACATCTTTCTTCATACCGGCCCAGAAGAAAACTCTCTTCATGTCTTGGTACATTTTGTCTCCACCGGGATGAATAGTCATTCTTGAACGATGTGCATCATCCAAAATAGCCTTCTTCAAACCCTCATCTTGCGGTACACAAAGTCTACCGTCTCTATGCAACCATCCCTTATCATCTATGGTGTATCTACCCAAATGGCTGGACGACTCCCCTCTTATAAGCTTCTCTACCAACACAACCAACTGTGGGTCGTCTCGCTGAGCTTCGCCAATCCGTCTCAAAAGAGTAGGTCTAACCTCCAAGGATGCCAACAAACCAGGTACAAAATCAACAGAAGGTCTGAAGTCAAACAAAGAAAGAAACTCCAAGCTTCGTCGTTCCACGAACAATGGACTCAAAGATAGCCTTTTTCTACTTAAGGCGTCTGCCACCACGTTACCCTTACCAGGGGTATACGCTATCTCGAAATCATAGGATGCTAAGAACTCCATCCACCTTTGCTGTCTTAAGTTTAAATCCTTCTGAGAGAATAAGTACTTCAATGATTTATGGTCGGTGAACAACTCGAATCTCTCACCAAGAAGATAATGGCGCCAAGACTTAAGTGCGAAAACAATCGCGGCCAACTCTAGATCATGGGTAGGGTAATTCTTCTCATGCACTCTCAATTGTCTCCCTCCATAGGCTATTACCCTTCCCTCCTGCATCAAGACTGCGCCTAATCCTGTTCCACAAGCATCGGTATAAACAACAAATGGCTTACTCCCATCCGGGAGCAATAAAACTGGAGCGGTGGTCAAAGCTCTCTTTAACCGTCGGAAAGCATCATCACAATCTACATCCCACGAGAAAACCAGATTCTTTTTCGTCAAGCGGGTTAATGGGGCTGATATCTTCGCGAAGTCTTTGATGAACTTCCTATAATATCCTGCCAACCCCAAGAAACTTCTTACCTCGGTAGCATTTCTAGGAACTTTCCAATCCTGGATAGATACTATCTTTGCGGGATCCACAGCTATCCCTTCCTTAGAGACCACATGCCCTAAGAATCGCACTTCTCTTCTCCAAAAATGGCATTTAGAGAATTTAGCTTTAAGACTATGCGCTCGAAGAGTCTCCAACACTTCCTTGAGATGTAAGGCATGCTCTTCTTCATTCTTGGAAAAGACCAAGATGTCATCCACAAAAACTACTACAAACTTATTCAGATACTCTCTGAACACTCTACTCATGAGATCAACAAAGTATGCGGGGGCGTTTGTCAACCCAAATGGCATCACTAGCCACTCATAAAAACCATCCGGAGTCCGGAAAGCAGTCTTCTCTATACTGTCCTCCGCCACTCTTAACTGATGAAACCCTGTAGCTAAGTCCATCTGCGAAAATACTGACGCGCCAACCAACTGATCAAAGAGATCATCTATCCTCGGTAATGGGTGTCTATTCTTCTTCGTGAGCTTATTAAGTTCTCTATAATCCACACAAAGTCTGAGGGACCCATCCGCCTTCGTGGCAAACACTACTGGAGCTCCCCACTCCGATATACTTCGCCTTATGAACCCCTTCTCAAGCAACTCCCCTACTTGCTTATGAAGTTCTCTTCTCTCACGAGGAGCCATGTGGCGTACTGGCAAAGACACTGGTTTGGCATTATCCACCAAATAAATTCGGAAATCTATCTCCCGCTTCGGAGGCAAACCCTTTACTTCTTCAAACACATCCGGATATTCCCGGACTACTCTGACAGAACACAAACTCTCGACCGAAGCATCGAGCGATTCAAGATAACTTAGCAAAACAGATTCCATGGGATTGCAAGAGATCTCGAGAGTGTTACCCAAGCGGGTCATGAGCCTGACAACTCTCCTTTCGCAATCAAGAACGGCACCATTACTGGATAACCAGTCCATGCCCAAGATCAACCCATAGCCCGTGAAGCCCAATACAAAAGCATCACATCTAAACTCAACGCTAAGTATAGAAATCTTCAAACCCAAACATATCATAGACAGATATATGGAGCCCCCAATTGGGTTTGAGACAACCAAGGGATCATCAACTAGACTGGTGTCTAAGTGCAGTGACTCAACTAACGATGATGAGATAAAAGAATGCGATGCGCCAGAGTCAAACAAAGTACGAACTGGATGATCAAACAGAAAAACCAGACTTTCAACGGAAATAGTTCTACCTCTCTGCTGAATCGGTGGAACTGAGAGAACCTGAACTTGCCCCCCCTTTTTCTCTGGTGCCTTAGAATTCTTATCATCCTCATGCATAAGTGCCATGTAGACAAGCTTCTCAAAAGTGGCCCCCATAGGAATGTGAGTCATAGCTATTCCTTGCAATGGTTCGTTCAAGCCTCTAACGAACCTCAAAGCCTTCTTCTCCGGTGTATTCACCAACTCTATGCCAAACCTTGCTAATTGATTGAATTTGTTGACATATTCTTTCACCGTGAGATTCCCTTGCTTCAAATTCAAGAACTTCTCCATAAACAGATTCTCTTCCGCCCTTGAGAGAAACTTAGCCCCAAACCTTTGCTTAAAATCTGCCCAAGAGTCAACAGGGCGTTCTCCATTAGTGACCTCCCACCAGAATGAGGCCTCTCCCTTCATTAACCAAGCCGCCAACTTGACTTTCTTTCCCTCTTCCACTTCAAAGATATCTAGCAACTCTTCCACTTCCTTAAGCCAATCTCTAGCCTCTACGAAAGTCTCTGAACCAAGAAAAGGTTTTCCTCCTATAGCCTTGAACTCCTTGCAAACCTTAGCAAAATTATCCACTCTAGGCTGAGGAGGAGGAGCGGTTGTCTCTGGTGTAGTAGCATTGGCCGGACCCGCAGCCGCGGCCCTAGCCTCTTGCAACCTCCTATACCATAGTGGTATAACTAAACCCTCCGGGATGTTAAGATCTTCAGCCATGCTGAAACGAAAGAGGAAAGATTCAAAAAGGAGATTCCGAAAGATAAAGATATGGCTATTGGGGATTATGCTTTTCTTTTTCAAAAACTTTTTCTCTTAGAAGACATGCTTTTAAAAATACTTTCTTCGAAAATACTCTTAGAAAGTAGTTTTTCTCAAAAATTTTATCTGTTCTGGTAACCTTAAGCTCTGATACCACGTGTAACACCCCACTCCCGCTATGATCACTCACTAAGGGAATGCCATAGCATCGGTGGAGTATTTTAGTGAATATAGAACAGAAAAATTACAACAAGACAGATATAAATAGTACTTGAAATTTTAAAACATCATCTCATAACAGCGGAAGTAAAACATGTCTGGTTACATCATAAAACCACAATAAAGGTCAAGTACAATATCCATCAAAATAAAGAAGTACATAATCCCACTCTCATACAATAGCCGAACAAAAGAAAAGATAACTGGATAACTGGAGCTTTACATCTATCCAAGCTCCTAAAGACTGGAACAGCAATCCGATCAAGCTCCACTACTGCTAGGATCCACCGTAGGACCTGAGGGTTGGGAAAAAGATAAAAACAACAGGGTTAGACATAAGTCTGAGCGAGTCCTATAACTTTAACAATACAATCGTTAAAGTAACCAGAGAAGACATAAACTGATATACGGTAACATATAGGGATGAATGGCTACCCTAAGCAGTCAACTAAACGAAGATAAAGGATAAAGACGCATCTACCCTCCCTAAGGTAAATTACTAAACTGCACCACACCAGTCGTTCCTAACTTAAAGGTTGATCCCACCCAAGGACTTATAAAATTTACTAATTAGTACCTGCGTACCCCTAGGTGACCAAGTAGGCGCCACGGGGCCCTACAATCCACTAGGTGTACACACTACTTCCCATTCGATCGGCTCCCTAACGTAGATACCCGTGCTGGCCCCACCGTGGGATGTATCATTCCCCAATGTGGCAACCTGATGGAACTAAAGGTGCACGGCTTATATCTACTCGATGCAACAACGGCTTACCTACCAGCCCGGGCCCACTCACGCATATGAAGCCCGTTGGACTTGCGTTGCCACCGCTAACCCGTTTGCCTCTTACAGTCAAGCCCAGTATGCGTGTCCCGTCCTCGACATGGGTCGAGCCCACAAAGATACGTATGGGTTACTGGTTGAAATGGGCCTCCACAAGCTACCCACCTAAGCTTGTCCCTTTTTCTAGTATATCCCACTTAACCCTTTAATCATGTTTTAATTACATGTTCCATTTTGGTTAAGTATTCTAATCGTATTTTCTATTGCCACCCAAGGCAACCACTAGATTTTCTCATGCCACCCGAGGCACCCACTTAACCCCTCATGTCCCTCTACATGCTAATGTGGTTAAGTGTTTCTTAATTAATTAATTAAGAACGTAACCTTTGTAAAGACCTCTCACATTAGACTGTCTTTTATGACCGCTGGTTAAGCCGGTTGGGTCCGGGCAGCCTTATGTCATAACAGAGTCTAACCTCGTGTCTTTACATTAATTACGTATTTAGTTTGTGCCTAAGACCTCTCACATTGGGCTAACATTTGTAGCAACTGGTTAAGCCGGTTGGGTCCGGGCAGTTTTACGCTACAACTGAGTCCAACCTCGTGTCTTAGTCAATTAATTACACCTAATTAATCACCCTCATAATTTTATATTAATTATCCCTAATTAATCAAGTTTTCTTAACATGGGTAGACCTAACTTAATAGGTAAATTCCCATGGGGTAGACCTAACTCAATAGGTAAATTCCCAACACATAGTATGGGTACACCTAACCAAATAGGCAAATTCCCATACTATGTTTATTTATTTTGTGTTATGCATAATTATATTAATTTCACACAATCTTATTAACTTATGCATTTCATTACCCCATCGTTCCCACGTAATTTCGTTCATGATATAACACATATAAAAGGTGTCAACTTGCATATGAATGAACATGTTTCAAAGGTGCCATCTTGCATATTAACAAACACATAACTTGCATATGAACTTGCATAACATGTCACATAACTTGCATATAATATGTCACATAACTTACATATTCATTTTGCATAACAAACTTGCATATTAGCTTATAGACTTGCATAATGTGTCATCATGAACTTGCATATTAATAAACATGTAACTTGCATATTTACATACATGTAACTCGCATATTAACAAACATGTAACTTGCATATAAAGAAACATGTAACTTGCATATTTACATACATGTAACTTGCATATTAACAAACATGTAACTTGCATATTAACAAACATGTAACTTGCATATTTACATACATGTAACTTGCATATTAACAAACATGTAACTTGCATATTTACATGCATGTAACTTGCATAGCATATTACCATGAACTTGCATAACATGCATATGATTACATAGCCCACAACTTGCATATTTAGCATCATGCAAACATAACATACATCATATTAAACTTGCATAAGCTTACATACTCAACATGCATAAACATAAGATTAATGCTAACATCATATCATATGATTCAAAGCTCATTAACCCACATACAAAACCATAAATCTCATCACATCTCATCTAATTAGTTTACCAAAAGATCATCAAAGTGATAGAAACTCACAACTAGCAACTTTGAACACCAAATGAAGAAGATTAAGATGCTAAGAAGGGATTAGAAGTTGATTAGAGAGTGATTAGTATGCAACCCTCTTCATAAAATTAGTGGAGGCCATGAGAGCTAGCATTTTGCCATAGTTTAGTCACTAGGTTTAATTATGAATGAATTAGGGTAGGTTAGGGTCTTATTTATAGATTAGGCAAGTGTTTTAGGCCATAGGATTAACCCTAGATTCAATCCAAGCCATCAAAGCATGTCTTGGGGAAGAAGTCAAGTGTAGGAACCATCTAGGGCCTTTAGATTAAAGATGGACCATGAGAACCATTCAAATGCAAAATCTGCACTTGAGCGAATCGGCCCACGGGTTGACAGCCAAACACCCTGGATTAACCCCTAGTCGACCCAGCGGGCTCGGGTCGACTTCAAAAATCGGCCGGTTCGGTTATTCCCCTCTCCCAATTCGCTGTTTTGAGCATTTTTGCATATTTATTTATTAAATTTTCAATTATATATATATATATCAATATATATATATATATATATATCTACACAACCCATTTCACTTAATTAAGTATACTTTAATTTGGGAATTTTCGTGAAACTTCGCGAGGCCATATCTTGGTCATACGGACTCCGATTTTCGAAAACTCGGACTCTATTTCGCGTATTTTTCCGAGACGAACGCAATGGCATAGCCCGTTTCCCTTGATTCCCATTTTAGAATTAAATTCTGCCTCGATTTATGTTATTACAGGTTATTGAAAATACGGGTTGTTACATTATTCTTTGATATATAAAGGACGACTTAAATAAAGAATTTTCTAAAATAATGACTAAAGAATTTATAACAAGCCATGTGATTGAACTAAATTATTTTCGTGGACTACAAAAAACAACTAAATAATGGTATATGCATGTATATCGAGAAAAGTATGCTAAATACTTAGTTAAGAAAATTGAAATGTTTAGCAATAGTAGGAAACCAATTCATATGGCAACTAATGAGAATTTAAATACATAACACAATTTTAAGAACATTGACCAAATGTTATATAGAGGCATGATTAGACCACTACTTTATGTAACTGAGAGTAGACCAGATATAATTCATAGTGTATGCCATTGTGCAAGATATCAATCTGAGCCCAAGGAATTAGACATAAAAGTAGTAAAAAGAATATTAAGATACGTTAATAGCATGTAAGATCACAAACTATATTTTTTAGAAAGAATATACATTTGAATTAATTTTATATAACAATGCTTTAGTTGTAAATCAATCCAAAAAAGGTACAAGCGCAACTTGTCACTTTTTGGTACATTCATTAGTCTCTTGGTTTAGCAAGAATCAAAATACTCTATCTTTATCTACAATAGAAGCAGAATACATATCAGCAACATTAGCATGTTCACAAGTAATTTATATACAACAAACTCTAAAAGATTTTGGAATAAATTGTACAAAATCACCAATTTACTGCAGTAATATGAGTGCAATAAATTTATGGGACAGTTTGGCTCAGGTCCTTGTTATATTTCAAAAAAAAATCTTATCTAATTTTTTTATAAATTAGGTCCCTATGTTTTGGAATTTATCAAAAATTTAACAAAAAACAATGAAAATACTTAAGAAAATGCAAAATTAAATTTAATACATAATCATCATCGTATTCATGCATTAGGACTACAAAAAAATGAATCAATACCAAAAAAATTGCAATGCTATAAATTTTTTATGCAAATTTATGTATAATTACTAAGATTGCAGCAATTATTTCAAAAAGTTGTTTGATTTAATGCAACTTTTGCTTAAAGAAAATAATTCAACTTCAGTAAATTGCTACAAATGTTGCAACTATTGCTGATATTTCAGCAATTATTGATCCGCATTTCAACTATAAATTATGTAAATAATTACAGAAATATCAGTAATAATTCACTAAAATTGCTGATATTTCAGAAACAATCTTATTTATTTTACATCAACTGTTAAAAAATTGCTGATATATCAACAATAATTCTCTAAATTTAATGCTATTTCGGCAATAATTTTATTTATTCGCATCAACTGTTAAAAAGTTGCTGATATATCAGCAACTATATATGTATAATTACTGATATATCAGCAATTATTCATCCGCCTTTCAACTAAATTCTGGATGAATAATTGCTGAAATTTCAACAACTATTCACTAAAATTGTTGATTTTTCAGTATTTTTTTTTTGTAGAATACTTCCATGAATATTTGCAATTTTATGAAAAAAAATTATACAACAGCGCGAAAAAAGTTGAAAAATGCTTTGGCTACAGAAATGGGGACCATCTTTAAAACAAATGTTAGGGAGAGAGCTACTTTCAAACAAACATGGAAATAGGGATACGCAGCATATTCCCATTAAATTTGTATCTAGCTCATCATGCAAGAACTAAACATATTAATGCAAGACATCCATTCTTAAGAGATGATAAAAAAAAAAAAAAATTTAACTATAGAATACGATAATATAGAAAACCAAGTAGACGACATACTAAAAAAGTCATTAAATCAATAATCTTTTATAAAACTTAGAAGAGAATTATGCATATGCTCATTATCCGAAATTTAAAATTAAAATCAAAATGAAAAATTAAAATTATATTAAATATGTCGACATAGTGTAACGACCCGGAAAATCCAAACCAATTTAAATTTTTTATTTTTAATTATGTGGTGGAAAAATGTGGCAGAAATTAAAAATTCCATTTTTAAATAATATTAAAGCCAGTGAAAATAGTCAATTTTCAAACGATCTCTGTTTTCGATGAAACCACTTTCATTGGAACCGGAATGTCATATTATTGCTAGTTTTCAATTTTTAGAATTTTTCGAATTAATATGTGAGCGTGGAAAAGGAAAATGTGTTTGGTCGATTACAGTCAAATTTAATCGACTGAAAAATAGTCATTTTTCAAACAGTGTCAGAATTCGACGAAATTAATTTTGTTAGGACCGTATCGTCATAACATAGACAAATATATTTTTTTCGGATTTTTTTGAGTCCGTTTGTGGCCTCGGTGAATTTATTTATGCAGACGAATTAAATTAATAAAGGAATTAAATATTAAATTAAATAATACAGGCCACAGACAGCCGTTTGGGCTGACGGGACCTGTCCCATTGGGTCCGGAATATGGGCTATTGGCTAGGGTCACTTTCTGCTGGACTGAATTTGAACCGGTTTGGAAGATATGGGTTCTTTTGTAAAAATACATTTTAATATTATAAATAATAGGAGGAGAAACCCTAATTTACTATTCACTATCTTCTGTCGCCGCCATTCATTGAAATTCATGGCTGAGATCTTCAAAACTTCACTCCTCATTATCTTTTAATCCTTTCTATAATTTCAAACAAACCTAAGGGGAAATCAGAGAGATTCGAACCATCTTTAGATCTGTACGGTTGGATCGCGTGTAGTGGTGTATATTGCTCGAACAGGGATCACCAACCGCCGCCGCTCGCGTCAGGTTCCTCCCCTCCGGCCCAGTTCGAGTTCGTCGTGCAGGGTACCTTCGGGTGCAGATTTCCAAGCCCGAGAGCGTGGCGAAGTCGGATCGGGTCCAAGCCTATCGTACAGCGTGCGATTTCGAACCCTAGAGTTGAACTGTGTCTTGAATCCTATCGGCCTAAGTTTTACAGTAAGGAAGAAAGGTTGTTTACTTTATTTATTTATTATTTAATTTATTTAAATTATTTTAAAACTTCGATTAACCATATCTAACTCATTTCAATTCGAAATTCGATGATTTCAGCGACGTTGTAATCGTGTGACTGAGATCTACGCATCTAGACTGACTGGAGTTGATTCTGAATAGTTTGAATTTTGGCCAAAAATCGTCAATGACTATGAGATTCTGAATTTAAATAATTAAATAATTTATTTTAATTCTATTCAATCATTTGAATCATTGTATATTGTTCTGATCTGTTATGTGGTGATGGTTGTATTGTTGAATTTTATTCGTTGTGATGTCATGTTATAATTTGACTATTTGGATCTGTAAAATTCAGATGTAATCATAATAAAGTTCTCGCCTTTATTTTTATTTTTATTTTTATTTTTATTCCTTTCCCTTAAATTGATCTTTTGATTTGAAAATAAAATATAATAAAGTTGGGATCTTGGTTTAAAAGTTTTGATCTTTTGATTTGAAATAAAATATAATTAAGTTTTAATCTTTTGTTTGAAAACAAAAATTAAGTTTGGATCTTATGTTTTGAAAACAAAATAAAGTTCTAACCTTTTGTTTTTGAAAACAAATTAAAGTTAAATCTTTTGTTATTGATTTACGAATAAAACAAAGTTTTAGTCTTTTGTTTTGATTAACAGAATTTTGTTTTCAGAAACAAAAATAAAAGAAAGTTTGATCTTTTGTTTTTTGAAAACAAAATAAAAGAAAGTTTGATCTTTTGTTTTTTGAAAACAAAATAAAAGAAAGTTTGATCTTTTGTTTTTTGAAAACAAAATAAAAGAAAGTTTGATCTTTGTTTTTCAAATAAGATAAAGTTTTGATTTTTTTCCAAATCAATACAAAGTGGAGCCTTTCATTTTGTTTTAAATAATAAATAAAGATTTGATTTTTTATTTTGACTTATAAAATAAAAGAAGTTGGATTTATATAATGAATAAAGATTTGATCTTTTATCCTATAAAATAAATAAAGTTCATATATTTTGTTTTATTTCACAAAATAAAGGTGGGATCTTTTATTTCGATTCATAGAAATTTTACAACCAATCATATGTTGCCATTGTTGTAATGCACAAAAATTATCGTATGTTAAATTAGTTGTAATGACACCAAAATTTCATCGTCATATTAGTATAGTTGAAATGAACCAAATTTCATCGTCATGTTAGTATAGTTAAAATGAACCAAATTTCACGTCATGTTAGTATAGTTAAAATGAACCAAATTTCATCGTCATGTTAGTATAGCTAAAATGAACCAAATTTCATCGTCATGTTAGTATAGTTGAAATGGATCAAATATTGACATTAGGAAATATATTTATATTAGGAATGTTGACGCTAGGAAAGATGTTTACATTGGAAATAAAGTCCACCTTTTAAAATTGCATTTTACAATGCAAATATTACATAGAAAGATGAATTAATTTTTTTATTGAGTTCTCTTAGAAATAGAAAAGAATAAAAAGACATTTATTCATTTTCAATGTAAATAGAAAAGAATAAAACGACATTTATTCATTTTCAATGTAAATAGAAAAGAATAAAAAGACATGTACATTTTATATGTAAATAATAAGAATAAGGAAAAATGTCATTTTGTTGAATATGGAAATATACATCGTTGAATCATCATTTTTGGTCGCACTAGAATTGGCGAACAAAAATGTCATTTTGTTGAATATGAAAATATACATCGTTGAATCATCATTTTTGGTCGTACTAGAATTGGCGAACAAAAATGTCATTTTGTTGAATATGGAAATATACATCGTTGAAACATCATTTTTGGTCGCACTAGAATTGGCGAACAAAAATGTCATTTTGTTGAATATGAAAATATACATCATTGAATTATCATTTTTGGTCGCATTAGAATTGGCGAACAAAAATGTAACAACCCGAAAATCTGGGTCAGTTTAAAATTTTATTTTGCCAATTTTAGCGAATTTTGAACATTTAAAATGAATTATTTTAAATAATATCGACGAGAAATTTATTTGAATAGAATTCGACGTATATATTATATACGTCGTCGTTAGAATATATATAATTATATATAATTATAAATAGAATTGAAAATGGCGCGGTAGTTCGATAATTCGATTTCAAACTTCAATTGAATGTACCGGGTGCAAAATAAACCGGATTTTAACGAAACCAAAAATAATAGGATCTAATTGGGAATATCTTTCCAACGAATCCGAAAAATTGAGATTTCATAGCGGGAATCAAAAGATATGTTCAGTTGAAAATTCTGAATAGTCGCTATGGAATTCAGGCCCTTAAAAATAGACATTTTGCAAACGACCTCGGATTTCGACGAAACCACTTTTGTTGGGTCCGTGATGTCAAATTATTGTTAGATTCCAAATTTCATAATTTCTCGAATCAATATGTGAGCGTGGCAAAGGAAAACGCGTTTGACCAGTTTTAGTTGATTTTAAATCGACTGGAAAATGGCCATTTTTCCAACGGTCTCAGAATTCTACGAAACTAGTTTTGTTAGGACCGTATCGTCAATACGAAGCTAGAAAATATTTTTCTGGAATTTCTAGAGTTCGTATGTGACCCCGGTAAATTGAAATGCGTGTTGAAATCCAATATATAGAGTTATATGTTGATTTTGACGAAAACTGATCGAAACGATCGAACCAGCTTACGATACATATCCCATTGTGTTCGGAATGGGGGTAAAACGCTACGGACGACAGGCAGTGGGCCTCGTTTAGAGGTCGTATGAAAAAGTCAACTTTTTGTAAGTTAAATAATTAAAATAATAAAGAAAAATTAAAAACCCTCTCTCTTCCCCTTCAAAACCGCTGGCCCCCCTACATCGTTTCATTCAGAACGATTGGGAAAAAATAAGAAAAAGAGAAGGGGGGATCGCGACCGCCGCCCCCCTCCCCCCTCCCCGATCGATCACCGCCGCGCCCTGGTGACGCCGACCACCACCAAACCGCCCCATCTCGCGCGCCTCTCCCTCTTCTTCTTCCCTGACGGAACCCCCCTCCCTCCAGTCAAATGCAGCACCCCCCCGACCCTCCACAGCTCCGACGCGAGCTCCATCAGCTCAAGACCCCCCCTTCCTCTAGACGCTGTAAGTATTTTCTTTTATTTTATCTTATTTTGTTTATTTTAATTTACTTTAAATATTCGGTTTAGGGTAATTAAAATGGCTTTATTTATTTTCTGATTTTTGTTTTTGAAATATAAATCAATTTTATATATTCTACCAAATTGAAAGGAAGAGATATTTGCAATAAAAAGATTTGATTTTTAATTCTATAAAGATTTGGTTCTTAGTGAAGTAAGGACGATGTTGTTTTAAGTAGAAAGGCGAAATCTTTTATATTGTAGAAGATGAAAAATATAATCTTTTATATTGTAGAAGATGAAAAATATAATCTTTTATATTGTAGAAGATGAAAAATATAATCTTTTATGTTGTAGAAGATGAAAAATGAAATCTTTATATTTGAAAAGACGAAATCTTCATATAGAGAATAACAGTGTAAAAATAGAATTTTTACCTATATAGTAGCGGTATAAAAATATGATTTTTATATATTGAATAGTGAAGTAAAAATTCGATTTTTATATATTAAATAGCGAAGTAAAAATTCGATTTTTATATATTGAATAGCGAAGTAAAAATTCAATTTTTATATATTGAATAGCGAAGTAAAAATTCGATTTTTATATATTGAATTGCGAAGTAAAAAATTCGATTTTTATATATTGAATAGCAAAGTAAAAATGTGATTTTTATATATGTAGTGGCTACGGGCAACGAAAGTGAAAAAGAGAGAGAACGACGAAGATTTCTACATAGGAAGAATCGTGGCGTTTGGATTAGCTAGTCGGTGAGAACTTCTCACTCTAAATTTCTTTTTCTAGTTATATATATATATATATACTAGGATGCAGACGGTGCTTAGCAGCACCCGACACCCGTCATCTACAGACCATGGATGGCTTGTTTGTTTGATTATTGTGTTATGAAAATTGTTTGTGATGTTGATGTGAAATCGATAATAAATTGTAGATAGTTGAAATAAATTAATTATCGTTAAAAATATAATTTTTAGCGTGAATGTGAATAAATGAATATTTATAAACAAATCGGCCGATTTGTTTATATACACTGATTTGACTGATATTGATTGGGATGATAAATTTTACACATCGCCCAACTGCACAAATAAAAATCTGTGTTTGTTGATTTGAAACCCCACACGGGTGTTGGGATGAAATTTAGCGTACACTAATTCCAATTATTTCATTGTATGTCGATCGATTGGTCGACAGGCTGTGTAAGCGTTGATTATTTATATTTGATGCTTATGCAGTTGTGTGGTGCACTTTGGATGATGGTTGATTGGTTATCGTTGCTATTATATACATGTGTTGTATGGAATCCATATAATTAACATTATATGGTGATTGATTGGGCCTCATTCCAATCGGGAAAATAATGAATATTATAAAATAAGATTCATGTGTTGACAGTACTCATTTGTTGAGATTAGTCAAGTGTTGAAAGAAATATAGATTCATGTGTTGAATAGAATAAATATTCATTTGTTGAGTAGAATAAAGAAGTTTTTGAAAAATATAAAGCCGTGTTGATTAGAGATGCGTTATTTTGACGCGAACGATATTTATATCGATTTTATTCGTTTTATAATGAATATTGAAAAGTGATTTCAAAATTTAATATTTTGAAATGAAATTCAAATTAAATTAGATTAAAATTCAAATTGAAATTTTATTGAATCAATTTGAAATGAATTCGAATCAAATAGGAAATGAATTCGAATCGAATAGGAAATGAATTCGAATCGAATAGAAAATGAATTCGAATCGAATAGAAAATGAATTCAATTCGAATTGGATAGAAAGTGAATTTGAATTCGAATTGAATAGAAATGAATTCAAATTGAATTAAATTGAAATTGAATTAAAAACGAATTGAAATCGTTTTGAATGAAATTTAAAACGAACTGAAATTGAATTGAAATCAATTTGAAATGAATTCGAATTGAATTAAATAGAAGGTAAATTCAAATTGAAATTGAATTGAAACGAATTAGAATTTGAATTGAATTGAAATGAATGTGAATTCGAATTAAATAAAATTGAAATGAATTCGAATTGAATTGAAATCAAATCGATTTGAAATTGAAGATGAAGTTGAAATTGTTTTTGAAACGAATTTAGAACTATTTATAAAATTCGTTTTAAAAGGAAATCGACGAAATATGTATAATTTATATATATTATATATAATGGCCTGAATAGAACACGCCGCGCCGCGGCAGTTCGTGAATTTCGACCATTGACTTCGAATTGACATTACAGGAGATCCGACCGTCGGATTCTCCTAAAACCGGAACTGTTGGGTTCGTATCAAAAAGAGCTTTCCAATGAATATTAGAAATTTGAAATCTAACGGATGGATTTGGAGTTATGTCCAAATCGAATTCGAAAAAGGTCGCTGTAAGTGCAGTTCGATGGCCGTTGTTGGAAATCGACTGTACGGGCCTTGATAAAATTATTGAAAATATCTATAATTTGTGTAAAATCATAATATATGAATTGGAAAGAACTGGGATGAAAAATTCCACATTTGAAAGGATAAAAATAGATTTTTATCGAAATGAACTAGTTTTGAACTAGAATTAAAATCAATTTATTTTTGAAATAAATAAATTGAATTTGAAATTGATTTTAAAAATAATCAATATTCCCAATACGTGGATTGGACTGGAGTTTAATCGAAATTATCTTCGGAATATTTCGATGTTGGATTTCGTGACTATACAGACATTGTTATGGGAATTTGAAAGATATATTTTATATCGTTATTTCCAATATGATATTTGTTGGTTTTAGAATTTGATATTGAATATAAGCCGGTATATTTTCTATTCAGAGCCTTGTATTTAATATCAAATGTGATTTGGGTTTATCGTGAATCGTGTTTTAGATGACATTGGTTCTTTAACCCAGTTAAAGGCGAGATATTGATTTTCGAAAAGATTAAAACTAAGTGGAGTTTTAATGAATATAATTAGATTGAAATGTGAATTGATAATTTAAATTATCAAATCTGAAAGGTGATTGAGAATGGAGTACCACCAGTTTTGCTCCAATGCGATAGTTAAATCTTTAATTAGATTTAAACGTGAAATGGTAATTAATTTTACCGATAGCACCTGGTGTTAGATATGGAGTATTACCAGTTTTTCTCCATGGGATGAATAGGTTGGGAATGGAAAATAAAATAAATAATTACTTTGGTGTGGTTCGCTAATCCCGACTAGTTTGAAATGATATCCACAGGAAGATTAAAGAATAAATTTAAAAGAATTTATCTTAGATAAAATTAATGGGAACCTTTCCCTAAGAATGTGATTTTGTGAATAAAAGAATATTCTGAATTGGAATGAGGCGTTTGTTTTGTTTGTGTAACGTTCGTTTATTATATATGTGGTTATTTAGGAAGGCCGGGTTTATACCCATTCTGAATAACCGATTCGACGAGATGTCGAAGATGAAGACGGTGGTTGAAGACCGGAAGTCTTCACATCGTTTGGGTGATTACTGATGATCTCGATTGGGCTGTACACCCAAGATGAGGGAAACAGTTGGTGATCGTCCAGACGTACTTGGAGATGGATGGACATGCGAGGAAAGTGCCTCCAGTTTCGTTCAGACCCAGAACGAACTTGTAAATGGATTGTGTATCTGACATTGGATTTTATTCTATATTGATTGATCTCCATTAAATATACATATGTTTGGCGGCGGAGAATTTATTCTCTTGCTTAATGCCCTTCTCTGAGACGTACGAGCTCAGAGGCTGTATATCGATGGACATCAGTCGCATGGAGTGAATTGCCAGTGTGGCACGCCTAAGTAGCAATTGATCAGGGCTTCTATTGAAAAGCAAAGTCTTGTGGTTGATGATCAAAGCACGGCCTGTGTGGCGTAGCTTTGTGTATAACGTGAATTCGCGAGCCTCACACCTCGGTATGAGTCAAAAATGGGAGACGGACCGCTGGGAGAGCACGACGTTTCTTTCTAGCTAGGGTGGTGTCAGTGACCTACCAGCCCTGACATTTATATACTTTTCACCTGTGTGGTTGTTGGATACGAGGCGCCTCGGATATAGGTCTGTAAGGACCGGGAAACGAGTGTTCAGGAATAACTAATCCTCAAAAGTTAGAGAGGACCGGCCCAGCCGATTCCAAGGATCAAAGTGGGTTCATGGGACATTTGCTAGAGTGTCTCGAACGCAGAGAGGAGCTTGCCCCTTGCCTCGACTCATGATGGAATCCAATTTCCAATACGTGTGTTTTGGTTTTATTTGTAGAGCCTAGTATGGCGACATAGTAGATGGTAGCTATGCCGCCTATGATTGATACTTATGATTGAAACTGTTTTGACACTATACGCTTATAATAGTATCAAATGATTTGTTTTGGCGTACCAAGCATGTTTGGCTATTATAAGGGAAAACCCTATCCTCCAGCTTGCATTGCATTGTGTGATGGACCTGAGTCTTATAATAGCTTCATTTTTCCAAAAAGCATTGCGCTGTTTTGTTATATGCACTAGTATTCTTGGGAGGAAACCCGTTCCGTATTATACGGCGTGGTCCCTTGAATTACTCTCTATTAAAATAAAGTTTTAAATAATTGTTTTAGTTCTCACACCAGTCACATGACAAACCTGGAGTTTATTGTTTTAACCTAAACTCTAGGTGCCCTTATTTTCGACACGGGCAGCTAGTAGTTTTGGTTTTGCAGATTTATATTCACAGGATCCTGATTTACAGCTGGAACAATGCTCGGAAAGCTCAGTATCCGTGCATTACTTCTAGTTGTGCTTTTGTATTATTTTCCGCTGCGATGTATTTAAATGTAATTTAAATCTCTGATATTTGTTGAATGTAATTTATTCATTTATACTCTGTATATTCTTGTATCAGACGGAATTGTTGTAATAACAATGAAATGTTCTTCTGTCTGCGTTCTATTTTGTCTTGTCCTCAACGCTATCCGTGCTTTCCTTCACGGGGAAGTTCGGGTCGTCTCAAAAAATGTCATGTCTATTTGATATAAAATGATACATTGTTGAAACCATCATTTTTGTCGCACTAGAATTGGCGGACGAAAATATTACTTTCATAGAATAAAAGGTATGGATTTTAATAAAGGAAATCGCCCAAATGGTTTATATATTATATATAAATATACAATATAGAATTAAACGAAACGAGCGCTGCAGTTCGCGTATCGACAATCGTAACTTCAAAAGAATATATAGAAAGATCCGACCGTTAGATTTTCCCAAAACTGGAACCGTTAGGACCGCTTTGGGAAGAGCTTTCCAATGATATAAATTTCATCAAAATCCGATGGTTAGATTTTAAGATATGTGTAAATCAAATTTTGGAAAAAGTCGCGCTAGCGCCGCCATTGACCCGAACGTCATTTATATATTTCGGGCTATTTTTAATAAATAAAAATAGCGATAAATAGTTATAAATATATATATGAAATGTTTTCAACTATAATTATGCGACAATTATTTGAAAAGGCCGAGTTTAACTCATTTCAAATAATTGAACGGCGATTGAATCAAAGATGCAAGAAGACGATGGTTGAAGACCGGCGATCTTCACATCGAATGGGTGATGACTTCTGATACATTGGACTGACTTGCTCCCAGGACTGGGTCGAAGCAGTAATTGTCCGGACGTGTGTGTTGGTCGTGCGGATAAGCGAGCACCTTTTTGGTGTCTCCGGTTTCGTTCAGACCCAGAACGGACTTATAAATGGATGCATGTCTGACGTTGAAATTCACTTCATGTAATTAAATCGCTTTAAATTAATATATGTCTATTTGGTGGTAGGGAATCTATTCTCTACTTAACACCCGGATACGTAGTAGTAGTTATCGATAGCATGGCTTTGAATTGTCAACGTGACACACTAAGATGCAATGATAAAGGCTTTGTTGAAAAGCAAGCCTTGTGGCTGATGATCAAAGCATAGCCTGTTTAGGCATAGCTTTGTGTATAACGTGACTTCGCGAGCCTCACACCCCGGTATGAGTCAAAAACGGGATATGGACCGTAGGGAGTGCATACATTTCTTTCTAGCTAGAGTGGTGTTTGGGCTTTAACACGGCTCGGCATTTTACTGTGTGGATTTTGGATTGAGGTACCTCGTTTTTATAGGCCGGAAGTGGTCACATTATAGGTCCAAAGGGGTCGGGAAACCTATGTTCAGGAATTGCCAATCCACTACCGTTAGGTGGGGACCGGCCCTACCGTTCCAAGGGTTCACTACGGGGGATCCTGAGGCATTTGCTAGAGTGTCTCGAATCGGAAGAGGACGACCCCTAGCCTCGATTTCATGATAGAAAACCAATTCCCAATACGACGACATTTCGGTTTTGATTGTAAACTTATATACGTCGACATAGTAGGATGGGGTACTATGCCGTCTAGGATTGATATATTTATATTGAAGTATTTGAATACTGCTTAAGCACTAATGATAATATTAAAATAATACTTTTCACGTATTAAGCATGTTTGATCATCATAAGGGAATAACTCTATCCTCCTGTGTGCGTTGCATTGTGTGATAGGATCTGAGTCTTATGATGGTTTCATTTTTCAAAAGTCATTTCGCTGTTTTATATAAACTTTATAAAATATTGCACTGGCAATCCAATGGAGTAAACCTGTTCCGTGTTAGCTGCGTGGTCCTGAGATTCGCCTTCTTGATAGTTAATTTAGTTAAGAATTCTCACACCAGTCCCATGACTGACTCGTAGTTTGTTTCACTTTTGCAAACTCGGGTGCCCTCTTTCTACACGGGCAGCCAATTGACAGGTTTCTAGGTGATACTTTCTGGTGGGAGCTTGCTTTGGAAGGAAGAAGAAGACCTTTTCTCCATCTTTTATTCTGCTTTTGAGACATTTTTCTATCTTTTGCTTTTGGATGTATGTAATGGGATTTGAAACATATTTCCTTTCATTTGAGACTTGTTTCTCTTTTGTTAAGACTTCTATTATGCTAAGTGGATCCTGTAAACTGCATACTCTGATGATTCTGTTGTGATGCTGATGACATTTTATTTCCGCTGAAATATTTATGTGTTATGATAATTATCTGAGATCTTTTTTTGTTGTAAATATGTTGTATTCCAAAAATGATCATCCTTACTTTCGGTCTACGGAAGTTTGGGTTCATCACAGTTGGTATCAGAGCCTAAGGTTAACCTTAGCTACGGAATATAACATATTTAGAACAATTCGTCTAGATAGAATCCACATTATTCTAAGACGAGTAGCTCATTAGAGATAGGACTAGTAATGTCCTAGAGTGAGCACAACAGAATAGCACATATTTACTAGTCATTACATCATCATCTTTTCATCTCGTCCTTATCTTATCTTTTCTTGAAAATTCTCATTTTTGTTGGTCTGACTCTTTCCTTGATGGTACAGACTGATTTAAATGGATACTAGAGCAAGAACAGCTCGAGGCAGAGCCCGTGGTGGAGCTCGAGGCGGGGCTAGAGGAGGAGCCCGAGTACGAGCTGGAGGGCAAGCTAGGGACGAGACACCCATCACTCAGGAGCAGCATGATTCAGAGATCGTAGTTGAACCACCTCGACCTCCACAGCCTTTCGATTTGGAGAGAATGTCAAAGAAATTCAAGAACCTTAGAGGTGTACCTTTTACAGGGCGGGAGTCTGCGATTCAGGCAGAAGCATGGCTTAAAGATTGCGAAAAGATCCTAGAAGGCTTGGAACTGGAAGATCAGTGAAAGCGTTATCTGGCAGTTTGGCAACTAAAGGAGGAAGCAGGGCATTGGTGGTATACAATTAAAATCTGCAATGACGTGGCCAATATGTCTTGGGCCAGATTCAAGGAGCTTTTCAATGAGAAGTATATACCCCCACAAGCTAGAGAGCGTCTGCGCAAGCAGTTCGTTAACCTACAGCAAGGGAATATGACCGTTTCTGAGTATGTGAGGAAGTTTGATGAGCTTTCACGATATGCCCCTAGTTTGATTCAAGATCCAGTAGAGAAGAATAAGAAATTTATCAAGGGGCTGTCCAAGAAATATTTGAATCGAGTCACTGCTCATATTAAGCTTCCTTTCAATGAAGTAGTGGAGATGGCGTGCCGCTATGAGGAAAATGACGAGTCTGGACCACAGGATAGAGGGAAAGGTCAAAGCAAC
Organism: Allium sativum; assembly: GCA_030737875.1. Lineage (NCBI taxonomy): Eukaryota > Viridiplantae > Streptophyta > Magnoliopsida > Asparagales > Amaryllidaceae > Allium > Allium sativum. Next base: position 226,678,669 of record CM060919.1, on the reverse strand, counting down.
AACCAGAAGGAATAGGCTAACAAGAAACAGGAGGCGAGCAATTCTTCTACAGCTAAGCCCCAAGGGAAGAAGAGGGATAGGAGCAAGGTGACCTGCTATAACCGCGGCAAGATTGGGCATTTCGATTACGAGTGTAGAGCTCCTAAAATGGTCAAGAGAAATAATTCAGGGCCTAGTCAGAACCATGGTCAGAGCTCCCAAAACCGTGGTCAAGATCCTCAGAATCGTGGCCAGAGTTCGCAGGACAAAAGGGAATGCTACAATTGCCATCAAAAGGGGCACATCAAGGAGAATTGTCCACTGCTAAGGAAAGCTCAGGTGGCACATGTTTATGAAGGAGCAGATACACCAGCTTCGACTGAGGGGCCTAATAAGCCCGATGTCTTAGGAGGTACGCTTAATATTAAGAACATCCCTATTACTGTCTTATTTGATACTGGTGCTACACGAAGCTTTATTTCTAACGATGTGATTAAAAAGTTGAAATTGAAACCAAGGAAACTCAAAAATTTGATTAGAGCTAATAGTACGATAGGAGGTTCTCTTATTCTTGATCAGTATTTTCGAGTACCTATTTCTTATTCTCGCTGTAAATTTCTTTTCGACTTGATCGTTATGAGTTTCTCCGGCTATGATATCATTCTTGGGATAGATTGGCTGACAAAATATGAGGCCGAAGTCAATTGTGCCGAAAGAATTGTCAAAGTTAAAACTAATCTCGGAAATGTATGTATCCCCTGCCATGGCACAGCCAACGATAGGAAAACCTTCTGGTCTTCTCTAGAAGTTACCCCTACTTCTATTGAGGATATCCCTGTCGTCAAAGATTACGCTGATGTTTTCAAAGAAGTTGAGGGCCTACCTCCACATAGAGAAATCAGCTTCCGAATTGATTTAGCTCCGAATGTAAGGCCTGTTGTACATCCCATACGGAGAATGTCGCCAAAAGAAAGAGAGGAGCTGAAAAATCAAACCAAGCAGCTTTTGTGGAAGGGTCTAATCAGGACCAGCTTCTCGGAATGGGGAGCAGCAGTGGTGTTCGTCCCAAAATCAGGCGGCACTCTCAGGTTATGTGTAGACTACCATGATCTCAACAAGCAAACTCTTAAGAACAAATATCCATTGCCTCGTATTGATGATTTGCTTGACTGCTTGCATGGGGCACGAGTATTCTCTAGGATGGACCTACCTACAGGCTTCCATCAACTTCGCATTGCAGAGGAGTGTGTGCCTTTAACTGCTTTCAGAGGACCAGACATCTTTTATGAATGGCTAGTAATGCCTTTCGGTCTATGTAATGCTCCAACATATTTTGTTGATTTGATGAATAGAGTATTCAGAGATGTTTTAAATAAATTTGTGCTCGTGTTCATCGATGACATCCTCATCTTTTCTAAATCCGCTGCTGAGCACGAACAACATCTGAGAGAAGTCTTAGAAATTTTGCGAAGAAATGTGCTGAAAGCAAAATTTTCTAAAGGCATATTCTGGCAAGAGGAGGTGAAATTCCTCGGCCATGTGGTATCAAAGGAAGGCATCTCAGTAGATCCAGGAAAGATCTCAGCCATCCAAGAATGGAAGCAGCCTAGAACTCCCACGGAGGTCAGAAGTTTCTTGGGACTGACAGGCTATTATCGGAAATTTGTCAAAGATTTTTCGAAGGTAGCTTGTCCATTGATAAACCTGACCAAGAAGCATACGAAATTCAAGTGGACACCAGAATGCGAGACAGCTTTCCAAGAGCTAAAGAAGAGGTTGACCAATACTCCTGTGTTGACCATCATAGATGGCAATCAGGATTTGAAGGTCTGGACCGACGCCTCTAAGCAAGGTTGTTTCTTTATAAATTAGCATGTCTGAGATAACATTTTTCCTTTAATGAAAAATCTCATTTTAACATGTTATCCCTTATTTATTTAAGGTATTGGTGTGGTGCTGATGCAAAGAAGCAGGGTAGTCGTATATGCTAGCCGCCAACTGAAACCGCATGAGAAGAATTATGTTACGCATGACCTTGAACTAATGGCCATTGTGTTCGCTCTTAAAATATGGAGGCATTATCTTTTGGGTGAGAAGTTTGAAATTTACAAGGATCACAAATCCTTGAAGCACCTTTTTACCCAAAAAGATTTGAATATGAGGCAGCAGCGCTGGGTCGAATTTCTTGCATCATATGACCTAGATATCCTATATACTCCGGGAAAAGCAAACGTTGTAGCCGATGCACTCAGTAGAAAGAATGCAGAATGCAACAATCTCATTATCGCTAGTCTCATTATCACTCTTTCTTTGATTGATAAAGTCTCTGCTCTTCAAAAGGATGATGAATTTATTCAAAAGCTTTGTGAGCGAGTTCATAAAGGCGAAGCCTCAAGTTTCCAGATTGATGATAACGGGACCCTTAGATTACAAGGGCGAATTTGTGTGCCAGACATTGCTGAGCTAAAAAGAGAAGTGATGGATGAGTGCCACAAATCTAAAATCAGCATCCATCCAGGTGTAAACAAAATGTACCATGATCTCAAGCGCACCTTTTGGTGGAAATCAATGAAGAGAGATATTTCTATTTATGTTGCTAGATGTCCCACTTGTCAGCAAGTTAAAAGTGATCAACAGAAACTGGCAGGTTTGTTGCAACCGCTAGGAGTTCCTGGTTGGAAGTGGGAGGAAATTTCTATGGGCTTTATAGATGGCTTGCTACGAAGCCGAAAGGGCAACGATAGCATATGGGTGATTGTCGACCGCTTAACAAAATCTGCCCATTTCATCCCTGTTCGGTACAATAGAACAGCTCGAAGTTTAGCACTGCTCTATCTTAAGGAGATAGTCAGACTGCATGGGGTTCCCAAAAGCATTATCAGTGATCGGGATCCATTATTTACCAGTAAATTCTGGGAAGCTTTTCAAGAAGAGCTTGGGACTAAGTTGAATCTGAGCTCTGCCTATCACCCTCAGACAGATGGCCAGACTGAGAGGGTGAATCATGTTTTGGAAGACTTATTGCGTGCTTGCATTCTCGACTATGGCGGTTCATGGGAGGACCACTTGCACTTGGTGGAATTCTCCTATAATAATAGCTACCAAGAAATCTTGGGGATGTCACCATTTGAATTACTTTATGGCAGGCCGTGCAGATCTCCGGCATGTTGGGTGGAGTCGGGCAATCGACTAGTCTTGGGCCCCGACATGGTTCGAGAAGCATCGGATAAGGTTGACTTGATTAAGAAGCGCTTGTTGACTGCTCAGAGCCGAAAAAGAGCTATGCCGACCAGCGAAGAAGGAATCTAGAATTCTCTGTGGGTGATCAAGTGTACTTGAAGGTTTCTCCTCTGAGAGGCGTGATTCGTTTTGGGAAGACGGGAAAGTTGGCACCGAGATTCATTGGTCCATTCCCTATTCTCGAAAGGATTGGTACTCTCGCTTATAGAGTGCAGCTGCCCGACTGGTTGCCAGGGGTGCATGATGTATTTCATGTTTCTCAACTCCGCAAGCATATGCACGATCCATATCTGATTGAGGATGAACTAAACCAGCAGGTCCTAGATATTGCTCCAAATCTGACAGTGAGGAAGGACCCAATTAAGATCATTGGCAAAGAAACCAAAATCTTGAGGATCAAGAAGATCAACCTAGTCAAGGTCCAATGGAGTGGGGATCCTAGAGACTGTACTTGGGAGACTGAGGATAGCATCAAAAAGGCTTACCCCAAGTGCAGAGTGGATATCTCCGAATAACCCTTGTGTTAAGGTACATTTTCCTCAATTTACATTTTCCATCTTGGTTCCTACTTTACTTTGTTTCCTTTTCGAGGAAGAAAATTCTTAAGTGGGGGAGATTGTAACGACCCGGAAAATCCAAACCAATTTAAAAATTTTATTTTTAATTATTTGGTGTAAAAATGTGGCAGAAATTAAAAATTCCATTTTTAAATAATATTAAAGCCAGTGAAAATAGTCAATTTTCAAACGATCTCTGTTTTCGACGAAACCACTTTCATTGGAACCGGAATGTCATATTATTGCTAGGTTTCAATTTTTAGAATTTTTCGAATTAATATGTGAGTGTGGCGAAGGAAAATGTGTTTGGTCGATTACAGTCAAATTTAATCGACTGAAAAATAGCCATTTTTCAAACAGTGTCAGAATTCGACGAAATTAATTTTGTTAGGACCGTATCGTCATAACATAGACAAATATATTATTTCCGGATTTTTCTGAGTCCGTTTGTGGCCTCGGTGAATTTATTTATGCAGACGAATTAAATTAATAAAGGAATTAAATATTAAATTAAATAATACAGGCCACAGATAGTCGTTTGGGCTGACGGGACCTGTCCCATTAGGTCCGGAATATGGGCTATTGGCTAGGGTCACTTTCTGCTGGGCTGAATTTGAACCGGTTTGGAAGATATGGGTTTTTTTTGTAAAAATACATTTTAGTATTATAATTAATAGGAGGAGAAACCCTAATTTACTATTCACTATCTTCTGCCGCCGCCATTCATTGAAATTCATGGCTGAGATCTTCAAAACTTCACTCCTCATTATCTTTTAATCCTTTCTATAATTTCAAACAAACCTAAGGGGAAATAAGAGAGATTTGAACCCTCTTTAGATCTGTACGGTTGGATCGCGTGTAGTGGTGTATATTGCTCGAACAGGGATCACCAACCGTCGCCGCTCGCGTCAGGTTCCTCCCCTCTGGCCCAGTTCGAGTTCGTCGTGCAGGGTACCTTCGGGTGCGGATTTCCAAGCCCGAGAGCGTGGCGAAGTCGGATTGGGTCCAAGCCTATCGTACAGCGTGCGATTTCGAACCCTAGAATTGAACTGTCTTGAATCCTATCGGCCTAAGTTTTACAGTAAGGAAGAAAGTTTGTTTACTTTATTTATTTATTATTTAATTTATTTAAATTATTTTACAACTTCGATTAACCATATCTAACTCATTTCAATTCGAAATTCGATGATTTCAGCGACGTTGTAATCGTGTGACTGAGATCTACGCATCTGGACTGATTGGAGTTGATTCTGAACAGCTTGAATTTTGGCCAAAAATCGTCAAAGACTGTGAGATTCTGAATTTAAATAATTAAATAATTTATTTTAATTCTATTCAATCAGTTGAATTATTGTATATTATTCTGATCTGTTATGTGGTGATGGTTGTATTGTTGAATTTTATTCGTTGTGATGTCATGTTATAATTTGACTGTTTGGATCTGTAAAATTCAGATGTAATCATAACAAAGTTCTCGCCTTTATTTTTATTTTTATTCCTTTCTCTTGAAATTGATCTTTTGATTTGAAAATAAAATATAATAAAGTTGGGATCTTGGTTTAAAATTGATCTTTTGATTTGAAATAAAATATAATTAAGTTTTAATCTTTTGTTTGAAAACAAAAATTAAGTTTGGATCTTATGTTTTGAAAACAAAATAAAGTTCTAACCTTTTGTTTTTGAAAACAAATTAAAGATGAATCTTTTGTTTTTGATTTACGAATAAAACAAAGTTTTAGTCTTTTGTTTTGATAAATAGAATTTTGTTTTCAAAAACAAAAATAAAAGAAAGTTTGATCTTTTGGTTTTTGAAAACAAAATAAAAGAAAGTTTGATCTTTTGTTTTTTGAAAACAAAATAAAAGAAAGTTTGATCTTTTGTTTTTTGAAAACAAAATAAAAGAAAGTTTGATCTTTTGTTTTTCAACTAAGATAAAGTTTTGATTTTTTTTCCAAATCAATACAAAGTGGAGCCTTTCATTTTGTTTTAAATAATAAATAAAGATTTGATCTTTTATTTTGACTTATAAAATAAAAGAAGTTGGATTTATATAATGAATAAATATTTGATCTTTTATCCTATAAAATGAATAAAGTTCATATATTTTGTTTTATTTCACAAAATAAAGGTGGGATCTTTTATTTTGATTCATAGAAATTTTACAACCAATCATATGTTGCCATTGTTGTAATGCACAAAATTCATCGTATGTTAAATTAGTTGTAATGACACCAAAATTTCATCGTCATGTTAGTATAGTTGAAATGAACCAAATTTCATCGTCATGTTAGTATAGTTAAAATGAACCAAATTTCATCGTCATGTTAATATAGTTAAAATGAACCAAATTTCATCGTCATGTTAGTATAGCTAAAATGAACCAAATTTCATCGTCATGTTAGTATAGTTGAAATGGATCAAATATTGACATTAGGAAATATATTTATATTAGGAATGTTGACGCTAGAAAAGATGTTTACATTGGAAATAAAGTCCACCTTTTAAAATTGCATTTTACAATGCAAATATTACATAGAAAGATGAATTAATTTTTTTATTGAGTTCTCTTAGAAATAGAAAAGAATAAAAAGACATTTATTCATTTTCAATGTAAATAGAAAAGAATAAAAAGACATTAATTCATTTTCAATGTAAATAGAAAAGAATAAAAAGACATTTTCATTTTCAGTGTAAATAGGAAAGAATAAAAAGAGATGTACATTTTATATGTAAATAATAAGAATAAGGAAAAATGTCATTTTGTTGAATATGGAAATATACATCGTTGAATCATCATTTTTGGTCGCACTAGAATTGGCGAACAAAAATGTCATTTTGTTGAATATGAAAATATACATCGTTGAATCATCATTTTTGGTCGTACTAGAATTGGCGAACAAAAATGTCATTTTGTTGAATATGGAAATATACATCGTTGAAACATCATTTTTGGTCGCACTAGAATTGGCGAACAAAAATGTCATTTTGTTGAATATGAAAATATACATCGTTGAATTATCATTTTTGGTTGCATTAGAATTGGCGAACAAAAATATCATGTCTATTTGATATAAAATGATACATTGTTGAAACCATCATTTTTGTCGCACTAGAATTGGCGGACAAAAATATTACTTTCATAGAATAAAAGGTATGGATTTTAATAAAGGAAATCGCCCAAATGGTTTATATATTATATATAAATATAAAATATAGAATTAAACGGAACGAGCGCTGCAGTTCACGTATCGACAATCGTAACTTCAAACGAATATATAGAAAGATCCGACCCTTGGATTTTCCCCAAAACTGGAACCGTTAGGACCGCTTTGGGAAGAGCTTTCCAACGATATACATTTCATCAAAATCCGACGGTTAGATTTTAAGATATGTGTAGATCAAATTTTGGAAAAAGCAGCGCCAACGCCGCCCATTGACCCGAAATGTCATTTATATTTTTCGAGCTATTTTTAATAAATAAAAATAGCGATAAATAGTTATAAATATATATGAAATGTTTTCAACTATAATTATGCGACAATTATTTGAAAAGGCCGAGTTTAACTCATTTCAAATAATTGAACGGCGATTGAATCAAAGATGCAAGAAGACGACGGTTGAAGACCGGCGATCTTCACATCGAATGGGCGATGACTTCTGGTACCTTGGACTGACTTGCTCCCAGGACTGGGTTGATGCAGTAATTGTCCAGACGTGTGTGTTGGTTGTGCGGATAAGCGAGCGCCTTTTTGGTGTCTCCGGTTTCGTTCAGACCCAGAACGGACTTGTAAATGGATGCGTGTCTGACGTTGAAATTCACTTCATGTAATTAAATCGCTTTCTATTAATATATGTCTGTTTGGTGGTGGGGAATCTATTCTCTACTTAACACCCAGATACGTTGTAGTAGTTATCGATAGCATGGCATTGAATTGTCAACGTGACACGCCAAGATGCAATGATCAAGGCTTTGTCGAAAAGCAAGCCTTGTGGCAGATGATCAAAGCATAGCCTGTTTAGGCATAGCTTTGTGTATAACGTGACTTCGCGAGCCTCACACCCCGGTATGAGTCAAAAACGGGATATGGACCGTAGGGAGTGCATACATTTCTTTCTAGCTAGAGTGGTGTTTGGGCTTTAACACGGCCCGGCAATTTACTATGTGGATTTTGGATTGAGGTACCTCGTTTTTATAGGCTGGATGTGGTCACATTATAGGTCCAAAGGGGCCGGGAAACCTATGTTCAGGAATTGCCAATCCACTACCGTTAGGTGGGGACCGGCCCTACCGTTCCAAGGGTTCACTGCGGGGGATCCTGAGGCATTTGCTAGAGTGTCTCGAATCGGAAGAGGACGATCCCTAGCCTCGATTTCATGATAGAAAACCAATTCCCAATACGACGACATTACGGTTTTGATTGTAAACTTATATACGTCGACATAGTAGGATGGGGTACTATGCCGTCTAGGATTGATATATTTATATTGAAGTATTTGAATACTGCTTAAACACTAATGATAATATTAAAATATTACTTTTCACGTATTAAGCATGTTTGATCATCATAAGGGAAAAACTCTATCCTCCTGTGTGCGTTGCATTGTGTGATAGGTTCTGAGTCTTATGATGGTTTCATTTTTCAAAAGTTATTTCGCTGTTTTATATAAACTTTATAAAATATTGCACTGGCAATCCAATGCAGTAAACCCGTTCCGCATTAGCGGCGTGGTCCTGAGATTCGCCTTCTTGATAGTTAATTTAGTTAAGAATTCTCACACTAGTCCCATGACTGACTCGTAGATTGTTTCACTTTTGCAAACTCGGGTGCCCTCTTTCTACACAGGCAGCCAATTGACAGGTTTCTAGGTAATACTTTCTGGTGGGAGCTTGCTTTGGAAGGAAGAAGAAGAAGACCTTTTCTCCATCTTTTATTCTGCTTTTGAGACATTTTTCTATCTTTTGCTTTTGGATGTATGTAATGGGATTTGAAACTTATTTCCTTTCATTTGAGACTTGTTTCTCTTTTGTAAAGACTTCTATTATGCTTAGTGGATCCTGTAAACTGCATACTCTGATGATTCTGTTGTGATGCTGATGACATTTTATTTCCGCTGAAATATTTATGTGTTATGATAATTATCTGAGATCAGTTTTTGTTGTAAATATGTTGTTTTCCAAAAATGATCATCCTTACTTTCGGTCTACGGAAGTTTGGGGTCATCACACATAGCCCTTTGATCATGTCAATATATAACGACTAGAACTGAAATTTTAAATTAACTCCAAATTAGGTTTTTAAACTTATACATATCGTACCAATTTGAATTTTCTTTTCATTCTTCTCCATCTTCTCTGTAAAAACTTCTGAAATCAAATAGTTATGGCCTTCACTTAAAATAATACCAAAATCAAACCATTACCTCCCTTTCTCTTCTATCGAACCATTCCAACGCACGATGCATGCATGATTGACAACAATTAAAAAGAAAATGGAAGATGTACTTCAACTACTTATAGAAATTCAAGTAACTCAATTGTGGAATTCGCAAAAGCAAAACAAACAAGGAAAAATTCTACGAAATCCACATAAACAATTTCTGAATGATACTGAAAATCCAATTATCATAGATGGTGAATCTTCTAATATAGTCATTCACGACCTTGTTCAAGACAACAAAGAAGAATAATTTAAAAAAAGATGGCATTGGTGAAGATAATGAGGATAGTATAGTACGATGTGTAGGAAAAGTATGTTTTCGTAGAAATGGTATTCTTGTTGAACAAAAGGGAAACTTTTGTTTACACTATCCTTTCTTTCCTATTCATAAGTCTCTTATCATTAAGAAGACTGATTAAGATTGTATAGTTTAGTTTAGGTTTATGTATATTAGTTCTATAATTGTGTATATTGAGTTTTAAGGATTTGTTCGATGTATGTATGAATTGTTATATCAACAAATGTATGATTTAGAGAGTTCTCACTTTTCATTTCTAACATATTATTCTTATTATTTCATAGTCATCATATTTATCTAAGGTATTAGAGAGTATGATGTATATTTGGTTAGAATTATAAAATAAGTAATGATATTTTTTTCTTCTGTTGATGACAAAGTGTGGAATATAAAATATGCATAGATTAAGGGAGAGTTATTAAATTTAGGTGGAATTATGAAGGAGATTAGGAGATATTTTATCAAATAGTTGTCATCAATAAAAAGGGAGAGATTGTCGGTTCTACGGATGGTACTTCTGATGATTGTTGGAGAATGGAGTTTTGATGAAAACAACCTTATTTCAATTATCATCATTTATTGATTATAATATATATTTATATATATACTAACATCTCTATCTAGAATATATATACATTTATATGCACGATTTGTATAAATGTCTTAAATACTGAAGACTGTACAGTTTTAGAGTTTCAAGAGATTCAAGATTCATAAGAGAATAAAGACTCATAAGTTAGGGAGCTCTCAAGATATCAAGAGTTCAAGAAAAGTATAGTAATAGAGTTTAGTTTATATGTAAAACTCTGAATAGCACTCCAGGTTCAAATTCAAACTCTACTTTTCAAATTCTGAATTTTAAATATCAAATTCTGTTTTCAAAATTCAAAATCTGTTTTCAAATTATTCTATCTTTCTTATGATTTCAAAAAATATTTGAAGTTTTAAATATATATAAGTTTGTATATATATATATATAGTTTTATAATCTTACAGTTTTATAGTTTTAAACCTTATAATTTTATAAATATGTTTATATAATATATAATTATGTTTTCATATGATTTTACATTTTAGAATATTCATTTATATCATTAAGTTTTAATTCAAGAATTTCCAGAATAATATATATGTTTAAACACTTGAAAAATAATTTTAAAAATAATTTTAACATACATATGTTGACATACATAGGATGTTATGTCGACATACAACTGCCAGAAATTCAATTTTGAAATGAATTATCTATTAACTATTTGTAACATTTCTGAAAGGTTGCAACCATTCAAATCTTATAAATAGAGGCTGATTTCATTTTTTTTTATAGTTCTTCTTTCTATCGTCACCCCTCTTCATCCCACCATTATTCTTTACCAGTTTATTGATTTCTACACTTCTACTTTGCTGATTTCTACTCTAATTATATAAAACTTCTTGTTTTCTCACTCTCTATCCACTACTCTCTAACTTGAAGTGCTATTGAAGAGTTATAGGGATGTTGTAATCATTTGGGAATTGTTTGGAAAAGGGTGTGTTCCTTGTAGCCCTGAAATCAAGGAAAGGGAGCAGTGTAAACCTTGTAGCCATGGAATCAAGGGTGGTTGAAGCGGTGTTAACCTTGTATCCGTGAAATCAAGGGGATTGTACTTGGATGTTGATAATAATTAAACTCTGTGCAATCAAGCATTGTGTGAGACTTGATGTAGGAGTAACTCGAACCAATATAAAATTTGGTGTGTTCTTTTGTTTTTCTGCATTATATATTTTTTGTTTGTGTTTGATTCTGTGTCTGTGATCATCTATGCTATGTGTGATTCATATAGTAGATCATATAAGTTTAAGATTTTCATAAATTCTTTCAAAACACTATTTATACCCTCCCTCCTCCCATGTTTGTTTTGCCTTAAGATTCGCATTCCGCATTCTCGGACAATTGATATCAGAGCATAGGTTTTAAAAAAGTTCATAATTTGATTTTTGGAAATATTAAATAGAAAATTTTGAAATGATTGTTAACACTTGTGTTAATTTATACATTGCATCAATTTTGAAAGAGTCTACATTCAATTGTGTTGAAAATTAAAATGATCTACTGAAGTATTGTCCAATACAGGAAAAGATGTGTTATATAGCTATTGGAAATTCAAATTTTGAAAAGATGAATGACATGGCTGTTGAAAATTCAAATTCCAAAATGGTGTGTTACATGGCTGTTGAGAATTCAAATTCTTATGGACAAATGTTGGAAATCAAAAAGGATAAATGGATATTGGATATGGCTGTTCAAGACACATGACAGGAAATACGGAATTACTAAATTATCTAGTATATGAAGATGATGGAATGGTCAACTTCGGAGATAACTCTAAAGGATATATTGTTGGCATCGGCAATGTCAGTAATTCTGAAACTCCTACTATTTCTGATGTTTTATTAGTTAGGAATTTAAAACATAATTTACTAAGTATAAGTCAACTTTGCGATAAAGGCTATAAAATGATCTTTGAAAAAGATCAATATTTTATAGAAGATAGGAATTCAAAAATAATACTCGAAGGAGATAGAAAGAAAAATATCTATATATTGAGTATGAAAATCTCCAATGATAATCTATGTTTTATGACCAATACAAGTGACCCTTGGATCTGGCATAAGAGATTCGATCATATAAATTTCAAACACATCTGTGGGATTTCTAAATTAGATTCAATTAGGGGATTACCTAAAATGTAATTTATAGTTAATAATTTATGCGATGCTTGTCAGTTCGGAAAATTAAAAAGAAGTTCATTTAAATCAAAAAGGAAATTACAACCTTGAAACCATTAGAGTTAATTCATATGGATTTATTTGATCCATCCCAAACCGAATCAATAAATCACAATAGATATGTTTACGTAATAGTCAATGATTTTTCTAGATTTACTTCGACATTGTTTCTTAAAAATTAAAGTGATGCTTTTGATCAATTAAAACTTTTGCTAGAAGAATTCAAAATTTATTATCATTAAAAATCAAAAAAATATGTAGTGACCACAGTGGAGAATTCAAAAATGAAAAATTAAATAAAAACTGTATTAAAAAGGGAATGACCATAATTTTTCTTTACCTAGAACCCCTCAACAAAACGGAGTAGTTAAATTTATAAATAGGTCGATACAAGAGTGTGCGAGAACTATGTTATCTGATAGTAATTTACCAAGGAATTTTTAGGCTGAGGCAGTTGCAACAGCTTGTTATATTTTAAATAGAATTTCAATCAGACCCTTAACTCATAAAACACCATATGAACTTCTGTATAATAAGAAACCAAAATTATCATGTTTTAAAATATTTGGAAGTATATGTTTTATTCTTAATATTAAAGAAAATCAAGATAAACTTGACTCGAAATCCGATAAAGGAATATTTATTGGATATTTAAAGAGAAGTAAACCATATAGAGTTTTTAATTCAAGAACGAATACTATAGAAGAAACCTTAAATGTATCCTTTGATGAAAAATATAAAAATATAATACAACACTACGAAGATGAATGTGAAAATGAGATTAATGAAACAAATAATGAAAATAATCAACCAAATAAAAGAATTAGACTACTAAGAGACCGCCCTGTAGAAAATATCTTAGGAAATATTGAATCCATTGTGAGGACTTGAAACCAATTAAATAATATGAGTAATTCAACATTTATTTCAACTATTGAACCTAAGAATCCAAAGGAAGCATCATATGATGATTCATGGATCCTTGCTATGCGAGAAGAATTGAATCAATTCACCAGGAATGATGTATGGGAACTTGTTCCTAGACTAGAGGATAAAACAGTAATTGGAACTAAATAGGTATATAAAAATAAAATGAATGAGCATGGTGAGGTCATAAGAAATAAGGCACAATTAATAGCACATGGTTATACTCAAGAAGAAGGAATAGATTATGATGAAACATTTGCCCTCATAGCAAGATTAGAAGCAATTAGGATATTATTAGCATTTGCTAATCATAATAATTTCAATCTATATCAAATGGATGTTAAAAGCGCTTTACTAAATGAATTTGTTAAAGAAGACGTATATGTAGAGCAACCACCTCTTTTTAACGACAAAAAATTACCAAACCATGTATATAAACTAAAGAAAGCACTATATGGATTAAAACAAGCTCCTAGAGTTGGTATGATCGATTAAGAACGTATTTATTACAATCTGACTTCGAAATTGGTAAAATAGATAGTACACTTTTTATTAAAAGAAATAATAACGATATACAGTTACTATAAATATATGTTGACGATATAATATTCGGATCAACAAATAACAAAATGAGTAAAGGAATTTCAGATATTATGACCCAAGAATTTGAATTGAGTCACATGGAAGAATTAACATTCTTCTTACGCTTACAAATTCGTCAATTAAAGAATGGAATGTTTGTTAACCAAGAAAAATATGCGAGAGATTTAATTAATAAATATAATTTAAAAACAACTAATGGGAGTCCAACACCAATGGAAACTAACATAGCCTTAAGCAACGATGATACGTTAAAAGACGTTGATCAAAAATTATATAGATGTATGGTAAGATCGTTATTATGTATAACCGCTAGTAGACCAAATATAATGCATAGTGTATGTTTCTGTGCAAGGTATTAATCACAACCTAAATAAACACATTTGAAAGCCGTGAAACGTATTCTAAGATATGTAAAATACACATTAGATTTTGGATACAGAGTATGTTTACTAAATTTAGAAGAGAATTAGGTATTTGTTCATTAAGTGAATTAGAGTTATCAACTATATTAATATATATATATATATAATAATAAAAATCATAAAAATAAAATTAAAAACACATGTATGTTGACATACATTTTAAGATATGTCGACATGTAACTGCCAGATTTCAAAAATTAATTTCCACCAAAAGTTAGTTATATCAACTATTTAAACTTTCTATTTCAAATTTTATTCTTCATTCTCTCATTTCATTTCTGGAAAAGCTCAAAACTAAAATAAACCATGGCCTCCACTAATTATAATGACCAAATTAATCCCAAATCGTCTACTAGACCATTCGAAGGTCCATTTCAATGCTCTACCTCGCTCGTGTGATAAAATTAGAAGAGAAATGGAGTATGTTCTCCAAATGCTCGCTGAAATTCAAGTATTGGAAATACGGATGAATCAAAAGCAAGTTAAACAGGGAAAAATTATGTGGAATCTACAAAAGTTTGTTATGGATAATCAAACAAATCTGTTTATCATCGAGGATGATAATCCAATAAAGGAAGAAGAAGAAGAGGAAGAAAAGGGAGAGGGAGAGATGATAGAAGAGGAGGAACAAGAAGAGGCACAAAATGAAGGCATAGAGGAGGATTATCAAGTTATATGCTTTGGAGAAGTTTGATTTGATCAAGAAGGGAATATAATTGAGAAAAACGGGGAATTCTGTCTCCATTACCTCAATTTCCCCATTCATAAGTCCCCAATAGTTAAGAATAATTAAACATTTATGTTTTCTCGTCTATTCATACATATATTGTAATACGTATTCTCGCTTTAACGTTGTAATTTGTACAGTCTGTAATTGTTTAAACTGTAAAACAATGTCTGAATTATTTAATTCATACAGTGTTTGTTTTTATCAATTTCTATTAGATTTTGGAATAAGTATTAGTATAGTTACAAGGAGATAATATAAGCATGAATTTAGGGGGAGTCATGTAAATCATTTTAGTATAGAATCAAATAATATAATCATAGGACATATAGATAGATAATGGATTTAGGAGAATTATATTTAGAATTTCTTTTTGTTAATGACAAAGGGGGAGAAATTATAAAATAAGGATTAGTTAGGCTTAGTTTAAGGGGGAATATGTAAAATTCATGATGAAATGAAACGACCGAAACATCCCAGTAAAGGAAAGCCCGGATTGCTTTGAGAATAACACACATCAGGACACAAAATAGAAGATCATTTTATTGCTGTTACAACAATTACATCAGAGTACAAGAATTTTCCAGAGCATGAATAATAATATACATTGGAGATACAATAATATCATAGTTTAAATTACATTTAAATAGCAGCGGAAAAATAATACAAAATACAACTGAAACAAATACACGGATACAGAGCTTTCCGAGTATCGCTTCAGCTGTAAACCAGGATCCTGGGAAAATAATATCTGCAAAACCAAAACTACTAGCTGCCCGTGTGGAACCCAGAATTTAGGTTAAAACAATAAACTCCAAGTCAGTCATGGGACTGGTATGAGAACTAAAAACAGTTATTAACTTTATTTTAAAGTTGGATAAGTCAAGGGACCACGCCTCTATCGCGGAACGGGTTTCCTCCCAAGAATACCAGTGCATAAAAAACAACGTAATGCTTTTAGAAAATGAAACCATTATAAGACTTAAGTCCCTTGTAACGAAAGCCGAAGGATAGAGTTTACCTTATAATGGTCAAAAATGCTTAATACGAGAAATTCATCTTTTATACTATAAGTGCTCAGTGTAGAAATCAATTTTCGAATATAAATCTATCAATCTTAGGTGGCATAATATACTATGTAAGCAGCATAATATATTATGTCACCATATAAGTGTATAACTAAAAACCGCAAAGATCGTATTGGAAAGTTGGGTTTCACATCATGATGGCTCCTGATTCGAAAGACATATCGCGAATGTATCTCCACGGCTTACTTCCCGGCAAGAGAAAACACCGTAATACATATAATACGCACTTTGGAAGAACAATCTAGTGTTCTACCCCCACGGGCTTCGGCTGATATCACTGCCCAATCTCCAGATGTGGAGCGACCACACCCAGCAACGCTCAGTTGACCAATCCATGTATATATAAAGTATATTGGTCAACCTAAAAATCAAACAAACCGTTCACCATCATACCGGGGTGTGAGGCTCGCGAAGTAACGTTATACTCAATGTTATGCTAATTGACGTCGTGTTTAGAATCTGCTTTTCAACAAAGCCTTAATCATATGCATCTTAGCATGCCACATTGTCAAACCATACCATATCATTAATCATCTACCAATATATAACAGCGTGTCAAGGAAGAGAATAAATTCTCCGCCACCAAACCGCTATATATTAGATAGAGATCAATGAATACAATATAAAGGAATACAGTGTCAGACACACAATCCATTTACTAGTCTGTTCTGGGTCTGAACGAAACCATATCCGGTAGAACTCCAAATACGTCTGAATGATCACCAATTTTCCCTCATCTTGGGTGTACGGTCCGATCAAGATATCAATAATCATCCATTCGATATGGAAATTTCCCGGTCTTCAATAACCGTCTTCATCGTCGATCTTCAATCGTTATATGAATTATTCAGAATGGGTTAAACCCGGTCTTTCTGAATAATTTTCGCAATTTAAAATCATGTGCTTTAAAACACAACCAACGCCTTATTCCAATCAAGAGTATTCTTTGATTATAATTTAAGCCAAATTAAGGTTTATTCAACTAGTCGGGATGAACGTCTTACCGAAGTAATCATTTATTAATATCCCATTCCCATCCTATACAACCCATGGAATAAAACTGGTGGTACTCCATATCTAACATCCAATGTGTTACGGTAAACTTAATTACTGTTTTATCGTTCAAATCTAATTAAAGATTTAACTATCGCTTGGAGTAAAAACTGGTGCTACCCTATTATCGTTCATTTCTTAAATTAAGTAAATTTAATTTCTTTTATCCTCATTCAATCCAATTAAAGATTTATAAAAACTAAATATAGTTTTAATCTTCAAGAATCATTATTTAATGATTATTTAACTTCCAAGAAATAATCTTGCCTTTAACTAGGTTAAAGAACAAATGTCGCTTAAAAACATCATTCACAATAAACCCAAAATCATATTCCAATTAAATATATTAAATTGAAAACTTCTCTCTAGAATGTTTCTGTAACACCCCGTAATTTGAACATAAAAATTCGCAAATTAAAGTATACTTAATTAAGTGAAATGGGTTGCGCAGAGAAATATATATATAATTGAAAATTAAATAAATAAATATGCAAAAATGTTCAAAACAGCGAATTGGGAGAGGGGAATAACCGAACCGGCCGATTTTTGAGGTCGACCCGAGCTTGCTGGGTCGACTAGGGGTTAATCCAGGGTGTTTGGCTGTCAACCTGTGGGCCGATTCGCTCAAATGCAGATTTTGCATTTGAATGGTTCTCATGGTTCAGCTTTAATCTAAAGGCCCTAGATGGTTCCTACACTTGACTTCTTCCCCAAGACATGCTTTGATGGCTTGGATTGAATCTAGGGTTAATCCTATGGCTAATACTATCCTAATCCTCTATAAAAAGACCCCTAAACCTAGCCTAAATCACCATTATTCAATCCTACAACTAAACTATGTCAAATTTGTTCCTCTCATGGCCTCCACTCTCATGCTAAAATTCCTAAGCCTATTTCTATGAGAGATTGTGAGTTCATACAAGTGCTTTCAAACTTGTATGAGTGTTCTTAGTTTGCATTCAAGTCAAGTTGCAACATTTCTATTTCAAAGCAAGGATTTTTATTGATTTGGCGCAAGGGTTTTTCAATTGGGGCTTTCATATTTTGGTGCTTGCATAAGGGCTTCGTCTCAATCTTTATAATAAATATTCATTTGTGTCTTCATAGCGTAGTAAGCCCTTTTCTACTTTCTTTTTATTGAACTCTAGAGTTAAATGAATGATGCAAGTTTGGGGTTGATCATTATGATATGCAAGTTTGGTTGATCATTATGATATGCATGTTTGGTTGATTATTATGATATGCAAGTTTGGTTAATCATTATGCTATGCAAGTTGGTTTAATCATTATGTATGACACATATTGCTATGTTATGCAAGTTAAACTTGATGTTGTGAGCATAAAGCTCCAAGCTTTATAGCAAAGGTTGCATTTTGGCAACATGAAAGTTATCATATCCCTTATGATAACTTGCATGTGAGGCTAAATGCGAACTTCTAGCAACTTCTACATGTCATTTATCACCATGTATCACTCATATGCTAAGTTTGGTTTTATGCATGCTTTTGAAGCCTAACAATGCAATATGCAAGTATATGAACATATGTACATCTCATATGCCACCATGATAAACTTGTGGCTTCAACACCTTTTTGTCATGATTATGCCAAGTTCCCTATTTTACCCTTTATGCGTTGTTGCGATTATGTAAACGATGGGATTACGTTGGGGTTGGGTAAAATTATGACATGAACATGATTTTTATAACATAACGTGATATGTTAACTTGTAATTATGTTTTGGAAACATAATGGACATGACACTTAGAAAATATGAGTGTGGCCAACTCGAGGTTGGGTTGAGTTTGTAGCATAAATCTACCCGGACCCGCCCGGCTTAACTAGTGGCTACAAACAATAGGACCCAATGTGAGAAGTTGGTCATGTTGTGCTCGAACCCGAGGTTAGACCAAGTTGTGGTGTAAAGCTACCCGGACCCGCCCGGCTTAACTAGTAACCACAACAAAGTCTAATGTGAGAGGTTAAAGCACATTAAGTTAATTAATGCCTCCTGATTAGGGTTAAGTCATGGTCCACTTAATACTTAATCTATTTGGGCTGGATGGGTTTATCGGGGTTAAGTCACGAACCTTGGGTATACTTAACCAATTTAATCCACGTTTGGATCGGGTTAACCACATTTAACCCGTTAAGGAAACCCTAGTTGCGTGGTCCTTTTCAGCAGTAACCCTCTTGATAGTATCATAAGACCCTAGGACTAGGCTAGGGTGGGGCACGATTACTGGGCTGACATGTAAACGACCAAAACGACGGCTGAGTAGGTACGCCGGTGTAGGTCCAGGCGGACTATGGTCGTGCACATAGTCTGGAGTTGGAGAATCAGGCATGGGTACCAGTAGCTCTAGACTACGCATACTTGATTCGTGTCTGAGGTTGACACCCTAGGACTTGATACACCCTAGGGTGTACCTAGCGCAGTTTAACTACATTGCATGTTTGGGCCGTATGACACCGACACTTGACGAGTTAGGCTTATAGGGAGCCGATCGACTAGACCGTGTAGTTGGACCTTAATTTAGGTCACCTCATGATGATGGGCCAAGCTTGGGCCAAGGGATCAATTCTTGTTTTTACTTGACATGTTAGAATGCTAGTACACCCGTGGTGCAAAACTTAACCTTAATTATGCGATGACACCTTTATCTATCTTGTTAGTTAATCATCATGCCAGTATATTGTTATCCTTATGTTCATCTCAGCTTCTCATGCCAGTTAACTTTACTAGTTCATAGACAGATAGTAGTAGGGCTTACCAGTCTTTTTGACTGACCTGTTTTCTTTCGCCTCTTTTCTTCCGTTTCCCCCCTCCCTCAGGTTCTCAGGATGGGAACATTGGAGCTTAGCTTGGATCTTTACAGCTTGCTTACTGGATTTGCTCATGTACGGTTTTGGACATTGAGCTAGCTATGGTTTATCACTTCATTTTGGGGATAGTACTTTATGTATTTCAGTTTTTCAGTTTATGCTTTTATCTAGACTTTGTTGTTGGAAAATAATGACCAAGTACTTTGTTGTAACATGACTATGGTTTTGAAATGCTAAGTTTTATCCGCTGCTTTACTACTCTGTTTTACTTATATGTTCTGCCTTGTGATATCTGCATGCATGTTTACCTTGTTTAACGCCCCTCCAAAGCTAATGTCCTTGCAAGAGTGGCATTGGTGGAGGTGGGGTGTTACATTTGGTATCAGAGCGAGGTTTACAAGATTTGAGCAAAAGTGTTTTTGAAACTTACCTTTTGAAAAACTATTTTCAAAACCAATTAAGTATTTTCCAAGAAAAGTCTAGTTATTTTAAAAAGGCTATTCCCCAAAAGCCATAGCACTATCCTTCGTTTCTTCGTTCCGAATCTATCTTTTTCTTTTTTTAGTATGGCCGATCTTAACCTTCCCGAGGGAGTGACCATTCCCGGATGGTTCCGGAGATACTTGGAAGCTAGGGCCAACGATGTGGGCCCAGCAAATACCCCCAATATAACTGAGGTTCCTCCTCCTCCTCCTCAGAACCCGCAAGCAGATTTCGCTAAGATTTGCAAAGACTTTAAGGCGATGGGTGGCAAGAACTTTATTGGGATGGAGACTTTTTTGGAGGCAAGAAATTGGTTGAAAGAAACTGAAGATCTCTTCGCCATCTTTGATGTGCAAGATCATAGAAGGGTTCTATTGGCAGCATGGTTATTGAAAGAAGAAGCTGCTTATTGGTGGGAGGTCACCAATGTTACGAGGCCTATAGAGACTTGGGCCGACTTTAGGACAAGATTTGGGCTTAAGTTTCTATCATCAGCTGAGGCGAATTTGCAATTGGAGAAGTTTATATCTTTGAAGCAAGGAGACATGACAGTGAGGGAGTACGTGAATGAGTTTAACAAGCTCGCCCGATTTGGTTTGGACATGATTAATACTCCCCAGAAGAAGGCTTTGCGCTTTGCACGAGGGTTGAATGAGCCACTACAAAGTTTAGCCCTATCTCATATACCTATGGGGGCCACTTTCGAAGGTCTGGTAGACATGGCATTGCTTCAAGGAGACGATAAGAATGGCAAGAAGGAAGTGAAGGCTAATGAGACCCAAGCCAAGAAGACAGACTCCAAGTGGGGAGGAAATCAGAGCAATCAGAACAACAAAAACAACAAGAACAACAAGGCCAAGGCAAAGGACCCAAGAAAATGCCAATACTGTGGGAATGTAGGGCACATAGCTAAAGACTGTAAGAAAAGGAAGAGGAAGTCGGGCGAATGCTTTCATTGTGGAGAGACCGGACATTTTAGCAAGGATTGCCCCAAGAAGCAAGGGCAGAATCAGCATGCAGGACCTTCTGGAGGGCAAGTGCATGCTCTCAACGCCGCTCCAGTTCAGGATCGAGGTAGCATTTCTGTAGAAAGTCTTGTTTATATTTCTGATTATCCTGTTCACACCTTATTTGATTCTGGCGCATCGCATAGTTTTATTTCTTCTGACATTGTTGAAAGTTTGCACCTAAGTACTAGCTTAGTTGAGGATCCCGTTTGTGTTTCAAATCCAATTGGGGGTTCCGCCCATCTATCTATGATTTGTGTGGATTTGAAGATTTCTTTCTTGACTGTAGAATTCGCGTGTAATGCTTATGTTCTCGGATTCACGGGATATGGGTTAATCTTGGGCATGGATTGGTTGTCCAGTTATGGAGCCATTCTCGATTGTGAACATAGGGTGGTGAGGCTCATGACCCGCCTCGGTAATACCCTAGAAATTTCTTGTAACCCTAGAGGTCCCGTCATGTTATGCTATCTTGAATCTCTCGACTCGTCCATCGATGATCTGCAATCTGTAAGGGTGGTCCGAGACTATCCTGATGTCTTTGAAGAAGTAAAGGGGTTACCCCCTAAACGAGAGATAGATTTCCGCATTTATCTAGTCGATAATGCCAAGCCAGTATCATTGCCCGTTAGGCACATGGCCCCTCGTGAGAGAAGGGAGCTCAGTAAGCAAATCAAGGAGCTGCTTGAGAAGGGTTTTATTAGACGAAGCATTTCTGAATGGGGTGCTCCGGAGGTATTCGCTACTAAGGCGTATGGTTCGCTTCGTCTAAGTGTTGATTATCGAGAGTTGAACAAGCTGACAAAGAAGAATAGGCACCCATTACCGAGGATTGATGATCTCTTTGAAAAGCTTGTAGGTGCTTCTGTTTTCTCTCAGCTCGATCTAGCCACCGGATTCCATCAGCTTAGAGTAGCTGAGGATAGCATTGATAAAACTGCGTTTAGGACTCCGGATGGAATCTTTGAATGGCTTGTCATGCATTCGGATTGACTAATGCACCCGCCTACTTCGTAGACTTGATGAGTAGGGTGTTCAGGGAGTTCCTCAACAAGTTTGTTGTTGTCTTCGTGGATGATATTCTGATCTTCTCAAAGGACGAGGAAGAACATGCCAGACATCTCAAGGAAGTGATGGATACACTTAGAGCGCATCAGTTGAAAGCCAAGTTCTCCGAATGTCATTTCTGGAGAAGGGAAGTTCGGTTTCTTGGACATATAGTTTCTAAGCAAGGCATAGCGGTGGATACCGCGAAAGTGGTTGTGGTTCAAGATTGGAAGACTCCTAGGAATGCGACCGAAGTAAGAAGCTTTCTCGGTTTGGCGGGCTACTATAAGAAGTTCATCAGAGACTTCGCCAAGATTTCGGCCCCTCTCACTAAGTTGACGAAGAAGAACTTAGTCTTTGCATGGGACTTGGAGTGTGAGCTTGCTTTTCAAAAGCTCAAAAGAGCCCTTACCTCAGCTCCAGTTTTGGCATTACCCGATAGTGGTAAGATGTTTACCGTGTACACAGATGCATGTGGCACGGGGTTAGGAGCTGTTCTGATGCAAGAGGGAAGAGTGATATGTTATGGGTGTAGGCAACTTAAAGTTCATGAGAAGAACTATGCCACTCATGATTTGGAGTTAGCGGCGATCGTCTTTGCACTCAAATCCTGGCGCCACTATCTTCTAGGCGAAAGGTTTGAGTTGTATACTGATCACAAGTCACTCAAATACCTCTTCTCGCAAAAAGATCTGAATCTAAGGCAGCAAAGGTGGATGGAATTTTTGGCATCTTATGACTTCGAGATAGCTTATACCCCTGGCAAGGGTAATGTTGTGGCGGATGCACTAAGCAGAAGGCGATTGACTTTAAGCCCCTTGTTCATTGAGATGAAGAACTTGGAATACTTGGCAACCTTTGATTTCACGACGGTTGTTGAGTTGATGACGGGTTCATTAGCATCCCTTGAGCTTAGACCCACACTTCTTGATCAAGTTGGGGCTTCGCAGAGGGAAGATCCACAGATAGTCGAAGTTATGGACAAGTTGATTCGGGGTGAGACGTCTAGTCACCTTGCCAGATATACTATTGATGATAAAGGATGGCTAAGGCGTGATGGGAGATTATGTGTTCCTCGGGTGGGAGATTTGGTCCATAGTGTTCTTGAAGAAGCGCATCACTCGAAGATGACTATACATCCGGGAGGAGATAAGATGTATAGAGATATGAAGCGCAGTTTCTTTTGGGATGAAATGAAGAAAGATGTGGCAGAGTATGTTTCAAGGTGCATGGTGTGCCAACAAGTGAAGGCCGAGTCAAAGAAACCAGGTGGGCTATTACATCCATTGGAGGTCCCACAATGGAAGTGGGAGAGTATTTCTATGGATTTTGTGGATGGATTGCCTAGGTCAAGGAGAGGGAACACAAGCATATGGGTCATAGTTGACAGACTTACGAAGAGTGCTCACTTCATCCCAGTAAAGAGAAAGAGGACCGCATCAGGGCTGGCGTCTATTTATCTCCGAGAAATAGTGCGGTTGCATGGAGTTCCTTCTAGCATAGTTAGCGATCGTGACCCGATTTTCACTAGCCAGTTCTGGAACAGTTTGCAAGAAGCGATGGGTACGCGATTGAATTTGAGTACAGCCTATCACCCCCAGACGGATGGCCAAACCGAAAGGGTGAATAGAGTGCTAGAAGATCTCTTGAGGCTTTGTGTTCTCGACTTCGGTGGTACTTGGGAAGACCACCTTCCTCTTGTAGAATTTGCTTATAATAATAGCTATCAAGCTAGCATAGGGATGGCACCATTTGAAGCTTTATATGGGAGGCCGTGTAGGTCACCATCTTGTTGGTGGGAGACAACAGATAGACTTATACTTGGGCCCGATATGATACGAGACACATCCGAGAAAGTTGAATTAGTAAGAAGAAGGATGAAAGCGGCCCAAGATAGACAGAAATCCTATGCTGACAAGCGAAGGGCAGATTTGGAATTCGAAGTGGGAGACATGGTTTTCGTGAAGGTTTCTCCTTTGCGAAATGTGGTACGTTTTGGAGCAGCGGGGAAGCTGGCACCAAGGTTCGTAGGACCCTTCCCTATCATAGAGAGAATTGGAAAGATAGCCTATAAGGTGGGATTGCCCGAGAAGCTAGCCGGAGTGCATAATGTCTTTCATGTCTCGCATCTCTGAAAGTGCCTACATGAGTCCGCTGAGGTGGTTGAACCAAGCATTCTTGAAGACATTGAGGTAGAGAAAGAAGCAACCTTGAGAAGAGCTCCGATTCGTATCTTGGGAACAGAGATCAAGAAGCTAAGGAATCGAGAGGTCAAGTTGGTGAAAGTTCAGTGGGGTGAAGCCGACGAAGATGCAACTTGGGAAACCGAGGAGAAGATGCGTGGGCTTTATCCATTTCTTTTTGAGGGTACATTCTCGATCTCTTTTCCTAATTAGCATATCTTTCTTGTTATCCGCGTTTATCTAGTTTATCTTGTTTCGTAGATCTTGTCATGAGAACCTTAGGTAGAAACCCTTGGTTGAAACATGTATTTGAAACATGTTATGCTTGATGGTTGCAAGTGGTTGCAAGTGTTTGCACGTGGATACTCGTGGATGCATGATACACATTAGGCACTAAGATCGGCTCACACACTTTCATGTTGCATATGCATGAGTGCTTATACTTATTCATGGATGAAACTTGTTGAGCTATCACGTGGATGTTGCATATGGATGAATATTATGTGCACTCATGTAGAGATTATAAATTATGTTAGGAATTTGCATACATATGGACTCATTTCACTAACATATTTTGCATTAAGGAGGTTTACTGTATCAGTAACCGCCTGATTTTTGCATTAGATAAGTACATATACACACACCTTTGCATATGAACATACAACATTTAGAATCCTTTAAGGACAATGACTGCACGTGGATGATGTTTTGAGTAGATGGATGATGGATAGTAGGATACGTTCTTCCTAACTTAGAGATTTCGGGGACGAAATCCTTTAAGGAGGGGAGAATGTAACACCCCGTAATTTGAACATAAAAATTCGCAAATTAAAGTATACTTAATTAAGTGAAATGGGTTGCGCAGAGAAATATATATATATATATATATAATTGAAAATTAAATAAATAAATATGCAAAAAATGTTCAAAACAGCGATTTGGGAGAGGGGAATAACCGAACAGGCCGATTTTTGAGGTCGACCCGAGCTTGCTGGGTCGACTAGGGGTTAATCCAGCGTGTTTGGCTGTCAACCCGTGGGCCGATTCGCTCAAATGCAGATTTTGCATTTGAATGGTTCTCATGGTTCAGCTTTAATCTAAAGGCCCTAGATGGTTCCTACACTTGACTTCTTCCCCAAGACATGCTTTGATGGCTTGGATTGAATCTAGGGTTAATCCTATGGCTAATACTATCCTAATCCTCTATAAAAAGACCCCTAAACCTAGCCTAAATCACCATTATTCAATCCTACAACTAAACTATGTCAAATTTGTTCCTCTCATGGCCTCCACTCTCATGCTAAAATTCCTAAGCCTATTTCTATGAGAGATTGTGAGTTCATACAAGTGCTTTCAAACTTGTATGAGTGTTCTTAGTTTGCATTCAAGTCAAGTTGCAACATTTCTATTTCAAAGCAAGGATTTTTGTTGATTTGGCGCAAGGGTTTTTCAATTGGGGCTTTCATATTTTGGTGCTTGCATAAGGGCTTCGTCTCAATCTTTATAATAAATATTCATTTGTGTCTTCATAGCGTAGTAAGCCCTTTTCTACTTTCTTTTTATTGAACTCTAGAGTTAAATGAATGATGCAAGTTTGGGGTTGATCATTATGATATGCAAGTTTGGTTGATCATTATGATATGCAAGTTTGGTTGATTATTATGATATGCAAGTTTGGTTAATCATTATGCTATGCAAGTTGGTTTAATCATTATGTATGACACATATTGCTATGTTATGCAAGTTAAACTTGATGTTGTGAGCATAAAGCTCCAAGCTTTATAGCAAAGGTTGCATTTTGGCAACATGAAAGTTATCATATCCCTTATGATAACTTGCATGTGAGGCTAAATGCGAACTTCTAGCAACTTCTACATGTCATTTATCACCATGTATCACTTATATGCTAAGTTTGGTTTTATGCATGATTTTGAAGCCTAACAATGCAATATGCAAGTATATGAACATATGTACATCTCATATGCCACCATGATAAACTTGTGGCTTCAACACCTTTTTGTCATGATTATGCCAAGTTCCCTATTTTACCCTTTATGCGTTGTTGCGATTATGTAAACGATGGGATTACGTTGGGGTTGGGTAAAATTATGACATGAACATGATTTTTATAACATAACGTGATATGTTAACTTGTAATTATGTTTTGGAAACATAATGGACATGACACTTAGAAAATATGAGTGTGGCCAACTCGAGGTTGGGTTGAGTTTGTAGCATAAATCTACCCGGACCCGCCCGGCTTAACTAGTGGCTACAAACAATAGGACCCAATGTGAGAAGTTGGTCATGTTGTGCTCGAACCCGAGGTTAGACCAAGTTGTGGTGTAAAGCTACCCGGACCCGCCCGGCTTAACTAGTAACCACAACAAAGTCTAATGTGAGAGGTTAAAGCACATTAAGTTAATTAATGCCTCCTGATTAGGGTTAAGTCTTGGTCCACTTAATACTTAATCAATTTGGGCTGGATGGGTTAATCGGGGTTAAGTCACGAACCTTGGGTATACTTAACCAATTTAATCCACGTTTGGATCGGGTTAACCACATTTAACCCGTTAAGGAAACCCTAGTTGCGTGGTCCTTTTCAGCAGTAACCCTCTTGATAGTATCATAAGACCCTGGGACTAGGCTAGGGTGGGGCACGATTACTGGGCTGACATGTAAGCGACCAAAACGACGGCTGAGTAGGTACGCCGGTGTAGGTCCAGGCGGACTATGGTCGTGCACATAGTCCGGAGTTGGAGAATCAGGCACGGGTACCAGTAGATCTAGACTGCGCATACTTGATTCGTGTCTGAGGTTGACACCCTAGGACTTGATACACCCTAGGGTGTACCTAGCGCAGTTTAACTACATTGCATGTTTGGGCCGTATGACACCGACACTTGACGAGTTAGGCTTATAGGGAGCCGATCGACTAGACCGTGTAGTTGGACCTTAATTTAGGTCACCTCATGATGATGGGCCAAGCTTGGGCCAAGGGATCAATTCTTGTTTTTACTTGACATGTTAGAATGCTAGTACACCCGTGGTGCAAAACTTAACCTTAATTATGCGATGACACCTTTGTCTATCTTGTTAGTTAATCATCATGCCAGTATGTTGTTATCCTTATGTTCATCTCAGCTTCTCATGCCAGTTAACTTTACTATTTCATAGACAGATAGTAGTAGGGCTTACCAGTCTTTTTGACTGACCTGTTTTCTTTCGCCTCTTTTCTTCCCTTTCCCCCCCCCCCCTCAGGTTCTCAGGGTGGGAACATTGGAGCTTAGCTTGGATCTTTACAGCTTGCTTACTGGATTTGCTCATGTACGGTTTTGGACATTGAGCTAGCTATGGTTTATCACTTCATTTTGGGGATAGTACTTTATGTATTTCAGTTTTTCAGTTTATGCTTTTATCTAGACTTTGTTGTTGGAAAATAATGACCAAGTACTTTGTTGTAACATGACTATGGTTTTGAAATGCTAAGTTTTATCCGCTGCTTTACTACTCTGTTTTACTTATATGTTCTGTCTTGTGATATCTGCATGCATGTTTACCTTGTTTAACGCCTCTCCAAAGCTAATGTCCTTGCAAGAGTGGCATTGGTGGAGGTGGGGTGTAACAGTTTCGTTAAATCTTAATTAAAAGATTTATGAATTACCAATCTAAATTTCACTGTCACTTAGGTTTTAAGAACTAACGTCATTTAAAAACATTATCCACAATAAACCCAAAAGTCAGTTTCACATAATTTTCAATTATGTTTAATAATTGGTAATCTTATTTAAATCTTAATTAAAAGATTTATTCTTTCTCAAATGGGTTTAAGAACAGTGTTATTTAAGACACTATTCACGACAAACCCAAATTCTAATCTGATATTAAATATCGTGCTTTGAGTAGAAATTATATCGATTCATGTTCAATATCAAATTCCGAAAATTAACGTATATCAAATTAGGAATAACGATATTAATATCTTCCAAATTCCCACAATAACATCCGTATAATCACAGAATCCAATACTGAAATAATCTAAAGATTATTCCCATTCAAATCCATTCCAATATATATATTGGAAAATCTTGGTTTTATTAAAACCATTTTAATCCTTTTATTTTTTTTACATAAAAATGTATATTTACATTAAAATGAATCCTTTTCTTTCTTTTGAAACAAATTAACTATAAAAATGTATTCTTTCTAATGTAATCAATCTTAAATAAAAATGAAATCTTTTTAATGTAATCTTTTTAGTTCAACCTTTATTACATTGAAAGATGTAATATTTTCATTTCAATCTTTATTATATTGAAAATGTAATATTTTCAATTTTAAATCCAAATTGAATATTCAGTCTATTATCATATTAAAATAATATTATTTATAAAATATTAATTTTGAAATTAGCTCTTTCAATATGCATTATAAAATGGATAAAATAAATCGATAAACATGTTTGGGTTAAAATGGCATTGCTATTTAAAACAGATTAAATAGCCCAATTCATTACCTTATTCATTTATATTTTAAACTGGGCCAGACCTCCCACATTAAGTGTACGACTTGTGGATGCTGGATATGCCGGTTGGTTCCGGGCAGACTTATTCCATAAGTTGGGCTTAACCTCGTGTCATGACCCAATTCGTATTTTCGCACTTGTACTTCTCACATTAGGCCCACCATTTGTGACTGCTGGATATGTCGGGCGGGTCCGGGCAGACTTATACCACAAATGTAACCCAACCTCGTGTCCAAGTACAATTATAATTAATTCACTGAAAATCTTATTTTTAAATATTCTTTTAAAATAAAGTTATGATCTTTACATTAAATTGTCACCAATTTTATAAAACCCTTTGTTTCCGAATATCCTAATTGACATTTCAATTTTTAATGAAAAATTGAACTTTCTATATTATTATTATATTGTAATAATAATCTTTTCAAATGTTCAAATTTTTAAATCAAACCTTCTTATCTTATCATACTGACCGTAAAGATGTAATCTTTCTAATTTAATCCTTTTTATTATAACTTTTAAACAATAAAGATATAATTTTTCTAATTCATACGTCAATTAATTCCATTAACTGAATATTAAATTAAATTATTCTTTTCATTCAAAATTGGAATGAGACCCAATCCATTACATATAATTTTAATTATATGGATTTCAAACATCGCATTAATTCCATGATAAAACATTCAATAACAGCCAAAGTGCATTCTAAACTAATCCGAAGGGCGACGTGTAGTCAGAATATCAACCCAAGACCCGTGTGGGGTTTCAACCAACACAAATTCAAATAATATATTATTAATTGTGCTCTTGGACGATATGTGAAAATTTACCGTCCAATCAACATAAACAAGTCATGCAACTTGTAAATGGCAGTATAAACATGTTTTAAATATCATAAATGTCATAACAACATGTTACATATTTCAAATTTCAAACAATTCACAACAGTCATCCAAATCAACATTTATCCAACGAACAATAATTTCAACATAAATAATTAATTAATATTTAACAATAAAAATAATTAACTGTTTCAAAAACTTGAGTGAGATAAAAGTTCTCACTTAAAAAAAAGAGAATCTTTTTATTACGATACCCACTACACCAAAACAGTGGATTGCCAACAAGTATAAGTGTTACAAATAATTTCTGTAACACTTTTATGTGTCACCAACGGCCTGTGAGGAATTTCGTGTAACACTTTTAAGTGTTACAAACAAAGTAACTGCTAACACTTATAAGTGTTACAAACAGAGTAACTGCTAACACTTATAAGTGTTACAAACATATTCATTGCTAACACTTATAAATGTTGGAACTATAATATATGGTAACACTTATAAGAGTTACAAACATATTCATTGCTAACACTTATAAATGTTGGAACCATAAGATATAGTAACACTTATAAGAGTTACAAACATATTCATTGCAAACACTTATAAATGTTGGAACTATAAAATATGGTAACACTTATAAGAGTTACAAACATATTCATTGCTAACACTTATATTTGCATATAAGATGGCATAAACTCTATTTAATATGCATTCAGCTATGATATTATCTTGACATAACAACATGTAACGAAATCCATAAGAAAAAACATCCATATTCGCGACAACAACAAAGTACAAACTAACAAAAAATAATAATACATAAAGGTACTAAATTCAACACATATACAATATCCAATTCCATAGTAAAAACAATACATAATTAAGAATATGCAAGATGTTTTTCATATTTGAAGTCTACAAGTTCCAAATGCGAAACTTTAGCCATATAACGAACCTTACATCCAAAAATTTGCATAGCTTGTACCACCAAAATTCATCTTTTTCTCCATTTCACCGCTTCCTGCGTGCATTTAATTAAATAGCATCATTTAAGTTTCAAATAGTGTTAAATGTTATAAGTTCAAAATCATACCTTCTTAATTTGACACATCTTTTGTCTAATGAACTTGATGAAATCTTGCTTTACTTTTTGAATGATATAAGTTCTTCATCCAAGCCCTGCATTCATCGGTTGATGATGCGACATGTACATAAATATTCATCAGTTAACCATACAATGAAATATTCATCAGTTAACCAAAAACAAGTCACGAAGAATGATAATTCACTGCAAAACATGGATAAAAATTTACTAGCCAAGCTGAAAAAGAAACTTACATACTAAAACAGAGAGGCAGAATTGGAGACTCGCATTTTTCTTTGAGACGACGGCTGGAAGAAGCAATATGATGTGGAAAAGAGTCAAGCAAGCAAACTAAAGCTCCTGTAAATTCAAAATAAAAATAAATAAATAACAATATATGTCTTACACCTTACTCATGCATATGAGCATACTGAAAATGATATATGGGAGTTTTTACAAATGGTTCAACTCGTGTCTCAGTTTCTATCACAATTGAAATCCAAAATTAAATGGGTACAAATTGAGATATTTGTATAGTTTTCACACTGGTAAATTTGAGCAGTATTATTTTGAATAAGGAACAAGCTGCTAGTGATTCTAGAAATGAACAAACAACGTAAAAATTCAGGAGTATTACATCTACTGACAGGAAAAAAAAAGCTAGTGATTCTAGAAATGAACAAGGAACATTAGAAATGCAGAAAGAACAAGCTGCTAATGATTCCAGAAATGAACAAACAACGTAAAAATTCAGGAGTATTACATCTACTGACAGGAAAAAAAATGCACATATGAGTACCTCATTAGGAGTATAAGTCTCTCTGGAAAACAGATGCTCCCCCAAGAGTGACTTCAGACTTATTTTTAACAAATCTCTGTTTAAAAATGAGACCTGGTCAAAACTGGGTATTAGTTTTGAAAACCGAGACTCTTCAGCAATAAAAAAATGTAATAGTTATATAATAAGCATATCTATGCGATACAACATGTAACACAACAGATTTCAATTTTAAACAGATTCCAATAATTAAAAAGGAGTAACATATTCGGTAAACAAAATTTCCAACACAAGTTTTGTTTATAACAGATAAACAAGAAAATAATTTCTACGAACACAATAAAAGAACTTAAATATAGAAAGTACCAGTGATGAATAAGCGAAATGAATTAGCATATGTGCTGATGCGATGATAACAGGCTCCCCCCGCGTTAGCAGAATCACCAATTAGCGCTACAATTAAACTAGGAATGACAACCAAACATCAAGTAAGCATATTTTGAATTCATAGTGTGATCGTCAAATCAAGAAATCCCAGTAAGTAAAAATGATTAACTTAATTAATCAGTCCTCAAAACTGCTTAACCAAACATACATGCATACATATTTATAAATGCATGCAGCATACAACTATTGCTAAGGGTGGCATGTTTCATAGACTAAATTATTCCACGCCAACTATTGCTAAGGGTGAAATAGACGCATGACCTTAATTTCTGTTTAAGCCTACTCCTAGGACATCGACAGAAACTTGGAGGAGAATGATGGGCTAAAAGTTCATTACAAACCAAAAGGTTTAAAAAAAAACAAAACAAAAATTATATTTAAAAGAAAAAGGAATTTCTTTTTAAGTTTGAGTTACTTGGAAGCTGAAAGACAATGAGGATGAACCATTTCTTTTGAAACTAACCTAACTCCTTCAGTCCCTACTTCAAGAGACTGATCAAGAAACATGAGAAAGTTAGGATATTATTTATAATCTAACTTCCCAAGTAAATTTGGTTGGGTTGGGTCCAACTGGTGAGATGAATCATTCACAAGACAACTAGAGAAGATGAAGCACTAACAAAAGAGTAATAGTTAAATAACAATATGCTACCTGCAGTTGTAATGCCTCTGCTTTTGAACTGATTTGCTTTCTTGCAGGTTTTGTGCTTCCAAAATCCATGAAAATTGAAATAGCTGGTTGTTCCTTTTTTGAGTGACTCGTACATTGCCAGGCTTTACATTATTGTGTGCGCATGGAGGATCAAAATTATGCATGTACTTGAGCCCTGCGCAAAGCTGAGAGAGCTATAAATTAAGCAAAACAAACATCGAAAATCATATCCAAATTAATCAAACTTACTAGTCCTTGTTAAATGAATAATCACTGTCAATGGTCCAAATAAAAAAACTTGATGTATCTACACTAACTCGCCCAACCCAGAATCATGAAGCATGAGATGTAGAGTTGGCACAAATAACTAAACATGCATGCATATATAGTTTCTTGATACAGCAATAGATATACAATATTATGTTAAAGATATACAATATTACGTTAATATATCATGAAATTGTTGAACACTATCAATAATCCAAATGAGTACATTATTATGGACCGATAGATCCACACAACCAATAATTAAAAAGCACAAAATGAGGAGTTGACACAGCTCGCACAACATGACTACACTTATTCTTTCTGATGAAACAATCATTCTGCAATAGTATTCCAATTATATATCAGAGATAATCAATCCAGCCATCTAATTGGAAGGCTCATATAATCAACTTGGTCATTATGAAGTTGAACTCCGTGTTATAACATTGTATACATGAAACGGTCATAGATATATATATTAAATATGTTTGAGTACTTTTAGGTTAAAATGGTTATCATGTGCTGCAAAAAGATAAATCAATATTGAAATGCAATCATGATTCAGACTCATTTTTAGAATCATGCATGACCGTATAAACTTGGTTTCTGAGCTCACCAATGGATAGTCAGTAGCAAGAAAAGAAAGAAGTTACATGACCTAAGGCTATTTTGTATGCTTAAAATGGTCAGTTTGTGCATATATGACTAGCAAACCAATAAGGAAATGCTAGAAAAAAATATATTCTATGAATACAATACAATCAGAATACACTAAGAAACCTAACCTTTCAAAATACACTAGAAGCCTAACCAATAAGAATACACTAATTTTCCTTAAGTGTGACACACAATTCAATTTCCAAATGATTTAATGGAAAAATAAAATGGCAACACTTCCGCATAAATAGCTCGAGAGAGATTATGTATTATAAACCAAAAAATAGCTCGAGAGAGATACCTCCCACTTTCCAGCTTTTCCCTTCCTCTTTTGTTTGATAGTATTGCTAAGAACCTGTAGATATGGAAAGAAGGTTACAAGAACACAATACAATAACATATACTGCATAAAAAAAGACGCTCATGTTCAGCTTGGATCAATTTACCTTTGCTCATGGCAACACTTCCGCATAAATAGCTCGAGAGAGTTTATCATCCTCTTTGCGTCTTCAGTTCCTATGCCTAGGTAATACAAATAGTAAACAATGGGAAGGCTCCAAATTAAACGCAGGGTATAATGTGTGTAAAGATGAGATACAATTAAATGCTAAAATGCT
This sequence comes from Allium sativum, assembly GCA_030737875.1. Taxonomy (NCBI): domain Eukaryota; kingdom Viridiplantae; phylum Streptophyta; class Magnoliopsida; order Asparagales; family Amaryllidaceae; genus Allium; species Allium sativum. The sequence continues at coordinate 226,644,154 of CM060919.1, read as the reverse complement.
GAAACGCAATTAAATGCTAAAATGCTGAAACAAAATTAAATGCTAAAATACCGAAATACCAAATGCTGAAATACTATTAAATGCTGAAGCAACTAAATTGTGAATCATACCTCCACCATATCAGGCCTTGATGATATTTGCTTCAATTCTGCTATTTTCATTCTTCTTTAAAGCTGCAAAATATCGGTTAAAAAATCTGTTCATAGAGAATATATACAACATAATTCACTAGATTTGAATATCACCAAAATTACTTTCTCTTCTTATTGAAACCCCTTTTTCTTCTGCTGCATATCTTGCTCTTCCTTGTCAGCATCAAATTCACTTTCCTTTTTTGCTGCAGCATTTTGCAGTTGATTCATCTTTTGTATCGTTATCCTGCAAAGTAAATGTAACAGAAACGTATAATGCAGATTGTTCTAAGAGTCAAATTATAGTAGTTTGTATTCATACCTCCGCAACAGCAGCAGAATTTTTAAAGGTAAAATTCCCAAAAACATTTTTAAACTCCTCAAGAAAGGCATCTTCTATTTCTGGCTTTTCTGGAACATGTTCAATTCCAACAGCCTCAGTAATCTGCCAAATAAGAAAATGGTTTAGTCAAAAGCTAATTTCACAAGGCATTTGTTATTAAGTACTGCAAAGTGCAAGTTATAATTGTGAGAACATTTATCAAATGTTGAATGCTAAAATTGGCAAGCTAATATTAATTACAGCAGTTTGTTTGTCAACTCTTAAAACTGAACACAACAACTAAAATGGCATATGCATGTGAAGATGAAATGAAAATAAGGAACAAAGAAAAATATGAGGAAAGCGACATCTTTAGAAAAATATCTAACATTATTGATGCATATGGCATATGCTAGTGTTTGGAATATATGTTCTTTTAAAAAAAAAAAATCAAGCCATTATTGATGCATTACGAAATGTATAGTTGATTACAAGTATATCGAACATTTAGATAAGGTTCTCTATGCATCTAAGGTTGAGACATTATTTTATATCAAAATCACTAATTTTTTAAGATGTTTATAAAATTTAGATAAGGTTCTCTAACAGCGCAACAACATATTCTGGTTTCATTCAATGCTTCGGATGATTATAAACCCAATCAACAGTGCAACTAATCCATTTAACTTCAGTACCAAAACCATGATTCAAGCAATAACATCTACATTTCAAAATATTTTCTTATCAAAAACGTCTAAAGAAAGGGGTAATTTCAAAACATGATAGTTGTAGGGTGCTTTATATACTTCTAGGATTCAATTTCAAAACATTATAGTTAATAAATAGCATGATAGATTCAAATTTAGCAAACTAAGAAGCAGATTACGCATATTGCTGGTACTATACTTCTATACATACGTCAAATTAAAAGCAAGAGGAACATAAATCACCCTAAAGCTACAGCAGACGTAAGCTAGGAAGCATCTTCTTGAAGGATGAAGAATAAATGCTTACGTTCTTGTATGTTGATAAGGCAGAAGCAGCTCCCTAAACCGATTCACGAATGAAGCTGCAGATTGATGGTCCAATTGGACGACAGCGGTGAAAAAAATCAAGGATTCCTAGAAGCCACCGTGATTCCTAGAATCCCCAATTCCTAGAAGCCCCATCGCAGATTTCAATTCTTCGATTCCGCAGTGTCTCTGATGTTGATGAGCTAATTAATCGCTGATTTCAATCTTCAAGTCCATTCTGTTATTTGCGTTTGTTGCGGCCGGGATGGAATAAGTGTTGAGGAATAAGCGTTGAGGATCCGATTAGGGTTATGTTTGGCAACTTACCATTTTGCCCTTAGAAAAGAAGAGTTGACCAAGTATAACAACACATAAAAATGTTGGCACATTTTTGGTGACACATTTTTGCTACCGTAACACATATTAGTGTCACAAGTCTACAACACATATAAGTGTTGGCAGTTGAAAAAAATAAGAGTTGCCAATTGGCCATTATGGTGTAGTGACCGAATTTGTCATTTACATGTTCTCAATTGAAATAAAAAGAAAATCTTTTTATTACAAAACCTAATTTGTTATTTACATGTTCTCAATTGAAATAAAAAAAAATCTTTTTATTACAAAACCCAGTTTGTCATTTATTTGAGAAATATACGTTCAAATCTGCATGACATATAAAAATGTAAATTTTAACATGTATACAAAACTAATGTATACATGACATATAAAAATGTTAATTTTGTCTTTGACAATTCAAAATGAATCATAAATGACATTTCTAAATGAACATAAATGGTACTTCATTTTCTGACAATTCTAAATGAATATAAATGGTAGTTTTATTTAGCAAAACATGTTTTTACTAAATGACATCCTTATTTAACAAATGGTCATTTAATAATAACTACACTAACATGTAAATGTTATGATCTTAACCTAACGAAGTATATATATAACAAATGGTATTTTTATTCAATTGCAACATTTTATGACAAAAATGTTATTTTTATTCTCATTCCTTGTGTTATTTTTAATTACATAACAAACTTTTAACGAAAAAAATGTTATTTTTATTCAAATGTGACATCTTCTAATTAAATGACATATTTACTTATCATAAATGACCTATTTACTTTCTAACATAAATGATCTATTTGCTTTCTAACAAAAGATATTCTATTCTCTAACAAAAGATGACATTTTTGTTCTCAAACAAAAGATGACATTTTTTATTAACATGAAACACAATCTATATAAATGACATATTTATAACATGTCATTATTCTAATTTAACACTTCAAAATAAAAATGACATTTGTATGCTCTAACATAGATGACAAATTTATGCTATATGAATATATATTTTTTTTATCTTTATTTTATTTTATTTATGAAAAATAAAAAGGTAATTTTATTTCACAATATCTAACAAAGATGACACTTTTATTTCAAGATTATATTTTACACAAATAAAATTTAACCAATCATCACCACCACAAGTCAAATCAACCAACCTCAATTTTTCATGATACAGACATATGTTTTATATATATCGTAAGTATTCAGCATTACAATCAAAATCAATTTGAATGTACATACATATATATATATATATATATTAAAAAACGAGAAATCTCACATGAATGCTCCACCGCCGCACGCACCTAAGACAACCGGATCCACATCAAACCACCTCACATCGAAGCCAATGCCAGCCTCCATCTTCGCCTGTCGTATGGGGAAACTTGTCGCCCCCTATAGCCCCCAATTCGACCACGAACCTGCCACCTTTGAACCCAAAAATCTTCCCATCCATGGTGTTTTAAATGATCACTACCGTTCATCTTCATGAGCTAGAAGAGGCGAATGTTTTTCATTCATAAGATTTTCAAATTTATTGTTTGGATTAGAAGAAAAAGGAGGAGGAACGAGAGAACATTTTGGCCATTGGACATGTTTGGCGGCGGCTGGTCATGTTAGTGGATTAGGGATTTGGGAAAAAGGACAAAAGCAATTTTATAATACTTTATTTCTAATTTTACAATTAAATCCATACATTATTATTCCTTAATAATTTTGGAATATTTTTGAATCGCCCAAATTTAACATTTACGTCTTTCCTATTAAATAGTGTGTATATTTGCTTTAATATAAAGCTATTATGTAACAACTTATATATTCAAGAATGTATTCCAAATTTAAATAAATTTTACCTATAGTAGATTAAGACCATTTTTAATAATATCACAACTCATATTTTTTTTTAAAAGTTATGAAACCAAAATAGGAAAGCATATCAATTTTAATTATCTATCTTTCTGTAACATTTTATTATTATTATTATGCAAAGAAACTCAGCAAGCCCATTATTTGGCGAGTATGTATATCAACCATTTTCAGCATGTAACCAACAAGGCAATTTCAAATTTGACAATGGGGCAAAGTTTTGTTTTTATTCCAGAAACCAAGCAGGTGCATTACGAATAAATACGTTTTATGTTTTAATTGTGTTTTATAAATGTTTCCTTAAATCCCCTTTTGATTACACACTATAATGACACATTTATTCCATTCTTTATTATTCAAATTTCAAAAGTAGATGACAATGAAAAAGAGAGAAAGAGGCTAAAATGGAAAGAATTAATGCTAGATTAATGCCATTTGTTAATGAACATATAGTCTACATTTTGAATTTCTAAAAGTTAAATTTGAATTGATAGGGGAAATATATAAGAGGACAGCCAAAGATATGTACATACAAATACATATATATACTAATATATATATTGTTAGAATTTATTTCATTTATGACCTACACATTATTTTCAATCAGTAAATTAATAAATGCCAATAAAGTTCCTAAGACATTTTTTGTAACGAACAGGAATTTTCGGCCCTGGAAATCGACATAGATACCTTTACCGTAACTCATGCCGACTTTCCAAACACCGAAAACACTGGAACATTTATAGAAAGAATTTAGAGGGTGAGATAAGAAAGAAAGAAATATTAGAATAGAAGAAGAAGAAGAACCAACACCACACAGAATCAGAGTCTCACATCGCAGCAGAACAAAATATAATACAGAAATAAATCTTTATTGAGAGCTTTCAGAATACTTACAATCATCAGAGTACATCACACATCTGGACAGTTATAATAACCTATCCTCAGATACAACACACAGCGGAATAGTAGCTATATAATATCATCCATCTGGACTCTTCCAGCTCGTCTCTTCACAACATTCGATAACCTGAACCTGTACCCTCGGGCTAACCCGAGCATTTACAAAACATCGGGTTAGTCTGGTGAACCAGAGTGAGAAAACTCGCATAGTATTAAGGTAACACACAACTTGATTTTAAAGTTAGAATCTTTTCCAAGAAAAGGATAATCATAAGACCCAATCCACACATAAACACGGACGGTTTTTTACCTTACGATAACCCAAAACATTTTTGAAATCAATATCTTTTCTGATATTATAATAATGTCTACATACAAGTAAATAGCAATCTAGTTGAACGCTTTGCATCTCACGCTCCACATATATAGTATACAATCAAAACCGCGGGCGCTTATTAGAGATTGGATTCTGACCTTAACAAGGTATGGGACCACCTGCCGATAGTGTATCTCTAGAGGCGAATACACCGGGTTCAACAAGAACGTCTTGCAACCCGGTCCTCACATGACCGACCACTCATTTCGCTTGAGTGTATCGAATGTATATAACCAACGGTTGGGCTCAAACCACCGTCTCCTGAAAAGGGACAGCATCGAAATAGATTAAAGAAACAATAGGATTTTCTCTAGATAGGTGATTATACACCCTAATGGGAGCGACCCACATAGCCATGTTGCCTGCCCGATTTTTGTCATTTCCCGGGTGACGAGGCCTGAGGTTTAGATTAACTTTTGAACATCTGGTCATCATTCACTTTGAATGCCACATCGTCAAATCCGCCAGATATCACTAATTGACTTCCACAAAAATACTCTTAGTTGATAAGCTAAGAGAAAGGACTTTTCTCCTCCCCCAACTATGGTACGTTTGAAGAAATCAACGTACGCGACCCTTTGGAAATACTCTGTCAGACATCCGTCTATACAAGTCATCCAGGAACAGGATGAATCGAAGGTACTCTCCTACTGCCTCCAATATAGGAATCACCCCATGGATCGGTAGCGAGAAGTCCTTGCAACCCGTAGATTCCAACCATGACAGAATCACAGTTTACCTCTGTCCGCTAAACCAGAGATTTGTAGTAATCCTTCCGCTTATGAAGATCCACGGTCTTCAATGCTCCATCTTAACCGTCTTCTGATATCTTCACGTATTTGTTAGTCTGAATGGTTTTCGAACCTAAGTTCGATCCCGGTCTTTCCTTACCAACAATCGTATGGGTCAGATTTGATAGTCGGTGATTTAACTATCAAAATAAACAGTGTTTCAATCATGACAAACCCAATGAGTTCACTGGTTCAGTATTCAGCACCACTTGGCCTTTTTAATTAAAACACATGTTGATTTGAACTCTTAAATATTTCGATATTATAAATATAACTTATCGCTTCTTGTTTAACATAAGTTTTCTCTTTAAAACAATTCATTTTTATACTCTAAAACAACATCATGGAATATCTTTATTTATTCCTTAAAAACCATAATCCATATTTATTCTTATTGAATAAAACTCAGCTATACGTTTCCTTTCTAATTCGAACATATCATTAAATTTTCACACCACCCCTTATATTCCCTTTCCACTTTGAAATCCTCATTATATATTTCCCAATTCTCATTGAACATTGCATTATTATTTCCTTAATGGAAATAATAACTATTACTAACCCCCTCTAATCATTACCAACTAATATCATCCTCAGATAATCCTGATGTCGTTCAAGTTGGGGTATTTTAATTACCTCTCAGACCTTGAACAACAACGTTCATACCTTAAGATAGATACCAGCTGTAATCCAAAACCAAATCTTTTCAATCTAATATCAATTCAAAATCCATTTAACTATTTGTTCAAGATATGGTTTCATAAAACTTTCTTATCCTTTGAAAATCTCTTTCTCATACATAATCAGTATTCCTTAATTCGATAATTAAATAATTCCTTATAAAACACCACTTTTTAACCTTTACCCTTTTAAAACAATTTCATTTCTACATTTGGATTTGCTTACAAAATCCCACTTCCTTTACCAATTTAGTTTAACGAATTCCTTTTTAAATCCTTTCGGCCAATTCTCACTTTGAATCTCTTATTTCAATTCCCACCTTTCCTTGACCACATTATTAAGCAACGTTAATTTGGAATTAACGATATAACGCCTCATCGTTTACAAACCTTGTTAAAATCCATTTGGTTTAGTCTAAACCCTTTCTGTTCACAATTCCTTTTTTTCTAGATTTAATTATTGAATCAATCTAATTTAAGCTATCATGGTCACTTAAATTCCTTTTGTATCATTGTTATACAAATTCGGTTTTTTTAAAATAAAATCCATTCATAGACTTCTTTCACCTTTCAATTTGATTTCATTTCAACCTCGATTATTTATTCATTTAAACTAATTTCCCAAATCACTATTTATCAGGATAATAATTTACTTAAATCATTAACTGCTATAAAAGTAGTTAATCTCTTTATTTATTGAAATAATTAGTAAATCCCTTTTTAAAACTTCATTAAATCTAAACAAATGTTCTTTCAAGCAAATTTATTAGATTAATCCAAATAAACTGAAATAATGATAATTCCAGTTAAAAATGGTCAATTTAGTCAACTCTAACACGGTTATCTCGTTAATCGATTTCAATTTGTTTTCCCTTTTAAATTAATTAATAATATCATTAATTTAAATAAGTTCCCTTTAATTGTTCCTTAACAAAACAATTTTCCAAATTAACGGTTAGATAAATTTCTATTCACAAGTTTAATGATCTAATTAACATCAGAATTTACCTTATAAAATCAATTTATAATTAATTATAAATTTGAATAATAAATATTTATTTCCTTTAAACAAACTTTTATTCTAAACAATATATTTCAAAAGCTATATACAGTTATAAAATAAATTTTATAACTTTGGTTCTATCGATCTACCTGACGGTAAATCAATATAAACAAACAATTTACTCTAATGCCATTACTGTCGATTACCTAACCAATATCACCCATTGGTTAAAGCAAAACACAGGTTGACTTACCAGCCAATGATCACAATTTAAATCAACCATCCCACCATGACAGTTCATATATGGTTTTATGGAATTAAATAATATATTTGAGGAATCCGGTCGGATCCGTCCAACCTGTCCTTCCCTGTATTCCAATGGTTATCACAAATCAGATCATTCAATCACTTAACTGATAATAATACAAAACAACCATTTATTCCAACCACAAGCAATTCAAACAATTCAACCAATTAAACACATTTAGTTTATAAACGTGACCAACAAGGTAAGCTACCCTATTGGGACCAATCGTTAGAATAACGATTCGGTATTTCACTGAAATTAAACGACGGTTTAATTTCATCCGTTAAATCAGCAAATAAATATATAATTACAAACAGTTAACCATTGGCAAGCAGGGCACACAATATAAAAAACCCAATTTATAAAATATAAATGGGAAAAACACTAAGTGAGTTTAACTCACCTTGATCTGATTCGTTTTGTTAAAATGGCTCGATTACGGTTAAATTAACTGAAAAATCTTGCTCCTTCTCATCCTGTCCAATTTAGTTTTCAGAAAGGAGTGTTTGCCGTCACGATCGTAAGTAACTGGTTCGGTTCCATTCTGTAAAGATCCGATGAAGTTAATAACATTTAAAGTTAATATAAATAAATAAATAAATAATCGGCTCTCTAATTAGGGTTAGTGTTAAGTTAATTACTTTTATGCTTTCCTTTTTGACTTTCCAATACTTGCCCAATTTGTTCAGACATGACTTAACCGAATCTTTTAACTGAGTTCTCACTTACCTAACATCCTATTAATAATTGACTAACCAATTTCTAATTACTTACTCAAATCCTAAATCTTGATTTAATAAATTCATTACTTCGTTTATTTTATTCGACCGGATTATCAACTTCCACACTTGCCTTTGTTTCCCACGAATAACTGACTTCGTTCTCTCCATATCAGGACCTCACAAAACTATGCCTCTCCTCATTAACCGATTCCTGTAACAGATTCATTTTTAAATTAATATCCAATTAATTTACATAAATTAATCAACTGATTTATCATTATATATTTACTTAGTTAAAATAAATTACCATTGAAACTAATCACGTTATAACTATTCGGCCCACCCTGTTACTTCTCGTTTTGCTCCCTTCCTGTAACTACTCTCGTTTCATACAACCATACTGGCATTAAACCAATGCTCTCCCATCATTTTCCTCATTGTATATTGCTGTTCGAACACCTGCTTCCCATGCACTATCTCAATTCATCGAAGTCGCACCTTTTCCAATCAACTGCACGCCCCATCAGTCCAATGACCAATGCTCCCACTGCATCGTGTGTCCCCCAGTGCTATACTTTCCTTCACACAACTCTCTACTGTTTCGTTTTCCATCCATCAGGCCGACAATCTCATGTTCCTTCGTCCCTTTTCCTCAAGACCGACCCACCTGAGATCCGTCAATCCTTCCTCCACCCGAGCGCGGCAACCCACTTGCCTGCATCTCAACGTACGGCGCCCCTTCACCAGATTGTGTTTATTTGTAGTGGAGTAAAACTTCAGCTTTGATTTTATTTTCGAGGAAGCTCGCGTTTTTCTCTTTACTGGAGCGAAAGAAAATTTGACATAGAGCTGTGTTTATATAGAAGGGACTAACGTGGGAGCCAAACTTTACGTAAATAGGTATGCAGTGAAATAAAGTAGTTATATGGCTCATAAAAAGAAAATATAATTCATTGGGACATAAGGAAGTCAGGTTTTGGGATGCAAGGAAGTCATTTGGCACGCATATGAGAAAGTTAGTGGTGAAGAAGCTTTAGTTGATTAAATAAACATATTATTATATTATTATACCAACTTCGTCGTGAAGTAATTGATAAAAACCACTACAAACGATTTCTGTTTTCTGATAAAAAAGCTAATCTTGGTGTTAAAAAGTATTCCGGACCCAATGGGACAAGTTTCGTCAAAATCCGACATCGTTTGAAAAAAATTCCTTCATACAACCAGAAATAAACACGCGTTTAATTTTTTCACGATCACCAGATAAATCAAATCAACTTGAAACCTTGCAATCCTATAATAATTTTTCAATACGAACCCAACGGCACCAATTTCGTCGTATCCTGAGACTGTTTCCCCAGTAGGCTATTTTTACGCGTACCGCGATGCCATTTTAGACGCCAAATTACCCGGTCTTCAAAAATAAAAAACTATATGCTTATCCTGACTCTAATTGTCGATACGAACTCAATGGAACTGGTTTCATAGCTTAATTCGATCGTCTGCTCCAGTTACACCCAAATATCCCTATATTAATTTAATTGCACGCTCTAGAAATTATATGGGCGTTTACGGCTACCGTGGTCACACACGACATCGGTTTGCCACGCAATTTGATTTTCTGACAATAATTTGATGATACGGTTCTAATGAAACTAGTTTCGTTGAAATCTGAGTCCGTTTGCAAAATGGCCATTTTAAAGGTCGATATTTAAATAATAATTTTCACAGCGACTATTTCAAATTTTGATTTAACCATAACTTACAATCTATAACACGAAATATGGATTTTTGCCTTTCATATGAAAATTATAATCAACACGGTTCCAACATTTCTCGTTTCATAGAAATCCGACTTATATCGGATCCTGTATATTCAATTAAAGTTCAAAACTCCATATTACGAACTGCACACCATTTTCAAGTCGATTTATATTATATAAATATATAACGTTCAAACTTCAATTTAATAATGATTTAAATATTAAAAACCATTAATATTCCCAATATAATATTTTAAAATAATAAATAAAATAAAATATTTGACTGCCAAAAACACGGGTCATTACATTCTTCCCCCCTTAAAATAATTTCGTCCTCGAAATTGCTAAGGTAAGAAAGAACGTTACAAACCCAATAATTTTCAAATCCAATTTATTTTAAATCGAAAATTGATTTATTTTGGTAAAAATAAAAATCTCAAAAATATCGAAAATTTTCTAACAGTTTAAATTCCCGGGAAAATTCGGCAGAGACTCCCCTACACCGAGTGACATCTGTGATATCGCAGGAACAAATAATATATGTACATCGACCCATTCGGTTGGAAAAGAAAAATCAAAACCCCAAAATTTCATATTTTCGCATAGGCATACCTTTCACGAGCGCTATTGGGCATATTTGCACAGCGTATATGTGATTTACTCAATCAATATCAGTCTGCCTATTCCTCTGGCACCTGTACTTAACTCAATTCACCTATCAGTAATAAATATGTGAAATTTTGAGATAAAATTTCACTAATAAACTGGTATAACTACACTAATTGCAAAGTCAAACACACAACATCAATTCATTCTCAAACACAGGGTTACATTGTAAATTCCAATTCATATGTAGTTCCATTCCAGTTTAATTTATAATTTATTCATTTCCATTAAATTGTTGATTATTCCATTTAATCAAGCTATCATCCAACAACAAACAAATCACAATCAGCAATCAATACACAATCAAATCAACCAAATCAATTGAATTTACATTCAATATTAATATTTTATTTTGATTTCACATATTTGATCATTAATCAATTAATATTCAACCGATTTCTATTTTATTATTATTCACCCAAATTCAAATTTATTTATTTAGTTCCAATATCATTCTTAATTTTTGTTTCACTTAACCAAGTTAAATTTCAATTCAAATTTCCAATCTAGTTTTAATTCCATTCAAATCAACCAAATACATCAAACACACTATCATCTCCATAATTTGATTAAAATTTTCTTTTCTTAATAAAATATCATTTGGGTAAAATTATTTCATTTACCCTCTTTTCAAAACAATATTGTATCCGTTGACAGTTCAATGCTTCTCAACACTTGAACCGTTCAAATAACACAATACAAAACATTTGTATATAAAATTTACAAATACGCTCTCGTATATATACACTCAATCTCGATCTAGGGTATTACTAACCCAATCTCTATCGAGTTACATCACAGAGCCAAGGTTATTACTGAACCAATAGCTCTGATACCACTGTAACAAACAGGAATTTTCGGCCCCAGAAATCGACATAGATACATTTACCGTAACTCATGCCGACTTTCCAAACACCGAAAACACCGGAACGTTTATAGACAGAATTTAGAGGGTGAGATAAGAAAGAAAGAAATATTAGAATAGAAGAAGAAACAACACCACACGGAATCAGTGACTCACATCACAGCGGAACAAAATATAATACAGAAATAAATCTTTATTGAGAGCTTTCAGAATACTTACAATCATCAGAGTACATCACACATCTGGACAGTTATAATAACCTATCCTCAGATACAACACACAGCGGAATAGTAGCTATATAATATCATCGGTCTGGACTCTTCTAGCTCGTCTCTTCACAGCATTCGATAACCTGAACCTGTACCCCCGGGCTAACCCGAGCATTTACAAAACGCCGGGTCAGTCTGGTGAACCAGAGTGAGAAAACTCGCACAGTATTAAGGTAACACACAACTTGATTTTAAAGTTAAAATCTTTTCCAAGAAAAGGATAATCGTAAGACCCAATCCACACATAAACACGGACGGTTTTTTACCTTACGATAACCCAAAACATTTTTGAAATCAATATCTTTTCTGATATTATAATAATGTCTAAATACAAGTAAATGGCAATCTAGTGGAACACTTGCATCTCACGCTCCACATATATAGTATACAATCAAAACCGCGGGCGCTTATTGGAGATTGGATTCCGACCTTGACAAGGTATGGAACCACCTGCCGATAGTGTATCTCTAGAGGCGAATACACTGGGTTCAATAAGAATGTCTTGCAACATGCCCCTCACATGACCGACCACTCATTTCGCTTGAGTGTATCGAATGTATATCACCAACGGTTGGGCTCAAACCACCGTCTCCCGAAAAGGGACAGCATCGAAATAGATTAAAGAAAAAATAGGATTTTCCCTAGATAGGTGATTATACACCCAAATGGGAGCGACTCACATAGCCATTATGCCTGCCCGATTTTTGTCATTTCCCGGGTGATGAGGCCTGAGGTTTAGATTAACTTTTGAACATCTGGTCATCATTCACTTTGAATGCCACATCGTCAAATCTGCTAGATATCACTAATTGACTTCCACAAAAATACTCTTAGTTGATAAGCTAAGAGAAAGGACTTTTCTCCGCCACCAACTATGGTACGTTTGAAGAAATCAACGTACGCGATCCCTTTGGAAATACTCTGTCAGACATCCGTCTATACAAGTCATCCAGGAACAGGATGAACCGAAGGCACTCTCCTACTGCCTCCAATATAGGAATCACCCCATGGATCAGTAGCGAGAAGTCCTTGCAACCCGAAGATTCCAACCACGACAGAATCACAGTTTACCTCTGGCCAATAAACCAGAGATTTGTAGTAATCCTTCCGCTTATGAAGATCACGGTCTTTAATGCTCCATCTCGACCGTCTTCTGATATCTTTACGTATTTATTGGTCGGAATGGTTTTCGAACCTAAGTTCGATCCCGGTCTTTCCTTACCAACAATCGTATGGGTCAGATTTGATAGTCGGTGATTTAACTATCAAAATAAACAGTGTTTCAATCATGACAAACCCAATGAGTTCACTAGTTCAGTATTCAGCACCACTTAGCCTTTTTAATTAAAATACATGCAGATTTGAACTCTTAAATATTTCGATATTGTAAATATAACTTATCGCTTCTTGTTTAACATAAGTTTTCTCTTTAAAACAATTCATTTTTATACTCTAAAACAACGTCACGGAATATCTTTATTTATTACTTAAAAACCGTAATCCATATTTATTCTTATTGAATAAAACTCAACTATACATTTCCTTTCTAATTCGAACATATCATTAAATTTTCACACCACCACTTATATTCCCTTTCCACTTTGAAATCCTCATTATATATTTCCCAATTCTCATTGAACGTTGCATTATTATTTCCTTAATGGAAATAATAACTATTACTAACCCCCTATAATCATTACCAACTAATATCATCCTCAGGTAATCCTGATGTCGTTCAAGTTGGGGTATTTTAATTACCTCTCAGACCTTGAACAACAACGTTCATACCTTAAGATAGATACCAGCTGTAATCCAAAACCAAATATTTTCAATCTAATATCAATTAAAATTCCATTTAACTATTTATTCAATATACGGTTTCATAAAACTTTCTTTCCCTTTGAAAATCTCTTTCTCAGATATAATCATTGTTTCTTAATTCTATAATTAAATAATTCCTTATAAAACACCACTTTTTAACCTTTACCCTTTTAAAACAATTTCATTTCTACATTTGGATTTGCTTACAAAATCCCACTTCCTTTACCAATTTAGTTTCACAAATTCCTTTTTAAATTCTTTCGGCCATTTCTCACTTTGAATTTCTTATTTCAATTCCCCACCTTTCCTTGACCACATTATTAAGTAACATTAATTTGGAATTAACGATATAGCGCCTCATCGTTTATAAACCTTGTTAAAATCCATTCTGGTTTAGCCTAAACCCTTTCTGTTCACAATTCCTTTTTTCTTGATTCAAATATTGAATCAATCTAATTTAAGCTATCATGGTCACTTAAATTCCTTTTATATCATTGTTATACAAATTTGGTTTTTTTAAAATAAAAGTCATTCATAGATTTCTTTCACCTTTCAATTTGATTTCATTTCAACCTCGATTATTTATTCAGTTAAAACTAATTTCCCAAATCACTATTTATCAGGATAATAATTTACTTAAATCATTAACTGCTATAAAAGTAGTTAATCTCTTTATTTATTGAAATAAATAGTAAATCCCTTTTTAAAACTTCATTAAATCTAAACAAATATTCTTTTCAACAAATTTATTAGATTAATCCAAATAAACTGAAATAATGATAATTCCAGTTAAAAATGGTCAATTTAGTCAACTCTAACACGGTTATCTCGTTAATCGATTTCAATTTATTTTCCCTTTTAAATTAATTAATAATATCATTAATTTAAATAAGTTCCCTTTAATTGTTCCTTAACAAAACAATTTTCCAAATTAACGGTTAGATAAATTTCTATTCACAAGTTAATTGATCTGATTAACATCAGAATTTACTTTATAAAATCAATTTAGAATCAATTATAAATTTGAATAATAAATATTTATTTCCTTTAAACAAACTTTTATTCTAAATAATATATTTCAAAAGCTATATACAGTTATAAAATAAATTTTATAACTTTGGTTCTATCGATCTACCTGACGGTAAATCAATATAAACAAACAATTTACTCTTAGGCCATTAATGTCGATTACCCAACTAATATCACCCATTGGTTAAAACAAAACACAAGTTGACTTATCAGTCAACGATCACAATTTAAATCAACCATCCCATCATGATAGTTCATATATGGTTTTATGGAATTAAATAATATATTTGAGGAATCCGGTCGGATCCCTCCAACCTGTCCTTCCCTGTATTCCAATGGTTATCACAAATTAGATCATTCAATCACTTAACTGACAATAATACAAAACAACCATTTATTCCAACCACAAGCAATTCAAACATTCAACCAATTAAACACGTTTAGTTTATAAACGTGACCAACAAGGTAAGTTACCCCTGATTGGGACCAATTGTTAGAATATGGATTTGGTATTTCACTGAAATTAAACAAAGGTTTAATTTCATCCATTAAATCAACAAATAAATATATAATTAGCAAACAGTCAACCATTGGCAAGCAGGGCACACAATATAACAACCCAATTTATAAAATATAAATGGGAAAAACACAGAGTGAGTGATTTTAACTCACCTTGATCTGATTTGTTTTGTCAAAATGGCTCGATTACGGTTAAATTAACTGAAAAATCTTGCTCCTTCTCATCCTGTCCAAATTATTTTTCAGAAAGTAGTGTTTGCCATCACGAACGTAACATAACCGGTTCGGTTCCATTCTGTAAAGATCTGATGGAGTTAATAACATTTAAAGTTAATATAAATAAATAAATAATCGGCTCTCTAATTAGGGTTAGCGTTAAGTTAATTACTTTTATGCTTTCCTTTTTGACTTTCCAATACTGGCCCAATTTGTTCAGACATGACTTAACTGAATCTTTTAACTGAGTTCTCACTTCCCTAACCTCCTATTAATAACTGACTAACCAATTTCTAATTACTTACTCAAATCCTAAATCTTGATTTAATAAATTCATTACTTCGTTTATTTTATTCGGCCAGATTATCAACTTCACACACTTGCCTTTGTTTCCCATGAATAACTGACTTCGTTCTCTTCATATTAGGACCTTACAAAACCATGCCTCTCCTCATTAACCGATTCCTGTAACAGATTCATTTTTAAATTAATACCTGTTTGCGAACAAATTAAACAGTTATAAACAACTGTCAAATCCGTTCGGCTTTCCTAAACAACAAGGATTGTTGTAGAGGGTGTCGAACTCTTGGACCAAAAATATTTTAATTAATAAATCCAATCAAGTTATTCTAGGATTTTGATTGATTAAAAACACAGAAAGTAACAGCAAATAAAAAGAGATTTATATAATAAGAGAAAGCAATTAGGGGATAATGACATAGATTGGATTCATACTCCTCAATAGCCAACAAATAAATATAGATCTAATTCATGTTTCTATCACAAACATGAATCAACGATAATTAGGTTCTTAGAAACAAATAAGTAAATAACGACAAGCATAGCCTATGCAGGAGCTGAGCTCTTAAACAACCACAGACTATCAGGATAGATTAACTAATTAATTTCTGAAACCCTAAAATTAGATCTAAATCTGATAATTGTTAGATCGAACACGAATATACCCTGTGAAGGAGCATAGCTCTTAAACGACACAGAATATGAAGGTTCAGATCTAACCCTTGATTCAGATCCAGATCTACATGTATAAAGTCTTCATCTATTGGCTATGTGATTCATGTTGAATCATATCTATTAGCTCATCATCCCCTAATCAAAGGGGATTAGCTAGACATAGCTAAAGAAGAAGAGAAAAATAAAATAACAGACATAGATAAAATAAAACTAAAACTAAATAGAACAGAGGAAGAAGAACGAATTTATTCCAAGAAGAGAATTACAGAATAAAACCTAATGTGTTTTACAATGAATGAGATAAAGTGTATTTATAGCTGATATGAAAAAGGCTACTTGGCAAATTCCATAATGTAGGACTAAATAATTAGCCCAACTAACACATAAGCTAGTGTGAATGCAGCTGTAGAGTGAGAGGCCTTGCAAATGAGCTAATGTGAACGCAATATGAGTCTTTATTGAGCCAAATCTACCCAACTGAACTCTATTTGCAACCATTCTTCAGGCTTTAAACTCTTCAAGCTTTAGTAATTTCAACTTCACTCTTTTTAAGCAAATTCTTCATGTTTTATCCAACAAATGCTCTAAACCAAGCTTTTTATCAACAATATGAAAACACAGCTTTAAATGCACAATATTAATTATTTTAAATAGAAAACTAGATAAATTAGCGGATAATTTATACACATTTACGTGTATATCAAATACCCCCACACTTATCTTTTTATTCGTCCTCGAATAAACTAAACTAAGATATGTCACACTTTCATAGGAAACACGATTGCATTTAGCGTATGCAACAAGCCGTTAAACCTCTGGGTGTCCCCAGTAGGACGAGTGTTGTCTCATGAGGGTTTTCAGCGGATACTACCCACAAAATCCAAAGCGTCTTATGTACGCGGATTAATCAAACAATATATTTAGGGTCTTTCACATTCCAAGGACTTTACCTAACTCCAATAATAATGGTTCAATCCCAAATTGTCCATCCCATTGTTGGTGCAAGAATGAATAAAAAATTCAAGCTGAATCATAATTCCTTGATAACACTGTAATTGTCTTGAAGGTTAGGAGCGTGGTGTCAACCAAAGTTCTACACATCGACAATGTGCACCCAATCATTTATTCAACTCTCTTTTTTTGAATAATTTTGCACCAGTATAACTGTAATATATTGGATGTGAGTTATGCATAGATGAAGGAGAATTTTGTATGTTCTAAAAATATTCTAGATAAGAGAGCAAGTGTATTAGTTAAACTTCAGGCTACAAAAGATAAAGTAATACTAAGGCACATATGAACATTTTTATTTCCTTTCATCTCCTCTAATACAATCCTCACTTCCAAGTACGGTATAATGGATGTGGATGGAATGGAACTGAATGCTTTATAGTCAAGAATGATGAATGACTATTTTATTCAGAGAGACTCTTTCTTTATTTCTTTTTTTTTCAAGAATGATGAATGATGAATGGAGATGGAATGGAATGATGTCGTACATTATTTCATTTGATTCCTCCTCTACTATACCAGTACTTCATGAAACGAAAGTTTTGTGCCCTAGTTACTCTACTTCTATAACCCTAATTCAACACACAAGTTTGGATTGATGTTATACAAAAATCTGAAAGGAATGATAAGCAAAGTTTCGTAAGATAGATAACCCATATAAAATAAGATGTGGTATATGGTTATCCTACCTTAAAACAAGTACGGAGTGGGTGGTGTAATATTGGTATAAAAAGTGACGTTTTCGACCTTTAAACAAAGGTTCTTGAGTATACCAATATAAGATAGACTTGTTGAAACATGGATGTAAATCAACTAAAACTTGGGTTTGAATAATGTGGGGTATCGAAGAAGAACGCTACAATGAGTCATTTCTCCTTAATTGGGCCAAGTGGATTTTAGAACTTACGATTTTGAAAATTTGAGTGAAAAGAAAATATTATGTATGAAAACGAACTCAGAAAATCCAATCAAATGTAAGTGCAAAATCATTATTATTTGATTTTTTTTTAATTTTTTTTACTTGCACATTCTAACATGTATAACAAGGGTTGACACGCTTACTCCAGAACACGACTAAAGTCTGCACAGTCTCAAGCTAGCATCTCAAAAAGACACATTACGACTCAATGAATAGATAATGTTCATTCCCATTACCCAACAATTCAACTTATCAAACAAGAACCAAGGTGTTATTTATGAATTTAAGTTAATCCTTGTTCAATGAATGACCTAGTTCATAATATTTGATTGCTGATGTAATGTAAATTCCCCCCCACACTTGAGTGTGACTGTGTCCTCATAGTCGTTAATCAGACATATCTTAGTGAAAGGAAAAATAAAATAAGAGACTATTTACATATGTACAAAAGAGGGTTAGTGCGTCTTACCGAATGTAATGTGGCTCATGGAGGACCATGAGCTCTTCCTCTTGGTTTGGTATTGGTTCCAAGTAAGGTTTAAGGCATTGACCATTGACCTTATAGGATGATCCATCAGTTGGATTCTCAATTTCTACCGCACCATACGGAAAAACAGTCCATACAGTGTAAGGTCCTGTCCATCTAGATTTTAACTTACCCGGAAATAAATGCAGTTTTGAGTCATACAACAGAACTTTTTGACCTGGCATGAAAGTTTTACGTAAAGTTGATTTATCATGAAAAACTTTTGTTCTGTCCTTGTAAATTCGTTCATTTTCGTAGGCATCATTTCGAATTTCATCAAGTTCATTAAGTTGAAGCTTCCTATGTTCACCTGCTTGCTCTAAATCAAGATTCAAAGTTTTTATTGCCCATGACGCCCTATGTTCTAGTTCAACTGGCAAGTGACATGGCTTACCAAAAATCAACCGATAAGGGGACATACCTAAGTTTGTTTTAAAAGCAGTGCGGTAAGCCCAAAGATCGTCGGCTAACTTTTGGGACCAATCTTTATGATTTTGATTCACAGTTTTCTCAAGGATTTGTTTAATCTGCCTATTCGATACTTCAACTTGCCCACAAGTTTGAGGATGATAAGGAGTGGATAACTTGTGGGTTATCGAATACTTTCTCATGAGGGCTTCAAAAGAACGATTACAGAAGTGTGTTCCATTATCACTGATTATTGTGCGAGGTGTGCCAAACCTGGAGAAGATGTTTTCTTTCAAGAAGCGCACAACAACCTTGTTATCGTTTGTTTTGCATGGAACATCTTCGACCCATTTAGAAACATAATCGACAGCAAAGAGGATGTACAAGTTCCCAAAAGAATTAGGGAAGGGTCCCATGAAGTCTATACCCCAAACATCAAAAATTTCGACTTCTAGAATAGGGTTTAGGGGCATCATATTCCGTTTAGAAATTTTCCCTAAGAATTGACATCGATCACAAGTTTTGCAAAATTCGTACGCGTCTTTGAAAAGGTTAGGCCAGTAGAAACCCGATTGGAGAACCTTTTCGGCTGTCTTTTTGGGACCGAAGTGACCACCACAGGATTAGTCGTGACAGAAAGAGAGGATACTACGAATTTCAGTGTCGGTAACACGCCTTCGAATGATTTGGTCTGGACAGTATTTGAAAAGATAGGGGTCGTCCCAATAAAATGTTTCACTTGGGAAAAGAATTTGTGTTTATCCTGATTGGACCAAAAAGAAGGGGTTTGCTTGGTGACTAAGTAGTTGACAATGTCTGCGAACCAAGGTTCAGTGGATAGAGAAAATAGTTATTCATCACTCGGAAGAGAAGAAGACGGGGCATTTAGAAGACGAGACAAGTGGTCCACAATAACATTGTCAAATCCTTTTTTATCCTTAATGGTAAGGTCAAATTCTTGAAGTAAAAGGATCCAACGAATGAGACGAGCCTTAGCATCCTTTTTAGAGAAAAGGTACCTCAGTGCGGAATGATCAGTATGAACAGTGATGTGTGAGCCAATTAGATAAGGTTTGAACTTTTCCAAGAGTTCCTTTTCAGTGGTCGTATACTTAATTTGAGCGTCGTTCAAGGTCATACTCGCATAGTAAATTACGTGAACGATTTTGTTGATGCGTTGTCCTAAGACAGCACCAACCGCAAAGTTAGAAGGGTCAAACATGATTTCAAAAGGAAGTTCCCACTTGGGAGAGCAGATTATCGGGGCTGAAATGAGTTCATTTTTAAGACGTTCAAAAGAAGTGACACATTCAACGTTAAAGTCAAATGGGATGTCCTTACCTAGAAGAGTAGTCAAAGGACGAGCGATTTTGCTGAAATCTTTCACAAAGCGTCGGTAAAAGCCAGCATGCCCTAGAAATGAACGGATGTCCTTAATGCATTTTGGAATGGGTAGTTTTGAAATAACGTTAACTTTTGCTTTATCTACCTCAATGCCATTATTTGAAATTATGTGTCCAAGGACAATGCCTTGTTTGACCATAAAGTGACATTTTGCCCAATTCAACATTAAGTGTTTTTCTTTACATCGATTCAAAACAAGTTCAAGATGATGTAAGCAAGAGGAAAAAGAGTCACCAAAGATCGAAAAATCATCCATAAAAACTTGAAGAAAGCGTTCAATCATATCGGAAAAGATGCCAACCATACATCGTTGGAAAGTCGCAGGAGCGTTGCAAAGTCCGAAAGGCATACGTCGATAAGCGAAGGTACTGAATGGACATGTGAAAGTTATTTTCTCTTGATCTTCAGGAGCGATTGGAATTTGATTATAGCCAGAATAACCATCAAGAAAGCAATAGAATTCATGACCGGCTAAACGTTCGAGCATTTGATCGATGAAGGGAAGAGGAAAGTGATCTTTACGTGTTGCAGCATTCAATTTTCGATAATCAATGCAAACATGCCAACTGTTTGAGTCCGAGTAGGAAGAAGTTCGTTTTGTTCGTTTGCTACGACGGTAAGTCCGGACTTTTTAGGAACAACGTGAATGGGGCTTACCCATAAGCTATCCGAAATGGGGTATACCGTTGTCAAGATGTTTAAGAATTTCTTCGCGAAATACCTCTTTTATCTTAGGGTTAAGCCTACGTTGCGCTTCGCGAGTGGGTTTGGCTTCGTCGGTTAAGTGAATTCGATGTTGAACGATTGCGGGGCTAATTCCCTTGATGTCAGAAATGGACCAACCGATCGCGTCTTTGTTTTTAGAAAGAGTTGAAAGAAGAGAAATTTCCTGATCACGAGTTAAATTTTAAGAAATTATGACAGGACAAGTATCATTATCACCTAAGTAAACGTACATAAAGTGATCAGGAAGGGGTTTAACATCCAACTTTGGTGGTTTCTCGATCAAAGAACTTTGTTGAGATTCAGGCTCAACTGAAAGTGATTCAAATGGAAGCGTGTATTCAACTTCGTTAGGAGCGTCATGGAATAATTTTTCGTACTCAGCCTCACACTCATCATTAAGGTCAATCGATTCGTTTTCGGGATTTTCGTGAATGGCATTAACTTCCAAGGTTTGGTCGCACGATTCATTCGAATGACTTTCAAGTTTGAAAATATTAAGATCTAGAGTCATGTTTCCAAAAGAGATTTTCGTTGAACCGTTGCGACAATTTATTAAAGCATTTGAAGTAGCCAAAAAGGGTCGTCCTAAAATCAATGGAATTTGACTTGTTGGATTATTGACAGGTTGAGTTTCCAAAACAATGAAATCGACAGGGAATATGAATTGACCAACTTTGATGAGTACGTCCTCGATTTCTCCAACGGGTTTCTTAATTGAACGATCAGCAAACTGAAGAGTTATTTTCGTTGGTTTAAGTTCACCCAAACCAAGTTGTTGGTAAACGAAATATGGAATCAAATTGACACTCGCACCCAAATCAACTAGGCATTTGCTAATTGTTTTATCTCCTATCGTACACGAGATCGTAGGACATCCAGGATCATTGTATTTAACGGGGATCAATTGGGTTAAGACTTCGCTAAGTCCATCGGCTAAGAAGACTTTCTTGGGTACATGAGTGTGTCGTTTTTGGGTACACAAATCCTTGAGAAATTTAGCATAGGTGGGGACTTGTTGAATGATGTCAAGAAAAGGGATGTTAACTTTCACTTGTTTGAAAATTTCCAACATCTTTTCCATTTGGTCGGACTGTTTCTTTGGTCGAAGACGATGAGGAAATGGAATAGAAACTCGGTAGGTTGGTCTACTTGAGTTGGAGAAGAATCAAACTTGGGATTTGGATAAAGATCATTTGTGGTTTTAGAAGAGTCGAGAGGAAGATCTGGTACATTATTTGGGGTTTCAACTTGATTATCGATTTTCTTACCGGATCGTAAAGTCGTGATAACATTCAACTGAGTTACATTGCTATCCTGAATGACGTGAGGCTGGTTTTGATTTGGATTTTGGCTCTTGGGGCTTGGAATGGGTTGACTCGGGAAAGTGCCTCTTTCCCGTTCACTTATGGACGTGGCTAACTGACTCATTTGCATTTCAAGTTTAGCGATCGATTGACTCGTGTTTTGCATGTACGAAGTCAATAAATTTTGCAAATTGTTATTTGATTGGAGGTTTTGAGTCGTTGCTTTAGTCAATGTTTCGAGACTTTTCTCAAGTGAAGTCAGTCGTTTTTCGTCTTGGGGAACAAAAGATTGTTGCGCTTGATTTTGAGAAGGTGGCGCAAAATTTTGGAATTGATTTTGTTGAAAGGGGGGATTCGAAGGATTATTCGGAAATGGTTGAAATAAGGGTCGAACCAAATTCGAATTTGGGTTGTTTTGGGTCCACAAGAAGTTAGGATGATTTCTCCAACCAGGATTATACGTTGGAGAGAATGGGTCGTTCCTAACTTTGTTGAAAGCGTTGAGTTGTTCTAACGAGTGTGGGCATTGATCGGCAATATGGGTAGGATCGTTACATTTGAAACACGAGGGTTGAGAAGTTTGATCTTGATTCATTTGATTTGATGAAAGGACATTATCGAATTTAGTTAACATCGCGTCGATTTTTGCTTCTAAAGCCGATGAAGATCCTACTGAATGAGCGTTTGATCGGGAATAAATCGATTTCTCGTTAGATCGTTCCCATTGAGCTGATTTTTCGGCCAAGTTTTCGAGAAATTGCCAAGCGGCGTAGTGATTTTGGGCTAGAAAGTTTCCTTGGCACATCGATTCGAGAATGGTTCGAGAGATATTTTCAAGTCCATCGTATAAAATTTGACAAAGAGTCCATTTTTCGAAATTGTGATGTGGACATTTGACTAGAAGTTCTTTAAATCTTTCAAAATATTTTGCAAAGGATTCTCCCCCAAATTGATGAAAATTAACGATTTCATTTCGAATTTTGGATGTTTTTTCCAAGGGGTAAAATTTCTTTAAAAAAACTTTCTCAAATTCATCCCACGTTCCAATCGTATTTGAAGGCAAGCTATACAACCATTTTTCGGCGTAATCGGTAAGTGCAAATGGAATTAACCTAAGTTTGATTCCATCATCACTTAGTTGTTGAAATTTCGTGGTTGCACAAACTTGTTCAAATTTGGTCAAGAAAATGTAAGGGTCATCACGTTCCAAATTTCCGAATTTAGGAAGAGTATTTATGTGATTTGAATGAATTTCAAAGTGATTACCCGTTGGGGCGGGTAATATGATGCAAAAAGGAATAGAAACTCGATCGGGGAAGATTCTATCCATAAGAGATCGAGGGGGATTTTCTTCGGCCATGGTTAAAGGAATGTTTGTTCGAACTAAACGATTATCTGAAGGATCACGCGTCCAATTACGCATGCACTAGCGAGAAGAATAAGGGAAGACAAGAAAAAACAAATTTGAGAAGCGAATTTTTTTACAAAACGAGAATTGTTTTGAAAATCTTTTTTTAGAGAAAAAGAATTAGACACAAAAGAAAATTGTTTTTTTAAACGAACCTAATGCAAATTACTAATTTACAATTTCTAGAATTATATAATGACGGTTTGATTTATTTCAACAAAAGATTTCTCAGCCAGTTAACGGACATGAGTTATCGGTGCACCAGGAATCACCCTAGCAATGCAGCCGAAGGTTTAAGTACCTTCAGAGGAACAACCGATATAATATTTACGAATCACTGTAATATTTATAAACGGTTATTACTCTGCCGTAGTCTAGACATCGAGAAATAATCCTTGTCAAAATATAATGAAGTCCTTAGAAAATGAAAACAAAACTAAGATGAGTGCGATTTTTTTAATTACTCACAGAATGAACAGTCTCAGAACAGTTACAGAGCAGGCAATTGCATAAAAAAAATTTACAAGCAAGCTGATGCCCTTTAGAAGATTTTTACAAGCACTGTCTATATATATTTTTTATTTGCGGCAGCAATCCCTATAGAGTTAGAAAATACTCACCTTGATCGACAGTCCGTCCAGTGCAGTTGAGTAGCACTGACAATTCAAATCAAATATTTGCAAATCCGACGACCTTTGAATCTTTGTTCGGTTGCTTGAAATCCTTCTTAACTTTGACCCTATGATTTTTTTTTTGTTTTTTTTGGAAAGAAAAGAAAGCAAAATAAAATAAGAACTGGCTCGAAAATAAAATAAAAACTAAACTAAAAACCGACTTGATTGTTAAAGTAAAAGAAACAAAATAAACTCAACTGCACAAGAAAATTAAACTAAGAAAAGAAAAGAAAAAAAACTAATTGAATTGGAGCAAAACAAAACAATTGTTGCTCTGAAACAAAATCAATCACTCGCTCAAGCAATTTAAAACAGGCCTTGCAAAGTTTTCCTCCCGTACCAAGTGCACTCCATCAACATACAAACCACACTAGTCAAGGGTCAAAACACACTTGGTGTTTAAATACACGAGACAGAAGTTAGTCGCATTCAAATCCACTTAAGGACAAAATATACACAAGGACTAAACTCAAGAGGTCCAATTCACACTGCCTGGTATTTTATTTCTTTCTCAGGTAACCCAACGACATAAGGAAACAAATTATTTCCCAAATATATAAAGATGGCAACAGTAAGAACAATACCCACAAAATCAAGTACCTTCCTCTTTTTTTTTAATAAATTACCACAATTAAACTATCCAAAAAATCGAACCACTGAGTCCACGCCTCCTTTTCTTTCAGAAAGCAAATTCGAAATTAAAATCAAATCGAATTCGAATTCGAATTAGGTTTCCGAATCGATGATTTGGGTATGCGAGTTGTTCGAGTTTCAGTCGGTGACTGGGTGGGAAGGTGAGAGATGAATTTGTGTATGTGGTTTGCGATTTGCGTTCTAGGGTTTGCGAGGTAGTTGAGCAGTCCGATTTTGGTGAAGTTGAAAGAGTTCGAACTGGCTTGCGATTTGTAAGGGTTTCGATCTGGATTCGAAGGAGATTGGTTTCCTATCGTTGTAATTTTCTATGGCGGATGTTAATGTTGTACAGTAGATGAACTAGGAGATGTACAGGAGGGAAGGGGCGATGAGGTCTGGATTTGCGCAGGAGTACGGGTTTTGATGGGGAAACAAAGGGGAATCTGCGAAGGTTGTAAGGTCGATGAACGTGAATATTGGGAGGATTAGTTTCGGGGCCGTATTGGTTTGAAGGGCGTGGATTGCTGGGTTTGTGGAGAGGGAAATGGAGTTGCTGGGTTGTAGAATTGGGCACTGCAGTGGGGGATTCAATGATAACGGTTATCAGAGCTGTGGGGTTTATTGTTTGCTGTTTACTTTGGTTTTTAGATGGTGGACGTGGGTTTGTTTCAGAATTTGGGATTTTTGTGAAGGGTGGCAGAGGCCATTTGGAAGATTGTGACAACCCGGATTTTTACAACATGCTAGGACAAGAATCAAGGCAGAATTTAATTATAAAATCTGAACCAAGGGAAACGGGCTGTGCCATTGCGTTAGTCCCGGAAAAATACGCGAAATAGAGTCTGAGTTTTCGAAAATCAGAGTCCGTATGACCAAGTTATGGCCCGTCAAAGTTTTCAGAAAATTTCAAGTTCAAAGACAGTTCAAATTTGAATTCAGATTTCAAATTCAGCCAAGCAGAAGAGGCGGGAAAAATTCCCGCCACCCCCAAGTCGACTGGGGAGTCGACTTGGGAGTTGAAACACCCAAGGTGGTGTCGACTGCCCAGTCGACACCCCTGTCGACTTGGGTGGTCGGCCAGTTTGGCCTGGGTGCACCTGACTTGCTCCTCAAGACATGTTTGGAGGTTTGTGACGGATTTTGAGGGCTCAGATCTATCCTAGGGTTTATCCTATGGCCTAAACTACTCCTAATCTCTATAAAAAGACCCCTAAGCCTACCCTAAACCCTCACAAATCACTCATGCCACGAAGTGCTGCCAAAATCTATCTTGATCATGGCCTCCATCTCCAACTCCAAGAGCTCATGCATTCAAATCGGATCCGAATCAAAGGTGCTAGCTTGCTACATCAAATCAAGGGAGTGAATCAACATTGCTATGCAAGTTTCATGATGATTCTTCAACAAAGGAGCCACCTTTCTTGGTCAAGATGATTCATGATCTTTCCCTAAGCCTCGTTATGTAAGTTCTAGCTACTTGTAGATTCTAACGGTGGTTCTAATGTGACATGGAATAAAATGCGATGAAACATAAGTATGCTAGCCTATGTGAACCTAATTTTGCCCCTTTTCTATGATCTATGACCTTGGGCTAAGTTTTAGCGACTTAATCATGCCACTCATGCTATGTTTAACCTAGTTTATCTTGCAAGTTTGAATCTTTATCTATGGAATGTTAGCATGAACCTTTGGGAACCATTTGACTTGTGAAACATTGGCAAAGACTTGACTTTGGGGCTTGTGCATGTAAATGAACCCAAACCCCTTATGTTATCATGCATGTTTGTGGCCAAATTCCCTTATGATACTATGCATGTTTGTGGCCAAATTCCCTTATGATACTATGCATGTTTGTGGCCAAATTCCCTTATGATATTATGCATGTTTGTGCGTGATTATGACATGATAATTTGACATGGGATTTCATGAAAATATGACACTCATGATACACCTAAATGGGGACATGACATGTGGGGTAAACATGGGACTTGAAACTAGACACGTATGGGTTGTAAGTGTAATATGACACTAGACCAAACATGAAAGTGGCCAACTCGAGGTTGGGTTGAGTTTGTAGCATAAATCTACCCGGACCCGCCCGGCTTAACTAGTGGCTACAAACAATAGGACCCAATGTGAGTAGTTGGTCATATAGCACTTAAAACCCGAGGTTAGACTAGGTTGTGGTGTAAATCTACCCGGACCCGCCCGGCTTAACTAGTAACCACAACAAAGTCTAATGTGAGAGGTTGGGGTGCATTAATCTAATTAATGCCACATGAAAAGGTTAAGTAATTTTGACTAATGACACTTAATCGATATGACACGAATGGGTAGGTTAAGTGGAATCGGACTTGATTTCTTAATGACACTTAACCATATAAGACAATTAGGGGATGGGGTTAAGTAATTTACACTTAACTAATCCGACTTGGTAATTAGATAGGGTTAAGTAACTTAGACTTAACTAATCTAAACACGGTAATTAGATGGGGTTAGGTAACCTACACTTAACTAATCTGAACACGGTAATTCGATTGGGTTAAGTTAAACACTTAACCAATCTAAACTTGGTAACTCAATGAGGTTAAGTAACTAATACTTAACCAACTTAACATGGTAATTTAACGGGGTTAAGTAACTTATACTTAATCAATTATACATGATGATTTGATGAGGTTAAGCAACCATACTTAACCAATCTAATATGAGAACTTGATAGGGTTAAGTCACAAGACCGTTTAAATATACTTAGCCATTCTAATACGATTAGTGGACGGGGTTAAGTTAACCTATCTGACTCGATAATCCGATGAGATTAAGATAATCTATGCTTAACCAATCTAACACGATAATCTGATAGGGTTAAGATAAACAAATACTTAACCAATTTGACTTGATGATCGAATAGGGTTAAGTCATGAGCTTCTTGGTATACTTAACCAACTTGTAGGGCTAGGTCTTGGACTTGAATACTTAGCCAAATCTTGACATGATTCGTAGGCAGGTTAAGTCATGAACTTAAATGACAATACTTAACCCATTAGATAAAACCCTAGTTCAGGGGTCTAGGTGGAAAACCGGGATTAACAAGGATAACGGGAAAGGAGACTAAGTGGTAAACCTTAGTTTAGGAAACTAAGTAATAATTCTTAGTCAAGAGATTTGGACCAGTTCACAGATAGATGAGTAACCCGATACAGTAGGTCATCGCTTAAACACACGAGGAGGAGCAAATTATCTGACTTGGATAAAGGCTCCAACGAACTGGGTGACGAAGCGGTAGCTTCGGGGGACGTGAGGGTACTCTTGGTATCCCTCTGTGAGGTGGCAGATGGTCCATGAAACCTAGCCTCACAGAGGTTAAGGTCTGCGGTAGAAGAGCCAAGAGTATGCCTTGATTGCTATGTGAACGACCTAAAGACTGGGATGGATTAGCGTGGAGTCGACGATTCTTGTTTTTGCCCTGGATAGCACGTCGCCGACTACCTACCATCTTTAGTCAATCGTGTATGAACGGAAAGGCAGAGAACCCCAAACAGACCATGTTCTTGCTATCGAGTCATGGGTGAGGTTGGCCCATAGGAAAGTGGGGCTATAGTGGGGCCGGGATGTGGTTCTCATACATGATTTTTCTTGGATTGCCTTTCAGTAGTTGAGGAGGGGTCACGTGGGACCATAGCCACGGATACAAAAACAGACCTTGATATCTGCATCAGCAGACGACTTAAAGCTCCCGACCGAGTTCCGTATTTCTCGATTTGCCCTGGCACGGAACTAGAATGGCACATTGAGATACATATGCGTCTAGACATGGAAAACGATTCATGATACATACGTGGGATAAAGGGCGTGGTTGACGGGTGGCATAATCCCTAGTGGCCCTAGGTGGCTTGAACCCAAACCGAGACACGGAAACGTTCATTAGGTAGCATAATCCCTAGTGGTCCTAGGTGGCATAAATCCTAAGTGAACACGCGATAGTTCATGATAAGAAAACATCACCAGATCAAGGGTAGCAGTCCAAAACAACTTCAAGGATGAAATGGTACAACGTTGAGGTGGTATAGATTTACATGGGGAAAGCCCGTACGGCCTACGGCAAAGGACTGAACTTATACATGGAAAGAAACATACGAGTTGGGAAAACCTACATATGCTATATATTAGGTTGACATGAACCATTACATGACATTGGTCAAGGGACATTCATAGTTAACACTTGACGCGGGTTGGGATACTGGTACGAGAGGTGCAGAATAAATATACATGGTAAATACCGGGGGATGTTATACATGATAGATACCTTGGGATAGTATACTTGATAGAAACCTGACGATGTGATACCTTGATTTATCTTGACACCGTAGTTTATCATGATACCTTAGTTTATCTTGCTACAGTAGTTCATCCAGTTATCTTGGTTTAGCTTATCTATCTTGTCGACATCCTTATGTTTACTTTCAGTTTATGCATGTCATGTTACCTTTACCCGTTTTTATACTGGAAGTAGATAGGACTTACCAGTCTTTATGACTGACTCCGTTTTCTTTCACCTCTTTGTCTTCCATTCCCCCCCCCCCAGGTTTTCAGGGAGGAAATGATGTTGTTTAGTTCGGACCTCTTATGCTTGAAGGTCATCATGTATAGCTTGGTCTTCTCTTGGCTATGGCTGCTTCACCGCTTTATTTTGGGGAAAAATTTATGAAAAGGTTTTATGCTTCTTTACTATTGCAAGACAGGTTTTGATGTATTCTGATGTAAAAGGCTTTAGACCTTATTTTATAAGGAAATAAAATTTGTTTTACTTCCGCTGTTTTATATATATGTTCTGTCTTGTAATATTTCTGTGCATGTTTACCTCGATAATGCTTCACCAAACCTAGTGCATTCCCTTTGTGAGTGACCCTAGCGGAGGTGGGGTGTTACATTTGGTATCAGAGCAGAAGGTTACCAGACAGGGAAAAAGTTTTTAAAACCTTCTGAAAACTATTTGAGAAACCGTTTACAAAGAAGCATTTTTCAAGAAAAGTTTTTAAAGGCTATTCCCCAAAAGCCATTAGCACTATCCTTTGTTCCCTTGATCGAATCTCTTTTCCTTTCTTTCCTCCATCTGTAGTCACAGTAGTTTTAACTGCAACTAATCCTTGTCTAGCTACGAAGTGTTTTTTGTGAGATGGAGGTGGTTCTCGAGAGGCCTGTTACCGTGATACAAGGAAGGGTAATAAGAGCAAGGATAAAGGACACGGACCTAAGGATAAGCAACTTGTTGGTATGGCTTGATCCACAAAGGAAGATAAGGACAAGATCAGCGAGAGGGCAATTGTATGCTCTCACTCCTAGCGTACCTAAGAGGGATGGTATCATTTCTGTTAAAGGCTTAGCCTTTCTCTTCTATCGTCCTGTCTAGACTTTGTTTTGATCATCGCATCATTTAAGTCTGCCTCGATAGTTAAGTCTCTGCACCTCAGTATTAGCATGGTAGAGGGTCCCATTTTTGTCCCAAATCTTGTTGGAAGATCGGTCCATTTATTCAAGACTTGTTGTGCTATGGATGGATTCTAGGGGTAAAGTGGTTATCCAGTAAGGGATACCATTCTCGGTTTTGAAAAGAGGGTAGTCAGACTCTTGGCTTGCTTTGGTAATACCCTCGAAGCCTCGTGTAACCTTTTGGGCTTTGTCATGGTTAGTTACCTAGAATCATTTGATGTATTTATCGGAAATCTCTGATCCGATCAAGTAACGTTCGCCAACAAGGCGGATGGTACATTCCGCTTAAGCATGGGTTATAGGAATCACCCTAGTAAGTGCACGTGGTAACATGGATTGGCATCGGTAAATGAGATCCAGAATTCACTAGTGAATTTTGGAGAGCTTGCATGAGTACGCAAATATGGTTGAGCCAAGTATACTAGGGAAAGAATAAGTGAAAAAAAGGAACGAGAGGCGACAGTGAAATGTGTTCCGACTCATACCTTGGAAATAGGAATCAAGGAGCTATGAAATCATGAAGTCAAAGGCGGTCAAGGCACAATGGAATTAAGCTCATGGAAATGCGGCTTAGACGCACGCATCATGTCTCTTTTTAAGAGTATATCGTTGATCCCTGGTTCTGTTGTAGAGCTTGCTTGCATGCTATCGCTTGGTGGACATCCTCTCGGTCCTGTTTCTGTTGCAAACCCCGTAAGGAGTTTGTCTTGTTTATCTTCTCGATCCTATCTTGGGAACCTTAGGTAGAACTCTATGGATGTAAACATGTATTTGAAACATGTTATGATTAATATGGTTGCAAATGGTTGCAAGTGGTTGCTCATGGATGCGCGAATACACGTTAGATACTAGATCGACGCACTCACATTTTGCATTGCATATGCACGAGTATTTATACTTGTTTGAGAGTTAATGTGTTGTCATGCGGATGTTGCATATGAATGAATGTTTGTGCATGCATGTAGTGTTTATATGACTAGGACTATTTGCATATATGTTGGATTCATGGCACTAAACATATTTTGCATTAGAAAGATCATTCAGGCCTGATCATTAGCATTAGCTAAGGAACATATACACACACTTTCTGCATGTGTTCATAAAGCATTAGGAGTCTTTTAAGGACCATGGTTGCCTGTGGATGATGTTTTGAGTAGATGGATGATGGATGGTAGGATACGTTCTTCCTAACTTGGAGATTTCGGGGACGAAATCCTTTAAGTTGGGGAGAATGTGACAACCCGGATTTTTACAACATGATAAGAAAAGAATCAAGGCAGAATTTAATTATAAAATCTGAATCAAGGGAAATGGGCTGTGCCATTGCGTTCGTCTCGGAAAAATACGCGAAATAGAGTCTGAGTTTTTGAAAATCAGAGTCCGTATGACCAAGTTATGGCCCGTCAACGTTTTCAGAAAATTTCAAGTTCAAAAACAGTTCAAATTTGAATTCAGATTTCAAATTCAGCCAAGCAGAAGAGGCGGGAAAAATTCCCGCCACCCCCAAGTCGACTGGGGAGTCGACTTGGGAGTCGACACACCCAAGGTGGTGTCGACTGCCCAGTCGACACCCCTGTCAACTTGGGTGGTCGGCCAGTTTGGCCTGGGTGCACCTGACTTGCTCCTCAAGACATGTTTGGAGGTTTATGACGGATTTTGAGGGCTCAGAACTAGGGTTTATCCTATGGCCTAAACTACTCCTAATCTCTATAAAAAGACCCCTAAGCCTACCCTAAACCCTCACAAATCAATCATGCCATGAAGTGCCGCCAAAATCTATCTTGATCATGGCCTCCATCTCCAACTCCAAGAGCTCATGCATTCAAATCGGATCCGAATCAAAGGTGCTAGCCTGCTACATCAAATCAAGGGAGTGAATCAACATGTAACACCCCACCTCCGCCAGGGTGTCTCTTGCAAGCACTCTGACTTTGGAGGGGAGTTTGAATCAGGTAAACATGCATAATGATATATCAAGGCAGAACAAGAACATATGTATATATGTAAACATAGTAAATAAGATAAGTAAAACAGCGGAAGATTTCAAACTATATCAAAACAAGTCTGGTACAACATAATGTCAATTTTCCAAATACACAAGTATAGATAAAACAACATTACTGAAAAACTGAAATACATAAGTACTATCCCCAAAATAAGTGATAACCATAGCTAGCTTCATGTCAAACCGTACATGAGCTAAAGTCCCACAAGCAAGCGATCAGAAATCCAAGCTAAGCTCCAATATTCCCACCCTGAGAACCTGGGGGGGAACGGAAGAAAAGAGGCGAAAGAAAAACAGGTCAGTCAAAAAGACTGAGTAAGCCCTACTACAATCAATGTAAACTGATAAAGTTAACTGACATGAGAAGCAGGGATGAACTTAAGGATAACAACATACTGGCATGATGATTTACTAACAAGGTAGATAAAGGTGTCATCGCATAATCAGGTTTAAGGTTTTTGCACCACAGGTGTACTAGCAAGCTATCATGACTTAAATAA
This sequence comes from Allium sativum, assembly GCA_030737875.1. NCBI lineage: Eukaryota > Viridiplantae > Streptophyta > Magnoliopsida > Asparagales > Amaryllidaceae > Allium > Allium sativum. Next base: position 226,610,549 of record CM060919.1, on the reverse strand, counting down.
ACAAGTATTGATCCCTTGGCCCAAGCTTTGGCCCAATAACATGAAGTGACCCTAATATGAGGTCCAATCAAATGGTCTAGTCGATCGGCTCCCTATAAGCCTAACCCGTCACGTGTTGGTGTCCATACAGCCCAAACATAATTGTAGTCAGACTGTGCAGGGTCTCCCGTCGGGTGTATCAAGCCCTAGGGTGTCAACCCCTGGACACCATAAACATGCGTGCACAGTCTCGATCTACTGGTACCCGTGCATGTTTACCCCGGCTTCGGACTGTGTGCACGACCATAGTCCGCCCGGAACTACACCGGCGTACCCTTCTGCCGTCGTTTTTGGTCACTTACCTCAAGTCCAGTAATCGTGCTCCCTCCCTAGCCTAGTCCCTAGGGTCTTAATGATACAAACTTGGGATTACTGCTGGAATGGACCCCCATTGCTAGGATTTTCTAGTGGGTTAAGTACGGTTTAACCCTCTTGCTAATCATGGATTAACTTGGTTAAGTGTAACGATGAGTTCACGACTTAACCCTGATTAATCTACCAAGCCCAAATTGGTTAAGTATTAAGTGGACCATGACTTAACCCTAATCATGAGGCATTAATTAATTAATGTGCCTTAACCTCTCACATTAGACTTTGTTGCGGTTACTAGTTAAGCCGGGCGGGTCCGGGTAGCTTTACACCACAACTTGGTCTAACCTCGGGTTCAAGGTACGACATGACCAACTTCTCACATTGGGTCCTATTGTTTGTAGCAACTAGTTAAGCCGGTCGGTTCCGGGTAGGTTTACGCTACAAACTCAACCCAACCTCGAGTTGGTCACACTTATCTTTTCTAAGTGTCATGTCCATCATGTTTCCAAGACATAATACAAATTTTCAAGCATTTGGGTAGACCTAACTTAATAGGTAAATTCCCAATGGGTAGACCTAACTTAATAGGTAAATTCCCAATCTTATGTTTTTATGTCTTTTAAGTTTACCCAACCCCAAACGCAATCCCATCGCTTGCATATCGCAATAGCGCATAAAGGATAGAAAGAGGGAACTTGGCATAATCATGACATAAAGGTGTTGAAGCCACAAGTTTAACATGGTGGCATATGAAATGTACATATGTTCATATACTTGCATATTACATTTTTAGGCCTCAAAAGCATGCATAAAACCAAACTTAGCATATTGGTGATACTTGGTGATAAATGACATGTAGAAATGGCCATAAGTTCGCATTTAGCCTCACATGCAAGTTATCATAAGAGATATGATAACCTACATGTTGCCAAAATGCAACCTTTAGCATAAAGCTTGAAGCTTTATGTTCATATACTCAAGGTAAGCTTGCATAACATGATAACATGAACACCCAAACTTGCATAACATACTTGCATATCATGTGACGAACTTGCATATCAAACTTGCATAACATAACATGATAAACTTGCATATCATAACATGGCAAACTTGCATAGCATAACATGGTAAACTTGCATATCATAACATGGCATACTTGCATAACATAACATGATAAACTTGCATATCATAATAGTCAACCAAACTTGCATCATTCATTTAACTTTAGAGTTCAAATATGAAAGTAGAAAAGGGCTTACAATGCTTATGGAGACACAAAAATATGACAAAGCCCTTATGCAATCAAATAGACCCAAAATGCAAGCTCTAATAGAAAAACCCTTGAGCCAAAATGATCAAAAACTCTTGCTTTATGATGTAAATATGGAAACTTGACTTGAATGCAAGCTAATGATGCTCATACAAGCTTGAAAACACTTGTATGCATGGAAAATCTCTCATAGAAATAACTTAGGAATTTTATGAAGAGAGTGGAGGCCATGAGAGGAATGATTTTGCCATAGTTTAGTTACTTGAATGAATAATGATGATTTAGGGTTAGGTTAGGGGCTTATTTATAGAGATTAGGACTAGTTTTAGCCTTAGGATTAAACCCTAGTTCCAATCTCAGCCCTTAAAACCGAATCTGGCCCAAAAACCTAACCAAAACCCCAAAATGGTGCACCAGGCAAAACTGCCCGGCTGGACCAAGTCGACAGCCAAGTCGACAGGGCTGTCGACTTGGGTCCAACCAAGTCGACTCCCAAGTCGACAGGGCTGTCGACTTGGGTACTCTGGCGGGAATTTTCCCGCCTGCGCCCAACTGCCCCAAATTTCCAAATTCAAACTTGAATTTGAAATCTGTTTTGAACTTGAAATTTTCTGAAAACTTTGTTGGGCCTTAATCGGGTCATACGTACTCCGATTTTTGAAAACTCGGACTCTATTTCGCGTATTTTTCCGAGACGAACGCAATGGCATAGCCCGTTTCCCTTGATTCAGATTTATAAATTAAATTCTGCCTCGATTTACGTTATAACATGTTATTGAAAATACGGGTTGTTACATTCTCCCCTCCTTAAAGGATTTCGTCCCCGAAATCTTCAAGTTAGGAAGAACGTATCCTACCATCCAACATCCATCTACTCAAAACATCATCCACGAGCAATCATTGTCCTTACAAGATTCTAAATGTTGTATGAACATATGCAAAGGTGTGTGTATATGTACTTATCTAATGCAAATATCATCAATGCAAATTATGTTAGTGAAATGAATCCATATGTATGCAATTCCTAACATAATGTATAACATCTATATGTGTGCACATAACATACATCCATATGCAACATCCATGTGATAACACAAAAATTTTCATCCATGAATAAGCATAAACACTCATGCATATGCAATATGAGGAGTGTGTGAGCCGATCTAGTGCCTAACGTGTATAATGCATCCACGAGTAACCACTTGCAAACACTTGCAGCCACTTGCAACCATCAAGCATAACATGTTTCAAACACATGTTTCATCCAAAGGGTTTCTACCTAAGGTTCTCATGACAAGATTAACATGATAAACTAGATAATCAAGACAAACATGGATAGCAAAAGATATGCTACAAAGAGATCGGGAAGATAAGCAGGATATACTCCTTTTGGATTACAAGAAATCCCTTCCTAACCCAACCCAGATTCTATAAAAGCCCAAGAGGTTTAGTCAACCTAACGGACCCCTTCAAACCCTGACATGCAGTACTAACCGATGAGTCATACCCCCTTATGGAGTTTACAACAGAAATGGGATCGAGAATGGGACCGAGAGGATATACGTAAAAGATAACATGCGAGTAAGTTCCACCGGAAAACAAGGATCAAGGATATACTCTTAGAAAGAGATATGATGCGCGTATCTAGCCTTCAGTCTTCTAAGTCACGTTTCCTTGAGCTTAACTCCACTGTGCTTTGACCGTCTTTTACCTCATGATTTCTTAGCTTCTTAACTCTTATTTCCAAATATGAGTTGGAACCCATTTCATTGTCGCCTCTCGTCTTCCTCTTTCACTTACTCTTCTATCATTCTTGGCTTAAACATAACTATGACCTCATGGTTTCATGCAAGCTCTCCAAAATTCACTAGTGAATCCTGGATCTCGTTTACTTACTATAAAGTATTCCACGCAGCAGAACTTTTCTTGAAAATACCAATCCACGTTGCCAATTGCTCTTACTAACGTGATTTTCTATAACTCATGCTTGAACGAAATGAATCATCCGCCTGCGAATGATAGGCCGTACTTAGATTCAGTTGCTTGCCCATGACTTCCTGTAGACTATCCCAAAACTGGCTAGTGAAGATTGGGTCACGGTTACTAACTATACTTGAGGGAACCTCGTGCAACCGCTTTATTCCTTGAAAGTAATCCGTTGTTAGCTATAATGCAGTCCTTTCGCTCTTTACCGGAGTGAAATGAGCACTCTTCGTGAGTCTCCCCACATGCTCGTATTCCCTTTCTTTGATCTAGGCAGTCCATCCACGAAATCCTTTGTGACGCTTTACTACTTCCATTGCGGGGACCTCCAATGGATGCAATAGCCCACCGGGCTTTTTATGACTCGGCCTTAATCTGTTGGCACAACATGCACCTTGGGACAAACTCGGCCACCTCCTCGAGTGATGTGCATCTTCAAGATCCTTCTTTCTCTCATCGCATCTCAGCCATCCCTTGTCATCTATAGCGAGGTGTCTTAACATCTTGCCTCGAATCAACTTGTCCATGATCTCGGCTAACTGCGGGTCTTCCTTCTGTGAAGTCCCTACTTGATCTAGAAGGGTAGGTCTAAACTCAAGGGATGCTAACTGACTAATTAAACTGAGAAAGCTTCTTACTTCAATTGTCCTCGTCGGGGCTTTCCGGTCTTGAACCGCGACCACTCTAGCGGGATCCACCGCTAAGCCTTGCTTAGCTACTATATGCCCAAGGAATCTAACTTCCCTTCTCCAAAAGTGACACTTGGAGAACTTGGCCTTCAACTGATGCGCTCTAAGCGTATCCATCACCTCCACGAGATGCCTTGCGTGCTCTTCCTCATCCTTAGAGAAGATCAGAATATCATCTACGAAGACCACGACAAACTTGTTCAAGAACTCCCTGAACACCCTACTCATCAAGTCCACGAAATATGCGGGTGCATTAGTCAAGCCGAACGGCATGACAAGCCATTCGAAGAATCCATCTGGAGTTCTGAACGCAGTCTTGTCTATACTATCTTCAGCTACTCTGAGCTGATGGAATCCAGTAGCAAGATCAAGAGAGAACAGATGTTCCTACAAGCTGAACAAATCATCGATCCTTGGTAATGGTTGTATATTCTTCTTGTTCAACTCACGATAATCAACACACGGGCGAAGCGAACTGTCCACATTAGTAGCGAATACTACTAGAGCACCCTCTTCGGAAATGCTTCATCGTATGAAGTTCTTCTCAAGCAACTCCTTGACTTGCTTTCTTAACTCTCATCTCACGGGACCATGTGCCTAACCGGCCACGTAACTGGCTTGGCATTATCAACCAGATAAATGCGGAAATCAATCTCTCGCTTAGGGGTAACCCCCCTTCACTTCACCCAAGATATCAGGATATTCTCGGACCAACCTCACCGATTGCAAACTATCGATAGACGAGTTGAGGGATTCAAGATAACACAACATGACGGGACCCATAGGGTTACAAGAAATTTTCTAGGGTGTTTCCGAGGTGAGTCACGAGCCTCACAACCCTATGCTCACAAATCAAGAATGGCTCCAAAACTGGACAACCAATCCATGCTCAAAATCAACCCATACCCCATGAAACCGAGAATATAAGCATCACACGAGAACTCTACACTCAAGATAGAGATTTTCAAATCCACGTAGATACTAGACAAATGGGCGTAAACCCCAATTGGATTTGAAACACACACGGGATCATAAACTAGACTAGTACTTAGGTGCAAACTTTCAACAAGATCAGATGAGATAAAGCTATGCGATGCACCAGAATCAAACAAGGTACGAACTGGAAAATCAGAAATATATACAAGGCTCTCAACAGAAATACTACCTCGATCGGGAACTGGAGCGGCATTGAGAGCATGAACTTGCCCTCCTGAAGGTCCAGCACGCTGAGTCTGACCCTGTCCTTGCCCTTGCTTCTTCGGGCAATCCTTACTGAAATGCCCAGTCTCACCGCAGAAAAAGCATTCACCATTCTTCCTTTTCCTCTTCTTACAATTCTTAATAAGATGCCCAACTGAACCGCAATAATGGCATTTCCTCTTGTTGCCTTGACTCTTGTTCTTGTTCTGATTGCCTTGACTGCTCTGACCACTTGGATTACCCTGATTTCCTTTCCACTGGGAATCAGTCTTCTTGGCTTGAGTATCATTCATCTTGATCTCCTTCTTGTCACTCCTATTCTCTTCATTGAGTAGGGCCATATTCACCAAACTCTCGAAAGTTTCCCCCAAGGGTATATGAAATATGGCCAAACCATGTAATGGCTCGTTTAATCCTAGAGCAAAGTATAGGGCCTTCTTCTAATGTGACATGGAATAAAATGCGATGAAACATAAGTATGCTAGCCTATGTGAACCTAATTTTTCCCCTTTTCTATGATTTATGACCTTGGGCTAAGTTTTAGCGACTTAATCATGCCACTCATGCTATGTTTAACCTAGTTTATCTTGCAAGTTTGAATCTTTATCTATGGAATGTTAGCATGAACCTTTGGGAACCATTTGACTTGTGAAACATTGGCAAAGACTTGACTTTGGGGCTTGTGCATGTAAATGAACCCAAACCCCTTATGTTATCATGCATGTTTGTGGCCAAATTCCCTTATGATACTATGCATGTTTGTGACCAAATTCCCTTATGATACTATGCATGTTTGTGGCCAAATTCCCTTATGATACTATGCATGTTTGTGGCCAAATTCCCTTATGATACTATGCGTATTTTGAGGCCAAACCCCTTATGATACCATGCATGTTGGTGGCCAATCCCTTTTCGACATCGTGCATGTTTGGAGGCCAATATGTAGCATAGTATCCTTACTATGTTGACTCGCTTTTACTTGGGTTGGAAACACGATTTGGGGTAGGTTAGACGTGCATGATTATGACATGATAATTTGACATGGGATTTCATGAAAATATGACACTCATGATAAAACTAAATGGGGACATGACATGTGGGGTAAACATGGGACTTGAAACTAGACACGTATGGGTTGTAAGTGTAATATGACACTAGACCAAACATGAAAGTGGCCAACTCGAGGTTGGGTTGAGTTTGTAGCATAAATCTACCCGGACCCGCCCGGCTTAACTAGTGGCTACAAACAATAGGACCCAATGTGAGTAGTTGGTCATATAGCACTTAAAACCCGAGGTTGGACTAGGTTGTGGTGTAAATCTACCCGGACCCGCCCGGCTTAACTAGTAACCACAACAAAGTCTAATGTGAGAGGTTGGGGTGCATTAATCTAATTAATGCCACATGAAAAGGTTAAGTAATTTTGACTAATGACACTTAACCGATATGACACGAATGGGTAGGTTAAGTGGAACCGGACTTGATTTCTTAATGACACTTAACCATATAAGACAATTAGGGGATAGGGTTAAGTAATTTACACTTAACTAATCCGACTTGGTAATTAGATGGGGTTAAGTAACTTAGACTTAACTAATCTAAACACGGTAATTAGATGGGGTTAGGTAACCTACACTTAACTAATCAAAACACGGTAATTCGATGGGGTTAAGTTAAACACTTAACCAATCTAAACTTGGTAACTCAATGAGGTTAAGTAACTAATACTTAACCAACTTAACATGGTAATTTAATGGGGTTAAGTAACTTATACTTAATCAGTTATACATGATGATTTGATGAGGTTAAGCAACCATACTTAACCAATCTAATATGAGAACTTGATAGGGTTAAATCACAAGACCGTTTAAATATATTTAACCATTCTAATACGATTAGTGGATGGGGTTAAGTTAACCTATCCGACTCGATAATCCGATGAGATTAAGATAATCTATGCTTAACCAATCTAACACGATAATCTGATAGGGTTAAGATAAACAAATACTTAACCAATTTGACTTGATGATCGAATAGGGTTAAGTCATGAGCTTCTTGGTATACTTAACCAACTTGTAGGGCTAGGTCTTGGACTTGAATACTTAGCCAAATCTTGACATGATTCATAGGCAGGTTAAGTCATGAACTTAAATGACAATACTTAACCCATTAGACAAAACCCTAGTTCAGGGGACTAGGTGGAAAACCGGGATTAACAAGGATAACGGGAAAGGAGACTAAGTGGTAAACCTTAGTTTAGGAAACTAAGTAATAATTCTTAGTCAAGAGATTTGGACCAGTTCACAGATAGATGAGTAACCTGATACGGTCGGTCATCGCTTAAACACACGAGGAGGAGCAAATTATCCTACTTGGATAAAGGCTCCAACGAACTGGGTGACGAAGCGGTAGCTTCGGGGGACGTGAGGGTACTCTTGGTATCCCTCTGTGAGGTGGCAGATGGTCCATGAAACCTGGCCTCACAGAGGTTAAGGTCTGCGGTAGAAGAGCCAAGAGTATGCCTTGGTTGCTATGCGAGCGACCTAAAGACTGGGATGGATTAGCGTGGAGTCGACGATTCTTGTTTTTGCCCTGGATAGCACGTCGCCGACTACCTACCATCTTTAGTCAATCGTGTACGAACGGAAAGGCAGAGAACCCCCAACAGACCATGTTCTTGCTATCGTGTCATGGGTGAGGTTGGCCCATAGGAAAGTGGGGCTATAGTGGGGCCGGGATGTGGTTCTCATACATGATTTTTCTTGGATTGCCTTTCAGTAGTTGAGGGAGGGGTCACGTGGGACCATAGCCACGGATACAAAAACAGACCTTGATATCTGCATCAGTAGACGACTTAAAGCTCCTGACTGAGTTCCGTATTTCTCAATTTGCCCTGGCACGGAACTCAGATGGCACATTGAGATACATGTGCGTCTAGACATGGAAAACGATTCACGATACATACGTGGGATAAAGGGCGTGGTTGACGGGTGGCATAATCCCTAGTGGCCCTAGGTGGCTTGGACCCAAACCGAGACACGGAAACGTTCATTAGGTAGCATAATCCCTAGTGGTCCTAGGTGGCATAAATCCTAAGTGAACACGCGATAGTTCATGATAAGAAAACATCACCAGATCAAGGGTAGCAGTCCAAAACAACTTCAAGGATGAAATGGTACGACGTTGAGGTGGTATAGATTTATATGGGGAAAGCCCGTACGGCCTACGGCAAAGGACTGAACTTATACATGGAAAGAAACATACGAGTTGGGAAAACCTACATATGCTATATATTAGGTTGACATGTACCATTACATGACATTGGTCAAGGGACATTCATAGTTAACACTTGACGCGGGTTGGGATACTGGTACGAGAGGTGCAGAACAAATATACATGGTAAATACCGGGGGATGTTATACATGATAGATACCTTGGGATAGTATACTTGATAGAAACCTGACGATGTGATACCTTGATTTATCTTGACACCGTAGTTTATCATGATACCTTAGTTTATCTTGCTACAGTAGTTCATCCAGTTATCTTGGTTTAGCTTATCTATCTTGTCGACATCCTTATGTTTACTTTCAGTTTATGCATGTCATGTTACCTTTACCCGTTTTTATACTGGAAGTAGATAGGACTTACCAGTCTTTATGACTGACTCCGTTTTCTTTCACCTCTTTGTCTTCCATTCCCCCCCCCCCCAGGTTTTCAGGGAGGAAATGATGTTGTTTAGTTCGGACCTCTTATGCTTGAAGGCATCATGTATAGCTTGGTCTTCTCTTGGCTATGGCTGCTTCACCGCTTTATTTTGGGGAATAATTTATGAAAAGGTTTTATGCTTCTTTACTATTGCAAGACAGGTTTTGATGTATTCTGATGTAAAAGCCTTTAGACCTTATTTTATAAGGAAATGAAATTTGTTTTACTTCCGCTGTTTTATTTATATGTTCTGTCTTGTAATATTTCTGTGCATGTTTACCTCGATAATGCTTCACCAAACCTAGTGCATTCCCTTTGTGAGTGACCCTAGCGGAGGTGGGGTGTTACAAAGATGGATTTGGGGATGTTTGGTTATGAAGAGTCGGGGAAGGAATTATGGCAGAGAAGGAGTATAAGTAGGAGAAGGAGAAGTGTAAAGAATGGGAAGGGAACAATAAAGAACGGGAAAGAAATTGTAGAGAAAATAAGGAAGGCGGTTTATTTTTTATTTGTATGAATTGTTAAACTGAAAGAGATTGCTAGAAAAGTGGAAAGAAATAAGAATAAACAAGAAACATGTTTTTTTTTAATTATTTCTTGTATGAGAAGAAATATGAAAAAGTAGGAAGAAATTTGAAAAGAAAGGAAAGAATGGGGAAAAACTAGCGGAAAGAAATTGAACAAAAATTGGCAAGTGTTTTATTTATTCCTTATTTGAAAGATTATGGTATCAATATTTTAATACCCAATCCATCAATCAAGAATTTTTTCCTTTATATGAAAGAAAATACAAGGAAAGCAAAATTAAAGCTAACACGAATTGGAAAATAAAAATATTTTTGTGTTTTTTTTATGGAAAATAAAAATAAAAATTATAACCCGAAGGATTTAAAAATAGAATATTATTTTGGTCCCCAGCAACGGCGCCAAAATTTGTTTGCGAACAAATTAAACAGTTGTAAACAACTGTCAAATTCGTTCGGCTTTCCTAAACAATAAGGATTGTTGTAGAGGGTGTCGAACTCTGGGACCAAAAATATTTTAATTAATAAATCCAATCAAGTTATTCCAGGATTTTGATTGATTGAAAACACACAAAGTAACAGCAAATAAAAAGAGATTTATATAATAAGAGAAAGCAATTAGGGGATAATGACATAGATTGGATTCATACTCATCAATAGCCAACAAATAAATATAGATCTAATTCATGTTTCTATCACAAACATGAATCAACAATAATTAGGTTCTTAGAAACAAATAAGTAAATAATGACAAGCATAGCCTATGCAGGAGCTGAGCTCTTGAACAACTATAGGCTATCAGGAAAGATTCACTAATTAATTTCTAAAACCCTAAAATTAGATCTAAATCTGATAATTGTTAGATCGAACACGAATATACCCTGTGAAGGAGCATAGCTCTTAAACGACATAGAACATGAAGGTTCAGATCTAACCCTTGATTCAGATCCAGATCTACATGTATAAAGTCTTCATCTATTGGCTATGTGATTCATGTTGAATCATATCTATTAGCGTCATCACCCCCTAATCAAAGGGGATTAGCTAGACATAGCTAAAGAAGAAGAGAAAAATAAAGTAACAGACATAGATAAAATAAAACTAAAACTAAATAGAACAGAGGAAGAAGAACGATTTTATTCCAAGAAGAGAATTACAGAATAAAACCTAATGTGTTTTACAATGAATGAGATAAAGTGTATTTATAGCTGATATGACAAAGGCTACTTGGCAAATTCCATAATGTGGGACTAAAGAATTAGCCCAACTAACACATAAGCTAGTGTAAATGCAGTTGTAGAGTGAGAGGCCTTGCAAATGAGCTAATGTGAACGCAATATGAGTCTTTATTGAGCCAAATCTACCCAACTGAACTCTATTTGCAACTGTTCTTCAAGCTTTAAACTCTTCAAGCTTTAGTAATTTCAACTTCACTCTTTTTAAGCAAATTCTTCACGTTTTATCCATCAAATGCTCTAAACCAAGCTTTTTATCAACAATCTGAAAACACAGCTTTAAATACACAATACTAATGATTTTAAATAGAAAACTAGATAAATAAGCAGATAAAATATACACATTTACGTGTATATCTATATCCAATTAATTTACATAAATTAATCAATTGATTTATCATTATATATTTACTTAGTTAAAATAAATTACCATTGAAACTAATCATGTTATAACTATTCAGCCTACCCTGTTACTTCTCGTTTTGCTCCCTTCCTGTAACTACTCCCGTTTCACACAACCATACTGGCTTTAAACCAATGCTCTCCAATCATTTTCCTCATTTTATATTGTTGTTCGAACACCTGCTTCCCACGCACTATCTCAATTCATCGAAGCCGCACCTTTTCCAATCAACTGCACGCCCCATCAGTCCAATGACCAACGCTCCCACTGCATCTTGTGTCCCCCAGTGCTCTACTCTCCTTCACACAACTCTCTACTGTTTCGTTTTCCATCCATCAGGCCAACAGTCTCATGTTCCTTCGTCCCTTTTCCTCAACACCGACCCACCTGAGATTCGTCAATCTTTCCTCCACCCGAGCACGACAACCCACTCACGTGCATCTCAACGTATGACGCCCCCTTCACCAGATTGCGTTTATTTGTAGTGGAGTAAAACTTCAGCTTTGATTTTATTTTCGAGGAAGCTCACGTTTTTCTCTTTACTGGAGCGAAAGAAAATTTGACATAGAGCTGTGTTTATATAGAAGGGACTAACGTGGGAGCCAAACTTTAGGTAAATAGGTATGCAGTGAAATAGAGTAGCTGTATGGCTCGTAAAAAGAAAATATACTTCATTGGCACGACAAATGGTAAACTGGGACGCAAGGAAGTCAGGTTTTGGGATGCAAGGAAGTCATTTGGCACGCATATGAGAAAATTAGCGGTGAAGAAGCTTTAATTGATTAAATAAACAAATTATTATATTTTTATACCAACTTCGTCGTGAAGTAATTGATAAAAACCACTACAAACGATTTCTGTTTTCTAATAAAAAAGCTAATCTTGGTGTTAAAAAGTATTCCGGACCCAATAGGTCAAGTTTCGTCGAAATCCGACATCGTTTGAAAAAAAATCCTTTATAAAACCAGAAATAAACACACATTTAATTTTTTCACGATCACCAGATAAATCAAATCAACTTGAAACCATGCAATCCTATAATAAATTTTCAATACGAACCCAAAAGGCACCAGGTTCGTCGCATCCTGAGATTGTTTCCTCGGTAGGCTAATTTTACGCGCATCGCGATGCCATTTTAGATGCCAAATTACCCGGTCTCCAAAAATAACAAACTATATGCTTATCCTAACTCTAATCGTCGATATGAACTCAATGGAACTGGTTTCATAGCTTAATTCGATTGTCTGCTCCAGTTACACCCAAATATCCCTATATTAATTTAATTGCACGCTATAGAAATCATATGGGCGTTTACGGCTACCGTGGTCACACACGAAATCGGTTTGCCACGTAATTTGATTTTCTGACAATAATTTGACGATATGGTTCTAATGAAACTAGTTTCGTCGAAATCTGAGTCCGTTTGCAAAATGGCCATTTTAAAGGTCGATATTTAAATAACAATTTTCACAGCGACTATTTCAAAATTTTATTTAGCATAACTTACAATCTATAACACGAAATCTGGATTTTTCTCTTTCATATGAAAGTTATAATCAACACGGTTCCAATGTTTCTCATTTCACAGAAATCTGACTTATATTGGATCCTGTATATTCAATTAAAGTTCAAAACTCCATATTACGAACTGCACACCATTTTCAAGCTCGATTTATATTATATAAATATATAACGTTCAAACTTCTATTTAATAATGATTTAAATATTAAAAACCATTAATATTCCCAATATAATATAATAAATTAAATAAAATATTTGACTGCCAAAAACACGGGTCGTTACATTTTTAGTGTTAACATATTTGTCAATTAAGCATTATTTTTTAATGAATCATATTACATATTGCACATTTAAAATATAATCTTTTGTTGTAAGCTTCTTTACATTAAACAAATGTTTCATAAGAATATAATCTTTTTATATTACCTAAAAATGTAAATTTTTATGTTACATCACTTAAACAAGCTATGATTCATTTTACTGAATCAATATTGCATAAAAATGTACATTTTTATGTTATATGAACTTTCCTATTTAAACAAATGTCCATTTTTCATATTTCCTTCTTTACAATAAGAATGTAAATTTTTATTGTTTAACCTTTTTATTAATAATTTTTTTTAGAATTTCTAAATTCTGACGCATTTTCTATTTAAAATTTCTTAAAATAAAATTTTAAATTGGTTCTGATTTTCCAGGTTGTTACAATCTCCCCCACTTAAAATCTTTTCGTCCTCGAAAAGGAACAGAGCTGAATGTCGTTTAATTAACCAACTCAACTTTCAATTCTAATCGATTTCGAATTCAGTTCAATATTAAATTTGATTTAGCTAAATTTATTATTCCTTTACATACTGGTTTAATTAATTATCATTCCTATATTTTTATTTGTTAAACTAATAATCAAACATCACAACCAGCAATCAATTAGGTGATTAACTTTTCAAATGCGTAACTTTAATATATATATTCAAGAATCATGTTTCAGTGCAAATCACAACAATATATTCTAACTAAGTTTTTGGTTCTTACACTAGTCAATGGAAACATATAGATATACCACTTTCAAAACTCGAACATAAATACTGATGATGGAGCTCCATCATCAGAATCATCTTCGGGCGACTAGAGTGTGATTATATATCTATCCAGTATATTAAAACTTCGAATATCCGTTAATTACTCCTCTATTCGAAATCTTTATATACTCGATTACCCAAATTGAAACATAATAATATCTCAAATACGTATTTTAAGATAAGATTTTTAAAGCTAAATTTGCTTTCTTATTTTTATTTTAAGGAAAATAATACTCTTCACACTCGTTCTAGGATACTACTGATCTCGTCTCTAACGAGTCATTCTTGTTGGATATTATTAATCCAATCTCTGATGAATTCTTTCGTTCAGTTCTAATGTGTCTTATTCTCGAGCTCTGTAAACCAATGCTTTGATTCCAAATGAAACGACCCAAACTTCCCAGTAAAGGAAAGCCCGGATTGCTTTGAGAACAACACACATCAGGACACAAAACAGAAGATCATTTTATTGCTGTTACAACAATTACATCAGAGTACAAGAATTTTCCAGACTATGAATAATAATATACATTGGAGATACAATAATATCATAGTTTAAGTTACATTTAAATAGCAGCGGAAAAATAATACAAAATACAACCGAGACAAATACACGGATACAGAGCTTTCCAGATATCGCTTCAGCTGTAAACCAGGATCCTGGGAAAATAATATCTGCAAAACCAAAACTACTAGCTGCCCATGTGGAAAATATGGGCACCTAGAGTTTAGGTTAAAACGTTAAACTCCAGGTCAGTCATGGGACTGGTATGAGAACTAAAAACAGTTATTAACTTTATTTTAAAGTTGGGTAAGTCAAGGGACAACGTCGCTATCGCGGAACGGGTTTCCTCCCGAGAATACCAGTGCATAAAAAACAACGTAATGCTTTTAGAAAATGAAACCATTATAAGACTTAAGTCCCTTGTAACGAAAGCCGAAGGATAGAGTTTACCTTATAATGGTAAAAAAATGCTTAATACGCGAAGTTCATCTTTTATACTATAAGTGCACAGTGTAGAAATCAATTTTCGAATATAAATGTATCAATCTTAGGTGGCATAATATACTATGTAAGCGGCATAATATATTATGTCACCATATAAGTATACAACTAAAAACCGCAAAGATCGTATTGGAAAGTTGGGTTTCACATCATGATGGCTCCTGATTCGAAAGACATATCACGAATGTATCTCCACGGCTTACGTCCCGACAAGAGAAAACACCGTAATACATATAATACGCACTTTGGAAGAACAATCTAGTGTTCTACCCCCATGGGCTTCGGCTGATATCACTGCCCAATCTCCAGATGTGGAGCGACCACACCCAGCAACGCTCAGTTGACCCAATCCATGTATATATAAAGTATATTGGTCAACCTACAAATCAAACAAACCATTCACCATCATACCGGGGTGTGAGGCTCGCGAAGTAACGTTATACTCAAAGCTATGCTAATTGACGCCATGCTTTGATCTTCATCCTCAAGGCTCTGCTTTTCAACAAAGCCTTGATCATATGCGTCTTAGTATGTCGCATTGTCAGACCATACCATATCATTAATCATCTTCCAATATATAACAGGGTGTTAAGCAAGAGAATAAATTCTGCGCCACCAAACCGCTATATATTAGATAGAGATCAACGAATACAATATAAAGGAATACAATGTCAGACACACAATCCATTTACTAGTCCGTTCTGGGTCTGAAGGAAACCATATCCGGTAGATCTCCTAATACGTCTGAATGATCACCAATTTCCCCTCGTCTTGGGTGTATGGTCCAATCAAGATATCAATAATCATCCATTCAATATGGAAATTTCCCGGTCTTCAATAACTATCTTCATCGTTGATCTTCAATCATCGTATGAATTATTCAGAATGGGTTAAACCCGGTCTTTCTGAATAATTTGCGCAATTTAAAATCATATGCTTTAAAACACAACCAATGCCTCATTCCAATCAAGAGTATTCGTTGATTATAATTTAAGCCAAATTAAGGTTTATTCAACTAGTCGGGATTAACGTCTTACCGAAGTAATCATTTATTAATATCCCATTCCCATCCTATACAACCCATGGAGTAAAACTGGAGGAACTCCATATCTAACACCCAATGTGTTACGGTAAACTTAATTATCGTTTTATCGTTCAAGTCTAATTAAAGATTTAACTATCGCTTGGAGTAAAAACAGGTGGTACCCCATTATCATTCATTTCTTGAATTAAGTAAATTTAATTTCTTTTATCCTCATTCAATCCAATTAAAGATTTATTAAAACTATATTTAGTTTTAATCTTCAAGAATCATTATTTAATAATTATTTAACTTCTAAGAAATAATCTTGCCTTTAACTGGGTTAAAGAACAAATGTCGCTTAAAAACATCATTCACAATAAACCCAAAATCATATTCCAATTTAATATATTAAATTGAAAAATTCTCTCTAGAATGTTTTGTTAAATCTTAATTAAAATATCTATGAATTACCAATCTAAATTTCACTATCACTCGGGCTTTAAGAACTAATGTCATTTAAAAACATTGTTCACAATAAACCCAAAAGTCAGTTTCACTTAATTTTCAATTATGTTTAATAATTGGTAATCTTATTTAAATCTTAAATAAAAGATTTATTCTTTCTTAAATGGGTTTAAGAACAGTGTTATTTAAGACACTATTCACGACAAACCCAAATTCTAATCTGATATTAAATATCATGCTTTAAGTAGAAATTATATCGTTTCATGTTCAATATCAAATTCCAAAAATTAACGTATATCAAATTGGGAATAACGATATTATTATCTTCCAAATTCCCACAATAACATCCGTATATTCACAGAATCCAATACTGAAATAATCCGAAGATTATTCCCATTCAAATCCATTCCAATATATGTATTGGAAAATCTTGGTTTTATTAAAACCATTTTAATCCTTTTATTTTCTTTTACATAAAAATGTATATTTACATTAAAATGAATCCTTTTCTTTCTTTTGAAACAAATTAACTATAAAAATATATTCTTTCTAATGTAATCAATCTTAAATAAAAATGAAATCTTTTTAGTTCAACCTTTATTACATTGAAAGATGTAATATTTTCATTTCAATCTTTATTTCATTGAAAATGTAATATTTTCAATTTTAAATCCAAATTGAATATTCAGACTATTATCATATTAAAATAATATTATTTATAAAATATTAATTTTGAAATTAGCTCTATCAATATGCATTATAAAATGGATAAAATAAATCGATAAACATGTTTGGGTTAAAATGGCGTTGCTATTTAAAACAGATTAAATAGCCCAATTCATTATCTTATTCATTTATATTTTAAACTGGGCCAGACCTCCCACATTAAGCCTGCGACTTGTGGATGCTGGATATGTCGGTTGGTTTCGGGCAGACTTATCCCACATGTTGGGCTTAACCTCGTGTCATGACCCAATTCGTATTTGCGCACTTGGACCTCTCACATTAGGCCCAACGTTTGTGGCTGCTGGATATGTCGGGTGGGTCCAGGCAGATTTATACCACAAATGTAACCCAACCTCGTGTCCAAGTACAATTATAACTAACAATTATAATTAATTCATTGAAAATCTTATTTTTAAATATTCTTTTAAAATAAATATATGATCTTTACATTAAATTATCACCAATTTTATAAAACCATTTGTTTTCGAATATCCTAACCGACATTTCAATTTTTAATGAAAAATTGAACTTTCTATATTATTATTATATTATAATAATAATCTTTTCGAATGTTCAAATTTTGAAATCAAACCTTCTTATCTTATCATACTGACCGTAAAGATGTAATCTTTCTAATTTAATCCTTTTTATTATAACTTTTAAACAATAAAGATATAATTTTTCTAATTCATACGTCGATTAATTCCATTAACTGAATATTAAATTAAAATATTCTTTTAATTCAAAATTGGAATGAGACCCAATCCATTACCATATAATTTTAATTATATGGATTTCAAACATCGCAATAATTCCATGATAAAACATTCAATAACAGCCAAAGTGCATTCTAAACTAATCATTAGGGCGACGTGTAGTCAGAATATCAACCCAAGACCCGTGTGGGGTTTCAACCAACACAAATTCAAATAATATATAATTAATTGTGCTCTTGGACGATATGTGAAAATTTATCATCCAATCAACATAAACAAGTCATGCAACTGGTAAATGGCAGTGTAAACATGTTTTAAATATCATAAATGTCATAACAACATGTTACATATTTCAAATTTCAAACAATTCACAACAGTCATCCAAATCAACATTTAAAACGAACAATAATTTCAACACAGATAATTAATTAATATTTAACAATAAAAATAATTAACTGTTTAAAAAACTTTAGTGAGATAAAAGTTCTCACTTAAAAAACGGAAAATATTTTTATTACGATACCGAATTTGTCATTTACATGTTCTCAATCGAAATAAAAAGGAAATCTTTTTATTACAAAACCTAATTTGTCATTTACATGTTCTCAATTGAAATAAAAAGAAAATCTTTTTATTACAAAACCCATTTTGTCATTTATTTGACAAATATATGTTCAAATCTACATGACATATAAAAATGTAAATTTTAACATGTATACAAAACTAATGTATCCATGACATATAAAAATGTTAATTTTACCTTTGACAATTCTAAATGAATCATAAATGACATTTCTAAATGAACATAAATGATACTTCATTCTCTGACAATTCTAAATGAATATAAATGGCAGTTTTATTTAGCAAAACATGTTTTTACTAAATGACGGTCTTATTTAACAAATGGTCATTTTATAATAACTACACTAACATGTAAATGTTATGATCTTAACCTAACGAAGTATATATATGACAAATGGTATTTTTATTCAATTGCAACATTTTATGACAAAAATGTTATTTTTATTCCCATGCCTCGTGTTATTTTTAATTACATAACAAACTTTTAACGAAAAAACAAATGTTATTTTTATTCAAATGTGACATCTTCTAATTAAATGACATATTTACTTGTCATAAATGATCTATTTACTTTCTAACATAAATGACCTATTTGCTTTCTAACAAAAAATATTTTATTCTCTAACAAAAGATGACATTTTTGTTCTCAAACAAAAGATGTCATTTTTTTAATTAACATGAAACACAATCTATATAAATGACATATTTGTAACATGTCATTATTCTAATTTAACACTTAAAATAAAAATGACATTTGTATGCTCTAACATAGATGACAAATTTGTTTTCTAACATAAATGGCAAATTTATGCTATATGAATATATTTTATTTTATCTTTATTTTATTTCATTCATGAAAAAAAATGTAATTTTATTTCACAAAGACATTATCTAACAAAGATGACACTTTTATTTCAAGATTATAGTTTACACTAATAAAATTTTACAAATTATCACCACCATAAGTCAAATCAACCAACCTCAATTTTTCATGATACAGACATGTGTTTTATATATAGCCTAAATATTCAACATTAGAATCAAAAATCAATTTGAATATATATATATATATATATATATATATTTTAAAAAACGAGAAATCTCACATGAATGCTCCACCGCCGCACGCACCTAAGACAACCGGATCCACATCAAACCACCTTACATCGAAGCCTATGCCTGCCTCCACCTTCGCCTACCGTATCGTGAAACTTGCCGCCCCCTATAGCCCCCAATTCGACCACGAACCTGCCACCTTTGAACCCAAAAATCTTCCCATCCATGGTGTTTTAAATGATCACTACCGTTCATCTTCATGAGCTTGAAGAGGCGGATGTTTTTCGTTCATAAGATTTTCAAATTTATTGTTTGGATTAGAAGAAAAAGGAGGAGGAACGAGAGAACATTTTGGCCATTGGACATGTTTGGCGGCGGCTGGTCATGTTAGTGGATTAGGGATTTGGGAAAAAGGACAAAAGCAATTTTATAATACTTTATTTCTAATTTTACAATTAAATTCATACATTATTATTCCTTAATATTTTTGGAATATTTTTGAATCGTCCAAATTTAACATTTACATCTTTTCTATTAAATAGTGTGTATATTTGCTTTAATATAAAGCTATTATGTAACAACTTATATACTCAAGAATGTATTCCATATTTAAATAAATTTTACCTATAGTAGATTAAGACCATTTTTAAACATATCACAACTCATATTTTTTTTTAAAAGTTATGAAACCAATATAGGAAAACATATCAATTTTAATTATCTATCTTTCTGTAACATTTTATTATTATTATTATGCAAAGAAATTCAGCTAGCCCAATATTTGGCGAGTATGTATATCAACCATTTTCAGCATGTAACCAACAAGGCAATTACAAATTTGACAGTCGGGCAAAGTTTTGTTTTTATTGCAGAAACCATGCATGTGCATTATGAATAAATACGTTTTATGTTTTAATTGTGTTTTATAAAAATTTCCTTAAATCCCCTTTTGATTACACGCTATAATGACACATTTATTCCATTCTTTATTATTCAAATTTCAAAAGTAGATGACAATGAAAGAGAGAGAAAGAGGATAAAATGGAAAGAATTAATGCTAGATTAATGCTATTTGTTTATGAACATATAGTCTACATTTTGAATTTCTAAAAGTTAAATTTGAATTGATAGGGGAAATATATAAGAGGACAGCCAAAGATATGCACATATACATACATACATATATATATATATATATTATTAGAATTTATTTCATTTATGACCTACACATTATTTTCAATCAGTAAATTAATAAATGTCACTAAAGTTTCTAAGACATTTTTAATGTTAACATATTTGTCAATCAAGCATTCTTTTTTAACGAGTCATATTACATATTGCACATTTAAAATATAATCTTTTATTGTAAGCTTCTTTACATTACACAAATGTTGCATAAGAATATAATCTTTTTGTATTACCTAAAAATGTAAATTTTTATGTTACATCATTTAAACAAGCTATGATTCATTTTACTGAACAATATTACATAAAAATGTACATTTTTATGTTATATGAACTTTCCTATTTAAACAAATGTCCATTTTTCGTATTTCCTTCTTTACAATAAAAATGTAAACTTTTTATTGTTTAACCTTTTTATTAATAATTTTTTTTAGAATTTCTAAATTCTGACGCATTTTCTATTTAAAATTTCTTAAAATAAAATTTTAAATTGGTTCTGATTTTCCGGGTTGTTACACGGGGGGAGTATTAGAAGGATCAGAATAAACAGGTATGAACATATATGAATATTTTATAAACTAAGGTTGTCATCATCAAAAAGGGGGAGATTGTTGGAGAATGGAGGTTTGATGGCAACAAACTTATTTCAATTATCATCATCCATTGATTATAAAATATATACTAACATCTTTATCCAGAACATACACACACACGCACACACACACACACACACACACACACATATATATATATATATATATACAGGATTTGATACAGGACTTAAATACTGAAGATCGTACAGTTTAGAGTATTAAGAGATTCAAGATTTAGAAGAGATTCAAGACTCATGAGTTATGAAGTTATCAAGATTTAAGAAAAATGTAGTATTAGAGTCTAGTTTATATGTAAGACTCTGAATAATATCTAGGTTCAAATTCAAATTCGGTTTTTCAAATTTTGTTTTCAAAATTCAAATTCTATTTTGAAATTATTTTATCTTACTTATGAGTTCAAATAAATTTAAAGTTTTAAATATATATATATATAAGTTTATATATATATATAGTTTTATAGTCTTATGGTTTTATAGTTTTATACCTTATAATTTTATAAATATGTTTATATAATATATAATTATGTTTTCATATGATTTTGCACTTTAGAATATTCATTTATATCATTAAATTTTAATTCAAGAATTTCCAGAATAATATATATGTCTAAACACTTGAAAAATAATTTTAAAAATAATTTTAACATACATATGTTGACATATATAGGATGCTATGTCGATATAAAACTGTTAGAAATTCAATTTTGAAAGGACGTGTCTTTTCACTATTTGTAAGGTTTCTGAAACATTGCAACCATTCAAATCTTATAAATAGGGGCAGATTTCTAAATTTTTTTATAGTTCTTCTTCTCTATCTTCACCCCTCTTCATCCCACCATTATTCTTTATCATTTTATTAATTTCTACACTTCTAATTTGTCGATTTCTACTCTAATTATATAAAACTTCTTATTTTCTCACTCTTTGTCGACTGCTCTCTGAATTGAAGTGCTACCGAAGGGTTATAAGGCTGTTGTAATCATTTGGGAATTGTTTGAGAAAGGGTGTGTTCCTTGTAGCCCTGAAATCAAGGAAAGGGAGCGGTGTAAACCTTGTAGCCATGAAATCAAGGTTGGTTGGAGCGGTGTTAACCTTGTAGCCGTGAAATCAAGGGGATTGTACTTGGATATTGATAATAATAAAACTTTCGCAATCCAAGGTTGTGGGGGACAGGACGTAGGAGTAATCTGAACCAGTATAAAATTCGGTGTGTTCTTTCCTTTTTCTGCATTTTATATTTATTTGTTTCTGTGTTTGTGCTTGATTCTGTGTCCGTGATCATCGTATGATTCATACAGTAGATCATACAAGTTTAAGATTTTCATAAATTCTTCGAAAACACTATTCACCCCCCTCTAGTGTTGGTTTTGCCTTAAGATCCGCATTTCGCAATCCCTAACAATGATAACAACCTCAGGTAATGAATATTTTATATTTAACACGTACTAATCATTATCTAAAGTTATATTGTATAGTGCAGGATGTATTGCAAGAACAGATAATTAAGACTGTAATATCAAGATTGAAGAATCATAATGGTGATTCAAGAATATGAAGATTCATGAGTTTCAAGGGTTCAAAAGTTCAGGATATTATAGAGTCTTAGAATTATGTTAAAACTTAGGTTGCATGCATCTTATCTCAATCGAATTTTTACAAAATTATTTTTAAATATTCCTATTTTCAAAATCTATTTTTCAAAATGATTTTAAATCAAATTTAACTTTCTTAAGTTCTATTTACAAAAAGTTTTCAATTTTTTCTTATCAAAATAGTTCTTTCAATGTTTTTTCAAAAAGGAAATTTTATATTAAGTTTATTTTGAAATATTTTACACTACTATTAGATTTAAGTATTTGTACTTTACTCTATTGTTACATTTTGATTATTATATTTTGATTTCACTACTTATACTTTTAAAGTAATTTTGATTTTATACTTTTAGAATACTTACTTTGATTTTTAATTTTATACTTTTTATACTTTGTTTTTTATAAATAAATTTAAGCTAAATATTTAGATTTATATTTTTGATATTTTAGAATTGGATTTTACTTAAGATTTTAATTTTAAACTATACATTTTATTTTGATTATAAACTCAATTGTTATGATTTAATACTGTTATAGCTTTAATATTTATATTTTTAGTTTCATATAATGATTATGTATATTTTTAATATACTTTTACTAAGATTCTTTTTAATAAAAGTGAATTTTAGGCTCACATCCCTATTTTGAAACTTAATTAGGCTCACATCCGGTCATAAACTTATTATAAATTAGGTCCCTGTTTTCAAAACTTATAAAATAATAATTAAAAAATAAATAAATAAAATTCGTAAATTAGTAATAAAATAAATTATGCATTATACAAAAAATTCAGTTTAAAAAACAACAAAAATTATGTCAGAAAGAAGAAAACAGCAAAAAAAAAAAAAAAAAAAACTGCAGTTAAATGCATAATATTATGCACCTTTTTGAGTTTATTGCATGCATATGTGCAATTATTACAGTTCTTACAGCGCCTAGATTTAACTGCATATTTTAGTTCATTTTTATTTGCATCCAAATGTGTAAATATCTCAGAAAACATGCACACATGTGTGCAACATTTTTACAGGATAACACGTTAGCTAAAAGTAGGGACCTAATTTATAAAAAAAAAAGAAAAGAAATTTAATTATTAAAACCTGCCCCTTATTTTCTGAGTTCCGCCTTTTTTTAAATAAAAAAATGTGCGGTACTTCATAAAAAAAAAATTCTAAAATCTGGAAATAATTCCAGGATTCCACGGAAAAAAAAAATAGTTGCATACGTTTATGCAATTATTACTGATAATTGCATATATGTATGCAACTTTTCCATAAGCTGTGTTCGGTTTGGAAATCTGAAAATAAACCTGCACAAATGTGTGCAAGTATTTGAAATATTCGCACACATGTAAGCATGTATTTGCATGAATAAAAATCAATGAAGATGAATGTAGTGAAAAATAAGCACGGATATATGCAGGAAAATGATATATCTGCATACTATTATGCATTTAACTGCAAATTTCGTTTTTTTATTCTGTTTTTATTATTTTTGACGCCTTGTTTGATGGTTTTTTGTTCTGAATTTTTTAGCGTTTACATGTTTTATTTAAATACGAATTTACGTGATTTTTTTATATTTTTTTTATATTTTTTTGATGTATTTTCAGAAAATAGGGACATAATTTACAATAAGTTTATGACCGGGTTTTTTATTTACATTTTGAAACTTAATAGGGACCTCTAAAAAACGCACCCTTAATAAAATTTGCTAAGTATTTCTATATTTAAATTATACATTTACTTTGATTAAAAATGCTTACGAAGTTTCAAAATATTATGTATAAGTTTATAGTTTCAAAAAAATTCAAAACAAACTAGTTTTTATTTTTAACTAGCACATGTCGAAATATGGTCATTTGTCTACAAGTAACATAAGAATTTAAAATTTCAAATTTGAAAGGAAGTGTCTTTTCGTGATAGGTTTCTTTTAACATCCATATCTCTTCATAACTATAAATATCTTTTTTCCAGAAACAAAAATAACTAACTTCTTTCATATTTCTTCACTCTCTTTTATCCTCCCATGAAAATCTTATTTTCTATAACGATATTCTATTGATTTATCAACCGAATCAAGTTATTTCTTCTTCGGTTTGATTCTACATCAAACTCTCTTTATTTCTACCAAGATCAAAGTGCAAAACAAAGTTATAGGAGAAACTATAACCAAAATCAAATGATCCAAGTCTGCAGTTATTGTAAAAACAACTCAAAAATTAATATAGGTGCGACTAGACAACCTTGAATCTAGTTAGGTTTTATTGTGCAAGTAAAAAACAATTGGTAGTGACTTGTTCACCCACAAAACAAGTTGGGTGAGAATTTGTTGTCCGCAAATTAGATTGGCCCGCCCAAATGTTGGTATTCTACAGGTGCCTTCTTATGACCTTAAAATCAAAAGGTGTAATTGTTGATATTAATAAAGACAATACCTAGCCCAGAACCGGATGCAAACTAACACTGAACCAGTATAAAAATTCTTGGTGTGTTCTTTCCTTTATTGCCTTTTATGGTTATTGCATTTTTAATTACTTATTAATTCTGTGATCACCCTGTACATATACTCACAATCATAATCGAACAAATTTCTAAAAAAACTCACAAAATTTAAGAAAATACTATTTATCTACTCCCCCCTCTAGTATTAATCCAGAATTAAGATCCTTTATCCGCATCTCTTTCATGATTAAGACTAGATGACAAAATGTATAAGATTTTATCCTCTTTACTCTCTCATTCGACAACAATAAAATCATCTTTAAACCTAACTTCAAAATACATTTTGCTACCCACTCTATCATAATGGAGGCCAATCATACCTAAAAACCCTAAATTAAATCTAAAAAAATCCCTTTTAATGGATAGTTATTTTACAGCAAAAGGTATGCAGTTCTAGTATTAACAATCTGATGATTCAAGGAAAATCCCAAAAGAAAATGATTCATAATTACAAGGTAGACTTGAAGACATCAGTTAAAGTTAAATATTTAGTTTCATATAAGATATATAAATATATATAATAAATTCCCTTGGTACATAAACCAAAAGACAAAGAGTGGCTCAGATCTAATTTTTTAACATATATCAAGTGGTCAAGAAAAAAACACGTAACCTGTGCAGACGTGTCTTCCAACGAGGTCTCTCTATTTTCATGAGCCACATTGGTAAACCACATGCTATCACGTCATCTCAATTTAATATTATGGGAGCCATGTCCATTTCCTGTATTTAGCTTGTATAAAACAATAATTAATATATATTTTAGATGATATGGAACCAATTATAACAATTATAACGTATCTTTTAATTTTGATCAAACTGTTTCATTCCCCCACTTACCGTCTCTCTCTCTCGGTTAAGGTAAGCTTGCACAAAATGTGAAGAGTAATCATGAGGAGTTTAAAATGGAGTTTTCATGAGCAAGTGGGATGTACGGTCAAGGGGAAAGCTAGCATGTAATATAGAAATATGAAGTGAGGTTAATTATATCCTACGTTGTAATATTTTCCATAAATGATGGCTACCATAATCATTACACAACGTTTCAAGTTGGTAGAATGTAGAAAACGACAAATGACAAATGCAATAGGTATACAAAACAAGGCCGAGAGAAAAGGCCAGTAAGTAAGAGACAAGATATTATGTGTAAATGGCATGTGTACTGTAAATATTGTTTAGTTGATTTGTCTATTGATTGACAATTGTTTACACCAAACAGTAAGTCTGACTTGGCTATTTGAAGTATTTGCAGTCCCAGAACATATTCGTTTATTTCAGCAACGCGAATGTAATTTTTTTTATTTTTTTTGGTGAAGAGGTTACCTAGGTTTGAACATTTAAATGAACCTACAAAAAATGAATATTTGTAACTAAAAATATCTACTTAGCGAATATGGTAAATTTTGTAGAATGCAATTCAGATATTGACCATGAAGCTGGGTTGTTCTTTGAATATGTTTCCTTATTACAGTTATGCTGTCTAATATTAGGTTGTTCTTTTGATTATAGTCAATTTTATAAAACTAAGAGATATCTACTCTTTTACAAAGCACACAACCTCTACGTTCTAAATAATGTAGAAAAGATTTTTTTTTAAGTATGCCAAACTAACGATATTAAATGTAAGAACCAATATATAATTGTTGTGGAAACTGCACCTTTGCGGAAGCGACTAGGATCTTATTCACCCAATTATTTAAAGATGATTTCTATGGAAAAACAACACAGATATGAAATTAAACGTACAAACACAAGATATTCCACCCAACCACCCTCTTTATTGATTCAACAAAACAAATTTTGTTTACATACAATGGATCAACAAATAAAAGAAAACAAACAACAAGAATTAATAACCTTATTGGGAATGAGAAAGAATATCTAGATAACTACAATTCTTGTTGGAGAAGGAGAACAATGAAGAACGACGGCAAACCCTTGGATTAATTATCTCGGTCACAATTCCATTCTTTTAATCTAATGTTAGATGCTACTTTTATAGAAGAATATAGAGCCTAGGCAAATTGTCCAATTTGCCCCTTCAAAACTTGCAAAATAAGTCATAGAAAGACCAGGTCAAAATACAGCAAAACCCACTTAGACGTCTGACCAATATTTGTCAGACGTTTGTCCAAGCTCTAGGGTTCGAAACCCTGACAGCACAGATGTTTGACGGACATGGCTTAGACGTCTGAGCTGAAGCTCGACACAAAACAACTCCTTCTTGCCTTCTTTTTGTTGTTGCACCATATCCTTTATCTCCAAGCACATCTACGCCTCGTCTCCATCAACATATGTGATTTTATATCACAAATCACAACACTCCACCTTGATATGAAATCACATCATCAAGCAAACTTCCAACTCACAAGTCATCTAGCTCTTTCAGCGACACCTAATCTCATTTAAACCATTACAAACACAACCCACCGCCTGTCAAAAATGCATCCCCCCTCCCCCTCGAGATGCACCACGCAACACTAACAGTCTAAAAGTGCTTATAACACCACTAGGATCTCCACATTGTGGATTTTCTGCATCGACACCCGTCTACCACTTGATCTGAGCTCCTCCCTCGATCACCTCAGATCCCTCGAGCATCATCAACATGAAGACCCCTGTCTAATACATCAACAGTGACCAAATTAACCTCTCCGCCTTGTTGCAGACTAGGTTCTTTAACCATCACTCGCCTTCCATAGTCGACCACAGAACCAACCAATCTATACATGTTTTCTCATCATAACACGACCACCCTTCTTCAGTCTAAAAACCTCCACCTCGAGTATCATAAGTGCAACCACGGTGATCCAACTATCCAAGAGAAATGAGGTTATGCAAACTCGCAGGTAATTGTCTAACTCCAGAGTCACCATGCCATCATGCATACAAAACTGGATAGATCCAATACCGCAAACCGGTAACTCTACTCCATTGGTTGTTCTAATCACGTCAACATTCTTCTCATAAGAAGAAAAACACTTCACATCCTTACAAATGTGAAAACTGGCTCCCGAATGCATCTTCCAAGGATTAACTACACTAAACAGGACATCACAAGAAGCATCACTAGTGGAACGTGCAGCAAGACCTGCCTGTGCCTCATCACTACTGCTATTACCATCTGCAACCTTCTTCTTATCCCTCTGATAAGCGTAACAGTCTTTGCGTATGTGACCTTGCTTACCACAATAATGACAAGTGATAGCACCTCTACCATTAGCCCCTTTCTTCTTCCTTCTTGTGTCTTTCCCTGAGTTCTTTGCTACCATAGCCTCACCTTGAACTGATTTCAAACCCGACCCTTTTCTCCTTAGTTCCTCATTCAAAAGGCTGCTTCGAACCATTTCCAAAGAGATAGCTCCATTAGCATTGGAATTACTCCATGAAACAACCAAAGTCTCCAAACTTTCTGAAAGTGAAGTCATCAACAAAAGAGTCTGCAACTCATCATCAAAATTGACATTCATATTTGCCAATTGATTGATCTCATCTTGAAATTCATTCAGTTGCCCTACAACAGACTTCTCCTCATTTAATCTCAGCTGAACAAGCTTTCATACCAAAAAAGTCTTAATTACAGCACTCCTCGACTCATATAAGGATACCAACTTGTCCACAAATACTTCGCGGATTCACAACTAGCCACATGGAATACCGAATCATCAAGGTACCGCTGAATCAAAACAATTTCCTTCTTATCCATCTTCTTCCACGTTCTCGCATCCACATCTGAGGGCTTCATCCCATCTCCATCAATCGGATCATGAAGATCATTGAGGTAAAGCACATCCTCCATCTTGGGCTTCCAAATCCCCCAACTTCTTCCGTCAAAAATAGTCATCTCCGGAAACGCCATCATATCCTACAACAAAAAATCAATTTTTTCAAACAAAAATCAATTATTATTTTTCAAACAAAAACCAATTTTTTCAATACGAAATTACTCTAAGCTTTGCGATGATCTAGCTTTGATACCAGCTGTTGTGGAAACTACGCATTTGCGGAAGCGACCGGGATCTTATTCACCCAATTACTTAAAGATGATTTCTATGGAAAAATAGCACAGATATGAAATTACACGTACAAACACAAGATATTCCACCAAACACCCTCTTTATTGATTCAACAAAACAAATTTTGATTACATACAATGGATCAACAACCAAAAGTAAACAAACTACAAGAATCAGTAATCTTATTGAGAAAGGAAAAAAATATTTGGATGACTACAACTCTTGTTGGAGAAGGAGAACAACGAAGAACAACAGCAAACCCTTGGATTAATTATCTCGGTCTTAATTCCATGCTTTTAATTCAACGCTATATGCTGCTTTTATAGTAGAATAGAAAGCCTAGGCAAATTGTCCAATTTTCCGTTTTAAACTTGCAGAATAAATCATAGAAAGATCAGGTCAAAATACAACAAAACCCACTTAGACGTAAGACTAAAATTTGTCAGACATCTATCCAAGCTCTTGTGGTTCCAAACCCTGACAACACAGAAGTCTGACAGACATAGCTCAGTACTCTGAGCTGAAGCTCGAGACAAAACAACTCCTTCTTGCCTTCATTCTTCTCCTGCACCATCTCCTCTATCGTCAAGCACATCTACGCCTCGTCTTCATCAACATATGTGATTTTATGTCACAAATCACAATAATAATTTAGTTTTGAGTTTGATAGCAAAGGTACAGTGATAATGCATCTTGCCTAAGAGATGTATCTTGCCTAAGATTTCTACATTTATAGCTGCTAATAATTTCTAAGGATAGTCAATACTTTAATAATGCAGTAGACACCATGTACATGATAAATGCTACTATGAATATTTTTTTCCTTGAACATACCATGTTATTGATATAAATGTAAGAACTAATACATGTCATTGAAACATGTCTGCATTTATATTATGTGTTCTCACATTTTTTTAATCATAGCCCCGTTGTTAGTACCCTTAAAAGTTTGCTATGTGTTTATTTCTTCCATGAATACTTGACTAGTAGAAAGCTACATAATGTTAATGGTTATATTATGTGTTTTCACCTTTTTCTTTATCGTAACTCTGTTGTTAGTATTCTTAGAATCAAACAAAAACTACATACTGTGAGCGCTAAACTAATATAGAGCTCTATGTTATGTACGTATATTGCATGCTGTAGAAATGCCCATGAATTGCATTTACATTTAAAATAAATGTGACATTTAATATCATTTACTACAAAATAAATGTGGCATGCCCACCACTTTCCCCTTTAGTAAAATTATATTGTATATTCTCTTCTATTGAACTAAATATAACTATTCTTTCAAATTCAAACCAATCAAATAGGAAAAATAATTAGAAGATAAAAAGATGCACGGTCGTTTACTATAAAATAAATGTGGCATGCCCGCCACTTTCCCATTTACTAAATTTATATTGTAAATTTTCTTCTATGTACGAAAATACATCTGCATGTGGGGCCTTACATGTCTTTAAACTATATCTATGTGTATGCTTATCTGATGCCATATCTTGCTTTACACGATAAAATGTAATATGACTACTTCGGACATTTACTATCATAAGTTCTGGAATTTAAAGTACAAGCTCCACATCTGAAGACCAATTCCTATATTGGCTAGAAACCACTCATCTTAGATTAACCCATTTTTTCTAAAAACTATGTTATTTAATATCATAAACGTTTTTTAATATTTTCAACTACACTAGGAGGATCTGGAATAGGTATATTTCTTTTTCTATGATATGCTCATCAACACCTTCTTTTTGTTCACCCTAATTTTCATTACTATACAAATATATTTGTTTATGAAATCTGTGTTCTTTCTCAATTGTTACTCAGTACTTTCATTTTAGAGCAAAATAAGATTTTCTGCTATCAAAATTTTATTACCCATTCAATTTTATTTATTCTTCCCCGTTGAGTGCATGCACTCTATTATACTAATGATGTTCATTTTGCATAAATATAGAAAACAATAATATTAGTTGCATGTTGTACGCGTTTTAGCAATATAGGAAAAAATGCAGACACTCATGCTATCAAAAAATTTAATATTGACCAAATTATCCATTTCCAGCGCATTAGATATATTGTGGGTTATGCCAAAGAAATTTTTGGATCCGTGCCATTGGCACGAGACTGCATACTAGTATTATATATATTTGATTATTAATCTCATATATATATATATATATATATATATATATATATATATATATATATATATATATATATATATATATATATATGCTTAGTTAGTTGAGATTCCCATATGTAACGATGCTGGCACAACAATGATTGGTCATGTGCATAAATTTAAAAAAAAATACATATATTTTATTGATAATCTAATGCTCTATGAAAAAATAATGTATTTTATTTTAGTATGACATTAATATGTATTAGCTAATTTATTTACATAATTTATTTATTTTATTTTTTTCAACAAAAAACAATATATTATCGCAAAGGAGCTTTCCGGCTCAAGGTAACAGAATAAATGAAAAGCAACTGGAGAAAAGAAAAGAAAATAGGTCACCAAAAGAAAAATTAAACATCATATCACTACAACTATGCCAATAACAAACAAGACAACCAGCCTGGTCCAACCAAATTTGAAATCGATTAGGCGATGAACAAAGCACCAAACACTAATTATGTCTAAAGACATACACAGTTAATAATTCAAAAGACAACGATTTAAAATCAAGGATGCTAATAAAAGCTTGATTACCCAAATTGCACTTACGGTGATGCTCCAAAGCATATTTGCTAGTGATCAAAACATATTTGCTAGCGATCAAACCATATTTCAGGTCCATAGCCTTGTCACTGGAGCATAGTTGGGAGAAGCCCTTAGGAATAGCATTAGCCATAGAAATGGGATCCGGAATGACCAGATTAAATGGTGCATGTGTGATATCACTAAGATGAGTAAATTAACAAGGAGAAACCAAAGTTTATGGGAATTGAGAATTTGCAACAAATGCAGATTGAGAGACAATTAAACATTGAGCATCACCATTACAGTAGCCGATATATGTGTAAAGAAGCCCACAAATAAGCGCAAAGCTAGGAAGTGACTCATTAGATACCTGTGCAATAGCGAATGCCCGATCAGGAATGGAAGCTTGAGATAAATCATGAGAATTAACAACCAAATAATGCAATTTCAAAAATACTATGTCTATTAGCACCCACCTAATTACTCTTTATCCCCCATTAAAAATATTAAATTAATAATTATAATTTTACCCTTAAATTATTAATTAAACATTTTGTTAAATGTAATTAATGATACTAGTTGTTCTTCACTGTGACATAGATCGAAATTAACCAACATTTTAAGGGCGGGTTTATTTAATCAACCCTATTATCAAATACAACTTAGCAAAATCATTGTCAAATTTTCAAAAACTATAATAATGTCGTTGTTCTGATCTTTTTTCGCATAATTGTTTCCTTATTGTTTGCATCTTTTTCATTCCAAATAGTAGATTGTAAAGTTGCTAGGGTTTTGATGGAGGAATAAAAAACTATAAAGGGAGTAAAAAGAAAGAAAATAAATATAGATAATAAAAAAACAAAGGGTAGTTAAGGAATAAAAGGAGTGGAAAAAGAAAAAACTGGGATGAAGATTTTTTTATTTTAAAAATGATCAGATGGAGCCTTTCAAATTAAAATACAGCTTTAGTGAGTAAAGCAACATCAAAGGCAACATGGGCATTGAGACCAGATGAAGGAACGCCTTAGGGATGAACACACGACCCACGAGAAGAGAACATAGCATGCACAGGGGCTTGTTCACACTACAGCTGAATTTGATAAACCTGTGTAGTGTCACGTTCCACGACATTTGAGGTTAAGATAGGATAGGATGCTGAAACCACAAAAGACATAGCAGCATAGCACTACACAGAACTAGTAAAAGACGGTGCATGAAAAATTGAGATAAGGACAGGGAGTGAGAGAGCTAAATGAGCAGTAAAAATGACGTTGAAACCGAAAGCTAAGAGTTTGGAGGGCAAATACAAGGCGCAGAAGGTCAGTATAGGACGCTGAGATCATACTGAACCCTTGAACAACATTTTCACGACCAAAGGGAGCATCACTCGACAAATCGGACTTCAGAACCAAAACATAGGTAGCATCTGTGCATGGAAGAGATGAATGGGAAAAACGGCAAAAGCAAAACACTGTGGTTTATACTAGTAAGCCACCGACACGACCAAAATTTCCCATGGTAGAAGGTGACACTGACTGAGGCAAGGAATATAAAGAAGGTAGCAATATCAATAAGCACTCTAGCGTAACCAAGCTTTGAAACCTTTTCCATAATGGTGTATATTCTCTTTAGCACACCCAATACACTAGCCACCTCAAAAATGATCTGATGGTCCTACAACTCCTTTGGTAAATCAAATTTCACCCAAATATGCAGGGAGTTAAAAATTTCTTTAGCATAACTAATATCGAAAGACCATCTTTTCATCAAAACCGGGTTTAAATAGAAAAAAATAGGGGCCACCCTTCATAATTATCTAAAAGTCTGTAACATTCTCAAAACTTATCACGAAGCGACCATGTTTTTTTACCAAATGATATGGCTCATTAGGTAGAACTCACCCATAAAAGCTAGCTTGTAAGGGGATGGTGCCTAATGGCCTATATACTAGGCAATATTTCTCACAATGGCGGTATGGGACATATCAAATGGGAACTAATCATAGAAAGGACATGATACGTCCGTAACGATCAATGGACCGTGAAAGCATAGATTATTACACAAAGGCTTGATGCTCATTATCAGTGAAACGAGGCTCGATGAACTTGGAGCAAGGGGAAGATTTAGTAGAGCGTGAGCCACCCAGCAACATGGGTATCCATCACTTGGAGATCGGATGTCCACCTGGAATAGCCGGTTGGGCCATCGCCTTATCGACACCTATAATAGGCCATGGACTAGGCACATGCGCCTCTGTCGATACATTATCCATTGGATCGATGCCAAGAACAACACTAGTGCCATCCAGTCGCTCTTCCCTGGCCGTGAGAAGGCAAAATGAACAAAGATATGAGACTAGCCAGAAATGCACATTACGCTTACGCCTTACCATGGAGAGCAGTACCAGGATCTACTTATCACGATAATGAAAAGTATAAGGATGAAGGAATGATGAGATAATAGAACCAGGAAAACCAAATTCATATCCAACCACAATCGCAATTTTGAAAGGACCGCAATTTTCACTATCATTAAATTTTATGTATTTACATTGTTGATGCGCAAAAGTTAGCACAACACCGAATAAGTTCTAAGACAAGGAAACTATACATTCGAAGTGGAAATAATATGCAAGAAGGTAAATTAATACAGTATTTTACAATGATTTGATCTACGAAAACCTACGTCCACTTTGAAGGTTTTAGTCATTTTATTCGCTTTCAGCCAAGTACAGTGGTGGGAACCATAATTCCATATGAATATATTGGCAATGGTGGAAAGTAAGTTATACAAAGTCCAAAATAAGACTTAAATCCTTCTTTCTGAAATGCCTATGCTGTCCAAATTGTCCGTGTGTGTGAAACTAGGTAAGTTTCTCTTCCCAGAGCGATGGAGCAAGTTTGGCCGTAAAGAAGGCAATATGTTCTTCCAAAAATGTCAAATGAGAATGTTTCAATCCTTTTCTCATAGCAGAATGAGGGGTATTTATATGGGGTAAGGAGCAGGAGGGAGTAGGTAAGAAGCAGATGTTGGGAAGCACGTGCTCTAAATTTAGTACCCCAGGACTGGCACCAACCCCAAGGTCTGTACATATCCCAGGACTTAGTCTCTACTCTTGAAACACTTCGTCGCTGCTTAACTTTGTTGCTTTGGTTGTCTTTGTATCCTGGATGGCTCATAATTTCGTACTCGGGTAGTTGATTTATTGGGATATGAAATTGGTGAAGGGGATAATATCGATCTCGGGAGCTGACGGTGCAGATATGGAATTTAGGGTAGATGTCGGGTTACGATATATATTGAAGGAGGCTATACCGACAAGTGACCACTTAGGCAATTTTAAGCAATTTCGATGAGCCATGACAACTATACTTTTACGACACCATCCAGGCTTGATTCTCGGGTATCTTGGCGACACTTCTGGTTTGTTTTACCGCGCGATGGGCCAAGACTTGTGGGCCTGGACGGCTTCTAATATCCAGGCCAAAAGGACGGGTAACACTTTCCCCCAATGTATGTCTTGTGTTATCATGATAAGTTTTGAGTTGAGACAAGCATTTCTGGAAGTCATAAAGATGTCCAAGTTATGTTGAGCGATGGTCCCGACATTTCCGTTGAGTAGCTGTGATGCTTTGTCGCAGCTTATTGTCATAAGTGTGCAGTTCCACCATTGTTGAAATCTCTAGTTACTTTGAAACTCGCTACTCGAATCAGATCCGGCCTAATTTCTCAGGAAGTGTCTAATTCCTGTCGACTCAAGAGATTAAACGTTAGTCGCCGACTCCTGCTTACGTCGGAGCGTTAACGAGTCACTGCTGGCATAGTGCCACGTATTCACTCACACGTTTGTGTGTGGTTTTACACGATACAATTGGCATTCATAATAAAACCTGACTGCTTGGTGTGTTTACTAGAACGCTAGGATTCACAAATACATGATAGGTTAGCGAGTAGACTCGGTTTTGAAAATCGAGATTTCAGATATGCATATGTGCGATTGTCGTGATGTTACGAGTTTTTAAAATTTCACTAATCCTGAAGGTAATGAGGTTTCTTCTCCTCCTTTTTTCTCCTTTTCACTCTTTTTTATTGGGGTCGGTATTGACCCTAGGATCAGTGTTGTTCCCAAAACTCTTAACAAAATTTCATATTTATGGAAATTGCCTCGACCCTCTCCCCTATAAATTGTTGGGTACGAAGCTCCAGCTTTTCTTGTTTGCCACTTCGTGCTTTGTACCTTAAGGAAGATTTACGACTCCTATATCTCCAAACATCACATCAAGCCCTCCATACTCCACTTTTCCTACCTAAGTAGGTCTGAATTCATGAATTTTTGATTATCGGGTTGAATCGATTCGATTCAATGTGTTTGTGGAAGCGTGGAGACAGAGGATCATCCATAGCGATAGAGGCATGTGATGCTCGATTTTGAGAAGCGTAGGAGAATATGAAGGGCTGGGAGGAGGAAGAAAGGAAGGAGATGAAGGAAGAGGGATACAAAACCTTTTATGGGTTTTGAGGGATGGAAAATCGTTTTTTGTTGCCTAGATCCATAAGGACGGGAGACGAAAAGTAGGAAAAGGTGGACTGGTGGAGACGAAAGCGCGAACATACCAGGGATACAAAATTGTTTTTGGCATCTCGGGACTTTGCTACTTCTTGAAGTTGAATTTCGAGATGGAAATTTCTTTAGTGTGAGGGGATACAAAATAAAATTTCATATCTTGAAAACTTAAGAAATTTTTTGACTCAAAACTCAACTCCGTGAATTCGAGTCATTTCACGACATCGCATGGTCAAAATAAGAATTAAACAAAAGTATCATCGTATAAACTGTTAAAGCTTGAAAAATGAACATGTTTGGACTGATGATTCAGACATGCACATAGGATTAGAGCATAAACTCGGACCATGGACATATGACTGAACTATCAGTTCCTCGGCTTGATTTCTAACCCGACTGTAATCGTAACTCGATGTGAATTTGACGACCTTGGGTAGCGACGATGGTGGTTTAAATTTACAAAGATGAAAACCATCGTCGTGTCCTGATGTGTTTTATTGTAATTGCATTAGCATGCATGACACTGTACATTCCACGTTAGTTTACACTAACATAGGGGTACAAGTATTCGTGTAGTTACTAACGCAACTATCTTGAGAGTATAGTTTACAATGGCATATAGTTTACAATGGCATAAAAGGGTTCTAGACGACTTCAAGATTTGGAAGCTGAAATCGCAGAATCATCAACGGGTTCTTCCAAGTTTTCATGTCATTCTAACCCTACAAGCAGCGAGCTTGAGACTTCCAAAGATTCCACCCCTTGCCAACAAATGATCCCTCACGACGTGCTTGACCAGGAGGATTCACCGGAAGGATCGTAACATTTGGACGAGCATGCGGAGGAGCCGTTCATCCAGGGAGAGGCGGAACCAACAGGAGTGCGACACACAGGGAAGAAGATGTCGGCGAACAAAAAGGCGTTCCCATGGCACTGGATATGATGGCGGGTGCTGTTTTTCTATAGAATCTGTCAGGTTTGGTTGCCTCATGAATCAACGAAGCTTCGTTATGGAAAATTTGTGTGAAGTACGGAATATCCTATGGCAACATTCTGGTTCCCAGGAAGGATGATAGGGCGAATGCACCGCTAGAGGGTTATATTGCCAAGAACAAGCATATGTTCTATGTCGGATGCACCCCCCATTGTGTCTGCACATCCATGATATTCTTCACTTATTTCGTTCAGTGCCAACCCAGCTTCATTCGAACACCTATTATTTTTTGCTCGACACTTACATCCTGTTCATCATATAGTTTAGAACTGAGCAAGGAAGACATTCAATTCCTTTACTCTATAAAGAGAATAAATATTATGCCTTCCCTCATCTTCTTAGAAAAACAAGCCAAAAGTCGGGTCATCCTAGGGGCACGGAACAAGCTTAACTACTTCAAGCACGGCTGGTTCTTTGTTCGTTGCTCTCCAGGATTTCGGAGGAGATGGCTTGCAGGCTATAAATGTTTTAAAACTTACGTTGTTCTTCGAGTCAATTGATTCATAAGCTCTAGACTAACTTGATAATTTATATGGTGGGTATCCCCCAGATTCCAAGGGACAGTGTTTACAGTGAGCGAGTCTTAGAGCTGAGGAATGAGTCGAGTTCTTATCATAATTCCCAAAACTTTGTTATCAAACCATCTTCTCCAAGTGTTAGTTTTATTTCCTGAAGGCTGCTCAATGGGTCATAAGGATGACGATGTAGAAGGGGAAGAAGAGGCAGAAACTGAGGGAGGAGTGGCTCCTCTGGGTATGCAGACGGAATTGCTCATTGTACTTCATCCCTCCATGCCTCCAGTTGAAGAGGAGGTTGCAGAAGCTCAGGGGGAAGTAGTTGGCCATGGTGGTAATGATGAGGAGGGATTCACCGAAGGAGACGAGTTGAAGCCAACTCTCGTTACATCATCGAAAGAGGAGACCAGGTTGGGAGAGGGTCTCGAACCAACTTCTCTAGTAATGACCTTTGAGACCACCGTATCGATGGAAGTAGAGCATCAATTACTGATCTTTGACATAAACCCCACCAAGACATCTAATTTTGGGTTTAGCAACACAAACGTTAAGAGACTTTTGGGGGTGAGCATTATTTGGTTAAATCGAATAAACCAACCAAACCACTTGAATTTGGTCGGTTTGGTTTTGAAAATAGAACGGTTTGTAATTGGTTTGAAAAAATATTTAGTTTGATTATCGGTTTAACCAAATTAACCGAACTTTTATTATATTTTCAAAATTGTCAATATTATAGTAAATATTTTAGGTTAATTTATTTATCCAAATTAATTTTAATCATTACATATGTAACATAATTACTTTCAAGAAGCATATAAATCCTAAATGATAATACTTTAATCATATATTTATAATTTATTTCAAATTATTGATAATATTACGAGCATAAAGTCTAAAATAGTTTAAGTTCGGTTAAATCGGATAACCAACCGAACCAACCAACCTTAATTTGTTCGGTTTGGTTTTCATTTTTCTCGGTTTTAGTTTGGTTTGATAATTTTCATCATCGGATAAACCAAACCAACCAAATGCTCACCCTAGAGACTTTTGCTAAGCATTACGGAAATTACCCCCTCAAGCAAGCCGACATCTGGTCCGTGGAGGGAACACTTAGGATACACACACTCATAAGCATTGTATTATACGACACTTGTTCGCATGCATGGGATATACGTTTCTGACTCGAGATTTAGTTCAGGCAAGTGCAATGGCCAAAGAAAGTGATAAAGACCAAGATCGTGGGTCTGGAGTTTCTCGACGATTGAAAAGTGAAGTCATAAGAAGTTTTATTAGAAGTGCAGACTTACAATCACAACCCCTATGATCTTATGACCATGGCATCAATCGGTGACATCAAGACCAGCCTCGGCGTTTAGTGTCTCCACCGTCTAGCAACAAACTGGTCAGAGCAGAAATATCAAGTACGAAGTAACCGACAACGATTGCTCCCCTTGTGTCCCAACATTAGCTTCATTGGCTAAAATTACAGGAAAAGACAAGATCAAAGGGAGCTCGGGAACCAAAAGAAAGGATGTGAGGAAGCATGGTCCGACAATGCCCAATATGTTGGGGATCCTTAAGTTGAACGTGGAGGAGGGGAAAAATATTAAAGAAGTCATTCCGATGCTTCTATTTCAAAGAGCTGCTATGGATATACGACTTGCATTAGATCCCACTATATATCGGTGAAGATACATGTCCCAGGTACACAATGTCTTTCACCAATACCAAGAACTATATAAGTATGTCGAGAGACTCTCAAAGCTAATTATTCAAAAGAACTAAGATTCAAGGTTTAAAGCACATTGTTGAGTTTGACCGGGAGAGCCTCAGGAATCGAAAAACCGAGATAGGTAGGATAAGATCTTGATTCACATCTATTTCCGTGTATTCAAGTAATATATTTATGTGCTAACTCTCTGTTATCAAAACAGACGGTTTGAAGAGTGAATTGTAGGAGGTGAAAGTAGCAACAGTCAGGGCTCGTGAAGAGCATAAGGATGTGTTGTCTTTGACCGCAGCTGGGGCGGCAGTGCATGAAAAAGATAATAAAGTGGTATTCGAAGAGAATGTCCGGCTGTGGGAGAAAAATAAGGATGTGCAACAACTTCGGCAAAGCAATGAGGCTTTGACCATGGAAAATGAAAAGCTACAGGAGGAGAATGAGAGAGCACAACGCCTAATTAAAGTGAATAAAGAGCTTAGAAAACTTCTTACATTAAATCATGTTGAGCTAAAACCGGTGAGGAAGGAGAAGGAGAGTGTGGATTCTTTCAACAAAGAAGTGCTAGGCTAGGTGAAAAGGGTCAAAATCGAGTTCGAAGCCTAGTTAGAAGAGCTAAGAACTGAAGTGAGAGAGGCTCGAGCGAAGGCAGAGATGAAGTTGGAGTCGGCAGCGTGGGGATTCTATATAAAGACACTTCGATTTTGTGGAATCTCGTAGGTCGAAGATTATGTCTGTATGCTTTTTATTGATTGGGAAAAGTTGGTGGAGTACGAAGCCAGGGTCCAAGAAGTGGAGATGGTCGACGAGGCAGCACTGGTGGCTTAATACTTAGCAGACGAAGAATGCCAGGTGTTGGCGGGAGGCAGGGCCATGCTAAAAGAAGACAACGAGGTGGAGGAGGCAGAGCGACTTGTTGCTGAGAAGGGAAATCCATTGTTACTGAGAGCATGGTTGTCGCTTATGAATTTAAAGGTGGCAATTCCCAATAGCAAAAAGTCATTTTGCTTAGTTCTGCTAGCGGTCTGTCCGTACCAACTCCCGCTGTTACATAGTATGATCCCGACTATCTGAGGATGGAGCATGAATGCTCCCTTCCACCAACCACTGAGAGCACTATGCCAGTTGAAGCCACGTAGTAAGCAATAGAAGGTAAATCACTTCCTCAACGGTACTTTAAATGATGGTAAAATGAAGTCGAAGTAGATTAACTTGTCTTCATCTACATCGCAAAGGTTCCTCTGAAGCGACACCAAAGTCTAGCTATGAGCTAACATTGCTTTCCATGCCCGAGTTTGATGTGGAGGCTGATAGGAAGCAATTGAGCGAGGAGTTTGATCATTCGGAGATGTTTCTGGGTCTGGAGTTGGGAGAGATAGCAATAGATGAATTTGTTAAACTTTTCCTCAAGGATATGGGAAAGCAAGAAACGGACCACTAGGTGACCGGCTCGATGGAGGCAGGTAGGCTGACTATGCATGAACTGGTTGAACATCGGAAGGCCTAAATGCCGATGAAGTTGGAGTAAATAGAGGCGAAGAAGAAAGCTAACGAGGAAGCTCTGCTCAAGGCTTAGGAGGAGGTATGGGAAATGCACAAAGAGAATGTTCGAGCTAAATTTGAGAAAGCCTAGAAGAAAGCTGAGGAGGCGGTGACCCAGAAGAGGGAAGAGGAAGAGTTTGCGAGGCTAAATGCCAAGGGGCAGGCATACCTGAAAGCAAAGATAGAAGCCTAGAAGAAGGCTGAGCGTAACGCTAGAAGGAAGGCCACCACGGGGGCTAGGAAAGATGAGAAGGCATCCCTCATGGAGACGAACAAATCTATGGTGCTGGCACTTCCCATGGAGCCTCGACCTAAACCTTTGAAGGTCCTGCCACTCCTGACATGGAAACCTAAGTCACTGAGATCCCGAGTGACCCCGATGAAGAACTATTGCTCGAAGGGGATGTAGATTTTGAGATAAGGCTTCTCCCCCATCCTACTCCACCGATAAGACAGAAAGGTAGTGCAGGAAGTGGCTCCAAGAAGAAGAGGAAGAGGAAGAGGAAGGAGGAGGAGGATCCGTTCGAATCCTAATCGGATAAGAAGGATAAAAGTGGCCCTCCAATGTGATAGTTATAAATAGTTAGCTTTTGGTTATAGGCCAATAAAATATGCTAGTTTGACCCTCGGTTTTTGAGGCACGATGTGGTTTTGATGTTACATTGTGTCGTTAGAAAGAAATAGTTTGACTTGTGAATGAAAGTTAGTTTACTTTGTTTATTCTGCATGTCATCTTAAGTGTTCTTTACATTTTCTAGTACCGTACTTATATACATTAACTTGTCGTTATATTTAAGTTTAAGTTGTTCGTGACTTCACTCTTAAGACACTCAAATCATGGGGAGTTTGCACGTGTTGACTCCTTTCTCAAGACCTCCTTACGGTCATTGATTTTGAGTCATTTGTAGTCTAAGTGCATGAACTTCGCCCTCGATACCTTATTTCGGTCGTTGGTATAGAGTTATGCGGAGTTCACGTTTAGTGATTCCACTCTGAGAACTTCCTTACTGTCGTTGATTCCGAGTCATAAGGAGTTAAGGGCGGATGTCGTTGTTTCATCCTTTATACTCTCCCATCATTTTATTCGGGTTAAGGTCAAGGGCGTCGTTGGTTCGCTAGTTTTGCACAATGATCCGAACCTTGAGGACCAGACTTAGCCAAGCAAGCAATCTGTATCGCACTTACCTGACTGATGGGTCGCTCCCAAGTCCTGAAATTGATGAGTGGAGTTATACAGTTAAGTCAATAAGAGACACGAGTTATTTATACTCAACCTCCTCATTGGATTCAGACTCGAGTTCGCTTGTAAAGGATGAATCATCTACAAGGTTTGAGCCTTAGCGACTCAGGATGGTGGATCCATTCCAAGCTCTGAGGTA
This sequence comes from Allium sativum, assembly GCA_030737875.1. Lineage (NCBI taxonomy): Eukaryota > Viridiplantae > Streptophyta > Magnoliopsida > Asparagales > Amaryllidaceae > Allium > Allium sativum. The sequence continues at coordinate 226,567,665 of CM060919.1, read as the reverse complement.
CCGATCTAGTGTCATGCGCTCGTGTGTGCAAGTCAGTTGTAATCACAGTGGTAACATACTACACAGAAAGTAAATACATTGAGAATATGAAGATTTGAAAGTCTTTACTACTAAACTATTGACGCTAACCACATTTTCTTTACAATGCCTTGAGTTCAAAACAAAATACATACGGGAAGCAGTAAGCCTGTACAATAAACTAGGCTAAATAGCAACGATGGTGCTCATTGTTCCATGATCCTGGTATTTTGGCGCCATCAACAGTCGTTGCCTTGAAAGTACCATCTTCAATCCTCCGTGGAATGATGTACGAAACTTCCCAATGAGGACCGAACCCGGTCGGTGTAGGAAAGATCCGCTTAAGGATGAGGTCGCCAATGTCAAAATGCTTTGGATGAATGTTGGCAGTGTGCAGCTACTCTTAGTCCAGACTCACCTCTTTTCTCTTTGAGTAAGTCGAGAGACTCCAAAAGGAGATCTCTGTTGGTCTTCAGATTTAAGTGACTCGATGAGACTATAGTTCAAGCTCGATGGGAAACACATCTTCTGATCTGTACGAGAAAGCGAACGAAGTGTGGTCGGCCGTTTACTTATGGGTAATCTAGTAAGCCCAAAGGACTAGAGGGAGTTCATCTAAACACTTGCCTCTGGCCTTTTCCAATTGCTTCTTGATGATGGACTTGATGACTTTATTGACAACTTCAACTTGACCAATTACTTGAAGATGAGCTATTACCAAAAATCGTATCTAAATATGGTGATGACGGTAGAAGTCTTTGAAATTAGAACTCTCAAATTAGGTCCTGTTATAATAAATGATAGTCCTGGAACTCTAAAACGACAGATGATGTTGCAGACATTGAAGTTGATTACTTTCTTCGTAGTGATTGTCGTAAGAGCCTCGGCTTCGGCCCGCTTAGTGTAGTAATAAACTGCGATGATAGCATATCGAGCGTGCCTTTATCCATGGGAGAGTTCCAATGATATCAATTCCCCACATTGTAAATGGCCAAGGACTGACCATTAGAGTAAGTTCTGTAGCAGGGATTAAGGAATCTTGGAGAATCTATGGGACTTATCGCATTCGCTAGTGTTTTCTGTTGCATCCCGCTTGAGAGTTGGCCAAAAGTAGTAGTATTAAAAAATCATTTTTTTCTAGAGTTTTCCCACAGGTATGATTGTCGCACTTGCCTTCGTGCACGTCCAACGGTACACATTTAGCATCGTTGTGGCCTATTTACCGGAGTAGTGGAACAGAGAATCGTCTTCGGTAAAGTACCCTTTCTTGCATGATGTAATGTGATGCCTTACGAAGGAGTGACTGTTTTTCATTTTGAGATTCTGGGAAGATTTCATGTTGCAAGTAACCTATGATCGGTGTCATCTAGGACTTGGGTTCAAATTCGGTCTTTGTCATTGATATTGGATCAATCTCCATTTGATCGATAATCCGTGAGCCGAGCACTTCGACAAGGATAGGTCCTAAGAGTTATGCATTCCCAAAACTTGCTAATTTGCCAACGAATCGGCTTTATGGTTATGTTCTCGAGGGATGTGAGTAATGATGTAGTGGTCGAAGTTAGTAAGCAGTTCACGAAATAGAGCTAGGTATGGAAAGAGTCATGCTCCTTTCGTTTGATGTTCCCCGCGTACTTAGTAAACGATGGGTTGTGAATCTGAGAAAATCTGGAGAGCCTTGATATTGAGTTCGATTGCAATTTAGGGTCCAGTGATCAAGGCTTTTTGCATCATTGGTAGGTGCAACGAAGTTCAACTTCAAACATAACAAATCGATCATTCATCAGGAGTAACAACTACAACTCCAATGTCGGAACAGTATTGTTTGATGAACCATCCATATACAACTTTCATTGATTGTTAAGAGGTTCATTATCTTCCGGATGGTCTTCAGGAGCATTGAACTCAGTAGTCTACTTGGGCTTGTCTGAGGATGGCTCTTCGAGAAATGAAGGTGAGCTCAAATTGACTCGGCTCGATGCCCCCACTTCAAAAGTTGCCCAGATGCCTCATCTCATTGAAGGGCCTATCGTAGCAGTTGGTCAGCATAGACTTTGATTGGATGTGACTAAAAGTAGGGTAAAGAGATCAACAGGAAGTAAGCGAGCTTTTTAAGCTTTGGGTAGTTCTTCTCGGCTTCTGTCAATCTCTTACTGATGTAATGAACTAGCCTTTAGAAATGATCTTCTTCACGCACAAGCGTCGAGCTAATTGCATGCACAGAAACAGCTAAATAGATATATAATTTCTCACGGTCCATAGGTTTCGATAAGATCAGTGGTTGCTTTAAGTAATTCAGGAGGATTTGGAATGCAGCGATGCATTCTGGTGTCTGCGCAAAGTTGTGCTTCCCATTCCTAATTAAATTGAAGAAACGAATGCACTTGTCAGTTGCTTCTGAAATGGATCGACTTAGGGCGACCACTTTCCCGTTTAAGCTTTGAAGACCCTTGAAGTTATTTTGAGCTTCGATTCCCCATGTAGCTTCAGTATTTTCTGGATTTTCTTCAATTCCTCGTGAATTGATGATAAAACCCAAAAAAAATCCTGATGCAATGCCAAAAGCACATTTCATGGGATTGATCTTCATGCCATAACTATGGAGAACATCTCTGCAAAGTCATTGACGTGGTTGTTGGGCAGCTTCGTTTTTACGAGCATGGCGTCCACGTAAACTTTCATGGATCTTCCAATTTGATATTTGAACATTCGGTTGACAAGTCATTGATATGTGGCTCTAGCATTCCTGAGACCGAAGGACATGTCAATATAGTTATATAGCCTAAGGTCAGTGGTAAATGAAGTGTTCTCCTGATTAGAAATGTACATCGGAATATGATTGCAGCCCGAGTATGCATATATGAAAGAGGGAAGCTAGTGACCTACAATTGAATCAATGAGTCGGCCGATCTTCGAAAGCGAGAAGCTATCTTTCACGCATGCTTTGTTCAAATTGGAGTAATCGACGCATGCCACCATTTCCCATTTGATTTTTTACTAAGACCGAGTTGGAGACCCATTTTAGATAGAAGGTGTCATAGATAAAGCATTATCTAGTAGCCTATCCACCCCCTCTCTAAGTGTTGTCGATCTTTCAGATCCTAAGATTCTGCATTTCTGTTTGACGGGAAGGTAGTCTATATCCTTTGTCGACAGACACGGGTAATCTTCGAAAATTTCATGTAATGGGATTATGTACTTGTTTTATCAAGATAGATATTGTACTTGACATTGAATGTGGTGTTATGATGTAATCAAACATGTTTTGACTTCTGCTACAATGAAATAAAGTTTTTGAATTTCCAAGTACTATTTTATATCTGTCTTGTTGTAATTTTACTGTTCTATATTCACTTAAAACCTCCATGGAAGTTAATGCATTCCCTTTGTGAGTGACATTAATGGACGTGGGGTGTTACATGAAGTCCAAAATTTCTTCCCTGATAGCTTGGTGTAGCTACGATCCAACTTTCAAGACCCAAGATGGGTCGATGGGGTTGATCGCGACGTCGATGGTTGGCTCAACCGAAGTATCCCTTTCTTACTCGGCTCTTCATCCTTCTACATATCAAGATCTTAGGAGAGACGGCTATAACGTTAGAGCTAGGATTCAGATTTTGATGGCTGCTACATGCTGAGGGTTTTGTATAGAGTGTCGTCTCAACACCTTTGCCTTTCACTTTGTTCATTGTGTCTTTCCACTTAGAAAGTTAGCAGGCTCTTGTTGCGACTTGGATGCCTCAGATGGTTTCGATCCCATTATTCAACATGAACTTCATGAGGAGGCTCTAAGGCACCAAGAACATTCACTCGATGAAGGTTGGTCATCCAAGGAAGATGTTGTAGCGAGAGGGGACGTCAATCACGACAAAGGCGAGGATCCTGACTTGGCTTCGATTCCTGTCCCTAAGTTGCACTAGTAGCTTAACCAGAACGATTAGTTGGTCTGAAGCGCCATTGAATCCATGAACGGTGTCTTTGCATGGCTTTAAATCTCCGGCCTCAAACTTCATTGGTTCATAAGCCAATTTAATATATATTGAATAACTTGTAAAGACCCAACATTTCTGTACTATTTAAGCTGACATTTAACTACTCATGTCCAACTCAAAAGCACAGGAAAGTGGATAGTTAGGAGAAAGTAGTTAGAGGGTGAGAAGAAAAACAAAAGAAATGTTGGAATAGAAGAATAATAACATCAGAATTTCACACCGGAATGAATAAAATATAATACATCAATACTCTTTACATGAAGAGAAAACTGTATATATTTGTAATTACACAACATCAGAGTATACATACATACAACTCACACGACAAAAATAAATTAATACTAGAAAATAAGGGAATACGTTTCGTCTTCAGCTCCTTCTCTGAAGCTCCAAGTAAACCTAACCTGGATACATACTCGGTCTGACCCGAGCACATTTGAAGCAAAGCAAAATTTACCGGGATCATTCTGGAATACTTTTAGTGATAAATTCATATAACAACAGCTTGCTTAACTTTAGAAAATCCTTTGAAAGAAAAAGATAATCGTAAGACAATTCCACACATAAACACGGACGGTTTTTGCCTTATGATAACCTAAAATATTTTGATATCAAAATCCATTGATATTATAATAGTGTCTATCAAACCATAAATAAATAACCATCTAGTAGAACGCTTGCATCTCACGCTACACATATTTAGTATATAATAAAAAACTGCATGGAGCTTATTGTTATTAGATTTCCAACATGACAAGGTATGGGACCACCTTCCGATCAGTGTACTCTAAAGAGGATACAATAGGGTTCAACAAGAACTTATTGAAACTCATCCACACATGACTCACCACTCATTCAACTTTAGTGTACCAAGCATATTATCACCTACGGTTGTGATCAACAACCGTTACCGAAAGCATACAGTAGCAAACAAAACAAGAAGCAAATGAATTTTCTCTAGATCAGGTGGTAATACCTCCAATAGGAATGACCCACTTAGCCATGTTGCCTGCACGATTTCTGTCATTTCCCAGTTGATGAGGCTTGAGGTTACGATTACCTTTCAGAACATCACATTCTATCTTTAGATGCCACATCGTCAGATCTGTCAAATCACTAATTGACGTCCATAAATACAGTTGGTGTGTTAAGCTAAGAGAATAAATTCCCCGCTACCATGATATATTTGTGAAAATCAATGTATTTGAGTTTTCAGGAAAAATTCTGTCAAACATCTATCCATACCAGTTCGTTCTGGGACAAAACGAAACTAAAGATACCTTAGAACAAGAGGTTTATTTCCATGAGCTTAATCTTAGTAATCAACCGGAGACATCAATAAGTAATCATCGCATTCTGAAGATCTATATCTTCAAATAATTTTATAAGATACCTGCATGTTAGTTCTTAAACGCAAAGTTGGTTCGAAGTGGTTTTGGGTCTAGTTCCCATCTTGATCTTTTCGAACTAACATATCAAAAGTCTAAATCAATATTTCATCGATAGTTGAAGTTTTAACTATCAAATCACAAAAAAATACACCATGTACTTCAGCTGCCCAGGCCTTTGAAGTCAAAGTCATTCATTAAAATATTTATCGATACTCTAAAATCAATACCACCAGCTTTCTCAACAAAATTCCCTTGTTTCTGTACTTTGAAAACAATAACTGTACTTATATCTTTCACGTAAAACATATTCACCGAAGTCCTCTTTATTTTCTTTACTTCGAAAATATCTTGATATATATTCACAAATCCTTTTAACTTATTATAACTTAGCTTGTCTTAGCTTTAATTAAACAGTCCATTTACCACATCTTTTACAAAAATTCTTTTTAACATTCTTCCTTAGTGTTTTGAATCTCTTTCCAGTTTCAGTCGATTTACTTAATTCAGCTTCAAGTAAATGCCACTCAACCATTACATCACCTTTTATTTCTTTTATAATCCTTATTTATAAACATGGATTTATTATCAAATTCTTTTGCAAAAAAATTCACAATCTTCACTTAACATCTCATTATAACCTAATTACTTTCTAAAAGTAACCACTTTAATTATTGTTAGTTAAAATAATAATCAACTCATCATTAACTAAAGTAGATGTAGTTAACTTCTTGATTAACTAAAAGTAGAATAGTTAATCACTTGAAATAGTTATTAAAATAATAATTAACTTAATTAATAATAAATAGTTCAATAATTACTTTAAACACAACTAATTAAAAGATTAATTAAATTTCAAGATTGATTATTAAATTTGAAAAATTATTCGTTAAGACCATTTCTATTAGATTTACTTTAAAGTAATCAATCCAATAATCAAATTTAATTAAAAGCAGTTGACTTGGTCAACTTGAAAATATCAGTTAACTTGTTATTTGATTTCAACAAATCCCATCCCTTGAATTAATTTATAATATAATTAATTCAACAAAATCACTTAATTTGAAAGGAAAACCAGTTTTTATAGTAGTCCGTGTCACTATTTATTAGAAATGAGATAAGAGAAAGAACTTTATATAGGTATAGAACACCAATTCTGGTATAAAGTGCCAGAACACTATAACATATAGTATAGGAGAGAAACAGAGTGTTTCAACTACTATTAAGGACCAAACAGTTATTCTCCATCTAAGGAGGAATAATTGGTGGAATCATTACCTATAATATTGATATACTCAGAAAAAAGTACAGCAAGGTTAGGACTACAAAATTCGCAGTCCCAATACCAAGAAGAATCATGGAACAAAGAATTGTTCTTCTCACCTAGCTCTCCCTTCTGAATAAGCTCAAAGCTATCTCCCACTACTTTATATTCTAGTCTTCTCATGTCATCCTCTAAGTCTATTACATATTTGTAGTATGCTTGAACATACGATCATAACTCATACCATATTTATTATGAACCCACGAGCAATCATTAGAATCCCAATTTATGCCATCATCTAGGCTTTCCTCATCTGAAGTTTCTTCTCCAACAACCTTTAGTTCATCATCACCGCTTATTTTATTACTCTTTAATTCTTTTTCAATACTTGGTACTTCCTCAACCAACATATCAACTACTTTGTTCTTTTGAACCCAAATGCTCGGAGGAGGCTTCTGAGAGGTGTACATACCTTAGTAATTCCTACAAGCCTACATGCCCCAAGAAGATGTCCAAATTATTGACATTTAGTGCATATATCCAGTTGCTATGAGTATTGCACGCCAACAAATGAATTGTATCCATCAATAGAGACCTTGAGCTTTTTTGGTAAAGGCTTGCATGGAGTAATTTCAATTAATGCTTTAGCAAACACAAGATTTTTCCTAGACTCCGTATTCACATCAAAACATTTGAAGTTTCCAATTCTACTAACTAACCAATTTAAACCTGGAAGTGTCTTAACGACCAAAGGAATTCTGGTAAAAATAGTCCAAATCGACATAGAAGGCACACGCTCTCTTGCATTCTCAACCATTGTACTCCAAGATGTAATAATAAATGATTTTCCTCCTATTATTGCGGGATCTGATTCCAACACTTTCCTTCTCTCCTCCATAATCGAGAATTTGAAATAGAACATTCCATTCACGAAATTAACACGTAATCCACCTCTCAAATTCCAAGCCTTGCGACAGTGTTCTCGTACATCTAAATATGGTACTTCAAAGTCAAGAGAAAAAACCCATCGAGTGATCTTTCTAGAAGTTTACTCCCTCTTGAACTATCTCATAAGGTTGAATCGGGACTTCCTGGGATGCAGTAAATTCTCGGGATGTGTATGCTCCAGCACATCTAGTAGTGAGGAGAAGAATGAAGCATAGCTAGATTTGAGTGGGTTTAGCAGTTGGGGCTGAATGAGGCAACTCAGGAAATAAGGCAGCAAGAAGGACTGTCGCAACTGTAACAGGTTTCTTTGTGGCATTTATACAGGTATCTTAGGTGCTATTCAACACAAAAGAGGGGATAGGGTTAGCATTGGCTATCGGAGGCACTGCTACATAAATAACTTAATTGTTTCAAAAGAATAATTATTTCAATTTATTACCCATATGTTAATTTCTAACTTTACAAGCTTATAAAAACTTAATGAACATTAGAATTTGCTATAAATATCCTTTTGTAATAATTTATTGAATAAAAACAAATATTTGTTTATAAATAGAACTTCTATTTATAATAACTTATAAAAATATTAGCTAAAAAACTAGCTTCAGTTATAAAAATAAATTTTACAACTTCAAACTTCGTCAGCTCGTCTAACGGCAAATTGACGTCTTTAAAAATAGATTTCAAGCCATTTGCTGGCCATCCCTTAACTAATAATTGTCTACTGATTAAGAAAACTTCAATGTTGAATCCAATTCAACCATTAACATCCAATTCAACCAATCAATACCCAAATAGGATTCAATGTTACTTGTGATAACAATTTATATATAAACATATGAAATAAGTAACTGACAAATATTTGAGGAATCCGGTTGGATCCCACCAACCTGTTCTTCCCTGCATCACAGATCATAACATCATTTGATAGATGCATATGAAATAGAATTTATAAATCATTAACGTATAAAAAATGCCAATTATCAATCAAACAACCATTAATCAACAAACCATCCAATTCATCCAATCATGCAATTTTATACTATCAATGATAAATATGAATTTAATACATCATAATATTTCAGAAAGCGTGAGAGTTAACTCACAATTTGATTTGGTCGACGATTTAGGTCGATTTATGTAGTTTCAAACAAGCGTTTGAAACAACAAAAAATTCCCATGAGCTCCGATCCATTCCAGCTCGTATGCGTAGCCTTCACAATTACGAACCAAATGGTCCTCCTTTCATGCAATTTTGTTAACGTATGGAAATATATATATGTATTTCAATTGTTATAACATTTTATTTAAATTAAAACAATATTCATTTACTAATTATACACTTAATTCTTTGTTTACCTCAACTTAAATTAACGCTAATTATACCCTTAATATCTATTACCTTCCCAACTCGTTCTTACTACTACAGCCAAACACGGCTTCCCCTCCTCTCCCTTGTCTCATCATGCAGCCCTATGAAACTGTCATCAATCACCCCCTCGTCGTGAGCTACGTCCGGATGCCACCATCACAACTAACCCGAGCCATCTGCTAAATTCCCAACTTCGACATGTACAGGAGGAAAAAATGTTTTTTTTTTTCAAAAAACTCCAATCTTCCACCTTCAAAGCTTCTCAACACTGTGAATCCAACTGCACCGCCAAACTCGCCTTCTCCTATTTAAACCACCATTCCCGATCATCCCTTGGCTGTGCTGACTCATGAAGCTCAGGGAAGAAGAGATGTCGTACCCATTAGAAAAGGTACCAATGCGAAGCTATATATTGTAGGAATTCAATGAAATAGAATTTTATGATTTATGAAGGCGTGATTTTCTTTTCTTTCGTGAGGATGAACTAGCTATTGAAGCAAGACTTTCGAAAAAATCAGTTGAGTTGTAAGAAATTAATACCAGCATGAAGAGGATATATATACGAGATTAACGAATAAAGATTTGTTTGGTTTCAGTTTAATTTCGATTTTATTTTGATTTTTGAAAAGATTCGTATGTTATTAGAGGAAAACGGGAACGAGATATTTTGGGGCTTAGGGATTTCTCAGGGTAACGGTGGATTTATAGATAATGTTAATATTATTTTATTTATATATTTTATTGAGTTTAATTAGTTCATGCCTATCGCCATTCTCATTGCCCATTTATATATTTGTATTCTCACGTATGAAGTCTATTGGCGATGGCAAAGGGCTTGCAGCAATTATTTGACATTTCAGACCAAGAGAAACTTGATTCATCGAAATCCGACTTCGTTTGGAAAATTAGAAAAATAAATAAATATTAAAATCATATTGATTCACTATTGGTTGCACACTCACTTAACAACTTTGATTGATCTGAAACTTGAAATCTTGCAATAATTAAATATTCCGGATATGATGGAACTAGTTTTATTGAATTCCGAGACCGTTTGGTGAAACCTATTTTTTAAATAACAACATAAACCCGTACGTGTTTATATCTCGCGTTATGATCAAAATAGCTCCAATTGATCCCAAATTGGAAATCTTACAATAATTAACCATGGCGGATTTTATAAAATTAGTTTCGTTGAAATCGAACGTCGTTTGAAAATTGACTTTGTTATATTGCATATTAAATCGATAAAACGATTAAATAAAAAAAATCTATGCGTTTGTTTTTGCCATGATCAAATGGTAAATCCAATCGATATGAAAATCAAATCTTATAGTAAATTATTAATACAAATCCAATGGCACAAGTTTCGTTGCATTTTGAGATTGTTATCTCACAATGATATTTTACACGTAAACCGACACTATTTTGGACATCAAAATACTTGATCTTCAAAAATAACGAATTATACATATCTTGACGTTAAATGGTAATATGAATTCAATGGAATTGGTTTCGCATCTTAATTCGATCGTTATGTCAATTTATCAACCAATTCCTTTCAAATTAAATTAAATCCATTTAAATAAATTGCTACACAAACTAGTTGCTCGTTATGGCTACCACGGTCACATATGATATCAAATCGCCATGAAATTTATTTTCATACAATAATTTAAAATTTCAGATCCAATGAAATTAATTTCATCGAAAACAGAGGTGTTTGCAAAAAGGCTATTTTTAAGACTTAAATAAATCAATAAAATATAAATAAATTCAAAAACAATTCAATTTAGTAATAATAAATTATTAACATCGTATATATCATAATAAAACTTCATATTGCTCCAAAATAAATATACATGGATTTTGAGCTCGATATTTCAAATTAAAACGATGTTTAGATTATTTACAATCGATTTATTTACATAATAAATCGTTATATTATGTAAACGATTCCATAACGACTATTTGAAAATTTGATTTCGACATAACTCACAATATACAGTATGAGAACTCGATTTTTCACTCTCGTTAGAAAAAACACAGTTCAATATATTCGAATGTTTCTTATTTCAAAGAAATCTGACTTATATTGTATTATGTATATTTAGTTGAAGTTCAAAATGTTAAATTGTGAACTACCACGATGTTGCGAGCTCGTTTTAAATTTAATTATAAATTATACGTTCAAATTTCATTTTTAATTAATAAATTCCTAAAAATCATTTTATATTTCCAATACAATAATTAAAACAATTTAAATATTTTAAAAATTAACGGCTAAAAATCCGGGTCGTTATAGAACTCCACGGTTGACAAGGATAGTATCCTTCTCTTGGAAGACTATGTCATCCCTCATAGTCTTCTACAACTTTGCTGACCGCGACAGCATAGCTTGCTTCCTGGTTGGCGTGCTTGATGATGCTAGCGCATTCCTGTATACGCCTAAAGCTTTCATTTGTGAAATGAAGTCCACCGCAAATGGTATCAACCACGATATCCCTTTGAGGTGGTTTCAGATTGAATGATGCAGGTGCCACTTAGAGCTGAGGAGGTGTGGGCGTTGAAGATGTCGCAGCTGCTTCATGGGGTGCAGATTCTCGATGTATTGCTTGAGCCATTTCTCATGGACGAGTTTCTCGATTGCATCCCTGAGGTGTCGATAGTCATTTGTATTGTGGCCGAACATATCATGGAATATGCTATACTTGCCGGAGTTTTTCCCCTTTTCGGCAGATTCTCTCAATGTCAACTCTTTGTATTGCATCATATTATAGGTCCCGGGATATATTGTCTTCAGTTGAGTATTCAGTAAAGTATACACAATATACGACGAGAAACGACTGCGCTTATTGGAGACCCATTCCGTATTGTTGTGACTTCTTAGTTTTCCATCGTTCAATTTAGTTTTGAACTGAGTTATCCCTTTGTCCTTGTTAAAGATTTCTCCGGCCTAGTTTTTTGACGATGTCCTGAGTGGAACCCTAATGCAAATTTGTAACACCCCACATCCATTAATGTCACTCACAAAGGGAATGCGTTAACTTCTATGGAGCATTTTAAGTGAGTATAGAACAGAAACTTAACAACAAGACAGATATAAACAATACTTGAAAATTTAAAACTTTATTTCATTGCAGCGGAAAATACATAAGTTTGATTACATCATCAAAACCAGAGTCAAAGTACATAATATCCATCTTGACCAAATCAAAGTACATAAATTGAAAGACATAATCCCCAACACTAATTAGCCATAAATAAGAGAGGCTGAACTTTACTTCAGCGATCCAAGCAATTTTCTAAAAGCAAGAAATACAGCTGTCCAAAATCAAGCTCCACTGGTGCTAGTTCCAACCTGAGCACCTGGGGGGGGAGGTAAGAAAAGAGGACGAAACAAAGGGGGTCAGACATAAAGTCGGGTGAGTGCGATAACTTTAACAATATAATTACCAAAATAAATAGGCTAAGGCATAAGTTGGAAAATAAGGAAATGACTGTGAACAATTGAGCATGACAGAGTAAACAAGGAAACAAGATGAACTAAGATAATGTTAAAGCGCACCTAACCCACTATAAGATAATTACTATACTGCACCACCACCACTACACTGCACCACCACTAGTCACCTTAAGGTTGATCCCGCCTACAAAACTTAATAATGATAATGGTAGTTTCGTGCACCCCTAGCTGCCTTCATAAGTGCTGCATGCCCCTATCTCCACTAGGTGTACCCACCACCCCCAAGCGTTTGGCTCCCTAACTCGTAGATACCCATGCTGGTCCCACAGGGGGTGTATCACTCCCCAAAGTGGCAACTCGATACCACCCAAGAATGCACGGCTTATACCTACACGATGCAACAACATCTTACCTACCAGCCCGGGTCCACACACGCATATGAACCCGTTGGACTTGCGTTGCCACCGCTAACCCGATTTGGCGTGTTACAGTCAAGCCTAGTATGCGTGTCCCGTCCTCGACTTTGGTCGAGCCCACAAAGATACGTATGGCTTACTGGTTGAAACAGGCCCCCATTACTTGACACAAGCTATCCACCTAAGCTTGGTCCCCTCTAATACATCCCACTTAACCTACTTCTTATTCATGTTCACTTACATGTTTCAATTCTGGTTAAGTGTTTCTAATCGTATTTCCAATGCCACCCAAGGCACCCACTAGATTCTACATGCCACCTAAGGCACCCACTTAACCCCATCATGTCCCACTACATGTTTATCTGGTTACGTGTTTCTTAATTCATTAAGACCGTAACCTCATAAAGACCTCTCACATTAGACTGGCATTTGTGGCAGCTGGATTTGCCGAGCGGGTCCGGGCAGTCTTACACCACAAAAGAGCCTAACCGCATGTCTTTACAATTTTTACATATTTAGTTTATGCCTAAGACCTCTCACATTAGACTGGCATTTTGTGGCAGCTGGATTTACCGGGCGGGTCCGAGCAGTCTTACACCACAAAAGAGCCTAACCTCGTGTCTTAGACGATTAATTATTCCTAATTAATCATCGCCCAATTTGAATTACTTTCCCTATTCAAATTATCAATCAATTCCAAATTTAACTATGGCCATAATTGACTCAATTATGTCCATCTATTTATGGTATGTAAAATCATACTAATTTTCATCACAAATTAATTTTATGTCATTTAAGGCATTTATGCCAATTAAATCTTTTATATTATCCCCTTTACCCCCACGTTGTACGTTCATTCGTTTAATGCAAAATATACGTTAGACTCGAATAGTCTAACTCATGGAATAAAGAGAAAACATCACAACGCACATACAATAAAACTAGATCTAAACATAGGGGTGAACTTGCATGTGTGAATGATGTTCTACATCTAAAACTTGCATAGGCCAAAGTTACAACTTGCATAAAACTACATATGTCATAGATCCAAATCTAAAGGTGTAAACTTGTTGAGATAATGGTCACAAACTTGCATAAATCATGTATGTCATAGATCTACACCCAAAGGTGTAAACTTGCATAGGCAATAACCCTAAACTTGCCTAACATGATTCATATTCCAAACTCATATATTTATATAAACTTGCATATGTGATTTATGCAACATAATAATGGTCTAAACTTACATCTAAACATGTAAACTAGAAGGTAGAATTTGGCATATAACTCACACATGTCATAGCCTAACTTTTAGATCTAATTCACATAAAATAGGTGTCATGAAACATGTAAGGTTATGCATAAAAATCTACTGACTTGCATATGATCCACATCCAAATCAATATCTAAACTTGCATACATACTTATGATTTATCATATGAATCAACATAACCAACTAGCATATGATACATGATGATTGGATTATACATAAAACTACAGCATAGATGATAGCAACATAGCTTTACAACATAGATGATAACATCACAACATAACATCATAGAATTTATAACATATATGATAACATCACAATCTTTCAACATAACTATAACATGCGGTCAATAATTCACATCACATCCATACAATCCGCATCATAACTTAATCCAATTAAATTGCTAATTATTTTATTAAAGAAATCGAACTCACAACTCAAAGAAGGTCTTGAGTTCTGAATTCTGAGTTCTGAAGTTGTATTAGCTTTCCTTTGAACAAGATTCATTGTTAAAGTTGAATAGAACTGATTTGATTTGTTGTTCTTCCTCTCTAATTGATGGCGGCTACTCTAGGTTACAAGATGACAGCATGACGACCATAGTTTTAGTTTTTATTTTGATTTAGGGTTTGACTCTACCCATGTTTATATAGAATTTTAATTTATTTAAAGCCATCGGATGATCTTAAGGTTAATCAAAATCATTCAGTTGGGATAGGGTGACACATCAACCCTAATGACTCAGCAAGGAGTCAGAAAGGACTCAACAATGAGTCACAATGTGGGTCAGACTGAACCAGAAAGCTGTGCAGGTTTTCTCTCAGCCTGGGCGCACTTGGGAAGTGCACCAATGCAAATTTGTACCGGCGCACTTCCCAAGTGCTCCAGTGCAATCTTCCTCTTTTTTTCTATTTTCCCTTCTGACTTCGTTCGTCCATATCTTCTTCATCTGATATCCGTTTTACGCAAACTCGGATTCTATCTCGACCAGAATTCTGAGACGAACACAATGGAGCAACCCATTTCCCTTAATTCTCACGTTTGAGATTAATTATTCTTTAATTTAACTAATTCGATGATTCAAAAATACGGGGTGTTACATTCTCCCCTTCTTAAAGGATTTCGCCCCTGAAATCTCCAAGTTAAGGAGAATGCATATCCTAACATCCAAATAACCATCTACTCGACCATCAAACACAAGCATCCATTGTCCTTATAAATTCCTAATGTTGTATGAACATATGCAAGAAGTGTGTGTATATGTTCCTTATCTAATGCAAAATCAGGCGGTCTACTGATTCAGTTGACCTCCTTAATGCAAATCATGATAGTGCCATGCGTCCATTATGTATGCAAAAAATCCTATTGATACATATTATTTTTACATGTGTGCACAACCATTCACCAAAATGCAACATCCGTATGATGGTACAACCATTATACATCCATTACTTAAATATGTACACACATTTATATGCAATATGCAATATGAAGTGACTGAGCCGATCTAGTGCCTAAAGTGTGTGTATATGCATCCACGAGCAACCACTAGCAAACACTTGCATCCATATGCATCCATCATACATAATATGTCTCAAACACATGTTTCAACCATAGGATGACCCTATCTAAAGGTCAAAGATACGAGCGAGAGGACACACTAAAGATAAGATAAGTACAAGCTAAGCGATAAAGGAGAAATTTAAAGACATACCCTCGAAAAGAAAAGGGTACAATGAACGCATCTTCTCTTCCGTCTCCCAAGTAGCGTTGCTTTCATCATCTCCCCATTGCACTTTGACTAGCTTGACCTCTCGATTCCTCAACTTCTTAATCTCCGACCCAAGAATGCATGTAGGAGCTTGTCGATTCGTTACATCGCGCTCTATCTCCACCTCTCTAAGCAAGCTCGGCTCTACCACTTCTGCGGTCTCGTGCAAGCACTTCCTCAAATGTGATACATGGAATACATCGTGTACACCACTAAGTCTCTCGGGTAACTCCACTCTATACGCCATCTGTACAATCCTCTCCTTAATAGGAAACGGCCCTACGAACCTTGGGGCTAACTTCCCAGCGGACCCAAAGTGAACGACGTTCCATAATGGAGACACCTTGACAAAGACCATGTCCCCAATATCAAACTCAAGATCTGTCCTCCTCTTGTCCGCATAAGATTTCTTCCTATCTTGCCCGTCTTCATCCTCCTTCGAATCAAATCGATCTTTTCCGAAGTCTCTCTAATCATATCGGGCCCAAGCAAGATCTTATCTGTAGACTCCCACCAACATGTAGGCGAACGACACGGCCGTCCATAAAGAGCCTCGAACGGTGCCATGCCAATGCTAGACTGAAAACTGTTATATATGCGAACTCTACTAACGGAAGATGTTCCTCCCATGTACCTCCGAAGTCCAAGACACACAACCTCAATAGATCCTCTAGAATACGATTCACCCTCTCGGTCTGGCCGTCCGTATGAGGATGATACGCGATGCTCAAACATAACTGAGTCCCTACCGCTTCTTGCAAGCTTTTCCAAAATTTGCTAGTAAAGATAGGATCACGGTCGTTCACTATGCTAGAAGGAAAACCCCGTGCAAACGAACTATTTCTCAAATGTGTACGGAGGCTAACCAAGGAGTAGTCCTCTTACTCTTCACGGGAATGAAATGGGCGCTCTTAGTAAGTCTGTCTACCACGACCCAAATCCCTATATTACCCTTCCTCGATCTCGGTAACCCATCGATAAAGTTCATCGAGACACTTTCCCACTTCCATTGTGGTACCTCCAACGGGTGAAGCAATCCACCGGGCTTCTTTTGCTCTACTTTTACTTGTTGGCACACCAAGCATCTAGCGACAAACTCGGCAACATCCCTCTTTATGCCGACCCAAAAGTAAACTCGTCTCATGTCCATGTACATCTTGTCCCCGCTGGGATGGATGGTCATCTTCGAACGATGTGCATCATCAAAAATGGCCTTTTTCAAATTCTTGTCCCGTGGTACACAAAGTCTACCGTTCCTATGTAACCAACCCTTATCATCTAGGGTATACCTACGGAGATGGCTCGATGACTCCCCTCCTTTGAGCTTCCCTACTAACTCAACCAACTGTGGGTCATCTCGTTGTGCCTCACCAATCTGTCCCAAAAGCGTAGGTCTGGCCTCTAAGGATGCTAGTAAATCGGGTACAAAGTCAACGGGAGGTCTAAAGTCAAACGTAGAGATGAACTCTAAGCTTTGCCGCTCAACAAACAACGGACTCAAGGATAACCTTTTCCTACTTAAGGCATCTGCCACCACGTTACCCTTTCCAGGGGTATATGCTATCTCAAAATCGTAGGATGCTAAGAATTCCATCCACCTTTGCTGCCTTAAGTTCAAGTCCTTCTGAGAGAACAAGTATTTTAGTGATTTGTGGTCAGTGAACAATTCAAATTTCTCGCCAAGAAGATAATGACGCCAAGACTTAAGCGCGAAGACAATAGCATCCAACTCTAGGTCATGTGTAGGGTAATTTCTTTCATGCACTCTCAGCTGCCTTCCACCATAGGCTATTACCCTTCCCTCTTGCATTAAGACTGTGCCTAGTCCTGTCCCACAAGAATCGGTATAAACGGTAAATGGCTTACTCCCATCTGGCAACACTAAGACTGGGGCTGTGGTCAAAGCTCTCTTTAAACGTTGGAACGCATCATCACAATTTACGTCCCATGTGAAAACTAGGTTCTTCTTCGTCAAGCGTGTTAATGGGGCTTATATTTTTGCAAAGTCTTTGATAAACTTCCTATAGTAGCCAACCAACCCTAAGAAACTCCTCACCTCGGTAGCATTTTTAGTGACCTTCCAATCTTGGATGGCCACTACCTTCGCGGGATCCACAGCTATCCCTTCTTTGGAAACCACATGCCCGAAGAATCTCACTTCCTTCCTCCAAAAGTGAAATTAAGAAAATTTAGCTTTAAGGCTATGTGCTCGAAGAGTCTCCAACACTTCCCTAAGATGTAGGGCATGCTCTTCCTTGCTCTTAGAAAAGATCAAGATGTCGTCTACAAAGACTACCACGAATTTATTAAGGTACTCCCTAAACACCCTACTCATCAAGTCAACAAAGTATTCGGGGGAATTTGTCAAACCGAAGGGCATCACAAGCCACTCGAAGAAGTCGTCTGGAGTCCTAAAGGCAGTCTTGTCTTTGCTATCCTCAGCTACTCTCAACTGATGGAAACTCGTGGCTAAGTCCAACTGCGAAAACACTGAGGCGTCAACTAACTGATCGAAGAGATCGTCAATCCTTGGCAGTAGGTGTCTATTCTTCTTAGTAAGTTTATTAAGCTCCCTATAGTCCACACAATCTAAGGGACCCATCTACCTTCGTGGAAAATACTACTGGAGCACCCCACTCCGATATACTACGTCTGATGAACCCCTTCTCAAGCAATTCTTTCACTTTCTTACTAAGTTCTTTTCTCTCTCTTGGAGCTATGTGGCGCACTGGAAATGCGACTGGCTTTGCATTATCTACTAGATATATTCGAAAGTCTATCTCACGTTTTGGGGGTAAACCCCTCACCTCATCGAAGACATCAACATATTCACGGACTATACGAACAGAATGTAAATCATCATCGGATGCGTCAAGGTATTCTAGGTATCTAAGCATTACTGGACCTTTAGGGTCACAAGAAATATCAAGGGTCTTCCCACAACGAGTCAACAATCTAACTACCCTTATTTCACAATCTAGGATGGCCCCATATCTAGTGAGCCAATCCATACCTAGAATCAAGCCGTAGCCCATGAAACCAACAAAAAAGGCATTGCATTCAAACTCAACGCCCAAGATAAACACTCTCAAATCCCGACAGATAATAGAAAGATGAGCCAAACCACCAATAGGATTTGAGACTACTAAGGGATCAGTAACAAGACTAGTATCTAGGTGAAGTGTTTCAACTAATGATGTAAAGATAAACGAATGTGATGCGCCAGAATCGAATAAAGTACGGACAGGATGATCAAACAAAAAAAATAAACTTTCAATGGAAATTTCTCTACCTCATTCTTGTAGCGATGGGACCACGAGAGCCTGAACTTGTCCCCTTGCCTGCCCTGGTGCCATAAGAGCCTGAACCTGTCCTCCTGAGGTAGATCCTGCCCTCTGCCCTTTCTTTGGGCAGTCCTTAATAAGATGTCCCGCTTCGCCACAGTGGATACAACCAGTCTTCTTTTTCTTCCTACAATCTTTTCTTAGATGGCCTGGTGTCCCACAGTTAAAACACCTTTTCTTTTCCTTAGCATTGTTACCTTTGCCACCTTTATTGTTTTGTTGTTGCTGTTGCAGCTTCTTTTGATCCCCTTTCTTCTCGAGTGCCTTATTAGCATTGGCGCCCTTCTCCTCTTCATGCATAAGCGCCATGCCAACTAGTCTCTCAAAGGTAGCTCCCATGGGGATGTGGGTCATAGCTAACCCATGAAGCGGCTCGTTCAAACCCTTAACAAATCTCAGGGCCTTCTTTTCTGGTGTATTCACCAAGTCCAAGCCAATTCTCGCCAACTGATTGAACTTGTTGACGTATTCTTTCACCGGTAGATTTCCTTGTTTCAGCGCCAAAAATCTTTCCATGTATAGATTCTCTTCAGTCGGTGAGAGAAACTTCGCCTCAAACCTCCGCCTAAAATCTGGCCATGTATCGACTGGACGTTCTCCATTAGTGACCTCCCACCAAAACGAGGCCTCATCCTTCATTAGCCAGGAAGCTAACTAGACCTTTCTTCCATCTTCCACTTCAAAGATCCCAAACAATTCTTCCACCTCCTTTAGTCAATTACGAGCTTCAACAAATGTCTCCGTCACGTGAAAAGGTTTTCCACCCATTGCTCAAAAGTCCTTACATATCTTCACGAAATTATCGACACGAGGAGGAGGAGGGAGGAGGAGGATTTGCTGGGCCTACAGTGATGGCCCTAGTCTCCAAATACCTCCTAAACCATCCTAGTATTTTTATTCCCTTGGGTATCTCGTGAATTCCAGACATGCTGAAACAAAAAAGGAAAGATTCAATACAAAAGAACCGAAGGAAAGATATATGGCTCTTGGGGTTATGCTTTCTAAAATAAGCTTTTCTCTGAAAGTACATTCCTTAAAACATACTTTTGAAAGTACTTCTTTATAAAAGTGGTTTTGAAAAACAACTTTTCAAAATTCATATCTGTTCTGGTAACCTTCAGCTCTGATACCACGTGTAACACCCCACATCCATTAATGTCACTCACAAAGGGAATGCATTAACTTCTATGGAGCGTTTTAAGTGAGTATAGAACAGAAACTTAACAACAAGACAGATATAAACAGTACCTGAAAATTTAAAACTTTGTTTCATTGCAGTTTGATTACATCATCAAAACCAGAATCAAAATACATAATATCCATCTTGACCAAATCAAAGTACATAAATTGAAAGACATAATCCCCAATGATAATTAGCCATAAATAAGAGAGGCTGAACTTTACTTCAGCGATCCAAGCAATCTTCTAAAAGCAAGAAATACAACTGTCCAAAATCAAGCTCCACTGGTGCTAGTTCCAACCTGAGCACCTGGGGGGGGAGGAAGAAAAGAAGAGGAAACAAAGGGGGTCAGACATAAAGTCTAGCGAGTGCGATAACATTAACAATATAATTACCAAAAAACTAGGCTAAGGCATAAGTTGGAAAATAAGGAAATGACTGTGAACAATTGAGTATGACAGAGTAAACAAGGAAACAAGATGAACTAAGATAACGTTAAAGCGCACCTAACCCACTATAAGATAATTACTATACTGCACCACCACTACTATACTGCAACAACACTAGTCACCCTAAGGTTGATCCCGCCTACAAAACTTAATAATGATAATGGTAGTTTCATGCACCCCTAGCTGCCTTCATCGGTGCCGCCTGCCCATATCTCCACGAGGTGTACCCACCACCCCCAAGCGATCGGCTCCCTAACTCGTAGATACCCGTGCTGGTCCCACAGGGGGGTGTATCACTCCCCAAAGTGGCAACCCGATACCACCAAGAATGCACGGCTTATACCTACATGATGCAACAACGTCTTACCTACCAGCCCGGGTCCACACACGTATATGAACCCGTTGGACTTGCGTTGCCACCGCTAACCCGGTTTGGCCTGTTATAGTCAAGCCCAGTATGCATGTCCCGTCCTCGACTTGGGTCGAGCCCACAAAGATACGTGTGGGTTATTGGTTGAAACGGGCCCCCATTACTTGACACAAGCTATCCACCTAAGCTTGGTCCCCTCTAGTACATCCCACTTAACCTACTTTTTTTTTTAAATATTAATACCATTCAACAAACAAAATATTACAAACTACTACAGACTCGAGACAACCAGACCAATAAAACAGACTTAAAAACAAGCATAACATGACCAGACTCCTTTCACCAATCTTGAACCAACCAAACAAAGTCGCAGAGAGTAGAAACATAATCAACCACTAAACTCATAGAACAACAAATGATCAAAGCACAGCCAACAAGAACAGGCTCTCAAGTCCAAACTTCAAAGAAGAAAGCCCAAACAGCAAAAGTCCAGCATCCCCACAGACTGGAGACAGACCGAAAACAGAACAGAACAGGCCAGCAACAAAGAGAGCAAGGAAGACCACCACATCACTCACTGCCAGCACAATCAACCCAAAGATGGAAAAGCGGAGACACTTGTAATGGTCCACTGAAAAGTGGTGAACACACTAGAAGAGCGAGATAGCTTACCGGACGAAGGGCGACGTGACACCATGCAGATCGTGAAAGAAGGAGGCCATCACTGGCATGTCGAGAAGGAGTCTGAAACCAGCTTGATAGATAATGAACAGCAGCTAGGGCCCAGAATAGCAGGAAGATGGAACTATCAGAGTGGAGCCTGTAGAGCAACATAGCTCAGAACCCACAACCACATCACAACAACCACCCAAACTCGAATAAACACAACAGATCTGCAAATAAGCCGCCAAACCAACCAACAGCCATTGCTGAACCAACAAACCCTAGCTAGGAGGAGCTCAAGAGCAACTGCGGTTGAAGATTTCAGACAAAAGTTCATATCTGAGCGATAAAGCGCAATAGAGTAGAGGGAAAGGCGATTGCAAAATTGGTGAAAGGAATCAGACACAGAAAATGTAAAGGAAAAAAACGAAAGCAGAAAAACCCTAACACAATAGTGGATAAGGTGTTTAAGAGGATGGAGGACGAAGCGTTGAGTGGAAGAGATAGAAACGAAAAGACAAAAAGCAGAAAAGAGAGAAGGGAGAGGGTGGCGGCGGAAAACCTAGCACCATTAGAGACTCTCAAAACGGCTTTTTTTGGTATGATTGAAGGAGTTTTCTGCTTAACCTACTTCTTATTCATGTTCACTTACATGTTTCAATTTTGGTTAAGTGTTTCTAATCGTATTTCCAATGCCACCCAAGGCACCCACTAGATTCCACATGCCACCTAAGACACCCACTTAACCCCCTCATGTCCCACTACATGTTTATCTGGTTAAGTGTTTCTTAATTCATTAAGACCGTAACCTCATAAAGGCCTCTCTCATTAGACTGGCATTTATGGCATCTAGATTTGCCGGGAGGGTCCGGGCAGCCTTACACCACAAAAGAGCCTAACCTCGTGTCTTTACAATTTTTACGTATTTAGTTTATGCCTAAGACCTCTCACATTAGACTGCATTTTGTGGTAGCTGGATTTGCCGGGGGGGTCCGGGCAGTCTTACACCACAAAAGAGCCTAACCTCGTATCTTAGACGATTAATTATTCCTAATTAATCATCCCCCAATTTGAATTACTTTCCTTATTCAAATTATCAATCAATTCCAAATTTAACTATGGCCATAATTGACTCAATTATGTCCATCTATTTATGGTATGTAAAATCATACCAATTTTCATCACAAATTAATTTTATGTCATTTAAGGCATTTATGCCAATTAAACCTTTTATATTATCCCCTTTACCCCATGTTGTACGTTCGTTCGTTTAACGCAAAATATATGTTAGACTCGAATAGTCTAACTTATGGAATAAAAAGAAAACATCACAACATACATATAATAAAACTTGATCTAAACATAGGGGTGAACTTTCATGTGTGAATGATGTTCTACATCTAAAATTTGCATAGGCCAAAGTTACAACTTGCATAAAACTACATATGTCATAGATCCAAATCTAAAGGTGTAAACTTGTTGAGATAATGGTCACAAACTTGCATAAATCATGTATGTCATAGATCTACACCCAAAGGTGTAAACTTGCATAGGCAATAACCCTAAACTTGTCTAACATGATTCATATTCCAAACTCATATATTTATATAAACTTGCATATGTGATTTATGCAACATAACAATGGTCTAAACTTACATCTAAACATGTAAACTAGCATGTAGAATTTGGCATATAACTCACACATGTCATAACCTAACTTTTAGATCCAATTAACATAAAATAGGTGTCATGAAACATGTAAGGTTATGCATAAAAATCTACTAACTTGCATATAATCCACATCCAAATCAATATCTAAACTTGCATACATACTTATGATTTATCATATGAATCAACATAACCAACTAGCATATGAAACATGATGATTGGATTATACATAAAATTACAACATAGATGATAGCAACATAACTTTACAACATAGATGATAACATCACAACATAACATCATAGAATTTATAACATATATGATAACATCACAATCTTTCAACATATCTATAACATGCGGTCAATAATTCACATCACATCCATACAATCTGCATCAAAACTTAATCCAATTAAATTGCTAATTATTTTATTAAAGAAATCGAATTCACAACTCAAAGAAGGTCTTGAATTATGAATTCTGAGTTCTGAAGTTGTATTAGCTTTCCTTTAAAGAAGATTCGTTGTTAAAGTTGAATAGAACTGATTTGATTTTATGTTCTTCCTCTCTAATTGGTGGTGGCTACTCTAGGTTACAAGATGACAGCATGACGGCCATAGTTTCAGTTTTTATTTTGATTTAGGGTTTGAGTCTACCCATGTTTATAAAGAATTTTAATTTAATTAAACCATCGGATGATCTTAGGGTTAATCAAAACCATTCAGTCGGGATAGGGTGACACCTCAGCCCTAATGACTCAGCAAGGAGTCAGAAAGGACTCAACAATGAGTCACAACATGGGTCAGACTGAACCAGAAAGCTGTGCAGGTTTTCTCTCGGCCTGGGCGCACTTGGGAAGTGCGCCAATGCAAATTTGTATTGCCGCACTTCCCAAGTGCGCCAGTGCAATCTTCCTCTTTTTTTTTCTATTTTCCCTTCTGACTTCGTTCGTCCATATCTTCTTCATCTGATATCCGTTTTACGCAAACTTAGATTCTATCTCGACCAAAATTCTGAGATGGACACAATGGCGCAACGCATTTCCCTTAATTCTCACGTTTGAGATTAATTATTCTTTAATTTAGTTAATTCAATTATTCAAAAATCCGAGGTGTTACAAAATTGTTGGGATGATCAGCTCGAGCAACTCTATTCTTGCATGGTTCTTCTTGGAACAGGAAATAATTTTCCTTATCGTATAAAATTTCCAGAGATTCTAGTTGTTTTCTCTCGATCGAAGCTCCAAACTCAGAATCAGAAAGCACGCCATTGGTAAGATAACAAGGACGGCATGGGGTTGGGATCTTCGACCTGAACTAAGGAATTGTTGAAGAGTTTGATGTAGCTTTTGAGAGTTTCCCTAATGCCTTTGTATATTGGAGAGGGAGAGAGTGTCTTCGGTCTGGTGATGTGCATTCAGACCTTATTTTTCAAATTTGCTGCTAGCTGATCGAAAGTTACTATGGCTCTCGCAGGAATCGAGAGAACTATAGTAGGGCCACGTCTTCGAGAAAGACGGGAAAGAATTTGCACTTTACGGCGTCGACGGAATGGCTCAAGTTCATATGCCACTTGTAGCGGTTCAAGAAGTTTCGAGGATCGAACTTCCTCGAGTAAGCCGTAAGTTGTGGCATATTGAAGCGCCTCAGCCTTCAACATTAAGGACAGCTGGAGTGAAGGGATACGCCTTATACTAGTTTCCCAGAGTCGTTGACATTCCCCCGTGTTTCTCTCATGATCCTTTAGACCATTTTGGTGAGAACCAAAGGTTGGACCTCCACTAGATTCCAGCGGTCGTGGTCCACCTCGGGAGTTCTAGGCCTTGGGCACCTTTTGGATGAACATCAACATCATCCTCTGGTAAGTCATCAACCTTGATTCACTTATTTTGCGGAGGTTGGTTAAGTGGGACTTAGGCATGTTGCGCAGCTGGCTGAGTCGGCACCACGTTCTTATTAGAAGCAGGTGTATGCTACATTATCGAGGGTCTGGCGCTAGTTATAGGATCAAGACTAGGCCTCAACCAAGAGTGGTCAGAACAACAGTGCCCCTCTCTGATTATGTGCTTAGCACTATTGACGTTAATTATTTGCCATTGGCTACAGTTGCTATGATAAGTGTTGGAAGAAGAGCTTTCCGATATATACGGTCTGGGATGAGTGACCCTACTGGCTTGAAGGCGCATAATATCCCTATCGGTATTTTGGTGCGGTTTTTGCATCAATTCGATATTCTACATAATCTACTTGTTAACTTGTCGTTGGGTTTCCGCTAACTTTTTGGTCTTCTCGAAGAATTCATCTTGAATGACCGGAGCATTCGGATTGTAGGATGCCACCATATCCATAGTCGTCAAACCTTTCGAAATTTGATGTTAGGGAGAGGATTTCGATTTGACGGTCGAAGGATGACCAAGGACAATTTCCTTTCTTCAATATATCAGCAAACCCAGTCGGTAAATCCGAGAAGACCTTAGTAGCACTTTCAAACTTCGAATGAAGATAGTTGGAAAGATGAAGTCTTTGTTCTCAATAAAAGCACCAGAATGTTGATGTGCAAAAGTTGACACAACATCCAATGAGTTCCAAGACAATGAAACTATACGTTTAGAGTGGAAATAATATGAAGGAAGGTAAACTAACGAAGTATTTTATAGTGGTTCAGTCCGTGAGAACCTATGTCCACTTCAAAGATTTTGCTTGTTTTATTCACTTTCAATCAAAGTACAATGATGGGAACCGTAGGTCCATACAGATACATTGTCAATGGTGGAAAGTAAGTTCTACAAAGTCCAATATAAGGCTTAAGTCCTTCTTTCTGAAATGGCTATGCCATCGAAAATGCCCAAGTGTCTGAATAGAGGTCAATTTCTTCTTCTCGGAGTGATGGAGCAAGCTTGGGGGTCAAGGAGGCAATATCTTCTTCCAAAATTGTCAAATGAGCAAGATTTCAACCCTATTCTCATAGCAAAATGAGGGGTATTTATAAGGAGAAGGAACATATGAGAGTAGGTGGTAAGTACAGGCATGGAAGCACATGCCCCAAATTTCATATCTCCGGCTCAGTACCAACCCTGGGGTCGGTACATATCCCAGGACGTGGTCTCTTATCTTGAAACACTTTGACGCTATTGAACTTCGTTGCTTGGTTGCCTTTATATCCTGGATGGATGATGATTTCGTAGTTGGGGAGTTGAGTGATTAGGATTGAAATTGGTGGAAGGAATGATATCGATCCTGGGAGTTGACAGTGGGGATGCAAAGTTTGGTGTAGAGGTCCGAATACGAAATGTTCTGGAGGAGGCTATACCGACCCTTAAACGCTTATGCAATTTTAAGCAGTTTCGACGAGCCATGACGAAAATCTTTAACGACTCCATCCGGGCTTTGTTTTAGGGTATCTTGGTGACACTTCTGGGTTGTTTAACTACGCGAAAGGCCGAGTCATGCGGTCCTGGACTACTTCTGGTATCCGGGGAAAAAGGTCGGGTAACATACATAATTTATATCAAAGTATATATATACACACATATATATTATCTAAAATCTAAATAAATAATTTACGATGTATATTTATAGTAACTATGAGTTTCAAAAATTGAAAATATTTTTTAAAGTATTATATATTTTTATTATTATTTGAAATATACAAGATATGATAAATTCTTATAAAACATAAAGATGAAAATTTAAGTCTAATTTTTTTGAATTAGTTTATAATCCATTGCGATTTTGACATAAAATTAGAATTTTCAAACATATTTTTATACTTCTACAAATTATTTTAAAATTCAACCAAATATTTTTTAATTATTAAGTATTTTTACTTAGGAAAATTTTCATAACTCTTAAAACATTGCTCTTGATTTTCTAGAAATTTAAAATTTGATATTTATTATATAATTACTTTATATTATTTATTTATGATTGTTTGACCAATTTATCAATAATATAATAAATTAATATTAATAATGTATTTCGGTCTAGAGTATTAAAAAGAATTATATATATAATTTTGTTATAGTACAAGTTTACATTTAAACATTATATTGTTGACGTCAAAAATGACGTCAACACTTAAAACACGTATGAAAGCACCACAATCCAGCAATTCAAGCTCTCTACCAAAATGTTAGATTGGAAATAACACCAACCTCACAATAGACTATAATAGAGAACAAAAATGGAGAAAGTAAAATTAAAGTAATAAAGGAAAGAGAACACAAAGGTTTTTAGTTGATCGGTTGACTCAGGTCTACGTCCACTCTAAAAAAAATTCTTTTTGTCTCTATTGCAAATTGATTGTAGTTATAGCCCAATTGAGTGCAAAAAATAACAATGGAAGAGTCTTTTATGGAAGAAGAAGAATATTTATTTCCTTTTGTATAAGATCTGATAATTATAAGTGAAGAAAAACTTAGATTGGCTTAAAATTTCTCCTAGAGGACCTTCAAACTCAATCGAGCACCTTAAGGAAAGTAGGTCCAATTAGGCCTACAATCAGGAATTGGCACTAATCCCTATAGAGCATTAGTAAGGATCCCATAAGATTGGTGGTTTAGATGTTGCGATCCCTTTGGTATCTTATCCTCGATGTGTATGTCAGATCTTTGTATTTTATTTCCATAGTATCCGACATGAAATTCTGAGCAATTGAATTATTTTTGTTGTGTTAAACTACTGGTTTAATTTGTTGAGTTATAATGACCAAATCTGATTCCTTTCTCATGGTTATGACGATCTAATCCGGTCCCCTACCTAAGGCAAGGAATAAGGACTGATCCCATGCCTAAGAGAAGTGTCAATCTATACTCGGCCAATTCCAAAGGATTATTTACTTGATTTCGACTGATCACGATTTCATACTTTTATATATGGTTGATTTACGAGCCAATCGGCCAATACCTGTGGCATCCTACCTCGATGATTGAGAAGTTCATTTAACCAAATCAAACATATAACAGCCATGTAAAAAGGTAGGTCAACACTTTTCTTCCAAAGCGACTTGCTAAGGGAAAGCATTCTTTGAGTAAGATCCAATATCTAATCATCTGTAGACGAGTTTCCAAGCCTTAATCACTCAGGATCATCGACTGTTTATCCTTCATGTGTAAAGAAAATTTTAGTTCTCTAGTTTGCCTTTTTCATCCTTCATGTTCTTCATCTGGCTTTCTTTTTTTCTTTTTCCTCATTTTATCCTTCCTCATGTAACCCACCCCTCTTTACATCATTAATTTCATTCTGATTGGCTTCAGCATTCTCCCACCACATAAACCATTTAGTCTTATGGTAACATCCTCCATGGTCCATTAGATTATATCGCTCCAAAGTTGTTTTAAAATCCATGTTATTCGTGATTCTAGAAAACCCTACCATCAAAACTATATCGACAAATATCTAGTCTATCCACCAAAGCAAATGTCACAATAAACCATTTAAAGAAATTCTTGAGGGATTCTCACACCCTTTGCTATTGTCAAATTCACCATATTTTTAGGTCTTGAGATATAGACCTAAATTTCCTCATGAATTTGTTAATCAATTCCATATAAGTTCGTATATATCTGCTTTCCAAGCGTGTGAAGCAAAAAGCCACCAAAGTTGTCATATATAAAGGGAAACACTAAGCCACTACTTTCTCAGATGCCCCTAGTACCTTCATGTGTCATATATTTCTCATCAAATATGTTATAGGATTCAATGTCCCATCATAAATATCCAAATTTGGTAGTTTAAAGTCTAGTAAATTCTTAGCATGTCTGGTATTAGGGGTAAAACGATTTATGTTTACATCCTCTAAGTTCCTATTTTGAAACCCACCTTAAATAGCTTGTCTAATCATATCTGCAAGCCTTTCATTATCATTCATATATACCCTTTGATCCACAATCCTATTATGCCCTCCTCCGAATCCGTGAGAGAATTCCTACACATAGTCCTTATGTTTTTTATTCGTTGTTCAATCCACACAGCGCATCCAACACCAAACACAAGCCCTACAACATTCCTTACGAAATCAACTAGAGTTGTGCCCTCGGCTCTTATGGGATCAATGTTGATCTCAATATAGGGATCGATGATGATCTTTATATGGGGACTGGTGTCTATGTTGGAAATTTTAGAGGAGGAAGTGGAAGAAATTATAAAAAAATAGGATTTTTTATTTCTAGGAGAAGAAAACTTTTATTGCTTTGCTTGGTTGCTTTAATTTCCTTTTATTTTTTGCTTGATACAAATGAGGAGAGAGCTCTTCTATTTATAGTATATAATGGACAATTCTAGATTTGCAATATTCTAGGAATATATCTAAATATATGTGAAAAAATATCTTTTCCTAAATAATAACAACTTTAGAAGCTCTCTCAATAAACAATATAAAATATAAGAACACTCTAGAAATAAAAATCAAGTTTATTTATTTAACACCCCCCTTTAAACTTGATTTGTGATTCTAAGCAAATTCCTCAATCTGGCAAATTCTTCATACTTGAGCGGATCGTATTTCATGTGCTTTGGAAAGAACGAAGAAACTGGCAAAACCTTCTTTTTTCTTTTCTTCTTCTTCTTCGTCATTATTGCTATCACGGTCTTTGATGCAACTTCACAAATCTTTGTTGCAGTGCTCCATTCATCTTGCTTTCTTTCATTATTATGGGATATTCCAAAAGTTATGTGCTCTAACTTCCGTTTTTTCTGGTGTGATAAATTTGGAATGAGTCATATATGGCGTCTTTGAATTCTTTCAAAAATTCACTATTACAATCTTTGACCAATTCAATTTCTTTATTTGTTTTCCAAATTTTTTCAAAATTTGGCTTAATCAAGTTTATTTATTCAAGAACCCCCTTTAAACTTGATTTGTAACTCTAAGCAAATTACTCAATCTGGTAAAGTCTTCATACTTGAGCGGCTTGTATTTCATGTGCTTTGGAAAGAACGAAGAAATTGTCAAAACTTTCTTTTTTCTTTTCTTCTTCTTCTTCATTATCACTACCACGGTCTTTGATGCGACTTCACAAATCTTGGTTGCAGTACTCCATTCATATTGCTTTCTTTCATTGTTATGGGATATTCCAAAAGTTATGTGCTCTAACTTCCATTTTGTTCCCGTTTCATAAATTTTGAATGAGTTATATATGGCGTCTTTGAATTCTTTCAAAATTTCACTTTTACAATCTTTGACCAATTCAATTTCTTTATTTGTTTTCCAAATTTCTTCAAAATTTTGCTTGTGCTTTAAATTTTCACCATGCTCTTCGATTTCTCGTTGTTTCTTCTGTTCTTCATTTTCGTTACCTTTCCATTCACACTTTTCGTCATTGGAATCATCTTCTTTGTCTTCATCTTCTTCACTCTCTTTTATATTTAACTCTTTAGCATTCTCTTTCTTCACTTCATTTGTTTTGGTATGCTCTTCAATTTCTCCATCTTTGACTTTCTCTTTGATTTCTTCTTCGATTACTAGTGACTTTTTGCTTTTAATTTCTTTAATCATGATTTCAGCACTCTCTTGTCCATCTTTGAAGTTTTCTTCCTGGTTTTCTTTCTTATTGATAGCCTTAGCCTTTTCTTCCCTTTTGTTCTCCACTAGTGCCACATCAATATGGTCAGCAGTATTCTCTACTACAACTTCTTTTTTGCTTCTATATCTCCATTTTACTCTCCTTCTTCTCCTTCTCTGTCTCATCCATCATCTCTTCTTCAATAGGCTCTAGCCCGGTCTCTACTTTCTTCTTCTCTTGCTCCTTCACATTCACACTCTCGCTATCCTTCTTTTCATCTTTCACATCAATCAACTTATCTTCATTCATTATTTTTGCATCACCTTTTCCATATACCTTTCTCAAGAAAATCCATGAATCTTTTGTACACCTTTCTCTAAAATGAGATCCGAAGCTTTCTTATTGACGTTCTCAGCAATCACAGAAAGAGCACGGTAATCATTTCATTTTAATTTCGCAAAAGCTTTCTTGTCCATTTGCGACATGCTCTCGATGTCTTTACGCCATTCATAGCCATTTTCAACAATCTCCTATAAACCTTTGGAGATTAGCTCCTCTTTTTCCCTATTGTTTCATTACACAAAATTTTCTTTTGTGAGAACAAACAACGAGAGAAATATAAATGCCATAATTTCAACCTTCTTCTTGTTGAAAGGATCTTCAAGCTCCGATACCAGTTTGTTGAAACTTTTATAGCTCTGATACCACTTTGTTGGAAATTTTAGAGGAAGAAATTATAAGAAAAAAGGATTTTTTTAGGAGAATAAAACTTTTATTGCTTTGCTTGATTTCTTTTATTTCCTTTTATTTTTTGCTTGATACAAATGAGAAGAGAGCTCTTCTATTTATAGCATACAATGGACAATTCTAGATTTGCAATATTCTACGAATATATCTAAATATATGTAAAAAAAATACCTTTTCCTAAATAATAGAAACTTTAGAATCTCTCTCAGTGAACAATAAAAAAAATAAGAACATTGTAGAAATAAAATCAAGTTTATTTTTCTTATTATTTCTTCCTCTTCCTCCTCTAAAATTTCCAACAAAGTGGTATCAGAGCTATAAAAGTTTCAACAGTCTATCCCCTTGTGCTTGTCCTAGGGTTGACCATTGGTTGCTTTAATTGGTTTATCTGAGTGCTTGGTCTAGTTTCATACTCTTGAATACAAATTCCAACAATTCCAGCTACATTAGTTTGTCTAATCCTTCGGATGATGCATTCCCATTACCGTTTAGTTATCCTTGCCATCATTATAGCATGCATCTTGTACGTTATGATTTGCATCTCCTCTTTAGTGGTGTAGATGGATTGTTGTCTTCTGAGGATGTCACTTCGCCGCCTACATGTCTAGTTCTATGAGTTTCATTGATAACAGTCCTTTTTGTAGATACACTCGGTATTATTTATTCTTCCTAAGTTTTTCCAATTAGCAGGCGCAAAATTTTCCACTCAATGAAAGAAAAATGTTAACGATAAAAATGGTTGTAACACACAAAATTCATATGAGAACACCACAGTATAATAATCCAACCTCTGTTACTAAACTAATAGCAATTTAAATGGCACTGACCTCACAACAGAATATCATAGAGAACAAAAATGGAGAATGAAAAAATAAAACAAAGGAAAAGGAATGCAAAGATTTTATAGTGGTTCAGCTTACTCTGGTATGTGTCCATTCTATAAGTTTTCCTTTTATTTGTACTATGTACCCTTTATAGTTACAGTTATAATTTGCTATGATATATGAAACAAAATGGTAGAGTGCAGTTGTGGAAGAAGAAGAAAATCTCTTTCCTTATGCAGAAGGTTCAATATATATAGATAAAGACATACTTGGAATCCCCTGAAATTCCACGGAGAAGGCATCTAGACCCACACGAGTGCCTCTTAGGAAATTGAGCCCAATAGGACCCATTGTTAAGGATCAACACCGACCCCAATTGAGAGATCGATATCGATCCCATAAGATGGGTGATATAGAAGGTGCGAGACCTCCAAGTCCGCCTTCTCAATGTGTGTGTCGAATCTCTGTAGTTTAATTCCAATAGTTGTCCAATTGAAATTTTAAGTAGTTGATTGATTTTTGTCGAGTTGGGCTACTGGTTTAAGTTGCTAAGTTGCTCCGCTATGATTTCCTGCTCATAGGTATGACGATAAGATCTGATCCCGTATCTTGGATAAAGGATAGGTACGGATCACCTACTAGGGGAAGTGTTGATCCATACCTAGCCAATTTCACGGTGCTATCAAATCTTTAAACCCTTATTAGTACTTGATTTCCAAGCCAATTAGCGATCTCTCTGGGCTTCCTATCTCAATGATTGATAAGCCTATTTAGCCAAATCCGAGTTTAACGGCTTTGTAAGAATGCAGATTAATATATATATAGATGGCATGCTTCATGACACTCCTATTTGGGGTTCCAAATAGACCACACTTTTAGCCTCTCGTTTATATTTTAATAAGTTAATGGAAATAGAAAGATATAGTAGTAAGAGAGAGAAATATGAATTTGTTGTGGAAAATAGGGGTTGTAGGGGTGTTGTATTGCTTGGGTGCTGCCAATCCTATATATAATTGTCTTAATAAGATATATTTATATATACACACACATATATAATTAATTAGAAATATATCCATTATAAGTATATAAAAGTATTTGGACAATGTACAATACATATAGAATGAGTTAATGTGTCCATTACGATCTAAATCTCGATATCTATATGTTAGCATGTTCTACCTTTCATGGAGTATCATGTCACATGCGCTCATACATATACTTATACATACATATGTATATATATATATATATATATATGATACTCGTGTATATTTATATACAAAATAAAAACAAATCAAATCAAATTCAAAGAACAATTTATAAATTTAAAATGACATATAATATTTTATTTGAATTAAATTTATAGATGTTCCAAATAAGTTTGACTTCATTGGCCTAATAATGATCCAATAGGATTAAAAAAAAAATTGAAATTCATTCATATATTTTGTTGCGGGTCGACCTCGATCTAGTAATGGTATCAAAACATAATAGCTTACATAGTGCATTTAGTTATGCTATGGTTAACTAGTTAAGCTTATAGATAGTAGGGTGCCTAGAAAGGTGATGTTCAAGATTGAGTTTGGGTAATCAAATACTCGATCCTACTTGTCTTATAGCCCGGTCGAACAAATATATGAGCTAAAAGGTTTTCCATAACAGAAAATGCCCAATTTAAATATATTATACTATATGATTTATGATTTCCAGATGATATTATATTATTCATATATATTATTATTATGTTGCTTGTTATGTGAGATTATTATAATTGTCATCAATGATGTTACATATTAGAGTGGTCATATGTATGTTTTAATTTTACTAAAGAAAATACAATTTTAAATATGGATCTACACTGCACAGTCAAATAAATTTTATTTTAATTAATATCATTTTATTAAAGTGTGTGTGTGTAAATGTGTGTGTGTATGTGTATATATATATATATATTTACATATTACCTAACTTTAATCATATGACTTGTATTTCATTATATCATCATATTATGCATTAATAATTATGTTACTACCAAATTCAACACCGAAACCTGCTGTCGGTGAAGGGGTAGCGGATCGCAACCAGCTCAAAAGAGTGATCCGAAAACATGAAACCGACAACAGACTACTAAAACAATTAAAGCCGAAAGCATCAAAGTGACATTTTGGTGAATAGGCTATCGACACCAACATAAAAGAGAAAAGCTTGGTACCGATAGAAAGGGGTTCGTAACAAAGTAGTTCCGACATCGAGGGCAATCAGCATGGACCCAAGTTTGAAAGTGAACAAAAGAAAAAGACCCGAATGCATTCTAGTACTAAAAGCGGATAATGATGGATTGCTGGATGTTGATGACCTGAGACCCAAAACCAAGAGGGAATTTTATATTGTCCAAGACACGATAAGAAGCACCAAGCGAAGCAAAAGGAAACAAAAGGGCTATCGGCCCTAATTAACTTAGGGTCAATACATAGAAAGGAAAATATGTTAGAACCACAAGAATCAGGAACACAAGGGAAGCATTCTGAAAGGTAGCTATCGAGGCCAGAGCTTGTTAACCCCCGAAAGACAGCTTTGAAAGCCTTATGGTGATGCACCGAGAGCATGCTTCTGTAAGACCAAGACTAGTTCCACAGACACACTGAAAGTAAACCTAAAGTTTATAAGTAGAAGAGCTATCCATACTAATTTTCTTAGTGTTGATGCCAAAAGAGGTGAAGGTTTTGAAGTCCTAAGAAACGAAAGCACAAGAGTAAAGCTACGAAAGCTCATAGATGAAACCAGAGTTTGCTGTTAAGAACCGAAAGTTATTCCGGAAGCTATCCTTACTAATGGAATTGGTATCGATACATGTGAGAAGCGACATCAAAGTTAAGCTCCTAAAACCAAAATTGATACACTGAAAGCAAGGTTAGATTCGATAACAATGTTGAGAAGAAAGAAAGGCAGAACCGAGACAACCAAAACCGAAAATTGTAGAGCGGCAGACACCATGCTGCCACATCCGAAAGGGGATTCTGCTGAGACGATGGAAAAATGGGAGCCGATTTGTCTATAAACAAGACCTCAGGGGTCACATTTTGAAGGACTTTTCTCATTCCCTAACCTTGTACTCATTTCTTGTAGAGTAAACCCTTATGTACTCAAATCAATGAGCAATAAAGAGTGAATCGATTTGGGAACTTCCTTTGTAAGCACTTATGTACTCAAATCAATAAGCAATAAAGAGTGATTTGACACTTAGCATAGTTTACCTTTCTACTTCTTTTGTCTGTTTCATTACGGTTTCTCCACGATAAGAGTTTCGTTCCAGAGCCTCACCCTCAAGCCAGATTACCGAAATACCCTTCTACAAACCGTATAACTTCCAAACTTGTGTTGCACTTAGGGAACTCTTATCCCAAGGTAATTATTTGTTATTAAGTCTTGTAAGCATGATACTCACCTCTTGAGGGAAGAGTAACTAATCTTAGGGATCAAGACCTTGATATCTAGGAAACGGTGAACTAACTCAAGCTTGTAGGAACTAAATAATCCCCCTACCTCCATTACGTCCATATCTTTATACCTATTTCCGGTGTTGACAAAAAATATCGTTAACATTTTGGCGCTAGAAGGAGGGCTTGAACTCCGATCTTGTAGTTAACAGCCACAATCCTAACTATGTTGTTCCGTCTCGGATTGGACTAAGCTTTGAAGAAGCAAGATTATGGGCAAAGAGTCCCAACAAGAATTTTTTGGATCTCAAATAGCCATGTCATATATTACTAATCCAGGAGTGATGAAAGAACAAAGGTTAAGAACGGAAGCCTCGCGAATCATCAATTAGAAAAAGGAAGTTGAACAATACGATTCATATTATTGGAGCAATAACCCTTTCCACATGGGACAAATCCTAACCTTGAACCTAAGTGGTTATACATCAAAAGAGTATAACCCATTATCTCACATAAAAAAGGTCATCTAGGAGCAAACCAAGGGAATAGTATTCAAATAAGAAATAATGAGAGACTTCAACGGTTTACTTCCAAATAGACTAAAAGAATAGCCTTCAGTCTCAAGACACTTTGAAAAGAAGGATCGAAGATATGAATGAAGTATCATGACTAGGGAATAAAAGGGTTAGATTCCAAAGACAAAGAGAACATTTCGTGTCAAGATTACCGAAATGTTGTCACCTTACAACTTCAATTGAAAATATCTACTTCCTAACCAAATATGATCTTAATTTCTGGCTATCTACAAAGAAGAAGCCTAAATATGAAAGGAAATTGGGTGGGCCATACTGTCACTATCACATGATAAATGGACACGGAACCAACCATTGCAGAGTTCTCGAAGGAATGATTATCAAGTTCTTTAATCAGGACCAATTGCAATACTTTGTGAAAGAATCAAACCAAGTCCAACAAAAACCTTCTTGAAAAAAGGAGTGCCTACATAACTAAGGGTATGGAAACACTCTCAAAAGTTGGGACAACCCGAAATGGGTCAAATGGATAGAAACCATTGTCACTACCATGATGGTCAAGGCAAGGCACCCCTTGGAGGGGCTAGTGGGTAAGCCTTTCTCCGCGCCCAAATCGGAAATGAACCGCTTAAAGCATCCAAAGTGTAAGCCTCTGATCCATGCCAGAATTAGTCCGGATGGAGCATCCAATTATAATGCCCTTTTTATGCTCGCAGAAGAGTATGCCCTGACTCTGCTATGAGCTAAGAACGTCGTACCTCTGCTCGTAGAAAAGCACGTCCTACCTCTGCTTATGTTTCTCGTATCCCGCAGAAGTGAACGAAAAACCCTTATCACTGCCTACGATGACCGGGGTAAGGCACACCTTGGAGGGGGTGGAGTGTAAGCCTCTATCACCGCCTATGATGGACAAGGTTGATCATCAAAAGAGTAAGCCTTCAGATCGCGTCTACGATGGCCCGGTTCAAACATTTTAGCCCTTGTCACCGCCTACGATGGCTAGGGTACGACGCCTCTTGAAGAGAGGTCGGATAAGTCCTTAGGTCCTATTTGAGAATAAGCTAGCCAAGCGCACCGGATGCACAGGCACAGAGAGTGGAAAACAAAGCACGCCCATCCTCTGCTTTGACAATTATAAGCCCAAAGAGTGGTTAACAAAGAACGTACATCCTCTGCTTTGCGAAATAAACCCGAAAGAGGGTGACACTTCTATTAATACCAGATGTGATCAAA
This sequence comes from Allium sativum, assembly GCA_030737875.1. Classification (NCBI taxonomy): domain Eukaryota; kingdom Viridiplantae; phylum Streptophyta; class Magnoliopsida; order Asparagales; family Amaryllidaceae; genus Allium; species Allium sativum. Next base: position 226,529,817 of record CM060919.1, on the reverse strand, counting down.
TATCGGAATCTGGGTTGGTTCGGGACTTCCATAATACCAGATGTGAATTTCTAGCCTTCTATCAAATACCTGAATCTGGGTTGGTTTGGGACTTCTATTATTACTAGATATGGATATCTGGTTTTCTATCAAATACTTGAATTTAGGTTGGATTGAGACATCTAATTACTTACCAGAAGGATAATTCTAGATTTCTCTTATTAATACCCTAATATGGGTCACATGATTCTAATCTTATCCTAAAGAAAGGATCTTCCATCAATACTCGGAGCAATAACTCGAGTCTACTATCTGGAAGCCTTCAAACGAAGGATATGGTCTTCCCCATCTTATAGGGAGATTCCCTAAACTCATTAGCCTATTTATTGCCAATTATATAGAGTACTTATGATCACACTATCCTAACACCTCTTCATTTATAAACAAGTTACAGACCAAGCATTGTCCCATGTAGAACGGACAAGCCATCACATATTTCTTACTAGGTAACACCATTACATTGTATGTTAAATATGTGTAAGAACGACACAGTAGAATTCTTAGAGATGAAGAATAATCTCTATGAGAATAAGGGTCACGCATTAGGAAATACATACACAATTTGCAAGGTTATTTATAGAGTTACTTCGTTAACTACTCAACATAACGATGGAACATTAATACTACTAATATGATAGTCTGCACCTCATGGTCATCGGGTGAGGGAGGAACGATGGCATGTCGAAGCGCGAGGCACAGAAGCTCATTAATCTTTTGTCTCTTTTCCCTTATTTTATCACAACTATCTTAGGGCTTAATTTGAAGCTTCGAAGCTCGGTTGTAAGCCTTACACATAGCTTGAAGAGTTTTATTTTCTTTCTCCAAATCAAAAATGCTTTTTTGTAAAGCATGTCTTTCTTTTCATATTTTCTTAACTTTGGAAACATAATAATCAATATGCCTGAGCATATCCTCATTATACCTTCTATCATAAAAACCTTTTATATCAGCTTTAACTTTCTGGCACCTCCTACTGACAATGAAATCATCTAACCCAGGAGGAGGGTTTTTCATATAATAACATATCTCGGATTCTGAAGCATCGAGCTTAGCCATGACTTGTAGAGACTTAGATACAGAAATGTCAATAGTACACTAAAAAAAAATCCTAAGTTTTACAGTTTGTCAACGCATTGTCAAGCTCAACCTCCAAATCAACAATTTGCCGATGTAATTCAACTACTTCCTCATCCAAGTCGATGGAGGGGTTCATTTTTATTTCTTTCTTCAGCTCAAGGATAGTTTTATCCCTTTTCCTTAGTTGTCCTTCCAAAATATTTACTTGTTCGCTCAAATGCTTCATAGTCAACTTCAGAAATAAAATGGGTTCATTTCTAGTGTTAACAAAAGGGTCCTCTGAAACGCCTCTCTAATCTATAATTTGTAATACACCCTCCCCAATAGGGGGGATCTTTAGTTTGAAGTTCCTACTTTATAAACATATAAACCATTATTTATAGGTCCTACTTTCAAAAAGAAATAATAATAAACCATAATTTTCATCTTTCAAGAGGGGAAATACATGGATCCTCCCAGAACCATCTAAAGTAGTTTTAATTACAAATATTACATATTTTAATTATTTCCCTCAATACACTTGTTATTCGTATTGCGTATCATCTTTGCATGATGAGCTCTAATTTTTCTTAATGTCGCCTCTTGATCATCACCTAGGAAGTTAAAGGGAAGTTGGGGATACTTCATGTAAATATGCTTAAGATCTTTCAAAAAGTGATCCCTATTGAACTTACAAGATGTTGTTGTTAGAGGCTCTCTCTTCAACCTAGATAATGAATGTAAATCATCCTTGGGAACAATGTCATTGGCAAAAACATAGTCATGTCGTAATATGAAAAGAAGGACAATGGTTATAGATAAGAAAGGGACATCCCCAGAAGTATACATCCATGACATTAAGTTTTGTAAATACCAATAGGTTTAAAGGCAAAGTAGGTGTAACACCCCACCTCCGCTAGGGTCACTCACAAAGGTAATGCACTAGTTTTGGTGGAGTATTATCTAGGTAAACATACACAGAGATATCACAAGGCAGAACATAAATAAAGCAGCGGTAGAAATTAAAAACCAAATTTTTATTACTTTCAAGAAAAGAGTCAAAATCTCATATATCCAAGGTACAAATTATTCCATTATATCAAGTTCCAAATAAAGAAGCATAAACTTAAGATAACAAAAGTAAATTATTCCCCATAAATAGCAGAAGTGCAGCCATAGCATAGCTCAAGACCAAACCGTACATGAGCTGACAGAAAGCAAGCTAACTCCAAGCTAAGAGCTAGTATTTCCTCCCTGAGAACCTGGGGGAGGGGGGGACAAAAGAAAAAGAGGCAAAAGGAAAAGGGTCAGTCATAAGACTGGTAAGCCCTAGTGACTTTCAGTATAAAAACTAGTAAAGGTAACATGACATGTGAAAACTAGAATTAAACATAAGGATGATAACAGGACTGGTATGATAATTAAGATAACAAGATAAGTCAAGTCTAGCATCGCATATTCAAGATTCGCTGCACCAACCGTACTAGTGTTCTAACCCATGTCAAGTATTAATCATGAAATGATCCCTTGGCCCAATATCATGAAGTGACCCATTACGGGGTCCTACGGTACGATCTACTAATCGATCGACTCCCTACAAGTTCTAACTCGTCAAGTGTCTATGTCATACAACCCTATCCTGAAATGTAATCACCTGTGCTAGGTCCACTATAGGGTGTATCAAGCCCTATGGTGCCAACCACCGACACGAATCAAGCACGCATAGTGTAAACCTACTGGTGCCTAATGCCTGCTTTTTCAACTCCGGACTACGTGCATGACCATAGTCCGCCTGAACCTACAATGGTGCACCTACTCAGCCGTCGTTTTGGTCGCTTACAATCAGCCCAGTAATCGTGCCCCACCCTGCCTAGTCCCAGGGTATCATGATACATCTAAGAGGGTTACTACTGAAAAGGACCGCGTAACTAGGGTTTCTAATGGGTTAAGTGTTGTCATTCAAATTCGTAACATAACCCTATCCAAATCATGTATCAAGTTGGTTAAGTGTGTTCAAGTGATTCGTGACTTAACCCTATTAAATCATCGTGTCAAATTGGTTAAGTATATTCAAGTGGTTCATGACTTAACCCTATCATGTGGCATTAATTCATTAATGCACCCCAACCTCTCACATTAGACTAATTGTTGTGGTCACTGGATTTGCCAGGCGGTTCTGGGCAGATTTACACCACAACATAATCTAATCTCGGGTTTTACGTGCGATATGACCAACTACTCACATTGGATCCTATTGTTTGCAGTCACTGGATTTGCCAGGAGGTTCCGGGCAGATTTACACTGCAAACTCAACCCAACCTCGAGTTGGCCATTTTCAAATTCATTCTAAGTGTCATGTCCAGATTCGAGTTTCGAGTCTAAATTCATGTCAAGTTTTCAGGTCATGTTTCATGTCAAATCATGTCAAGTTCATGTCCATATCCAGCTTCATGTTATAACAACGTTCATGTTCAAGTTCAAAGCCAATTCATGTTTTACCTAATCTACCCAAATCGTATTCCCATCGCACGTAAACTCGAATCGATACAAATAAATCTAATTAGGGAATAACATAAAAAGGACGGGTATAAGGTGGCAAAAGTGATTACTAGCATAGCATGGTGTAACTTGAGATAAATGATTACAACATTACTGGCATATGGAATATCGGCCTCAAACATTAAGATTCCAAATCTAGCAAAATAGGGTACTCGTCATGATAATAGTTGACATAAGGTGATAGTCATAAACTTGTGATTAATAACAGATTCAACATTGCAGGCATGATATTATGAGGGGTTTTTCTTTTTGATTCACAACATGAATAGGTCCCAAATCAATGTCATTGTAATATATACCCAAAAGTCAAGATCCAAGATGAAAAAGAATGGGTGTGAAACAGTCATCATACACAGGTCTAATTTCAATTTACAACATATTCATATTACGTTTACAGTTTAAATCTAAAAGTAATTGGGGCTTACAGATCGTGGTTCGAGAATTAGAAAAAGAAAGTCGATGTTGAATCTTTATATGCTTAGTCGAGTCCTAACAGAAATTCCCAAATCAGCAATTCCCTTAACGTAGTTTCGACGTAGAAGTAGTCCCTTTCTCAAACTTTTCAACCAGAATTAGAGCAGCATAAGGTCAGAGAGAATTTTGTGTAGAGAGAGACTAGTGTAAGGGGCTGTTTATATAGGGTCAGGCCAACGAATGTAGACAGAAACGAGGCCAGAAACATCAGAGCGAATCCAGCTTCAAAAGTGGGCTCGACCACCAGGTCGACCCCGAGGTCGACACCCAGGTCATCACTATGGTCGACCTGGTCCTGGGCAGGTCGACTCTATGGTAGACCCCCAGGTCGACTTGGTCCTGGGCGGGAAATTTCCCGCCCAGTCTGTTCTGTGGTCTGAATTCGAAATTTGAATTCGAATTCTGAGCAAATTTCGAATTCTGAGCTGTTTTGAACTTGAAATTTTCTGAAAACTTTGAAAATTCATAACTTGGTCATACGGACTCCGATTTTCAAAAACTCGGACTCGTTTCCGAGCAGAATTTCGAGACAAACGCAATGGTGTAACCCGTTTCCCTTGATTCTTATTTTAAAAATTAATTCTGCCTTGATTTATAGTTATAACACGTTATAAAAATACGGGTTGTTACATTCTCTCCCCCTTAAAGGATTTCGTCCCCGAAATCTCTAAGTTGGGGAGGATGTGTCCTACCATCCATCATCCATCTACTCAAAACATCATCCACAAGCAACTGTTGTCCTTAAAAGGTTTCTAGTGCTATATGAACCTATGCAGAAAGTGTGTGTTTATGTACTTATCTAATGCAAAAGATCAGGCGGTTACTGATTCAGTAGACCTCCTTTATGCAAAATATGCTAGTGTAATGAATCCAACATGTATGCAAAAATTCCTAACATACTTTATAATCTCTACATGAGTGCACAAACATTCATTCATATGCAACATCCAAGTGATAGCATAACAAGTTCCATCCATGTACAAGTATAAGCACTCATGCATATGCAACATGAAAATGTGACTGAGCCGATCTAGTGCCTAATGTGTGTCATGCATCCACTAGCAATCACTTGCAAACACTTGCAACCATTTGCAAACATCAACCATAACATGTTTCAATCACATGTTTACATCCATATGGTCCTAAGGTTCTCAAGATAACATCGAGAAGATAACAAGACAAACATAGGTAGTAAAAGCATGATACGAAAGGGTTTTCAAGTAAAAAGAGATCGAGAATGTACCCTCAAAAAGAAAGGGGTAAAGCGTGCATATCTTCTCTTCGGTTTCCCAAGTTGCGTCTTCTTGGGCTTCACTCCACTGCACTTTAACTAGCTTGACTTCTCGATTCCTTAGCTTCTTAATCCCCTTTCCTAAGATACGAATTGGAACTCGCCTCAATGTTGCTTCTTTTTCCACTTCTACGCCTTCAAGGATGCTTGACTCAACCAATTCGGCCGACTCATGCAAGAACTTTCGGAGATGCAAGACGTGAAAGACATTGTGTGCTCCAGTCAGCTTCTCGGGTAAGTCTACCTTATAGGCCATCTGTCCAATCCTCTCAGTGATAGGGAACGGTCCTATGAACCTTGGTGCTAGATTTCCAACTGCTCCAAAACGAACTACATTGCGTAACGGAGAAACTTTTATAAAGACCATATCTCCGACTTCGAACTCTAGGTCTGTCCTTCTCTTGTCCGCATAAGCTTTCTGTCTTTCTTGTGTCGTTTTCATCCGTCTTCGTATCAACTCAACCTTCTCAGAAGTGTCCCTTATCATGTTGGGCCCAAGTATAAGCCTATCTGTCGTTTCCCACCAACAGGTTGATGATCTGCACGGTCTTCCATACAAGGCTTTGAACGGTGCCATCCCGATGCTAGCTTGATAGCTGTTATTATAAGCAAACTCTACAAGAGGAAGATGGTCTTCCCAAGTACCACCAAAGTCAAAAATGCATAGCCTTAGGAGATCATCTAGTACCCTATTTACCCTTTCGGTTTGTCCATCCGTCTGGGGTGATAGGCTGTGCTTAAACTCAGTCGTGTACCCATTGCTTCTTGCAGACTATTCCAAAACTGGCTAGTGAAAATCGGCTCACGATCACTAACTATACTAGAAGGAACCCCGTGCAACCGTAGTACCTCTCGAAGGTAAATAGACGCTAGCCATGATGCGGTCCTCTTGCTTTTCTCCAGAATGAAGTGAGCACTTTTCGTGAGTCTATCAACTATGACCCATATGCTAGTATTTCCCTTCCTTGACCTAGGCAGTCCATCCATGAAATCCATCGAGATACTCTCCCATTTCCATTGCGGAACCTCCAAAGGATGTAATAGCCCACCGGGCTTCTTCGACTCGGCCTTTACTTGTTGGCATACCATGCACCTTGAAACGAACTATGCCACATCCTTTTTCATCCCAGCCCAAAAGAACATGCATTTCATATCTCTGTACATCGTATCCCCTCCGGGATGTATAGTCATCTTCGAGTGTTGCGGTTCTTTGAGAACTTTCCTTACTGAGTCTCCCACTTGTGGGACACATAGCCTTCCATCACGCCTTAGCCATCCCTTGTCATCTATGGCATACCTACCGAGGTGACTTGACGTCTCACCACTAATCAGCTTGTCCATGATTTCGACTATTTGTGGGTCTTCCTTCTGTGAAGTGCCCACTTGATCTAGGAGTGTAGGTAATAACTCAAAAGATGCTAACGTATCAGTCAATGATTCAACAGCAGGTGTAAAATCAAAGGTTGCTATAAACTCCAGACTTTTCCTTTCAACGAACAAGGGACTCAAGGTCAACCTTTTCCTACATAGCGCATTCGCCACCACATTACCCTTGCCAGGGGTATAAGCTATATCGAAGTCATATGATGCCAAGAATTCCATCCACCTCTGTTGTCTCAAATTCATATCTTTCTGTGAGAAGAGGTACTTAAGCGATTTGTGGTCGGTATACAGCTTGAACCTCTCCCCTAGAAGATAATGACGCCAAGCTTTAAGCGCAAAAACAATCGCGGCCAACTCCAAGTCATGCGTGGGATAGTTTTTCTCATGAACTTTAAGTTGTCTGCCCCCGTAACATATTACTCTTCCATCTTGCAATAGGACAGCGCCTAATCCCGCGCCGCACGCATCTATGTACACCGTAAACACCTTGCCTCCGTCAGGTAATGCCAAAACGAGCTGTGGTGAGGGCTCTCTTGAGTCTCTGAAAAGCAACGTCACACTCTACATCCCATGCAAAAGCTAGGTTCTTCTTTGTTAACTTAGTAAGAGGGGCTGAAATCTTAGCGAAGTCCTTAATGAACTTCCTGTAGTAGCCCGCCAAACCGAGAAAGCTCCTCACCTCCGTTGCATTCTTAGGTATTTTCCAGTCTTGTACCGCAACTACCTTTGCGGGGTCCACGGCTATGCCTTGCTCAGAAACTACATGTCCAAGAAACCGAACTTCCTTCCTCCAAAAATGGCATTTGGAGAACTTAGCCTTTAACTGGTGTGCTCTAAGCATTTCCATGACTTCCTTGAGATGTCTAGCATGCTCTTCTTAATCTTTTGAGAAGATCAAAATATCATCCACGAAAACCACCACAAACTTGTTAAGGAACTCCTGAAACACCCTACTCATCAAATCTACAAAGTACGCGGGTGCATTCGTTAACCCAAACGGCATGACGAGCCATTCGAAGAAACCATCTAGAGTCCTAAACGCAGTTTTGTCAATGCTATCATCAGCCACTCTAAGCTGATGGAATCCTGTGGCTAGATCGAGTTGAGAGAAAACAGATGCTCCCACAAGCTAGTCAAACAAATCTTCGATTCTTGGCAGTGGGTGCCTATTTTTCTTAGTTAGCTTGTTTAACTCACGATAATCTACGCATAAACAAAGCGAACCATCTGCCTTAGTAGCGAATACCACCGGAGCACCCCATTCAGGAATGCTTCGTCTTATGAAATTTTTCTCAAGCAACTCCTTAACTTGTTTACTGAGCTCTCTTCTTTCTCGAGGGGCCATGTGCCTAACGGGCAATGAAACTGGCTTGGCATTATCAACAAGATAAATTCGGAAGTCTATCTCACGTTTAGGAGGTAACCCCCTCACCTCATCAAAGACGTCTGGATATTCTCGGACCACTCTTACAGATTGCAAGTTATCGACGGACGAGTCAAGAGATCCAAGATAACACAACATGACCGGACCCTTAGGGTTACAAGAAATTTCAAGGGTATTATCGAGGCGAGTCATGAGCCTTACTACCCTTCGTTCACAGTCAAGAATGGCTCTATAACTGGACAACCAATCCATACCTAGGATCAAACCGTATCCCATAAATCCGAGAACATAAGCATTACACGTGAATTCTACGCTTAAGATAGAGATCCTCCAATCCACACACATCATAGAGAAATGGGCGGAGCCCCCAATTGGATTTGAAACTATAACGGGATCCTCAACCAGACTAGTACTTAGGTGCAGATTCTCAACAATATCAGAAGAAATAAAAGTATGCGATGCGCCAGAGTCAAAAAAGGTTCGAATAGGAAAGTCAGAAATGTAAACAAGGCTTTCTACGGAAATGTTACTACCTCGGTCAAGTGCTGGAGTGGTGTTGAGAGCATGCAACTGCCCTCCAGAAGGTCCTGCTCGCTGGGTCTGCCCTTGCCCCTGTCCTTGCTTCTTAGGGCAATCCTTGCTGATGTGTCCAGTATCTCCACAATGAAAGCATTCACCCAACTTCCTCTTCTTTTTTCTACAGTCTTTAGCTAGATGTCCTGTAGTACCACAAAAGTTACATTTCCTTGTCTCACATGCCTTGTTATTATTGTTGTTGTTTCCCTTGTTATTCTTGTTTCCTCCCTTCTTGAAGTCAACCTTCTTATTCTGAGTCTCTTTAGGCTTAACCTCCTTCTTGCTATTCTTGTCTTCCTCATGAAGTAGAGCCATATCCACCAAGCTTTCAAAGGTCGCCCCCATGGGTATATGAGTTATGGACAAACTGTGTAGTGGCTCGTTCAATCCTCGAGAAAAGCGTACATCCTTTTTCTAGGCCGTGTTGACCAAGTCCAAACTGAACCGAGCAAGCTGATTAAACTTATTCACGTACTCCCTAACAGACATGTCCCCTTGCTTGAGTGCTAGGAACCTCTCCATCTGAAGGTTCTCTTCTGCCGACGATAAGAATTTAAGCCTAAACCTCTCTCTAAAGTCTGCCCAAGTCCCAACTGGCCTGGTAGCATTGGTGACTTCCTACCAAAATGCAGCTTCCTCTTTCAAAAACCATGCTGCCAACTGAACTTTCCTATGGTCCTCCACATCAAAGATAATAAACAAGTCTTCAGTCTCCTTTAGCCAGTTTCGTGCCTCAACAAAGGTTTCGGTTCCGACGAAGTTCTTGTCGTCCATTGCTTTAAAGTCTTTGCATATTTTGGCAAAGGCGGTACCAGGAGGAGGAGGAACCGCGGCCACTGGGGGAGGAGGAGGAGGGATGTCTATCGGGCCCGCGTCGTTGGCCCTAGCTTCTAAGTACCTTCTGAACCATCCAGGTACGGGTATTCCCTCAGGAAGGTTAAGATCAGACATGCTGAAAAATGAAAAGAAAAAGGTTCAAACGAGGAAACAAAGGAAGGTGCTAATGGCTTTTGGGGAATAGCCTTTTTAAACATAAAACTTTTCTTGAAAAATGCTTCTTTATAAATGGTTTTGAAAATAGTTTCAGAAGGTTTTTAAAACTTTTGCCCAGCCTTGTAACCTTCTGCTCTGATACCAAATGTAACACCCCACCTCCGCTAGGGTGACTCACAAAGGGAATGCACTAGTTTTGGTGGAGTATTATCTAGGTAGACATACACAGAGATATCACAAGGTAGAACATAAATAAAGCAGCGGTAAAAAAACCCAAATTTTTATTACTTTCAAGAAAAGAGTTAAAACCTCATATATCCAAGGTACAAATTATTCCATAATATCAAGTTCCAAATAAAGAAGCATAAACTTAAGATAACAAAAGTAAATTATTCCCCACAAATAGCAGAAGTGCAGCCATAGCATAGCTCAAGACCAAACCGTACATGAGCTGACAGAAAGCAAGCTAAATCCAAGCTAAGAGCTAGTATTTCCTCCCTGAGAACCTGGGGTGGAAACGAAAGAAAAAGAGGCGAAAGGAAAAGGGTCAGTCATAAGACTGGTAAGCCCTAGCGACTTTCAGTATAAGAACTAGTAAAGGTAACATGACATGTGAAAACTGGAATTAAACATAAGGATGATAACCGGACTAGTATGATAATTAAGATAACAAGATAAGTCAAGTCTAGCATCGCATATTCAAGATTCGCTGCACCAACCGTACTAGTATTCTAACCCATGTCAAGTATTAATCATGAAATGATCCCTTGGCCCAATATCATGAAGTGACCCACTACGGGGTCCTACGGTATGATCTACTAATCGATCGGCTACCTACAAATTCTAACTCGTCAAGTGTCTGTGTCATATGGCCCTATCCTGAAATGTAGTCACCTGTGTTAGGTCCACCATAGGGTGTATCAGGCCCTATGGTGCCAACCACCGACACGAATCAAGCACGCACAGTGTAAACCTACTGGTGCCCAATGCCTGCTTTTTCAACTCCGGACTACATGCACGACCATAGTCCGCCTGAACCTACAATGGCGCACCTACTCAGCCGTCGTTCTGGTCGCTTACAATCAGCCCAGTAATCGTGCCCCACCCTGCCTATTCCCAGGGTATCGTGATACATCTAAGTGGGTTACTGCTGAAAAGGACCGCGTAACTAGGGTTTCTAATGGGTTAAGTGTTGTTATTCAAATTCATGACTTAACCCTATCCAAATCATGTATCAAGTTGGTTAAGTATGTTCAAGCGATTCATGACTTAACCCTGTCAAATCATCGTGTCAAATTGGTTAAGTATATTCAAGTGGTTCATGACTTAACCCTATCATGTGGCATTAATTCATTAATGCACCCCAACCTCTCACATTAGACTAATTGTTGTGGTCACTGGATTTGTCGGGCGGTTCAGGGAAGATTTACACCACAACATAGTCTAACCACGGGTTTTACGTGCGATATGACCAACTACTAACATTGGATCCTATTGTTTGCAGTCACTGGATTTGTCGGGCGGTTCCAGGCAGATTTACACTGCAAACTCAACCCAACCTCGAGTTGGCCATTTTCAAATTCATTCTAAGTGTCATGTCCAGATTCGATTTTCGAGTCTAAATTCATGTCAAGTTTTCAGGTCATGTCCATATCCAGGTTCAAGTTATAACAACGTTCATGTTCAAGTTCAAAGCCAATTCATGTTTTACCTAATCTACCCAAATCGTATTCCCATCGCACATAAACTCGAATCGATACAAATAAATCTAATTAGGGAATAACATAAAACGGACGGGTATAAGGTGGCAAAAGTGATTACTAGCATAGCATGGTGTAACTTGAGATAAATGATTACAACATTACTGGCATATGGAATATCGGCCTCAAACATTAAGATTCCAAATCTAGCAAAATAGGGTACTCGTCATGATAATAGTTGACATAGGGTGATAGTCATAAACTTGTGACTAATAACAGATTCAACATTGCAGGCATGATATTGTGAGGGGTTTTTCATTTTGATTCACAACATGAATAGGCCCCAAATCAATGTCATAATAATATACCCAAAAGTCAAGATCCAAGATGAACAAGAATGGGTGTGAAACATTCATCATACACAGGTCTAATTTCAATTTACAACATATTCATATTACGTTTACAGTTTAAATCTAAAAGTAACTGGGGCTTACAGATCGAGGTTCGAGAATTAGAAAAAGAAATTCGATGTTGAATCTTTATATGCTTAGTCGAGTCCTAACAGAAATTCTCTTAACGTAGTTTTGACGTAGAAGAAGTAGTCCCTTTCTCTAACTTTTCAACCAGAATTAGAGCAGCATAAGGTCAGAGAGAATTTTGTGTAGAGAGACTAGTGTAAGGGGCTGTTTATATAGGGTCAGGCCAACGAATGTAGACAGAAACGAGGCCAGAAACATCAGAGCGAATCCAGCTTTAAAAGTGGGCTCGGCCACCAGATCGACCCCCAGGTCGACACCCAGGTCGACACTATGGTCGACCTGGTCCTGGGCAGGTCGACTCTATGGTCGACCCCTAGGTCGACCTGGTCCCGAGCGGGAAATTTCCCGCCCCGTTTTTTCTGTGGTTTGAATTCGAATTTTGAATTCGAATTCTAAGCTGTTTTGAACTTGAAATTTTCTGAAAACTTTGAAAGGTCATAACTTGGTCATACGGACTCCGATTTTCTAAAACTCAGACTCGTTTCCAAGCAGAATTTCGAGACGAACGCAATGGTGTAACCCATTGCCCTTGATTCTTATTTAAAAATTAATTCTGACTTGATTTATAGTTATAACACGTTATAAAAATACGGGTTGTTACAGTAGGTTAATTGAATGCGAGGAAGAAAATATCTTAAGAGAAAAAGCTATACTTGAGAAATAGGAGAAGCAGACTAGATAAGTTGTTATTTTTTTTATCAAACTCCAAGGAACCAGTCTCCTTAGCAGAAGTGCTAGTAGGATATGGAGGTAGCAGGAACATGTGAAGGATAAGAATTCACCTCCTCGAAACCCGGGGTACTACTGGCAATTGAGGAAGGATTGACATAATCCTTATCAATGTCATCACGGCGGCCTCCGCCTTCAGAACAAGGACAATTGTTATCACCGTCATAATCATCATTATCGCTGTCAACAACAAACTCTTCCTTTTCCTCGTCGTCAGATTTCGAATCATCCGGCAAATCTTCAATAAACAAAAATTCTTTGAATTTCATTTTGTCCTTCTTCGGGGCCATGATACCCTATTTGGCATAATCTATTATTTCCATAACTCTGCTCCGAACAGAAGAGTGGGCGTAAGGATATTCAATGCCCGGAAACTTTTTAAAGTTATCAGAGTAAGCCAAGAAGAGGGCAGCTTCGTAATATTCCATTACTACATTTGAAAGGTGTGTTTTCAAAAATGAAGAAACACGGTTTTTAGCTTTATAAACAACCTTTCTAGCATTACAAAATGCATCATCCTTCACTCTCAACTTTTTTTATGCTTAACCAATATGTTCACCCACTCATCCTCAGAAGCTGAAACTTTAACGGTCAAAAAGTTCTTTGATTCTCTTTCTTCCTCAAGCTCCGACTCGGTTTTACCGTGAGATGCTTTCAACTGTTCGCGTTTCTCATCACTTTTACCCTTCTCTATACTCAAATCATGAACCTTATACTCTAAAGAAACTCTTTCCTCGTTAAGTTTAGCCACTTCGAAAAATGTTGAAGCAATTACCGTTCGAATGGAGTACCAACCTTTGGATACCTAGAAGGAATGAGATTATATTAGTCCATGTGTAAAAGAAATATCTGGAAAGGATAAAGGCAAACCAAAAGTAGTTGCTTAATGAGATGTTGATAGAAGCTTGACCAGTCTAAAGAGTAAGGCAATGACATGTTGGAAATATCAGTGGAAGGAAGAGCAGACTTCACGATTTTATCAAAATCAGGGATCGATGAAAGGAATCTCGAAGGATCATCATGAGGAGGAAATGGGAATGACGTTAGTTCATGCTCCCTTGAATCCAAAACTTCTTGAGGATCAGACATCAGGAGACTAGCAATAAAGCCACTTCCTGTAGTATCAGTTTGAGAAGAATCGACGTTGGGAGTAGTGTTAGCAGGTGGGGCAGTAGGACCAGGCAAGGAATGTCCAACAAGTGAAGCAAAAATCCCTTTTTCAGAAAGGGGGGAAACGGAAAGTTCACCTTTATGCCTTTTGGAAGGCCCGTCGTCGATGACCGTGTAAATCTTTTTATAGCTAAATCACTAGATTAAGGAAGGGTAACAAGATTGGTTGTCTCACTAATATTTTGGATGGCTGATCACAATTGATAATGTTATAGAGGAAAACATAAAGGAATTTGAAAGTTGAAATAAGAACTTGTAACCTTCCTAATTAAGTAATCATACCTGAAGAACACGAAAATAAGGGTGACGAAAGAATAAAATCATCAGAGCCAGGGGATAAGCTAATAGCACTCAGAAAATGAATTTCAAGCTACCCCAAAATCTTTTGTATGGACGACAAAAGAGTGTGTTTGCGGAGATTGTCCAGAGTTAAAAGAGTTGTGCGTCATCCCAACTCTTCAGATACCTTGAAAAGGGCATTAACAATCTAGATTTCTTTTACCCCTAAGTCTTTCTTTTTGGGAAAGGAGGCTGGAAAGAAGCAATGACAAATGAGATGTGATAGCGACATAAAATATTTGTGAAAGAAATAGGCAACTTAGTAGAGTTGACAAACATTCCTGATATACCAGAAGGACACCTAATATAGAAGAACTATTTTTCCCAGTCTTCAGACTTAATAATGGGATCACCAATCAGTTTCTTTGCAGGATTGGGACAAATAATAAATAAATCCACTACTTTATGCAAACGAAGCAGAAATCACAAAGATTGATATTGAGGGAGGATTAGCCACATTCAAGCGCTAGGATTTCCAAGCATAAAAGAAGGATATATGTATTCGAGGAATGCTGAATGGGATCAACCACCAAATGGTCTAGAAATCTGAACACAAACTCCAGGAAAGGAAAGAAGCCTCCAAGCCATATATGGATGGCAATATATGCAAAATACCCCTCTAGGGGATGCTGAATAACATCTTAAGGAGAGGCAGGTATGGCATCAACACCAGTCATATCAAAAATTTGGAGGATGGCTTCTACCTCATCTAGGGTGTTGGTAAAAGAGCATTGCGGAACAGGCGTAGCAAATTTTCCCAAGTTGGACTTATAAAATTTTTGTTCCCCAGCATAATACTGCCAGGAGAAGAAAACAAAATGGGAAGAAGAAGAAGAAATGTTGAGCTGAAAGATTCCCATTGATCCGGGCCACGCAGATAAGTGTGAATCAACGAATTGGATCTTTCTCAAAAGACTAAGCCTGCGCACTCAGGGAAGTACAGTACAGAGAGAAAGTCAGTGTTTGACTTGAAAACTTGAAATCGCCCCCTTCACAAGGGGGAAAATGGTACTACCAAATTTAACACCGAAACGTGCTGTCGGTGAAAAGGCAGCGGATTGCAACCTGCTCAAAAAATGATCCGAAAGTATGAAACCGACAACAAACTACTAAAATAATTAAAACCGAAAGCATCAAAGTGGCATTTTATTTAATAGTCTATCGGCACCAACATAAAGGAGAAAAGCTCAGTACTGATACAAAAGGGGTTTGTAACAAAGCAGTTCCGAAGCCGAGGGTAATCAGCATAGACCCAATTCCGAAAGCGAACACAAGGAAGTAGACCCGAAAGCATACTGGTACCAGAAGCGGGTAATGATGGATTGCCGGAAGCCGATGACCCGAGACCCAAAACCAAGAGGTAATTTTATACTGTCCAAGACACGATAGGAAGCACTAAGGTAGGCAAATGGAGAAAAAAGTGCAATCGGCACTAATTAAATTAGCGTCGATATAGATGAAGGAAAAGATGTTAGAGCCGTAAGAAACATGAACACAATGAAAGCATTTACAAAGGTAGCTATCGAGGCCAGAGCTTTTCAACTCCCGAAAGACAACTTCAAAAGCCTTCAGGAGATGCACCGAGAGCATGCTTCCGCAAGACCGAGACTAGTTCCAAATGTTAGAGAATGGAGTTTTGATGACAATAACCTTATTTCAATTATCATTGATTATAGAATATATGCTAACACTTTTTGTATAGAATATATGTGTAGGAATTATATAAAAGAAATATTACTGAAGACTGTACAATTATAAAGATGATAGAGATTCAAAGATCAGAGAAATTTCAAGACTCATGAGTAATCAAGATTTCAAGAGTTCAAGATTAATATATTTTTAGAGTCTAGATTTTGTAAGACTCTAAATAGCAATCCAGGTTCAAATTCAAATTCTGATTTTCAATTCTATACTCAATCCTCACTATTTTGTTTTTCTATTTTTATTCTTCTGTGTTTTTCAAACTTAAATTTTTTATACTTTATATATAGTTTAAAACCTTATAATTTTATAAATATATTTATATAGTTTAAAAGTATGTTTTCATATGATTTTCTATCATAGGATGTTGGTTTACAACATTAGAATTTGATTCAAGAATTTCCAGAATTAGTTTTGCATCAAAACACTTGAAAATGCTTTGAAAAACAAAAATGCACATGAGTATGTCGACATAGGAAAATAGGTATGTTATATATGTATGTCGACATATAATAGATATTTTTTCTAATTTTGAAGGGAAGTGTCTTTTCACTTTTTGAAATGCTTCAGAACCATTGCAACCCTTCATAGTCTATAAAAAGAGGTTAAAACCAAAATTTTAACATCTCTTCTTCTACATCTTCATCCTCTTTCATCCTATCATTATTCTTAATCATTTTTATGGTATTTACCTTTATACTCTGCCAAGTTCACTTCTGAATTGATCAAACTTCTTCTCTCTACACTCTCTACTCTCTGCTCTCTGAATCAAGTGATATTGAAGAGTTATAGGGCTGTTCTGTAATTGCTTAGGTTGAATAAAACATGCTTGTAAGTCAAAGAGGAATTGGTGTATCCTCGTAGCCGTGAAATCAAGGAATAAGAGTCGGTGTGCACTTGTTGAGCCGTGAAATCAAGTGATAGGAGTCTGTGTCTCCTTGTTGAGCCATGAAATCAAGAAGGTTGTATTTGACTATTGGAAATAGTAATAAAACTCTGCACAATACAGCATTGTGTGGGATTGGACGTAGGAGTGATCCGAACAAGTATAAAATCTGGTGTGTTCTTTCCTTTTTCTGCACTTTTATTTCTGTTTATTTTGCATCGATGTTTGAATCTGTATCTGTGATTGTGTTTGTGGTGTTTAATTCATTCCATAATTCTCTTTAGTTTTAAGTTTTGTTTAAATTATTACAAACACTATTCACCTCCTCTAGTGTTTGCTTTGCCTGAACGATCCATTCCGCAGTCCCTAACAATTGATATTAGAGCAAGGTCTTTCAAAAAGTTCATAATATGGTTTTTGAAAAAATTTAAATGGAAAATTTTGGGTTATTTGTTAACACTAGTATGCATCAGTATTAGATGAGTTTGCATTCAATTTTTATACAAAAATCAAGTTACTACTATTTGATTTTTGAAATTTTAAATTTTGAAATTTTTGGTATATGGATATGTTACAAAATCATCATGATATGATTCTAGTTAGTTATTTTGAGAAGTCCTTTGGTTATTTGAAAAGTCATTTGAATATTTCAAATGACATTTGAATTATTTGAAAAGTTATTTGATTATTTGAAAAGTTGTGTTGTTTTATAGGAAAAGATGTGTTATATGGCTATTAGATAATCAAACTCTGAAAATATGGTTGATGTGACTGTTGAAAATTCAAATTCCAAAATGGTGGCTATTGAAAATTCAAATTCAGAAAAGAAATTAAAAAGAGGAGAAGAGTCATGGCGGTTGGTGAAGAGACATCAAGAAGAAATGGATATATATAATACAAATCAGCAAAGAATGGGTACCGGATCACTTCATAACTTGGGATTTTCATCTAGAACTCATCTACATATTGTACTTCTCTTCATTTGCTTCGCAATGCCGCTGGTTTCATGTAAATCTGTCAACAATTGGTCAAGTAATGATCAAATGAAGTTTTGGTGAATAAGGAGAGAAGGAAACCAAAACTGTCTACGGTTATCTTCAAATTGCATCCACAGGTTAGACCATTTTTGTCTCAAATCCTTTTCCAGATTGTATTTCTCGTTCTCACGGTCGATTTGATGGGTAGTTCATCAAATTCCGATCAAAATTGTGTGAGATATGGCAGTTTGAAGTTGGCGATTCAAAATTAAAAACTATTACGGGATTTTATGAATACCTCTTGCTGTTTCGACTGGCTGCACCCCAACACCATTCAAATTCATCCCCAAACTGATACTAAATTGTAGTCCTCGAGTTCCTCTTCGCTCTGTCGCTGATTTAGCCCAATTCCGTCAAGAAACAAAGAAGTTATTCTCTTGAAAGTTTGATTGAAAGTGAAAAACAAGAGGAAGAAGAAGAAGAGAAGAGAATGTGAAGGGACATGACTTTTGGGCATTTATATAGTAGTACAAGTGTCCATTCCTTCAAAATTCAAAATTCAAATTCAAATTTTGGCACCAAATTGGTTGAACTGCGAAATCTTCAATATCTTTCTTATATGGTGTTCAAATTCAGCAAATGAATACACTATCCTGATCAGAAAATTGAACCCGTCGCAATAGAGCAGACCTCATAATCAAATTCCAGAAGATCAATTCATAATTCAGAGAATATCAAAGAAATGGATCTAAGAACCGGGTACGCCTTAATTAGTTTTTAAATTTTTGGTTGGATGGATGTTTTGCTTGCTTTGCTTTGTTTTAAATTTAGACTTTAAAATTTAAAATTCAAATTTGAAATTTGAAATTCAAAAATAATTATAATAAAATTAATATAATAATATAATAAATTTTGGATATTTGTTAGGATCAATATTATTTCAGGAAATAGTCAAACCTGAAAAATAAATTGATAATATAAAACCAAGAAGCAAAAACAATATGTTTTTTGATTTTCCACATGTATGTTAACATACATAAATATCATGTCGACATAATGAAATTCAAATTTTGAATTTCAAAAGTTTAAACTTTCAAACATCCCTCCATTTTTTTAATTAGAAAATGCCAGTTCAAACTCTAGTTATTAACTTTGTTTGCCTACTTATTTTTCTTATATCTTGTTTCAACATATATATATATATATTATTCTTATGATTTCATAACAATTTTGGGTTACATTATCACAAATACTATTTGTAACTTAATACTAGTTTAGACTTCCTATTAAGATTTATAAAACTTGTATATTTAACTTAATATAAATAAATATATATATATATACCTGGTTTTTTTAAGTAGTTTAAATATAAGAAGTTTTATAGATCACTTTATAACGTTTTTATAACTATAGATTTCTTATAACGTTTAAATGGTTTTTTAGCAAATAAATATGTTTTTATTTCTAAAGCTTAAATTTAAAATTGATTTAAATGTATATCTCATAAATTAAACTTTAAGTTCTTTTTAAATTAGTTTTATATATACTTATGAATATATGTTTATATAGCTTACTTTATATTATACAAATTTTTTTTGAAAGGCAAGTAATATTTTATTACGCTAAGAAAAACAATTATAAGTTTACAACATTACAATCACAACTATACATGTATATAAAAAAACACTCATGTCACTTAAACATGTGCTGAGAAAAAAAACAATAACTAATATACAAAGAAACCCTGAAAAAACTCAGCACCGCTGAAAAGATCCAGTTAGA
This sequence comes from Allium sativum, assembly GCA_030737875.1. Classification (NCBI taxonomy): domain Eukaryota; kingdom Viridiplantae; phylum Streptophyta; class Magnoliopsida; order Asparagales; family Amaryllidaceae; genus Allium; species Allium sativum. The sequence goes on along the minus strand of CM060919.1, from coordinate 226,510,239 downwards.
ATTAGCAACATCAAATTGAAACATATATCAACAAATAAAGCGATCTCCTTTACAGAACTCAATTACTTCCTAGAAATGTCACTTGCTTTTTAGAAAGGACACGTTGCTTCTCAATCACAATAGCACTTATCAGTAGTATCATAAGCCTCAATCACAATAGCTTCACAGAATAACCCCTGCTTCTCTGACGAAGATAGAACAACAAAACAGAGTTCACTAGCTACATAGAAACTAATATCCACATCAGAATTATTCAATGGAACTACACATCAATAACCAACTTGATCACAGTACAAAATTAAACAGGATTTCTTCTAGTGTGTCTTGGTGAAAATTTCAAAGAATTTGGAAGAAACTCCTCAAGCGAATAGTTGATACCCTCATCTAAATCATCATCCTTACACTCTGTAGCCTTCTTTTTACGAGCTCGCCTCTTAGCATTCTTAGACGCTGCTTTAGAAGGAGATGAAGAAAGTGGCATAGAGTTAGATGGTGAATTAGATGGAGGGGGCAAAGTAATGTGCGGAGGAAGGATTAGATGTGAATATGGCGAACTACTAGGAGCAATAAAGGCATTAGCAGTTTTGCCAACATCACACTCTTGCACTTTGCGGATATCATTAACCTCAACTTCATTATCCCAGAATTTTTCAGTTAATCTAGATCAGGCAGTTGCTTTTGTATTTGACAAAACTGAAGAACTTACCAAATGACTCTGTTTCTTTTTGTCAACAATTTGCTCATAATTAGTGTCATTGATAATTTGTTCCCTTATAACCACAGATGGCCCAACATCTATATTAAGAGTATGTTGTTTCTCTTTGTCATCAGATTGCACCAAAACATAACCACCATCAAATAACATTCCTAGTCCATAATCCACTATCTCTTTATCAACCCTATTGCAATCAACTCCCCGCTCACTTCCTTTTGATTGATCTACATTTACAGCCCCAAAATTACAATTAAAGTCCTTTCCTACTCTAACAGTATCCTCATTAGCAACTTGTCCATTCTTATTAACATCAAGTCCCTGATTCCTATCTCCACCTCTATTGACTTGTATATAGTTCCCCGTATCATCACCCACATTATCATCTTTACTAAAAATATTAAAAGGGTTTGCATTCACATTATCCACATTTGATTGATCATTTGACTTACCAACATTCTCTCCTTTTTTCCACCAAAATTTTCTTGACTTTACTTCATGCCATTCATTTGCATTAGCTTAAGAGATATTCTGACTGTTATATTGGAAAAGGTTACTAACCTTTTTGTTAACATTCTCCCAAAACCAAATCCTCTGCCATGCTGAAATCCAGTCTCCAAATTATCATTATTTCCCTTCTCAAAACGTGAATTAAATTCACATGCACAAGTATTATGACCGAATACTTTACAAATGATACAAATACAAGATCTCCAATCATACACAATCTTAACAGGGGGACAGTTCCTACCTAATTCTTTTATTACTATTTATTCAGGCAATTCAAAGTCAGAAGAAATTTCTATCAACGCCTTGGCATAACGAAAATGATGAAGCTTCTCAGTGCTTGTATCGAAACAGATTAATCTCCCTATATGGCACGAAAACCATTTAATTCCTAAGAGTGCCCATAAAATGATTGGGATTCTATGAAAATGCACACATACAGAATCCTTTTTTTCTGTGACTGAGCATGCCCAATAGACGGATCCCAAGTGGTTATGATGAACATACGTGATCTAATAACGATAGGATCCGATTTGAGGATTTTTGATCTATCAATTTCATTAGAGAACTTAAAGTAAAAATGAACTCCATCAAATTTAATGTCAACAGTACCTTCTAGCTTCCAAGGTCTTAACAAAGAATTAACTACATTAGGATAAGGTTGAACACCATCCAAGAAAAACCCGACTAGTTGATTGCCCCAATACTTCAAACTGTCGTTCTTGACCATGTTAGGAATCAACTGCGGAATTCCATCATGAGGAATGTCAAAATGCAAAGGTCTGAAAGCTCCAGCGTTCCTCGGAAGAGAAGTGAAAAGTGAAGCATAATCAACCTTCGTAAAAGAAGGAAAAGAGGCTTTCAATGTAGATAAATTTATTGGATCTTGATCTCTATTCAAATCTTCGGATGATTTTGCAATGGAGGTAATAGCACCAGAGAGGGGATCATCAGGGGGTTTTTGAGGAGAAAAGCGAGGAAGAGGAGGGAAAGAGGCATCGAAAGCAGAGAGGGATGATGATGCAGCCGCCATTAACAACAAAGAGTTTTCCCAAATATTATACGTATTTTACATTCTCTTTAGAAAGATCTTCAATTTTTACAATATTTACCCTACTAATATTATTTAACTTCATGATTTTTCTGAATATTTTACTAATCATGAATATTTTTTTAAATTAAACTCTTATCTTTATTATTCTTTTAATCAATTTCATTAAAATAATTAAACTAAGTCTAGAAATTAACATTATCTTTGTTTGATTCAAATAATTTATAATAGTTAGATAGTACTTTGAATATATTTTACCTAAATAGATATTATCACCAAATCATTTTGCATATAATTATTATACATCTTATTTCATATCATCATTATAAATTACAATTGCATTTCAAATCAAGGTTATTCACACCATAAGTTGCATTTCATATTGTTTTGCATATGACATACATTTCATACTGCATTATAATCAACATACTTCACACACTGCATTATATGTTAACTTCAACTCCGCACATAACAAGTATATAGTATGAAAAGTTTTTATTAGACATATAGGATTATCAATTAAATACATAACATATTTATTTTGTCTTGATTAAATTGATTGACTTATTTGGTTTGTTTGTTTGACTTGAATAACTTGATTTACTTACTTAGCATGGTTAAATTTCATTAGTGGTTGATAGGTTTGTTAGGAATATACTTATGAATTTGTAATTAATAGGAGCTTTATAGGTTTTAGGATAGATAGAAGTTACAAGAAATGTTTAGTCTCATGTTTGGGTTGATGTTTTGTGACAACAAAACTTAAATTGATTCATTGATTGGATTGAATTACTTTACTTATACAATAATTTTAAGGATATCTTATCAGAGTTATTACTAAGTCTAGATTAAGGTCTTATTATAGTTTTAAGGGAACTAGAGCATGGGCTAGGCCACTGGTTAGTGATGACCCCTAACAATTTGAGGTTTAGTCTTGTATTAGATTAAGGGGGAGTTTTATAGTTTTTAGGTTTAATTAAAGGTTAAAGAAGTGTTTATTAACACATATTATTTAATTTGATTGATTTGGTTGATTGCTTACATTGATTACTTGAATTAATTGCTTAGATAGATTGCTTGAATTGCTTGCTTGAATTAATTGCCTGAATTGCTTGTTTTGATTGATCGTTAGAATTGATTATAAACATTGATTAGATTGACTTGTTTATTATTCTTCTATTAGACTAGTATAGTCATAATTTTAGGGGGATTTATAATCTTTTAGGCATAGAATCAGAGTGTTAGAGGGAGATTTAAGGGTATCATAGAATCAGGGATAGTTATATAGAATATTATTATAGAATATGTAAAGATAGATATAGGATTTAGGGGGAACGTTTTATGATTATAGATTTAGGACTCAGGGGGAGTACTTTAATTTAGTATAGGAATTATTTAGATAGTTATAGGATTTAGGGGAAGTAATTTTAGAATTCCTTTTTGATAATGCCAAAGGGGGATAAATTATAAAATATAGACATAGTTTATAAGATTCATATAAACAGGGGAAGTATAAAAGGAATATCATCAAACAGGTATATACAGGTATGATATTTTATAAACTAAGGTTGTCATCATCAAAAAGGGGGAGATTGTTGGAGAATGGAGTTTTGATGACAACAACCTTACTTCAATTAGCATTGATTATAAAATATATGCTAACAATTTTTGTACAGAATATATATATATATATATGTGTGTGTGTGTGTGTGTGTGTAGGAATTATATACAGGAAATATTACTGAAGACTGTACAGTTACAAAGATGATAGAGATTCAAAGATCAGAGAAATTTCAAGACTCGTGAGTAAAAAAGGTTTCAAGAGTTCAAGATTAATATATTTATAGAGTCTAGATTTTGTAAGACTCTAAATAGCACTCCAGGTTCAAATTCAAATTCTGATTTTCAATTCTATCCTCAATCCTCACTATTTTATTTTTCTATTTTTCCTCAATCTTCTATATTTTGTTTTTCTATTTTGTTTCTATTTTTGTTCTTCTTTGTTTTTCAAACTTAATTTTTTTATAATTTATATATAGTTTAAAACCTTATAATTTTATAAATATATTTATATAGTTTAAAAGTATGTTTTCATATGATTTTCTATCATAGGATATTGATTTACAACATTAGAATTTTATTCAAGAATTTCCAGAATTAGTTTTATATCAAAACAATTGAAAATGCTTTGAAAATCAAAAATGTACATGAGTATGTTGACATAGCAAAATATATATGTCGATATATAACAACTATTTTTTCTAATTTTGAAGGGAAGTGTCTTTTCACTTTTTGAAACGCTTCAGAACCATTGCAACCCTTCATACTCTATAAAAAGAGGTTAAAACCGATTTTTTTAACATCTCTTCTTCTCCGTCTTCATCCTCTTTCATCCTATCATTATTCTTAATCATTTTTTTGGTTTTTACACTTATACTCTGCCAAATTCACTTCTGAATTGATCAAACTTCTTCTCTCTACACTCTCTACTCTCTGAATCAAGTGCTATTGAAGAGTTACAGGGTTGTTTCGTAATTGCTTGGGTAGAATAAACCATGTTTGTAAGTCAAAGAGGAATCGGTGTATCCTTGTACCCGTGAAATCCAAGAATAGGAGTCGGTGTGCCCCTGTTGAGCTGTGAAATCAAGGGATAGGAGTCGGTATCTCCTTGTTGAGCCGTGAAATCAAGGAGGTTGTATTTGACTATTGGAAATAGTAATAAAATGTAGCACAATCCAGCGTTGTGTGGGACTGGACGTAGGAATCATCCAAACCAATATAAAATTTGGTGTGTTCTTTCCTTTTCCTGAATTTTTATTTCTGTTTATTTGCATCTGTGTTTGAATCTGTGTCTGTAATTATGTTTGTGGTGTTTGATTCATTCCATGATTCTCTTTAGTTTTTAAGTTTTGCTTTCTTATAAACACTTTTCACCCCCTCCCCCCTCTAGTGTTTGCTTTGCCTAAACGATCCATTCCGCTATCCCTAACACCAAAGATTCATTGAAAGTAAACCTAAAGATTGTAAGAAGAAGAGCTATCTACACTAATTTTCTTAGTGTCGATTCTGAAAGAGGTAAAGGTTCTGAAGTCCTAAGAAACGAAAGCAGAAGAATAATGCTACGAAAGCTCACAACCGAAACCAGAGCTTGTTGTTAAGAACCAAAAATTGTTCCAGAAGTTATCCTTACCAATGGACTTGGTATCGATAAATGTGAGAAGCAGCATCAAAATTAAGCTCCTAAATCCAAAACTGGTACACCGAAAGTAAGGTTAGATCCGATAGAAATGTTGAGAAGAAGAAAAAAGTGGAAAAACCGAGGCAATCGGAACTGAAAAGTGTATAGCAGCCGACATCATACTGTCCCATCCTAGAGGCGCTTTTGCTGAGCCGATGGAAAAAGGGGACCCGATTTGTCTATTAATAAGACCTCAAGGGTCACGTTTTGGGGGACTTTTCTCATTCTTTAATCTTATACTCATTTCTTACAGAGTAAAGCCTAATTTCTGAATTGATTTGGGAATTTTCTTTGTAAACACTTATGTACTCAAATCAATCAGCACTAAAGAGAGAGTGGACACTTAGCATACTTTCTTTTTATTTACCATTGTACTTCTTTCATCCGTTTCATTATGCTTTCTCTACGACAAGGGTTGCCTCACCCTTAAGCCTAGATTATCGAAATACCCTTTTACAAGTCGTTTAGCTTACTAACTTATGTTGAGCTTAGGGAAACCTCATCCTAAGGTAATTGTTGGTTATTAAGTCTCGTAAGCTTGATACTCACCCCTTGAGGGAAGAGTAACTGATCTTCGGGTTACCATTATATCTAGGAGATGGTGAACTAACTCAAGCTTCTAGGGACTAAATAATCCCCCTACCTCCATTAGGTCCACTTCCTTAGACCTATTTCCGATGTTGACGAAAAATATCGTTAGCAAATTAAATTTATATTTAATAGTTACATATATTTACAAATATTATATTTTCTTGGTAGTGGATATGTTTTTCAAGGACACACTTTAAAATAAATTAGATCTAAGGACAAGTGACTTTCGTAATGTAAATCAAGGGCAACTTTTACGATTTAATTGGAAAATATCCAAATATTTTTACCTAAGGACGCACGTTTACATTTCATAAATAATAAAAATTAATACAAAAATTCTTTTCTATGATTATAAGATTAAAAGTTAATAAAAATTAATTATGAAATGTTTTAGGTATCGTAAATGTAGGAAAAAATGAGTATAAAAAAATTCAAGATGGAAAGCTATATGCATATAGCTTAGTTATTTACGATATAGCTTTTTTATGGTGCAAATGAGATCAGCTTTAGAATGACTTAATTTTGTATTTGGGTGATACAATGTAAACTATATTTTTAACTAATAAAGTTGTATTCATTTAACTTTCCGAGCTAATTATTTCTATATGTTTATAATAACATCAATCGGCTTAAATAATATTGAAATTACTTTTTTCTTTCAATTTTAAGATTTGTTTAATTAATTTAGTAATAATGATAAACAAAGTGAACCCCTTATTAATATAATACAATTTGGTCTTTGTCCTTCATTTAATTATCAAACTTAGTTGTCCTTTGATCTAGTTTTTCTAGGGAATGTATCCTTAAAACTAAATACTTGTATATTAATTTTTAACAATTATTTACTATTACTTAATATGGTTTAAATCAATATGCTAGTCAATAAATCGTATAAAATAGGATATTTTTCAAAAATTCCATTTTAAATTTTATGATTTGTTTATCATCATAAAAATATTCAATTAGAAAATAAGAAATAAAAATCATTTTTTATATTTAAAAAAAAACAATTTAACAAAAGGCCGGAACTAACTTATTATATAAGTTTGTTAGTTCGACTGATAAAATTCCAAAAGAAAACATAACTTTAAACTACCAAGCTTGATTTCTTAAAATTTAAATTAGAATAACATGAAACAAAAATATTTCCTTTGACATATATATATATATATATATACCAGTGCAATAAAATATAGAAAACTTTTGTGGTTTGTGCACTCATCTAAAAATGTAATAATTAAGTACATTACTACTATACAGAGATATAAATATATGTACACATACATATATGGCTATTGTAAATGCATAATCTTCAATTCACATCACAATGCTTTGTTTTCGTACTTACCTTCCTTGTAAATTTTAGGCCTCTTCTCGCCCATACTCTCTCCTTTTCTATGTTCACCTGAGATGCCATCCTTCTCCTCACCTTCTCCCCTTCATGTCGTATCCCCATGGACCTTCCGACCCGGTAGTTTTTTCAACCATATCTAGATGATTGTATGCCCTAACAAATGCCTCGTTTGGTCAACTTGTAGGTTTCTCTCGGAAAAAATGGCCTACTTATGGACCTATTATGTCCCCTTCCGTTACTAAGCTCCCTGATGGTTGTTTCTCTGATTTGATATCTTAATGGGAACCACACATACATCTGATATCCTAATATCTGGAATAACAACAATCCTACCTAATGAGTCCTCTCTTATCCCTAGTATGCTTTAGGCAATGACAATTGGCTTCATAGGGTAATCAATTGTCGTGAACAATCCTGTGTTTGGTGTTCAGGATATTGATTCGATTAGTGGTTTTGCTAACGAACGTATGGCATGGAGTGTGGAAATGATGGTGTAATCGACTGTGGAAGAAAGCAGTGCAAAGAGATGCTGCTAATTATAGTATTTAGTTACCCAAAGGGTGCACTTTAGCTGCTCGAGTTAATACTATAGAGGCTATTGCCCTGAATGAAGTAGATTTGTGTGTCCTTTCTCAACCTTCTACTATAAAACCTAAGTGGTCTTCTCTCTTTACAGAACAGTTATGTAATATGAGAAATCACATTCCCCAAACATTTAACTATGAGGATGATGATGGAGTAATGGTTCCTTCGATCGAGGTTTATCAGGTTGGTGTTGATCATTGGTTTAGATACTTAGTTGGATTTTCCATGGATAAAGATCTTGCTTATCTCGTGGTTAAGGAACAATGTAGTCAACTTTGAAACCCAGACGGCCTGAATGTTCACTTCGATAAAGAAATGTTAATTTTCAAATTTAGCAGACGAGGAAATGCAACGAGTGTTAGAAAAAGACCTAATTATTACTGAAGGAAAACCTTTCCTTATTAATGCTTGGAACATTTCTACGGTGAATGAGAAAGAGTCTATGTTTTTTACTCTTGTTTGGGAACAACCTTTATCGCATATCATCTATTCTGCAATCTATAGTTGGGTTGGACTGACTTGCATGAATTGTTTGGGAACACACCATATAAAAGAGATTGGTATATGTTGAAGTATGTTGGAAATGAATGGGTGATGAATGAGTGGTTTGGGAAGAAGAGAGGAAAACAATTGGAAGAAGTGAAAAGTCCCATATTGGGAAATTTTAATGCCACTCTTTCCATATATACAAAAGCCCGGCTTGTATAGTCAAAACAAAAAAGAAGAGAATGTGGGCTTGTAGAGGCTTGAGGCATATGGTCTTGAAGGCATATAGGGTCCTACTATTATTGTCAAAAGTCATATATATAGCATTGGGCCATAGGGCACTTCGGGTCTTGTGAATAGAAACCTTTGTAGGGTTCATGACCTTATGAATAGTCACCTTAGGGCACTTCGGGTCTTGTGAATAGAAACCTTTGAAGGGGTCATGACCTTATGAATAGTCATCTCCTTTGGGATATATAAAGACAGCTAGAAAACGAGATTAAACATCGATAAATTCCTCTTGTTTTTTCTTCTTCTGCAATACAATCAGTTCTTACTTCTATAATCTCCCCATTTCATCGTCGCTCTGTTCGCCCGCACTGAAGTCATAGACATAGCATTGGGCCATAGGGCACTTCGGGTCTTGTGAATACGAACCTTTCTAGGGGTCATGAACTTATGAATAGTCACCTCCTTTGGGATATATAAAGAAAGCCAGAAAACGAGATTAAACATCGAAAAATTCCTCTTGTTTTTTCTTCTTCTGCAATACAATCAGTTCTTACTTCTATAATCTCTCCATTTCGTCGTCGCTCCGTTCGCATGCACTGCGTCACGTAGGTGGTTAGTTTTATCTTGGAAAGCAAATTGCTAGTGCGCCACACAGGGCATATGGCGACAATATTGTGTCAAGAAACCGATTACTCTAGACTCAGACATTTCTACTAGGTATTTTATCCTATTTTGGTTTTTTGTTAAGGTTTTGTACTGTTACAAGTTGTTGCAGATTTGGTCACAGTATCTGTCGTGACTATTTTTAATAACACATTTTGACGTGAAAATTGCTACATTTTTTGGTAACAATTTACTGAGTTACATTGTTTTCGTAATACATTTTGGTACTTATGATTAACAATTTCGAAACAATATTGATTGTTGCAGACAACGATGTCGCAGAACAGCAACAATAACTCAATGTTTGTGCTACCGTCAATGGCTCTGTCTTATGAAGAAAATCCAGAGAAGTTCAACGGTGTCAACTTCAAATGTTAGCAATAGAAAATGTTTTATCTAACAACATTGGGACTCACCAAATTTTTTACCGGAGATGCTCATGTAGTTGACGAACTCCAACTTGATGCTACCAAAGTAGAAGCTCTCAATATCTAAAAAACACTTAGATTTTATGTGCAAAAACTATATTCTAAATGGTCTAGATGATATCCTCTGCAATGTTTATTTAACTGCAGTTGCGTCCAAATAAATTTCGTTGGCTCTAGAAAAGAAGTACAAAACATAAGTTGCAACCATGAAGAAATCCACCATTGAAAATTTTCTAAACTTCAAACTGATAGATCCAAAGATGGTGATCAATCAGACTCAAGAACTACAACTTCTCATCCATTAACTAGAAGATGAAAAGATGACTCTAAGCGAATCTTTCTAGGTTGCCGTAACCATTGAGAAACTGCCTCCTTCTTGAAAGGACTTCAAGTGTTACCTTAAGCACAAGCATAAGGAAATAACGATGGAAGAACTCATAGTTCGGCTAAGAATTGAGGAAGATAACAGAAATTATGAGAAAAATATTTTTCGGAATATGGCTGCCAAATCAAATGTAGTGTAGCCAGCAAACCTAACAAGATAAAATGGGAGAATGCACCAAAAAAGTCGAAGAAATTTCAGGGTTCCTGCCATAACTATGGGAAGAAGAGGCACAAAGAAGCCGACTATCGCATGCCCAAAAAGAAGAATTCAGAAGCAAATATGGCTGGCATTATAGAAGGCATTGCTGATATTGAATTATGTGCAGTAATATCAGAATGTAACCTTGTTGGTAACTTGACAGAATGGTTTGTATAAACAGGAGCCATTCGACATATATGTGCTAATAAGTGGATGTTTACAACCTAAAAAACTGCAACTAATGATGAACAACTTTTCATGGGTAATTCATCTGCAGCAAAGGTCAAAGGCAAGACAAAAGTTGTGCTGAAACTAACTTTTTGAAAGGAGCTTACATTGAGTGATGTTCTCCATGTTCCAGAAAATCACAAGAACTTAATTTCAGGGTCATTACTCAGCAAGCATGGATTCAAATAAGGCTTTGTTCCTGATAAGTTTGTATTATCGAAGAATGAAGTGTATGTAGGAAGAGGATATGTGTGTGATGGTTTATTCAAAGCAAATGTAATCACTATTGTGCCAAACATTGATATGAATAAAAATAATCTTCTACTTATATTGTTGACTCTTCTAACATTTGACATTCTAGATTAGGGCATGTAAATTTTGATACATTGCGAAAATTGATTAATCTAGATTTTATACCAAAAAGTAACATAGACTCCAACTATAAATATCAAATTTGTGCAGAAGTGAAATTGACAAGAACCTCGTTTCATCATGTTGAACGAGAAACTGAACCTCTAGATTTAATACATACATATGTATGTGATTTTAAAATGTTACAAACTAGAGGTAGAAAAAGGTATTTTCATTACCTTCATTGATGATTACACTAAGTACTTTCATGTGTATCTTTAATGAACCACATTTTACGTATCAAAGGATCGTAAATATTTTTATTTAATTCCCCGAGGGTCAGATCATTCTCATATTTTGATATGTTGTTTATGGGGATGTGTGACATGTCCATAATTTTTATCAATTTTATTTGTGACCATTTTTCCCCTATAAATTTTGTACATGTCATAACTTCTGACTAAGACCAAATAAGGTGTTGGGATCGATTTCATTAAAAAGGAAAATATGTTTCCAATTCCGTTGAATGGTCACATTAAAGTTTTGGTTCTGCGGTTTGGGTGGAATTGTTGTTTTAGTGCTACACAATTTTTGGATAGACTAATTAGTCATTAGTGCGCTGATTAGTGAGGCCCATTAAGGCTAGGGGATATTGGATGTAAATAGAGGGGTAGAGGCAAAGAGAATGGTTTAGTTTCTTCGTTTCTCATTTGGTTGAGCTTGTGATCCTCCTTGCTCAATAAAATACATCACCACTCTATTAAATTCTTAGATCTGCATTAGAAGATTGAAGGCAACATCAAGAGAGAATAGATCACATCAAATTGGGTGATTTAGAGATCGTTCTTTGTTGTCCAGATTAGAGATTAATCGTTTCTTAGCTATTTTGTGGATTTGGTGAGTGATAAGCATCTCTCACACAAACTCAATCGATTATATGTGTTGCTTGATCTTATTTTCATTATTTACAAGTTGTTTTCACCTAGATCTAATGGAGGTAAGTATATATTTAATTCAAATCGCCATAGGATCTACTCTAATAAGATTATAACGGTAAATTCATATGTTATTTCATGTTTTTATGCAAGTTTAGATCTAGTTATTGATTCATTCATTGATTTATCATGATTTGGGAGGAATTTGTATGAACGTATGATGATTATTGATATCTTAATAATTGTTGATGATTATTTTTTATGTTAGTACTTGTTTGATGATCGCTTGGTCTTGTGATTGAATAATTGTTTGGAATCGGGTGTTTGGATTGTAATATGGTGGATCAGATGTTGATGAGTCTAACTCGTGAAATCTTGGACCGTCATGACTTTTTGCACAAGAAAAGGTGATGGATCGGTGTACATTAATGGATCGGGTCGCAGGCTCCTTGATGGATCGGTGAAAAATGCTCAAGACACTAGATTGGGCATAGCTTGGCAAAGTTGGGTCAATAGCGTCAATGGATGGATCGGTAGTGCTTTGAGGGATCGTGCATGCTTTAGGTATTGGATCAGATCGCTTGCAAGCCAGTGGATCAGTGCGCAGAAATAATGGATCGGCAATGGTTGCACACGATGGATCGTGAGGACCTGAAGTTGTGCAACATGATGGATTGGGTAGGAACGATCCATGATGGATCGGTAACGTTTGATGGGTCATTGCATATTGCTCGGGTCGGTCAAAACTGGTGGATCGGCAGAACAATCAGATCGTTGAAGAAAACATGGGATGCGCACTATAAAAAGATGGATCGGGCAAGTGGCTACACGATGGGTCATTGATGCAAATCCAATGGATCGTGGCATGGCATAACGTGATGGGTCAGTCAAAACTGCACGGATCGCAGCATTTTCCTAAAACGCTATGAAAGGTCGATGGGTCATAGCTTTCTGAAACATTGTGGCCAAGGGATGAAATGTTGTGTAAGAGAATCATGGATCGTGATCGATCCATTGATGGGCTGTAAGCGATCCATGAGTGGTGACCAAATGGTGTTTGTTTTTGGTTCAACGTTAGACATGGCTTCGAGGTGAATTCAAGGTGGTGTGTTCGAAGCATTATGAAGTGTCCGTTGATAGATGAAATGCAACGAATGAGAAGACGACTCAAGGTATTTGAGTTCGTGGATAGTGGTTGCTCAAGATGATCTGAGCTTATGGATAGTCGCCGGTGATAACGACTAGAGTTATGAAGGCCAAGGGATTATTGTTACTCAGAGGTTCTAGCGGGTTCAAAGCAAGGGTATCGTGGGATGCCCATTCGGACCTGATTCGATAAATATAGTGTACCCTGGGCAGTCATAATGGGCCTAGTTGCCTTCGCGAGTAAGACAAACATATGAGTCACAATGGCGTATGGAGTTTAGATAGAACCGGGGTTACCATTAGCCCTTGATATATGGCATGTTGGAGACAATCATACGATTAACGATGATTTTAAGGCAAGGCAGGCAGTGATAGACAGAGTCATGGATGCTATTGTTTGTATCATCTTGTGTGGATTACATCGAGGGAGATATTTCTTGGGTGCTTATCTGATGTTGGTTTAGGCCTTCAGGGCTTGTTCTTGAGAAATGTTGATCTCGATTAGGATGGTCTACGATGGATAACTAGTTGTTATGTCTATTTGTTTCTATCTAATTAATTTTAAAGGCTATCACTGTCAGATGTGGAGGAGACAAGTTGGGGTTCTTCTCTGTTGTTATGTTGGTAAATTGGATGATTAATCTGCCTATTTCTCATATAATTTATTGATGATGTTAGATAGTTGTTTATCACTCATTAAGACTATTGTCTGAATTAAGGTTTTATGTCTTCCTCTTATTACCTTGGTTTGTTCATTTATGTGTTGGATGGGCAAACTGAGTAGCAGGTAACAGGTAGTGGATCTTTACGAGGACGATGCTACTGAGCAACGACAAGCGGGAAGCTGGTGTATTATTTCCTACCATCTACTATTAGTTGTTTTCGCTGCTATGATTGTTGATACTCCAATTGACTTTGTAGTGAGGCTGATTATAGAGATTTTGTTGATGTATTCCAGTTGATGTATGTATATTTCGTGGTGATATGAAAGTTTGAGATCCTGGTATATGATGCTTCACTATTAATGCATGTTGTATATGTTCTATTATATTTTATCCTTGCACTGCGGGTTATACAAAAGGTTCCGCTTGTGTTATTTTACCCTGATGATCGTCCATAGTTGCCTAACACATCTTTCAGTGCATTATTCTTCTTAAGTACAGGAGTTATGGGCGGTCGTCACAGTATCCCTTTAAAAGCAAGGATGAAGCATTATATATGTTCCAACATTATAAAGCGAAAATTGAGAACTCAATAATAAAAATAAAGCTTTAAGAAGTGATAAAGGGGGAGAATATAAATTTCCCTTCTATGAATTCTACGCTGAGCATGGAATTATACACCAAATTGCAACACCTTATTCACCTCAATCCAACGGCATAACTGAACGAAAAAAACTCTTAAAGAAATGATGAATGCTTTATTGATCAGTTCTGGTTTACAAGACAACTTTTGGGGAGGAGTTATTCTTTTGGAAAACCACATCTTAAACAAAATACCATGAAAGAATACATTTAAGTCTCCTCGTGAAATTTGGAAGAAAAGACCTCCATCCTACAAATACTTAAAATTGTGGGGTGTCTTGCAAAATTAGAGATAACAAAACCAAAGAAGGTAAAAATTGGACCAAAAAAATTGATTATGTATTTATTAGATATGCACAAAATAGTGTTGCTTATCGATTTTTATTACATAAGTCTGAAATTGATGATAACCATGAAAATACCATCATTAAGTCGAGCAATGCTAGATTTTTTTGAACATATATTCCCTTTTAAATAGGGTAGTGAAACTTATTCTCCTGAGATACTACGGAAAGATGATATCCATCGTGAGGTTAAAGATGGCCTTCAACAAATGAGTTTTGATCAATAAATGAAGGAACCAAAGAGGAGCAAAAGGTTGAGGACTTCTAGAACCTTTGGACCGGATTTCTACACTTTTATGTAAGAAGATGATCCATTGGCATACAAACAAACTATGTCCTCCAGCGATGCCCCTTACTGGAAAGAGGCAATTAACAATGAGATCGAATCCATTATGTCTAACCATACATGGAAGTTAGTGGATTTACCTCAAGGGTGTAAGGCCTTAGGTAATAAATGGATATTTAAAAAGAAACTGAAACCTGAAGGTTTAATAGATAAGTACAAATCTCGTCTTGTAGTCCAAGGATCTAGACAAAAGGAAGACCAGGACTATTTTGATACATATTCACTAGTGATGAGGATAACATCACTTAGGATGCTTATTGCAATTGCATTCGTACTTGACTTTGAAATACATCAAATGGATGTTAAAACTGCATTTTTGAATGGTGAACTAGAGGAAGAAATATATATGAAGCAACCAGAAGGATTTCTGAGCTCATGAAATGAGAAAAATGTGCAAATTAGAAAAATCACTTTATGGCCTTAAACATTCTCCAAAACAGTGGCATGAAAAGTTTGATGAAACCATGTTATCAAAAGGATTCACAATAAATGAATCAGGCAAATGTATCTACAAAAAATATACACATATTGGATATGTCATTATTTTTCTCTATATTAATGAATTATTGATCCTAGACAATGTCAATGCCATATTAACATCTATAAAGGATATGTTATCCTCTAGATTCGATGTGAAAGACCTGGGACTGGCTGATGTGATATTGGGCTAGAAAAATTGAGAACACCACAAGGATTTCCTTTTCCCAATCACATTACATCGCCAAGTTATTTGAAAAATTCTAGAAATATAATATAACTATTGCAAATCACCAGTAGATACGAACCAAAATTGGGTAAAGAACACTGGTGATGGTATCTATCAGCTAGAATACTCTCGTATACTTGGAAGTATTATGTATGTTATGAAATGCACTAGTCCAGATAAAGCATATGCTGTAAGTAAGCTAAGTGCATTTACCAGCAATCCTGGTAAACATCATTGGAAAATGATAATCAGAGTTCTAGGATACCTAAAGTATACGCAGAGCTACAGTCTGCACTATACAAATATCCTTCATTAGTGGAAGGGTACAATGATGCAAATTGGATGATTGGATCACATGATACTAAGTCTACAAGTGGATATGTGTTCACATTTAGGAAATGGAACAATTTCATGGAAATCATCCATATAGACTTGTATAGCTAGATCTATGATGGAATCTGAGTTTATTGCACTAAATAAGACTCTAGAAAAAGCAGATTGGATTTGAAGTTTCTTGGAAGACATTCCTAATTGGAGCAAACCTGTGGCTCAAATATGTATATGTTGTGATAGTCAATCAGCTATTGGAAGAGCTAATAGTACACTATACAATGGTAAATCTAGGCATATTCGTCGTAGACTTAAAACAATAAGACAACTTCTCACTAACGGAGTTATCACTATAGACTACATAGGGTCCAAGGATAACATAGCGGATCCACTAACAAAAGGCTTGTTAAGAGAGAGTTCAAACCTTTTCGATGGGAATGGGGCTAAGGCCTATAAACTAAAAGTCTTTCTAAAATTGAAACCCCACCTAGTTGACTAGAGATCCCAAGATCTAGGTTCAAAGGGACCATGAATTTTAAGAGAAACTTGATGACACTGATACACATAAACCGTTCCTATTATAAGTCAGTGCATTATTTTGGAAAAATAGGATAATTATTGATACTTTTAATGATGTTTGTAGTTGATGAATTATAGAATATCCTTTATAGAATCACTTATGTAAGTGCGAAGGCGTCGCTTCAAAGAGAATTATGAGGCTAAATTCTCTAAGAAATTATGAGACCAGGAAGGTGTTCATGGCAAAAACGAAAACATATAGAGAACAAAGGATTATAAGAAACATTCATCGCATGTTATCTATTTTAGAATTTCAGAAAAAGGCTTATAGTTCAAGGACAATCTATGTCTTTTGATTCACCTATAACTCAAATAGGTAATCACTAGGAAAGTTCAAGGCGTATGTGCTACTTTAACGAATACAATAAATGATTCATAAAACTAAGAATAACTACTCATTCATGTGGGGGATTGTTGGAAATGAATGGGTGATGAAGGAGTGGTTTGGGATAAAGAGAGGCAAAAATTGGAAGAAGAGAGGTAAAACAAAGTCCTACATTGGGGAATTTTACGCCACTCTCTCTGTAACACCCCACCTCCGCTAGGGTCACTCACAAAGGGAATGCCCTAGTTTTGGAGGGGTATTATCTAGTAAACAGGCACAGAGATAACACAAGACAGAACATAGATAAAATAGAGTATATAAAGCAGCGGATATAAACTTTAAAACCAAATCTCATTACTGAAAAATAGAGTCAAAACCTCTTACATCAAAATGCCAAGTCATTATTTCATTACATCAAGTTCTAAAGAAGCAAAGTACTTAAAACAACATAAGTAAAATATTATTCCCTAAAAAGTGCATGAGTGCAACCATAGCATAGCTCAAGACCAAACCGTACATGAGCTGTCAGAAAGCAAGCAAAGTCCAAGCTAAGAGCTAGAGTTTCCTCCCTGAGAACCTAGGGGGAAACGAAAGACAAAGAGGCGAAAGAAAATGGGTCAGTCAAAAAGACTGGTAAGACCTAGTGACTATCAGCATAGAAACTAGTAAAGTTAACAAGACATGAATAAACTGGAATTAAACATAGGAATGATGATAAGTCTGACATGATAACTAAGCTAACAAGATAACTCAAGTCTAACATTGCGTATTCAAGGTTCGCCATACCAACTATACTGGTATACTAATCCCGTGTCAACTATAAATCAAGAAATAATCCCTTGGCCCAATATCATGAAGTGACCCAATTCGGGGTCCAACGGAACGATCCACTAATCGATCGGCTCCCTACAAGTCTAGCTCGTCATGTGTCTGTGTCATACGGCCCTATCACGAATGTAGTCACCTGTGCTAGGTCCACCATAGGGTGTATCAAGCCCTAGGGTGCCAACCACCGACACGAATCAAGAATGCACAGATAATCCTACTGATGCCTAATGCCTGCTTTTTCAACTCCGGACTAAGTGCACGACCCTAGTCTGTAACAACCCGAAAATCTGAGCCAGTTTGAAATTTTTAAATTGGCAATTTTAGCGAATTTTGAATATTTAAAATAGATTATTTTAAATAATATCGACGAGAAATTTATTTTTAATATAATTCGAACGAATATATTTATACGCGTCGTCGTTAGAATATAAATAGTTATATATAATTATAAATAGAATTGAAAATGGCGCGGTAGTTCGAAAATTCGATTTCTAACTTCAAATGAATATACAGAATTCAATATAAGTCAGAATTGAACGAAACAAGAAATATTTGAATCTGTATAACTATATCTTTGTAACGAAGTTAACAAACTGAGATTTCATCTTAGAAATGATAAGATATGTCCAGTTTAAAATTAGAAATAGTCGCTGTGGAATTTATATATATTTTTTTATATATAAGGCCCTTAAAAATAGCAATTTTGCAAACGACCTCGGATTTCGACGAAACCAGTTTTGTTGGGTCCGTGATGTTAAGTTATTGCTAGATTCCAAATTTCATAATTTTTCGAATCAATATGTGAGCGTGGCAAAGGAAAACGCGTTTGACCAGTTTCAGTTGATTTTAATCGACTGGAAAATGGCCATTTTTCCAACGGTCTCGGAATTCGATGAAACTAGTTTTGTTAGGACCGTATCGTCCATACGAAGCTAGAAAATATTTTTCTGGAATTTTTCGTTTTCGTAGGTGGCCCTGGTAATTTGAAATGTACGTTTAAAATTCAATATAAGGATTTAAATGTTAACTTGAATGAAAACTGACTGAAACAGTCGAATGGGCCTACGAAACATATCCCATTGTGTTCGGAATAGGGGTGATTAGCTAGGGGCGACAGTCGTTGGGATTCGATTGGAGTTCGTGGTGTAAATCAATTAATTGATGAATTAAAATAATATTAAATTATAAAATAAAATAAATATCTCCTCCCTCCCTCCTATATGTTGGTCAACGCCCCCTTACCCGTATCATTTCAAACCCGAACGGGAAAAAAAAGAGAGAGAGCTCGAACCCGATCCAGTCGCCCCACCCTCGTCTTTCGCCGTCGCATCCACCCTCCTCCCCCCTCCGATCGAGCGCTCCCCCCCCCCCCAAGCAGCAGCTCCGGCCACCACCCTTCCTCTCTCACTTTCTCTCCCTTTCTGTTTTGGCCGAAGTCCCCAAACCCCTCCACGAAGTCGAGACCGCCTGCCACCTCCGGCGCCAGTCCTCCGACGCCCCTCCGACCTGCAAACTCCGACCGCGTGAGCAGCATCCCCCCCTTTGCGTCGATGGCAGAAACCCCCTTCCCTCCTCTCTGTGTACTGTAAGCCCTCTTCCATTTTTATTTATTTTTAATTTTTGTTTTTTTCTTTCTTTCTTTTGTTGTTTATCTTTTTATGAAAAGAAAGTAATGAATTTTATATAAAGTGAAAACTGAATTTTATATAAAGTGAATAAAATTCAGTTTTGTTATGAATAAAATGCAGTTTTTTTTAAAAGAAAATTAGCAGTATTTTTTTTTTTAAAAATAACATTGTTTTAAAATAAATTTAGTAATGTTTTGAAAATATAAATGTACGTTGTTTTGAAAATAAGAAGAGCATTACTTCTGAAAATATATATGTAGCAATATAAAAATTCGATTTTTACGTATGAAGTAGTGGAATAAAAATTCGATCTTTACATATGAGGTAGCAGTATAAAAATCCGATTTTTACCTGTATGATTTCGAAATAAAAAAAATAAGAAAAATATATAGGTGTCGATTTTAAAAGTAAAGACTTCGATTTTAAAAATATAAAGACATTCGTTTTAAAAATATCGAAAATATACTTTGTTTAGAATCGAAATAAATATATGTTTTTATATATTGAATAACATCATAAGAATATGATTTTTATATATTGAACTTCGATTTAAAAATAGAATTTTTATATATTGAACTTCGATTTAAAAATAGAATTTTTATATATTGAACTTCGATTTAAAAATAGAATTTTTATATATTGAGCATCGAAAAAAAAAATATGATTTTTGTATATTGGATAGCGAAGTAAAATTCGATTTTTACATATGTAGTGAAGGCGGACAACGAAAGCGACAAAAGGCGAGTTGGCGAAGATTTCCTGCAAATGAAGAGCCGTGGAGCTAGGATAGCTATAGGTGAGAACTTCTCACTCAAATCCTATTTTTCTAGTTATATATATATATATACTAGGATGCAGACGGTGCTTATTAGAAGCACCCGACACCCGTCCACAGACCATGGACTTGTTTGATTGGTTGTGTAGTTGGTTAGATTATTTGATTTGGATTTGATTGTTTTGGTGAAATTGAAATTGATATGATTGATGTGTGAATGGCGTGGGCCTTCACTAGACCGGGGATAAGGCTAGGCCTCGTCCCGTTTCTAGTATCGTGCCGTTATGCCGCCGAAATTTTCTAAAATATGTTAGAAAAATAAAAATATCATTTTATTTAAAGAATGAACTGAATAGAAATTCATATGTTGAAATAAAATGTTTTATCGTTAAAAATATAATTTTTAACGTGAATGTGAATAAATAAATATTCATTTACAAACCGGACGGTTTGTTTATGAACACCTATTTGAAGGACATTGATTGGGACGATAAATTTTACACATCGCCCAACTGCACAAATAAAATATGTGTTTGATTGTTTGAAACCCCACACGGGTGTTAGGATGAAATTTGAAGTTCACTCATCCTGATTGATTAAATATGTCGATCGATAGATTGACAGGCTGTTATAAGCATTATATATCTATATTTGATGCTTATACAGAGTAGTGCACTTTGGTTGATGGTTGATTATTTTTCAATGCTATGATATACATGTGTTGTATGAAAATCCATATAATTAACCTTATATGGTAATTGATTGGGCCTCATTCCGATTTGAAAAATAAAGAATATTATAAAATAAAAGTTCATGTGTTGACAGTACTCATTCATTGAGATTGGTCATGTGTTGAACGAAATATTTTAGTAATAAAACTTACATCTTTATCATTATAAAATAAAAGTTCATGTGTTGACAGTACTCATTCATTGAGATTGGTCATGTGTTGAACGAAATATTTTGATAATAACGACTATTTTGAAAAAGAAATATTTGAAATAGAAGATTTGAAAATAAAGGAATATATGAAGCCGTGTTGATTAGATTGACGCCATTTTGACGAGAACGATATTTGAATCGATTTTGAAAACGATTTCGAAATGAATTGAATTGAAAACGATTTCGAAATGAATTGAATTGAAAACGATTTCGAAATGAATTGAATTGAAAACGATTTCGAAATGAATTGAAAACGATTTCGAAATGAATTGAATTGAAAACGATTTCGAAATGAATTGAATTGAAAACGAATTCGAATTGAATTGAAAGTGAATTGAAATGAATTCAAATTGAATTGAAATTTGAATTGAATAGAAATGAGTTTTGAAACGAATCTATAAAGAAGAATTCAATTTTGCTTTGAATTGAAATGGAAGTTGAAATGGATTTTTGAAACGAATTCAAAACTATTTATATAATTCGTTTTAAATAGAAATCGACGATATATATATTATATATATTATATATATAATATAATGGCCTGAATAGAACGCGCCGCGCCGCGGCAGTTCGTGAATTTCGACCATTTATTTCAAACGGACATTACGGGAGATCCGACCGTCGGATTCTCCTAAAACCGGAACCGTTGGGTTCGTATCGAAAAGAGCTTTCTAGCGAATGTTAGAAATTTGAAATCTAACGGTTGGATTTGGAATTATGTCCAAATCAAATTTGAAAAAGGTCGCTGTAAGTGCAGTTCGATGGCCATTGATGGAAATCGACTGTACGGGCCTTGATAAAATTATTAAAAATAGTAATAATTTGTGTAAAATCATAAGAAATGATTTGTGAAGATTTGGGATGAAAAACTCCATATTTGAAAAGATAAAAATAGATTTTCATCGACATGAACTAGTTTTTGAACTAGAATTAGAATTCTATTTATTTTTAAATAAATAAACTGAATTAGAAAGGGTTTTAAAAATAACCAGAATATCCAATGATTGCATTGGAGTGGATTTGAATCGAAATTATCTTCGGAATATTTCGATGTTGGAATTCGTGATTATACAGATGTTGTTATGGAAATTTGAAAGATATATATTTATATCGTTATTTCCAATACGACATTTATTAGTCGTAGAATTCGATATTGAATATAAGCCGATATATTTTCTATTCAGAGCCTTGTATTGAATATCGAATGTGATTTGGGTTTGTCGTGAATGGTGTCTTCACTAACACTGTTCTTGAACCCAGTCGTGAAAAGATTAAATCTTTTTATTTAGATTTAATGAAGTGTACCAATTAAATAACATTTAATTGGAATTGAATCGATATTGATTTTTGGGTTTATCGTGGACAGTGTTTTAAATAACACTCGTTCTTTAACCCGATGATTAATGAATGTGATTTTGGGTTTATCGTGAACCGTGTTTTTAAATGACACTGATTCTTTAACCCAGTCAAAGATTAAAACTAAGTGGAGTTTTAATGAATCTTTAATTAGATTGAAATAATCGAAATGGAGTATCACCAGTTTTGCTCCAGGCGATAGTTAAATCTTTAATTAGATTTGAACGTGAAATGGTAATTGAATTTACCGATAACTCTGTGGTGTTAGATATGAAGTATTACCAGTTTTACTTCATGGGATAAATAGGTTGGGATGGGGAAATTAAAACAAATGATTACTTCGGTAAGGTTCGCTAATCCCGACTAGTTTGAATTGAGATTCAAAGATAGAATAAAGAATAAATTCAAGGAATTTATCTTGGATAAAATTAATGGGAACCTTTTCCTATGAATGTGAAATTTAGAAACTAACTGTCGGTTAGCCAAGCAGAAGGGTTTTCTGGATATTGATCTGATGTTGGTTTCGGCCTTCGGGGTTAATATTTGGGGGATTATTCTCTTGATTAATTTACGGTTAGTGACTAATGAATTGGAATGAGGCGTATGTTGTGTTTGTGTAACACTTATTTAAAATATACGCGAGTTATTCGGAAAGACCGGGTTTATCCCATTCTGGATAACTGATACGACGATAAGTCGAAGATGAAGACGATGGTCGAAGACCGGAGGTCTTCACGTCGTTTGGGTGATAACTGATGATCTTGATTGGGCTGTACACCCAAGAAGATGGAAACAGTTGGTGATCGTCCAGACGTACTTGGAGATCGATGGATATGCGGGGTACTAGGTGCCTCCGGTTTCGTTCAGACCTAGAACGGACTTGTAAATGGACTGTGTGTCTGACATTGGATTTTAGTCTGTGTGTTTGATTTCTATTAAATATATATCTGTTTGGCGGCGGAGAATCTATTCTCTTGCTTAACGCCCTTCTCTGAGACGTACGAGCTCAGGGGTTATATATTGATGGATATCAAACGCATGGAGTGAATTGCCTGTGTGGCATGCCTAAGTGGCAATTGATCGAGGCTTCTGTTGAAAAGCAAAGTCTTGTGGTGATGATCAAAGCAAGGCCTTTGTGGCGTAGCTTTGTGTAACGTTTACTTCGCGAGTTTCACACCCGGTATGAACCAAAAACGGGAGACGGACCTCAGGGAGGACTTGCGTTTCTTTCTAGCTAAAAAGTGGCGTCAGTGGTTTTACACGCCCTGACGAGTTTGACTTATGTGGTTGTTGCTGTTGCGAGGCGCCTCGGATTGATCGGTCGTTCTCGAACCGATGGAGTCACTTAGTTGGCTCATTTACACCCCATAGGGTGGGGGAACGTAGTGTTCAGGCATTTTAATCCACATCGGTGGACCGGCCCTGTCGCTCCAAGGGCCCACCTGAGTCTGGGTCCTGTGGCTCGGGCTAGAGAGTCACGAATCGGTAGAGGACTATCTTTTGCCTCGGTTCATAGACGGAAATCCAATTTCCAAATACGTGACATTTGCGGTTTTATTTGTAAACCTATATATGGCGACATGATATATGGTACCCATGCCGCCTATGATTGATACTTATGATTTGAAGTGTTTTATACACTATGCACTTATGATAGTATCAAATGATTTGTTTTAAACGTATCAAGCATTCTTTGGCTGTTATAAGGGAAAACCCTATCCTCGACTGCGTTGCATTGTGTGATGGGACCTGGGTCTTATAACAGCTTCATTTTTCTTTATTTAGCATTGCGCTGTTTGTTTTATGCACTGGTATTCTTGGGAGGAAACCCGTTCCGTGTTATACGGCGTGGTCCCTTGATTTACCTAATGATTTAAAATAAAGATTAATAACTGTTTTAGTTCTCACACCAGTCACATGACTGACCTGGAGTTTATTGTTTTAACCTAAACTCTGGGTGCCCTTATTTTCGACACGGGCAGCTAGTAGTTGGGTTTTGCAGATTTATATTCACAGGATCCTGGTTTACAGCTGGAACGATATCCGGAAAGCTTTGTATCCGTATATCTCCTCTAGTTGTGTATTATATTATTTTCCGCTGCTATGTATTTAAATGTAATTTAAATCTCTGATATTTCTGTGTAATATTCATTTATGCTCTGTATATTCTTGTAATCTGATGCATTGTTGTAATATACAATGAAATGTTCTTTTATATGCGTTCTGTTGTGGTTTGTTCTCGAACTATCCGACGCTTTCCTTTACGGGGAAGTTACGGGTTTTCACAGTTGGTATCAGAGCTTTGGTTTACAAAGCTCAGAGAATAAGGCACATTAGAACTATACGAAAGAATTCATCAGATATTGGATTAGTAATATCCAATGAGAATGACTCGTTAGAGATAGGATCAGTAGTATCCTAGAACGAGTGTGAAGAGTTTATTTTTAAAATAAAACAAATTTTTGTTTTGAAAATTTAAATCAATTATTCGTATTTGATTATTTATTTATATTGATGTGGACAATCCAGTATATATAGATTTTGCGTATACGTCTGATCCGCGTGTATTTGAAATTTTAATATACTGGATAGATATAGAATCACACTCTAGTCGCCCGGAGATAATTTTGGTAATGCGGCCGCATTATCAATATTTATATTCGTGTTTCGAAGGTGTGATATCTATATATTTCCATTAGACTGGTGTGAGAACCAAAACTAATATAGATAGATTTATTGTTGTGATTTGGCATCAAAAATCTGATTTTTGTATATGTATCAAAATTATGAATTTGAAACGTTAAATTCACTAATTGATTGATGTTTGTGTTGTTTGTTTATTTGTTAGCTAATTTTTAGCCATTTAGCCTAATTGAACCGAATATTGAATTGTATTGAAAATTGGTCGCATTTGTTTGCATATACATGTATATCCTTGAACAGGTCATAGCAAGGAGGCTAGAGCAGAGAATAAAATTTGTTTGCCCGACAAATAGGTACATGTTTACTACATAATTTCCTGTTTTGTTTGGGTGATGATGATTTTGTGAGCCTATTGGCTAGCCGCTTGGCTTTTTCTTTTTCTTTTTGAGATCTGAAGGACCGGGGAAGCTATTTGAAATTCCCCGATGCTCCCGGTGCAGGGGAGGTTATGGCGAAATTTTTCGAAAATTTAGGGTGTTAGCCAAATTTTTGAAATTTTGAAAATTCTCAGAAACTAAAGAGTTGGAGAATGGAAGCCAGATCGAGCGTAGAGTTGAATAATCAAACCACTTTCGACTTTGTTCCTTTTCGGGGACGAAAAGTTTTAAGTGGGGGAGATTGTAACAACCCGAAAATCTGAGCCAGTTTGAAATTTTTAAATTGGCAATTTTAGCGAATTTTGAATATTTAAAATAGATTATTTTAAATAATATCGACGAGAAATTTATTTTTAATATAATTCGAACGAATATATTTATACGCGTCGTCGTTAGAATATAAATAGTTATATATAATTATAAATAGAATTGAAAATGGCGCGGTAGTTCGAAAATTCGATTTCTAACTTCAAATGAATATACAGAATTCAATATAAGTCAGAATTGAACGAAACAAGAAATATTTGAATCTGTATAACTATATCTTTGTAACGAAGTTAACAAACTGAGATTTCATCTTAGAAATGATAAGATATGTCCAGTTTAAAATTAGAAATAGTCGCTGTGGAATTTATATATATTTTTATATATATAAGGCCCTTAAAAATAGCAATTTTGCAAACGACCTCGGATTTCGACGAAACCAGTTTTGTTGGGTCCGTGATGTTAAGTTATTGCTAGATTCCAAATTTCATAATTTTTCGAATCAATATGTGAGCGTGGCAAAGGAAAACGCGTTTGACCAGTTTCAGTTGATTTTAATCGACTGGAAAATGGCCATTTTTCCAACGGTCTCGGAATTCGACGAAACTAGTTTTGTTAGGACCGTATCGTCCATACGAAACTAGAAAATATTTTTCTGGAATTTTTCGTTTTCGTAGGTGGCCCTGGTAATTTGAAATGTACGTTTAAAATTCAATATAAGGATTTAAATGTTAACTTGAATGAAAACTGACTGAAACAGTCGAATGGGCCTACGAAACATATCCCATTGTGTTCGGAATAGGGGTGATTAGCTAGGGGCGACAGTCGTTGGGATTCGATTGGAGTTCGTGGTGTAAATCAATTAATTGATGAATTAAAATAATATTAAATTATAAAATAAAATAAATATCTCCTCCCTCCCTCCTATATGTTGGTCAACGCCCCCTTACCCGTATCATTTCAAACCCGAACGGGAAAAAAAAAGAGAGAGCTCGAACCCGATCCAGTCGCCCCACCCTCGTCTTCCGCCGTCGCATCCACCCTCCTCCCCCCTCCGATCGAGCGCTCCGCCCCCCCCCCCCCCAAGCAGCAGCTCCGGCCACCACCCTTCCTCTCTCACTTTCTCTCCCTTTCTGTTTTGGCCGAAGTCCCCAAACCCCTCCACGAAGTCGAGACCGCCTGCCACCTCCGGCGCCAGTCCTCCGACGCCCCTCCGACCTGCAAACTCCGACCGCGTGAGCAGCATCCCCCCCCTTTGCGTCGATGGCAGAAACCCCCTTCCCTCCTCTCTGTGTACTGTAAGCCCTCTTCCATTTTTATTTATTTTTAATTTTTGTTTTTTTTCTTTCTTTCTTTTGTTGTTTATCTTTTTATGAAAAGAAAGTAATGAATTTTATATAAAGTGAAAACTGAATTTTATATAAAGTGAATAAAATTCAGTTTTGTTATGAATAAAATGCAGTTTTTTTTAAAAGAAAATTAGCAGTATTTTTTTTTAAAAAAATAACATTATTTTAAAATAAATTTAGTAATGTTTTGAAAATATAAATGTACGTTGTTTTGAAAATAAGAAGAGCATTACTTCTGAAAATATATATGTAGCAATATAAAAATTCGATTTTTACGTATGAAGTAGTGGAATAAAAATTCGATCTTTACATATGAGGTAGCAGTATAAAAATCCGATTTTTACCTGTATGATTTCGAAATAAAAAAAATAAGAAAAATATATAGGTGTCGATTTTAAAAGTAAAGACTTCGATTTTAAAAATATAAAGACATTCGTTTTAAAAATATCGAAAATATACTTTGTTTAGAATCGAAATAAATATATGTTTTTATATATTGAATAGCATCATAAGAATAGGATTTTTATATATTGAACTTCGATTTAAAAATAGAATTTTTATATATTGAACTTCGATTTAAAAATAGAATTTTTATATATTGAACTTCGATTTAAAAATAGAATTTTTATATATTGAGCATCGAAAAAAAATATATGATTTTTGTATATTGGATAGCGAAGTAAAATTCGATTTTTACATATGTAGTGAAGGCGGACAACGAAAGCGACAAAAGGCGAGTTGGCGAAGATTTCCTGCAAATGAAGAGCCGTGGAGCTAGGATAGCTATAGGTGAGAACTTCTCACTCAAATCCTATTTTTCTAGTTATATATATATATATACTAGGATGCAGACGGTGCTTATTAGAAGCACCCGACACCCGTCCACAGACCATGGACTTGTTTGATTGGTTGTGTAGTTGGTTAGATTATTTGATTTGGATTTGATTGTTTTGGTGAAATTGAAATTGATATGATTGATGTGTGAATGGCGTGGGCCTTCACTAGACCGGGGATAAGGCTAGGCCTCGTCCCGTTTCTAGTATCGTGCCGTTATGCCGCCGAAATTTTCTAAAATATGTTAGAAAAATAAAAATATCATTTTATTTAAAGAATGAACTGAATAGAAATTCATATGTTGAAATAAAATGTTTTATCGTTAAAAATATAATTTTTAACGTGAATGTGAATAAATAAATATTCATTTACAAACCGGACGGTTTGTTTATGAACACCTATTTGAAGGACATTGATTGGGACGATAAATTTTACACATCGCCCAACTGCACAAATAAAATATGTGTTTGATTGTTTGAAACCCCACACGGGTGTTAGGATGAAATTTGAAGTTCACTCATCCTGATTGATTAAATATGTCGATCGATAGATTGACAGGCTGTTATAAGCATTATATATCTATATTTGATGCTTATACAGAGTAGTGCACTTTGGTTGATGGTTGATTATTTTTCAATGCTATGATATACATGTGTTGTATGAAAATCCATATAATTAACCTTATATGGTAATTGATTGGGCCTCATTCCGATTTGAAAAATAAAGAATATTATAAAATAAAAGTTCATGTGTTGACAGTACTCATTCATTGAGATTGGTCATGTGTTGAACGAAATATTTTAGTAATAAAACTTACATCTTTATCATTATAAAATAAAAGTTCATGTGTTGACAGTACTCATTCATTGAGATTGGTCATGTGTTGAACGAAATATTTTGATAATAACGACTATTTTGAAAAAGAAATATTTGAAATAGAAGATTTGAAAATAAAGGAATATATGAAGCCGTGTTGATTAGATTGACGCCATTTTGACGTGAACGATATTTGAATCGATTTTGAAAACGATTTCGAAATGAATTGAATTGAAAACGATTTCGAAATGAATTGAATTGAAAACGATTTCGAAATGAATTGAAAACGATTTCGAAATGAATTGAATTGAAAACGATTTCAAAATGAATTGAATTGAAAACGAATTCGAATTGAATTGAAAGTGAATTGAAATGAATTCAAATTGAATTGAAATTTGAATTGAATAGAAATGAGTTTTGAAACGAATCTATAAAGAAGAATTCAATTTTGCTTTGAATTGAAATGGAAGTTGAAATGGATTTTTGAAACGAATTCAAAACTATTTATATAATTCGTTTTAAATAGAAATCGACGATATATATATTATATATATTATATATATAATATAATGGCCTGAATAGAACGCGCCGCGCCGCGGCAGTTCGTGAATTTCGACCATTTATTTCAAACGGACATTACGGGAGATCCGACCGTCGGATTCTCCTAAAACCGGAACCGTTGGGTTCGTATCGAAAAGAGCTTTCTAGCGAATGTTAGAAATTTGAAATCTAACGGTTGGATTTGGAATTATGTCCAAATCAAATTTGAAAAAGGTCGCTGTAAGTGCAGTTCGATGGCCATTGATGGAAATCGACTGTACGGGCCTTGATAAAATTATTAAAAATAGTAATAATTTGTGTAAAATCATAAGAAATGATTTGTGAAGATTTGGGATGAAAAACTCCATATTTGAAAAGATAAAAATAGATTTTCATCGACATGAACTAGTTTTTGAACTAGAATTAGAATTCTATTTATTTTTAAATAAATAAACTGAATTAGAAAGGGTTTTAAAAATAACCAGAATATCCAATGATTGCATTGGAGTGGATTTGAATCGAAATTATCTTCGGAATATTTCGATGTTGGAATTCGTGATTATACAGATGTTGTTATGGAAATTTGAAAGATATATATTTATATCGTTATTTCCAATACGACATTTATTAGTCGTAGAATTCGATATTGAATATAAGCCGATATATTTTCTATTCAGAGCCTTGTATTGAATATCGAATGTGATTTGGGTTTGTCGTGAATGGTGTCTTCACTAACACTGTTCTTGAACCCAGTCGTGAAAAGATTAAATCTTTTTATTTAGATTTAATGAAGTGTACCAATTAAATAACATTTAATTGGAATTGAATCGATATTGATTTTTGGGTTTATCGTGGACAGTGTTTTAAATAACACTCGTTCTTTAACCCGATGATTAATGAATGTGATTTTGGGTTTATCGTGAACCGTGTTTTTAAATGACACTGATTCTTTAACCCAGTCAAAGATTAAAACTAAGTGGAGTTTTAATGAATCTTTAATTAGATTGAAATAATCGAAATGGAGTATCACCAGTTTTGCTCCAGGCGATAGTTAAATCTTTAATTAGATTTGAACGTGAAATGGTAATTGAATTTACCGATAACACTGTGGTGTTAGATATGAAGTATTACCAGTTTTACTTCATGGGATAAATAGGTTGGGATGGGGAAATTAAAACAAATGATTACTTCGGTAAGGTTCGCTAATCCCGACTAGTTTGAATTGAGATTCAAAGATAGAATAAAGAATAAATTCAAGGAATTTATCTTGGATAAAATTAATGGGAACCTTTTCCTATGAATGTGAAATTTAGAAACTAACTGTCGGTTAGCCAAGCAGAAGGGTTTTCTGGATATTGATCTGATGTTGGTTTCGGCCTTCGGGGTTAATATTTGGTGGATTATTCTCTTGATTAATTTACGGTTAGTGACTAATGAATTGGAATGAGGCGTATGTTGTGTTTGTGTAACACTTATTTAAAATATACGCGAGTTATTCGGAAAGACCGGGTTTATCCCATTCTGGATAACTGATACGACGATAAGTCGAAGATGAAGACGATGGTCGAAGACCGGAGGTCTTCACGTCGTTTGGGTGATAACTGATGATCTTGATTGGGCTGTACACCCAAGAAGATGGAAACAGTTGGTGATCGTCCAGACGTACTTGGAGATCGATGGATATGCGGGGTACTAGGTGCCTCCGGTTTCGTTCAGACCCAGAACGGACTTGTAAATGGACTGTGTGTCTGACATTGGATTTTAGTCTGTGTGTTTGATTTCTATTAAATATATATCTGTTTGGCGGCGGAGAATCTATTCTCTTGCTTAACGCCCTTCTCTGAGACGTACGAGCTCAGGGGTTATATATTGATGGATATCAAACGCATGGAGTGAATTGCCTGTGTGGCATGCCTAAGTGGCAATTGATCGAGGCTTCTGTTGAAAAGCAAAGTCTTGTGGTGATGATCAAAGCAAGGCCTTTGTGGCGTAGCTTTGTGTAACGTTTACTTCGCGAGTTTCACACCCGGTATGAACCAAAAACGGGAGACGGACCTCAGGGAGGACTTGCGTTTCTTTCTAGCTACAAAGTGGCGTCAGTGGTTTTACACGCCCTGACGAGTTTGACTTATGTGGTTGTTGCTGTTGCGAGGCGCCTCGGATTGATCGGTCGTTCTCGAACCGATGGAGTCACTTAGTTGGCTCATTTACACCCCCATAGGGTGGGGGAACGTAGTGTTCAGGCATTTTAATCCACATCGGTGGACCGGCCCTGTCGCTCCAAGGGCCCACCTGAGTCTGGGTCCTGTGGCTCGGGCTAGAGAGTCACGAATCGGTAGAGGACTATCTTTTGCCTCGGTTCATAGACGGAAATCCAATTTCCAAATACGTGACATTTGCGGTTTTATTTGTAAACCTATATATGGCGACATGATATATGGTACCCATGCCGCCTATGATTGATACTTATGATTTGAAGTGTTTTATACACTATGCACTTATGATAGTATCAAATGATTTGTTTTAAACATATCAAGCATTCTTTGGCTGTTATAAGGGAAAACCCTATCCTCGACTGCGTTGCATTGTGTGATGGGACCTGGGTCTTATAACAGCTTCATTTTTCTTTATTTAGCATTGCGCTGTTTGTTTTATGCACTGGTATTCTTGGGAGGAAACCCGTTCCGTGTTATACGGCGTGGTCCCTTGATTTACCTAATGATTTAAAATAAAGATTAATAACTGTTTTAGTTCTCACACCAGTCACATGACTGACCTGGAGTTTATTGTTTTAACCTAAACTCTGGGTGCCCTTATTTTCGACACGGGCAGCTAGTAGTTGGGTTTTGCAGATTTATATTCACAGGATCCTGGTTTACAGCTGGAACGATATCCGGAAAGCTTTGTATCCGTATATCTCCTCTAGTTGTGTATTATATTATTTTCCGCTGCTATGTATTTAAATGTAATTTAAATCTCTGATATTTCTGTGTAATATTCATTTATGCTCTGTATATTCTTGTAATCTGATGCATTGTTGTAATATACAATGAAATGTTCTTTTATATGCGTTCTGTTGTGGTTTGTTCTCGAACTATCCGACGCTTTCCTTTACGGGGAAGTTACGGGTTTTCACATAGTCCGCCTGAACCTACAATAGCGCACCAACTCAGCCGTCATTCTGGTCGCTTACAATCAGCCCAGCAATCGTGCCCCACCCTGCCTAGTCCCAGGGTACCGTGATACATCTAGTGGGTTACTGCTGAAAAGGACCGTGTAACTAGGGTTTCGTTCAGTAGGTTAAGTTTTCATTTAAAATCGAGACTTAACCCCATCTACGTGTCATGTCAAATTGACTAAGTGTGTCGTTCTAGTTCAAGACTTAGTCCTTCGAATCATGTGTCAGGTTGGTTAAGTGTGTTCAAGCGGTTCATGACTTAACCCTATCAAATCAACGTGTCAAATTGGTTAAGTATATTCAAGTGGTCCATGACTTAACCCTATCCAGTGGCATCAATTTACTTAATGCACCCTTAACCTCTCACATTAGACTTGGTTATGGTTACTGGATGTGCCGGGCGGGTCCGGGCAGTTTTACACCATAACCTAGTCTAACCTCGGGTTTCGAGTGCGATATGACCAACTACTCACATTGGGTCCTATTGTTTGCAGTTACTGGATTCGCTGGGCGGTTCCGGGCAGATTTATACTACAAACTCAACCCAACCTCGAGTTGGCCACATTCAAGTTATCTAAGTGTCATGTCCCAAATTCATATTTTTAAGTATAATTTCATGTCAAGTTCATGTACCTATCCAAGCTCAAGTTATAATGATATTCATGTTTTCAAGTTCATACTAAATTCAGGTTTTCCTAAACTATCCAAATCGCATCCCCAACGCTCGTGAATTCGAATCAAGGCAATAGATGTAACTAGGGAATAACATAACACGGATGGGTATAAAGTGGCAAAGGTGATTTCAAGGCAAGCATGGTGTAACTTGAGATATGATCATAACATCACTGGCATATGAAATAGGGTGATAAACATAGCAATAAATGACATAAGATGATAATCCTAAACTTGTGACTAGCAATAGTCACAACATCACAGGCATGTTAAAATAATGATATGGTTTAGGTTATGACATGAACAGGCCCCTAAATCAAGTTCTTATCAGTATTCCACAAATCAAGGTTCAATATGAATGGTACTAGGTTCAAGGTGAATAGATCTAGGGTGAACAAGAGTAGATCTAGAATAATAGATCAAAAAGGAATAGTCATAGATCAAAGATATACAAGAGTAGGTCTCAAGTAGTTATCATGTTTATGTTCAACTTCAATTTACACATGTCCATATTAAGTTTAGAGTTTAGATCTAAGAGTAACTGGGGCTTACAGATCGTGGTTTTTGAGAACTAAGAACAGAAATTGTCGTAGGATCGTTGTTGAGATGTTGATCTATTCCCTTGAATTGTTTTAGAAACGTTGGCCTTCGATTTGGATCTAGTTTGAATGTTTAAGCTTCAAGTTGGAGGCGGCGGTCATGGTTCAAGAGGAGACTTAGCAGCATAATGGTGTTAGAAAGATTTGTTGTTGATTAGCCTAGGTCTTAGGGTGTTTTTATAGTTGCAACAACTAGTTTAGGCCATAGGATAAACCCTGGAATCGATCTAAACCATCCAATCTCGTCACAGGCCAACAGAACAGACCCAAAGGAGCAAGCAGGTGCACCAGGCCAACCTGGCCCGACCAAGGAGGTCGACCCCCAGCTGGACACCCAGGTCGACTCCCCAGTCGACCTGGTCCTGGGGGGTCGACTCCCCAGTCGACCTGGTGCTGGGCGGGAAATTTTCCCGCCCAGTCTGTTTGGGGCTAAATTCGAAATTTGAAAATCTGTTTTCATTTTCTGATTTTTTGTGAAACTTCTAGAGGCCATATCTCGGTCATACGGACTCCGATTTACGAAATTTCGGACTCGTTTCCAACCAGAATTCTGAGACGAACGCAACGGCGCAACCTGTTTCCCATGGTTCTTATTTTAAAATTTAATTCTGCATAGATTTATGGTTATAACACGTTATCAAAATATGGGTTGTTACACTCTCCATATATACAAAAGCCTAAATTGTATAATCAAAACAAAAGAGAAGAGCATATGGACTTGTTGAGGCTTGAGGCATGTTGGTTTAAAGGCATGTAGGGTCCTAATATTATTATTAACAGTCGTAGATTGGACCTTGGGGTTCTTGGGGTCTTGTGAATAAATGGACCGCCAAATACCATTTTGTCTTGCTGCACCACCTAGTTTTTTGAATGGGTGTGTCAGTTTGAATGGGCAGTGGCTAAATGCAACCGTTTCTCTACAGGTCAGGCGCACCCAAATGTGTGCATGTGTGGTTGCACCACTTGGTTAAAGGTTCGCAACCTTTCCAGGGGTCAGGACCATCCGAATAGGCACCTCCTCTGACCTATATAAAGACAGCCAGAAAATGAGATTAAACACTAATAAATTCTTCTTGTTTTCTCTTCTTCTGCAATAGTTCTTAGTTATATAATCTCTTCAGTTCGTCATCTCTCCATTCACCCGCACTGTGTTACGGAGTTGGTCCATTTTATCCTAGGAAGCAAATTGCTAGAGTGCCACACAGTGCATACGGCGACAATAATGTTTCAAGGAAACATATTACTCTGGACTCGGACATTTCCACCAAGTATTTTATCCTATTTCGGTTTTTTGTTATAGTTTAGTACTGTTACAAGTTGTTGCAGATTTGGTCACGCTTTCTGTTGTAACTATTTTTAATAACGCATTTTGAAGTGATGACTGCTACATTTTTTGGTAACAATCTACTGAGTTACCATTATTTTCGCAATACATTTTGGAACTTATGATTAACAATCTTGAAACAATATTGATTGTTGCAGACAAAGATGTCGCTGAACAACAAAAATAACTTTGCTCCTGTGCTCCCATAAATGGCTCTGTCTCATGGAGAAAATCTAGAGAAGTTCAACGGTGTCAACTCCAAACATTGGCAATGGAAAATGTTTTTTTATCTAACAACATTGAGAGTTGCCAAATTTCGAACCGAAGATACTCTTGCTGTTGGCGAACTCGAACCTGATGCTACCAAAGTAGAGGCTCCTATCCTAATATCTGAAAAACCCAAATTTCATGTGTAAAAACTATATTCTAAATGGTCTGGATGATAGCCTCTACATTGTTTATTGTACTGTTGCTGCATCCACATAGCTTTGGTTGGCTTTGGAAAAGAAGTACAAACCTGAAGCTACAGGCATGAAGAATTCATCGTTGGAAAATTTCTATACTTCAAAATGATATATTCGAAAACGGTGATCAATCAAACTAAAAACGACAACTTATCATTCATCAACTAGAAGATGAAAGGATGACTCTTAGCGAATCTCCAAATTGTCGCAACCATTGAGAAACTGCCACATTTTTGGAAGAACCTCAAGAATTACCTTAAGCACAAGCATAAGGAAATGACAATAGCAGAACTCTTAGTTCGGCTAAGAATTGAGGAAGATAACAGGAATTTTGAGAAAATGATTTTTAGAATATGGCTGCCAAAGAAAATGTAGTTGAGTCAGACATAACTAACAAGAGGAAATGGGAGAATGCCCATAAAAATCGAAGAAATTTTAGGGTTCCTACCATAACTTTAGGAAGAAGGTGTACAAATCAGCCGACTGCTGTACAACAAAAATAAGAAGTCAGAAGCAAATATGGCTGACGTTGCAGAAGATATTGCTGATATGGAATTATGTGCAGTAATATCAAAATGTAACCTGGTTGACAACTCAAAAGAATGGTTTATAGACACAGGAGCCACTCGACACGTATGTGCTAATAAGTGGATGTTTACAACCTACAAAACTGCAATTGATGGTAACCAACTTTTCATGGCAATTCATCTGCATCAAAGGTTGAAGGCAAGGGAAAAGTTGTGCTAAATTTAATTTTTGGAAAGGAACTTACATTGTGTGATGTTCTCCATGCTCCAAAGATTCGTTATAACCTGATTCATGATCATTACTCAGCAAGCATAGATTTAAATTACCCTTTGTGACTAATAAGTTTGTATTATCAAAGAATGAAGTGTATGTAGGAAGAGAATATGTGTGTGATGGTTTATTCAAAGCAAATGTAATCACTATTACCAAACATCGATATGAATAAAAGTGAATCTTTCTCTTATGTTGTTGACTCTTCTAACATATGACATTCTAGATTAGGGCATGTAAATTTTGACATATTACGAAAATTGATTAATCTAGATTTTATACCGAAAAGTAACATAGACTCAGACTATAAATGTCAAATTTGTGCAGAAGCGAAATTGACAAGAACCTCGTTTCGTCATGTTGAAAGAGAAACTGAACCTCTCGATTTAATACATAGATGTATGTGATTTAAAAATGTGTCAAACTAGAGGTGGAAAAAGGTATTCCATTACCTTCATTGATGATTGTACTAGTTATTGTCATGTGTATCTCTTTAGAAGCAAGGATGAAGCATTCGATATGTTCCAATAGTATATGGAAGTTGAGAATCAACTCAGTAATAAAATTAAAGCTTTAAGAAGTGATGGAGGAGGAGAATACGAAATTCCCTTCAAGGAATTCTGTGATGAGCATGGAATTATACACCAAACTACAACGGTGTATTCACCTTAATCCAACGGAAAAATCGAACTTTTAAAGAAAATATGAATGCTTCATTAATCAGTTTTGGTTTACCAGATAACTTTTGAGGAGAAGCTATTCTTTCGGCAAACCATATTTTAAAAAAATTCCATGAAAGAATTCATCTAAGTCTCCTGTGAACGTTGGAAGAATAGACATACATCCTACAAATACTTAAAAGTGTGGGGTATCTTGCAAAAGTAGAGATAACAAAACTAAAGAAGGTTAAAATTTGACCAAAAATTATTGATTGTGTATTTATTAGATATGCACAAAACAGTGTCCCTTATCGCTTTTAAGTACACAAGTCTGAAATTAATGATATTCATGACAATACCATCGTTGAGTCGAGAAATGCTAGTTTTTTGAACACATGTTCCCTTTTCAACAGGGTATTGAAACTTATGCTCCTAAGAGACTAAGGTAAGATGATAACCCCTATTCTCTTGAGAATAAAGACGGCCTTCAGCAAATCAGTGTGGATCAACAAATGTAGGAACCAAGGAGAAGCAAAAGATCGAGGATTTCAAGAGCCTTCGAACGGGACTTTTACATTTTTATATTAGAATATGATCCATTGACATACAATCAAGTTATGTCCTCCAGCAATGCCCTTTATTGGAAAGAGGCAAATAACAATGAGATCGAATCCGTTATGTCTAATCATACATGGGAGTTAGTAGATTTACCTCAAGGATGTAAGACCTTAGGTAATAAATGGATATTTAAAAAGAAATTAAAACTTAATGGTTCAATAGACAAGTACAATGCTCGTCTTGTAGTCCAAGGATTTAGACAAAAGGAAGGCTCGGACTATTTTGATACATATTCACCGGTAATGAGGATAACATTATTTAGGATGCTTATTGCGATTGCATCCATACTTGACTTAGAAACACATTAAATAGATGTTAAAACTACATTTTTGATTGGGAACTAGAGGAAGAAATATATATATGAAGCAACCCGAAGGATTTTCGAGCTCAGGAAATGAGAGTAAGTGTGCAAATTAGTAAAATCACTTTATGGCCTTAAACAAGCTCCAAAACAGTGGCATGAGAAGTCTGATGAAACCATGTAATCAAATGGATTCACAATAAAACAATCGGACAAATGTGTCTACATAAAATACACACATATTGGATATGCCATTGTTTGTCTCTACATTGACGACTTATTGATCCAAGGCAATAACAAGGCCATAATAACATCTACAAGGATATGTTATCCTCTAGATTCGATATAAAAGACCTGGGACTGGCTTATGTGATATTAGGTGTAAAAAATTTGAGAACACCATAGAGATATGCATTGTCCCAATCACATTATATTGCCAAGGTATTTGAAAAATTCAAGCAATATAATATTATTATTGCAAAATCACCAGTAGATATGAAACAAAATTTGGCAATGAACACTGGTGATAGTATCTATCAGCTAGAATACTCTCATATACTTGGAAGTATTATGTATGTTATGAACTGCAATAGACCAGATATCGCATACGATGTAAGTAAGCTAAGTAGATTTACCAGCAATCCTGGTAAACATCATTGGAAAGCGATAATTAGAGTTCTAGGCTACCAAAAGTATAAGTAGAGATATGGTCTACACTATACAAACTATCCTTCAACGGTGGAAGGATACAGTAATGCAAATTGGATCACTAGATCACATGATACAAAGTCTAAAAGTGGATATGTGTTCACATTAGGAAATCGAACAATTTCATGGAAATCATCCAAACAGACTTGTATAGCTAGTTCTACGGTGGAATCTGAGTTTATTGCACTAGATAAAACTGCAGAAGAAGCAGATTGGATTTGAAGTTTCTTGGAAGACATTCCTAATTGGAACAAAGATGGGACTCCAATATGTATACATTGTGATAGTCAATCAGTTATTGGAAGAGCTAATAGTACACTATACAATGGTAAATCTATGCATATTCATTGTAGACATAAAACAACAAGACAACTTCTCTCTAACGAAGTTATCGCTATAGACTATAGAAGGTGCAAGGATAACATAGAGGATCCACTAACAAAAGGCTTTCCAAAAGAGAGTTCAAACCTTATCGATGGGAATGTGTCTAAGGCCTACAAACTAAAAGTATTTCTAAAACAGAAACTCTACCTAGTTGACTGGAGAACCCAAGATCTAGGTTCAATGGGACAACAAGGTTTAAGAGAAACTTGCTGGCACTGTTACACATAAACCAATCCTATGATAAGTCAGTGTATTATTTTAGAAAAGTAGGATAATTATTGATATTTTTAATTGTGTTTGTAGTTGAGGAATTATAGAATACCCTTTGCAGAATCACCTACATAAGTGTGAAGGCGCCGATTTAAAGAGAATTATGAGACCAAATTCTCTAAGCACGTATGAGACCAGGCAGGTGTTCATGGTAAAACACATATAGAGAATGAAGGATTATAACACTACAACAGAAATGTCATTTTGGAATGGTTTGTGACCATTCCTAAGTGGTTTTGGAATGGTAAACACTCGTTCTAATATTGGAAGTAGCTAATATTTTGGAACGGTCAATTAATGTTCCAAAATGTACTCGCAAAGGTCGTGCAAACGTATCAGATAAACCATTCTGGAATTGTTAACGACCGTCCCATATGCACAGTTAAGAATGGTTTTCACTCGTTCCTAAATCATATTTAAGCACGGCTAAAAGCCATTCCTTAATAATAGTGGTATTTTTTTAATTCCTCTCCTAGCACTATTTTTGACTGTTTTAGAATTTTTTTATCAATATTCATCACACAATAAACAAAGTAATCGGTGTAATGGTTGATCATTATATTATATAAACTCTCAACAAAAATGAATTATTATACTTTTAGTTATAGATAACCATAAAAATTAAGATACACTAAGTTGTCAAGATGAGCTTACAAAGCATCTTAAATATTTATTCACATAAAGAAGATATACTACAAACAATTCATTGTCAATATACAAATAAGTCATTTAGTAGGTAAATTCAATCTAAAAAAGAAAAAGAAAACCGAGGTTGGTACACTTGATTAAGAATGTCAAGTTGAGAATCCAATTTCTTCACCACTCGTTTCCATAGATGTTGTAGTAGAACTTAAAGCGTTCATCCCACAAATGAATGCAGCAGTGAGTATGAGCAATATGCAGCGGTGATTATCAGCAAGACCTCCTTCAGGAACCAAAGCATTCAGTAGAGAAGAATTGACAGTCCATAAAAGATGTTTTCAAAACTATAACAAATAAATGTAATTCAACAATATCAATCTTAAATTATACCAAGTATCTTGTTATTGATGCTTACAACAATTGATATCATTCCAAGTCGTAAAATTAGTTAACCTAAAAAGATGGAGAAATGGTTCATGGACAAATTTTCAACAAGTGACTCAAAAAATTTATATAACATACTAGGTTATTTATCAAAATAAGCTAGTTCGAGCCTAATTAGTAACCATGTCAGGAATTGTAACCACATGGAAAAATCTATTCAATAATCTACGAATATCC
Organism: Allium sativum; assembly: GCA_030737875.1. NCBI lineage: Eukaryota > Viridiplantae > Streptophyta > Magnoliopsida > Asparagales > Amaryllidaceae > Allium > Allium sativum. The sequence goes on along the minus strand of CM060919.1, from coordinate 226,469,566 downwards.
AAACTACAAGATATGCAAGAACATGTCTTCACACATAGTGGATTTGTAATTCAGAATGCAATGACAAAAATACTTTTCTACTATATTATATTCATGGGTTTTGGTGTAATGGAAAACTTGGTGCAACTACTGTCAATAATGCCAAAATTACACTTGGTCAAATCTTTCTACTTGGCAACTTTAAAGAACTAGTAACGATAGATAAGGGGAAATTTTTTAAACTCAAAGTTCAATGAACTAAAAATTTAAAGGCTGCAAATAAAGGACAATATTTTTTGCAAATTCAATTTTTGGAATTCAACAAAAAATATCAAAATGTAAAGTGTTTGACCTTTTAATCATTTATTTGTTCCTGATGATTGATTTATCTTATCAGTTCAATTTTTGGGGAGATAAGTTATTGCCATGGCACGTTATAATATCGGTCACCCTGATGAGGTCAATAACAAATAGTATGTGCTTTTGCTTTATCTTAATTCTATTTTCAATTAAGAAAAATGTGACACCCCATGATCGTTAATGTCATCTTTGTCAGAATGCATTAAGTTTTGTGAAGCGTTATAGGTAAAAGAAACAGAAACATTACAAGACAGACATAAAATAACAGCGGAATCAAAAACCTTATTTAATAGAAAAGCTTCGTGGTTCAAACCCAATTACATAATAAGTATAGAATACTGAAAACATAAAACTTCTGCCTTGTACATAAATCATCATCAGAGTACAATAACACATAAAAAGAGCATATTCGTTAAAATATAGCCATAGTAGAGAAGATACGAAATCAAGCAGTACATCTAAGCAGCTCCAAGTAGAAAAGAAGAATCATAATCAAGCTTGAGTATTCCCACCCTGAGAATCTGGGGGAACGGAAGAGAAAGAAGAGGAAATAAAATGGGCCAGACGTAAAATCTGGCGAGTCTAGATACTTTTAGCATATAAACAAGTAAAAGCATCATAACATGCATATAAAATGGAGAGACAGATAACGGTGTCATAAGACAAGTATAACAAGGTGAACAGGATGAACATGATAGAATATATTGCGCTTCTTCAGTACTTTTCTCTGCGCCAATACTAGTTTAACAAGAACAAGATGATGCCAATAGTACAAGGTGGTAGACTTAGGTGTACTTCTAGTGAGAGGTTTCTACCCCATACAATAACTGGTAGCTCAACAGAACTGATAGGTGTTAACCCCCAATGACAATAATGGGCTCCTAAACAAGCAAGACTAGATGTACCCTAATTACTACCCCTAATCGATTGGTTCCCTAACCCGTAGAAACCCTGTGTTGGCCCCACTATAGGATGTATCACTTCCTAAAGTGACAACCCTTTGTTTACAAGATGTGCACAAACCATATCTACAGGTGTCACGGCATCTTAACCTCCCTGGTTCGGACCCATGCACGCATATGACCCCGTCGGAATGCATCGCCCACACAGTCCCTTCCTTTGGACCTCTTACAACCAACTCAGTAAGCATTCCCTGACCCCAACCTAGTTTGAGGTACTCCATTTGATACCGATATAGGTTACTGACTATACGGGTCCCACACACCAGATGATACAAGCTTCCCCCTAGGCTTGCATCCCCACTACTAGGATTTCAACAGATTATGCCTACCAGTTTAACAAGATTGCATAATCCCAACAGGTTAAATTTATGGCCCTATATATATAATTATTACCCACTGTCACAAGATTTACTTAACCCCCCTCTTTGGTTCAAACAAGTTTACTTAACCCCTACTTAAGTTGATAGGTTCATGTAACCCCAATAGATTTAAACAGGTAAAGTATTACAGATTAACAGGTTATCCCCATTCACATTGACTTCTTTTCAAGTTATCAAGTTCCACTTGCTTATTAATTTCATATATATAAAACTTAATCCATTTAAGTTTATTAATAAACCCATCACATGTTATTCTCTATATTGTAATTAACGAAAATAATCTACAATCCCTTTATATTATTCATTGTCTGATTCCATAGTTACAATAACATGTTTTACTTAATATGTAATTAAGTATACTTCATCTCAGTTCACCTTTTTTCTGTTTAGCATGTCACTGCAGCTTGTCGTTGTTTACTTATTAACTTAGTCCTCTTAACTAAGGTTTACTAATAAGTTTCCTTTCCTTTTATTATAACTTATGTTATAATTTCCACATGTCCCTAGGACAAGCTTACCTATTATATAACATTTTCATTAATGTAATTAATTATAATAGGTTATTATCATTCCCCGTTTGTTCTAATTCATTTCTATAATCACAATTAGTGCCATTTATTTCTATCCTTTTATATACATATATTCATGTATATGTTTATGCACTAGACCTCTCACATTAAGTCGACCGCTCATGGATGTTGGATTTGCCGTGCGGTTTCGGGCAGACTTCTACCACAAGATGACTTAACCTCGTGTTATAGCACCGTTACATGTATATTTACACACTCAACCCCTCACATTAGATTAACCACTTGTGGACGCTTGATTTGTCGGGCGGTTACGGGCGGATTTCTACCACAAGTGTAATTTAACCTCGTTTCTAAGTGCAGTTACAGTTTCTGTTTATTGTAAATCTAGACATATTCATTCTCAAACAATTATTCATGTTCATTGTAGGTTTTTCAATTACAGTACCTTGTTTCAACAAATTTCAGCAGATTTTTCATTTAACATATTAAACATCTCCGCCAGTTACAGCAGGTTAGTCACAGTTTTATTATCATGTTCTACTAAATCTTAAATTAAGCCTATAGATTTATATACCCCAAATTACGGTAATAATTCATGATATAGCATTCGCCCCAAGTTTTAGTAAAATTGTACAGTATAGGTTACGCTCCCAAAGAAAACCCCAATCATGATTCATAATATGAGTTATGCCCAAATTATAGCTTTAGATCAATGTATAGATTATGCCCCCAAAAATCCCAATACCAATTATGCCCCGACTTAGATCAAGATATAGATTATGCCCCAAATCCTAAGTTTTGGCTCAAGGTACAAATTATGCCTAAAATTCCCAATGTTGTTTTACAATATGAATTATGCCCTAAATTTATAATTCCTAATCGTTCTCAATTCCTTGCATTCGCGTATTTCAGTGATGGGCCTAGGCTTGAAGGTAGCCTGGATATAAAAACAAAAAGGGAAAGAGGGAGAGAAGAGAACAAGATTAGGCATAGCAAATAAAACTGGCATAAGATGATAGAATTGATCGTACTAACAGAATAGATATAGTGACATGATTAGGCAAACTAACATAATAGGCATATCGTGACATTATTATGAAAAACTAGCAAAATAAGGATATCATAAGAAGGCATGATAAGATATAAATAGTGAATTAGATAATATACAATAATGGCAGATCTGTTATGATTTCAGATTACTAATAGGCATAGACTAGGCACGTCAAGATTACATTTTAGGTGTTTATATCTAAAAATAACATAGACTCACTGCGATTGGATCTAAAGAACAGGGAATTGACTGAAGCACAGATCTCTGAATATGAATAACTTGTTGTTGAAGAATAATAGGCTAGATCACACTAAGTTCGAGCAGCACCTTGTTGTCGCCATTGATTTAGATGAATAAAACAATGGGATTAACGTCCTTTATATAGCCTAGGGTTCATGAATCTAGCCAGAAAACAAGTCCATGTACGCAGGAATGAATCTGATTCAGATCAAGGGGGTGTCGACATGGGTGTCGACACCCCTGTTGTGGCCTGAGGGTGGGGTCGACCCCCAATAGTCCAAACTCCCGCCCTAGCCTGCGTCTTTTGATTTCGAATTGTTCTGATTTCTGGAATAGATTTATTTATATATAGAACCCTTATATGTTTATAAACTTCAAACCTTAATATCTTCTTCATACGGTGTCCATTTTACGCAAACTCAGAGTCTATCTTAAGAAGAATTCCAAGACGAACACAATGGCGCAACCCGTTTTACTTAATTCCAAATATTTAATTAAGTATTCTTTAGTTTATCATTTTAATGTGTTATAAAATTATGGGGTGTTACAAAATCATTCATGCGACCTAGCAGTATACATGTTTTATTATTGTTCGACTATGCGTACGCAGATTTTCAGGGATAAACGATGCAGTAATTGACTGTTCGTTTAAGTTTTCAATTTGTATTGCTTACCATTGGGTCCAGAAATTGTGTAATATTTTGCGTTGCAATGTTGCATACTATTTTTTATTATTTGATGGGAGTTATGTTGCAGTTAGATTTTCTCAACAGCAAACCGGTTGCGGTTATGGATGTGTCGGAAACAAAAACATTCATCAACATATCTTTAACGTAAAAGGTCAACTACAAGAACTTATTATTCAAATGATTAAGACATTTAACACGATACGAGATATCACATGCTTAAATTCCGTTCTGTTGAATTTAACATACTTCTAAATAAGTGAAGAAATGTACCAATGATTATTTACTATGGTACATATTTGTTACTTATACATTTTATAGGTAACTTAAAATTGACTACCAGTTACTGGTACTCACTAAAAGTAATCAAAACATTTTTAAACATACAAATATAAAAATGCATAAAAACGACTTGCTCTCCTTGTTTTTATGCTGTATCATTTATTGGTTAACACTTCTTGTGTGAGTTCTCGCTCTCTTTTCTTCTTTACTTTGTTGGTTTCATTACCAAAATGAAAATACGTGGACGTCATTCTCAATCCTTGGGAAGTATTAAGTTTCATTTCGATGTTACTAGCATTCGTATGTTGTCGCCATTAGCTTTTTTATTTTGTCATATATTGAACAAAAATCCAGTCAAACATTAGTTATCTTTGTACTATTCAAGACTGAATGTTAGGCATATTTTTTGCAAAAATAAACAAATATGTAAAAAAATGTATTTGGCTTATTTAAATATATAAGTGCGAACATTTAGATAGTTTTTTTTATATGGATGAGCTCGTGTAACTGTAATTCCAAACTTTGATGTCTACATTTCTCGAATTTGGATGCATTATTTGTATTCATCGGGTATGGATGCATAAATAAAGTTCATCATTATTACGGAAGTAGAATGCACTTAACCACTATAAAATAGGACCCCGCGGTCTCACCTCCTTTAATATTTTGTTTAAGTCAATTTGATTCGTAAGAAGATGGCTTACATCAAAACTGCAGACTCAAAAATTGCTCTTAGAATTTTGAATTGTTTGAATGTCAAGGATGCATTCTCAAAGTAAATAAAAATAATTGTAATGATGCATTGAAAGAGAGATCTATTTCTTTTGAAGTTTTGAAAGATGTTTAGCAAATCTTGAATTATTCTGAATAGAAATGCAAGATTTTTAAGTTTTAACATTTAATTTTATATCCATGCAATATTTGTTTTCCAAAATATGGATTGCAAGTATTTATAATTATCCACCCAAATAACTTATATGTGAAGCTCGCTGACTTTGGCAACAGTTGTTAGAATGACTATTATATGCCTTCATAAACTATTGTATTAACTACATAATAGTCAAAAGTGACACAATAAAAAAGGCGATGGGATATATTTGTGTGGACGAAGGAAACAACACATCACTAAAGATGCGTAGTTAATGGTGGGATAATACATTAATACATGTTCAATTAATCTTTTTATATTTTATCCATTACCGATCATGTTATTATATGTACACATTATATAAAGCATGACAGTAATTACGTATTTTTGTTATGTTTAATTATTAAATTTGGAATTGTTTCTTATGTCGAAGCTTTCAAAATTTGTGGAAATGTCTGAAATTATGTGAAAATACGAAAGATCGAAACTAGTATCGAAAACAAGTTATATGCTTAAATAATTTAATTTATGTAATAAACACATGTGGTCAATCATATACATAAAAAGGAAATTGTACTGGCTTACACAATTTCGTGAATTCCTATCTCTGGTAGTTTAATTCAGATACCAGGTTAGCTAGAAAAGTGGGTTATTACCCCCCCCCCCCCCCCACTGGCTAACTCCGTCAAGGTGGCTAGTAAAACTCAGTTGTTGCCTTTACCGAGATGCTTATTCTTGATATCATATTTATGCATTCATTTATAAATAGATATTTGTGTATTCTATTTTATCTGGAAATGATGGGAGCATTGGTAACGGCATACCTCAAATTAATGTGCTCATGTTTTTAGTCACAGGTACAATATCTTTGTTTATGGTATAATACATAATGAAATTTGAAACTCCCCACCTCCGTTAAGGTCACTCACAAGGGAATGCATTAACTTTGGTGAAGCATTATAGGTAAAAGATATAGATAATTTACAAGACAGACATACAAGTAACGGAAAAATTGAAATCATTTCATAAGCATCGTGATTCAGTCAAAACATTACAACCATTGTCTTAAACCCAACTTCCAAATCATTACAATAAACCTCTGTCTTGATTAAAAACTCCAAATACATAAAGAAGCATAAAACAGTAGTAAAGCGGCATAAATCCGCAATAAAAGTGTAATCACAGCCATAGCCCAAGAAAAGAGAATCCAAGCAATACATCTACTCTCTTCAAGTTGGAATAGGTCTGAACTAAGCTGAAGTATTCCCTCCCTATAGACCTTGGGAGGGAAACGGAAGAAAAGAAGACGAAAGAAAACGGGTCAGACATAAATGCTGGTAAGCCCAGTGATTTTCAGCATGTAAACAAGAAAAACAATTATGACATGAATAAACCAAATATAAGACAATAACATAGTAACAAGATAACACAAGAAAAGATAAGGCAAGATAAACTAAATATGCTATCACATCCATTTCTATTTCTCTGCACCTACCAACAATTGTTTCAACTAGCCTCATGTGTTCATGATAAAATGACCCCTTTTTCGATCAGCTTCTACTCGCATGTATTTATTACTTGTGTCATTCAGCCCCGCTTGTTTGTAGATACCTGTGTTGGTCCCCCCATGGGGTGTATCAATCCCTATGATGGCAACCCGACATAATTCAAGGTGCACATTGTATAACTACTGATGCCCGGTGCCTAATTTTTCCACTCCGGAGCACGTGCACGCTCGTACTCCGTCGGAACCTACACTGACGCACCACCCGCTGCTATTTTGACCGCTTATAATTAGCCCAGAAATCATGCCCTACCTTGCCTAGTTCAGCGTACCGTGATACTTCTATGTGGGTTACTGTTGAAATGGGTCCCCGTTACTAGGGTTTCCTAACCAATATGTTATAACAGTTAAGTGTTCTCAATTTAACCTAACCCCACCCATTTGTTTAATTAACATGTTGCATTGGTTAAGTGTTTCCTATGTTAACTTAACCCTACCATTCTTAGTATGTCTGTTCATTAGCATTAATTGATTTATTAGTGCACCAACCTCTCACATTAGAACTGTTGTTTGCGGTTGCTGGATGTGCCGGGCGGTTCCTAGTAGACTTCTACCGCAAACTCATTCTAACCTCAGGTTTTGGGCTTAATGCACTAACCTCTCACAATAGATCTGTTGTTGCAGTCGCTGGATGTGCCGGGCGATTCCGGGAAGCCTTACACTGCAACTCAATCTAACCTCGGGTTAGGCATGTTCATCATTTAGCCAAATTACATATTTACCATACATTTCCAAGTTTATATGTCGATTATCCACAAGTGCAGTCAATTCAAGTTATGCTCATTTACTTGTTATGTCCAAAATTACTCCAATAAGTTATACCCAATTCCCCGCATTACAATCGCACATACAACAAGATTCAAACTAGGTTTGCAAGTGAACCTAGTATTCATAAAATAAAACGAAAAGGGGAATAGAGAACTAACGCAAGAATTGACATAAGAGAATAAGCATGTAAAGGTGTACCAAACACAAGAATCATGGTTCCAATAGATTTGTTGTACATTAACAATAAATATGAGCAAACTGAGCAAGTTACATCATAGGCATAGAGATTCGATAGAACTGAACATAAAAGAATCACCAATTTGATGTACAACAAGATAGATTCAATTGTATCACTAGGCATAGTTCTAGATTCGATTCATTACAGTCATGATTTCTATTATGTTTTCAAATATGAATAATAACTGAACTTACAGTAATAGGATTAGAAAGAGAGAATTATTTTACGTTGTAGAGATTCTAATCACTTTTTGTTGATTGAAGTGGGAAACCTTTACTTTAATTTGAAGCAATCTAATTTGGTTTTTAGTTTGGAAAAGAAGGAGGCTAGGCTAGTTTAGAGACGGACATCATGGTGGCATTATAGAATAGGGTTATGAGGTTAGGGTTTAGGTTTGTGTGTGCTTATATAGATGTGTAGGATTAATTAGAGTCTTTAGATCAACATTGGATCCATCCAAACCATCCAGTCCAAGAAAATGCGTCATCAGGCCAATTAGAAGTCGCCACGTAGCCCTAAGACTCAGAAAATCGTCACTGTCTAGAACAGTCAATAGGGGTCGACCCCTACAGGGGGGGTCGACACCCCTTAAGGGGGTCGACACCCGCTGGAGGGAATTTTCCCGCACACTTCTTTTCACTGATTTGAATTTCGAATTTTGATTTATTCATTATTTATTTAATTCTGATTTAAACTTAAATCTTCTAACCTCCATAACTTCTTCATACAGTATCCGTTTTACGCAAACTCGAACTCTATCTCAAGTAGAATTCTGAGATGAATGCAATGGCGCTACACCTTTTACTTAATTCCCAATTTTAAAATTAAGCATTCTTTAATTCGTAATTTTAATATTCACAGAAATTTCGGGGTGTTACATTCTCCCCTCCTTAAAGGATTTCGTCCCCAAAATCTCTGAGTTAAGAAGAATGTATCCTAACATCCAACATCCATCACTCAACCATCAATCACAGGCATCCATTGTCCTTAAAAAGATTTCTAATGATTTCATGATTATATGCATAGTGTATGTATATGTCCTTATCTAATGCAAAATCAGGCGGTCTACTGATTCAGTTGACCTCCTTAATGCGAATTATGTCAGTGCCATAAGTCCATCATGTATGCAATTATTCCTAATCATACCTTATAGCTTCTACATGAGTGCACAATCATTCATACAAATGCAACATCCATATGATAACACATTAGGTTTCGATCCATATACAAATACATATATGCATATGCAATATGAAAGTGACTGAGTCGATCTAGTAGCTAATGTGTCTCTATATGCATCTACGAGCAACCATTAGCAGCCACTTGCAATTATCAATCATAACATGTTTCAAATACATGTTTACATTCATTAGTTTCTACTTGAGGATCAAGAATAGGACCGAGGAGATATACTTAAAAGATAGATACAAGCATGCATAAACTTTTGAAAAAAGAGATCAAGGATGTACCCTCAAAAAGAAAAGGGTAGGCTGTGCGTATCTTGTCTTCAGTCTCCCAAGTCGCGTCTTCTTCAACGTCACTGCATTGTACTTTAACTAGCTTGACCTCACGATTGCGTAGCTTTTTAACTTCTGTTCCCAAGATGCGAGTTGCAACTCTTCTCACCATCGCTTCTCGTTCCACTTCTGCTTCCTCTAGTATGCTCGGCTCCACAACTTCCGTGGACTCATGTAAGCACTTCTGTAGATGACAAACATGAAAAACATTATGAACTCCAGCAAATCTTCTGGGAAGCTCTACTCTATAAGCCATCATCCCAATCCTCTCGATGATAGGTAATGCCTTACAAATCTTGGTGCCAATTTTCCTGCGGATCCAAAGCGAACGACATTCTTCAAAGGAGATACTTTAAGGACAACCCTATCCCCAACCTCAAACTCAAGGTTGTTCCTTCTTTTATCCGTGTAGGATTTCTATCTATCTTGTGCAGTCTTCATTCGTCTTCGTATCAAGTCCACCTTCTCTGAAGATTCTTTGATCATGTCGGGCCCAAGTACGAGCTTGTCTGTAGATTCCCACCAATTGCTGATCGGCATGGTCTTCCATATAAAGCCTCAAAGGGTGCCATGCCTAAGGTGGCTTGGTAACTATTGTTGTAGGCGAACTCCACCAGAGTAAGATGATCTTCCCGCGTTCCTCCAAAATCAAGAATGCATAATCTCAAAAGATCTTCTAATACTCTATTCATCTTTTTAGTTTGACCATCGGTTTGAGGGTGATGGGCATTGCGTAAGCATAGCTGTGTGCCAACAGCCTCTTGCAAACTCTTCCAAAACTCACTCGTAAAGATAGGATCTCGATCACTTACTATGTTAGAGGGTATCCCATGCAGTCAAACTACTTCTTTAAGATAAATGGATACTAATGATGAGGCAGTCATCCTACTCTTAACTAATGTAAAGTGAGCGCTTTTAGTGAGCCTGTCAACTATTACCAAAATACTGGTATTGCCCCTTCTTGACCTAGGCAACCCATCTATAAAGTCCATCTAAATGCTATCCCATTTCCACTATGGGACCTCTAGAGGATGAAGCAGACCACCAGGCTTTTTCTGCTCCGCCTTGACTTGCTGGCATATCAAGCACTTAGAGACGAATTCAGTTACCTCCTTCTTCATGCTATTCCAAAAGAAAACCCTTTTTATGTCTTTATACATCTTGCCTCCACCTGGGTGTATGGTCAACTTAGAATGGTGTGCTTCTTCAAGAATTGTCTTCGCCAAATCCCATTCTTGTGGGACACATAGTCTTCCATCCCATCTCAACCAACCCTTATCATCTATGGAGTATCTATTGGGGTGACTAGAAGTCTCACCTCTAATTAACTTATCCATCACATCAACTATCTGAGGGTCTTCACGTTGCGCGGTTCCTATTGAGTCCAAAAGCGTAGGCCGCACCTCTAGCGATGCTAACAAACCAGGTACAAATTCAAAGGAGGGTCTAAAGTCTAAGGTTGCTATGTACTCTAAGTTTTGCCTTTCTACAAAGAGAGGACTTAAGGTCAGCCTTTTCCTACTTAAGGCATCTGCTACCACATTACCTTTGCCAGCGGTATAAGCAATCTCAAATTCGTATGAGGCAAGAAATTCCATCCACCTTTTCTGTCGTAAGTTAAGATCTTTTTGTGAGATAAGGTATTTTAATGATTTATGGTCAGTAAACAATTCAAACCTTTCTCCTAGTAGGTAACGACGTCATGATTTAAGAGCGAAAACAATGGCGGCTAATTCCAAATCATGAGTTGGGTAGATCTTTTCATGTACCTTTAATTGTCTTCCTCCATAACACACTACCTTACTTTCTTGCATCAAGACAGTGCCGAAACACGTGCCGCATGCGTCTGTGTATACTGTAAACATCTTACTTCCATCCGGCAATGTCAGAACTGGAGTTGTTGTTAGAGCCCTTTTCAATCATTGGAAAGCAACATCACAGTCCAAATCCCAAGCAAAAGTTAGGTTTTTCTTCGTCAATCTAGTAAGTGGGGCTGAGATCTTCGCAAAGTCTTTAATGAACTTTCTGTAATAGCCCGCTAGTCCGAGAAAACTTCGTACTTCGGTTGCATTCCTTGGCATCTTCCAATCTTACACCGCCACTACTTTTGCGGGATCCACAGTTATCCCCTCTTTGGACACCACATGTCCAAGAAACCTTACTTCTTCTCTCCAAAAATGGCATTTGGAGAATTTTGCTTTCACCCGATGTGCTCGAAGAGTATCTATAACTTCCCTTAAATGCAAAGCATGTTCTTCCTCACTTTTTGAGAAAATCAAAATGTTGTTCACGAAAACTACTACAAATTTATTAAGAAACTCCCTAAACACCCTACTCATCAAGTCTATGAAATAGTCGGGTGCATTTGTCAAACCGAAAGGCATGACAAGCCATTCGAAGAAACCATCCGGAGTCGTGAATGCAGTCTTATCTATGCTGTCTTCGGCCACTTTTGGCTGATGAAATCCGATAGCCAGATCTAGCTGGGAGAAAACTGATGCACCTACGAGCTGGTCAAACAAGTCGTCTATTCTAGGAAGTGGATGCCTATTCTTCTTGGTTAGCTTGTTTAGCTCCCTATAATCCACGCATAGGTGAAGTGAACCATCCGCTTTGGTTGCGAATACTACTAGAGCACCCTATTCAGAAATACTCTGCCTTTTGAACCATTTTTCGAGCAATTCTTTAACTTGCTTGCTGAGCTCCTTCCTTTCCCTTGGAGCCATGTGTCTAACGGGTAAAGCAACTGGTTTTGCATTACCAACTAGGTATAGGCGGAAATCTATCTCCCGCTTTGGAGGTAAACCCTTCACTTCTTCAAAGACATTCGAGTACCCACGGACTACTCTAACAGATTGCAAATTTTCAACAGACGCATCAAGAGATTCTAGGTAGCTAAGCATAACAGAATTCATAGGACTACAAGAGATTTCGAGAGTACTACCGAGGCGAGTCATAAGTCTAACCACACTCTTTTCGCAATCGAGGATGGCACCATTACTGGATAACCAATCCATGCCTAGAATGAACCCATTGCCCGTGAAACCCAAAACATAAGCATTACATCTAAACCCAATGCTTAATATAGAAATTTCCAAATCCAAACAAATCATTGATAAATAAGCCGAACCCCCGGTTGGATTTGGAACAACAAAGGGATCCTCTACTATACTAGTATTTAGGTGCAAAGATTCAACTAAAGCAGTAGATATAAAAGAGTGTGATGCGCCAGAATCAAAAAGAGTACAAAACAAGATGATCAGAAAGATGAACTAAACTCTCAACAGAAATATTTCTACCTCTTTCTTACGTAGGTGTTGTGAGAGCGTGAATCTGCCCTACATAAGTAGATCCAGTCCTCTGCCCTTGCCTTCTTGGGCTGTAACGACCCACATTCTACGCATCATAGGATCGTAGATATTTATTTCATCGTCGCAGAGAGTCGTATGGTCATGTAACTTTGGGAGATGACTATTGGGGTCATTTCCCATGTTCATAATTTTTTCTGATTTTTAAATGACCATTTTGCCCCTAGCTGTTCTTGTTTTGACCATAACTCTTGAATGGAAAGGAATTTTGACCTGAAACCGCTTCCATTGGATCCGGATGATGGTTTACCTTTCCATAGAGTGGTCACATTAGCAACGGACTCACCGTTCGGGAGATATGGCCCAAACAAGTTTTAGATGGTGAAAAACAGGTTAAATGGGCTTAACCGGGTGATTAACAGCTAGGCCCAAAGTGGAATTTCGAGATTAGGAGTTTAAAAGGGCTGTTAGGGTTTGCAGAATACCTTTTTCTCATTTTTCAGCTACCACTATTCATTCCTCTCAACCTAGCCATGGCCTCCAACATCTAAAACACCTTCTAATCACCGTTTAATTAAGTATTGGCCTAATCTACATCAAAATGAGGCGGATTAGCAAAGAGATTGAGATAGAGATGTTGTGTTGGCCTTGGGAACAACGCCAAAATAGAGAATCATTTCAGATCTAAAGTTTATTTGTGGCAAATGTGAGTGATTGGCATAGTTTTGCACTAATTACGGTTAATTAAGGGTAATTAGTGGTGATTTACGAAATTAGACATGATAAAATTCTGGAAAAATATTCATAAAATTTGAAATATTGTTTTAGACCTCTGTTAGAAGTTTGGGTTAATTTGGTTAAGTTTTGCTAATCATATCATTAGATTTGCCTAAACATGCTTAAGGGAAAATATGGGGTTTTGGCTACGTTTGATCCATTTTACATGCTATGGTTGTTGTTTTGGTGTTTGTGATTGGTTGTGCATGTTTCTATGACTGTATGGTATGATTTGTGATTGTCTAGAAGTGTTAGATTGGTCGAAAACGTCGTCGAATGACGTAAACAGCTTGCTGGACAAAGTGCAGGAAATTGTGCTGGATCGGATGGGGGGAAGCTCGACCCGACCCGATGGAGGGAGTACGACCCGACCTGGCATGGTTGCATGATCCGATCCAAAGCGCCACGACCAGCTGGTGATCTAGGAACCTATTTCCGACCCGACCCGCTCACCAGGAGAACTCCACGAGTTGTTGTTCAAGCCAAGGGAGCCGATCCGAACCGAAGGAGCCATGGGTGAACTGATATGAAGCATGGTGGTTATCACGAACCGATCCAACTTAGATGGAGCCCGACCCGAACAGTATGCAGCAACCCGATCCGAACCAGTATGGTGACCACGAACTGAACCAGGAAGCTTGAACGTGAGGCATGAACTATGAACTGAATGAAGACCGATCTGGAGGAGAAGACCAAAACCCGAGATGCAAAGGTAGTCCAAATGGGAAGTTTGTACTCTGGATCCAGTTGGGAACCAAAGAGTTAACTTCATGAGTTGGGCTTTGCTGCGGGACGTGTGCTAAGGGGTTGTCGATGTCCGTAACTTTAGATCACTATGTGTACGGGGTACGTAAACGGATTTAGGGCCACAGTGGCCTAGGTATGACTAAAGAGCTATAGACCAATGCAGTGGGGTCATTTGTAAAGGTTTGGTCATGACTCCATGGGTTAAGCTTGGTAGTACCAGTAGTTGTACAAGTCGAACTCCATCGCTACTTCGATGGGTCTAGTTATTGACAGTGGTGGACATCGTATGCTTTACGCACTGAGTGAGAGATGTGAGGATGATTGATATGCTTGATTTGGTTGCCGTCACTATGACACGCACACCCATACCCCTCGTATTATTTACGCCATCTGTTTAGTGGCACCTTAGAGTATTGTAGGGTATGTAGTGCTAACTCTTTGGTTGCAGGTTCAGGTATGGTTTAGTATACCTGTTATTGTTCTGTTTGCTGCTTATCGCTCATACAAGACTTTTTGTATGACCCCGAGTTTTATGTCTCTTCTTATTACTCTGGGTGCTCTCATGAGCAGACTAGAGACAGGTAAGATGGTATGCACGTGTAGCTGTACCAGAGGCGAGCAAGAGGCTTCCACGTATGATATATATATATATATATATATATATATTCTCCCTGTGTTGTTGCGGTCACTACTTTGGGCGTTAGTGGTGTACCTTTCTTTCTTTTGTTTAGAGACAGTAATTTGGAAAGTTGTAATAAGCTGTATTTGGATTTCCGCTACTCTGATGATGATGTTGATGTTGGTTTTAGTTATCAGCTTATGTACTGTCTCGCCTGTTTTATATCAAGTATATTATTATTATATTTTTTTCCATGTGTTGTGAGACATTCTACAGGTTTTCGATTAGTTCGTTCTCTTCATTCCTTTCTTTGGCGACCGTTCTTTGCTAGTCGGACATGTGTACAGTGCACTTTCGGAGGAAATGCTGGCTGGTGCGGGGCGGGCCGTCATACTTGGTATTAGAGCTCTAGGTTGCGTAGTTAACATAGGGAAGTTATCAGGGAGAGATAGTATCCGTATATGAGTGCGCGTATTTGTGATTATTTTGATTTTCAAAAGTTATATATATGTATATATTATTAGTATAGTTAAGGATGAAGTCGCACTGCACTGGCACCACTATGGAGATGGTTAATCGTTTTCTCTGTGAAGATTAAACGATGAGCCAATACGCACGGGGTACTGGTAGAGGAGCCAATAATGGGAATGCTGCTGATATGAGGACGATGTTTACTGACCTTATAAGGGAAATGCTTAGAGATGTTCAGAGGGCAGCTCCCAATGCGGGTAATGGAGATAGTCCAATAGTGCAGGCACCTAGGGACGATTTCGCCAAGCTGAATAAGGATTATACTAGTCTTGGTGGGAAGCTGTTCCACGGAAAAGAATCGGCTATGGATGTTCAGGATTGCTTGGATAGCTGCGAGCGTATCTTCGAAGACTTGGGTATCGAGGATGCGATGAAGAGAAGGCTAGCATCCCGTCAGCTGCAAGGACGGGCAATGAATTGGTGGAATGCTATAAAGGCAGCTACTCCTGAGGATCAGATTACTTGGGATCAGTTTAAGGTTCGCTTTAGCGATAAGTTCATTCCAGCTGCTCAGAAGTCAGTGTTGTTTAAGAGATTCTTGGAACTCAAGCAGAATGGCAGAGTTGTCTCGGAGTATATTGCCGAGTTCGACATTTTGTTGAAATATGGGTTATCCTTAATAGATACTGCCGAGAAGAAAAACTAGAAGCTCATAACTAGCTTGGATGGATACTTGGGGGAAAAGGCTTATTAACCACATCGATGAGATGTTTGAATCGATTATGGGGAAAGCTTTAAGATCGGAAAGTCTTTACCCTAAGTCGAAGACTGAGGTCGCATCTGCATAGGAGCCAAAACCGCAAAGCAAGCGGTGGAGGCAAGAGTGGTTCTCAGAATAAGAGGAAGCAGAACGAGAATAAAGATAGCCAGAAGAAGAAGAAAGATGTTGAGTGCTTTAGCTGTGGCAAGAAGGGTCACTATGCTAGTAATTGTCGAGCGAAGCCGGCAGACAGGAAGTGCTTCAACTGTGGCCAAGTGGGACATCACAAGGGCAAGTGTCCGCAACCCCCTAAAGAAAAGCAGGTGGTGAAAGCATATGCCCTTAATGCTATTCCTTCTTCGTCGAATGCCCCAACTGCGGCGGAGAAGGGAAAGAATGTCGTTATCCAAGGTATGCTTTCTGTTTATGATGTTCCTGTTAGAGTTTTGTTTGATTCTGTAGCTTCTAGTTCTTTCATATCTAGTGACCTGGTAGATAGGTTGGGAATGGAGCCCGAGATTGTCGATAGACCTTTAGTAGTGACGAACCCGATTGGTGGTTCGACTAACCTTAGCATGATTTGTCGTATTGTGGTCTTATCGAGTCATGGATGTATGTTTGTTTGTGATTGCTTCGTTTTGGGCTTTACTAGGTTTGGCATTATTTTGGGAGTCGATTGCCTCCAAAGATATGGGGTGGTGGTAGACTGTGAGGGCTTTTTGGTGACAGCTAGAGCGGATGATGGGCGGAGGGTAGTGTTTAGTGGTCTACCTAGTGATGGGGTAATGGCTAGATTTCTAAATTCCCTCGACATCCTGCATGGTGAGTTGTCAGGTTTGCCCGTAGTTGGCTAGTATCCAGACGTCTTCGAAGAAGTGACTGGGCTTCCACCACACCGAGAGATTGAGTTCCATATTGATTTAGTGAAAGATGCCAGACCTATAGTGATGCCACTTCATCATATGGCACCAAGGGAGTAGCGAGAGCTCAGGCTGCAAGTCAGTGATCTTTTGAAGAAGGGATTTATCAGAAGGAGTGTTTCTAAATGGGGAGAACCAGTTGTGTTTGCTACCAAGGCTGATGGTTCCCTTCGAGTGTGTGTAGACTACCGCGAGTTGAATAAAGTGACGAGGAAGAACAAGTATCCTCTACCGCGGATAGATGATTTGTTTGATCAGTTGAGTGGCGCGAGAGTATTCTCTCAGTTGGATCTCGCGACAGGTTTTCATCGGCTTAGAGTGGAGTCTGAGAGTATAGCTAAAACGGCATTTCGGACGCCGTTTGGATTTTATGAGTGGTTGGTCATGCCATTCGGGATGACTAATGCCCCAGCATATTTTGTGGATCTTATGAATAGAGTATTCAGGGATCAATTGAATAAGTTTGTTCTTGTGTTCGTGGATGATATTTTGGTTTACTCGAGGACAGAGGAAGAACACAAGGAACATTTAAGAATAGTGATGGAGGTGTTGAGAAGACACCAATTGAAAGCAAAGTTTTCTAAGTGTCACTTCTGGAGGAGGAAAGTGAGATTCTTGGGCCATGATGTTTCAGAGAATGGTATTGCCGTGGATCCCGCGAAGGTGGCTACGGTACAAGATTGGTCTACGCCCAAAATTGCAACGGACATAAGAAGTTTCTTGGGATTAGCTGGATATTATCATAAGTTTATCCAAGACTTTTCCAAGATAGCAGCACCGTTGACTCAGTTGACTAAGAAGAATCAAGCTTTCGTCTGGGACGAAAAGTGTGAAAATGCATTCAAGAGTCTAAAGGAAAAGTTGACATGTGCACCAGTGTTAGTCATTCTAAAGGGGAATGAAGAGATGACGGTATATACGGATGCATGTGGTACCGGACTAGGTGTTGTGTTGATGCAAGGAGGTAGTGTTGTAGCTTATGCAAGTCGGCAACTGAAACCGCACGAGAAAAGATACCCTACCCATGACTTGGAATTAGCAGCGATCGTGTTCGCATTGAAGATGTGGAGACATTATCTCTTGGGAGAAAGATTCGAGTTGTTTACCGATCATAAATCATTCAAGTATCTTTTCTCTCAAAAGGATCTAAATCTCTGACAACAAAGAGGGTTAGAATTCTTAGCTTCCTATGATTTTGATATCGCATACACACCAGGAAAAAGCAATGCGGTAGCTGATGCATTGAGTATAAGACATGCTAGTCTAGGGGCTATGTTTCTAGAATGGAGGCAACTGGAGTACATCGCTGGGTATGATTTCAGACCAAAGTGCGAGTTGGATCCAGAAATGTTAGCAAGTTTGACGATCAGACCAACTTTGATTGAGCGGATTGGTTCCAGCCAGAAGGACGACCCTAACTTATTGGAAGCCATCTCCAAGTTAGAGATGGGTATCGACGAGGAGATGAACAAGTATGGGCTTGATCGAGATGGATGGCTTAGAAAGAATGGAAGACTAGTTGCACCCAATGTCAATGGATTGAGAGATGAAGTGCTTAGCGAATATCATCGCTCAAAACTGACTATAAATCCCGGTGGTAACAAGATGTACCGAGACATGAAGCAGACCTACTACTGGGAAGGGATGAAAAGAGACGTTGGGAAGTTTATATCCAAATGCATGAATTGCCAGCTAGTTAAAGCTGAGCAAAAGAAGCCTAGTGGTTTGTTGCAACCATTAGAAATTCCAGAATGGAATGGGGAACAAGTCTCGATGGATTTCATTGATGGGTTACCAAGAACTAGGTCGGGCCATGATAGACTTTGGATGATTGTGGACTCACCGACTAAGAGTGCAAGGTTTATACCTGTCAAGTCAAACAGGACGGCAGCTAAGTTAGCTGAACTATATGTAAAGTGGGTAGTGGGATCTCTTGGAATACCCAAAGGAATTGTAGGTGACCGAGATTCGTTGTTCACCAGTGGATTTTGGAAAAGCTTACAAGAGGCGTTAGGATCAGAATTACATCTCAGTACCGTGTATCATCCTCAAACCGACGGACAAACAGAGAGGGCGAATCGAGTATTAGAGGTTCTCTTGAGAGCTTGCATATTAGACTTTTGTGGATCATGGGATGACCGTTTGCATCTAGTAGAGTTTGCATATAAT
Organism: Allium sativum; assembly: GCA_030737875.1. Lineage (NCBI taxonomy): Eukaryota > Viridiplantae > Streptophyta > Magnoliopsida > Asparagales > Amaryllidaceae > Allium > Allium sativum. The sequence goes on along the minus strand of CM060919.1, from coordinate 226,450,370 downwards.
AATAGTTATCAATCCAATATTGGTATGGCTCCATTTGAAGCTTGGTACGGAAGACTGTGCAACTCACCATCCTATTGGTTAGAGATTAGTGAGAAATATGTGCTTGGAACAGAAGTAATAAGAGAAACATCAGACAAGATTAAGGTTATCCAACAGCGAATGAAGGCTTCCCAGGATAGGCAGAAGAGTTATGCCGATAAGAGGAGAAGAGATTTAAAGTTCTCCATTGGCGACTTGGTGTTTGTCAAGATATCTCCATCGAAGAGCGTGATACGATTTGGCAGGAGAGGCAAGTTAGCACCAAGATTCGTTGGTCCATTCCCAGTTCTAGAGCAAATTGGGAATTTGGCATATAAAGTTGAATTACCAGAGAAGATGGCAGGAGTTCATAACGTATTTCATGTTTCCCAGTTAAGGAAATTCGTGCACGACCCCAATGTGACTATTTCACCTGAACAGTTGGATGATATCGAGATTGAACCCGAGGCGGTTGGGAACTGCAGGCCTATGCGTATTGTTGGGAACGATACGAAGCAGCTTCGAAGGAAGGCAGTGAAATTAGTCAAAGTTCAGTGGGGTGAGAATGACAATGACTGTACTTGGGAGACAGAGGAGAGTATTAGGAAAACGTATCCAGAATTCTTCGCCTGGTAAGATTACAGCTTCAATTTAGTCTTTCCGCATGCTAGGATAGGTTTGGGTTAATTTGGTTAAGTTTTGCTAATCATATCATTAGATTTTCCTAAACATGCTTAAGGGAAAATATGGGGTTTTGGCTACGTTTGATCCATTTCACATGCTATGGTTATTGTTTTGGTGTTTATGATTGGTTGTACATGTTGCTATGACTGTATGGTATGATTTGTGATTGTCCAGAAGTGTTAGATTGGTCGAAAACGCCATCGAATGGCGTAAACAGCTTGCTGGACAAAGTGCAGGAAACTGTGCAGAACCGGATCGGATGGGGGGAAGCTCGACCTGACCCGATGGAAGGAGTACGACCCGACCTGGCATGGTTGCACGATCCGATCCGAAGCGCCTCGACCAGCTGGTGATCCAGGAACCTATCTCTGACCAGACCCGCTCACCAGGAGAACTCCACGAGTTGCTGCTCAAGCCAAGGGAGCCGATCCGAACCGAAGGAGGCATGGGTGAACTGATCTGAAGCATGCTGGTTATCACGAACCGATCCAACTTAGATGGAGCCTGACCCGAACCGTATGCGGCAACCCGATATGAACCAGTATGCTGATCATGAACTGAACCAGGAAGCTTGAACGCGAGGCATGAACTATGAACTGAATGAAGACCGATCTGGAGGAGAAGACCAAAACCCGAGATGCAAAGGTAGTCCAAATGGGAAGTTTGTACCCAGGATCCAGTTGGGAACCAAAGAGTTAACTTCATGAGTTGGGCTTTGCTACGGGACGTGTGCTAAGGGTTTGTCGATGTCCGTAACTTTAGATCACTATGTGTAGGGGGTACGTGAACGGATTCAGGGCCACAGTGGCCTAGGTACGACTAAAGAGCTATAGACCAATGAAGTAGGGTCATTTGTAAAGGTTTGGTCATGACTCCATGGGGTAAGCTTGGTAGTAGCAGTAGTTGTACAAGTCGAACTCCATCACTACTTCGATGGATCTAGTGATTGACAATGGTGGACATCGTATGCTTTACGCACTGAGTGAGAGATGTGAGGATGGTTGCTATGTTTGATTTGGTTGCCATCACTATGACACGCACACCCACACACCATTGTATTCTTTGCGCCATCTATTTAGTGGCACCTTAGAGTATTGTACGGTATGTAGTGCTAACTCTTTGGTTGCAGGTCCAGGTTCAAGTATGGTTTAGTATACCTGTTATTGTTCTGTTTGATGCTTATCGCTCATACCAGACTTTTTGTCTGACCCAGAGCTTTATGTCTCTTCTTATTACTATGGGTACTCTCACGAGCAGACTAGAGATAGGTTAGGTGGTATGCAAGAGTAGCTGTACCGGAGGCGAGCAGGAGGCTTCCACGTATGATACATATATATAGATATTCTCCCTGTGTTGATGCGGTCACTACTTTGGGCATTAGTGGTGTACCTTTCTTTCTTTTGTTTAGTGACAGTAATTTGGAAAGTTGTAATAAGCTGTATTTGGATTTCCGCTACTCTGATGATGATGTCAATGTTGGTTTTAGTTATCAGCTTATGTACTGTCTCGCCTGTTTTATGTCAAGTATATTATTATTATATTTTGTTCCATGCTCTGTGAGACATTCTACAGGTTTTTGATTAGTTCATTCTCATTCTCTTCTTTCCTTTCTTTGGCGACCGTTCCGTGCTAGTCGGGCATGTGTACAGCGCACTTTCGGAGGAAATGCTGGCTGGTACGGGGCGGGCCGTCACATGGGCAGTATTTGGACATAGGTCCTGTCTTGCCACACTGAAAGCAACCTCCCATCTTCCTCTTCTTCTTTCTACAGTCCTTAATCAGACGTCTAGGTATGCCACAAAAATTACACTTCCTCTTGTCATGGGGTTTGTTATTCTTCCCACCCTTCTTGGAATCCGTCTTCTTATTCTGCGATCCCTCCACTTTCTTGTCTAGAGGTTCTTCCATCTTCGCCTCTTTCTTCCCATCCTTGTCTTCCTCATGTAACAATGCCATGTCCACCAGTCTCTCATAAGTCGCGCCCATAAGTATATGGGACGTAGCTAGGCCGTGCAGTGGCTCATTTAACCCTTTAGCGAAATGAAGAGCCTTTTTATGTAGAGTATTTACCAACTCCAGTCCGAATCTAGCCAACTGGTCGAACTTGTTGACGTATTCCTTAAATGATAGGCTTCCCTGTTTGAGTGCTAAGAACTTCTCCATTTGTAGGGTTTGTTCAGCTTGCGAGAGGAACTTCATTTCAAACCTCATTCTGAAATCCTCCCAAGTCTCAACTGGTCTCTCAGCATTAGTAACCTCCCACCAGAAAGAGGCTTTGTCATTAAGTAACCATGCAACCAACTGTATCTTCTGCCTATCGTCCACTTTGAAGATAACAAACAAATCTTTTGTTTCCTTGAGCCAGTTTCTTGCTTCCACGAATGATTCAGTCCCATTAAAGTTCTTTCCGCCCATAGCTCGAAATTCTCTACATATCTTTGAGAAAGCATTCACACGCGGAGGAGGAGGAGAAACGATCGGTACAGCTGGAGGAACGTTTCCTTGGACTTCGGCGGGTGCCGTGGCCTCCAAATACCTACGGAACCATCCGGGTATTGTGACTCCCTCCGGAAGATTAAGATCCCTAGACATGCTGAAACGAAAAGAAAAGGTTCAAAACAAAGGATAGAAAGATAGTGCATATGGCTTTGGGGAATATGCCTTTAAAATAAAACAACATTTTTCTTGAAAATGCTTATTTAAAACTTCTTTTTGAAAAATAGTTTCAAAAACTTTTATCTGATCTGGTAACCATCAGCTCTGATACTAAGTGAAACACCCCACCTCCGTTAAGGTCACTCACAAGGGAATGCATTAACTTTGGTGAAGCATTATAGGTAAGAGATATAGATAATTTACAAGATAGACATACAAATAGCGGAAAAATTGAAATTATTTCATAAGAAGCGTGGTTCAGTCAAAACATTACAATCATTATCTTAAACCCAACTTCCAAATCATTACAATAAAACCTCTGTCTTGATTAAAAACTCCAAATACCTAAAGAAGCATGAAACATTAGTAAAGCGACATAAATCCCCAATAAAAGTGCAACCATAGCCATAGCCCAAGAAAAGAGAATCCAAGCAATACATCTACTCTCTTCAAGCTGGAAAAGGTCTGAACTAAGCTGAAGTATTCCCTCCATGTGGACCTGGGGGGGGAACGAAAGAAAAGAAGATGAAAGAAAACGGGTCAGGCATAAAGCCTGGTAAGCTCAGTGATTTTCAACATGTAAACAAGAAAAAGAATCATGACATGAATAAACCGAATATAAGACAATACCATAGTAACAAGTGAACATAAGACAAGATAAGGCAAGATAAACTGAATATGCTATCGCACCCATTTCTATTTCTCTGCACCTGCTAACAATTGTTTCAACTAGCCTCATGTGTTCATGATAAAATGACCCCCTTTTTCAATCGGCTTCTACTCGCATATTTATATTACTTGTATCATTCGGCCCCGCTTGTCTGTAGATACCTGTGTTGGTCCCACCATGGGGTGTATCAATCCCTATGATGGCAACCCGACACAATTCAAGATGCACAGTGTATAACTACTGATGCCCAGTGCCTGATTTTTCCACTCCAGAGCACGTGCACACCGGTACTCCGTTGGAACCTACACTGACGCACCACCCACCGCTATTTTGACTGCTTATAATCAGCCCAGTAATCGTGCCCCGCCCGGCCTAGTTCAGGGTACCGTGATACTTCTATGTGGGTTACTGCTGAAATGGGTCCCGTTAATAGGGTTTCCTAACCAACATATTATAACTGTTAAGTGTTCTCAATTTAACCTAACTCCACCCATTTGTTTAATTAACATGTTGCATTGGTTAAGTGTTGCCTACGTTAACTTTACCCTGCCATTCTTAGTATGTCTGTTCATTAGTATTAATTGATTTATTGATGCACCAACCTCTCACATTATAACTGTTGTTTGCGGTTGCTGGATGTGTCGGTCGGTTCCTAGCAGACTTCTACCGCAAACTCATTCTAACCTCGGGTTTTGGGTTTAATGCGCTAACCTCTCACAATAGATCTGTTGTTGCGGTCGCTGGATGTGCCGGGTAGTTCCGGGAAGCCTTACACTGCAACTCAATCTAACCTCGGGTTAGGCATGTTCATCATTTAGCCAAATTACATATTTACCATACATGTCCAAGTTTATATGTCAATTATCCACAAGTGCAGTCAATTCAAGTTATGTCTCATTTACTTGTTATGTCCAAAATTACTCCAATAAGTTATACCCATTTCCCCGCATTACAATCGCACATACAACAAGATTCAAACTAGGTTTGCAAATGAACCTAGTATTCATAAAATAAAATGAAAAGGGGAATAGAGAAGAAATGCAAGAATTGACATAAGAGAATAAGCGTGTAAAGGTGTACCAAACACAAGAATCATGGTTCCAATAGATTTTTTGTACATTAACAATAAATATGAGCAAACTGAGCAAGTTACATTATAGGCATAGAGATTCGATAGAACTGAACATAAAAGAATCACCAATTTGATGTACAACAAGATAGATTCAATTGTATAACAGTCTCATAGGCATAGGTAATCTCAAATTTGACAAAAGAATAAGAATGAATCAGAATTGGTTATCATTACAATTAGGCATAGTTCTCGATTCGATTCATTACGGTCATGAGTTCTATTATGTGTTTAAATCTGAATAATAACTGAACTTACAGTGATAGGATTAGAAAGAGAGAATTATTTGACGTTGTAGCGATTCTAATCTCTCTTTGTTGATTGAAGTGGAAAACTTTACTTTAATTTAAAGCTCTTCAATTTGATTTCTAGTTTGGAGAAGAAGGAGGCTAGGCTAGTTTAGAGATGAACAGCGTGGTGGCATCATTGAATAGGGTTATAAGGTTAGGGTTTAGGTTTATGTGTGCTTATATGGATGTGTAGGATTAATTAGAGCCTTTAGATCAACATAGGATCCATCCAAACCATCGAGTCCAAGAAAATGCGTCATCAGGCCAATCAAAAGTCGCCACGTAGCCCTAAGACTCAGAAAATCGTCACTGTCTAGAACAGTCAGCAGGGGTCAACCCCTACCGGGGGGTCGACCCCTACAGGGGGGTCGACACCTGTGTCGACACCCCTTAAGGGGGTCTACACCCTCTGGCGGGAATTTTCCTGTTCACTTCTTTTTGCTGGTTTGAATTTCGAATTTTGATTTATTAATTATTTATTTAATTCTGATTTAAACTTAAATCTTCTAACCTCCAAACTTCTTCATACTATATCAGTTTTACGCAAACTTGGACTCTATCTCAAGCAGAATTCCGAGACGAACGCAACGGCGCTACCCATTTCACTTAATTCCCACTTTTAAAATTAAGCATTCTTTAATTCGTTATTTTAATATTCACAGAAAATACGGGTGTTACAAAATTAATCTTAACATAATTTTAATCTCTGGTGATGTGCTTTTCACTTAAAAGCGCGTCTTCTCTGAATTTTCATAGTCTCCTTTTATGGTTATTGATCTGAAATAGTTCATTTTAGTCTCCCAGTGGTCCTTTTATGGTCTACTAGGATGCACCACCCTAAAGCAGTCGGTGTAACTACGGACTTATTCAAGACCTGCTTGTTAATGCTGGTATGGGTTAAACTCTAACAACCCTAACCTTATTCAAGACCTAAAAGATTATTTTAAGGGTCTCTATGCTCATTCGTTGGTTTCAGTTGAATGTTATTAGGATGTCCATAGCTTTTAATATCACATTTAATATCATTGTGAATAAATTCAGTCTGTTTTCACTAAGGCTTGTTAATATCAATGTGAATAAATTCGACTAAGTATTATATGCATAAAAACCAGATTTTGGATAGCATAACTTACTTGGCAAAGGTCTTCATTTAGAGTGGGCCTGGTCATGTGTCTAAATATATTGAATCATACTTTTCGGGTGGCACACATAACCACCAATTCCAATTTTTGCAAAGTTTGTTGCAAAAGGATTTTGTTTGCATGTTTTCTCATCCGGTACAAATATATTGTCCACCAAAAATTCTCATGTGTTGATGGCACAGATTTCCCATGAATAATGGATGATGTCGATTCTCTACATATGATAGTTGTTGCAACGACATCTAGGTCAAGGCTTAGGATTTCAATTTTTTTGTTGATTACCGACATCGATGGAATTCAATTGAGCAGCAACATCATTGATTCGGTTTCTCCCAACACTTTCATGACATGTACTACATCCTCCTTCGTTCAAAGTAACATTTGATAAACGATTTCCTTAACCCTTTTCTGTGACCATGCTAACCAACTTCTTCACTGTACCATCCATATTTTCCAATTTATCCTCCATATTTTCCATCTTACTTTTCAACTCTTCTGTGTCTCTTTTAGCCTTTTTGAGCTGTTTACATGCAATAGCACAAGCCTTAACATGAGTTCTTGCTATCGTGGGTGCCAACACTTCGAGTTTGACCCTTTTTATTCTTGCCAAACGCCTGTGATAGGATGTCTTCATCCAATGGCAACTCTTCTTCATCACTATCATTGATTATTCCCTTTGCTTTTGCAATTTTATCCTAAAATACAAGAAAAACTTGAGACGATATATCTAAAATATCTAAATTATTATTTGTTTAACTTATGAAATATAAAGAAGTGTTATCCAATATGGTCCCATCTTTTCTTGTATGAACTTTTTCCCATACTTGACGACATGTGATTACTTTTGTTGGATTTGCACTAACCTACAACAAAAATAATCATTATATGTGAATTAAGTTACATAAAAATAATAACAAAAATAACATATACCCATTATCAATGCTAATATACTCATAATAAAAAATTCCATGCTAAACTACGTTAAATTTTAATCTATTATTAAATATGCTTGTTAGTTATATATCTTTGAATAATTCTATATCTTGAATATATACTACTTTAATAGCATTATAGTAAAATAAAGGACAGAAAGAATAAAAATTGATTTCATAAAAAATTAATGAAAAAAAATCATACCATTTTATGCTCTAATACTGCATGACTTATACATCTGATATGATGACCATAGTCATACCTTTGTCTATTTCCTTTGCTTACGTCCCTTCTTTTGCATGCATCTTGTTTTACTTTGTTTTTTATGAACATATCCCAGTCTTCTTGTTTAATTGCTCATGGACAATTTTTTGACCTATCGTCATTATTATCGATTTGTCATAATGATTTTTTCTCAGTTCGCTCTTATGTTTCCTGAATGACTCAGCAATTTTATTTTATGAAATAGTCCTTTGTATTAGACTCTGTTTGAAAAGAGGTCTGTGAAAATTAAAAGTTTAAAAAGAAGCAGTTTGATAAAAAAAATATGTTATAAAGAAAATTAAAAATAGTATAAAATGATTCAACTTACCAACAGATCCTTCCAGACATCATCTTTTATATTTTTTGGGCACTTTATCCCAACGTTCATATGATATCAGCACATGAGTTCATATTAATTTACCAACTCGGCTTCCTTTTCTTCTATCATTATCTGAAATAGGAACACCATATGAATTTACCACAACTGGCTCGAGTTGCATAGAGGATGATTGCGCAATCGAACGAGGTGAAGATGGCATTGACATTGTTGTCTACAAATGAAAAAATAAAATAAAAACAACAATTATAACTTGTTAATTGAGCAATCTTTGATCACCACAAGTATTTCACAACAACATTAGCATAAATGTGTCATAAACCATGAGCTATAAAGAAGATCAGGATATTAACTTTTTAATGTGTCTGCATTATCATAAACAATCTTTTTGTTTATCCCTATCTTTTTATTTCACTTCACAGCAACATTATCATAAACTATCACCACAAGTATATCCCAATCTTTTTGTTTCATTTCAGATTTTTAATATGTCTGCATATTCATAGCCTATTTAACAATTGTTAATAAAAAGAAGACCAGATTATTAACAAATAAGACAATTTTAGAATTATACCTGATCCAACAAATAAAAGTGTAAACCGAATCATCTATCAAAAAATGAAACCAAAATTTATTTATCAATTGTGGGTCTGAATAAGGTACAGATAAAAAATCCAATAAATTTATAATCTTCTCAAGACTTCAAGGAATTCCAAAATAAAAATAAAAAATAATTGTTGAGGTTAATCAAGAAATGGGAAGAAATAATAGTGCAGATGTGACGGCCCGCCCCGCACCAGCCTGCACTTCCTCCGAAAGTGCGCTGTACACATGCCCGACTAGCACGGGACGGTCGTCAGAAGAAAGGAAAGAAGAGAATTAACTAACGAGGAACCTGTAGAATGTCTCACAGCGCATAGAACAAAATATAATAATAACATACTTGACATAAAACAAGAGAGACAGTGCATAAGCTAAAAAAAACAGAACTAAGCATCATAGCAGCGGAAATCCAAAATATAGCTTATTACAACTTTCAAACTGTCTCAAAGCAAAAGCAAGATAAAGGAGGTACACTACTAATGCCCAAGTAGCGACCACCAGCGACACAGGGAGAATGTGTGTATATATATATATCATACATGGAAGCCTCCTGCCCGCCTTCGAATCAGCTACTCGCGCATCACCAGCTAACCTGTCTCTAGTATGCTCGTGTGAGCACCCAGAGTAATAAGAGGAGACATAAAACTCTGGGTCAGACATAAAGCCTGGTACGAGCGATAAGCATCTAAAGTGAATAATAACAGGTAGACTAAAACATACCTGAACCTGGACCTGCAACCAAAGAGTTAGCACTACATACTGTACAACACTCTAAGGTGCCATATAAAGCAATGTATAGATACGGAGGTGGGGGAGGTGTGCATGTCATAGTGATGGCAAACAATCAAACATAGCATCCATCCTCACATCTCTCACTCAGTGCGTAAAGCATACGATATTCACCACTTCGATCACCCAACATGCCTTGCTACGATCACTCTGCCCCATGAAGTCATAAATGGCTTCACTGCACTGATAACGTAGCCACAAATCCTTTGCTATGTTCACTTTGCCCCATGAAGTCACAAGAACCCCACTGCACTGGCTCATAGCCTTATTAATCCTTACTATGTCCACTCTGCCCAATGGAGTCGTAATGACCCCACTGCACTGGCTCATAGTCTTACTACGCATCACCTTGCCCCTCAGGTCATAATGACCCTACTGCACTGATAACGTAGTCTTGCTACCATCACCTTGCCCCTCAGGTCATAATGACCCTACTGCACTGATAAGTAGCCCATCATTCATTTTTAGTGGTGAATCGAAGTTATGAACGTCGACAACTCCTTAGCACACGTCCCGCAGCAAAGTCCAACTCATGAAGTCCACTCATTGGTTCCTATCTGGATCCTAAGTCAATACCCTTCATTTGGACTACCTTTGCATCTCGGGTTATCAGTCTTCATCGGTACGGTTCGGCCTTCCATACCCCATTTGGATCAGATCTGCTCTTCAGCACGCCACGGTTCAGATCGTCATCGCGGTCCTCTTTCTCTTTGCTTCAGATCGTGCTCCTCTCCTTGGTTCGGATCAGAATACCCCATACGGATCGGATTGCGCTCCTCCAGCTCGTGGCTCCCCTGGTTCGGATCGGCGTCTCGTAGTGCATCGGATCGTGGTTGCTACTTTCCTCTAGTCGGATCGTGATACGAAGCGAGTGGATCAGATCGGGTAGCAGTTCACGGTTGGTGTTCGTGGGCCTTGCGCAGATGGTTCGGCTCGGAGGAGATGACTTGACTCGTGGTGATGTCCCACGATCCCATAGGGCGATCCGATCGACCCTCAATCCCCATCCGATCCGAACTCCTGCACCTTGTCCAGCGAGAGGTTTACGCCCCTCGACGGCGTTTTCGACCATTCCAACTATTCTAATCAGTCACAAAGCATACCATACAGTCATAGGAACATTTATAGTCAACCACAAACATCAAAACAACAATATGATAGGTTAAAATGGATCAAACATAGCCAAAACCCCTTATTTTCCCTTAAGCATGTTTGGGTGAAACTTATGATAAGATTAGCAAAACTTAACCAAACTAACCCAAATTCATATCAGAGGTCTAAAACATCATTCCGGATTTTATAAACATTTTTCCAGAATTTTATCATGTTTAAATTCGCTAATTAACACTAATCATCCCTAATAGCCATAATTAGTGCAAAACTATGCAAATCACTCACCTTAGCCACAAATAAACTAAGATCTGAAATAAATCTCTGATTTGATGTGAATCCCAATGCTAAACAGCAGCTCCAATTTTGCTTTGGTGTAGATCTTCCTTGATTAGAGGTTGCTAAGCCAAATCCTTGACTAAAAGGTGATTTGGAGGTAATCTAGAGATTGGAGGCCATTTTTAGGGTTTCTTAGTGATAAGTGGAGGCTAGAAAACTGAAATGGAATGATCCTCTATCTCATTTCAGCCTCCCCATAACCCTAATCCCGAAATGGGTTATGGGCCTATCCACTAATCACCTTATTTGGCCCGGTTAAGCAGTTTTTCACCATCCAAACCTTATTTCAGCCATATCTCCCAAACGGTAAGTCCGTTTGGTATTATGACCACTCTACGGAAAGGTAAATCATCAAACGAATCCAATGGAAGTGGTTTCAGGTCAAAATTCCTTTCCAATCAAAAGTTATGGCCAAAACAGTACCAACTAGGGGCAAAATGGTCATTTAAAAATCGACAAAAATCATGAACATGGGAAATGACTCTAATGGATGTTTCCCAAAGTTACATGACCATACGACTCATACGGGAAAGAAATAAATATTCTACGATCCTATGATGTGTAGAATACGGGTCGTTACACTCCCCCCCCCCCCCTTAAGAAATTTCGCCCCCGAAATTCCCTAATCAAAACACACACAACGGTTCCCGCATGCCTATCAACCATAAAACAACCATCAAACATGCAAAATAAGTAAAATAAGTCTATCCTAGCATGCAGAATAACTAAATCGCAAAGTAAATCTTATCAGGCAAAGAGTTCTGGATATGCCTTCCTAATGCTCTCCTCTGTCTCCCAAGCACAATCATTTTCGTCCTCGCCCCACTGAACGTTGACTAGCTTCACCGCCTTCCTTCGAAGTTGCTTCGTATCGTGCCCCACAATACGAATCGGCTTGCGGTTCCCAACCGCCTCGGGTTCTACTTCGAAGTCCTCTAACTGATCATGTGAAATAGTCATATCTGAGTCATGAACGAACTTCCTTAGTTGGGAAACATGAAATACATTGTGAACTCCCGCCATTTTCTCTGGTAAGCCAACTCTATATACCAAATTCCCGACTGGTTCAAGAACAGGGAATGGGCCCACAAATCTTGGTGCCAACTTGCCTCTCCTGCCAAATCGAATCACGCTCTTTAACGGAGAGATCTTGACAAACACCAAGTCGCCAACGGAGAATTTCAAGTCTCTTCTCCTCTTATCAGCATAACTCTTCTGCCTATCTTGGGCAGCTTTCATTCGTTGCTGAATGATCTTAATCTTATCCGAAGTTTCTCTCACCACATCTGGTCCAAGCACAAACTTCTCGCCAGTCTCTATCCAACATAATGGTGAGTTGCACGGTGTTCCATACAAAGCTTCATATGGAGCCATACCGATACTGGATTGGTAGCTATTATTATATGCAAACTCTACTAGATGCAAATGGTCATCCCATGATCCACCAAAATCCAACATACAAGCTCTCAAGAGATCTTCCAATATACGATTCACCCTCTCCGTTTGACTGTCGGTCTGAGGATGATATGCGGTACTGAGATGTAATCCTGACCCTAAAGCCTCTTGTAAGCTCTTCCAAAACCCACTAGTGAACAACGGGTCTCGGTCACTCACAATGCTTTTGGGTACTCCATGAAATATCACTACCCACTTCATATACAATTCTGCCAACTTGGCTGTCGTTCTGGTCGATTTGACTGGTATAAATCTTGCACTTTTAGTCAATCGATCCACAATTACCCAAATGCTATCATATCCCGATCTAGTCCTTGGTAACCCATCGATGAAATCCATCGAGACTTGCTCCCATTTCCATTCGGGAATTTCTAATGGTTGCAACAAACCACTAGGCTTCTTTTGCTCGGCTTTAACTAGCTGGCAATTCATGCATTTGGATATAAATTTCCCAACGTCTCCTTTCATCCCTTCCCAGTAGTAAGTCTGTCTCATGTCTCGATACATCTTGTTACCACCGGGATGTATAGTTAGTTTTGAGTGATGACATTCTCTAAGCACTTCATCCCTCAAACCATTCACGTTGGGCACAACTAGTCTTCCATTCTTTCGAAGCCATCCATCTCGATCAAGCCCATACACATTCATCTCCTCATCGATACCCATCTCTAACTTGGAGATGATTTCTAATAGGTTAGGATCGTCCCTCTGGCTGGAACCAATCCGCTCTATCAAAGTGGGTCTGATCGTCAAACTAGCTAGCATGACTGGATCTAATTCGCACTTTGGTCTGAAATCAAACCCCGCGATATACTCCAGTTGCTTCCACTCAAGAAACATTGCCCTTAAACTGGCATGTCTCCTACTCAAGGCATCGGCTATCGCATTACCCTTCCCAGGTGTGTATGCGATATCAAAATCATACGAAGCCAAGAACTCAAACCATCTTTGCTGACGGAGATTCAGATCTTTCTGGGAGAAGAGATACTTTAACGATTTATGATCAGTAAACAACTCAAATCTTTCTCCCAAGAGATAGTGTCTCCACATCTTCAGTGCAAAAACAATCGCTGCCAATTCCAAATCATGGGTAGGATACTTCTTCTCATGCGGCTTTAGCTGTCGACTAGCATAAGCTACAACCCTACCTCCTTGCATCAATACAGCACCCAGTCCGGTACCACAAGCATCCGTGTATACCGTCATCTCTTCATTCCCTTTAGGAATGACTAACACTGGCGCACGCGTCAACTTGTCCTTTAGACTCTTGAAGGCATCCTCACACACTCCGTCCCAGATGAAGGACTGATTCTTCTTAGTCAATTGAGTCAACGGTGCCGCTATCTTGGAGAAGTCCTGGATAAACTTACGATAATATCCAGCTAATCCCAAGAAACTTCTTACATCTGTTGCATTCTTGGGCGTAGGCCAATCCTGTACCGTAGCCACCTTCGCAGGGTCCACGGCAATACCACTCTCTGAAACAACATGACCCAAGAATCTTACTTCCCTTCTCCAAAAATGACACTTAGAGAATTTCGCTTTCAATTGGTGTTTCCTCAACACCTCCATCACTATCCTCAAGTGTCCCTTGTGTTCCTCCTCTGTCCTTGAGTAAACAAGGATATCGTCCACGAACACAAGAACAAACTTATTCAACTGATCTCTGAATACTCGATTCATAAGATCCACAAAGTAGGCTGGCGCATTGGTCAACCCAAATGGCATGACCAACCACTCATAAAATCCAGACGGCGTCCTAAATGCCGTTTTTGGAACACTCTCATCCGCTACTCGTAGCTGATGAAATCCTGTCGCGAGGTCCAACTGGGAGAACACTCTTGCTCCTTCCAGTTGATCAAACAAATCATCTATCCGTGGTAGAGGATACTTATTCTTCCTCGTTACCTTATTCAACTCGCGATAGTCCACACACAAACGAAGGGAACCATCTGCCTTAGTGGCAAACACAACTGGTGCTCCCCACTCGGAGACACTCCTTCTAATAAATCCCTTCTTCAAAAGATTGCTGACTTGCACCCCAAGCTCTCGCTGCTCCCTTGGTGCCATACGACGAAGTGGCATCACTATAGGTCTGGCATCTTTCACTAAATCAATACAGAACTCAATCTCACGGTGTGGTGGAAGCCCGGTCACCTCCTCGAAGACGTCCAGATACCGGCCAACCACGGGCACATCTGACAACTCATCCTGCGGGATGTCGAGGGAATTTACAAAACTAGCCATAACCCCATCACTGGGTAGACTACCAAACACTACCCTCCGCCCATCATCCGCCCTCACTGTCACCAAAAAGCCCTCACAGTCTACCACCACCCTGTATCTTTAGAGCCAATCGACTCCCAATATAATGCCATACCCAGTAAAGCCCAAAACAAAGCAATCACATACAAACATACATCCATGACTCGATAAGACCAAATTCCTGCAAATCATACTAAGGCTAGTCGAACCACCAATCGGGTTCGTCACAACCAATGGTCTATCGACTATTTCGGGTTCCAGTCCCAACCTATCTACCAGGTCACTAGATATGAAGGAACGGGAAGCCCCAGTATCAAACAAAACTCGAACTGGTACATCATAAATAGAAAGCATACCTTGAATAACAACATTCTTTCCTTTCTCCGCCGCAGTTGGGGCATTCGACGAAGAAGGAACAGCATCAATAGCATATGCTTTCACAATCTGCTTCTCCTTAAGAGGTTGCAGACACTTATCCTTATGATGTCCCACTTGACCACAGTTGTAGCACTTCCTTTCCGCTGGCTTGGCCCGACATTCTTTAGCATAATGGCCCTTCTTACCACAGCTGAAGCACTCAACATCCTTCTTGCTCTTTTTCTGGCCACCTTTAGATTAGTCCTGCTTCCTCTTATTCTGAGAGTTATTCTTGCCTCCACCGCCTGCTTGCGGCTTTGGGCCTTCTGCAGATGCAGCCTCAGTCTTTAACTTAGGGTAAAGGCTCTCTGATCTCAAAGCTTTCCCCATGATCGATTCAAAAGTCTCATCGATGTGGTTGATAAGCTTTTCCCCCAAGTATCCATCCAAACCAGTAATGAACTTCTCATTCTTCTTCTCAGGAGTATCAATGAGAGACAGTCCATACTTCAACAAAGTGTCGAACTCAGCAATATAGTCAGAAACTGCCCTGCCACCCTGCTTGAGTTCCAAGAATCTCTTGAACAACACTGACTTCTGGGCAGCTGGAATGAACTTCTCGCTAAAGCGAGCCTTGAATTGATCCCAAGTAACCTGGTCTTCTGGAGTAGCTGTTCTAATGGCATTCCACCAATTCATCGCTCACCCTTGCAGCTGACGAGACGCTAGCCTTCTCTTCATCGCATCCTCAAGACCCAAGTCATCGAAGATACAATCACAACTATCCATCCAGTCTTGAACATCTGTGGCCGACTCCGTTCCATGGAACAGCTTCCCACCAAGATTAGTGTAATCATTGCACAACTTGGCGAAATCGACCCTAGGCGCCTGCACTACTGGGCCAACACCAACTCCGGGATTGGGAACTGCCCCTTGCACTTCTCTAAGCATGTCTCTCATGAGGTTAGTAAACAACGCCCTCATGTCAGCGACATTCCCTGGGTTAGTTCCTCTACCAGCACCCCTCGTGTCTCGGCTCATCGTCAATCTGAAAAATGGAAACGATTAACGACCCCATAGTGATGCTAGTGCAGTGCGACTTCATTCTTATACTACTAATAGTATATATATAGATAGCTTTTGAAAACCAAAATAATTACAAATACGCACTCTCATATACGTACTAACTCTCCCTAGTGTCTTTCCCTAGGTTAACTACGCAACCTAGAGCTCTGATACCAAGTGTGACGGCCCGCCCCGCACCAGCCTGCATTTCCTCCGAAAGTGTGCTGTACACATGCCCGACTAGCACGGGACGGTCGTCAGAAGAAAGAAAAGAAGAGAATTAACTAACGAGGAACCTGTAGAATGTCTCACAGCGCATAGAACAAAATATAATAATAACATACTTGACATAAAACAGGAGAGACAGTGCATAAGCTAAAAAAAACAGAACTAAGCATCATAGCAGCGGAAATCCAAAATATAGCTTATTACAACTTTCAAACTGTCTCAAAGCAAAAGCAAGATAAAGGAGGTACACTACTAATGCCCAAGTAGCGACCACCAGCGACACAGGGAGAATGTGTATATATATATCATACGTGGAAGCCTCTTGCCTGCTTCCGAATCAGCTACTCGCGCATCACCAGCTAACCTGTCTCTAGTCTGCTCGTGTGAGAACCCAGAGTAATAAGAGGACACATAAAACTCTAGGTCAGACATAAAGCCTGGTATGAGCGATAAGCATCTAAAGTGATAATAACAGGTAGACTAAAACATACCTGAACCTGGACTTACAACCAAAGAGTTAGCACTACATACTGTACATGTAACAACCCGTATTTTTGAATTACATGTTATAACATAAATCAAGGCAGAATTAAACTGTAAAATCTGAATCAAGGGAAACGGGCTGTGCCATTGCGTTCGTCTCGGAAAAATACGCGAAATAGAGTCTGAGTTTTCAAAAATCGGAGTCCGTATGACCGAGATATGGCCTCGCGAAGTTTCACGAAAAATTCAAATTCAAAACAGATTCAAATTTCAGAAAATCAGGGTAGGCGGGAAAAATCCCGCCCAGACCAGGTCGACCTGGGAGTCGACCTGGGTGGGACCAGGTCGACTGGGGAGTCGACCCCAGGGTCGACCTGGGGGTCGACCTGCCTGGTCGGACCCAGGCAACCAGGTGCACCATTTTGGCTGTTTTGACCTGTTTTGTTGGCTAGTGACGGGATTTGATGGCTCTGATTGAATCTAGGGTTAATCCTATGGCTAATACTATCCTAATCTCCTATAAAAAGACCCCTAAGCCTAGCCTAAATCACCATTATTCAATCCTACAACTAAACTATGTCAAATTTGTTTCTCTCATGGCCTCCACTCTCATGCTAAAATTTCTAAGTCTATATATATGAGAGATTTTGAGTTCATACAAGTGTTTTCAAGCTTGTATGAGTGTTCTTAGTTTGCATTCAAGTCAAGTTGCAACATTTCTATTACAAAGCAAGGGTTTTTATTGATTTGGCTCAAGAGTTTTCATTTGGAGCTTTCATATTTGGGTTTTTTTGGTGCTTGCATAAGGGCTTCGTCTCAATCTTTATAATAAATATTCATTTGTGTCTTCATAGCATTGTAAGCCCTTTTCTACTTTCTTTTTTATTGAACTCTAAAGTTAAATGAATGATGCAAGTTTGGGGTTGATCATTATGATATGCAAGTTTGGTTGATCATTATGATATGCAAGTTTGGTTGATCATCATGATATGCAAGTTTGGTTGATCATTATGCTATGCAAGTTGGTTTAATCATTATGTATGACACATGTTGCTATGTTATGAAAGTTTGGGTTGATCATTATACACATGTTATCATGTTATGCAAGTTAAACTTGAGTTTGTGAGCTTAAAGCTTCAAGCTTTATATTAAAGGTTGCATTTTGGCAACATGGAAGTTATCATATCCCTTATGATAACTTGCATGTGAGGCTAAATGCGAACTTCTAGCAACTTCTACATGTCATTTATCACCATGTATCACTCATATGCTAAGTTTGGTTTTATGCATGCTTTTGAAGCCTAATAATGCAATATGCAAGTATATGAACATATGTACATTTCATATGCCACCATGATAAACTTGTGGCTTCAACACCTTTTTGTCATGATTATGCCAAGTTCCCTATTTTATCCTTTATGCGTTGATGCGATTATGTAAACGATGGGATTACGTTGGGGTTGGGTAACATTATGACAAAAACATGGTTTTTATAACATGACGTGATATGTTAACTTGTAATTATGTTTTGGAAACATAATGGACATGACACTTAGAAAATATGAGTATGACCAACTCGAGGTTGGGTTGAGTTTGTAGCATAAATCTACCCGGACCCGCCCGACTTAACTAGTGGCTACAAACAATAGGACCCAATGTGAGAAGTTGGTCATGTTGTGCTCGAACCCGAGGTTAGACCAAGTTGTGGTGTAAAGCTACCCGGACCCGCCCGACTTAACTAGTAACCACAACAAGGTCTAATGTGAGAGATTAAAGCACATTAAGTTAATTAATGCCTCCTGATTAGGGTTAAGTCATGGTCCACTTAATCAATTTGGGCTGGATGGGTTAATCGGGGTTAAGTCATGAACCTGGGGTACACTTAACCAATTTAATCCACGTTTGGATCGGGTTAACCACATTTAACCCGTTAAGGAAACCCTAGTTGCGTGGTCCTTTGCAGCAGTAACCCTCTTGATAGTATCATAAGACCCTAGGACTAGGCTAGGGTGGGGCACGATTACTGGGCTGACATGTAAGCGACCAAAACGACGGTTGAGTAGGTACGCCGGTGTAGGTCCAGGCAGACTATGGTCGTGCACATAGTCCGGAGTTGGAAAATCAGGTACGGGTACCAGTAGATCTAGACTGTGCATACTTGATTGGTGTCCGAGGTTGACACCCTAGGACTTGATACACCCTAGGGTGGACCTAGCACAGTTTAACTACATTGCATGTTTGGGCCGTATGACACCGACACTTGACGAGTTAGGCTTATAGGGAGCCGATCAACTAGACCGTGTAATTGGACCTTGATTTAGGTCACCTCATGATGTTGGGCCAAGCTTGGGCCAAGGGATCAATTCTTGTTTTTACTTGACATGTTAGAATGCTAGTACACCCGTGGTGCAAAACTTAACCTTGATTATGCAATGTCACCTTTATCTATCTTGTTAGTTAATCATCATGCCAGTATGTTGTTATCCTTATGTTCATCTCAGCTTCTCGTGCCAGTTAACTTTACTAGTTCATGGACAGATAGTAGTTAGGGCTTACCAGTCTTTTTGACTGACCTGTTTTCTTTCGCCTCTTTTCTTCCGTTCCCCCCCCCCAGGTCCTCAGGGTGGGAACATTGGAGCTTAGCTTGGATCTTTATAGCCTGCTTACTGGATTTGCTCATGTACGGTTTTGGACATTAAGCTAGCTATGGTTTATCACTTCACTTTGGGGATAGTACTTTATATATTTCAGTTTATGCTTTTCTCTAGACTTTGTTTGTTGGAAAATAATGATCAAGTACTTTGTTGTAACATGACTATGGTTTTGAAATGCTAGTTTGATCCGCTGCTTCATTTACTCTTTTTTACTTATATGTTCTGTCTGGTGATATCTGCATGCATGTTTACCTTGTTTAACACCCCTCCAAAGCCAATGTACTTGCAAGAGTTACCTTGGCGGAGGTGGGGTGTTACATTTGGTATCAGAGCCAGGTTTACAAGATTTGAGCAAAAGTGTTTTTGAAACTTACCTTTTGAAAAACTATTTTCAAAACAAATTCAGTATTTTCCAAGAAAAGTCTAGTTATTTTAAAAAGGCTATTCCCCAAAAGCCTTAGCACTATCCTTCGTTTCTTCGTTCTGAATCTTTCTTTTTCCTTTTTCAGTATGGCCAATCTTAACCTTCCCGAGGGAGTGACCATTCCCGGATGGTTCCGGAGGTACTTGGAAGCTAGGGCCAACGATGTGGGCCCAGCAAATACCCCCAATATAACTGAGGTTCCTCCTCCTCCTCAGAATCCGCAAGCAGATTTCGCTAAGATTTGCAAAGACTTTAAGGCGATGGGTGGCAAGAACTTTATAGGGACGGAGACTTTTGTGGAGGCAAGAAATTAGTTGAAAGAAACCGAGGATCTTTTCGCTATCTTTGCTGTGGAAGACCATAGGAAGGTTTTATTGGCAGCATGGTTATTAAAAGAAGAAGCTGCTTATTGGTGGTAGGTCACCAATGCTACGAGGCCTATAGAGACTTGGGCCGACTTTAGGACAAGATTTGGGCTTAAGCTTCTATCATCAGCTGAGGCGAATTTGCAATTGGAGAAGTTTATATCGTTGAAGCAAGGGGACATGACAGTGAGGGAGTATGTGAATGAGTTTAACAAGCTCGCCCGATTCGGTTTGGACATGATTAATACTCCCCAGAAGAAGGCTTTACGCTTTGCACGAGGGTTGAATGAGCCGTTACAAGGTTTAGCCCTATCTCATATACCCATGGGGGCCACTTTTGAAGGGCTAGTAGACATGGCGTTGCTTCAAGGAGACGATAAGAATGGCAAGAAGGAAGTCAAGGCTAATGAGACTCAAGCCAAAAAGAGAGACTCCAAGTGGGGAGGAAATCAGAGCAATCAGAACAACAAAAACAACAAGAACAACAAGGGCAACAAGGCCAAGGCAAAGGATCCAAGAAAATGCCACTACTGTGGGAATGTTGGGCACATAGCTAAAGACTGTAAGAAGAGGAAGAGGAAGTCGGGCGAATGCTTTCATTGTGGGGAGACCGGACACTTTAGCAAAGATTGCCCCAAGAAGCAAGGGCAGAATCAGCGTGCAGGACCTTTTGGAGGGCAAGTGCATGCTCTCAATGTTGCTCCAGTTCAGGACCGAGGTAGTATTTCTGTAGAAAGTCTTGTTTATATTTCTGATTATCCTGTTCGCACTTTATTTGATTCTGGCGCATCGCATAGTTTTATTTCTTCTGGCATTGTTGAAAGTTTGCACCTAAGTACTAGCCTAGTTGAGGATCCCGTTTGTGTTTCAAATCCAATTGGGGGTTCCGGCCGTCTATCTATGATTTGTGTGGATTTGAAGATTTCTATCTTGGCCGTAGAATTCACGTGTAATGCTTATGTTCTCGGGTTCACGGGATATGGGTTGATCTTGGGCATGGATTGGTTGTCTAGTTATGGAGCCATCCTCGATTGTGAGCATAGGGTGGTGAGGCTCATGACTCGCCTCGGTAATACCCTAGAAATTTCTTGTAACCCTAGAGGTCCCGTCATGTTATGTTATCTTGAATCTCTCGACTCGTCCATCGATGAGCTGCAATCTGTAAGGGTGGTCCGAGACTATCCTGATGTCTTTGAAGAAGTTAAGGGGTTACCCCCTAAACGAGAGATAGATTTCTGTATTTATCTAGTCGATAATGCCAAGCCAGTATCATTGCCCGTTAGGCACATGGCCCCACGAGAAAGAAGAGAGCTCAGTAAGCAAATCAAGGAGCTGCTTGAGAAATTTTTTATTAGACGAAGCATTTCTGAATGGGGTGCTCCGGTGGTGTTCGCTACTAAGGCGGATGGTTCGCTTCGTCTATGTGCTGATTATCGAGAGTTGAACAAGCTGACAAAGAAGAATAGGCACCCTTTACCAAGGATTGATGATCTCTTTGACCAGCTGGTTGGTGCTTCTGTTTTCTCTCAGCTTGATCTAGCCACCAGATTCCATCAGCTTAGAGTAGCTGAGGATAGCATTGATAAAGCTGCGTTTAGGACTCCAGACGGATTCTTTGAATGGCTTGTCATGCCATTCGGTTTGACTAATGCACCCGCCTACTTCGTAGACTTGATGAGTAGGGTGTTCAGGGAGTTCCTTAACAAGTTTGTTGTTGTCTTCGTGGATGATATTCTGATCTTCTCAAAGGATGAGGAAGAGCATGCTAGGCATCTCAAGGAAGTGATGGATACGCTTAGGGCGCATCAGTTGAAAGCCAAGTTCTCCAAATGTCATTTTTGGAGAAGGGAGGTTCGGTTTCTTGGACATATAGTTTCTAAGCAAGGCATAGCGGTGGATCCCGCGAAGGTGGTTGTGGTTCAAGACTGGAAGACTCCTAGGAATGCAACCGAAGAAAGAAGCTTTCTCGGTCTGGCGGGCTACTATAGGAAGTTCATCAGGGACTTCACTAAGATTTCAGCCCCTCTTACTAAGTTGACGAAGAAGAACTTAGTCTTTGCATGGGACTTGGAGTGTGAGCTTGCTTTTCAAAGGCTCAAGAGAGCCCTTACCTCAGCTCCAGTTTTGGCATTACCCGATAGTGGTAAGATGTTTACTGTGTACACCGATGCATGTGGTACGGGGTTAGGAGCTGTTCTAATGCAAGAGGGAAGAGTGATATGTTATGGGGGTAGGCAACTTAAAGTTCATGAGAAGAACTATCCTACTCATGATTTGGAGTTAGCAGCGATCGTCTTCGCACTCAAATCCTGGCGCCACTATCTTCTAGGCGAAAGGTTTGAGTTGTATACTGATCACAAGCCACTCAAGTACCTCTTCTCGCAAAAAGATCTGAATCTAAGGCAGCAAAGGTGGATGGAATTCTTGGCATCTTATGACTTCGAGATAGCTTATACCCCTGGCAAGGGTAATGTTGTGGCGGATGCACTAAGCAGAAGGAGGTTGACTTTGAGCCCCTTGTTCATTGAGATGAAGAACTTAGAATTCTTGGCAAACTTTGATTTCACGACGACTGTTGAGTCGATGACGGGTTCATTAGCATCCCTTGAGCTTAGACCCATACTTCTTGATCAAGTTGGGGCTTCGCAGAAGGAAGATCCGCAGATAGTCGAGGTCATGGATAAGTTGATTCGTGGTGAGACGTCTAGTCACCTTGCCAGATATACTATTGATGATAAAGGATGGCTAAGGCGTGATGGGAGATTATGTGTTCCTCGAGTGGGAGATTTAGTCCATAGAGTTCTTGAAGAAGCGCATCACTCGAAGATGACTATACATCCTGGAGGGGACAAGATGTATAGGGATATGAAGCACATTTTCTTTTGGGATGGAATGAAGAAAGACGTGGCAGAGTATGTTTCAAGGTGCATGGTATGCCAACAAGTGAAAGCCGAGTCAAAGAAACCAGGTGGGCTATTACATCCATTGGAGGTTCCGCAATGGAAGTGGGAGAGTATTTCTATGGATTTTGTGGATGGATTGCCTAGGTCAAGGAGAGGGAACACAAGCATATGAGTCATAGTTGACAGACTTACGAAGAGTGCTCACTTCATCCCAGTAAAGAGCAAGAGGACCGCATCATGGCTGGCATCTATTTATCTCCGAGAGATAGTGCGGTTGCATGGAGTTCCTTCTAGCATAGTTAGCAATCGTGACCCAATTTTCACTAGCCAGTTCTGGAATAGTTTGCAAGAAGCGATGGGTACGCGATTGAATTTGAGTACGGCCTATCACCCCCAGACGGATGGCCAAACCGAAAGGTTGAATAGAGTGCTAGAAGATCTTTTGAGGCTCTGTGTTCTCGACTTTGGTGGTACTTGGGAGGACCACCTTCCTCTTGTAGAGTTTGCTTATAACAATAGCTATCAAGCCAGCATAGGGATGGCACCATTTGAAGCTTTGTATGGGAGGCCATGTAGGTCACCATCTTGTTGGTGGGAGACAACAGATAGGCTTATACTTGGGCCCGATATGATACGGGACACATCCGAGAAAGTTGAATTAGTGAGAAGAAGGATGAAAGCGGCCCAAGATAGACAGAAATCCTATGCTGACAAGCGAAGGGCAGATTTGGAATTCGAAGTGGGAGACATGGTTTTCGTGAAGGTTTCTCCTTTGCGTAATGTGGTACGTTTTGGAGCAGTTGGGAAGTTGGCACCAAGGTTCGTAGGACCCTCCCCTATCATAGAGAGAATTGGAAAGATGGCCTATAAGGTGGAATTGCCCGAAAAGCTAGCCGGAGTACATAATGTTTTTCATGTCTCGCATCTCCGAAAATGCCTGCATGAGTCCGCTGAGGTGGTTGAACCAAGCATTCTTGAAGACATTGAGGTAGAGAAAGAAGCAACCTTGAGAAGAGCTCCGATTCGTATCTTGGGAACAGAGATCAAGAAACTAAGGAATCGAGAAGTCAAACTGGTGAAAGTTCAGTGGGGTGAAGCCGATGAAGATGCAACTTGGGAAACCGAGGAGAAGATGCGTGGGCTTTATCCATTTCTTTTTGAGGGTACATTCTCGATCTCTTTTCCTAATTAATACATCTTTCCTTTGCTATCTATGTTTATCTTGCTATCTCGTTAATCATGTCATGAGGACCTTAGGTAGAAACCCTTTGGATGAAACATGTATTTGAAACATGTTATGCTTGATGGTTGCAAGTGGTTGCAAGTGTTTGCACGTGGATACTCGTGGATGCATGATACACAGTAGGCACTAAGATCGGCTCACACACTTTCATGTTGCATATGCATGAGTGCTTATACTTATTCATGGATGAAACTTGTTATGTTATCACGTGGATGTTGCATATGGATGAATGTTATGTGCACTCATGTAGAGATTATAAATTATGTTAGGAATTCGCATACATATGGACTCATTTCACTAACATGCTTCGCATTAAGGAGGTTTACTGTATCAGTAACCGCCTGATTTTTGCATTAGATAAGTACATATACACACACCTTTGCATATGATCATACAACATTTAAAATCCTTTAAGGACAATGACTGCACGTGGATGATGTTTTGAGTAGATGGATGATGGATGGTAGGATACGTTCTTCCTAACTTCGAGATTTCGAAGACGAAATCCTTTAAGGAGGGGAGGATGTAACAACCCGTATTTTTGAATAACATGTTATAACATAAATCAAGGCAGAATTAAACTGTAAAATCTGAATCAAGGGAAACGAGCTGTGCCAATGCATTCGTCTCGGAAAAATACGCGAAATAGAGTCCGAGTTTTCGAAAATCGGAGTCCGTATGACCGAGATATGGCCTCGCGAAGTTTCATGAAAAATTCAAATTCAAAACAGATTCAAATTTCAGAAAATCAGGGTAGGCGGGAAAAATCCCGCCCAGACCAGGTCGACCTGGGGGTTGACCTGGGAGTCGACCTGGGTGGGACCAGGTCGACTGGGGAGTCGACCCCAGGGTCGACCTGGGGGTCGACTTGCCTGGTCGGACCCAGGCAACCAGGTGCACCATTTTGGCTGTTTTGACCTGTTTTGTTGGCTAGTGACGGGATTTGATGGCTCTGATTGAATCTAGGGTTAATCCTATGGCTAATACTATCATAATCTCCTATAAAAAGACCCCTAAGCCTAGCCTAAATCACCGTTATTCAATCCTACAACTAAACTATGTCAAATTTGTTTCTCTCATGGCCTCCACTCTCATGCTAAAATTTCTAAGTCTATCTATATGAGAGATTTTGAGTTCATACAAGTGTTTTCAAGCTTGTATGAGTGTTCTTAGTTTGCATTCAAGTCAAGTTGCAACATTTCTATTACAAAGCAAGGGTTTTTATTGATTTGGCTCAAGAGTTTTCATTTGGAGCTTTCATATTTGGGTTTTTTTGGTGCTTGCATAAGGGCTTCGTCTCAATCTTTATAACAAATATTCATTTGTGTCTTCATAGCATTGTAAGCCCTTTTCTACTTTCTTTTTATTGAACTCTAAAGTTAAATGAATGATGCAAGTTTGGGGTAGATCATTATGATATGCAAGTTTGGTTGATCATTATGATATGCAAGTTTGGTTGATCATCATGATATGCAAGTTTGGTTGATCATTATGCTATGCAAGTTGGTTTAATCATTATGTATGACACATGTTGCTATGTTATGCAAGTTTGGGTTGATCATTATACACATGTTATCATGTTATGCAAGTTAAACTTGAGTTTGTGAGCTTAAAGCTTCAAGCTTTATATTAAAGGTTGCATTTTGGCAACATGGAAGTTATCATATCCCTTATGATAACTTGCATGTGAGGCTAAATGCGAACTTCTAGCAACTTCTACATGTCATTTATCACCATGTATCACTCATATGCTAAGTTTGGTTTTATGCATGCTTTTGAAGCCTAATAATGCAATATGCAAGTATATGAACATATGTACATTTCATATGCCACCATGATAAACTTGTGGCTTCAACACCTTTTTGTCATGATTATGCCAAGTTCCCTATTTTATCCTTTATGCGTTGATGCGATTATGTAAACGATGGGATTACGTTGGGGTTGGGTAACATTATGACAAAAACATGGTTTTTATAACATGACGTGATATGTTAACTTGTAATTATGTTTTGGAAACATAATGGACATGACACTTAGAAAATATGAGTATGGCCAACTCGAGGTTGGGTTGAGTTTGTAGCATAAATCTACCCGGACCCGCCCGACTTAACTAGTGGCTACAAACAATAGGACCCAATGTGAGAAGTTGGTCATGTTGTGCTCGAACCCGAGGTTAGACCAAGTTGTGGTGTAAAGCTACCCGGACCCGCCCGACTTAACTAGTAACCACAACAAGGTCTAATGTGAGAGGTTAAAGCACATTAAGTTAATTAATGCCTCCTGATTAGGGTTAAGTCATGGTCCACTTAATACTTAATCAATTTGGGCTTGATGGGTTAATCGGGGTTAAGTCATGAACCTGGGGTACACTTAACCAATTTAATCCACGTTTGGATCGGGTTAACCACATTTAACCCGTTAAGGAAACCCTAGTTGCGTGGTCCTTTGCAGCAGTAACCCTCTTGATAGTATCATAAGACCCTAGGACTAGGCTAGGGTGGGGCACGATTACTAGGCTGACATGTAAGCGACCAAAACGACGGCTGAGTAGGTACGCCGGTGTAGGTCCAGGCGGACTATGGTCGTGCACATAGTCCGGAGTTGGAAAATCAGGCACGGGTACCAGTAGATCTAGACTGTGCATACTTGATTGGTGTCCGAGGTCGACACCCTAGGACTTGATACACCCTAGGGTGGACCTAGCACAGTTTAACTACATTGCATGTTTGGGTCGTATGACACCGACATTTGACGAGTTAGGCTTATAGGGAGCCGATTAACTAGACCGTGTAATTGGACCTTGATTTAGGTCACCTCATGATGTTGGCCCAAGCTTGGGCCAAGGGATCAATTCTTGTTTTTACTTGACATGTTAGAATGCTAGTACACCCGTGGTGCAAAACTTAACCTTGATTATGCGATGTCACCTTTATCTATCTTGTTAGTTAATCATCATGCCAGTATGTTGTTATCCTTATGTTCATCTCAGCTTCTCATGCCAGTTAACTTTACTAGTTTATAGACAGATAGTAGTTAGGGCTTACCAGTCTTTTTGACTGACCTGTTTTCTTTCGCCTCTTTTCTTCCGTTCCCCCCCCCCCCCCCAGGTCCTCAGGGTGGGAACATTGGAGCTTAGCTTGGATCTTTATAGCCTGCTTACTGGATTTGCTCATGTACGGTTTTGGACATTGAGCTAGCTATGGTTTATCACTTCACTTTGGGGATAGTACTTTATGTATTTCAGTTTTTCAGTTTATGCTTTTCTCTAGACTTTGTTTGTTGGAAAATAATGATCAAGTACTTTGTTGTAACATGACTATGGTTTTGAAATGCTAGTTTGATCCGCTGCTTTATTTACTCTGTTTTACTTATATGTTCTGTCTTGTGATATCTGCATGCATGTTTACCTTGTTTAACGCCCCTCCAAAGCCAATGTACTTGCAAGAGTTACCTTGGCGGAGGTGGGGTGTTACAGTACAACACTCTAAGGTGCCATATAAAGCAATGTATAGATATGGAAGTGGGGGAGGTGTGCATGTCATAGTGATGGCAAACAATCAAACATAGCATCCATCCTCACAGCTCTCACTCAGTGCGTAAAGCATACGATATTCACCACTTCGATCACCCAACATGCTTTGCTACGATCACTTTGCCCCATGAAGTCATAAATGGCTTCACTGCACTGATAACGTAGCCACAAATCCTTTGCTATGTCCACTTTGCCCCATGAAGTCACAAGAACCCCACTGCACTAGCTCATAGCCTTACTAATCCTTACTATGTCCACTCTGCCCCATGGAGTCGTAATGACCCCATTGCACTAGCTCATAGTCTTACTACGCATCACCTTGCCCCTCAGGTCATAATGACCCTACTGCACTGATAACGTAGTCTTGCTACCATCACCTTGCCCCTCAGGTCATAATGACATTACTGCACTGATAATTAGCCCATCATTCATTTTTAGTGGTGAATCGAAGTTATGAACGTTGACAACTCCTTAGCACACGTCCCGCAGCAAAGTCCAACTCATGAAGTCCACTCATTGGTTCCTATCTGGATCCTGAGTCAATACCCTTCATTTGGACTACCTTTGCATCTCGGGTTATCAGTCTTCATCGGTTCGGTTCGGCCTTCCATACCCCATTTGGATCAGATCTGCTCTTCAGCACGCCACGGTTCGGATCGTCATTGCGGTCCTCTTTCTCTTTGCTTCAGATCGTGCTCCTCTCCTTGGTTCGGATCAGAATACCCCATACGGATCGGATTGCGCTCCTCCATCTCGTGGCTCCCCCGGTTCGGATTGGCGTCTCGTAGTGCATCGGATCGTGGATGCTACTTTCCTCTAGTCGGATCGTGATACGAAGCGCGAGTGGATCGGATTGGGTAGCAGTTCACGGTTGGTGTTCGTGGTCCTTGCGCAGATGGTTCGGCTCGGAGGAGATGACTTGACTCGTGGTGATGTCCCACGATCCCATAGGGCGATCCGATCGACCCTCAATCCCCATCCGATCCGAACTCCTGCACCTTGTCCAGCGAGTTGTTTACGCCCCTCGACGGCGTTTTCGACCATTCCAACTATTCTAATTAGTCACAAAGCATACCATACAGTCATAGGAACAAATATAGTCAATCACAAACATCAAAACAACAATATGATAGGTTAAAATGGATCAAACATAGCCGAAACCCCTTATTTTCCCTTAAGCATGTTTAGGTGAAACTTATGATAAGATTAGCAAAACTTAACCAAATTAACCCAAATTCATATCAGAGGTCTAAAACATCATTCCGAATTTTATAAACATTTTTCCAGAATTTTATCATGTTTAAATTCACTAATTAACACTAATCATCCCTAATAGCCATAATTAGTGCAAAACTATGCAAATCACTCACCTTAGCCACAAATAAACTAAGATCTGAAATAAATCTCTGATTTGATGTGAATCCCAATGCTAAACAGCAGCTCCAATGTTGCTTTGGTGTAGATCTTCCTTGATTAGAGGTTGCTAAGCCAAATCCTTGACTAAAAGGTGATTTGGAGGTAATCTAGAGATTGGAGGCCATTTTTAGGGTTTCTTGGTGATAAGTGGAGGCTAGAAAACTGAAATGGAATGATCCTCTATCTCATTTCAGCTCCCCATAATCCTAATCCCGAAATGAGTTATGGGCCTATCCACTAATCACCTTATTTGGCCCGGTTAAGCAGTTTTTCACCATCCAAACCTTATTTCAGCCATATCTCCCAAACGGTAAGTCTGTTTGGCTATTATGACCACTCTACGGAAAGGTAAACCATCAAACGAATCCAATGGAAGTGGTTTCAAGTCAAAATTCCTTTCCAATCAAAAGTTATGGCCAAAACAGTACCAACTAGGGGCAAAATGGTCATTTAAAAATCGAAAAAAATCATGAACATGGGAAATGACTCTAATGGATGTTTCCCAAAGTTACATGACCATACGACTTCATACGGGAAAGAAATAAATATTCTACGATCCTATGATGTGTAGAATACGGGTCGTTACAGCAGACATAGAGGAGAAAGAAGAAAATGACAAGATTAACTAAAATGTAAAAACAATAAAATATGCGAAAGCTAAGCAAATTGAACTGGAAGATTAACTACTTGATGTATGTGGTGCACAATTGTTTCTTCTAAATGACAACGAAATGGTCCCCAAATGTAGAGTGTCACGACCACAAACATGCATAGCATCATAATTCTTACTTAAAGACTATTACTTAGAAAGACAATAACTCTGAAGTAATTTATCTTACTCCCAATAGTCAAGGTCTAAACAACAGTAGTACAGAGAATAAGTTCAATAATATGCAGATGGTACATTACAAAGCAGAACTCTAATTTAAGCTCATTGTAATGAAACTAATTTTACTTACATTTTCTTGGTTCAGCGGTAGCAATGAGAATTAGAAGCGAAGTATTGAAGTAACAGTATTTTATTGATGAATACAGATGTATGAAACCAAGTCTTACCTTTGAGCTGTCGTAAGTGGAAATAACTTTGAATGGATGCCAATTTGGATTTTCAATATTTCTTCCAACCGTAAGTAAAATTCCTCTACCATTTTCCCATCGTAAGATAATTCATTTATATTTTTAAATGACTTAAATCGTTAAAATCGGTAGAATGAATAAAAAGATATGAATAAATTAGCAATAGGTTCTTGGACTCTGTAATGTCAACAAGTTGAGAACATCGTTCAAATTTTTAAATAATTAATAATAACTATGTTGTGAATATTATTAAATAAAAGTCATATGTTCTTTTATTAACTTTCCATAAATTTAAGTTCATCATCTCCATTAGGGATCCATTAAGTAATATATAAATTACTAAAAGTTGACAATATTATCATAATAGACCAAAAAACCTACACTATGATTATAACTGCATTTTTCACCAGTTATACTAGGAATTATGAAAAAGTAAAACAAGGAAAACCCTTTCGGATAATTTTTGTCGTCCAAAAAAATTAAATTTCACGTAATTAAGTAAAACAAAATTTATATCTAAAATGCTAAGAGAAGGCTAGACATAAATTACTCCTTGTCATTAACCATAGAGCTTGACATGTTGTGTCACCAATGTTAATATCATTCGAATCAAGGAGCGTAATATAGGTAAAAATTGTAAATAATTGAGTCTTCTTTTTTAAAAAAGAAAGAATAATCAAAATCCACTAAAAAATAAAGATGTTATAAAAGAATTAATGCAAAGAGTTTTGGCCTAAATCATTCGGCAAAAATAGACAGAAGGTGTGGCTTATATTGTAACTAATTTTTTGACATGAAATCAACAAAATTTAGAAAATTGTTCCCGCATAAAAGTTTAGGCATTTGAGTAATCTTTTCATATCATCAAAAAACCCAAAAAACAAAAATTTATAAAGAAGTGAAGATGTTATGATCAAAATACAGAGAGTAACTAATAGGATTTGGAAAATCGTATACTAGAATATGTTTAACTTTGCATGTTTATTTCAAACAAGTAATTTCTTTATTTCAAAAAACTGATAGATTATAGTTATGTCAAAGCATGAACTCGATCGATCAAGGACTGTATATCGAAGTAGTAACTTGATCGATTTTTGCTCTTTTTGTCCCGCTAGGCTTCAACACTAAATGTTCAATTCGACCCCCCACCACCCACTACAACCTGATGTTGCACTTCCAGTCGCCTTCAGCACCTCATCCACTAAACCATTCACACCTGAAACTGAACAATTCCAAAATTATAGTATAAAATATGAGGAACAACCATTGCACACCAATTTTATTTGCATCACTCCTCACGCTCCAAATTAACATGTATTCTTTACCCTAAGTTCTTTCTATCCATAAACATAATCATAACACTCCATATTTTCAACATGAGAATAGCTAAATAGGTGATTAATCATCAAATAACTGAAAGTAAATAAATTATACAGAATTTATTATATTCAATTTTATTTAATTGAAACAGGACAAATAAAGAATTAAATCGCTTCTACACAACTTACTGCATATAACTCTAGATTTGTGGAGTCGTGAATCGATCAAAATGGCGGCGGCGACGATTTGATAACTGATGCGACTGCGGCTAGATAGCATCCGGCTGATAACTAACGCAGGGACGGAATCGATAAAGCCACGGTTTTCATAACTGATGCAGCGACAGTTTGATAACTCTGATATCGAGAATTTTTTAGGAAAAAACGATACTTTTATCTTCTTTTGAGGAAAAAAGAATTTGAGGAGGGGGGAATATTAAGTTTTGCGCTAATTATTTTGAGGCATACAAAGGGGGCTGGGAAAGTTGGGAACAATATAATGTCATCCGAAACGGCTATTGACTGTAATAATCTTATAATGGCTATCGCCCGTCCCTATATTAACGAAATGTCATTCCAGGAGTATGGAATGACCTTAAGCCATGGTAAAATTAGGATGGTCCATAACCGTTCTAAATGTTCCGCATGTATGTGTTCCGAAATAGCTGTATGGTGTAGTGTAAGAAACATTTATTGCATGTTATCTATTTTAGAATTTCACAAAAGGCTTACAGTTCAAGGACAATCTATGTCTATTGATTGCCAGTAATTCAAATAGGTAATCACTAGGAAATTTCAAGTAGTATGTGCTACTTTGACAAATACGATAAATGATTCATGAAACTAAGAACAACTACTCATTCATGTGGAGGATTGTTGGAAATGAATGGGTGATGAAGGAGAGGTTTGGGAAGAAGAGAGGTAAACAATTGGAAGAAGAGAGGCAAAACAAAGTCCTATATTGGGGAACTTTTATGCCACTCTCTCCATATATACAAGAGCCCAAGTTGTATAATCAAAGCAAAAGAGAAGAGCATGTGGGCTTGTAGAGGCATGAGGAGTGTAGGCTTAAAGGCATGCAAAGTCCTAATATTATTATTAAAAGTCATTGATAAGGCCTTAGGGCTTGGGGTGCTTAGGGTCTTGTGAATAAGTGGGCCGCCAAATGCCATTTGGGCTTGTTGCAATGGCTAGTTTTTTGAACGAGTGTGTCGGTTGAAATGGACAGTGGCTACATGCAACCGCTTCTCTTCTGGTAGAGCGCACCCAGATGCGCGCATGTGCGGTCACTTCACTTGGTTAAAGGGTCGCAAACTTTACAGGGTCATAACCATCCGAATAGGCACCTCCTCCAGCCTATTTAAAGACAGCCAAAAAATGAGATTAAACACCGAAAAAATCTTCCAATTCTCTCTTCTTCTGCAATACAATCAGTTCTTAGTTCTATAATCTCTTCAGTTCGTCATAGCTCTATTCACCCGCACTGCGGCACAGAGTTGGTTCGTTTTATCTAGGGAAGTAAATTGCTAGAGCACCACACAGTGCATACGGCGACAATATTGTTTCAAGGAAACATATTACTCTAGACTCGGACATTTCTACTAGGTATTTTATCCTATTTTGGTTTTTAGTTACGTTTCTATACTGTTATAAGTTGTTGTAGATTTGGTCATGCTTTCTATCGTAATTAGTTTTAGAAACGTATTTTAACGTGATGACTGCTGCATTTTTTGGTAAAAATTTACTAAATTACCATTGTTTTCGTAATACATTTTGGTACTTATGATTAACAATCTCAAAACAATATTGATTATGGTAGGCAATGATGTCGCAGAACAACAACAATAACTCTGCACCAACACAGACGGTGACCAATGCTCAGCCTGCGCCTGTGCTCCCATCAATGGCTCCTCTCATGGAGAAAATCCAGAAAAGTTCAACGGGGTCAATTAGAAAAAGACTTACATAGCCAAATTTCTGACCGAAGATTCTCTTGTTGTTGGTAAACTCGAACCGAATGCAACCAAAGTAGAGGCTTTTAATATCTTCAAAAACCCAGATTTAATGTGTAAAAACTATATTCTAATTGGTCTGTGTTTGAGAACAAATTAAACAATTGTAAACAACTGTAAAATCCGTTTGGCTTTCCTAAACAATAAGGATTGTTGTAGAGGGTGTCGAACTCTGGGACCAAAAATATTTTAATTAATAAATCCAATCAAGTTATTACAGGATTTTGACTGATTGAAAACACAAAAAATAACAGGAATTAAATAAAAAGTGAGATATATATAATAAGAGAAAGCAATTAGGGGATAATGACATAGATTGGATTCACACTCATCAATAGCCAACAAATAAATCTAGATCTAATTCATGTTTCTGTCACACACATGAATCAACGATAATTAGGTTCTTAGAAACAAATAAGTAAATAACGACAAGCATAGCCTATGCAGGAACTGAGCTCTTAAACAACCATAAACTATCAGGACAGATTCGCAAATTAATTTCTAAAACCCTAAAATTATATCTAAATCTGATAATTGTTAGATGGAACACGAATATACCATGTGAAGGAGCATAGCTCTTAAATGACACAGAATATGAAGGTTCAGATCTAACCCTTGATTCAGATCCAGATCTACATGTATAAAGTCCTCATCTATTGGCTATGTGATTCATGTTGAATCATATCTGTTAGCGTCATCACCCCCTAAATAAAGGGGATTATCTAGACATAGCTAAAGAAGAAGAGAAAAAGAAACTAAATAATATGAACATAAATAAAATAAAAAAACAACTGAGAGAAAGAGAGAAGAAGAGTTTTATTCCAAGAAGAGAATTACAGAATAAAACTAAGTGTGTTTTTACATGAATAAGATACAAGGTATTTATAGTTGTATTGGCCAAGGCTAAGAGGCTCATTACACAATGTGGGACTAAAGATTTAGCCCAAATAACACATAAGCCAGTGTGAACGCAGCTGTAGAGTGAGAGGCTTTGTGAGTGAGCCAGTGTGAACGCAGTGTGAATGGATTTGCAATTGGCATAGCTTGCGGGCATCAAATGGCATCAATTCCAACTGTTTTGAGCATGAATAGGAAATTCATAATTCTCTGTGACCAACTATCATTATGAAAAGGCATTGAATCTTTCAAATATGCTGAAGAAGGTGGTTGAACTGCAACATTTCTTCAAGCTTTAATCACGCTCTCAAAATCAACACTCTTCTTACACTAATTCTTCAAGCTTTTCAACAATTAAGTGCATTAATCCATTCATCATAAATAATCTGGAAACGCAACTATAAATACACAATATCAATTATTTAAAAGATAAAATAAGATAAATAAGGGATAAAATATACACATTTACGTGTATATCAAATACCCCCACACTTATCTTTTTATTCGTCCTCGAATAAACTAAACTAAGATATGTCACACTTTTGTAGGAAACATGATTGCATTTAGCATATGCAACAAGTCGTTAAACCCCTAGGTGTCCCTAGTAGGACGAGTGTTGTCTCGTGACGGTTTTCAGCGGATACTACCCACAAAATCCAAAGCGTCGTAAGTACGCGGATTAATCAAACAATATATTTAAGGTCTTTCACATTCCAAGGATTACACCTAACTTCAATAATAACGGCTTAGTCCCAAATTGTCCATCCCATTATTGATGCAAAAAAGAATAAATTTTTCCAAGCTAAATCATAATTCCTTGATAACACTGTAATTGTCTTGAAGGTTAGGAGCGCGGTGTCAACCAAAGTTCTACACATCGACAATGTGCACCTAATCATTTATTCAACTTTCTTTTTTTTTCCTTTTTTTTTAATAATTTTGCACTAGTGTAACTGTAATATATTGGATGTGAGTTATGCATAGATGAAGGAGAATTTTGTAAGTTCTAAAAATATTCTAGATAAGAGGGCAAGTGTATTAGTTAAACTTCAGGCTACAAAAGATAAAGTAATACTAAGGCACATATGAACATTTTTATTTCCTTTCATCTCCTCTACTACAATCCTCGCTTCCAAGTACGGTATGACGGATGTGGATGGAATGGAAATGAATGATTTATAGTCAAGAATGATGAATGACTATTTTATTCTGAGAGACTCTCTCTTTATTTTTTTTATTTTTATTTTTTGCATGATGAATGATGAATGGAGATGGAATGGAATGATACCGTACATTATTTCATTTGATTCCTCCTTTACCAAGCGGATCATAACCAACACTTGATGAAAGGATAGTTTTGTGCCCTAGTTACTCTACTTCTATAACCTTAATTCAACACACAAGTCTGGATTGATGTTATACAAAACGCTGAAAGGAATAATAAGCAAAGTTCGTAAGATAGATAACCCATATAAAATAAAATGTGGTATATGGTTATCCTACCTTAAAACAATTACGGAGTGGGTAGTGCAATATTGGTATAAAAAGTGGCATTTTTGAACCTTTGAAAATAAATCAGTATAAGGTTCTATACTATACCAATATAAGAAAAACTTGTCAAAACATAGATGTAAATCGACTAAAACTTGGGTTTGAATAATGTGGGGTATCGAAGAAAAATGCTATAATGAGTCATTTCTCCTTATTGGGCCTAATGGACTATAGAACTTACAAGTTTGAAAAAATTGAATGAGAAAAATATTATGCATGAAAACAAACTCATAAAATCCAACAAATGTAGGTGCAAAATAATTTTATTTCACGATTTTTTTTTGATTATTTTTACTTGCACATTCTAACATGTATAACAAAGGTTGACACGCTTACTCCAAAACATGACTAACGTCTGCACAGTCTCAAGCTAGCATCTTAAAAAGACACATTACAACTCAATGAATAAATAATGTTCATTCCCATCACCCAACAATTCAACTTACCAAACAAGAACCAAGGTGTTATTTATGAGTTTAAGTTAATCCTTGTTCAACGAATGACCTAGTTCATAAAATTTGATTGTTGATGTAATGTAAATTCCCCCCTCCCCTACACTTGAGTGTGACTGTGTCATCACAGTCGTGAATCAGACATATCTTGTTGAAAGGGAAATAAAATTAAGAGGGTCAGCACGGCTTACCGGGTACACGTGCAGAAAATACGCAGTCATAGAATAGATGAACCGGTCCATAATAGACCAGTGGATCAGCCTCATTAAGCTTATAAGACATAGTTGAAGCACAGAAAACCAAATCATAAAGGATTTTATATTACGTGTCAGATTTGAAAAAAAAAATTTGTTTTTTCAAAAGTTTGAGTTGCTAGTTTTAAAATCTTAAGCTTACAATTGATCCTAAAATCGAATTGAATTTTTATAGCAACAGCAAAAATTTCAAAAACAAAGTTTGGCTTGTTTACATGATGTATAAATTGAGAGACATGAGCATCATTCTCACCCCCACACTTGTTTTGAGAAATATTATTCAGTTTTGCTTTGATATTTGAAATGTTTTTTAACTAAAGGTTCATTTGTAAACCTAAGGTTAAAACCGAACAAATGAATTTTCAACAAATTTTGAAATCGTGTTTTCTTAAAAACAGTGTTATCCTAGAAAGAGTTCATATACTACAGAAATTTATCATTGAAAAACAAGTGATCACAGTGAGGTTCATTTGATTCGAACAAACAAAGGAGGAATATCAAAAGAGCTCATCCTTTCGATATTCATTTCTAAGAACAACGCAAGGCTAGGTCCATAAGTGAATTGACTATAGCACTTCTGGATGATCGACTAGATCATAGATTCAAAGAAAGGAATTATTGAGTTTGTCGTAGATCGCAAAAAATCAAATTTCCCTCCGTCCATGGGATTCCCATTCTCTCGAGCGATCGTTCACTAGAGAAAATAAGGAGGACCATGGAATCACAAGAATAATAAATTATCTTTAGCAAATCGAAACAAAGATTAAGAATTAGGCGAGATTCTCAATCATTAAGAATTCTCGAAAACCAAAGATCTGAAATCCAGAAACAAGAGACATAAATAAATAACTTTTTGGGTTGTTCCTGGAGTTATTTAATTTACTCAAAGAATAGATTCAAGATAATTTCTAATTGAAAATCTTGAACCACTCAAATTCTTGTAATTGCACCAAGGATATCTAGAAATAAATTATCTAGAAAAATAACAAACGACTACGAAAATAGCAAAATCCAAAATATTATTATTTTGATTTAACTTAGTTTTAATTTTAGGAATCATTTCAAATGTCGGATTGTCACATAATGGTGTTTAGGAATTCCGAACTACAACATGGCGTCCCATATCTCGTTCCAGATCCTTAACGCACCCGATGGACAAGTTAACACAAGAAAGTCCTCACAATTTCTAACGTTCACGCAGATCTCGCGAAAATATAAAAATTCAATAAATCATTCGGGATGGCATAAAGGAAATAAAATTCCTTTATCAACTTACGATTAAAACATAAATGATATCTTTTGATAACGAAGAACACGGTTGGTATATATCAAAAGAACATAAATAAAATAATTTATGAATAAGGTAAATGACATTAAGGAACACGTACCTTGACTCAAGAAGAGGGATCACAAGAAGCGGGATGCTTTCCCTCATTCTTGATCTTGAGTTTAGAACGCAACTATACATTTGTTGAGTTAATTTAGCATAAATGCTTGGTGACTCACACCGGCACAACGAGGTAACAAATGAGTTGTTTTAGCCCGAAGGCTTGGTGATCTCACACTGAACTAGAACTATATAGCTAACAACAAGTGAGTAGATTTAGTCACAAAGACATGGTATCTCCATATCGACCGACAAGTGATCAATAGACCATGCTAGGTACGTAACGACATACGAAATAATCTTAACTAGAAATCAAGAAATATCAGGATCAAAGGAACTTACGACGTGCGTAACGACGCACGAGCAAGATATCCAATGATCAATTAACTTCAAGGATCATAAATGATCAACAAGATAAGTGTGATACATAATAGGCCAAACAGACATCGATTAGCAACTCGAGTCAAAGAATGAAACAGAACCACCACCAGAGCACATGGGCCCTAGATGGACTATAGAAATCAACCCGAAGGAGACGAGTCGATGACTATTCTAAAAGACTAAAAATAGGCCACTTGAGACATAATCACCCCTCCCGTAGGAGGTACACTAGGTGAACCGGCACTTGCACGGCCACAACCAACTATTTCGTTTCTTTAAGGAAAAAGAAGGAAGAAAAAGTTAGTCTCAAGTTGAATTAAAATGATGCGAATTCAATCAAAAAATAAAATTGTATTGGGAGATAAGCTATGACGGGTCTTAAGACTCTAACTAAAACCCTAAAGCACGATTCCAGAGAGAGGCTTAAGACAATAC
The DNA here is from genome assembly GCA_030737875.1 of Allium sativum. Lineage (NCBI taxonomy): Eukaryota > Viridiplantae > Streptophyta > Magnoliopsida > Asparagales > Amaryllidaceae > Allium > Allium sativum. The sequence goes on along the minus strand of CM060919.1, from coordinate 226,411,252 downwards.
CATCGTCATACTATCTTACATTGTTCCGGAAAGTGGCTCTGATACCAAACTATAACCCCTGCCTCTATACCCACTATCATCCAGTTCATTTTAGAGAAATGTCGTAGACCATGACGGAGAATGAGGTTTGTGAAGAGCGGCAGATTATATAATTTCTCCATGTGAGAAATGCACATCGAATTCTGATACCGATTAAAATTTCGACATGACCATTCGGCACATAAGGCAACTACACAACGATTATAAATAATCCGGAAAGCAGTATAAAGTAGGCAACAACAGCAATATATATCATAGCTAGACACAGAATAATCATATCACAAAGGCGGAAAAGATATGAATAAACCAAGAATGTGTACGACAAGATAGTGGTCAACAAAGATCCACTAATACATGTACCATGATCTAATTAAAAGAATATGTACACGACAATAGATAATGTCATAGGTGCAAAAGTACATAAAGCTGTGGAGACAGAGTAGCAAGCTGAAAGCGGAAGATTAATCCTGCGATGAGACCCAAAGGAGCAACTAAAATGACTCGGCCTGACCCGAGTATTATTTATAAGAAAATAAACAATAAACAGATCATTCTACATGTACTTATTAAATGGAATGAGATAATAAGAGATATAACACAGGATGACATGATTCTAGTAATAATATCTAATCATAAATAAGTATGAAACATGACATGTCAACACAATCAGGAAATGACAATGGAACGTTAGCACACAATTATCTCTACATAATCCCCTAGCTAATGTAGAATGAAACATTCAAATAATAGCACACAACAGGAAATGACAGTGGAAATGAATCTCATGACATTGAGCATACAACAATAGCAAGAATCCAGAAATCACTAGAAATCCAGAAAAAATCATAAAAAATGGTTACTTCCCAGATAAGATACGATCTAGAAAACATCATAAAAGTGGATACTCCCCAGATGAGATATGATCTCTAGAAAACATCATAAAAAGTGGTTACTCCGCAGATAAGATACGATCCAGAAAACATCATAAAAAGAGGATACTCCCCAGATGAGATACGATCTCTAGGTAGCGAACCCATTTGTTTTAGCCGAAGCTCCCCCACGGAGCCGGGTCGTGACCCCGGATGATGAAAATACATAAATCATAGAAAGTTCGACCGAAGTCCCATAGATAAAGGTCCCAAATCGCAAATTCCCACTCGGGCGATTGCGAATCAAGAAACTATGTCAAGAGGCGGATACCAACGATCCGGGTGAGTATGAATTACACCGAGATAGTTAATATAAGAAAATAGCTAAATGTCCCGTAACCACTCTCTATTCTCGAATATTTACGAACCCGTTGTTGGTTCATTCTCAAAACACCAAGAACAACCATAAAACGAATCACATCGATCCGGGTGAATAGAAATTACTCCGAGCTAGTTAATATAAGGAAATAGAGACATGTCCCATAACCACATGCTATTCTCGAATATTTACGAACCCGTAATTGGTTTCTATTAAAAACAGAGAAAATCACCACACATGTTCGAATGCACAAGTCCAAGAGTTATTCACCGAAGTAAATGTATAAGGGGTCATAGTCCTCAGTTTTACTAAGGTAAATAAACTAAATTTCTCGTCCGACCGATAGGATAAGGAATCGTATATAAATCAATAGAATCGGAATCAGGTTTAGAAATCGAATTTATTTTAAAAGGATTTGAATTTAAGAACTGATTAAACGTTGGTTCGATGCCCTTGACAATATAAAACCCCATTATCCATTGTGGTTCAAATATTCATGAAAATCGTCGCCGTAGCGAATAGAACACAAACATTATGAAACATAAACTCACATTACAACAACATACAGGAAATCAAGGGATAACAATTGTAATTTCGATCAATGAACGAATCGAAATCCCAAACTAGCACCCGAAGGTTTTAAACTACATCGTAATAGACTCGATGGATAACGAGTCGATAATTCACGTTTTAATGGCGTGAATCATCTTAACAAGAGTGTCGAATAAATTCGATATACAAAATGGAACGCACGGGCTTTAGAATGATCACTTATCCAATTCACATCCTAAACAATGTGAATAGACCAAAAGAATCAACATTGGAAGAATCACTTGAGAATCAAAGACGATGAATGGAGCTGCTGGAATCTGTGAATTCGTGAAGCTGAAGTTCACAAACGAAGTCCGAACGGCCCGAGCTCCGGCTGGGAAAGAGCCTGGATGGGGGTAGACTGTGGACCGAGGTCCCCCTAGTCCACAACAACAAACTGGTCGACCGACCAAAATGAGGTGGACAACCGTTTTTACATAGAAGTAAAAACGGTCAACGCCCCATTTCGGGCCTGTCGACCGGTTTTGACTTGGGTCGTTGCCCAGGCTAAACCTAAGGGGATTTGTCCCCCGCGAGTGTCCGACTTCGATCATGAGGTTCATAACCTCTTCGGGACATCAACGAAACCTCTCTGATCCACCGTATCGACTCGCAAATTAAGATCGAATGCATTGGTTTTGATTGTAGGTTCTAAACGAACCAAATCCTAAACCAAAACGAATAAACGCGATATAAGCAGATTGTGAAGTCTTATAACTTGCCGGATGCGGCAGTGGTACTTCACAACACTATATTCACATGCATAAACATATATACATAAGATTGCAATGATTCGGTTTATAAATTCAAGTATGAACAAAATTCCAAATCAAAGTACACCAAAGCGATTCAAGCGACTTGTGAAGACTTAGAAATTTGCCGAGGGGCAACGGAGCTTCACAACATCACCAAATCAACTCATATTATATGCATTAGATCATATGAACAATCCTCATCATAATTTTCAACTCAATGAAACATAAAAACATGAAATCGACTAAGTTACACTAACATAACCAATTCACTAGCACATGAAAACTTATATGAACACTAAATTACACTTGTACAAGCCAATAGCGTGTGGCATAGATGTTAGTTCAAAAAGAACTCACCTTTGGCTCTTGAATATCAAGAACAAGCTTTAACAAGGACGAACAAGCACCCAAACGAGCAAAGCTCCTCTCTTTCATCAATTGCACCTCCGAAATTACCTCATACATTCACATCAAAACATATATGTGTTAGGGTTGTGAGAAAAATCCGAAATTGAGAGGAGGATAAGGTAGAGAGGGAGAGTAGAGAGCTTACCCATGTCTTAGATTTGGATTTGCACAAGAATTGAGCTCTAGATTGAAGGCCCTAGCTCAGGGAATTTCTGTTTCCCATTCCCTTCCCCCATTTTCTATTTTCTTTGATGTGAGAATGAATGAAGGGGGAGAGAGTTTGGTGGAGCTCTTAAGTGAATGAGCTAGGTTGGCTAACCAAGCCTTAGCCAAGGTGCCAAAATTCCAAAGCTTGGAATATATCGAAATTTATACTTTTCGAACTCCTAAATGACGTTTTGAACTCAATGGAAGTGGTTTCGAGTCCAAATTCATTCGTATGCGAAAAGTGATATTTTGGTCATACACTCAAATGGGAGAGCGACCAAATTTTACCTAACTCCGAATGTATCAACGCTTATAGTCAAAAAGGTCGTAAACGACGATTTAGACTCAATGGAAGTGGTCCCGAATCCTAATTTTATCGTTTGTGAAAAACGACATTTTGAGTGACACATCAGACACGACGATATATTTAAATAAAATATTTAAATCTATTATCATTGAATGAGCGGGTTGTTACATTATGACCCAAGTTCGAATTATTGATGGTCTAGATGGCGAGGTTGTTGTTCTATTTAGTTGAAAGTTATACAGTTAAAGTGCTTAGCGATTCTATAATGTTGGAGATGCAAAAAGTTAAAGTGTGGTTAAAACGATGAAACAGAAGAGTGGAAAAAGGTTCATTAGATGTAAAACTAAATAGTTTAAACTAATTAATTATCATTCTCACACCATTTTTGTGGAAGAAACGAATATTAATTAATTTTATATAATAAAGCCAAGAAATATCATATTTATGCACATTAGGTTTGATGCTTATTAGACTTCTACATTTCATAAGGCACTTATTCCTTAAAATAGCTCTTTACATTAACTTTTTTGATTTGTTAAAAAAAACTGGTCAAAATTATATTTTGTATATTGATATTACTAAAGCGGATGCGAGATAGCCTTGATTTAACGGTGTAGCAGAAAATGGCGGGGCTTAAGATGGTTCTATTGTTCAACAGAACTAAATTGAAATAACGTAGCTATAACAAAGATTTTATGGGACTTTAGCGGAGTTTTAACTATACATGTTGAAAGTCCGTTATCTGTATGTCTCATTGGTTCATTGGTCATACATTGGATACCTATCCACTTCCTTTTGAGGAAAGGGCTCTATTTCTCCGACCTTCTGTAGAAAAGTGGTACTAAAAGTTCGTCGCGCAGAGGATAGTTTGCCACTTGATGTCTTAGTCGTGAAGGATTTCCTCGTTGTACCTATGATAGTTCTTTATGTACATATTCACCCACCTCCCTACATGGTTACTTCTCCTTTTGTTGACCTGGTAACTATTGTCGTTCGCCCTGGTGACACCTTTTTTCCAAACCCTTATGAGAATGCATGGATCTATAACCCCTCTGACATGAGATATAGTTTGCTGAGTATAGGGGCGTAACTAGGAATTATACAGTGGGTTTCCCAAAAATATTTAAACAAACAAATAAATATTTGCTTAAAAAAACCAAAAACTTCATATATCAAACACAAAAATAAGCATTCATTACATTTTTAAACCAAAAATAGCAACTTTTAAACATTTAAAGTTGTGTTCTACGATCCTTTTTAGCATAAAAGTCATCGATAATAGATACGTTGCTTATAGACATAGCAATTTCTCTTTCTATGTAAATTGACAAGCAATCACCAAAAAAATTATCACCCATCTTCGATGGGTTGTAACAAGATGGGTGATAATTTTGACAAAAAAAATCACTTATATATTGTCTGAGCCCAGGTTCGAACTGGGGACCTTTAGTGTGTGAGACTAACGTGATAACCAACTACACCACCCAGACAATTGATAATCAATAGAATTTTGGCCATACAAATTAATTTACTGACCTTTCACTCTAGCAAATTTGCAAACGCTTATACGTGACCCTATCCAAACATATTAGCAGCGTTAGCTACAGCTTGCATGAACAATACAATAACATTTATTCAAGAAGACGCTTATGTTTGCACCAAGCTATGGCAATTAGGTATAAAAGCAAGCTGCCGGTAGCCCCACCACCAATTGTCCACAAGAATTCAGTTGTGCCTGCTTTTGTTTCATCAAACAAATCGTTTTTTATGTTGATCCCAAATATGCCAACCAGCACTACGAACGCACTCACTATTAGCGTTGCGGTTGTTAAAATCACCCCCATTTGTAACAGATGATTTTGCTTGTCATCCAGCATTATGTTTATGTAGTCTTCCGTGTCATCCACGTACTCCCTCAGCTACATATCAACAGCAAAACAAATTAATATGGTTTGAACGGTAAATATATGAACTTCAAGGTGTCCTTGAAGTGTGCAGTGTTGAAATGTATGTACCGCAGAAAGATTGTTCAATGTGCTATCGATTTGAACAAAATAAGCTTCCAAAAGCATTTCAAGCTCGTCTATATTAAGGCGTTTATTCTCACTCCTTGTGCTACATGTTCTGGTTCCAGCACTTCCCAATCTCGAAATCAGTGGATGGTCATGAACTGGAATAGCTTCTGGCCGAACTTCATAATTGTCAACAATGTCCATTTCAATTGGTAGAATCTCATTATTTGGATCTCTGCAAAAGACCAACCATTTTAGGTTATTCCACGGTAGTTGAGTTCTTCGAAAAAGTGGGGCCTTAAGCCCTGTTTAGTTTGCCAATTTTAATCTGGAGTTCCATGTATTATTTGATAAAACAACCAATTTGAAAGATGAAGTTAACATACATGATGGGAAACAACTTTATTTGTTTTGTGTGTTTTGGGGAAATAACTAAAGCACGTGAAACATGCCATCCCTACATTTTCCCATCCTCCACCGTCTTTCCATCCCTTCATTGTCATAAAAATGAAACCACACCAAACAGACCCTTAAAATTTACTTGGCTCTGGAAAGAACCAAATATATTGGTTACCTATCATTATCATTGTCAACTTCATCTTCATCTTCGTCTTCGTCTCCCTCTAAAGAAGAATGGAAAGACGATCCACAGTTGACGTGTTGTTGCATCAGTTTGTCCGTCAAGTACATTTCAGCCATGTCATCATCGTCATCTAGCAGGTGTTCGAGTTCATCTCTGACCTGAGTAAGGCATACAAGTGTTGCATATAACAACATAGCATCTAATTTCCTAGAAATTTTCTTTTACAATAAAGACATGGAGGTTGATATGTGTATATGAATATAAATGATGTTTATATCTTGGAAACAAATTGAAGCTACACATTTATATGAATTGATGAAGGTCGTGATCAAGAACCTCCATTTATATGCACCTCCATTTATATGTGTTGGTGCAGAAGGCATGATAATATGCATCACTTATCTGTTTAATCTAACATTTGAGTTGTCATTTGCTGTGAAAATTGAATCAAATCTTAACCTCCATTACAAGGATTGGGTTTTAAATTAACTGGTATTAATGTGTTATTTGGGTTGAGAGCATCCATGATATCTAAAGTGTTTGTTCGTGCTCATGTGCTGTCTCAAGAGAAATAGCATGGGTGTGTAATACTCCCACTTTTGCTATAGAGTTGCTAACCATTGCTATCTGTAGCACTTATGTGTTTTAAACAACTGTTAAGTCAAAACATAAAAAGTAGAACCATTCTATCGTTGAATAAGATGCTTATTTGTTTTGGTGGGACCTACAATTTGCTAGTTCAATATGTTGCAAGCAGTCAATAAGAAAAGTGATCCCTACAAGGCTACAACTCAAATGTATTGACACTATGGTAATGATTGGCAACACCCATTCCCTAATAATACAATAGCTGTAACATGATCATAATATGTTTGCCCAAGACGAGGTTACACGACATGAAAAAACTGCACAACGATCGATACAAGTGTGACTAGATTATACATGAATATAAAAGATATGTGGATGCACGTAACACAACATGCATGCACACACTTTGAGCGCAGACAGCAATTATCTACAAATATCAATGAAGAAAACTAACCTTTTGAACCCGCCCAGAAATAGCAACCAACCTACTTTTAATTTGCCTAACATGTTCAAGATTGAGTGTGCTTATCTTCGATGTCAGTTTATCCAAGGCAGGATGCGCCTCTTTTTCCAGTGTTGATGCCTAAGTCAAATTAAAGGCAGATGAATAGAGTTGCTAAAACAAAGATTCTATTAACAACAATTGCTAAAGTCGGGGTTGGTGTTTTTAGGAAAAAACTGGTCCTTCCCTATACTGGACGTTGTTGAGATAAAGACTCCATATACATATATATATATATATATATATATGTGTGTGTGTGTGTGTGTGTGTGTGTGTGTATGTGTGTGTGTGTGTGTGCGCGCGCGCGTTTGCGAACGTATGTACATATATTTAATCGTAAATCTTGTAACTCAACCGTAGAACCAGGTTGACAGATTTATAGAATGCAAGACTTCTAGATCCATGGTTCAATGGCATTTTTCGTTGTGATTTGTGATATTATATCGCATGTTCGTTGAAACCGATTATTATGTTAGTTTTAGGAAATAGCTTCGTGATGGAGGAGATGGCTCAAAACTTGGAGCTCGGAGGAATAAAATATAGAGGAAGATGTTAGGATTGTCTCGCATGTTTAAGGAGGAATGACGGGTTGGAATTAATAGTCCCACATCATGGAATAAATTGAAGGAGTTGAGTAAAATATGAGTTAATAGGCATGTAATATCAGAGATTCCTTTTGTTATATAGGAGCTGTATGCCAGCTCATATGCGTGCAAGGAAGGGGAGCTTTGTAGTGATTGTCTTACATGGAAGATCCAATGCTTGAGATTTCTTATGTTCAATTTTATATCAATTTATTGTGTTCAATTAGACTTTGCTCAATAAATAATTATTTCATGTAAATATTTTTTAAGCAAAATTTAAGTGACAAACTCATATTTTTCGTCTAGACTCTAAAGCCAATCTTAGAGCCCAACTCTCTATTCCACCTCAATCAATATAGTTTTTTTTAAAGTAAGAATCAACTTTGTCTCTTTCTCATTTGCAATTTCATCGAGGCATGAGTTTGAATACTCCATTATTAGATTAATGATTTTGGATTAAATGTCACTGATGATTATAAAAAAAATTAGGATATACCTAGGTGTTGAACCTTTGATGATGACAACCTCTAACCCTGACCCTAATTCTTTTGATCTTAATCTTAACAAATTTTATCTCAATTCTCGATAGTCAGATGACGTTCAGGAGGTTGATGAAGAGGGACGCACAACTGCTAGAAGGAAGGACAAAACTTCGACTGAGGTGGAATGTTTAAAGAATCAGTTCAATGTAGGAGGCAGGAGACTGATACACCCCTATTGTGGGGATTGGTGTTGCAGAGAAGACTACCGCGGGGAAGGGATACTACTGAATAACATATAACATATTAGTTTTTAATCACATTATATGAAACACATACGTTCTACTAAAAAATATTACAAGTTAAATGAAGGCAGGTTAGCTATAGAAGAGCTCAAGACGATAATAAGACTGTAGACTTGAAAGCTCAGATTGTTGATCTTGAAGATTGAGATAGGCGTCGAACTGAGGAGATATACCAAATACTGGATGGGAGCATTGCTACGTACATAAAACAACATGGTAGATTTCCTTCATAACAAGGATCTGAAGATGAAGAGGAATATGTTTGATTTTTTTTTATTTGAGTTTGAGATATTGTATGTATGCACTTTGATGTTGTGGCATAGTATGAGAGTTATATAAATTTTCAGACGATGAGGTCCGTTTGATGTGATACATGATACTTTTGAGATGTTGACGGATGTTTGAGATTGAACTTTGTGGTAAACTCTTAAGATTGAACTTATATATGTTGTATATATTGATGCATTTGTTATTATTGATGTGATATATCTTGTGGTATTTGTGATATGTGTGAACTGAGCTCTAATACATAAAATTTATATGTGTGAAATTGTGTTGCGATGTATATTGTTAAACATGCGTTTGTTGTGGAAAATCTACTACTCCAAATAACAAGTTAATATGCAAAATTATAATTAATTTGCCTAACTCCAAAAGTGCAGCGGGATACTAAGGTGCAGAAGCAGTAAAAGAATGATATAATTTTTTGATTAATTATCAACAGTAAATTTAATGAAAATTAATCGCCAAACAAAGAAAAACGAACACGTAGATAACATGGATTTAATATGATCCAATTATGTCTATGTCCGTAGATACAATAACTATTTTTTATTCCATTGAAAACGAGAATACAAAAGAGAATACATGACAGATATTACAAAATTATGTGTTGGGTAGTGGATAATGGATATATAAGATACTATTACAAATGATTTTGTTCCAAATACTTGTATACACTCAAAACCCATAATTTGATTTGACAATAAAAATTAAGATATGCTGAAGAAGATGATAATGTATGATGTATTTTCTCCTACTCACACACAAATATGAAGATGAAACCCGTTATTTAGATAGACTTCAGAATGAAGGGAATACCTGAAGATAAAGAGAATTAGTTGCTAACATTTTCAAATATTCGTGATTTAGCATCTCTGCAAATGGATAATAATAATCTTATTTTTCATAATTTTCCTTGCATCAATCTCCATCAACAATCTTTTCTTTTTTTTATATTGCAAAATCAATAAATTCGTAACTAGACTTATTTTCTCATACATAAATCCATTGGATAATTAATTGATTTAGTAATCAATTATTTTCTTTCAAAATGTATCCTTTTAACTGTTTTTTATTTTCTTCATTTCATGTATAGTGTAACTAAATGATAAGATCAATTAGCTAAAAAAAATTGAAAAATATATAAATCGCCCAATTTTAACACTCCATCTCGATTCAAATATAACAATATCTTTTCATCACCGCATCTCAATAAGATTATATGTGTCACTAAGATGAAGTTATGAATTGGTTTTGGGTTTGTTGTGAATGATGTCTTCAATAACATTATTCTTTAACTCACTAAGTTGAAGTTATGAAATTGTTTTGGGTTTGCTGTGAATATGTCTTCAATAACATTATTCTTTAACCCACTAAAATGAAGTTATGATTTAAGAATATGTAAAAAGGGTTAAGATCTTCTAAAGGTTAATGAAGATGAGGTTTAACGATTTTAAAAGGAAGGTAAAGGTATTAAGAACGTAACGAATGGTGATTAAAAATTAATGAATGATTATTAAGATTCTTGAAGTTTAATTATCTTTGATTTAAAAAGATAAGTTTAAAGAGAAGTTTATGAAATGGATTAAGATCTTTTAAAAGCTAATGGAGAAATGCTTACTGATCTTGTTTTGGAAATAAAAAGAAATTGGAGAACAAATGAATCTTAAATAAAGATTTTAACCATCTTTGATTTAAAAAGATATATTTTGAAGAAGGATTTATGAAATGAATGATTCCCATAATAAAGTTTTAATTAATTAATCGAATTGGAAAAGAGACATAGTGAATCCTATATTTCCATATGGTTTTAAAATAGCGATTGTTATTTGGAAAGACCGAGATCAGACTTAGGTCCAAATTCCATTCCAAATAAGAATAAGACGTAACGGAAAATATTTGAAGATGGTGTTTAAGACCAGAAATCTTCACATCGAAAGGATTGGCCTGCTGATTTTCTCTTCACTGGGTTGCTCCAGTATTGAGATGCACATTGTGGTGGCACCTCTGGACGTATTTGAAGAATTTCCGGATTGCAAGGACCTCTCTCCTTTATTGGACGAGAAATAAGGTGCCTTTGGCCGTTCAGACCCAGAACGTACTTGTATGGATATGTGTCTGAAGTTCTATTTTGTAGTGTGATTTATCTTTACTAAACAAACTTATGTTAGTGGTTAAGAGGTTATATCAACTCAGCACTATTCTTTGAGACGTACGAGCTCAAAGGTTATATGGTTAGTGATTATAACTTATATGTTACGAAATGATAGAGTGACATACTAAGTGATATGCTATGATGATCAAAGCATGGCTTAGTGAAGCGTAGCTTTGTGTAACGAGACTTCGACAAGCCTCACACTCCGGAAATGGCCAAAACAGGAAAGATGCGATAGGGTATGAGTTATCATCTCTTTCTAAATAGAAAAGTGTATCATGTTATGGAGCCCGGGTATTACTTTAGTGGTGACTTCTACTTTTTGTGGTTGTTGATGTTGCAGACACCCGATTAAAGGTTGGTAACGTCCGGAAGATGATATACTCGGGCAGGGCCGGCCCAGAGGGCAGCCCACCAAGCCCTCGGGCTGGGGCAGCCCAATGGATCTAGGGCAACTTGATAGTATTTTATATTATACATTATGATATAAAAAGTTGACCTAGCATTTTGCAATATCTAGCTCATGTGGGATGACAGTCTGGTGGTAAGATCTTAAAATAATAGGCTATTGGTACTAGCGGTCAAATCCCAGCAAGGGCATAGTTTCCTGTTTTGTAGAGTTATATATTTTTAACTTGATTCTCATAATGGTTTTGGGCTGGGGCAGCAAAATGAATGGGCCGGCTCTTAACCCATGTGTACTTCAGGAGTTGGGGTTCCAGCCTTGTGTTGGCAGAGAACGGATCTGGTGTTCCAGAGTTCTCGGGACATCCCTCTAGAGGTGTTCCCATCGGTAAGGAAGTTCCTTAGCCCGACCATTTGATGAAAATTCATTCTCCACTACGAGTTTGTACGGTTTTAGTTGTAAACCTATATGGGGACATAATATATGGTACCTATTCCATCTAGGATTGATGCATTTATTTTTTTAAATGATTTCCACATTTAGACACTAATAATAATATGAAATGAATTTCGCATATCAAACATGTTTGGCTATCATAAGGAGAAATCTTTCTCATGTCTGAGTTTGCATTGTGTATGTGCCAAGAGATTTTATAGTAGCCTCATTTTCAAAAAGTATTGCGAGTTTTTATTACTGGTATTCGTAACAGAAAATCCATTCCATGTTATACGACGTGGTCTTATGATTTACCAAACTTTAAAATAAAGGTATAATTGTTTTAGTACTCACACCAGTCTCATGACTGACTCGGGGTTTATTGTTTACCACCTAAAATCTGAGTGCCCATATTTTCCACACGGATGGCCTGGTAGTTTAGGTTTTGCACATTTAGTCATGGAGTCGTTTTAGAGCAGGATTCTAGATTATGGCTAGAGCTATGTTCTGGATCATTTTTTAGTCTTCCGCTGAGAGTTTAAAATTTCCCCCGTGTATGTATTTTCAGTATACTCTGATATTTGTTTTACTCTGATGTAATATTGTGATGATATTAATTAAAAAGTTCTTGTGTTCGGTTCTCATGTGTTGTATACCCAAAGGTGATACGGAATCCGTCGTTTGGAGTCTGGCGTTTGACGCCTGAGTTGTGTCGAACGCCGAGCTTTGAAGGTCGTTCCTTCCGGGTCGTCACAAAATAAGTTTAGGAATGAATAATAACAAAATTCATTTTTCATGCTTCTTCTGAGAACTTCATAATTACGGCAATAGGTATGTGGTTGATGAGAAATATTGTAATGGATAATGCTTCTGCTCAAAATCCATTTTCAAGACTTGAAGTCTTTCTCAAGCTCATAACTCTCTCCTATAACAGCCAACTCATGCTCTTCGCCATTTCATAACAATGCGACTCAACAGAAGTATAAAAATCTCTAACTTTATGCTTGGACCGACAATAGTCAATGATTCCTTATGACGTAAATTCACCACTACTTCCAACTTCGAAAACCGTCAAACATGGTATCAAAGTCGATGATAACATATGGGATGATTGACAATGTGCGGGAAGATATGTAAATCGTGATTAAGTTGGGTCTAGTGGAATGACATTGGAACAATCTCGATATAGCGCAGGCATTGTTTTGGCATATTGAAAGACGCATGGTTAGATGCGAATCAATATATTCAAGTTCAGTTGGGTGTCTAACATTGTGTGTGGCGATGGGCTCAATTAGATAAAAGAATTGCCCCACAATTTGAAAAATAATAAAGATGTGTGATACATATGAGTTTGGTCACACAGTGATGACAAGAGAGATTCATTTTGTTAAGCGTTAATCAAATCATATGCCTTGCCTTCCTAACGGAAGGATGTCCAAATGAATCCTTGATCTTCAACAGTGTTGTCTACAGCATTTTCTTATTTCTATCCAAAAGACAAAAACATTAAGGTAAGTTTTCTTAATTACCGATTAATTCATGGCACATTTTGTTTATTTGTTTATAATGAAGCAGTAGCGGACCTAGCTCCTTAGTTGAGCTAGGGCCAAAAATGGTCCCATATCACAAAAAATGTTTACATTTTGCTACACATATACCATCATGTACTTGCTTATGACAAACTAGCCTGTTATGAAGTCATGTGGGCTGAATTATGCCTTCCCCAAAGCCTGAGATATGGCACGTTTGCAATTCCAGCTATGGCACACTTAGAAAGAGGGTTTATTTTTGCCCAGAAAAAAAAATTCCACCTAGGGCTTTTGCCCCAACTAGATGCAGTGTGCGTCCGCCCCTGTAATGAAGTGTTATGGTTTTATTTCAGATGTTGTTTTAGAAATGAGTAATCAACACCAGTGGATAGTATGTTAGTAAAACATGTGGGTTCGATGATATGTCAGATTCTGAAATACTTGCAAGCATTTCAACGAATATGTGTCAGCCCGTTCACTTGCACTCAAGGTAAGACAAGTTTTGGAATTATTGTTTTGAGCTTTTACTGAATGAATATCTGATATACATTTGGAAGTATAACCCTTGAGGGCTATGAGTTAACCGAGTTGTTTACATACAGGCAACTTGACACTATCGCCTGCATTGAAAGAATTGTTAGTCTAGGCCAGTTTTGACTCCTATTAGAACGAATGTTCTAGATTAGTTTGAGATTTAATTCCAAGTACAGAATTTACCTGGGATTTTCATAATACTGGATAAATCTAGAGAAAGTTGGAGAGAAAACGAGGAAAAAAAAAGAGATTCGGTGATTGTTGGTGAAAGGTGTTTCACCAAACACTTGTTTGTGTTTAGCAACCAATCACTAAGATTTTTTCTCTTTGGAGAAACAACTAGGTGAAATTTTATACTATTACTCATTAATGTTTGTGTTTAACAAAAAATATATACTAGTTGGATTGTACTCTTGAATTTTTCTTGCGGTTTATTTTTGCCCAGAAAAAAAAATTCCACCTAGGGCTTTTGCCCCAGCTGGATGCAGTGTGCGTCCGCCCCTGTAATGAAGTGTTATGGTTTTATTTCAGATGTTGTTTTAGAAATGAGTAATCAACACCAGTGGATAGTATGTTAGTAAAACATGTGGGTTCGATGATATGTCAGATTCTGAAATACTTGCAAGCATTTCAACGAATATGTGTCAGCCCGTTCACTTGCACTCAAGGTAAGACAAGTTTTGGAATTATTGTTTTGAGCTTTTACTGAATGAATATCTGATATACATTTGGAAGTATAACCCTTGAGGGCTATGAGTTAACCGAGTTGTTTACATACAGGCAACTTGACACTATCGCCTGCATTGAAAGAATTGTTAGTCTAGGCCAGTTTTGACTCCTATTAGAACGAATGTTCTAGATTAGTTTGAGATTTAATTCCAAGTACAGAATTTACCTGGGATTTTCATAATACTGGATAAATCTAGAGAGAGTTGGAGAGAAAACGAGGAAAAAAAAAGAGATTCGGTGATTGTTGGTGAAAGGTGTTTCACCAAACACTTGTTTGTGTTTAGCAACCAATCACTAAGATTTTGTCTCTTTGGAGAAACAACTAGGTGAAATTTTATACTATTACTCATTAATGTTTGTGTTTAACAAAAAATATATACTAGTTGGATTGTACTCTTGAATTTTTCTTGTGGTTTATTTCCGAAAGCTTACTGTGGTGACCCAAACAAACCATTATATTAAAAATATGCAAGAGTCTGGACTCTGGAGTGACTTGAGGAACATATACACTGACATTGGCGAAAAAATAAAAAATATCTAGCATTGGCAACAAATGCTTTTTTCCAGAAACATGGAGTGTGATGATATGAAACATAGCCTGTGGGGTATTAAGAAAAAGACTGATTCGTTCAATAAGCAAACAGGACGACGAAAATAAAACATATGGTATGCAATTAGCATCAAATTAGTTGGTACACCTATTAATTCCATATTTGTGATAATATTCGCACTAAGATGTCTCGACCTAATTCCCTTACTTGTACTCCACCTATTTCTTCTTTTGTTACATCACTACTACTCCCCCTTGTAGTGATCAGCAAGCCTAGTTACTCCCACCCATAAGTAGGCATATACATCGGTCCGATTTCTGTCCAAACCAAATCCAAACCCAGTTCAAAACCCACCATATCGGTCTAAGTAAACATTTACCTTGGACCTTCCAGACCTGGAGCTAGGTTCAGCCTGACTGTTATTACGGTCATGCATGGTTTCATCACTATCCACCACTGTTTGGATCTGAACCTGATTGTTAATATGCTTGTGCATTTTAGTTTGCACTATTTTGTCTGTTTGTAGACTTCATTTGCCCAAAAAATTTATGAAACTGGTTTCATCATTATCCAACCTATTTGTAAACTATATATTTGAGTACATTCAAAATGTAAAACCTGAATAACAATTTCGGCGTTAACTTTCAAAACTTCAGTCGAGTATTTAGGCTTTTATCCAAAGTTTTAGATCTCGGATTTTTGAGAAAATCTCAGGTTTTACATTATATCTCGGCCAAAACGGATGGTATTTAAAACACTTATAACTAAAAAGGCGGTCAAACCTCGGATCTCCGGCAAAATCTCGGATTTTCATCTTTGGCGAGATGACCAATATTTAAAACCTTGCTTTTGCCATGATAACCGACAAGGCGAGATCATGAATTTGACAAGTTTTTAGGTACCCAACTGTGCACGAAAATCTTTGTGTGTACGGTTTTAACTGAGGACCATATTACTAATTAAACCCACCACAGTTAATAGTCACCAAAATAGAAATAAAAATCAGCAACCAAATTCGAACCTCGGTCTCCAAACAAGTACATGCAGACTCCAAACAAGCTTCTAAAGCAACAAATTCGAAAGGCAATCCCTTCATTTTATCCGAATTGAACCCACGGTATTTCTCTTCTCCTTCAATCCCACTCTCGGCATTGATTTCCTTCTAAAAACACATTCAAAAATAGTGAAAATTGCGTTATTAGAAGAAAAAAAAAGTTGGACTAATTAGTAAGAGACAAATAGACAAAATAATACCACATCATGATGAAGCTTAATTCTTCTTTGCAACTCGGTCACGAAAGACTGAATGGAAGGATCCTTAAAATTGAGCAACAAAACTTCATGTGCAGTGATAATGGCTTTAATATGCTCCAAATTGATAACAATGGCCCTCTCTCGTCCAAGAACAGTAGACGGGTAGGATAGTAGCGGGTCCAGAATCCGAAGGTCTCGGCCAGGTAACCCGGTCCGTCTCATGATGGAATGTTTACCTGCTTCCGTCACGCTTGATTGCCCTGTGGAGTCTATCACCATCCACGACCGGAACCCAACGGACTTCTTACGATCGGCTTTGGGGTTTGTGGGTCGGGTCGGACCGGACCCGCTAACTGGCCTCATATCTAGGTGTTGGTGGTCGGGTTGAAAGAGCGGCGAATGTTGCCTAATTGATTTCGTAGAGGAGTGGAGGGAAGCGAGTGTTCTTACACTTCCAGTGAGGATATGTCTGTCTTACAGGGACCATATGACACGTGCCGTGTTCACTTTGATTAAATTCGATTGCGGCAATGGGTAAACAAGTGGGGTCCGACCACACAATCATGTGTCATATTT
Organism: Allium sativum; assembly: GCA_030737875.1. Taxonomy (NCBI): domain Eukaryota; kingdom Viridiplantae; phylum Streptophyta; class Magnoliopsida; order Asparagales; family Amaryllidaceae; genus Allium; species Allium sativum. The sequence continues at coordinate 226,394,193 of CM060919.1, read as the reverse complement.
CTATTCTATGTAAAAAAATTAACGGACACCATCGAACTCAAACATTGTTTGTATTTGGTCTATCCTACGATGAAAATTATCAAATCAAACAAAAACCTATAAAATTGAAAATCAAGCCAAATCAATCAAATTAATTTTGGTTCGTTCGGTTAATTATCCGATTTAACTAAAATTATTTGAGACTTTATGTTTCTAATATTAACTAGACTTGAGATAAATTATAAATATATGATTTGAGTATTAGTTGTAGTTCTTACGCTTTCTAAAATTAAATTTGACACATACGTGATGGTTAAAATTTACTCGGATAACTAATCTAACATAAAATATTTATTATAATATCGATAATTTTGATAATATAATAAAAGTTTGCTTATTTCGGTTAAACCGATAATCAAATTAAATATTTTTTAGAATCGATTGCAAACCAATTTAATTTCAAAACCAAACCAAACCGATCAAAATAAAATGGCTTTGTTGGTTTAACCAAATAATGTTTACCCCTATTTCGTACAAGTTGCACAGGTCCGGCCCTGGGAATAAGCCGTCTAGGCGGTGGCCTAGGGCCCCGGACCGGGGAGGAGGAAGAATGGGGTGAGGGACTCAAATTTTTGGACTTTTTAGTTAAAAGGGGTTCATTTTAAAATTGTGAAGTGTGTTTGGATGAGTGCTAGTAGTTGTTGCGCCTAATATATGTGACTTAGGTTCAAATCCCAACAAGATTGTTGTCACAAAATTTTGCTTTTAACCCCTTTGTTCTGTTCTCTCATTCTTCCCAAAAATTGGGCCCAGTTGAAAATTTTGTCCTAGGGCCACAATTGGTTCAGAGCCAACGCTGAAGCTGCACAATGGACAATCAACGTGTTGGATAACTGCAATAAACATTTGTCCCACATCATTTAATATTTTGTCATTTTCCCTCTATATTAAGATTTTAAATATTGATCATCTCGTTCGAGATAGATATCCGAGATTTGACAGCATTTTTAGTTTTAAATGATTCAAATCTCTCCCATTTTGACCGAGATATGAATCCAACATATTCTCCAAAATCCAAGATTTAACACCCTGATATTTAGTATTATCTCTGCTACTAGTTAATAGACGTGGAAACTATGAAATATCGGGCGGGCATGCACATTCAGCATAGGCGAGCGGGCCTAAGTGGCGCTTTGATGGTGTAGTTGACACTTGGAATTTAGTTGCAATAAAATAAAATAAAGTACAAAAAAATGGTTAAAAAAAATCATGTTTCAGCGAAAACGCAGAAAAACCTACAATTTTTTGAAAAATTGTAGATATCACAACAATTATGTCACGCAATTTCTACTGATTGCTTCAACTTTCAAATCCAATGCTATGCTTATTCAAACATCACTATATTGTTGAAAAATCATCAAAAAATGATGAACATTGCATAAAAATGAAAAATATATCAGTTTCGATAAAATTGTAGAAAAAGAAGCAACAATACAAAAAAACTACAGATAAGCCTGTAAATTTTTTTTTTTTTTTTTTTTTTTTACATTGGGACATGTCTACATTACACTATAGAATAGTTGCAGATATGTATGTGCTTATTCACAATAAATGCAGACATTTCAGCAACTTGTTATCCTTTTCGCAATACACTATACAATTGTTGCCGATTTATCTGCACTTTTCACAATAACTGCAGACATTTCAGCAAAATAAAAATAAAAACTTCTCTAGTAACATTCCATTAATATTTACATTTTTTTGAATTTTTTTACATAGTAATGCAAATATTCTAGAAATACATTGTTATGTAAAATAGGGATCCGTTTTATACTAAAATTTACAAGAGAACGTTGCTTATATTAACTTTTAATTTAGGGACTCATCCTTAGTTTTCACTAAAATAAACCTGGTTCTCTTTTAACCCTTTCTTTATGTCTTCTCCTTTTCTGTTTCAACTCACCAAACTAAAAAGACAAATCTTTGTATTAACTTACCTGTTAATTTAGAAGTCAATGTAATTTATGAATAAATAATAATAAAATTATTAATTCACCGCCTGGTGTTTTTAAATTTCCTACTTGTTCAGTTCTGAGTTGAAGTTTGCAATCTTACTCCTAGAAATAATGACGTAGAAAAGTTTCTTCTTCTTCTCAAAATTTCCTAAGCAATCGTCTTTCTACAGTTCACCAAATTCTTCAACCTTTAGTGCACAAATTTGAAGTCCGTTGTGTTAACAATGGTGAGCGGGTGCTAAACAGCGATTGCACCATAGTCGTATCTGAATTCGCTGACACAACCTCTTTTTCTCTCTTTACTGAATCTGTAATTTGAAAGTGAATTTTTCATTAGTAAAGAGCGAAGATCCTTCAGTTAATCGCATACTTCTTGGTTCGTCCAGATTTGAAACTTTAGATGGAGCTAATTACAAACGTCGATCCTGAAAATTACTCGCTTTGTTCAAGCAATTAGAGATCGGTTATGTCTTTTATATGGAAACTCAATTGAGATTTTTGATGTTACTACTACAACTATAATTTCAGTTGCACAACAAATCACCTTAAAAAGGAGAATGAGGAAGCCAAAAAAATTTTGGAAAGGACAACAAGTTGGTAAGGGGACATATATTAACATATACGTCAAGCATTTTTTTTTTTTTTTGAAAAGGTAAAAACATAAAGGCCAAAGACCCAAAGAGGGTTACAACCCAATGTAATACACCCAGTCACATTCGTGACTAACCCTAGCCGCCTCACAATACACAACGAAACCCTAAAGTGAAAAGGAGCTGAAAATGGCGAGCTCCTTAAAAGAAAAGGCAGCGCTGTCTTCAAGGCGGCTTCCAAACGAGAACGTCCATGGTTTCGCAACTCTTCTCAGTTGTTTCAGGCTTGAGATTTACTTCGTGATCCCTCTGGAGCCTTCTCCAGTTGCTTGAAACGAGCTTCTGGTGTTTAATGGAGTTTGAGGGGTTCGAATCCATCAGATCTGACCTTTTAAAGCTGTCAAAGCTTCTCTTGCTTCTAGAAATGTCTCTGTGTCTTCAGAGGAGCAACCTTTGCTACTCTCGCCATCTGACCAGATAGATAAGTGATAGAGCAAGCTTTTGTAGTGATTATCCCCAATTTTTTGCAAAAAATTGATCTTTTCTTCTGATTTTCCTTTATCCAGGTGATTGAGCGAGTCTGGAGCACTCCTGGAGGAACCTCCACCTGCTTCAGGTAAAAACATATGCTTACTATTCGATTTACTCGAAAAATTACGCACTTTTAAAAAGTAATTATGTTTACTTCCCTCGTAGATTTTTGATTTGAGAGCAGTGTTGATGGAAGCCCCAGCGAGGATGCCAGACTCGTCAAAATCACCTTTCGTGGTCTCATAATCATTACTGGGTGGAAGCTGATCTCTGATGGCTACATCAGGTGAATGAGGGGTATTAATGTTCATATTGTTAATTAAATTGTTATTAAGTGTAACTTGTTTACTCCCTGTGTTCCTAGAAGATCTTGGAGTAGCATAGAGATAGGCTTCGCCAGTAGGGGGATATGAGGTTGCTAAATTAGTTTTCTGCTTCCCATTAAGTAAGAGATCTTCTACTATCTTATCACTGTCATCCTTATTACTATGATAATTTTGATTGTTCAATTTGTCCTGCATGCATCTGTTAGCTTTTTTCATAACAATATTACTGTCATAAAAAATAGAATTCCATAGCTGAACACCATTTGTCTCCTTACCAGTGTGCAATCTTTGATTTCTCTCCCTCCATATATAATAAATACAAGCAGTCAAAAAAACACAGGCTTTTTTGAAATTAGTGGACTTGGGCTTAGTAAATTTAAGAATATACTCAACACTGTCTCTAATGTCAAGTGAGGAAAAATTATGATTGAAACCCAAAATATTTTTTGCATTAAACCATATGGACTGAGAATACAAACACTCAAAAAACAGATGTTTGGAGCTTTCAACTTCACTTTTGCAGAGCAAACAAATTTTTTCAGAGTTTTTATTCCATTTATAGCACCTATCTCTAGTAGGCAATTTATTTAAGAGAGCAAAATAGGCACAATGTGCCATTTTAGGGCAATTTGATTTGCTCCAGATGACTTTATGCCAATCCAATTCTACCTCATCTCCTTGCAAAACCTCCCAAACTTTTTTGAAAGAGAATTTATCTTTAGAACAAATTTTCCAAACCCAATGATCTTTGAAACAGTTTTGGTCAATATGAATAGAGGAAATGGCATTTCTAAAAATTAAAGCTGCTGTGTTGTTATGAAAGCTCCAAACATTGTTAATGATTAAACTATTTACATTATCATTAACACCACCTAGGACATGAAGATTACCCCAACCTAGAAGGTTAATGAGAGAATTACCACTAATCCATGGGTCAAACCAAAGGCTGGTTTGATTACCATCTTTTATTTTCCTGTAAATGAAATTCCTACCCATGTCCCTACAGTCTAAAATGTTTTTTCAAATTACTGAATGGTGATTTTCCTTTCTAGCCAGCCAAAAGTTTTTCTTTTTTAAGTATTTTGCATTCATCCACCTGGCCCAAAGGGATTTACCATCCAGAAATTTCCAAAACAATTTAAACTTACTTACTTCAGCTATGTCACTTATTTTTCTAAGCCCAAGACCATCAAATTTCCTAGGCTTGCAAACTCTATCCCAAGCTAATTTATGTTGCTTGCCCCTCCAAATGAAATTAGAGCACATTTTCTCAATTTTGTGAATGACACTAGCAGGGATATTGTGAGTTTGAACCCAATACATGATCATAGCTGTAATAACAGTATGAGTGAGTTCTATTCTGCCTGCTAGGGATAAAAGCTTACAAGACCAACCATTAAGTTTATTTTGAATCATATCAATTAATCTAGAGCAGTTTCTATCATTAATCTGATTAGAGCTTAAGGGAAGACCAAGATATCTAACAGGAAGATTACCTTTCTTGAATTTTAAAAGATGGAGAATTTCATGCTTAATTAAAACATCTTTGCTGAAATAGATTTTGCTTTTATTAGCATTAACAGCTAAACCAGCATACTTTTCCATGTTTTCCAAAATTTGAAAAACAGCAATGGCACTTTTTTATCAGCCTTAAGAAATAAAAGCATATCATCCACATAGAGTAAGTGTGTGATGTGAGGTTTTACCCTATTTATTGGTTTGATGTTTCCCCTTAATACTTCTAATTCCATTTGCATGGAGAAGTATTCCATAACAATAGAGAATAGGTAAGGTGACAGAGGGTCACCTTGCCTTATTCCTCTGTTGCTGTGTATAAATCCTTTGGGGGATCCATTAACCATTACAGAGTAAGTTACATTACAAATGCACTCTCTAATCAGCTCACAAAATCTGGTATCAAATCCCATTTTCTGCATTAAGTAGATGATAAAATTCCTGTTGATCTTATCAAATGCTTTATGCAGATCTATTTTAATACACATGAAATTTTTATTTTTCATATTGAACTTCCTAATCAATTCATGGGCTAATAGAGAGTTATCTGATATCAGTCTGCCAGGAATGAAAGCACTCTGATTTTCAGAGATGATGAATTTAAGAAAGCCTTTTAGCCTATTGCAAAGAAGAGTAGATATTATTTTATAAATAAAATTGCAACAGGCTATAGGCCTATATTCATCAAGTCCACTAGGGTTTTCTACTTTTGGAATCAAGGTTAAGAAAGTGTGATTTGTGTTTTTTAATATCTTTCCAGTATTGAAAAATTCAATTACTGAATCACATAACACAGAATGCATTTCACCCTAATGAGTCTTATGAAATTTTGCACCAAACCCATCTGGTCCTGGGCTTTTGTCATTACATGCATTAAAAATGATATTCTTAATCTCTTCTTGCCTAATAGGGGCTAATAAAATATCAGAGCTATTGCTGTTAGCTACATATTTGAAATCAAAGTCAGGAAAAATAAAAGGGTAATTATTGGAGTTATACAATGAGGTGAAAAAATTTATAGCCTCTTGCTCTAATTTTGAGGCTTCATTGATTACCAATCCCTTTGTATCTATTAACTTACCAATATTATTTCTATTTTTCCTACAAGACATTTTAGTATAAAAAAAATTACTGGCCACATCTCTAGCAGTTAGCCAGTCAACCTTAGCTTTCTGCTTGAGATTTATAGTGTTAATATGAAGAGCATTGACCAATTTAGTTTGAGCATTAAAAAAATTCTCTGCCTTAGTCTTGTCTGAACTATTTTTATCTAGTTCATTCTGAAGCTCTTCACATTCATCCCTGATAGCTTTGATGTCATTTTTATTTCTAGCAATGTTCCAAGTTTTAAGATTAGATTTAACTAACTGCAAAGTTTTACTGAATTTGTACTGAGCAGTTCCAAACAGAGTATTAGAAAAACATTTAGTCACTGTTTCTCTGTAATTTTTTTCATACACCCACCCATTCACAAATCTAAAGGGGGAACTAATAAAGTTCCCTTTACCTGTGTTGAGTGAAACAAGTATAGGTGTATGATCACTTGTGTTTTGAGGCAATGTACTACACTTCACATTTGAAAAAAGATTGATGAAATTTTGATTTAATAAGACCCTATCAAGCTTGCAGTGAATATTTCTGAATTCACCCGATTTCCATGTGAATTTATTACCATGAATGATAGGCTCTATTAGTCCTGATTTCATCACAAATTTAGCCACCTTTTCTAGTTTAGAAAAAGGGACAGGATTCCCTCCCTTTTTTTCAGAATTATGAAATATAGTATTGAAATCCCCAATCAACATCCATGGTATGCTAATAGTATAGCTGAATTGCTCAATACAATTCCATAACATGAGTCTGTCATTTTCAAAATTAGAAGCATATATAAAAGTGATCTTTATAACAAGACCACCCTTATTCTGAAATGTTTAGTGAATATACTGCTGATCAATAAAAAAACTGATGAGATTCCAAATGATAGGATTATATAGAATCATAATCCTACCATTTCCTCCCATCAGATTGTTATTGATAATGCTCCAATTTGATAGACTTCTAACTTGTAGCTCATTAATCCTGATATCACTAAGTTTATGTTCTAATATCCCTATAATACTAGGTTTATGCAAATGTAAGAAATTGGCAAGATCTAGTTGCCTTTCAGGGGAATTAAGACCCCTGACATTTCAAGCAATAATATCCATTAATAAAATAAAATAAGGGGATAGTGTAAAGGATATTACCTCTAAGGTGGACCACTGAACTTTCTGTTGTCCACTCTAACCTCCTTCTGTTTGCCACTTTTTTTGAAAATTGTGAAATCAGAAGTCTTTAACTGCTTATCCCATTTGGTGTTTTTGTTAATGTATTTTTTCCTGAAATCTTGATCTGTAGAATCCTCTGTCTCCTCTACAGTGTTTATTTCAGATAAACTTTTAGTCCTGCATTTCTTCTTCTTTTTTGTTGGGGATGCAGGTTTTGATGGTTTGGGAGCAACTACTGAGTTCACAGCTTGCTGAATATTATCTTCAGTTATAACAGATGGCTTTATGGGAGCAAGTCCAGAAGCTAGCAAGCTGAAGTCAGTGAAAATAGGATCAGCATCTAGGAGTTCACTGCAATCTATCTCTTTTCCTTTTGAATTTTTATTATCAGTTTTTGTAATTAAGCTTGGGTTCTCCTTTGGGGGGGAGGACTCAATGACCTTTTCATTTTTGTTCCCCTCTGTACTGTTGTGTTGTTTGCTTGGTTCTGAAATAGTTTCCTGATGAACTGAGGGAGTATTGCTTAATCCTTCCTCTGCTTCATTTTGACTACAGTCAGTTTGTAAGTTCTCATCTGAACTTGCAGCTATTTTTGCTTATTGAGTTGAAATGTCTGCTTTATGCATTTGCTGAGCTGAATGCATAGCCGTGTAATCCTTATCAGCTATGTTAATCTCAGTAGTGTCAATGTTCATATCATCAGAGTTGGTGCCATTTGGTGGCCTAGTATGCTTAGTAGAATCATCAGGAGATTCATGTGAGTTAATTCCAACGTCATTATGATCAAGATGCGATCCAAGATTGGTTGGTTCTTTAGGATCTTTGTTCGAATCTTGATTATAAACACAATTTTCAAATGAATGACCAAAGCACTTACATGACTTGCACCTATCTGGAATTAACTCATATGAAATCTGCTGTGTTATGACTTCCCCATCAGGCATGAAAACTGCTGCCTCATTGGGGAGGTCGGCATCCGCTCTAATCTCCACAAGAATACGAGCATAACTCAATCGTGTTTCTTTGGCAGTTTGCTCGTCCATTTCAATGGGGTGCCAACTAAGCTTGCTATTCCGCTGAATATCTCCTTATCCCATAAACGTAAGTTCAACTCAGGGAGTCGGATCCACATTGGCATCGTGTTCAGAATGTCACGATCTAGTATTGATTTTTTGGTCCATTTCTTTAAGATGATAAGTTTACCATTGATGAAATAAGGTCCGCCTTGCAGAAGTTTTGCACAATCTTCAGCGTTAGTAAATCGGATAATGAAGAATCCGTTTTCACGCGTGAAGATTTCGAATGTCCCTATCGGATTCCATGTGCGTGCGACAAAGGCCCTAAAATGATGATATGGGGGGCGTTTGCCAAACACATAGGCGACAACACTGAGCCTCCACTTGCCCTCGGTTCTGATGCTAGCCTCCTCGGAGACAATAACCCCCTTTTCTCTAATAGACTTGAACGGAGGAATATAACTAAGATCAAAGAATGAGTCTTGTCCTCCAGTTTTAACCATATCCGCCCAAGATGAAGCCTTTAGATCTTTAGGCAGGAATTGTTTGTGTTGTTGCTGTGGTTCTTGACCATTTCTTGTCGTATTTCTGGGTTGCGTCTCATTTCTTGATTGAAATCTTTCTCCATTCGAGGCCGGGAACGGTTTTTTTCTTACTTTGACAGGGATTTCAGATGATCCGCCTGCCCCTTGCTTGATGTGTGTGTTTGAACCATTAGTCCCATGTTGGAATTGGCCTTGGCCAGTAACTTTCTTAGGGTTTGTGACAGATTTGGGATTTTTCTTTCGATTTACCCTAGTGAACCCATCCTCATCAACCAGAAAATCCGGGGGAGGACGAGGAGTGCTAGCTGAGGAATTGGGGGGAGGTTGGGGAGATGAAGATGCCCCTTTCTGATTAGGGTTGTTGTCGAAAATAGGATTGAGAAAGGACTTGGCAGCCATGGCTGCAGTTTCTAAGCTTTTTTTTTTCTTGCTGTCGCCAAAAAAAATACGTCAAGCATTTTGATATGCTTATTAATAAAAAATGAGGGAAAATCAGTTGAGAAAAGATAGAGAAAAAGTATAGAACAGATGGAGCTACAAGGAAAAAGTTATGGTAGATAAATGCTTGCAACTTCAAGGAAAAAGTTATGGTAGACAAATGGTTACAATATGGTAGACAACAAATCAATCATGAAGCAAATTCATGAATACCAAAACTTAGGTATCTAACATACTGAATGAAGGAATGAAGATGTATGAGATCTTACAAGCCAGTGTGTTACTGGAGAAATTTTTACCATCATGGAGCGATCATAGAAATTATCTCAGGCATAAATGGAAGGATCTTTATCTTCAAGTATTAATTAGTCACATGCAAATTGAAAAAGAAAATCATTTGAAGGATAAATTCTATGCTATAATGAAAATCATTTAGGGCTTAAATGCTTGGATTGGACATATATACTTTTCTTTGAAAATAGTCAAGCTTGATAAAAATAGTTAAATATATAATATAGGTAAAATTTGTATAAAATAGTTTTATTAAATAGTTCTAAAATATATAATAGTTAAATGTAGTTTATCTATTATAGGATAAATTCTAAAATAATCATTTGAAAAAGAAATAGTTTTATTAAAATTTGAAGGATAAATTCTATAATATAGCAAAATCATTTGAAGGATAAATTCTATGCAGATTAAAAAGGTGGTATGGTCCAATCCTCGATTTATGGGAGTGTTAACCGAGGTGGGCGATAGTTGCGGCTATGTGTTACCACCAGTTCATGGGTGCAATTGGTTGATTCCTACCCTAGTATTGCCTCGTGTTAATTGTCATATTTATCATAATCGAGCACCTTACAATTTTGATTTGTGTCGTACCTATGGAGGGCCCTTTGTTTATAGTGAACATTATCATATCTGTATAAGCTACGATGTTATAAATGGTGTAAGGGTAACATGATAATCTCGCTTACGCTTTTTTTAGTAACATGTTTCCCTTGGACACTATTATAATCGCGTATTGCATTACATGTAATAGTTCTGTGGATCCTTAAAGGATGGGAGTCCCAAACATCTTTTAAGTTACTAATGCATTTATTCAAACATTTCACTTGAAATTGATTTACTTGCATAAGAATATTAATCATAACTCAAGTGTTTGGTTTTATTTTTTGCTCGGTCAGACTAAGTATTTCGACATTCGAGATTTCACCGTTCGGGGATGGAGACTTGTAGAAGACTCATCCATTTATCTTTTTTTCTAGTTATTTCTGTATGTATTAGAAATCATAATGTATTTAAACATCCATTGTATTTGTTGTGCAACATTGATGTATTATATTATTTATTTTGTTGTGAGATGTTGTATTATTTTTTGTTTGTGGTTATGAGATTTGATTCTTATTAAACCTCATAGCAACAAAAATCTGTAGCTCTAAACGATTTGAACTGGTTTTTATCAACTTGAATGGTTGGAAATAGCTAGTCGTTACGGTTGGTACAGAGCTTTGGTTTGATCAAAACCTTGTCTTATGTGGTTTAAACTCATTAGAGATTAGGTAGTAATACTTAGAATGAGTGGAATCGTCACTAGAATCCTTCATGAGAGTGCGTGTTTTGAAAATATAAATTATTTTAAAATTTAAATCTTTTATGAAATAATCACATTATTGAATCCATCTTCCTTGATAGGTATTTCTTCGATAGGGTTTTCCTTAAGTTTAAATTCCGATCTCGTTCTGAATCCATCTTTGAGTTTTCAAGATTAACCGAAGGAATTTAAGTATAAATTATAGTGAATTGAAAACTTAGTTTATCAACTATTGAATTTGAAATAAGTATTTTGAAAATTACCATAGTATAAAATGATCAAAAGGGAAATTTGTAACATCAATAAATGGGATTTCAAGGTATTTGTAAAAGATTTTGTGTTTTAGAACTTATTTATGTTATATTAAGGAAACGAGACAAAGAAGATCGATAAAACAATAATTTGTAAATAAATGTCTTTATTTAAAATGAAAAGAGTATATAAATAAAGATTATAGCTCTATTTTATGTGAAGTCCATATAATTGAAATCTAAAGTGAAATAGTTCTTAAAATCTCGTTATGAGATAATATCCAATTTTAAAGGTTTATTGTATTCATAAATTTATATGAAATGGTTGTATAAATTTTTTGGTATAATATTAATAATAATTGTATTTCACTAAGAAATATTTTAAAATTGTGAAATTCTTAGCCAAATAGGTATGAAATATAATTTTGATTTTTGAATGATTATAATTGGGATATTAATTTGATTTTAGGTGGGATACTTATAAATTTATATAGCGATAATGATTTGAGATAAATATAAATTAAACTTACGAAGTGAAATGGATTTTTATGAGTATAACTTGAAATTAATAAATGATTATGGTTCAATTGAGTAAGAAATTTTGTTATTTAAAAATATTCTTTTAGCATAGATAACATTTAGAATAGTAAGAATACTATGGTTATGAATCTAATTTAATAAGATTGAATTGAACATAAACTAAATTAGTATGTGATTTATATACAAATAGAAACTTAACTAAATATATTCTTAAGTATAATTTAGGCAAACATAAATTTTAGTACATGTTCGTTAAGTTAATAAAGGGCATTGTTATTGATACTCCATTTGTTGTTAAGGGAGGGCCAAATTTTTAGAACACTCCACATTTTTTAAATTGTTAAGGGGGTGTTAATGTAGATGACTATTTTTTTTTTACTTCTTATGCTTTTACCCTTCTAAAAATTACTCACCATAAAATAATCAGTTCCCTAAATCATAAAAACCCTAGATTGTTTCAACTGCAAACCTAAGTCAGGGTAAAACAAAGAAAAAATGGCGAGAACGAAGAAAACGTCACTATCCTCATTGTCAATTTATAATATATCTCAGATTGCTGGAATTCGACTTTGGTTGAATTAGTCTAATAAGGGAACAGGCATTGTTATAATATCTTTGGGATCAGTTATAAAGAAAATTTTCATGACTCCCAGTTTAACATGTGGTTTGGGGATTAAACCATAGCTGGCAACTCCAATTTTATCACCGATTTGCTTGAATTTTTGTAATAACGATTTGAATAGCAGATATAGAATAAGAAAACTTTCATTTACATCTAACAACCATGTAGATGCAAATCGTTGTACCCAAGCATAAATAATGAAAACAAAATCGTTATTAAAATCATACACGCCCAAAGATTATACTCGATAATCTATGGAATATATATATATATATATATATATATATATATATATACATTGTTGGAAATTATAAGTCAATAGTAAAAATATATCTAATTAAATTTAAGGTGTATATATAATTTTATTATGTATTTTTTTTGGCAATTCGAAATTATATTGAAATAATAAAAAAACAATTAAACATTGTGGATGTACGTATTAATAACATGTATGTGTGTGTTTATGTTTTTGTGTGTGTATTAGTATCTAGACTATATTATAATTACTGAGTTCGCAATCGAGCTTTCACAAGCCCCCCGAAATCTTCTACCCTATCTAAAGCTGAACCATCTCATTGAGCTTTCTGTAAAAACAATCACGTCTTTTCTCTCTTTCTTTGTTTTCCTCCTTTTATCGTGACTGTTTCTACCACCTCCTTCGGATCAAAAGAAACTATAAGGAAGGGTCACAAACTATTTACTGTTTTACTTCATCTCTTCCGTCTTCAGCCCACGTCACTTCCGACCAAATAAAGGAATGGCAATCTTCATCCTTTTCCATTTCTCCAAATCCGAGTCTGCTCTCATCTTCCCTTCTCATTCCAGTGTTTTACTTAATTGAATAAGCTTTTGACTCCGTGTTGTGCATCGAATCATCATAGCATCTCATTTTGCTTTCCTTCTCAATCCTGTTACAACCTAAATTAACCCTTCTTATTCTCATGGCCACATAAACCTAACCCTAATTTAAATTTAGGGCAATCGGATTCACTTTACGACGAACGATATCAAAACTCAGCAGATCTTTGTGATTTAGGATTCCGGCTGACTGTTCTTTATGCTACCTCCATGGTTGCAGCTCTTGCCCGTGGTTTGTCGGTTTGTTCCCAAAGCATCCATCCGTTGCTAAATTATTATGCTATTCCTCATGCCGATTTTATAAGCCTTTCTACACTGTCGTTGGTCAGATTTTGTGATGTTGGACTACTGGTTTAAGAAAGGTATTTTCATCTGAATTTGGTATCAATGTACAGTAGTTCAGTTCTAGAATATAACGTAATCTAGGAAATGTTTTTCTTCAGTCCATTAGCAAAGTAAATTGATTATGTTGGTTTCTCCTTGCGCACAACTATCCAACTCTTATCCTAATTTTCACTGACTTAGAGAAGATCTTCATTTAAAGACATTTCACTAAAATTTTAAGCTCTTTTAATTTTGAATGTTGTTTTCATTGAAATTTAGATAATACTGTAATTCAATCTAAATGTCTTTAATAGTTTGATTGGGATAAAGGCATACATGCTTGAGTTGAAATTCTGCTATTAATTTGGATTGAATGATAGTCGGATATTCTATTCATGCATTTCTGCCTACTATGTGTTTGGGATTTACTATCATAAACAATGCATGGTTATTCTCAATTAAAAGACAATGCATGCTTACCAGCATTATCATGCATGCTTAACAGTCTTTAGGCATGACTATTCTTTATTGCAATTTAACTTTATGATAGTGTAGATTAGCATATTTATAACCTAATATCGTAAACATGTTTTCATTTTGATATAATATATTTACTTTCAAGGCAGTTTGATATAATATATTTATTGTCCAGTCTTTTTTCATTTTCCAAGTTTCAGTCAAAGCTTAATCTTTTAGTTTCTTCGTATAGCATGTTTTCTATGCTAAAGCATATAATGTTTGCTTATTGTTCCTTTCATAACCAGATTTAAAATTAAGGCATAGCTGATGAGCTACGTTGACTGTATTTGTCATAAATATATATATATTTATTCCCAATTTTGAGCAATGACCATTAATTTATCTTTCTAACATTCACATATTTTGCCATTATACTGTATATTTTAAATATCTACTCTAATTTTACCATGCCTTACTTTATTTGATGCTTGACAGTCTTTAGGCATGATTATTCTTTTTTGCAATTTAATTTTATGATGCTGTAGATTAGTGTATCTGTAACCTAATATCATGAACGTGTAATTTATTTAGTAAGTCCAGAAAATTTATTTTCATTCAATTTTCCTAGACTATTAGTATATTGTGAAGAAAACATTTTGCCATTCAATTATGATTTACTTTCAACGCGGTTTGATATAATATATTTACTATCCAGTCTTTTTTCGTTTTTCAAGTTTCAGTTAAAGCTTAATTTTTAGTTTCTTCGTATAACATTTTCTATGCTAAAATACATCATGATTACTTATTGTTCCTTTCATAACCAGTTTTAAAATTTAGACATAGCTGATGAGCAATGTTGACTGTATATGTCATAACTATATATATCTATTCCCAATTTCGAGCAATGACCATTAATTTAGCTTTGTAATATTCGCATATTTTGCCATTATACTGTATATTTTAAATATTTACTCTAATTTTACCATGCCTTACTGTATTTTTATATGTACGAATGTTCCATATATTTATCATTGTACAGTTTTATGAAATGTTTTCCTCTGGAGTCAACCCTCTTAAAAGCTTTAGATATTTACTCAATTGTTTCGAAGGTTTTGAATTTCTTTCCAGTTTTAAAAATATCGCATCTCTATAAATTGTAAATTAAAAAAAAAAAGATTATGGTTTATAGTTTACCTTTTATATTAAGTCTAAAATTTGCATTTTAGATATTTGTTTAGAAGCATTCAGAAGGTTCGCTTTTACACTTTTAGTAAAAATGAGATTTCAACGCATTTGAATATTTCTTATTGATTTTATAAACTAATGTCAAAGTTTAGTTTCTAATATTCTTTTGGCCTATTAAGACTAACCTGTAAATTTTTATTGCAAAATTTAACTTACTGGTGATGAATCTTACATTTTGATTTGTGTTGGCAATCATGATAGTGAAATATTTTATTTTAAATCCATGCGTAAATACATTCCACTAAATTCTAACCAGTCAAATATTAAATCTGAACTCCTGAATTTCTCTTTCCTATTTTAAATTAGGAGGGTAAGATGCTTTACATATTCAATCTCCTTTTCCTACTTCCACTACTCTTCGTTTAAAAATACTAATTTACAAAAATTGCAATTCAAAAATGGTGTATTTTCTAAAATCTGTCTTTTAATATGTACAAAAATCGTATTTATGTTGTGGAATTTAAAAGCTTTTAAATTGAAATTGTCCTTTTTTGGACTTAGATTAAAAATTTGCAGTCAATTATTAAGGCAAATTTTATTTTATTTTCCTTATTTTTAACCCTTAAACGTTGCTTTTAGAATATGATTTCTTTCATCAATTATGGCAATGAGATGCATATATGGCTTTATATAAATTTAATACTTCTGAACTATATTGAAAAATTATTTGTTTAAAATAACTAGCCTAAACATGTATAATATGTAACTGTTTCTTTCCCATTATAAATAAAAAGAAATTTACATCTTCAGAAAAATGCTTTGATCTTCCAATTTAGATTTCGTTATAATTACAGGTTGAGTGCATAATGCCTAAAGATAATGAAAAATTGTTACTGTATGCTGAATTTTTCGGTGCTACACATGATAATAAAAGAGTTACCATGAAGGGAGAAATTGCATCAGCCACTGATAGAGGTAAGCTCATGATTGTTATTTCCTTTATATTTGTTGCTTCTATAAACATTTTGATATGCTATATATTTGTCATATATGATTGAATAATATGATTTGTTCCGTTCACAGTGTAGCATGTTTTAGTTTCTAAGTATAACATATTTTCTGTGCTAAAATACATCATCCTTTCTTATTGTTCCTTTCATAACCAGTATTAAAATTTAGATATAACTGATGAACTACGTTAACTGTATATGTCATAAATTTATTCCCAATTTTGAGCAGGGAACAATAATTTAGTTTTGTAACATTTGCATGTTTTGCCATTATAATGTATATTTGAAATATTTACTCTAATATTGCCATGCCTAAATGTGTTTGTGTACGTATTAATTTTCCACATATTTATCATTGTAGGGCTTTAAGAAATGTTTTCCTACGAAGTCAACCCTCTTAAAAGCTTCAGATATTCACTCAATTGTTTCGAAGGTTTGAATTTCTTTCCGGTTTTAACAAAAAGTTTTAACAATGTTGCATCTCTACAAATATGATATATGATTCTTTCAACATCTTTCATAAACTTTATTCTCCACACAAGAATGATTTATTAATCTTTAGTGGCATAATGGAATCTTTAGGAGTTTGCTTTCTATGCTAAAAATAATTACATTACATTAACATTGGGGTTGAAGAAACTTACTTTTTTTTGCTTTGAATGATGTTAGTGATTCACTCTTATCCATGTTCCTCACATATTTTTTGGTTTTCTTTCTTACTTATACTTTTAACTCACGTGACGTGTAAAACATTTTTTTACAGTTGAGAACTCACATCTGCAAATAACAGTATACAAGCCAACATTTCCTTCACATTATTTTCCCTTTCTTTCTTTAAATACGTCGTTTTTATGTTAATACTATTCTTTTCATTCTTTTATTAATGATATACTGGACATTTACTGATATAAATGTTGACAACTCACAACACATATTTGATTAAGTTTTAAATTTGAAACTTTTGGGGACATAAGCCTATAAGAATAAATGAACCCTTGCTCTTATGTATTGATGCATGTGGTATTTGAAATAGAATAAAAAAGTATTGGCATATGGGAGTTGATAACGAATCGTGGTTGAGTCAGAATTTTTTTCCCTCTTTTGTGAAGCTGGTAAACTTTAGAGTACGATATGGTATATTTAAGGCTTTAAAAGAACAACTTTAGCAATGATACATGCACTCCACTAACATGTATTCTATGTCGTCCTTACTCTTCCAATATGTTCAATGTATTTTCCATAAAATGGATGAAGCCGGGAAGTATTGAAAAATCTGCATGAAGTATTTCTTTTTCCCGTTTCAGGTTAATTACAAGAAATGGCTTCTCGGAGTATAAAAGAAATTTTTAGGTATGTTATGATATTTATCTAATGCTTTGTGCTTTTCTTTTCCTTCACTAAATAAATATAGCCTTTTTATTAGTGATCTGTTCCATTTGTCCACTTTTCATTCTATCATCCAGCGACATGAACAAAGTACGTATTTTTACAACATAAGCAAATAGCTGTAATTAAATTTTGGCCGTTTTGTTCAATTCAACTACCATAGTCAGTTAACATTGGCTAACTCATCACTTATCGCTCAATCTCATTATTCTAGTATCAAAACAACAACATGGTTTTCTATAGTACTCTATTATATTAAATGCAAAAACAAGTATTTATTTACTTTTACGTTGTTGTAACTTATATTATGTCCACACCTTTTATCAAAGCAATGAGAAAAGAATATGATACTGCTTATGTAATGAGTCTCAAATATATTATTTATGTATCATTTGGCATTCGACGCCCTAACAATAAGTATATTCAAATTTTAGAGGAGCAACTGTCCTATTCTTTCCTCTTTTTTTTAATTAGAGGTGTGGACATAAATATGAGTTAGTCTTTTGTCAGCAACATAAAATAAAATGGATACTTCTTTTTTGGCGTTCCCTATAATAAAGTACTGCAAAAAACACGTTGTCGTTTTAATAACCCGGAAAAATGAGATTGAGCGATAACTGGTGAGTTGAAGTAAATAATAAAGTGGACATTTACTGAGCCATCAATTTGAAATATAATTTTAGTTTCATTTAAAGTGGGTTAAGATGGTATAATATTTGTAAGACTGTGTTTGTGTTCAAATGACTTTCTAAGCTTGGGTGGTCAGTATATGAGTAACTTAATATACGTCTGCAAGTGAAGATTAAAGGGTCACTTTGCATATAAGCCTGGATTATTCTGATTAATTTGCTATCTGTAGTTCTAGATTATTCCATTTTGTTTGATATGGCTATACAGTTGATTAAATTGGGTTATTGTTGGTTTATTTGCCTTACGTTTATTGTTTTCCCTTATTTTTTCCTTTGGTAAATGGAGCTTTGATGCTCCAGTAGTTTTTCTAAATAAAATTATGACAACTTTCAGGTTGAACTACTAAATGTGTTAACTAATTTGGCTTCTTTTTTTTTTGCCAGCCTACCATGTTCTTTTGATTATGAGAGGACATATTCACTTGCTATGTGAATGATGATAGTATTTTGGTCAAATGTAGAAAAAATACTTGCAATTTTCTTAATATTAACAAATTTAGAATTTGAAAATCATTGAGAATCATGTTTGCCAACATACCATATGATGATAAATTGCTTGATAACTGTTGAATAACTTTGTATCAGAAAATTCATGCTACTAAAAGGGCGAGGACTATCACTAACACACCTGTAACCTTATAGGAAAAATAGTTAATTGGATTCTCTTGGTGCTTATTATGGTTTAGAGATTCATTTTCTATGTAATCAATGTTTTTCTACCTTCACTCTTCAGACTATTAATAGTCATACTAAATATTAGCTACAATGCACTAATCTAATCACATTAATCCGGTCTTTTAAGTAGCTTACATCCAAAATTGAGATAAACTAGCTTTCTAACAGGACCTGTTGCATAAATAATAATGAAATATCTTACAAACTTCAGTATCACAATTTAAGACTATCTGTATTGCTGCGGTTATGAAATGGTCAATTGAATTGCATATAAGGGTTAATGCTTGCCTCATAGAGGATATTAAAAGAACAGCCTACCTATTCAAACCAGTGTATGTTTCTGTGTTAAAACAAACATTTAATCAAGTATAATCAGCTTATATGTACCCTATTTTTACAATATAATTATCTTTCTACACTAATGAATGCAACTTCAAATAGTTGTACACATTATTACACAATTATTTAAAACATAAACATAAGGGGCTATCCAAGCAAATGATAGATCAATTGATGATTGCATAAATATTGACTTTATGAAAGGAATAAAGAGATAGTTATAAAAATAATGAGTCTGACATGCATCTTTAGGTTTAACAGTCAAGTAACATTTTTCCCTTTAAATTTTCGATAACTTTTTTTTTTTTTGGCAATTTGTATGATTACTGTTCAAACTTTCATTATGCAATCTATTAAGGTTGTTTTCATTTGTACTCTCATTTTTTTATGTTATGTTTTACGTAAAACTAACAAATACTATGTTTAGTCTAATTATGGTAATCCACAATCATTATTAGGGAAATACAACATGAGCAGCATTAAACAACGATGCAACTGGTAGCAGTAAAACTCTAGATGGTTATATAGTCATGTCCCTTATTTTATAGTAGCGGTTTTGTATTGATGACTATCCTTGCATATACCTTAAATGAACTTTTAAATTGGAGATTGCTTTGAACTTTTAAACTGGAGATTATTGTGAGCCATTACTCCTGAGTGCTTTAATAATTGTGAATCCTCTAGTTTTTAAGGTTGTCCAGTGCTCTTTTTAAATCATACCATGAATGTTTTGTACACATTTGATTCCCACTTTTAAAACTGAAGTCTCTTTATTTGGAACAGTTTCCTAGCTGCTACATCAATACATTAATATATTCATTGCTAATTTCTTTTTCATATGCTTTGCTGTCATACTTATTAAGTTGTATGTTATATTGTTCAACTCTGAAAGATACAATTGTTTTTTACATGCTTATACGTTTTTGCTAAATGTTACATATGATATGGGATTCCTTAATTCATATACTGCCCATTACCAAACAATAGTATTATTTGCGGAGGTATTTTGGTTTCTTCATACAAGAAATCTTGGCAAATGAAACCATGTTCTTCTGTTTGTAAACATAAGTTATTTTTGTCTTTATGGTGAAGATTAATACAATTCATCATTATGCCCGACCCCATGTATAGTATCAATCCCAATAATAAATTATTCTAGAGAATAAAAAATATCACATGAATTATGTTTGTTCTTTAGATATAACCAAATTTCATTTGTCAGGTAGTATTATTTTATAATATCATATAATGTGCAATGCATGCAATTTGAACCATTGTTTATTTGCAGTCAAATTCTGCATGCATACAAGTTAACTTTTAGCTTATTTTCCGGCTATGAATTATATATTATTCAAATTGAATAACGTCAGATTATTATTTTTATAAACAAGGGGGGAATTGTGTCTTTAACATTACATTTATAAGTGTGATACACATTCGCTTAAAAAGTTTTGTACTCAACATTGTATGCATTATTAGCACTCTAAAATCAAGCTACTGGAAGTACATTGGAAGAGGTCATTTATGCTATGAGCAATCTAACTCTTCCAAATAATGCGCGCAATCTTACCCTTCCAAATAATTGAGATGTCATCATAATTTCGCTGTCGTTGACATGGTTATTAGTTGGATAATAATGTGTATATGAGCATTATTATCTTGCTAAGATGAGCATAACTAGGATTATAGTACTTAGCTGTTTTAGAACTAATTTAAGTGGCTACCCCAACTTCTCTGGTGACGTCTATCAGCTGCTATGTTCTGCTATGATACTACCATGCATGGCTTTGGCGAGACGACCAAGGAATAATGCAAATTGTTGTGTTGTGAATGATCCACGTCAGCTTAAGTCCATCAATATGTGTTGGTGACAAAGCCTTCTTTCATGTGTTGTGATGTTCAACTGCTCACAGTCTATAGCAGTGCAACAGTCATAATGTTTGTCAATCGTTATCTTTTTGGGTCGTCAAGTTCAAATATGGCTAGGATGTTATCAATGTAATGTACATGAGTATTTAAAATTTATCCTTTCATTGTCACACTTTTATTGCTTTACACCTTTGACACTGCACTGTTTGTAGACAACAAAGGATGTTGTACAATATGACTTACTGTCTATTTATGTTATGTGAGTTCAACAAAATAAAGCTTTTATATGACCTTAAACAAAATATAATTTTTTTTTAAAATAGAAATTTAAATGCATAACACGGGTTCGTATTTATATTACTATTTATATTTGATATTACAATAATGATGGATGTCACTTTCTGTATATAAAGTATTCTTATTGTATGATTAAAAATATTTTAATTCTTTAACTATAAATAAATAATACTGTTTCGTATGCGAAGCACGGGTTCGCACTTGTATATATAAAGAAAGTCTACTTAGACACAAAAATTTGATATAAAATCGTAGACTTTGCATTTCCCTCTGATTTTCACTCCTTATATGAGGACAAACGATCCAATTACTGATGATTGGTGATAAACCTCACAATAACGCTCACTCTCCTATGTCAATATCATATTGTCTATTTTCTTCATGTTTTTTTGGTTAGGGTTTGATTTCTCTACAGCTAATAGTGTTAATTATCCATTAAAAATAGATCAATGAACATAAGAGTGAAATTAAGCCTAAATGGTTAATTAGGTAAAATTACATTTATTTGTTAAGGGGTTGCTTTCCTTATTGGCACTCCCCTTAACAATTTAAAAAAAAAAAAAAGTTGGCCTCCTCTTAACAATATTTGGAGTGTCAATAACAATGCCCTTAATAACCAATTAGTATTCTTTTGAATTGAGTATATTTTTATTCGAAGTTAGGAATAAATATTAACGATAATTTAAACTGTGGTAGTATTAAAAATGGAAAAGAATAATAGTGATTTTAATCTAATTTGTTAGAATTGAATCATAAATATACTTAATTTGTATATTGACTTGTATATAAGTAGGAGCTTAATTAGTATACCCTTAATGGTGATGAGATTTGAGAATTTATATAAAAAAAATGGAATATAAGTATAAAATTTAGAATGACTAAGGGTATGAATTGTGAATTAAGAAAAAACTTAAATGAAGTATTAATGTATGAACCATATATAACATATGAGAATATTATCCTACATGGTTTTCCATTCCAAATTTTGAGTTACTATATTTGAGTAGATGATTGAAATCAAAATATGACAAAATAAATGAGTGGGGGAGATATGTAATTTCATCGTTGTAATCTTACAATAAGAATAATTTGAAATACATAATTGTGACATGTACATATTTTGAAATCAGTATATGTTTTTGCTTTAAAATAAGAGTTTCAAGTATTTTATAGATGTTAAGATTGAACTATCGAGTACATAAATTTTTTGGATGTATGCTAAGCTAATTTGTGTACAAAATCTTATATGTACTAGACAAACATAAAATCGCACTCAAGCCGCTTGAAAATTATTCTGGTGATTGTTGCAGCATCACCAGTGTTTATTTTAAGATTTTAAATGTGATAACAATATATAGTTCCAGTTGAGAGTTGAGAGTTGAGACATCGAATTGATACCTAAAACTATATTTTGTAAATATTTTTTAAATGTCTAATTAGAAAATTTTTGAAAAACAAAATATAAGAATACAAATTTGTTAAATAAATGCGGACTTAAAGGAAGAACCGAATTATAAATAAAATTATACATTCTTGAATTGACTAAAAAATGTAACATAAATTCACAGTAAATGGTCTAAAATTAAACTGTAGTTTGAGACAATTAAAAACTTGAATGAAGTTGTAATAAAAAGAAAATGGACCTTTTAAAATTAATATCAATATAAGAATGATAAATGAGGCGCTTCACTAATGAGTTCGATATTAAATGAAAAGTAAGAATTATAAATCGAAACTAACTTAAAAGGAATTAAATGAAATCAATCTAGTCTGAAATAAAATGAAATTAAGTTGTAAAATGAATATTAGTAATTCAACTTAAGAAAAATTGATTTTAGTGATTGTGAATCCATTAAGAAAATGAACATTGATAACCACATCAAAAGTTGGTGAACTAAAAAATTGAATCGTAGAATAAATGAATTGTGTGTAAATCCTTTTAATGCAAGTAAATTGAATGTGAATAATGCCAATGAAAAATATATTGAATGAAAATAAAAATAAAAAAACAGGTATTTGAATATTAGCATTAGATGTAAGTGAAACAGACGTTAATAAAATAAATGTTAACAAAAATGAATATGTACATAAATTGAATCAAAATCAATTAGTAAACTGAATCTAAATAACTTGAATGACAAGTAAATCGGATGTTAATAAAAATGAAGAATACATATTTGAATGTAACATTTGATTTTGTGAATGGATTTGGTTTCATACGTATTGTTGTTAACATGCCATGCTTGCTTGTGTTATATATTGCTTAGGGTTGGGATCACCTGGACCTAGTTCTCCCTGGTCCGGTGGTCCCAACCAATGAAATCACCCCATTTGAGGGTGATTTACACTTTACTCCCCTGAGTTACAACCGAATTTCAGGGGGTAAAATGCAAAATTCCCCAAATAGGGTGATTTCATTGGTGCGGACCACCAGATCAGGGAGAATTGGGTCCAGGCGATCCGCACCCTATTGCTTATGCTATGTGTATTAATTCTACTTTAAATATGAATGATTCTTATTCATTGTTGAGTATTTCATAGGTAGCATGGACGTGTGCTTCGCTTTGGAGCTCGGTTTTGCACTATATTGCTAAAATATAAGCTAACTTGCTTATAGCGCTTATAAAAAGTACGTATCTCATATTACCTGGGTATATATTATTTCATCATGGTTTGGGATGCCCCATCACTAAGATGAAAGGTACATTGATATATTATATAAATTGAAATTTTTGTCAATCGAGCCAAGCAAAGAAGACGCTGCCGAAATTTCCGTAAATCTGGGTGTTAGAAATTTTTTGAGACTTTCGAAACATTATAACTTATATATTTCCTTAAAATTGAAAATTATGTAAAGGCTTTATAAGTTAAGCATTTTGTTTAAGATTATATTTAAGTAGGATTCCTTATGCCGTCCCATTTTGAAGGCAAAAAAATTTAGTAGGGAGAGTACAACAACTCAGAAATTTTAATGTTTTAAATTAATATAGTTAACTGAAAATAACTTAAAATTTAAATTGGCAAGTAAACATTAAAATCGATTCTACAATCTCAGTTGACTTCATTTCGTTAACTAAAACTGATTCTAAATTCACTTGTAAGTTTATAAAAAATGAATAGTTTTGAATTCCATCGATATTTGAATTGTATAATAAAGTAATATTTTTATATGAAAATATCATTTTTACAAACAGTCTCGAAATTCAACGACTAGTTACATCGGATCCAAACAGTGAATTCATAACAACTCGGAATTTTAAGATAATTAATTTAGTTATCTAATTTGGTTCCAAAAAATGGAATTTGACTACGAGGCATAAACCGTTGCGTTCATGGTGGAATTTTGGTCAACTTTCATATTTGGAACTTCACGAACGAAGTCCGTATGAAAAGTTACGGACGAAAGACGAAAACGGATGAAGAATAAATAAAACAATCTTTTATATATAGTAATAAAAATAATTGCCCCTTCCTGCTGCTAGGTTGATAGAAGCGGTCGACTGCTTGGTCGATTCATGCAGGCGACTGCTAGGTTTATATATATATATATATATATATATATATATATATATATATATATATATATATAAACGGACAGATGTTTATTAAATTAAATCTGGCGTCGGTCGAGGGTCATTCCTACGCCTATAAATAAAGGACTAGACCCCCATTCTATTATTCATATTTTCAGATTTATGAAGAAGAAATGATTCTATGAATAGGTAATCTAAGTTATTGAATTTCTTCCTTCTTTTCCTATTTCTTTTCTAGATCTACAAATCTAAACCTTTGTTTGTCAATCTCCTTTTTGAAATAAATTATAGATCTGTAAGATTTGGGAATATCTGGCCTAAAAGTTGTGTCAGATTTGGATTTAGATAGCTTTCAGGTGAATGAGAAATTATATACATTGTTTATAGTAAACTTATATAATTCGTTTGCGTTGAATTAGAATTACATGCCTAAAAATTTGTTGGATTTGTTTGTTCTTATCAAATATGAAATATCATTATATAGCCTGCAATTGTGTTTTAGATGTATTGTGGCTATTGTCAACACCTTGAATCTAGAAATCAGTCCCAAAACCCATTGTTAAATTTGTAGTTTTATTCCAGATTCATAGAATTGGGTATTGAATTGTAATTATGCAGTACTGATTAAAATAGTTATAAACCTAATGTATTTGACATTGTTTATGGTTTTACTTGGTTATTTTATTTTTTTGTCCTTTTTGTATAAAAAGACGTTATTTGACATCTACAAGGAAAATAAATAAACTAGATAAGAAAAGATGTGCAATTTGTATGTACTTTGCAACGCTACTCTAAATAGAATATTAACCTATTTTCTTGTGATTTTGAATAATGTAAAATTTCCTCCTTTTAATAGTTTGAGCAAATTTACATAATTACAGTAAATAAACTTTTATGAGATTTTGAATCTAAAAACAGGGTTAAACACAAAAAGAGTTGTTTTGGTCGCTAGTGTAGACCAGAACATAAATAATAAATAGTAATAAAATATAAATTAGCAACTACGTTAACTTCAGATTTAAATATAAGTATAAATATATATTGATCTTATCAGTCCAAATCTATGTAAATGATGCTATTGCATTAAATAAATGTTTGTTTATATTGTATGTTTGAATTTGAAGTGTTTCTGTTTTATGGGAATGAATGCATAGTAATAACCCCATAATTAATGGAAACTAAACGTTTATGATCGTTGTAGCAATCAATATGGAATTTGTTGCTGTAATAAAAGGGTCATAAGTAAGGTAATAACTATGGTAACCATGAACGTTTTGGGGTATTAATTGAATGATATAAATATGTCTAAATGGTTACAATTAAATTGGTGTTTGGTAATAGAGATTGTAACTTCAACTAAGGAATAAATAAATAGCAAATTATATATATATATATACACACACACACATACATATATTCACATAAGAATAGATTAGCATTAAATTTGTAATGATATTTTGGAGTTACAATTATTAGATTAAAATTCAAAAGGGACCGATATAAATGGCATTTAATTAATAGGATAATGAATGCCTTGGGAAATATGACCGTTAGGGTCATTAGTGAAAGGCAACCTAATTAATAATAATAAAAGGAATAGAAAAGATTGGCATAGTAAATACTAAGTCCAATAAGGAAATTAATAAATAACATCCTAAGATAGGAAGTTATGGGTTTTTCTTATTTATTTGTAGTTAACCTAAAATTAATATAATTAAGAATAAGGATTGGGCCGAGTAGGTTAATGATGTGAGGTCAGTTGCCTTATTCGACAGAAATCTGCACTTTCCAATAGTCAGATATATGTACAACTGATGTGATGTATCATTAACCATAAGAATCCGTGACGTTCGTTAACTGCGTAGCGAGGATTATTTCCTAAAATAAGGTTTATCTCAAGTGTGGTGTATTAAGTGGTAGTAGAGCCCGCCTCCCGTCCTAAAAGAGGGAACCCTGGAAAGGAAATAGTAGTAAACGTAAGTCTGCTTCGGGATAGAGGTATTAAGTTGTTAGATCCATCCATAAAAAGGGTATTAGGTGATCGAATATCTCACCTCCCCATAAACAAGAAGTATTAGACGGCTATTCGGTACGATCTTGGTAATCGCTGCATTGGTCCGCTTCCTCTACGTAGTAAGTGAATTGGGTGAGTGTTCGCCTAGGGATTAGGTATTAAATGACCTCTATGAAGGTACCAGAGGTCTTCCTATCCTGCGGGAAGTAGTAAGTGGCTAGGCGATTATCAAATAAGGTTAGATAGATAGTAACACGGGGGTTCGCCGGGGGAAGGTCATAAATGATGAGACGTCGTCTACCTATCCTGTAGGTAATAAGTGACTGCTTACTATCTTTCGCCTTATGTGGGGCATGGGTATATGCGTGATAAACAAAAGACTTAAATTAGTAGGACTTATAGCTAGTGTTCTCTAATTTATATTAGTGTAGAGTAAACAACAGAGAAATATATTAAGTGACCGATGGGTCTGCCTTGGTCTTAAGTGATCAAAAAGATCCACCCTTATCTATCATTGATAATGAGGTCTTAAGGGGTTATATAGAAATAATTAACTTCTTTATGGAATAATGAGTAGTTGGGATCCTATCTCTTAGATTTTTTAGTAAGTGGTTGCATGGTGGTTTAAAGGCTTCATCCTTATACGTAAACATTATATCTCAGTATTGTGATATCGTTTGGGATTATTACATCGGGTATGCTAGTTGGTCGTCGTGTGTAAATCTTTACAAGGTTAGGTTAGAATTACTAGCCTTGTTAGACGTGTGCTTTGCTTTTGACCAAATGTATCATTTGTGCATTGTAAACAGTGTTATACATTTTCTACTCATCAGGATTTGATGTTTTGAACCCCTTCCTCATAACAACTTCTAGGTTTAGCTCGAGGAAGATAAGACTGTTTGGTTTAGTTTTCAATTCTTGATCTCTCATGCTCGATACCAATGTGACGACATGCTTTAAGGTTGTCTCCTTAGTCGATATTAGTTATCTTATTTTGTTTCCACTGTGATTTAGTTTTATTTTACTCTAATTATGCTTGTGCTCATTATTTGCAGGTACCATATTTTTACTCTCCATTCTTGGATGGGTTTGAGTTTCGATTCTTTGTTGAAATTCGGGCTCAGAAAAGTGTGGAGTGTTACAGAATTAATGCAAGATTTTAAATTTCGTGAAATTCAAACAATCGATGTGTCACAAGCTTAAACGCTCGATGAAATTTAAGGTGAATAAGGGAATAGAAATAACGTATATATAAAGAAAGAAAAAAAAAGAGAAAAAAAAAGAAAAAGGAAAAAAATTAAAAATATTCAAGCGTTTAAATGTCCAAATAATAGCATACCCATACTTTTCTCCTTCCCCTTTCATTTGGTTTCCATATCCTTCCGCTTCTTCTATTTTATTTTTCTCGTCTTCAGATCTATGTTAAAAAATGGCCTCGACACCTTCCCTCTACAAATCGCAAATCTTCCTTCGTTTACAACCTCAACCCCATCGTCCTCCCTCATGCAATCGAACTCCAACCCTGACATCATCATCTTCCCATCCACGCAAATCGCACCTCGTTGTTCCACCTACGAGACTTAGATCCGCCACTCCCTAGCCCATCATGCAATAAATTTTTTTAAGTGAAATTAGGCTCACATCCCTAAAAGGTTTGGAAATTCATGTCACATCTCTCCCCTAAATTTTATAAATTAGGTCCCTATTTTACGTAAATTAGCAAAAAAATCACGTAAATTCATAATTAAATAAAACAACTAATCGTTATCAAATTCATGCGTTAAAACCACCAAAAAAGGGCATCAAGAGCAAAAAAAATTGAAACCATAGTATTATGCATCAAACGATGCACTTATTTGTAATTCCTGCATACATTTTTGCATAAATTGCAGTTATGTATCAAACTAAGATATTAATGTAGTAATACTACAATAAATGCATCGTTTGATGCATTAATTCAATCCTGGTCTGTTTTTTTCAAGCATACACCTTTTATGCATATATTTAAGCATTTATAAGCAATAAATGCATATATGTCAGCATATATTCATAAGCCTTCATCTATTTTAACTTTTATGCATACATTTCAGCATATAGTACAAAATAAATGCATGCATTTCAACAAGAATTTTAAGCCCATGCATGTTAGTTCATCTTTATATGCATACATCTCAACAAGTATAACAAATATATGCATATATGTATGCATATATTCACCAAGATTTTTCAATATAAACTGTGGATGAATATATGCATACATGTATGAATATAGTCAATATTAATGCTGAGATGTATGCAACTTTTTTTTTCAGGTTGCTTCTGGGAATATTTGCGATTTTTTTACATAGCAACCCCTTTTTCTTTGGAAAGTACTTAAGGTCCAAAAACAGGGACCCGCTTTGCATGAAAACTTTGGGGAGGATGCCATTTGAATTTTGAACAGTAACAGGGACGTGAGCCAAATCTACCCCTTTTTTAAACCACTCAAGACTTAAGTTCTTGCGTATAAAGGAGATTCTGACTTGAAGGCGCGCGACATAGGAGATGAGCGATGTGAGAATGGGGGTGTCAAGCAACAATGGTTGTGAGATGCTGCTAAAATAGCCATGCGTTATGGTGGAAAAGCGATTTGGGTATTTAAGTGGAGCGGTGTTTTGGGTCTCCTATAGGGGTTTGGATGTATTTGAGGAAGAAGAAGGGTTTAAGGGTAATTAACTTATTTAAGTAAAATAAAGTGTTTAGTTATTTAAATTTATTCAATCAAATCATTAACTTATAAACTGAATTTGAAACTCCTACGAGGATGGATTGGAGCCATGTTTGTTGCATTGAAATCGTATCATCTAGCTCTACAGTATAGGGTTAGATTATAGTCATTTGTCGAGTTTGAATTGTTTTCTTCAATTAAAGGTGAGATATTCACTCAGGACAAAAACTTTGTTGCAAGTTATCGATATGATATGAAATGTTAAATAATTTGCATGAATCATTAGTCGATAATCTTATAATATTAATTACTATTTGGATGAATTAAAACCAATTGAT
The DNA here is from genome assembly GCA_030737875.1 of Allium sativum. NCBI lineage: Eukaryota > Viridiplantae > Streptophyta > Magnoliopsida > Asparagales > Amaryllidaceae > Allium > Allium sativum. Next base: position 226,364,281 of record CM060919.1, on the reverse strand, counting down.
TTATGTTTTGGATGGTGGTTGTTATGATTGTTTGTTTATTGTTTATCTTCCTTGAATTCACACTAGAAGTTCCAATATATTTAGAAAAATCACTGTGGGTTGAAATGATGCATACCTGGATGACAATGTAAACTTAGGAATTGAAATTATTGGGATACGAGTCGAAATGATATATACCTAGAAATTTAATTAAACGGTTTCAAATGATACATACCCATATCACTTTCCATAAGGTAGAAAATTATATATTGACACCATTGGTTAATAAAAAAAGATTATAAAAAAATTATAATTATGTATTTATTTAAAATTTAATTTGAATATTTTTGTTTAAATTAAGATTTTAAATATTTTAACTTGAATTTATGAATTTAAGTAAAATTGATTCAATGAATGGACTTAATATGAATTTCTAAATTGGATTTGTTGTTGGAAGATAATATTAATTCATAAATTTTATAAGTATGTGTTGATTTATCAAATTGATTTTTATATTTAATTTAAATTTTAAGTTTAAATTAATTTTTCAAATATTTATACTTGAATTTATAAGTCTAAATTAATTGATTAAATGAATGTTTATAATTAACTTTAAAATTTATATTTTCTACTTTGGAAGTTGGTATATAAATTTGATTAAAGATTTTTAAAAGGTTTAAAATTTTAAATTTGTTTAAATTAACTCAATGGAAAGATTTGAGTCAATTGACATAAGAATTTTAATAAGCTTTGATGGTTTAACTGATTTAAGTGATAAATTTTGAACTTTTAAAGAATTTATTTAAGTATAAAAACCGAATACTCGAAACCCGAATGCTGGTTTAAAACAAATGAAATGAAATGAATTTGAAATTTAAGTTTCGAACCAAATTGAAGTTAATAGTTAAAAATTTAAATTCAAGTTGTAATATAACTCAAAGACTTTGTTTTAATAATTGAAATTTATTCGACTTGAATTTTAAGTTAAATCGAATTGAAATTCGAAATCTGAAATAACGTTAAGTCAAAATTTAAAAAATGTGGATATTTAGTTTGAACTCGGATATTTTTTTATATTAGCTTTATTTTATATTAAACTATATCATTTAAACCAATTTCTCTTATACCATTTATTTTCATAACTAAAAATACATTTACAGGGGGGTTGGTTCTGGCAAACGATCGTTAATGGCGACAAAGCCTTCTCCTCCCTCTTCCTTTTCTTTATTTTTTGGTTCGTTTCCGCTTCCTCTCCCCTTATGTTCTTCTCATTCCACCAAATCTCATCTCCTCTCTTATTCTGCTTCGCTTTCGTCATCGTGTCTTCTTGCCGAACCTTAATGCTCAAATTTGGTTCCCATATCTAACCCCTTCTCTCCAAACCTCTGTTCCTAACGTGCCTACTAACCTACTGTCTTCTTTACACCCAAACCATCACCACCCTTTCTCAGCCTAGCGCGGTGTCCTGCCCAGAGCCTTTTGATCACCAAGCCTTTGCCAACGCAAATTGGTTCACGACTTCCTATCTACCATTTTCCTATAATGTGCTACATGCCTAGGTTTCTAGGTGAATTCGCTCTCAGTCATTGCCCGGTGATGTTTTGTCCAGTGTAGTCTGATGTTGTTAGGAGGGAACGATTGGATGGTATTTGTTGGGTCTTCTTTGAGTTGGTTTTGTGTTTGGGTTTTTTTTCTTTCTCTGTGGTGGTTTGAGTTGCTAGGTTGACGAAGCTTTGTACCTTTCATGGAGTTCCCTTGTGTTATGCTCAGTCCTACTCTATAAGCAGTTTTTGTTGGGAAGATTGCAATAAATATTTGTCCCACATTAGCAAATATTATGGTATAGCACAAAATATATATGAAGAGTTTGAATAAGAAGTTGTGAATTAACAAGATGAGCTTAGAGATGAACACAATTGTTTGGGCTGAAATGGCTTGGGCCTATAAAATATTATTATGGGTCAAGAGAAGGGCATTTGGGCACTTGGAGCACGTGGGCGCGTGCGTGACCGTACGGATCGAGTTCGACTGTTCCAAACAGTCGTGATTTTTGAACGAACAGACACAACCATTCGCACGCAACTGTCTCCAAACGGCTACACCCCTTCAGCCCTTATATATTTGCCATTTTTCTGCATCTCAGATCAATCTTCTCGAACCCCTCTTCTTCCTTCTTTGTTTCTGCTTCTGTAAAATCATAATTTGTTGTATCCTGGAGGAATTTCGCTGCGTTATTGCTTAAAGTAGTGGGGGCGAATAATTCCTTAAGGATAACGTTCTGTACGTGCCTCAAACGAATCTTCCTGATTTATCTTCTGCTGTGAATTCGAACCACAACAATCTTAAGGAATTATCATGGCATCATCTGAGTCTACATACAAGATAATGAATCAGGAATTCACTAAACTGGACCGTTTCGATGGCACTAACTACACCCATTGGCAAGTTAAGATCATGTTCCTCTTGACTACTCTCAAAATTGCATACGTGCTTGATGATAAATTGGAACTGATAACACCACCGACTGAAAAATACACTGCAGAAGTTATTTCCAAGAGAAAGAAGCGTGAAGAAGATGAAGTTGTCCGCAGAGGTCATATACTTAACACTCTGTCTGATCGATTGTATGATTTGTTTACTTCTGTCAAGTCGCCGAGAGAGATGTGGAAAAGTTTAGAGGCCAAATACAACAATGAAAAACAAGGCGTAGATAAGTTTTTAATTTACGAATTTTTTGAATTTATGATGCTTGACAACACCTCGGTTCTGGATCAAGTTCACGAGTTACAGGTTATATTTAATAAATTAAAGGATGTTAAAATTAACATTCCTGAGCCACTACAAGTTGGGGCTGTTATGGCAAAACTTCAGCACTCATGGAGTAACTATAGGAAAAAGCTAATGTATTCCACAGAGGATTTCTCTATGGAATAGCTTCAAAAGCATCTTCGCATTGAAGAGGAAACCCGAATTCATGAGAAAAAGATATTGAATCCGATACAAATATAAACACTGTTGCCAACGACCAAAAAGGTCATAAAGAAACTGGAAAGCGGAAAAGGGATGATAGCCAGAAGAAATCCGATAAAAAGGGAAAAGATTGTTATTTCTGTGGAAAACCTGGTCATTTCAAAAGAGACTGCAGATTTTTTAAGAAACAAAAGAAGGAACATGGACAGAATTCGAACCAAGGAAAGAAGAACTCAGACTCTTCACACAAAGCAAATATGGTTCAACAAGATGAGTCCAAAATTGTTGCAATGATATCAAAGTTAAATGTTGACATGGTGACAGAATTAAACATGGATGATAACACCAAGGATACTGATTGGTGGTATGATTATGGTGCTACCATACACGTCTGCAACAATAGAACAATGTTCAAATTCTATGAGAAAGTTTCCGATGATAATAAAGTACTAATGGGCAACCATAATACTTCTAATGTCATTGGAAAGGGAACCATAGAATTAGAATTCACTTCTGGAAAGAAACTTGTCCTTATGAATGTTTTATATGTCCCAGATATTAGAAAGAATCTTGTATCTGCAAGTCTCCTTTGTAGTAAAGGGGTAAAGTTTGTACTTGATGGCAACAGTCTCATCTTGACAAAAGGGGGAACATTTGTTGGAAAAGGATATGCTTGTAATGGGATGTTCAAACTAAGTATTAATAAAATGATTGAATTTGCTTATGTTCTTGATTCTATTGATTTATGGCATAGTAGACTAGTACATTTAAATTTTAAATCTTTAAAGTTCATGTCTAATGAAGGTTTAATCTCATATGAAAATAAAAATGTATCAAAATGTGAAACATGTATTGAAGCCAAAATGTGCAAAAAGCCATTCCCTAAGTCTGAAAGAAATACAAAGTTGCTTGAATTAGTTCATTCTGATATATGCGAATTAAATGGTATATTAACTAGAGGAGGGAATAGATATTTTATTACTTTTATAGATGACTATTCCAGATATACGTATGTTTACCTTATGAAAACAAAAGATCAGGCTTTTGATATGTTTAAGAGTTTTAAAATTACAGCCGAAAATCAAAAAGAAAGAAAGATTAAAATATTACGCAGTGATAGAGGTGGAGAATACTTCTCTATAGAGTTTTCCTTATTCTATGAGGAAAATGGAATTATACATCAATCAACTGCACCATATACCCCCACAACAGAATGGATTGGCTGAACGGAAAAATAGGACATTAGTGGAAATGACTAATGCTATGATTTTAAATGCCAAACAAAATGTAAACTTACGGGGGGAGGCACTTTTAACATCATGTCACTTACATAATAGAATTCCATCAAGGAAAACTAAAGTATCTCCATATGAATTATGGAAAGGTAGAAAACCAAGTTTGAAATATTTGAAAGTTTGGGGCTGTCTAACCTTTTATCGAGTAACAGATCCAAAACGAAATAAACTGGGACCAAGGGCTTTAAAAGGTGTATTTGTTGGATATGCTGAGAATTCCAAAGCATTCCGGGTACTAGACTTAAGTTCTAATGTCATTATAGAATCAAGAGATGTAGAATTTATTGAAAATAAGTTTATATGTGATTCCAGTCAAGTTTCAGTTCCTACTCAAATTTTTCACGAAAAAGATAATGAAAACTTTGAACAAACTTCTTCTAATAAAAGAAAATTTTCTGATATATCGGAAGAGCCTAGAAGAAGTCAAAGAACAAAGAAAACTAAAGAGTTAGGACCTGATTTCGTTTCACCTGCTGATGTAATTCATTTCATCATAGGTGATAGAAAAGATATTGTCAATGATATGACTTATGTCCTAGGTACAGAAGGCGATCCCAAAACCTTTAAAGAAGCAATGGCTTCTACAGATGCTTCTTTTTGGAAAGAAGCGATACAAGATGAGATGGATTCAATTCTATCTAATAACACTTGGGAATTAATCGACTTACCTAGCGGATCAAAGCCAATTGGATGTAAATGGGTATTTCGTAGAAAATATAATACGGATGGATCAATACAAACTTTCAAGGCAAGGTTGGTCGCTAAAGGATTCAGCCAAAAGGAAGGTATTGACTATTTTGATACATATGCTCATGTTGCAAGATTAACATCCATTAGAGTTCTATTTGCACTTGCTTTTATTTGTGGGTTGCATGTACATCAAATGGATGTTAAAACTGCTTTTCTAAATGGCAATCTTGATGAAGAGGTATATATGGAACAACCAGAAGGTTTCATTATGCCTGGAAATGAACATAAAGTTTGCAGACTTGTTAAATCGTTATATGGATTGAAATAAGCACCAAAACAGTCGCATGAGAAGTTTGATTATGTGATTCTATCTAACCGTTTCAAACATAATAATGCAGACAAATGTATATATTCTAAATTCACTGATAGATATGGAATTATAATATGCTTATATGTGGACAATCTGCTAATATTTGGAATATGGAAGGCATTAATGAGACAAAGAAATATTTGACTTCATGTTTTAAAATGAAAGATTTAAATGAAGTTGACACTATATTAGGAATCAAAGTTAAGAAACATAGTGGTGGATATGCATTATGCCAATCTCACTACATTGAAAAATTGCTTCTTAAATATAAACACTTAAATATTAAAGAAGCAAGTGGTCCTTATGATTCTTCGATTAAATTATTTGCAAATTCTGAAAGGGCAATAGCTCAACTAGAGTATGCAAGCATTATTGGAAGTCTCATGTATGCAATGCATTGCACTCGTCCGGATATTGCTTTCGCTGTGTGTAAATTATCTAGATATACGCACAAATTAAGCAAATTACATTGGAAAGCGATATGTAGAATTCTTGATTACCTTAAAAGAACCATAGGATTAGGACTTTATTATGGAAATTTCCCAGCAGTTCTGGAAGGATATTCAGATGCAAGTGGTGCAACACCTGAAAATGATAATAGAGGAACTACTGGATGGATTTTTACTCTTGGAGGAGGTGCTAGATCATGGGCCTCCAAGAAGCAAACAGTTATAATACATTCTACAATGGAAGCAGAATTTATTGCCTTAGATGCATCAGGTAAGGAAGCAGAATGGCTAAGAAATTTACTATTAGATATAAAGTTGTGGCCATAACCAATGTCAGCCATTTCTGTGCATTGTGATAGTGAAGCTACATTGTCTAGAGCTTATAATAAAATCTATAATGGAAAGTCTAGACATATAAGTTTAAGACATGCATACGTCAGAGAATTAATTGTAGATGGTATCATTACTATTATATTTGTTAGATCAAAAGAAAATCTAGCAGACCCACTAACAAAAGGATTACCGAGAGAAATGGTGAGAACTACTAGTAGTGCAATGGGTCTGAAATCATTCTAATCACCTGTAATGGAAACCAAACCTTATATTATTCAAGGTTTAAAGGGTAATAACAAGTTGCAGAAAAGCGACTGATAAACATTGAATATCAATGTTTGTATTGTTACGTTTTGTGGTGATCATTTGTCTATAGTAACAAGGACGGAAAGAATGGATACCTATATGGACATAGGAAACAATGTTTCAATAAAGTTTGGATATGACTTTATACATGTCCATGAAAACTAGGAGGAAATTAATAAGCAGTTTACGGTTATGACATTTTATAGAAGCATGGTAGTATTTATGTGTTCATATATTTCATTTCATCGCATAGGATTTTGGTTTAAGTATTTTCTACCAAATATTCTGTCGAAACTTAAATATATGGACTAAGGAGAAAAGTTTAAACCAAAAGATACTTTCTTTTATGCATAAATAAATAATTATTACAATCTTATGGGGGATTATTGGGAAGATTGCAATAAATATTTGTCCCACATTAGCAAATATTATGGTATAGCACAACATATATATGAAGAGTTTGAATAAGAAGTTGTGAATAAACAAGATGGGCTTAGAGATGAACACAATTGTTTGGGCTGAAATGGCTTGGACCTATAAAATATTATTATGGGTCAAAAGATGGGCACTTGGGTACTTGGGGCACGTGGGCGCATGTGTGACCATACAGATCGGGTTCGACTGTTCTAAACAGTCGTGATTTTTGAACGAACGGATACAACCATTCGCACGCAACTATCTCCAAACGGCTACAACCCTTCAGCCCTTATATATTCGCCGTTTTTCTGCATCTCAGATCAATCTTCTCGAACCCCTCTTCTTCATTCTTTGTTTCTGCTTTTATAAAATCATTGTTTGTTGTATCCTGTAGGACTTTCGTTGCGTTATTGTTGAAAGTAGTGGGGGCGAATAATTCCTTAAGGTTAACGTTCTGCACGTGTCTCAAACGACTCTTCCTGATTTATCTTCTGCTGCGAATTCGAACCACAACATTTTTCGCATCTCTTCCAATACAAGTTCTGGTATGCCTCTCCCCTTACTTCTATTAACCAGGCTTGCTTAGGAGAAGCATGACAACGCCTCTTGCCTGGTGAGCTAAATTAGTGATGGTTTGATTTTATCTGGAACTCTGTTTTCTTATGTGATGACGCTATTAGTAGAGTTATGAAAGAATGTGGTATCAGGTTGCTCGTCGTGGGGGGTCTCGAGTTAGTAGATTTTGGTTTTGTGTTGAATGGTAGATGTAGGTGTTAGTTTGTCCTTCCTATTTGGTTTGCAGTGGTGATGTTCTTCTCGTATGTTAAACTGCCTACAATGGATGGTCGATCTACGGTATAATGCATGATGTTGTAGTTGGATGTCAGAAGGTCCATTGCGAAGCTGATGCTCATTAGTTTGAGATATTTATGGGAAATTTTCGTGTGTTGGTTCTTAGCAACTGTCTGTTTTTGTCTAGTGTATTTTCCTTGTGTTGTTGCAATGTTGTCCCTGAAACTTGGGTAACAACTTTTGTGTATGCAATCGACTCTATGCCTCTGGTTAAACATGATTTGGTACTGAAGACCAACGTACTATGGAAGGTTTTTGGTGTTCTTGTAATTTGCTTCACGTCTGTATGTTTTAGGGACACTTGACTTGCTTGGGTATTTTTTCTGGTGGGTGAAGTTTTGGAATCCTTAGATGGTGATGTATGTACATGCTAGTACCATGGTGATTACAAGTATTCTTAGTCTTGCTATGTGTACTAGTATTGTGTGGCTCTAGATGTGTCATTGTTGCCCTTCTTTGGGCTACTTTACTTAACTTAGGATATTTATATTTGTTTGCCACCTACGTAGTGAGCTATGTTATTTTACTCCCTGTGTGGAGTAGGTAACTTGTAGTCAAGATGTGTCAGTCTAGCTACGATACTATAAGCTTGATTAGTTGAAGCGAATGGTCCACTATAAAATCCGTCAGTGGTGAAAGGACCACCTTAAAAACTGACTGTAGTAGGTTGATAATCTACCAACCTCCTGTAACTGTAATTATTATTTTATAATAATAAGTGTTTGCGGCCACCTTAAAAACCGGTCGGCTTTGCAAAAAAAACATTTTTGAACTATTTTGATAAAGCTATTTTATATTTCCTTTAACTATTGTATATCTTAAACTAAATTTAACTATTATCTATTTTATAACTATTAAATAACCTATTTTACATAAAATTTAACTGTTATATATTAAACAATTTGTAGACAAAATTATATATGTCCACTCTAAGCATTTAAGTTCTAAATGATTGAATATAAAGATTCAGTTGAATAATGATACTTTTGACCTGAGGTCTAAATTGAATGTGAAGTTTGATAATAAATCGGGTTGTAAGTATTGAAATTTAAAACCATATTGAATAATTTAATCGATATGAGAAATTGAGTTACAATATTTGAATACAATTTCAAATTTAATGACCATGGTATGAAATAAGCATTGCTTGTTAAAGACACCAAAGTAGGTATGGATATGCTCTCTGCCAATATCGTTACCATTTTAACAATTGTACATGTGATGAAGAATTAAGAATGAAGCTCTGATACCACATTGTAACGACCTAGATTTTTGACCGTTCAAATCGACAATGATCACCGCATGCCGACCCAAACAAATCGCAATGCAGGTAGTTATTGGGAAAATAAAAGAAAAGCAATGAAGAAGATAATATATAATAGATAATTATATAATAGATAACATATAATATATAACAAAATCTCACAGTGGAAGGATAACATATAATAGATAATTAACAGTTCAAAAAGCATTTTAAAACATATACATTTGAGTTACACTTCTCTCGGTTATCAGAGTTACACTAGTACAAATATATATAGTAATGCAGCGGAAGTAAAGTGCAACTGGAAATACATAAATAGAATAGATATATATACCAAATCTTCGTCTTCGTTCTCCAAGGCAAGAAATCTTCGCTAATTGCAACTCGAATCTTTTGGTACCCGTAGCTTCGTATCGTCGAGAGCTTCGATTTGATATATAATATGTTGGGTTTTGAGGAGATTTGATTTTTAAAGTTTGTATTTTTATCTTGATCTAGGGTTTGAACTTTTATTTCAGGATGAATTTGGCAAACGGTTACTGGATTTGAAGAACGGAAATGATGATAGATAGCCTTGACCTTCGGGTTATAATTAAATGACTAAAACAGGTGCTATACAATGACCAAGTGGGTTGTCCACCCCTATCAGAAACACTCCTTTATGATATTATTATTATCTTAGTTCCTCGGTTTGACATGATTCAATTTAATGTACATCCTCAATTTATGGGAGTGTTGACTTAGGTAGGAGGTAGTTGCAGCTATGTGTTACCACCAATCCGAAAGTGCAATTGGTAGAATCCGACCTTGAGTATTGCTTCGCATGTCTTGTCATATTTATCCTGATCGAGCCCCCTATGACTTCGATTTGTATCCTACCTATGGAGTGCCTTTTGATAGACATTAATTTACCGTGGACATTACGGTATCCATATCAACTACGATATTATAAACGGTGTAGGGCTAATATGTTAGTCATTCTTACACTATTTTCAATAATATATTTCTCGTAAACACTATTATAATGATGTATTCTATTATATATATAGTTCTGTGGATCTTTAAAAGATGGGAATCCCAAACATCCTTTAAGTTATTAATGCATTTATTCGAACATTTCACTTGAATTGATTTACTTGCATAAGGATATTAGTCCCGACTCAAGTATTTTGTTTTACTTCATGTTTAGGTCAGACTGAACCAGCGTTCGAGATTTATCTTTTTGGAGATGGAAACTTGCAAAATGATCATCCGGTTATGTTTGTTTTCCTATTATTTCTGTATGTATTAGAAATTATAATGTATTTAAACTTCCGTTGTATTTGTTTTATAACTCTGATGTATAAATATTATTTTATTCTATTGTGAGATGTTGTATTATTGTATCTATGATTTGATTCTTATTGAACCTCATAGCAATAACAATCCGTAATTATGAATGATTCTAATTGGTTTTCATCGACTTGAATGATTGGAAATAGTTGGTCGTTACACTAAGGATGAAGATGTCATAGCTGCAGTCATTGTTGAAACAAACCCGGTGGAAAACAATACTGACTGAGATTTGGACATAGAAAGAAATATCTATGCAAATAGAGTGTTTTCATCAATTTAAGGATTTCTACTATAGCAGGTGTGCTTGGAAAACTCTTTTTCTGCTAATGTTCTTGGAAAATCAAAGGTTCTTCTTAATCTTAAACTCACTTCTGGAAAAACTTTGACATTAAATTATGTTTTGTATGTTCTCACCCTTCATAAAAATTTAGTATTAAGTGGATTACTAAACAATGCTGAGATAAAACTTATTTTTTAAGTGTAATAAAGTAGCAATAACTATTAACGGGATGTTTGTGAAGAAGGGATATCTAGTTGATGGTCTGTTTGTATTAAAATTTGTTTCTTTTAGTAACAAAAGTACTTCATCTTTTGCTTATGTGACCAAATCCTTGATTTGTAGCATAACAGATTAGGATGTATATATATTAATGTTTACTCAACCTATAGACTCGTAAAATTGTATATTTAAAAAATTGAATGATGACATTTTATCTTGTAATGTATCGTATGTGGAGTCCGATTTTGTTCACACTTTTTTTTAAGTGTCAACAAAACACTCGGACCCTATTGGAGGAATTCAGGGGGGGTCCATATGTGACCCACCAAATTCCTCCAATAGGAGGAAAGTGTTTTGTTCACACTTAAAAAAGAGTGTGAACAAAATCGCATTCTCGTATGTGTTAATGCTAAATATGTTAAGCAACCTATCACATCAGTCACTGCGAGAAGTACTAAATTACTAGAATCAGTACACTCAAACTTAGCAGATTTTAAGGACAAACCAATAGTGGAGATAAATATCATTATACATACTTCAATGATGATTATTTCAGATAAATCAAGATCTAACTTCTTAGATCTAAGGTTGGGACTACATAAATGTTCTTAAAATTTAGGGTTGAAGTTGAAAATCAATTAGAATGAAAAAAGGCTTAGGTCTAATAGGGATAGATAGTATTCTATTGACTTTATTAAAGAAATTGCAAGCAAAATGGAATTATCCGTTAACTAGTGATCCTTCTAACCGCCAAAAAGGTGAAATGACTGAAAGAAAAAACTCTTAAGGACATGATAAACGCAATGCTTTAAAGTTATGGCATGTATGACAATATATAGGTGAAGATGTGTTATCCGCCTGTTACATACCAGAGTTCCTCATAAAGTATTGGATAAAATTCCATATGAATTATGGGAAGGTATTCGCCCTAGCCTTTTTTTTTGTAAGTGTGGTTGGAGGGTCTTGCTATAGCGGATTTAGTAGACATCAAAAAAACCCTAATGTAGGACCTAAAATAGTTAACTGTGTGTTCATTGGCTATTCTTCCAATAGTGCTACATATAGATTCATTTCTTTAAAGGATCGAACAATTTTCATAACTAGAGATGTTGTATTCTTTTAAAATATTTTCCTTTAAGGAAATGTAATAATGAATGCTCTTTCAATTATGCCAGTGCTAATGATATATCATTGTCTTTACCCACTCTACCATATGTTTCAATTGAACTTGACAATGAACTTAGAAGGAGTAAAAGGCAACATACATCGACTTAAGCTTGGTCCTAACTTTATAGTCTCTTTTCCAATAGAAAAACCAAATATTCAAAAGATAGATGATTCCATTATTTTTATATTTCTAGTTAAGGAAGATCCCAAAACTTATGAAGATTCGATTATTTCTAGAGATGGTGGCTGCTGGAAAGATGTTATTAAGAGTAAACTCAACTCTATATATCTAACCATATATAGGACTCAGTTGATCTACATAAGGGCAACAAACCAACTATGACTAAGTGGAACTTTAAAAAAATGTTACATGAACTTTTGGTCCGGTTATCAGATGCTATATGGATTGGCATGACTCGATGTTCACCAAGGATGAAGGCCAAAAAAAAATCCTCCAGTGGTCCAGTAATCAAGTCTAAACAGTGTCACGCAACAATAATCACTTTAATACTTTAGAATAATACCATAAAACTCTTCCAATCAGGGATCAACCAAATCAAAAAAGAAATTGGTACAACTCTGAGATCATCCAATAGTCCAATAGAGTAACTCTATTTCAACAATCAAATACTCCTAACTCAATATCCTTCAAAGCAAATCAGATGAAACTTCACAGAAAATTCAAGACACATGGACTAGAAAGAGAAGTCGAAGGCCCCACACCTTCATTTTGAAGGATCAGTACCGATCCCTATAAAGTGGGTCTGATCCCTCGGTTAGTGGATTGTGGGCCTAGGCTTCCTATAGCACTTCTACAGTGGTCTTTCGACTTTTCAATCCTACCTACATAGATAAAAAAAATGGATTTTTTAGCATTCTTTTACTTTAATTTGTACGCTTAGGAGTCTTACTGAACCAAGAACTTTTAGTCCTATAATCAGCAATAAAATGAAAAAACTTACAAATGGACATAGGAAAAATAATGCCGAATCACTATATATTATTTTTTATTGCATTTCTATTATTTATTTTTTTCATTTATTTTCATAGTTTAACGGTTCCCTGAAATTTATGGATGTAGTGCCATTTTTGTGTCAATACTGTGTTACTTTCACTAATAATAAAAAACTCAGTTTTTCTGAATTCCTACTATTCAAGTTTCCTAATCTACTTAGATCCCTGTAGATCTACCTTCGGAGCTCGAAGTCATGCCAAGAAAGAAGAACTCTAAAGTTGCTATACCTTCTAATTGATCTTGATGAGCCTTTAATCCAACAGCAGCCTTTTGATAATGCTAATGCTATTGCCACGACCAGCGTGACCATTCATCAATTTCGAACACTCCGATTACTTAAGCTCAGATCAAATCTATGATGAAGAAACTGGTGGATACACAGATTCAGCTATACCAGCAGATCAAGCAGAATATTTAACGGATCCAGAAGTTGCGACAAGACAGTCAAGGAAACATCAATCGGCTTAAGGGAAATAGGAGTGCATCAACTCCTAATAACTATGTATATAAAACTTCTTCATCCGACTCAGACCGCAGTGACCATAACAGCAGGAAAATGATATATCAAGATGGAGCATGAGCCACTATTGCAAAACGAACCATCCTGGACGTTCTTGGTTTAGAACCGATCTCACCCGTATGACCAGACCGAACCCCTTAACAGAAGGCCCCCATGCTGCTACCTTTCTAAACTTGGTTCCTGGAATTCCTACTGTCAAACAAAATCGACTAACCCATGCTCAACTTTCATAGCCTAATGATGTAATCCTACTTGATGATGATGTTCATCGAAAGATGCACAATAGATGACCTATTTCAGAATTAGATCACGATCACCAGAATCTGGTGGAGATCCAAACTCTTGATCTCACCTCCATGATCCATAGGATCATGAGAGAGTCGCACAGTTATGCTAACAATGACTAGAAAGTCAGTACGAGACATAACCAATTCACTGAATTTGCTCTGAACACTGAATGACCTCTCCATTTTAACATGCCATAGTTATTGACATTCTCAAGAAAAACTGATCAAAGGCAATTTCTTAACCGATACGAGTGGCATATCGACTCAAATCGCACTACCGATGAAGTAAAGCACAAATGTTTTCTTGTATTTCATGAAGGTGTGGCTCTACTATATTTCTATCGACTTTTGTTGAGAATCCTTTATTCGATCAACTTGCTAGAAAGTTGATGGAGCAGTTTAGGATGCATACCACCAGACCAAAGAATATCCTGACCATATCCAACATATTTCAAAGTACCGAAGAATTATTGAAATGCTTCTTGGGAAAATTTAACAATGCTCTCATGTAAATTGGTGATCTGCAATTGAACATTGTTCTCATGGCGCTTATGAAGGGAATGCACTCATGGCGCTTATGAAGGAAATGCACCTTGAAACTGACTTTGGGGAATGACTCCGTTGAAAGCCTCCAAAGAGTTTGGAGCGATTTTATGAAAAAGCCAACCAATACCTTCGCCAAGAGGGAGCACATAAGAACATGGCTACGAGGGAAATCCTCACAAATTGAAATAGGACACTATGTAGAGCAATATTGCAATCAAGCAGACTAGAGAAAGCTCCAGAAAAGTCAATATAAACATCCAGAATAATCATATGCAAGATGGCGATAACTCTGATAGCCGCAATAAAAAAAGGAATTGAAGAACCAGTCTAGATTTCCTTCATAAAATAATTATGCTCCTTTAAATTCTAAACTATAGATGAATTATCTTGAAATGTGCAACGCTGTACAGTACTAGAAGCCCTATCCAAGGGAGTAAACGGAAAGGGATAAGCAGTCAGGAAAATATTAAAGGTTCCACGAGATGTTTAGGCACAACACCAACAACTGTCGACATCTCAGAGATGCTATAGAGAAGCTTTTATGCGAAAGGCAACTGGAGCAGTACGTCCAAGATCCAAAGATGGAGCACATAGTACTCCAGCAACCACACCATCTCCAGCGGTGCCATGGCCGTCAAATTCTCGATCTCCTCAACTGGGAATTGTAATCAACACTATATGTAGTGGACCTCATCCCGCTGATAAAAGCATCAAGCATATGGAAGATTACGTCAACTCTATCAAGTTACATAAATATGGAAAGTGCTCTGCTGCGGACGAGGTTGTCCCTGCTAAATTCCAAAAGGCAATAAATGGTGATTTTTCCTTCCATGAAAGGGAAGTCGTGGGGGGAAGCCCTAACCATCGATCCCTTCGTTATCTTGATCTATATCGGTCCTGCTTATGCTCGGAAAGTCCTTATTAACTTAGGAAGTTCCGTTAACATCCTATTTAAGAAGGCCTACGACCAAACGAAGCTTAAGGCCAAATACTTAAAGCCCTATATAACCATAATCCATGGTTCCAATAGCACTTTTAATGAGCTGGTAGGAATTGTTGACCAATCAATGTAACTTGGGAAAGGAGAATGTTGTAGAATCTGAATCATCTTCTTCGTCGTTATTGATGTATATTCTCCATAGAACATCTTTTTGGGGCATTCCACTTTGTCCAAGTTCTGAATCTGCATAGCAGTTTAATGTTTACTATTGAAATTTTTCGTTGATAATGGAGTCGAAGTTATCCATGGAGACAAAATCACGAGGAGAGCTTGCTTTTGGAGGAATGGAAATAAGCCGACGCCATGAAAATAAGAAGGATGTGGAGACATCACTCGGCACAAGGAACCTTAATGCCTAGCAACCAACGCCCAAGGCCTAACTTAGGCAACACAACCGCATTTACCAAGATACTAGCCTAAGAATATATGAATCTCCAGATTGCGGATGAGCGACTTCAACTGAGAAAACCGTCGACACTTCATTTATTCGCGACGATAAATCTCGGGTCTTAAAGGTCAAATCACAACTCAATCCTACTTTGAGGAAATAACTCTCTAACTTTTTACGGGCCAATCTTGATGTCTTATGTTGGACCCACATTGATATGTGCGGAATTATACTAGGAATTGCAAGTCACATCCTGGACATTGATTTAAAATTCCTTTTGGTGAAATAGAAACGCTAAAGGTCCGTTTGATTTTGAACGGGAAGGGGCATTTTAAAGGGGCATTTGAAGGGGAATAATTGCGAACGGGGAATGTGTTCTTTTTACGAAAGGGACATTTTGGAAGGGGCAAAGTTATTTTTTTATTTTTTTTGTATATATTATTTTTAATTGTTTGTGTTTGTTTGTATTTAGTGTTGAACAGATAGTAAAACGCAGAATACAAATATTACTGAATTTAAAAAAACAACAACTACGATTTAAAAAAAAAACAACACCATCACAACACCATTCAAAAAAAAACCACAACACCATTCAAAAAAAAAAAAACACAACTAAACTCCAACATTCTGACACAACACCCACAAGAATCACACCTGTCCACTCCTCAGCTGCCTAACAAAATGAATAACACAAGCCCTAAGCTGTGCGGGCTTCTCAAGCAAAGAATAAAATGGGTTGTGACCCAATCTGTCCTGCTGTGACAGAATAACCGCCACCTCCCAATCCTGATAGTCATCCTCCTCACGGCGTACAGACATGCATAACTCTACAAGCTCGTCTCGATCCATGCGCGAAGGAGCTGAACAAGAAGGACCAGCACCAGACCTGACCGACCTACGAGTCGGATGACTCGAGATGTCCACATTCTCGCCACGGATGACATCGCCAAATATCTGAGCCTCTTGCAAATGAACTGGTGGAGCATCCGGAATCACGTACTGACATCTGTCTGTACGGATGCATCCTAAAAACATGGAGTCCAACTCCCTGAATCGTGCCGGGGACCCACTCTTGAACTTGCGCATCTGTGGTGGCACCGTCGCCCACCATTCATCCGATCCTTGGACGGTATCTAATTGCTCGTCCCATCCCCCTCCAGCAATCTGTAGCAGTCTGTTCCAAGGTGCCCAATCTCTTTTCATGTTATCGAATTTATTCTTCATTTGACCAGCGTTGTAGTCCAAGCCGGTCCGCTCGTTGAACGCCTGGGCGATCAACTGATACCATCCGCCAACATTATGTGCGCGCGTACCCAGATGTAATTAGCCTCCACCGAATGCTATCCTCATATCTTCTATTGACATCAGGAATTGCCTATGTAATCTACAAAACCTGAGAAACGTTTAAATATCCAAATTCTAATAAATGCCAACCTAAAAGTCAAGCAACAAACAACATCATTAGAAAATCTACATAAGTTTGATTAACAGAAGTGTAAATTGTTGCTACTATAAAAATAATGTTGCTATCTTTTTTTATTTATCAATTAAATAACATTACAGTATAATAAAAAGGGGAAATTGGGTTGAACCTGTGACAATTTTGAAGTGTGCACATTAAAAAGCATATATAAATCAAAATAGCAGTGTGCATACAAACGTACACAGATTAACTATAGAATTCAGGTTAGCAAACATTGAAAAGTTTTCACAAATTATAATTGTAACCGACAGTAGTTACTAATTTTATTATTTTTGATGCAAAAAGCCAACGTCCCATCGATACAATCAAAGTATGTCAACAAATTCATAACACAAAAATAAATCATAGTATAAGGCTGGTTTTGCATATGCATAATATTTCTGGAGATCCAAACAGTGAATACAAAGTTAGGATGGTGAACTAATCCAACACCATATGTCAAACAAACGCATGAAGATAACAAACATTTGAGAAGGACACAACCCATGATCTGGTTGACTACTTTCAGTTCAATAAAGGGGTGCATGTAAGTGGTAAATGAGAACATATGCAATCTTTGAGTCTATCAACTCAACAACACAACACACCAGATCAACAACCCCACAACCACCCCTTCAAACAAGTCACCCAACTACCTATAGCGAATGCAAAACCGAACCAAATACCAATAAAAATCAACTACACAACTACAACATAGCAAGACAAGACAAATAAAACACAACAAGAAAACTCACCGAGCTGGAGTAGAACAGAGTTGTACCAGACGTGAATGATAAACCGCCTTCGCAGTTGTGGGTACTAAGGTTAAACTCACTAAGTTAAAACAGTGTTTTAAGAGAACAACACATACATAGCTTTGCTAGAGAAGGTGAATCGTGAAATTCAGCAAGGAGTTGACAATGAACTGAAGAAAGTCAAGTGCACCACGTTTAAGAAGTAAAATCCAAACCCAAGACAAGTCGAACCACAGACTTCCTCACGAAAACACACAAACAATCAAAAAAATAGAGAGCACCAACATAACAAACACCCTCACAAGCTCCAGATCCAAAAAGCAACCAGAAAAAACATCCGACAAAACACTCACCAAGTAGAGGAGAACATCTCAGAGCGACCCTCAGATAATTAACCATCAGCCTAGTTGCAAGTGTAGAAGGGGACAACCTTGGTCACCTAGTGTTTGAGCAGCTAGTTAGTAGACCAGAGAAAGGGAGGCTGAAGCAGTCACGAAGCAGACTATTGAAGAGGTCGCCGAGTATAGATCTAGTGACAGCAGAGGCCACCGCGAATTAGGTCGAGAAGTGATGACCAAAGGTGAAGCGGAAAGCACAAATGATGGAGACTTAGATCTGAATGAAAGGGGAAGATGGAGAAAAGATACAAACTCCTTCCTAGTCGACAGTGGAGAAAGCTAAGGAGATGGTGATAAGAAAAGGAGATGAATCAGAGTCGAAGGAGGAGGAATAAAGGGGGCTGCGGTGAAAAGGGGGAAACCCTAATCCCCGTGGAGAACGTCACTGGCGGTGAAAAGAGAAGAGCGGTTGTGAGGATTTCGAATTGGAAAAGAAAATTGGGAGGATGAATTGCGATCGAATGGGGAGGTTTGGGAAGAAGCTGATTCGGTGGCCATTAAATTTAGAATGGGGGAAAAATATATTTTGCTAAGTGAGTAAAAAGAAGGACGATGAAAAAGTATAAACTTGCTCAGTTAAAAGCGCACCTGCTAGTGGAGGGAAATGAAATTTTCGCAGAATGTTCAAAGCGGGCGTGTGGTAGGGGAAACGAAAATTCCAATGTACTCGAAGGACACATCCTCCTTTTGCTCTTTCAAAACGAAAATTCTGAAGATATATTGTTTTAAAAGCCATTTAATATGCTAAGTTAAATGATATATAAAAATTAATTAATTTTATGATTTTCCTTTTCTTTATTTTTTTTGAAAAATTGTATTAAAATATTATAAAAGTAGCTTGAAATTTTTTGTTACAGTATTAAATATTATTTTTTAATTATCAAATATTACTTCTTAATAATTATTTATCACTTCTTATTAGTAATTCTAAAATTTTAATTTCAAATTATTACTTTATTATTAATATTAGTTATTGCATGTTTTCAAATTAACTATTATTTATTATTATTAAATAGTAATATTACTTCTTAATTAATAATTATTACTTTATTACTTCCTAATTGATTATTAATAGTAATTATTAGTTATTAATTATAAATAATCAATATAAATGTATTAAATATTAATTATTAGTTGTTAATTAATTATATTAAAATATAGTCATATACTACAACATTCAAAAAATAAAAGTTGTGATAGACTTTTATTACAACTGTCAAAATAACACAGTTGTTAAAAATAAGTTTATTACAACTTTTCTAGAAAAAAGTTGTAAAAAACATTTATTACAACGATGCTTTTACCACATTTGTAAAATTAAAGTTGTAATATGGTGTTTTTGTTGTAGTGAAAATAACATTGTGAAAGAATCCATATGCATCATAAAAGATTTCTAACCGACTGAAATTTTGTGTCATTTGAGTTTCGCAAAAGGTGAAGAAGAAAAAAAAAACTTTTTGACATAAATAAACGTCATAAAAGAATAAACTTTCGCAACATATGTTATGTTGTAAAAGACCGAGGAGTGCTGCAAATGATTTGTGTCACGAGTTCTCTAGTTTCTTCAATATTTTTTTCAGCATGGCTTTAGCGTTGCTAAATTAATACATTTACGAGATATAATTTCATTATAAAATAACACATTGTTAAAAGCATATACATATATCGCAAGTAGTTATATTTTTGGTGTACAACTAAGGGCACTTTGTTTTCTTTTTTCTAAACTAAAAAATACCATAAAATATTAGGTTATACTTTTCCTAGTAATAAACTTTTTAAGGAGTCATCAATACATTATTTTCGATTCTTTTCACATCGCAAATAATCGCCGACCAACACTGTTTTCAAGATGATCAACTATTGGATAGTTGTAGTTCAGTGGCTGATGGCCATGGAAAATCATGTTGATCAATGGTTGTTCACCACACAAACTGAGTTTACGTAGTGGTTGATTGTCACTTGAAAAGTCTTGGTATTAGGAAGTACATAAAGTATAATGTGTTTATAAATTTTTTCTATGATATTAGAAAAAGGAAACATGTGGGCCCTTCACGACACACTAGTTTTAAACATTACTAGTACAGAATATTTGTGACACTCAAGAACAATACCAAGATTGCTTGAAATGTGTTGCATTTAGCATGTTCATAACTTCGTTAACCTTTTTCTCTGTTTTCGACCCTTTGTAATGGATTCTAATAGAAGATTAACTTCATTCACCACATTCAACTTTGAATTTCCCCTATGCTTGGCATCTAAAAATCCAAATGCGCATTTAATTACCATTGTATTTTATTTTTTTGGCAAGGCCGACTGATTTTTAAAGTGATCCATAATAATTTTTATTATAATAAATAATAAATACATTATTACAAGAGATAAACATTGTACCTAACTACTAGTAATGGTTTTTAAGGTGGTCCGTCCACTATAGAGGTTTTTATAGTAGAGCGTGCACTTCAGTTATTCTAACTAAAAGCATAGGAGCTAATCTAAATGACTAGAATACTCTAAATAATTCCATACTCCATGCAGGGAGTCAATTACCAATTCTGCCTAAAATATACATAGGTACATTGAAAGAACAACAAGAAACACAACTAACAAATTATATAAGACAACACACAATACAATACAAAGGTACGTCCTACGTAGCAAGAATTAACTAAGCTTGTGACAATGGAAACGTACTGAAAGGAACAACACAACCAAAAAAGACTACATAGAAAAGTAGCCCTAGATATCTCGAACAACTCACATGACGACTAAGGTAGTGTTTGATTTTTGAACGAGGCAGTTAAAGTTAGCGTCGGCATCCAACGCATTAGTTGAGGGACCCACATGGATGCCCCTTCGAGACGAACGGTTAGAAAGTTAGCTTTCGCGTCAGCCGATCCTCTTTTCTTACCCTATATATTCACTTCATTTCTCCCGCTTTTCATCACCAAATCCAAAAATTCTAGCTTCAATCTCCTTCATATCGTCGATTATTTCAGGTTTCTGTTATTATATTAGTGTTTTTTACTTTCTTAACTCCGCTATATATATTTTTTCGTAAATTTTGGAAAAAATTCCCAGAATGACAGCAAGTTAGTCCTCCTCTATCCGTTCTATTGCCGAATGGAACAATGACACCACCAATGCTTTTATCGATGTGTGCTTGAAAATCTGGAGTCCCATGCGCATAACATTGGAAATTGGTACCAGCAGATCGCAGTGGCGTTCAACCAGCGCACCGGATTGGACTACAATGCAGGTCAATGAAGAGCAAGTTTGATAAAATGAAAAGAGAATGCAATCCGTGGAATAGGCTGCTACAGATTACTAGCGGGGTGTGGGATGAGCAGTTGGATACTATCGATGGGACGGATGAATGGTAGGCGACAGTGCCACCAGCGTCGCGCAAATTCAAGAGTGGGTCTCCAGCGCGATTCAGAGAGCTAGATCAATGTTTGGAGGCTGCATTCGTACTGACAATGTTATTACATAGTTCTGGCCGCTCCACCAGTTCATCTGCACAAGGCCCAGATCTTTGGTGATTTTATTCGGGGCGATACCATTGAGATCTTGGGTCGTCCCGCTCGTAGGCAGTTCAAGTCCGATGCTGGCCCTTCTCGTTCTGCTCCTTCGATCCATGGATCGAGATGAGCTTATAGGTCTGTGTATGTCAGTATGTCAGGCCAAAGAGGAGTATGCTGAGTGGGAGGTTGCGGTTGTTCTGTTTGAGAACGACAGAAGGGGCCACAACTCTTTTTATTCTCCTATTGACAAGTCCGCACAACTGAGGGGTTGTGTTCTTCATTATGTTCGTAAGCCGCGGGCTGGACAGCTGTAGGCTTCTTATGTATTTGTTGTTGCCTTTTATTTTATAAAATGGCATTTTATGTTGTAATGGTGTTTGAATTATGAAATTTAAATTCTGCAATTTAAATTTTGCAAATAGTATTCTGCAATTTGTATTCCGCGATTGGTATTATGCATTCAATAATAATTATACTAAACACAAATACAAAAACAATAAAATAATAACTTCACCCCTTCCAATTTGCCTCTTTCGTAAAAAAATACATTCCCCGTTCGCAATAATTCCCTTCAAATGCCCCTTTTAAATTCTCCTTCCAAATAACACTTTCCGTTCAAAATCAAACGCAGTCTAAAGGACCACGGCATGCCGTTAATGACATGGAACAAAGAAGTTCCAAAGAACACCATAGCATGCCAACCACAGATACAACATGAAGCACGGAATGACCAAAGGACAAGATTTGACAAGGCATAAGCACAGGACTATTACAGCCGCATCGACCAATTTCAAAGTAGAAATGACTTGAGACAACATGACCTTACCCAAACGCAAAACAGCAGAACAACCACTGTCATAAAGCCAAAGAGTAAGGCCTGACATAAACACGCTTGACACATCAAGAGGCAGCGCCATCATCCATACGATTTGTAGCCGGAGCAAATCCATGACTAACCCATCCAACACAAAGAAATCTGGCAAAGACTCTGGTTGGTGTTGTTCGGCAATAACAGAGAAAGTGTGCTGCTATTCACACCCCAATTTCCTCTTCTGGCCACCAAAACTAAAGGCCACCATAAAGAATATAATTTTCCTCTTTCAGCTACCGTACGTTAAAAATATTAATATGAACAGGCACCCCACTACGGAACGAAAGCTTCGGTTTCTTCCTGCCGAATTTACAATCATATTTCGGTTGGTAGTAGCCGTACGGTTGCTTCCTGCCGAATTCATATTGTTAATTCGGTTGATTATGGCCGAATGAAGAAAAATGATGTGGTGGCCAGAAGTGTAAAAAATATAATCAAGTTTATTAAATTTTGTGTGGTGGCCAGAAGAGTAAATTGGGGTGTGAATAGCAACACACCAGAGAAATTGCCACCACAAAACAGGAAAAACTCGAGCATAACTTCACAAATATCGTCGTGCATTGTGACAAATAGATGTGGAAAGTCAAGCCGAACACCACCACATCCTCCACTCGATTCCAGCGAGAAAAGAACCAAAAACCACCGGTGCATCCACCAAAACCCTAACACCTCAAAATACATTACCCGCAGCAGCTGTAGACAGTCTCGAGGGAGGGACAACATAACATGTGATTGGCCTAGCAGGATTTCGAAGGGGAAGCTGTTACCGCGCAAAATTGAGACTCGTGAATCCTCAAAAATCAAAAGAGGATTTGAAAAGACATACAGTGAAACAGAACTGAGAATCGGAATAGGGGAATTGACTGGAGAGCCACAGCAGGCCACTAGGCACGATGAAAGCAAAAATAAGAAGATGAAGGCAAAGAAGATGGAGAAGAGAGACGGGTTCGTAAAGAATTGAGGCTGAAGAAAAAAGGAACGAAGGGAGAGTATTTCGTCGCCAATTCCAGCGTCTTGCTCGAAGCTTTTGAATAATTAGATGGGCTTATCATTGTATTTTACTATTGTGCATACCTATTATATAATAGTAAGCATTAAAAAAAGGATAAATTGACAGGAATAATCCGAAGTTTGACGTGTCTTTCCATATTAATCCGAAGTTTGGCTTATTTTTAATTAATCCTAAGTTTGTTGGTCCCTTTCCATATTGATCCCGATGACTTATTAACTTGTTGTAGCCGGTTATCAAACTTAAATTCGTCTTCCCCAAACTAGTCTCCCACTCCAGAAAAAACATTTGAGGAAAACGAATTTAAGTTTGATAATCGGCTACAACAAGTTAATAAGTGATCAGGATCAATATGGGAAGAGACCCCCTAAGCTTGGGTTTATTTAAAAATAATCCAAACTTCGGATTAATACACGTTAAACTTCAGATTATTCCTGTTAATTAATCCTAAAAAAAATTGAAACTCTCTCATTAATTCTAGGAGTATTTTCTCTTTAACTTTTTTTAATATTTTATTTTTAAATTAGTTTGTTGCTTTATAGTTATTTACTAATTCTCTAATTCACTTTATCTCTTTCTTCATTTTACATTTTGGAATGAACATTATAAAGTTTATACAATTATATATAAATAATGTATCAATTCTCTTCTAACATTTTATATTTATGTCTGCATATATAATTTAATTACATAACCAAAAATTTAAGTTGTCTAAGTGAACGTAATTAACTAATATCTTTTGTAATACTAAAGAACAAAATTATGTGTTTTTACTTCAGATACCTACAATTTAAATTTTCTATGTTAATTTACAAAATGCTTATCGCTCCTTTTCTAATATTTTACACTTAAGGCGATATGTTATAATTACATAATATAGAAACTATTAAAATAACATAAGGAAACTATTATTTGTTGATTCGTCTAATAAATCACATCAATATTAACCACGCTCATAATATGGAGATAATATTCCTTCTCACATTTGTTGTCAAGTTCCTATGTTGTACTGGTACGGAAGTGATTCTTCCTTCCTCCTTTTTGGTAGCTTTGGCAATATGTAATTGTTCGGGATTTTTTGGTTCAAGACGACTTAGAGGAAGATATTCCCGTACTTCAGACTTCAAGGACTACATAGTAGATTCTTTCAGACAATAGTTCAACCCACTAGGTACAAACAATTTATCGAACTATCGACTTTTAGGATTCAACGAAGCCTTGGAACATCGTAATAAGATTCAAAGTTTGCAAGACTTTGATCCGACCAAGAACACTCTAAAAATTTAATTTCTGATGATGCAATGTATAGAAAAGAATAAAGAGGAAGAAAATAGTACTCTGCAATGGTTCAAAAACGTTACAAATTGAAATTTTGCAACACTTTTTAGGCGTCAGTAATGGTGCTGTGGAGTTTGGAGGAAGAAGAAGAATAGAAAAAGTGATATGGAACACTTTCCAAGCATGGCTATTTATAAGGGCGGAGGGAAACGACTGTTCACCAAGCATCATGACCGTTTGGAACGGTCATATCCATTCCAATTTTCAATGATGCGTCTCTTTGTTTCCAACAGCATAAAAGCGATGCAAAATTCCCACCTCATTGAAATTTTAATTTTCAAGTTTGGTTCTTAACGGGTAAAAATTTGGCCTATTACCGTTTATTCTTAATCCAAAATATGTTTTTTGGATCCAGACCCAAGCTATGTACCCGACCCAGTTCGATAAGATGTTCGGCGGCGACACGTGCGTGTGTGGTGCATGATTTCCCTTCTCATAACAAAACACACATTTGGGAGCCCGAAGGTCCCAACTTTCTCATAAGAAAACTATTCTTATACAACAATATTTTCTCAGATACCCATGATGTGAGAAAAATGATTTCTTCCTTCCTTCTTTTCTCTCTTCAAAAACAAACCGAATAACCCAAATTATTTTGAAAATTTTCAACAATATCCCCCATTTTCAAAATAAGATATATTAAATAAAGCGGATGGCTGAATCACTAGAGCAACTTCCTACATACCCAAGTAGGATCAAACCAATGTAGTTCTAAGATCAAGTTTTGCATCATTGTGGAAACAACATATAAATAAAAGGTATCTTTTGGATTTGAACCTTAACTTAGTGCAAACCATTCAAAGTCTTATCGAGATTCTATGGTGAACGAATCTTAAACCAAATATCCCTTATGATAATGGAACAATCACACATTTTGTTTTCTTAGGTAAAGTGTTATGTATTGCTCATCACATTAATGGCCATGTGCCATTAATCTTGTGTCATGTGTCTACTTTAGAAAGCGGTCTTACTTTCCTTGGAAACAGTCTGATTTCCATACTCATATAGGTAAGTCTCTTCAGGTGTTTCTGCGATACACCTTTTAAGGTTTCTAAACTTATCAAGAACGTTTATCCATCCTTTATTCTTGTAGAATCCATGAGATTATTGATTTAGTGTTCCATAATCATTCTCTTAACTTATTGGTACCCATTGAATTTTGTCTATCCATTTCAAGACATAAGTTGGGTAACCATTAATAATGTTTAATCTTCATTCACAAACCTTAGTCCCATTTCTTTTGATTTTATAGAAACCATTACCTTTGGAAGATCTATTATGAGTGGGTCAGCCTCGTTTTTCTTTGTCTCTATATAGTCAACAGTTATTGCTCCACTTTTGAGTAATTGTCTTTAACATTTGATGTCTTAGGCTCACATGTCTAGACTTCCCATTATATGTTTTATTAGAAACATTGTATATCATCGCTTGATTGTCACAATTAATCAAGACTACTGGAGATGGCTTCTTCCATAATGAGATTTCCATTAAAAAAATTCCTAAGCCATTCTTTTTCCTTACATGCATCTGCTAATGCAATCAATTCTTAAAAAATTGTTGAGTCAGATATAAAGGTCTGCTTCTTGGAAGCTCGAGACACAATAGTGCCTCCTAATATAAATATCCATCCAGTAGTAGCACTACAACAAAATTGATCTTTTAGGACAATTTTATGTGTCGCAAAAAATAAAACTTGCATCCTAAAAGATAACTAGCGACACTAAATCTTGCGTCGCCCAAGCGTCGCAAATGGTGCAGACGCAAATAAAACTTTTCGTCAGAAATAAGTGTCGCAGAAAAGTTTATTTTTATGACATAATTTTTGTTGCAAAAATCTGGTTTTGTGCCGCAAATAGTTTGTGTCGCCAATGTTATAGCTTCCATAGTGTTTATTTGCGACACGTCATTAATGTCATTAAAAAGTGTTAAATGCGACATAAAAATATATTGCAAAAACTTCAATTTTTACCGACACCTATTTACGTTGCGCTTAAATAATTTTTAAACAACATATAATTACGTCGCTAATGATGTTTGCCTTTATAACATCTAACTAATACGTACTGTTAAAGCTGCTTAAAATTAATGATTTCAAAACCACAAAATCTTCTAAACCACAAAATCAATTGTTCTCCACACCCTTAATCATTGACGCTGTTATTTTATTATGAACTGCAAGATATATATTTTGTGCACAACATTTTCCCTTGCAGTTCTTACGTATAAGAAACACTTGTAAGCATCTCACGTTGCAAGCAATTAACTTCAATGTTGAACCAGTTTTACACATCCAACACAAAGAATATTAAAATGGAAATAAAATACAATTTTTTGCTATTCACTTTTCTATGCTTAACAAGAATCACTGCAAGCCACTGTTAATAACTAGTATAAAGTGTAAAACCATTGCTACGAATTTCTTATCCCAAGTACCAAACCCCCTTCTTGAGTCATATGGTTACAAACTTTATAAAGGGTAAAAACATTGGCAGCTCCATAAGAAAAATGATAAACATGAAATGACAAACAAGCAAATTCAACTCTTTCTTTGCATTGCTCATTATTGTGGAACTCTCTGGCTCACTGTAGATATGGCTTCCTTTGCACCAAGTCAAGTAATTTTTTTGGTCATGCTCTCTTATTTTCTTCTCACTTTTCCAGATTGGAGGTTTTACCAGAATAAAAGCACCAAATGTATGATGTCAGGATTATAAGAAAGCAAACAAACATATGTAATAAATATTAGATGAAAAGGTGTTGTTAGAAAATGAAATCCACCTCTTTTTATGATGATTGTGCTTCAGGTTGTGCTTTTTCATCCATTGCTACATAGAAAAGAAGAATAAAAACATGGTTTGTTGCATAAGAGTAACGAAATCCTTGGCAGAAATTGAGTAAAGCACAACCATATTGTAGTTCAGACAAAGATTCTAATTTGCATGTAACAGATCTTCAAGCTCCAATGAATTACTATTCTCGCAGCAATAACAATAACCTACAAGTTTAATGACAATTAGCCTATAAACTTTGTACATAAAAACAAACAACATTAATGTGAAAAAGAAGAGATTTCTCCAATAATCATTAATCAGCATGAAAAATTCCCAACTGATAAAAGAAACAAATGATGGAGTGAAACTAGATGTGGTGCCGATTCATACTCAAGTGCTACCTTTAATTGTGATCCGTTGTTAATCAATATTCAATGCAACCCAGCGAATAATTATAATTTACATGTAAAAACAAAAACAAAAATGATATTATCGTAGTGCTAGCACTTAATTTCTAGACTTTGGCAGCATACACACACACCATACCGAAATTTGGATCTCTATCCCTTTGTATTTCTAGAATTTTGTGATTCATTAGCCATCTAGATTAAAAAAACTTCTTGCATTGCTTTCATTGCCATTTAGAAATGTAATTTACAGGAGTTAGGTAAGACTTGAATATCTTATTATACATTCTAGGTACATGTACAACTGAGGTAGTCATAATGCTAGAGACAAACAATCATTAGTATTTTATAGCTTAGCAGCCTTGTTAACGCATGCAACTCTTTGTTCATGTAAATAGAGCATATATGGTGAATCTCAAGATTTTTCCATTGAAATTTTAGTTTACATGTATGAGATTTGAATTACATAAACAAAGTCAAGCATGACTCACTGATGCAATCATAAGTTATTATTTATATCTTTTCTGCATGAACAGTGAAGATTAATTTGTTTTTTATAGTTAATCGGCACTTTAGTTGTTTTCTTATCAATTTAGATTGCAATACTATATAATGAGATCCACTAATTGACAGTTCTAAAAAATTATTTGACAAACAAAAGGTAACTTTAATCACATCTATGATAAATGATATAAGGATTAACTATGAATCATTATTTTCCTGGACCATTGACTACCGATCTAGTTGAATTATGTGAATTCCTGTTATAAGTTAAATATTGGAAAATACTGCATAAAACACTACAGCAATAAGTAACAAAACGCGTATAAGACAATGCTAATTAAAACTTGAAATCCATGTCTAACAGTATTGCATATAAACTGATGGCAACTATAATCTTAAGGCAAAACACATACTTCTTGTTTTATTGGCTTACGCAATAACAGTAGGACATACATTCATTTTAGAAAATGATAAACATGAAAATGACAGCGTATAAGATAACAAGCAAAACCTAGCATTTATTTCTTCATGTGTAATATTGTCTATTTCAATGTATTCCTTTAGCATATAAGATAGCATGACCTTAAAAAAAAAATCTTTATTCCTTCATGTATTTCTCTTCTTTTATCCTACTTATCTTTACTTCAAACTTGTTTCCCTACCACAGAAAAATTATTTTTATAGTCAACAGGAATTATATATATATATATATATAGAAAAATTAATAACTTTTTTAATTTTACGCATGTATAAAATTTTACTTAGTTTGTATTTTCGGGGGGGGGGGGGGGGGGGTAGTGATTTCATAATATTACAGGACAACAGCTCCATGACAGGATGAAAACCTAGCATATACACAGGTGTAGTCAATAATTTACATACAATATTGCTTTTATTATGCTTGATTAATAATCTCCATTTCCAGCTAAAATATATGAATCGAGAACATAAGCAAACTAATCAAAAAATGGACCATTGACGAATGAAGAAGCTTTCGTGCAGATACAAGTGGTCCATACGGCAAATTGTGCTAAGCACCGTTGACAGACGCAAAACAAAAAAGTCACATATAGACTTTATTTCATTATATTGGCAACAAATGGGGTATGTGAAAACTACAGTATACCAATTTTCTTTTCGTTTGTAACATCTAGGGATATCAAACAATATCAGTAAATTTTCAATACAATATGAACTGATCTCACTATAAATGAAATTATAGTGACATATCAACTTACTACTGGTAAGCTGCATTCTTGTACTATACTACTACTATTATTACTTTGATGATGTGGTAGTTATCCTCTATGTGATGAGTGCAGTCTTATTCTACTAGATTTATAAAAAGAAATATCAACACCTTTAATTGGCCATGCTACCTAAGTAGATTGAAATGCATGTAGAATAAAGGATCATTGCATAGATGATCAACAAGAACGGTAACACGTAAATAGGGTTTCAATTATGAGTTCATGTTTTTGCCCTATTTTTTTGTGATATGATACAAATTTTAAGGAAGAGCTTCAATGCTCAACTATTTACCGCTAAAAGGGTTAAGAATTGTTACGTTTGAGGTGTGCTACAGATGTAGCAGAAGTGTATTGCAAAGTGGGTATTGTTGCAAAGGAATGGAACTTAACTGAGAAGCTACTATTATTGCAAGAGAAAATGGAGCTTGGCCCAACAGAAACCAAAGCCTATAACAAAGTAAACTAGACGAATGTGATTAGATGGGAGCTAGATTGCGTAGACAATAAACTAAGT
Organism: Allium sativum; assembly: GCA_030737875.1. Classification (NCBI taxonomy): domain Eukaryota; kingdom Viridiplantae; phylum Streptophyta; class Magnoliopsida; order Asparagales; family Amaryllidaceae; genus Allium; species Allium sativum. Next base: position 226,333,799 of record CM060919.1, on the reverse strand, counting down.
GTAGACTAGATGCCGAGCTATAAGATATTGCTGCACTAGCCGAAGAACAATGAATTTTAGCTATCTTGCTTCATCGTAGCAATTATGGGAAAATTGTAGAACTGCATATCGTGCATGTGAACATAACTGCACTGAATTGAGGATGAGACTAGGTGTAAAGATAGATGCTGAAAATTGATCAGAGCTGCTAGCAATGAAGTACAAAAGTAGTTGATAGTTAATGGCTAGTATTTGATGAGTTTGGAACCATTTTATTTACATATATTACATGTTATTCAGTATACAAACTATTTTATTTTGATTGCTTTTTGATATAGATTTCCTTACCTTTTTTCTCATATATATATATATATATATATGTATGTATGTATGTATGTATGTATATATATATATATATATATACCTTATTAATGCAGTTGTTTGCTATAGTAAAAAATGGTTGAAATGTACTATATCAGAAGAGTTGTTTTATTTCTTATTATCTTAACTTATATATGTGAATTTATAATGGCTTAGCAAATTTGTGGCAATATAAAATTGTAAATCAAATGACTTGCTTTAAAATTTAATTTATATATTTTTACATATCCTCTATCTTAAGGGAAGTTATACGTTTTCAAACTTTTATTTTAAATTTATTCATTTTCAAGGAAAATCAGTAAAGAAATATTACAAAAAAAGGTAAGCTTAAATTTGAAATTACAGCGAAAATCACCAATAAAATAAAACAAACCAAAATATAAATCATCTAAGAAGACATCCATGTTGTCTGTCCCAGGAATTGCAATTTAAAATGATTGTGCACATATTATTATCACTGAATTATTAAATAAAAACTAAAATTTTGTTACAAACAGTTGATTTTCTACTAGGTTTCAAGCTTTTGGGAAAGGAATAACTAACATAACATGTTTTAAAGTAGTCGATCACCTACAGCTGGAAAAAGTTGGTATGCTAAGTCTAAAAAAAAAATCATTTGTAATTTTACCTCCAAAAGGATGTAATCTTGATTTGGCCACTCATGTCCATAATGATGATGTCAATAGCAATATACTGTCTATTGTGATGAGTTGGATACAACTGCAAATTATTTCTTTTGTTGCTCGTTGGATATAATAGCTAACTGCGAACAAGATCAAATATAATCGAATACCTTGAGCCATAACTATAAAAAAAACATACATAACTAATGAGCATCTGAAGTTATGATTATAAACTTGAAGATATCAAGAGTTAAGTTCCAATTAAAGAAAGACTTCAACCAAAACACAACACTTGTTATGATAACAAATTCAAGCAGATTTTCAATAGATTTTCTTGTCGAATAAAAAGAACAACACAACTTGTTTTGGTGCTAGAAACTCAACGTTTAAATGCTAATGTAACAAAAGTAGTATAATTCTCATCACCAATTTTATTAACAAAGAAATAAAGACATCTTATTAAAACTTAAGTACCAGAAATTTTCATTCTAAAAACCGAATTCTCAAATAAATTGTGTGTTAGTATTGTTTTGTTATAACAATTTCTGCTGCTCCTGATTTATTTATTCTGAGCTGTAGCTAATCCAAAGAAATTATTTACCACACATATCTAAATTTAAACAATTCCTTTTCGTTTTAATAACACCTTTGGTGATACAACTATTATAAAGGATAATTGTAATCGTCATTAACCACTGATTAAGAGGAGAAATTTAAGTACAAGATTCAAAATGAATCAAATAGCATTCAAGATTCAATATATTCACTATATACTGATTCGATTCCTTAAGATTTCATCTACTCGGACAATATAGAAGAAACGAACAAATAATTAACAAGGAAATAAAAATAAAGGAGAAAAAATACTAAATTTTACCTTAATAGAAAAGCCGATTTAATAACAACTGCAGATAGGGCGACGGTGAGAAACAATCAATCGTCGATTTTGAGTGGAATAAAGAAAGTCGCCGAATTTGAGGGCGCGAGAAAACCCTAGCCGCCCATTCGAGGGAAACGATGACTAACTAGTGAGAAAACCCCAAAATAAAGAGTCGTAGGATTTAGGGTTAATTTACTGCATCGGTATTAGGAATTCTGTTTTAAAAAAGCAACAAATAATAATACTCTTTTGTGCAGATTGGTAAAGAATAGCTACTTTAATAATTTTCCGCTCTGACGTAATGTTGTATTATTAGTTCAGAGTATAAGTAGAAACATATAATTAAGACGTGAATAATCAATTTTTTTTGTGACATCTGTAATATGTAGTAAATGTTAAAATTAATGCTTGAACAATATAATTTTAATTTCCATGTTTAATTGCGATGCATGATACCATCATAAATGGTATGAATTTATGATTTGAGTCATTTACTACCAATATTACTTGCGACATAAGAAAGTATTTTAAATATTCATTTTTGGCGACATATATTTTTACATCGTAATTATTTGCGTCGCTAAAAGGCGAAATTGTTGTTGTGTAGACTTGGATTTGGATTCAACATTGTTCCAGGTCGCATCGCTATATCCTTCTATTACATCAGGATATCCTTTATAAGATAAACCATAGGTAATGGTTCCTTTAAACAAGCTAAAACTATGGAAATCGCTGTCCAATGTTCGAAACCTGGGTTACTCATAAATCGACACAATATGCTTATAGCATGTGCTATGTCTGGTCTAGTGCAATGCAAAGCATACATAAGACTCTCGGTAACACTGGAATACTCTATTTGAGAAATGGTACGTCTATTGTTCTTTTCTAATTTAATACTAGGATTTAAAGGAGTTGGTGCTGGTTTGTCATTATAGTGACCATATTTCTATAGGAACATCTCAATGCAATGAGACTGAGTTAGTAATAACTCCCCCTCATTTCTAATGATCTTAATTTTCATAATTACATCTGCCTCTCCTAGATCTTTCATATCAAATTTAGAAGATAGAAACTTTTTAGTTTCATTCACATAACATATATTAGAATGAAATATCAGCATGTCATCAATGTATAAACATATTATAACATAACCGTTGTTGTTCGATTTGTTATAAATACATTTATCAGCATCATTAACAATAAATCCATATGACAATGCAAATTTATCAAATTTCTCAAGCCATTGCATAAGTGCTTGCTTCAGGCCATAAAGAGATTTTTATTAATTTGCAAACTTTCTTTTCTTGGCCTGGGGTTTTGAAACCTTCAGGCTGTTCCATATATATCTCATCTTCTAAATCTCCATTTATAAAAGTTTTCTTTACATCTATTTGATGTATGATCAAATTGAGAATTGATGCAAGTGCTATTAAATAACATATAGAAGATATGCAAGCAACTGGAGCATACGTATCAAAATAATCAACTCCTTGCCTTTGATTATACCCCTTAGTAACTAATCTGGCTTTAAACTAATCAATGGATCCATTTGTCCTCAACTTTTTTGTAACGACCCAGATTTTTCGATCATTTAAATTTGAATGTTCAAATCTGTTTTATATATTATATTAGAAATATAATTGAATTTTTATATAGAATTTATAATTAAACGAAGTCTTAACATATAAATTTATATTTGATTTAAAACGAACTTGAAATGGCGCGGTAGTTAGTAATATTGAGTTTTGAACTTCAATTGAATATACAAAATCCATTTTAAGTCGGAATTCTGTGAAACAAGAAATGTTTAAATCTATTTGATTATATTTTTCTAATAAAAGAAAAAAAAATGGAGATTTCATATTATAAATTGTGAGTTATGTTCAATTCAAATTTTAAAATAGTTGCTATGAAATCATTTTTAAAATATAATGTTTATTTAATATTATTTAAAAGGAATTTTTATATAATTTGGACGTCGTTTAACCCGGAATTGTTAATATTGAGTTATGATTCCACATTGGTTGAATTTGAAGTGATATATTATTCCATTCGGATATATTCGACAATAATAATTCTTTATTATTAAATTTAACGGTTTTAGACTTTATTTAATATTTAATCGATATTATATAAGCCTTAAGAATAGCCGTTCTTTAAACGACCTTCGTTTTCAACGAAACGAATTTATTGCAATACGCATAGTTAATTACTGCAGGATTTTCGATTTGGAGCCAATAAGAGTTGTTTTATTAGCAGACGAAAATCTAATATGAACTGATGAATATAATTGAAATTAAAATAACATTTATGTGCAAATGGAGTCAAAATCCGACGAAATTAATTTCATTGGGACCGGAACGTCAAGACGTAGCAATATATTTATTTTCGTGGAATTTTGAATTTGGTGTGGCAGTGCGTATATTTAACGGTAGCGTAAGTAGCTATAGGACTTATTAACAGTGTACAAAATCAAATTATATATATATATATATGACTTAACCTCTAAGCAACCAAGAAAAATAGAAGCTACCCTATATTTTTAATTCTTCTAGCCTACCCCATGCCCAATGCACTATCTCCCATTAAAATAAAAACACACTGCCTGGTTTCTTCTTTTCAAAACGTGCCTATAATGATTTTTGTATGCCCTAAAAGCAGCTGCTCCCTACAAATCTATACGGGAAACCGCATACACTACACCATATATGTTAATTAAGCTATGCTATTAGCCGTATCTAAAGCCGGTAGACACGGCAAAAATCCGTATAAAAAAATGGCGTGTTAAATTTTTAGATATGGCTATAAACCGTATCTCACTAGAAATAACATACGGCCGGTAGCCGTATCTAAAGCTTACTCAGACACGGCCTTTGACCGTATCTATATATATGTGTGCACACACACACACACATATATCTCTTTGTGTGTGTGTGTGTGTATATATATATAAAAACAGAAACTATAGCACATATTTTTCATAACACCGCATATATACCACAATTTATACACAAGAATAACACGATATATATATACGCACACATACTGAAAGCATTACAAGATCGGTAATAAATTTATTTATACTTCGATCTTCTATATTTTTAAATGGCGTCTAACCTTAATTCCATCGATCCCAAACCATCGAATGATTTCAACCTTGATAATCAGGATGAAGAATCAAAGAAATCGGATGAAGGTTAGCAGGAGGTTCGCAAGAGACGAAAGTCCTTTCCACAGGTGGCCAAACAGGATGTACCTAAACCTAATCAACAAGCGAAAGGAAATAATCAACAAAATAAGGGATCCAATATTATTTTTAAATCAGGTACTCGATCATGGGCAGCAGCTGTTGCAGGTAATACCAAGATTAATGGCAGCATGACTAACTTTGAGATTTCATTGGATGAAGATGGAGAATATGCAGATCTTGATGATCTTATTTTTGATGAAGCCAAAAACATGTGGAGAAACTCTCTCTCTCTCTCTCTCTCTCTATATATATATATATATATATATATATATATATACTTAGTTGGCAGAAGGCCATACTACGTTCATTTGAATGCATACATTAGAAGAGAGTGGTAACCGATCGAAAGGAAAATGGGATGCTTTTGCAAGGGAAAACGGTTTTTATTTGATCAAGTTTGAACTTGAAGACGACTATAACAAGTTGCATAATGATGGCTCCTGGTTCATGGACAGTAAATTGATCTTCACTAAACGTTGGGAACCAAACCTAAGACTTGAAAGAGATATGCTTGAATCACATCCTGTATGGATAAGGTTAATTAATTTGGACCTATCATTGTGGAATGCACGTGGAATTTGTAAATTAGCCAGTTTAATTGGTACCCCACTAGCTATGGATGATCTTACCAAAATGTTAAACTTTTAAATTATGCAAGAGTACTTGTTGATATGAAAGAAAACAGAGAAAAGAAAGCAAAAATCAGAGGCAAAGACAAATGTGGCAACATTTATATACAAGAAGTGGAATATGAATACATGCCCCCCATTTGCACTAGTTGCAAATGTTTTGGTCACGCTTCTGACCAATGTAACACAGTAGTTAAACCTGTTCGACAGGTGTGGGTTGTGAAGGATTCAAAAAAAAATTCTGAGGATGAGCATCAGTAGCACAAAAATTCTAAAGAGAAGAGTCAGTAGCACAAAAACACTGAAGTTCTCAGTGACAAAACAGCCGATGACAGTACTTCCCTAAACTGTACAAGTACTAGAGATGATACTGAAGCTACTCAGGTGGTGGTTGCCACACCTGATCTGGTGGAACAGTCTGATACATCTGCTGCACGAGTACAAGTAATTCATCTGTCTCCTGATCATTCACAGCAGAAAGATATCCAGGATCGTGAGCCTGAAACAGTTGAAGAATTAAAAAGGTTAAATATTTCTTTAGAAAACAATGAAAATGAAAATGAAAAGGAAGCTAAAGACAGTAACAAAAACTACACAAAACCAAATCCAGAATTCCTGCAGCAATTCAATACACATCAGAGAATTATTGAGGCTGCAAATAGAGGTCGTGGTTTACCTCCTTGGGATTTGAGGAGTAAATCCCAAAACTCTAAATGTCGCTGATAAGCTGGAATGTGAGAGGTCTAAATAACGATACCCGACTGTTAGATCTCCACAATCTTAGAAGGAACCTTCTTCCTTCGTTTATGGGTATATTGGAAAACAAACTTATTGTAGATAATCTATGTTTTTTGTGTAATCAGTTAGGGAGTGAGTGGGATTAAGTAAATAATAATGAATTCTCAGATAAAGGCAGAATTCTTGTTGTTTGGTGTAAATCAGTTTAGAGTTATACACTTCTTGATAAAGATGATCAACAAATTACTGTCTCACTTAACAACACTGGAGGACTAAAAATTTGTGTTACTGTAGTTTATGCCAGGAATAACATCAGAGAAAGAACTAAACTTTGGGATAAATTAAAACTGTTGGCACAAAATGTGCAGGATCCTTGGATAGTAATGGGAGATTTCAACGCCATTCTCAAACCTAGTGAAAAACAAGGAGGTGTTACCGTTAGAGTTTCCCAGTTGTCAGAGTTTAATAGCTGCATTGTATCATCGGGATTGGTCGAACCAGTCCACTGTGGCCTACAATACACACGGAGAAGTGGTGAAAGAAGGAAAATCTCTTGTAAGCTTGACATAGTTCTCATTAACTCTGTGTGCGTGAATACATTTTCAGATTTGAAAGTGAATGTGTTGTCGTCATCGACAAGTGACCATTGTCCTATACATGTTAGTTTGATTGAGAGGAACAATGAAGCTAAGGGGAAGCCTTTTCGATACGCAAATCATTGGAAATTAATAAATGGGTACCATGAAGATGTTGATAGTCAAAGTTTTCCACTATCTTCAACTAATCATATGTTTCATCTCCTTCAATTTCTTAATAACTCCAAAGCAAAGATTAAGGAATGGAACAAAACTCGTGCGAAAGAGGATGATCATATCAATATACTTGAAAAGAGGAATGATGAGCTTCTGCAACAATTAGACGGTGGGGATGATAGTGATGAAACGTGGGGGCAATATTAACAATGCAGACATGATCTTAATGAAGCTCTGAGGATTAAGGCAGTTGAGCTAAAACAAAAAGCCAAAGAGAAGTGGATGACTGATGGCGATGAATGCACAAATTTTTTTTATACTAAAATGTCAATTAGACGAAACACTAATTTTAATTTTCAACCTCTTGACTAGGATGGCAATGCGTTAACAAACATGAAGAAATTTGAAGAGGAAGCAATGAATTATTTCAATGATCTGTACAATGGCGAATGTGAAACTGACTTACCCAATGTCATTCCCCGTAAGTTGCTGAATTCCAGGGGGCGCATAATGCTGTGCAGGAGAGTTGCCGAGGAGGAGTTGAAGGAAGCTACTTGGTCCATTTGTGTTGACTCCGCCCAAGGGCCCGATGGGTTCGGGTCCGGTTTCTTCCATAACCATTAGAGTGACCTAAAAAATAATTTTCTATCAGTGATACAAGAAGCATTCAACTCAGGTAAAATTATCAAAGAAATCAATCACACTTTTCTTTGCTTGATCCCAAAAAATGAGAAACCTGCTAGAATTGCCGATTATAGACCTATTGCATGCTGTAACGTTGTGTACAAAATCCTGAGTAAAGTGTTGTGCAATAGGATAAAAGTGGTATTGCTGGATATGATTGCTGAATGCCAAAGTGCGTTTATTAAAGGTAAAAGTATATCAGAAAATTCCTTATTGGCACATGAATTAATTAGAAATTTCAACAAGAAAGGGACTGATAAATTTTGCCTGAAAGTTGATTTGCAAAAAGCTTATGATAAAATTAATCGGCATTTCATTGTTCATATGTTAAAGGCTATGGGTTTTCCTGAGAAAATTGCTAGGCTGATTTCTGAATGTATTCAAACACCAACTTTCTCTATTCTAATTAATCGAGTACCAAAAGGCTTCATTACCAGTAACAAAGGTGTACGACAAGGGGACCCTCTTTCCCCTTACTTATTTGCAATCGCTATGGTGTTTTTTACACTTCATATGGAATTAGCGGAGTATGCAAAAGAGATTCAACCAATTCATAACATCCAACCATCCATTAGCCATCTGTTGTACGCGGATGACCTAATAATTTGTGTCAAGTCAAATATTAAAGCGGCGACTAAGATCACTAATCTTTTTGAATGCTTGGGGAAGTATGTTGGTCTTAAGATGAATGAGCAGAAATCCAAGTGCTACTTCAATAAATTTTGTGTGAACAAGAGAGTCGTGCTTGACACTTTGGGGGTGAGGGAGGGTTAATTGCTTGTGAAATATCTTGGTGTTCCCCTTTCTTCAAATAAAATTACTGATAGAGAATGTGCGGAGCTTGTTACTAAGATAAGGGAGAGACTACAAGGATGGAATTCCAGATTACTATCATTTGCAGGTAGAATTGAATTAGTGCACACAGTTATTCATGCAAAAATCAATTTCTGGCTGCAGACTTTTCAAATCCCTAAAGCATCAATCAACAAAATTGAAAGAGTTTGTGCAGATTTCATTTGGAAGGGTGGTTTACATAAAATTAAATATGATGATCTATGCAGACCGAAAGAAGAAGGAGGTGTAGGACTGAGACGATTAAGAGACATGAGAGAGGCATTCACATTAAAACAAGCATGGAAAATCATAAATGGTCAAGGCTTATGGGCTAGATGGATGAGGAAAAGATATATTAGAGACAATTTCTGGACTATGGCTAGTGACAAAAATGCATCGGCAACGTGAAGCAATTCTCAGAATTAGAAATAAGCTAGCAGCGAATTGTGAACGGGAATTTGCCAATGGTAACGACACCGACTTATGGAGAGACCCATGGATAAAAGGAAGATCTTTGATTGACTCTTTGGGATGGGATACATTTTTAGCTTTTGGCTGCCCCAGTCAAATTGTTAATCTCATTATACATGAAGGCAATTGGAACTGTGATAGACTACCATGCAATTCTGAAATGAAAAAAGACATAGAATACATGCCGCTGTTTATAGACAGAGAATTTGACAAGTGGAAGTGGGTTTCAAGCAATGAAATCAATCTAAAAAATGCGTGGAATGCATACAGAATTTTTGAATCGAAAGTGAATTAGCACAACGTAATCTGGGACAAATTGTTTCCCCCAAAAGTATCACACACGACATATAAAACTTTGCTATCTCGTCTACCAACTAGAGACAGACTTTTCAATTGGGGTATAATTACAAATAATAATTGTACCTTATGCGACAATAACATTGAAACTCATCAACATCTGTTCTTCCAATGCAATTTTTCTAGTGAGATTCTTAAAAGTATTCAGCAAAGTTTCAATTTTGCGAACCAAGATACAAACTTTCAAGAAATTATTGCGTACTTGGCTTTGAATTGGACGAATGTAGATGCTAAAATTAAAATATACGGCATTTGTGTGATTACTACTTGTTGGTGGATATGGAAGGAGAGGAACAGTCGTGTATTTCAAAACAAACGAAGAACAGTAAGTGTGATTATCAAATTAATTGAAGCTGAGACCAATTTAATACTACGAACAAGGAGGAGAAGACTCACTACATCAGAGGCAGTACGATTATCTCGTATTGAAGGAATGGATCGAGAGGGTTGGCAGGAATCACGGCAAGAAGCTCAAAACCTAAGACCGCCATGAATTCCTCGCTGAAGATGAAGCCATATTAAAAAAAAGCATTATAAGATTTTTCATAACACGCACACAGTGTATGTACATACAAACATATATATACAAGGAAACTATCAAATATTTTCATCACATTACGAATAAACAAAAAAAGGTAAAAACATATCAGCCTGACATAACTCCAGTCGAGGCCGGGAAGATTGAGCATACATGCTGATCATGCTAATGAAATCCATATGTTTGCTGTAAATCAAAGTAGTACCGACATAAATATTTATATATATACACAGTTTAAAACAAAGGCTTAAAAGGCCAACCTGATGATTGGCAGCAAAACTGAATCGTGATAGCTATTTATATATACACAGTTTAAAACAAAGGCTTAAAAGGCTAACCTGATGATTGCAGCACAAAAGCACCAAAATCTACAGGAAAAAAGAAGTAATTTTATGCCTGATTGCACACAAACTAGTCGACACTAGTCGACTCGACTAGTCAACTAATTTCTACCTATGCGCCGGAAATTCAGATAAAAGGCAAGTCGAGACTTCATGTTGATGGTTCGATCTAGATTACTCGACTAGTCGAGTGCCGTATTGTTAACATTGAAGGGCATAATGTGTCTTTGTGTTCGTGTGTGCATATTAGTCAATTGTATCTATATAACATGTTTATGATGCTATTGACATGATTTCATGAACTTGTAACCTAGAAACATACCAGCATATCATATGCTTTGTTGTTTAACGTGACCTCCAAAATCGTATATAGCCGATACACCTCCCCACTTTTTCTGTTTTCTCCTGCAGGATTGCATATAAATTCATTAATTCAAGTTACAAATACTTCACTGGACAGGAGATCGACATTGTAACTCACTAGCACACATAAATGAACAAAAAAGGAACTTGTTTAATGACATATAGAAATGATATGTGGACTGAAATGTCTGTTATTATGTAATGACTGAGTTTAACTCAAATTTGTGTAAAAAATGTCTTCTATGTTTAACTCAGTCAGTACATTGTAACAAGTCAAAAATAGCACTTTAAGGCTCATCCATGTGTTTGTGTAGTTAGTATATGTCTTAAAGATGAATGAAATGTCAGTCGTTAAAAATGCAAGGCATCGTCCATGTTAGATACTATGTAGAGATAAGTGTAAAATAATATATACCTGCTCCAACGTCTAAAGATATCGAATCATCATCTTCGGATGACACACATACTCGACTTTCTGATTAAGAATTTATTGGGCGATCCACCAGGTGGATGCATATTAGCTCATAAGCAGGGTCAGTAATCTATGCTTATTAGCTTTATACAAATGTCGAATCTATGCTTATTAGCTTTATACAAATGTCGAATGCCGCTTCACTTAACCTTTGGAAAAAGTTGCTTTCACTTGCAACTTTCAGTTTCTTTGAAGCAGACTTTGTAGTGCAAGATAACTTACACTACAGTCTCTGCTACAAAGCAGGGGAAAGTTTCTAGCGAAAGCAGCTTTTTACTAAGGTTAATTGCAGCAATATCCGACAATTGGATAAAGCTATAAGCATGGATACCCGACCATACGCGTGAGCTAAAAATGCATCCACCTAGTGGATCGCCCATTAAAATATTAACCAGTAAGTCAAGTAATCATTCATCTACCTAAATTTTCAGCAAACCTGTTAATATATTTTCAGTAAACTTGTTATCTCTCAAAATAGAGTAGCAGTCATTACTACACTAATACACAATTACACTAAGACAACTAATTGGGTCTGCTTATCTTTATAAATTCATTTAGAAATCAAGATGAACGCCTGAATTTCAGACCATATCATGTTCAAAAGCTCAACCCAACAAAGAATTACATGGTCATGTCCTCAAGTTTCCTACCTGGTTGAATAAGCTGAAGTTTTCTAATCTAACAATGAACCAGTCTTTAATCAATAAGTTGAAATTACTTGTCCTAGCACTATCGCACACATTCATACGATCAATTTTAGCATATTGGTCTACTAAGTTTTAAACAAATGGACTCCATATGGACATAATAGATGCAGTTACTTCCACAATGATACGTCACATATAGCTAGGAAGGATTGAAAGAGTACTTTAGTAACAATAAAAAATTCAATGGATAACATAGTTGTGCTAACATTAAGACGTGTAGTAGAATGACATAACTTGCCAGCATCTTTATAAATATGTGGATATAACCCACAAGACAAAGAAAATTTTGGTAAATATCCTAAAATGGTTCATCTCTCGAGCTTGAACCCATATTAGATGACATACACTAAGAGAACTGAGCTATTTGCCTCCGAATTCAGAGGAACACTAGGAGATGAGAATAATGTCTTTGATACAATTCAACATAAAACAAACAATCAAAACAGCCAAATAGACAATTTCTACCTACAAACAAAACCTTATCTATAAACAAAATTCACACAAATACAATTCACATCGGCAAATTCATACAAATAAACTTAGCTACAAACAAAATTCACTGTAAATATAAATCGATGAAAATAGCACCTTGAATTGAAACTTCTGCTGATTGATGATTGACGATTGACAAAAGAAGCAAGATGGCAGGAATCCTGTGTTTAGGATACAAGAGGAGGTGATTCCAGAGAAAGGTGGAGGCACGTTTTGGTGACCGAAAACCCTAATTTGGGTTTTCGATCACCATTGAAGTAAAACAAATGGAATGAGGAGCGTCCAAAATTTTAATTCCAAGTGTCTGAGGGGATGCACAATATCATACGCATTCGATTTGGCCTTAAGCCGTATCAAATTAACCGATCCGAAGCATTCGCGATGGACGGTCAGATTTGGGGTCTTTGGGGTGGTGCAGATTGCAAACTAGTGTTTGACACGGATCCGAGTATTATCAGTTTTGATACAGTTTTAGCCGAACTGTATATCCGCATCCTTCTGTGCCAAATTCGCTGATATGGTTTAATGATACCCTAAATGTACAACACTGAATTCCTATTCCCATCTGCACACAGGCAAGAATATAAAGCAAACTAACTAAATTGAAAACGTGGCCTAACCTGCGTCGTACTTTATAGTAAAACTGTACCATATGCTTCTCCTTTTCACCTGCCAACATAAATTATTTACCTTTCAGCAGACATGAAGTTTCATCCAACCCTATATTTTCACAGCTACCCTGCTTTTGGGCTGAGCCTTTGCACATGCCTAAGCTAATCTACTCACGTAGTTCAAGAAATAAGAGACGTGTCGATCACGTTGTTCCCACCTATAAATATATGTGGTGTTCCTTTCCATTTCGTTCTAGAAACAGTAAATAACAAGAAAAAACATTCTACACTAAACCAAATTCTCCTGTGACGACCCGTCCCGCACCAGCCGACATTTCCCCAAAAATGCGTTGTGCTGATCCCCGACCGGTACATGACGGTCGTCAAACGAAAAGGAATTTGAAACTATGAATCACCAAGAACCTGTAGTATATCTCACAGCACATGGAATAAAATATAGTAATAACATACTTGATATAAAATGGGCGAGATAATGCATAAGATGAAAACTAAACCATAACCATCAAAGTAGCGGAATCCAAAGTACAGCTTATGATCCAAACCATTATTATTGCAACTTCAAAATATTATCTCTAAAGCAAAATAGAAAGGTACACTACTAATGCCCAAAGCAGTGACCATCAACAACACAGGAAGAATATATGTATATATAGTACGTGGAAACCTCCTGCTCGTCTTCAGACAGCCACTCGAGCATCAACACCTAACCTGCCTCTAGTCTGCTCGTTTAGGAGCACCCTGAGTAATAAGAAGAGACATAAAACTCTGGGTCAGACAAAAGTCTGGTATGAGCGATAACACTAAAATAAAGCAATAACAGGTATAGATAATCATACCTGAACCTGGACCTACAACCAAAGAGTTAGCACAACAAGATGTACAATACTCTAAGGTAAATGCTAACATAGAGTGTAAAATAGGAGTGTGCGTGTCGTTGTAATAGCAAACATCAAACATAGCAATCATCCTCACATCTCTAATTCAGTGTGTAAAGCATATGATATCCACCTCTTTGATCACCAAATCAATTTGAGCCATGACAGGTCCATGCCCTTCTAGACTCCGTACAACTAATTGCCTTGACCATGCCCTTCTGGTCGATAGCCAATAACCCTTCCCAGTCCATGCATCCTCTGGCTTTGGGATACGGGCCAACCAGTCCATACATCCTTTGGCTCTCGTTCGTCTACATGCCTCCTCTCTCATTTGTAAACCAAAGCTGTAGATATCGATAACTCCTTTGCACACGTCCCGCAGCAAAGCTGTTAGCCTATCATTTTGAATTTGGAGTGGATCTCACCCTTTTGGCTATGAAAACTGGCAAAAATGTCAAAGCAGCCTTTACAATGTTACTAAAATGTTGTTATATCCCCTGGTTCAATTCTTTATTCATCTGGTGTGAAGAGCTAAACAAAACTGGCTTTCACGGCGTTTCTGCCCTTTTTACAGCGTTTTAGAAGTGTTGTCGTTGCTCCGCTGCGACCGAAACCCATGGGCGACCGACCACAACATTTATAAATGTTGTCGTAGGTGCGACCAACCACAACATTTCACAAATGTTGTCGTATGTGCGACCGACCACAACATTTCACAAATGTTGTCGTAGGTGCGACCGACCACAGCATTTCACAAATGATGTCGTATGTGTGACCGAAACCCATGCGCGACCGACCATAGCATTTCACAAATGCTGTCGTAGGTGCAACCGACCACAACATTTCACAAATGTTGTCGTAGGTGCGACCGATCTCATTTCCTGCATACATTCCAACAAGCAATCTTCGCCACACGATGGCGTTTTCAACCATTCTAACCTTCCTATGCAATCACAAAACATCCCAAACTGTAATAGCAACATATAGAATCAACCATAAACATGAAAATAGTGAACAATCATGAAAATATGGATCAAACATACCCAAAAAGCATGATTTTCCCCTTAATCCCCTTAACCATGTTTTAACTATAAGATTAGCAAACTTAATCCAAATTAACCCAAATTTTTATCAGAGCCATAAGATAATATTTAAGAATTTTTACATATTTTTCTATATTTTTATGATGCATAATTTCGCTAATTATCACTAATCACCCCTAATTAGCCGTAATTAGTGAATAAAGGTGTAAATCACTCACCTTAGCTACAAACTTTCAGATCTGAAACTCTAACTGATTTGGCATGGATCCCAATGTATTTCAGCTGCTCTATCTCGATTTCTATACTAATCTGCCTTAATTTGGTGTAGATTTGGCTAATATGTGATCAGAAAGTGATTAAAGGTAAATTTAGAAGGTGGAGGCCATTGCTAGGGTTGAATAAATGAAAGTGACGGCTGAGAAAAATGAAATGAGATGGTTTCCTAACTTATTTTAGCCTCCCCATAACGCTAATCCTGAAATGGGTTATGGGCCCATCCACTATTTACCCTATTAAGCCTGTTTAAGCAGTTTTTCACCTTCTAAACCTTATTTCAGCCATATCTCTCAAACGGTAAGTCCGTTTGATTAATGTGACCACTCTACTGAAAGGTAAACCATCATCTGAATCCAATGGAAGTGATTTTAGGTTAAACCTCCTTACCAATCAAAAGTAAAAGGCAAAACAAGATTCGCTAGGTGTAAAACGATCATTTAAAAATCGGCAAAAATCATGAACATGGGAAATGACCCCAATAGTCGTTCGCCAAAGTTACACGACCATATGACTTCATATGAGAATAAACTAAATATTCTACGATCCTCCGATGCGTAGAATGCGGGTTGTTACACTCTCCCCCCTTAAGAAATTTCGCCCCCGAAATTCCTTAACTAAAACATACATTGTTCCCCGCATGCCTATCAGCCACTTACAAACAATCAACATACATGATAACACAACAAGTCTATCCTAGCATGCGGTTTGCTAACAAAGGAATAACTATATCGCTGTCAAAAATCTTACCAGGCTAAGAGTTCTGGATACGTCTTCCTTATGCTTTCCTCGATTTCCCAAGTATAGTCATTCTCATTATCACCCCCACTGCACCTTAACCAGTTTCACCGTCTTCCTTCAAAGTTGCTTTATATCATGTCAGACAATACGAATCGTTTTGTGGCTCCCAACTGCCTCATATTCCACCTCGATATCATCCAACTGATCTGGTGAAATAGTCATTTCAGAATCATGCACGAACTTCTTAACTGGGAAACATGAAATACGTTGTGCACTCCAGCCATCTTGTCTGGTAATCCAACTTTATACGCTAAATTCCTAACTTGTTCGAGAATTGGGAATGAACCAACAAATCTTGGGTTCAATTTTCCTCTCCTAACAAATCGAATTAAACTCTTCAACGAAGAAATCTTGACGAATACCAAGTCGCCAATGGAGAATTTCAAATCTCTTCGCCTTTTATCAGCATAACTTGTAACACCCCGAATTTCGGTTAATGCTAAAAATTCACTAATTACAAAATAAATAATCTCAGATGTGAGAATTGGGGGAAAAAGGCTGCGTCATCGCGTTCGTCTCGGAAAAATACGCGAAATAGAGTCCGAGTTTTCGAGAATCGGAGTCCGTATGGCCCGGTTATGGCCCAATGAAGTTTTCAGAAAATTCAAAGTTACAAACAGATTTAAAATTCAGGTTCAAATTTCGAAATTGGGGCCATTGGGCGCAGGGGGGAAAATTCCCGCCTAGCTAGCCAGGTCGACAGCCCTGTCGACTGGGCAGTCGACTTGGCTAGGACCAAGTCGACAGCCCTGTCGACTTGGGTATCGACAGGGGGTGCTCGGCCAGTTTGGCCTGGTGCACCATTTCAGGGTTTGGGCTGTGTTTTGGGGCTGGTTTCTGGAAGCTTCCGAGATCTGATGGTCCTAATCTAATTTAGGGTTAATCTAATGGCCTAAAACACTAGCCTAATCCTATAAATAAGACCCTAAGCTAGCCCTAAATGATCATAATCCTATACTCTAACTAAACTATGCCAAAATTTTCTATGATCATGGCCTCCACTCAAAGCCCTAGCCTCCATCCTCTTATAAAACTATTTCTATGAAGGCTTTCATGTTCATACAAGCATCTTTGAGTTGTATGAGTGATCATTAGCTTGCATTCATCATCAAGTTGCAAGCTTTATGTTCAAGGCTAGAGTTTTTGGGTGATTTTTGGCAAGGGTTTGCTTATGGGAGTTTAGTGGTGAGTTTCTATAGCCTTAATAATCAATTGTTAAATTGATTATGATAGGATATGATAAGATATGGCTATGTTTGTGGATAAATGTGCTTATGCAAGTTTAGTATAGTGTATGTTGTGTGTTTTGCAAGTTTTATGCTATATGCAAGTTTAATGCTATGTTTTATGATGCTCACTATGCAAAACACTATGTTGAACATTGATGCATATGTAACATGTTATGCAAACTATATGTGAGATTATATGCAAGTTATATGTAACATGTTATGCAAGTTATGTATTTGGTTTTATGCATGCTAAGTATTTGGTTTTGTGCATGCCAAGTATTTGGTTTTATGCAAGTTTGTCTCTTTTTATGATATGCACAATATATGCAAGTTTGCCTCTAAGTATGGCATGTTATGCAAGTTCATATGCAAGTTATGATGCAAGTTCATATGCAAGTTATGATGCAAGTTCATATGCAAGTTATGATGCAAGTTCATATGCAAGTTATGATGCAAGTTCATATGCAAGTTATGATGCAAGTTCATATGCAAGTTTGCCTCTATGTATGACATAAGTACATGTGCAAGTTCATCCCTTTTAGACCTATGACATGTATGCAAGTTGACACCTTTATGATAGGTCTATGACATGAACATTTATGCAAGTTACCATCTTTATGACATATGTGATTCATGCAAGTTTGGGTTGGTTATTTATGCAAGTTGGGTTTATGGTCATATATGCAAGTTGACACCTTTTAAACCCATGATAATGCTAATGATATGCTAAGTTGAACCCATGGTGTGTATGATGAATCTTCTCTTTTGAAGTATGTCATGTTAACGTATTTACGTGGGGACGATGGGGTAAAAATTAATGAACACATAAAATTGTGTGAAGTGGGTATGATTAAACATACCATAAAGTGGATGGACATAATTGGGAATTTACCTATTAAGTTAGGTCTACCCATATTATGGAATTGGGAATTTACCTATTGAGTTAGGTCTACCCATATTCTTAAATATTTGTAATTAATTAGGGATAATTAATACAAATTATGGGGGGGATGATTAATTAGGTGTAATTAATCTACTAAGACACGAGGTTGGACCCTTTTGTAGCATAAGACTGCCCGGAACCGACCGGCAAATCCAGCGGCTACAAATGATTGGCCCAATGTGAGAGGTCTTAGTCATAAACTAAATATGTGACAAGTGTAAAGACACGAGGTTAGACTCTGTTATGGTGTAAGGCTGCCCGGAACCAACCGGCATATCCAGCTGCCATAAAAGACAGTCTAATGTGAGAGGTCTTTACAAAGGTTACGATCTTCATTAATTAAGAAACACTTAACCAAATTAGCGTGTAGAGGGGCATGAGGGGTTAAGTGGGTGCCTTGGGTGGCATGTAGTAACTAGTGGGGGTGCCTTGGGTGGCATGAGGAAACTAGTGGGTTGCCTTGGGTGGAAATAGAAAATACGATTAGAATACTTAACCAAAGTGGAACATGTAATTAAACATGATTAAAGGGTTAAGTAAGTGCCTTGGGTGGCATGTGGGAATCAAGTAAGTGCCTTGGGTGGCATGTGGAAATCTAGTGGGTGCCTTGTGTGGCAATTAAAGTATGATTAAATGACTTAACCAAAATTTATAACATGTAGGTGGACATGGTTAAGGGGTTAAGTGGGATTCACTAGATAACATGACAAGCTTAAGTAGTAGCTTGTGGGGGCCCATTTCAACCAATATCCCAAACGTATCTTTGTGCGCTCGACCCAAGTCGAGGACGGGACACGCATATTGGGCTTGACTGTAAGAGGCCAAAACGGGGTAGCGATGGCAACGCGAGTCCAACGGGTTTCATATGCGTGTGTGGACCCGGGCTGGTAGGTAAGACGTTGTTGCATCGTGTAGATATAAGCCGTGCACCATTTGTTGTATCGGGTTGCAACTTTGGGGAGTGATACACCCCATTGTGGGGCCAGCACGGGTATCTACGGTAGGGAGCCGATCGCTTGGGGAGTAGTGGGTACACCTAGTGGAGATAGGGGCAGACGGCACCTATGTAGTCAGCTAGGGGTACACGAAACTACTATTAAAAATTACTGAGTACACCTAGTGGAGATAGGGGCATACGGCACCTATGTAGTCAGCTAGGGGTACAAGAAACTACTGGGTAAAATTACTAAGTACACTTAGTGGGATCAACCTTTAAGTAGGAATTACCCTTGGGTGGGTAGAACTGGTGTGGTGCAGTGTGGGAATTACCCTTGGGTGGGTAGATCTGGGGTGGTGCAATCTAGTAATTATCCTTGGGTGGATAAATGCGTCTTTTCGGTTATTTAGTACATCCTGTGTTTGGTTGGCTACTTAGTGTAGTCATTATCCCCAGAGGTACCGTACCTTGTTTATATCATACCCTAATTACTTTAATGATTGTATTGTTAGGGTTATAGGACTCACTCAGACTTATGTCTGACCCCGTTGTTTCCTTATCTTTTTCCCAACCCTCAGGTTTTCAGAGTGGGCCTAGCACTAGTGGGCTTTGATCAGACTACTTTATCTATCTTTTGGAGCTTGGACCGTGGATGTAAAGCTCAGTTTATCTTTTCTATTATGGCTATTAGGTTATGTAGTGGGATTATGTACTTTTGTTTTATCAGGATGGATATTATGTACTTGACTCTTATTTATGGTTTTGGTGTAACCAAACATGTTTTACTTTCCACTGGAATGAAATGATGTTTTAAATTCTCAAGTATTACTTATATCTGTCTTGTTGTAATTTTTCTGTTCTATATTCACTTAAAATACTCCACCGATGTTATGGCATTCCCTTAGTGAGTGACCGTAGCGGGTATGGGGTGTTACACGTGGTATCAGATCCAAGTTACCAGAACAGATAATTTTTTTAGGAAAAACTATTTTCTAAGAATATTTTTGAAAGGAGTATTTTCAAAAACATGTCTTTTAAGAGAAAAGTTTTTGAAAGAAAAGCATAATCCCCAATAGCCATATCTATATCTTTCGAATTCTCCTTTTTGAATCTCTTCCTCTCTCGTTTTGAGTTTCCCCTCCGTGTATAGATGATCTTTCTAAGATAGATAAGAATGGAAAACCACTTCAAGGGACTTAGACGTTAGTCAGATTAGAAGTTGGTTCAAGAAGGAGGAGGACTGGTAGGTACCTATTGGATAGACGATGGGAGGAAGGCTCAAATAGTTGTTTGGTTAATGAAGGACGAAACCTCATTGATGGGAGGTTACGAGTGGAGAATGGGAAGAAGAAGGCTAGTAGTTATCCTTTTGGGAGGAATAGGACACCTTATTAGGATTGTCCAAGGAGGCAAGGGCAAGGTACGGAATCTCCTGGAGGGTAGTTGTATTCCCTCACTGCTAGTGTACCAGATGGGGATAGGACCGTCTAGGTTGGAATTTGGATTTCTTTATTATCCGGTTCGAACTTTATTTGATTCTGACGCATCGAGTTCGTTTATCTCATCATTGTTAGTTGAGTCACTGCACTTAGACACCAGTTTAGTAGATGATCCCTTAGTTGTTTCAAACCCAATTGGGGCTCCATGATGTGTTTGGGTTTGAAAGTTTCTATACTTAGCGTTGAGTTTAGATGTGATGCTTTTTGGGCTTCACGGGCTATGGGTTAGTTTTGGGCATGGACTGGTTATCCAGTAGGGGTGCCGTTCTTGATTTTGAAGGGAGAGTTGTTAGGCTTATGACCCGCTTGGGTAACACTCTCGAGATCTCTTATAATCCCATGGAATCTGTTATGCTAAGTTATCTAGAATCGCTTGACACGTCGGTCGAGAGTTTGCGATCTGTTAGAGTGGTCCGGGAATACTCGGATGTGTTTGAGGAGGTGAAGGGCTTACCTCCGGAGCGGGAGATTGACTTCCGAATATATCTGGCAGACAATGCCAAACCAGTATCTTGGCCAGTGTGCCACATGGCTCCTCGTGAGAGGAAGGAACTCCATAAGCAAGTAGGCGATTTGCTTGAGAAGGGGTTCATAAGACGAAGTATATCGGAGTGGGGGTGCTCCAGTAGTTTTTGCCACGAAGGCGGATGGGTCCCTCAGACTTTGTGTAGGCTAAAGAGAACTAAATAAACTCACAAAGAAGAATAGACACCCATTGCCGAGGATTGATGATCTCTTTGATCAGTTAGTTGGCGCCTCGGTATTTTCGCAGTTGGACTTAGCCACGGGGTTTCGTCAGTTGAGAGTGGCTGGGGATAGTATAGAGAAGACTGCCTTTAGGACTCCAGATGGTTTTTTTTATGAGTGGCTGGTGATGCCGTTTGGGTTGACGAACGTCCCCGCATACTTTGTCGATTTGATGAGAAGGGTGTTCAGGGAGTACCTAAATAAGTTCGTGATGGTCTTTGTAAATGACATCTTGGTCTTTTCTAGGAGCGAAATAAGTTTTCGTATGTGCTCAATAGGTTGAGCAAACCCAGTTATGGAATAAACGGTGGTTTTGGAGCGAGACTGGCAAGGACATCCAGAGTTGGACAAGGGCTTAATTATTTAGCCGTTTTTACTAGTATCATCTCACGTAGGTCGTCTGAATTCGAAGGAGGTATCCCTTGGGTGTTTGTCTGATATTTGTTTAGGCCTTTGGGGCTTGCATTTGGGGGATGTCGAGTTCGACTAGGGTGGTCTGCGTGAGAGATGGACAGTTGTGATGATTTTGGATGGGATTCTTAGCATCCTATGAGTTTGAGATAGCGTATACCCATGGCAAGGGTAACGTGGTGACGAATGCCTTAAGTAGAAAAAGGTTGTCCTTGAGTTCATTGTTCGTTGAACGACGGAGCTTGGAATTTATTTCGATGTTTGACTTTAGACCTTCCGTTGACTTTGTACCCGGTTTGCTAGCCTCCTTGGAGGTTAGGCCTACTCTTTGGGGCGGATTGGCGGAGCGCAGCGAGACGACCCACAGTTGGTTGAGTTAGTAGAGAAGCTCATGAGGAGGGGGAGTCGTCCAGCCATTTGAGTAGGTGCACCCTAGATGGTAAGGGGTGGTTGCGTAGAGACGGTAGACTTTGTGTACCGCAAGACGAGGGTTTGAGGAAGGCTATACTTGATGATGCACATCGGTTGAAGATGACCATTCATCCCGATAGGGACAAGATGTACCAAGACATGAAGCGAGTTTTCTTTTGGGCCGGTATAAAGAAAGATGTGGCCGAGTATGTTGCTAGATGCTTGGTGTGCTAGCAAATGAAAGCGGAGCAGAAGAAACCCGGTGGGTTGCTTCACCCATTGGAGGTTCCGCTATGGAAGTGGGATAGTGTCTCGATGGATTACCGAGATCGAGGAAAGGTAATACGGGAATTTGGGTTGTGGTAGACAGACTTACTAAGAGCGCCCATTTTATACCCGTGGAGGGTAAGAGAACTGCTCCATGGCTAGCTTCAGTTTACATTCGAGAGATTATTAGATGGCATGGTGTACCTTCCAGTATAGTGAGCGATTGAGATCCTATCTTCACTAGAGAGTTTTGGAAGAGTTTGCAAAAGGCGGTAGGGACTCAGTTGGGTTTGAGTACTGCATATCATCCTCAGACAGACGGCCAGACCGAGAGGGTGAATCGTATTTTAGAAGACCTTTTGAGGCTATGTATCTTAGATTTTGGAGGTACATGAGAAGAGCATCTTCCATTGGTGGAGTTGCTCGACAGACTTAGTGGTGTACATGACATATTCCATGTGTCACATTTGAGGAAGTGCCTACATGAGACCGCAGAGGCGATAGAGCCGAGCTTGCTTAAAGAAGTAAAGGTAGAGCGTGATGTGATTATTCGACGAGCTCCTACCCGCATCCTTGGGTCAGAGATTAGGAAGTTGAGAAACGGAGAGGTTCGACTAGTCAAAGTGAAAAAGGGAGAAGGTGAGAGCAGTGCTACTTGGGAGACAGAAACGAAGATGCGTTCGTTATACCCATTCCTTTTTGAGGGTATGTCCTTTAAACGTCTCCTTTATCGTTTGTCTAGTGCTTATCTTATCTTTAGTATGTCCTCTCATTAGTACCTTTGACCTTTAGATAGGGTAAACCTATGGTTGAAACATGTGTTTGAGACATGTTATGTTTGATGGATGCATGTGGATGCAAGTGGTTGCTAGTGGTTGCTCGTGGATGCATATACACACACTCTAGACACTAGATCGGCTCAATCACTTCATATTGCATATTGCATATAATTGTGTGTAGGTAGCTATATTTATGGATGTATAATGATTGTGTTATCATATGGATGATGCATTTTGGTGAATGATTGTGCAATCATGTAGATATTGTATGCGTCGATAGGGTTCTCTCGCATACATAATGGATGCATGGCACTATCATGGTTTGCATATGTTCATACATTAGATAGGGAACATATACACACACTTTTTGCATATGCTCATACATCATTAGAAATTGTTTTAAGGACAATGGATGCCCGTGTTTGATGGATTGAGTAGATGGTTGTTTGGATGGTAGGATATGCATTCTCCTTAGCTTAGAGATTTCGGGGACGAAATCCTTTAAGGAGGGGAGAATGTAACACCCCGAATTTCGGTTAATGCTAAAAATTCACTAATTACAAAATAAATAATCTCAGATGTGAGAATTGGGGGAAACGGGCTGCGTCATTGCGTTCGTCTCGGAAAAATACGCGAAATAGAGTCCGAGTTTTCGAGAATCGGAGTCCGTATGGCCCGGTTATGGCCCAATAAAGTTTTCAGAAAATTCAAAGTTCAAAACAGATTTAAAATTCAGGTTCAAATTTCGAAATTGGGGCCATTGGGCGCAGGGGGGAAAATTCCCGCCTAGCTAGCCAGGTCGACAGTCCTGTCGACTGGGCAGTCGACTTGGCTAGGACCAAGTCGACAGCCCTGTCGACTTGGGTGTCGACAGGGGGTGCTCGGCCAGTTTGGCCTGGTGCACCATTTCAGGGTTTGGGCTGTGTTTTGGGGCTGGTTTCTGGAAGCTTCCGAGATCTGATGGTCCTAATCTAATTTAGGGTTAATCTAATGGCCTAAAACACTTGCCTAATCCTATAAATAAGACCCTAAGCTAGCCCTAAATGATCATAATCCTATACTCTAACTAAACTATGCCAAAATTTTCTATGATCATGGCCTCCACTCAAAGCCCTAGCCTCCATCCTCTTATAAAACTATTTCTATAAAGGCTTTCATGTTCATACAAGCATCTTTGAGTTGTATGAGTGATCATTAGCTTGCATTCATCATCAAGTTGCAAGCTTTATGTTCAAGGCTAGAGTTTTTGGGTGATTTTTGGCAAGGGTTTGCTTATGGGAGTTTAGTGGTGAGTTTCTATAGCCTTAATATTCAATTGTTAAATTGATTATGATAGGATATGATAAGATATGGCTATGTTTGTGGATAAATGTGCTTATGCAAGTTTAGTATAGTGTATGTTGTGTGTTTTGCAAGTTTTATGCTATATGCAAGTTTAATGCTATGTTTTATGATGCTCACTATGCAAAACACTATGTTGAACATTGCTGCATATGTAACATGTTATGCAAACTATATGTGAGATTATATGCAAGTTATATGTAACATGTTATGCAAGTTATGTATTTGGTTTTATGCATGCTAAGTATTTGGTTTTGTGCATGCCAAGTATTTGGTTTTATGCAAGTTTGTCTCATTTTATGATATGCATAATATATGCAAGTTTGCCTCTAAGTATGGCATGTTATGCAAGTTCATATGCAAGTTATGATGCAAGTTCATATGCAAGTTATGATGCAAGTTCATATGCAAGTTATGATGCAAGTTCATATGCAAGTTATGATGCAAGTTCATATGCAAGTTTGCCTCTATGTATGACATAAGTACATGTGCAAGTTCATCCCTTTTAGACCTATGACATGTATGCAAGTTGACACCTTTATGATAGGTCTATGACATGAACATTTATGCAAGTTACCATCTTTATGACATATGTGATTCATGCAAGTTTGGGTTGGTTATTTATGCAAGTTGGGTTTATGGTCATATATGCAAGTTGACACCTTTTAAACCCATGATAATGCTAATGATATGCTAAGTTGAACCCATGGTGTGTATGATGAATCTTCTCTTTTGAAGTATGTCATGTTAACGTATTTACGTGGGGACGATGGGGTAAAAATTAATGAACACATAAAATTGTGTGAAGTGGGTATGATTAAACATACCATAAAGTGGATGGACATAATTGGGAATTTACCTATTAAGTTAGGTCTACCCATATTATGGAATTGGGAATTTACCTATTGAGTTAGGTCTACCCATATTCTTAATTATTTGTAATTAATTAGGGATAATTAATACAAATTAGGGGGGGGGGTGATTAATTAGGTGTAATTAATCTACTAAGACACGAGGTTGGACCCTTTTGTAGCATAAGACTGCCCGGAACCGACCGGCAAATCCAGCGGCTACAAATGATTGGCCCAATGTGAGAGGTCTTAGTCATAAACTAAATACGTGACAAGTGTAAAGACACGAGGTTAGACTCTGTTATGGTGTAAGGCTGCCCGGAACCAACCGGCATATCCAGCTGCCATAAAAGACAGTCTAATGTGAGAGGTCTTTACAAAGGTTACGATCTTAATTAATTAAGAAACACTTAACCAAATTAGCATGTAGAGGGGCATGAGGGGTTAAGTGGGTGCCTTGGGTGGCATGTAGTAACTAGTGGGGGTGCCTTGGGTGGCATGAGGAAACTAGTGGGTTGCCTTGGGTGGCAATAGAAAATACGATTAGAATACTTAACCAAAGTGGAACATGTAATTAAACATGATTAAAGGGTTAAGTAAGTGCCTTGGGTGGCATGTGGGAATCAAGTAAGTGCCTCAGGTGGCATGTGGAAATCTAGTGGGTGCCTTGTGTGGCAATTAAAGTATGATTAAATGACTTAACCAAAATTTATAACATGTAGGTGGACATGGTTAAGGGGTTAAGTGGGATTCACTAGATAACATGACAAGCTTAAGTAGTAGCTTGTGGGGGCCCATTTCAACCAATATCCCAAACGTATCTTTGTGGGCTCGACCCAAGTCGAGGACGGGACACGCATATTGGGCTTGACTGTAAGAGGCCAAAACGGGGTAGCGATGGCAACGCGAGTCCAACGGGTTTCATATGCGTGTGTGGACCCGGGCTGGTAGGTAAGACGTTGTTGCATCGTGTAGATATAAGTCGTGCACCATTTGTTGTATCGGGTTGCCACTTTGGGGAGTGATACACCCCATTGTGGGGCCGACACGGGTATCTACGGTAGGGAGCCGATCGCTTGGGGAGTAGTGGGTACACCTAGTGGAGATAGGGGCAGACGGCACCTATGTAGTCAGCTAGGGGTACACGAAACTACTATTAAAAATTACTGAGTACACCTAGTGGAGATAGGGGCAGACGACACCTATGTAGTCAGCTAGGGGTACAAGAAACTACTGGGTAAAATTACTAAGTACACTTAGTGGGATCAACCTTTAAGTAGGAATTACCCTTGGGTGGGTAGAACTGGTGTGGTGCAGTGTGGGAATTACCCTTGGGTGGGTAGATCTGGGGTGGTGCAATCTAGTAATTATCCTTGGGTGGATAAATGCGTCTTTTCGGTTATTTAGTACATCCTGTGTTTGGTTGGCTACTTAGTGTAGTCATTATCCCCAGAGGTACCGTACCTTGTTTATATCATACCCTAATTACTTTAATGATTGTATTGTTAGGGTTATAGGACTCACTCAGACTTATGTCTGACCCCGTTGTTTCCTTATCTTTTTCCCAACCCTCAGGTTTTCAGAGTGGGCCTAGCACTAGTGAGCTTTGATCAGACTACTTTATCTATCTTTTGGAGCTTGGACCGTGGATGTAAAGCTCAGTTTATCTTTTCTATTATGGCTATTAGGTTATGTAGTGGGATTATGTACTTTTGTTTTATCAGGATGGATATTATGTACTTGACTCTTATTTATGGTTTTGGTGTAACCAAACATGTTTTACTTTCCGCTGGAATGAAATGATGTTTTAAATTCTCAAGTATTACTTATATCTGTCTTGTTGTAATTTTTCTGTTCTATATTCACTTAAAATACTCCACCGATGTTATGGCATTCCCTTAGTGAGTGACCGTAGCGGGTGTGGGGTGTTACATAACTCTTCTGCCTATCTTGGGCAGCCTTCATTCGCTGTTGAATAACCTTGAACTTATCTGAATTTTCTCTTATTACAACTGGCCCAAGCACAAATTCTCACCAATTTCTAGCCAACATGATGGTGAGTTGCACGGTCTTCCATACAAAGCTTAAAATGGAGTCACACCAATACTGGACTGGTAACTATTGTTATACTCGAACTCAACCAGATGCAAATAGTCATCCCATGACCCTCCAAAATCCAATATGCAAGCTCTCAAGAGATCCTCTAAAACATGATTCACCCTCTTTGTTTAACCGTCGGTTTGAGGGTGATATGCGATACTGAGATGTAATTCTGACCCTAAAGCCTCTTGTAAGCTCTTCCAAAAGCCACTAGTAAATAACGGGTCTCGTTCACTCACAATGCCTTTAGGTACTCCATGAAATATCACTACCCACTTCATATACAATTCGGCTAACTTAGCTGCCATTCTATTCGACTTGACGGGTATAAACCTTGCACTCTTGGTCAATCGATCCACAATCACCCAATGCTATCATGACCCGTTCTAGTCCTTGGTAAACCATCAATGAAATCCATTGAGACTTTTTCCCATTTACATTTGGGAATTTCCAGCGGTTGTAACAAACCACTAGGCTTCTTTTTCTCAGCTTTAATTAATTGGCAGTTCATGCACTT
This sequence comes from Allium sativum, assembly GCA_030737875.1. Classification (NCBI taxonomy): domain Eukaryota; kingdom Viridiplantae; phylum Streptophyta; class Magnoliopsida; order Asparagales; family Amaryllidaceae; genus Allium; species Allium sativum. The sequence continues at coordinate 226,305,652 of CM060919.1, read as the reverse complement.
GGATATAAACTTCCCAATGTCTCCCTTCATCCATTCCCAGTAGTAGGTCTGCTTCATGTCTCGATACATTTTATTACCACCGGGATGTATAGTCAGTTTTGAATGATGACACTCTCTACGCACTTCATTTCTCAATCCATTCACGTTGGGTACAATCAGCCTCTCATTCTTTCAAAGCCATCCTTCTCGATCAAGTCCATACTTGTTTGTTGCCTTACCGTCGATACCCATCTCAATCTTGGAGATGATTTACAATAGATTAGGATCTTCCCTCTGACTGGAACCAATTCGCTCAATCAAAGTCGGCATGATCGTCAAGCTTGCTAACATCTCTGGATCCAATTCGTACTTCGGTCTGAAAACATATCCTGCAATATACTCTAGTTGCTTCCACTCAAGAAACATAGCCCCCAAACTGACATGTCTCCTACTCAATGCATCATCTATTTCATTGCCCTTCCCGGGTGTGTATGCGATAAATCATATGAAGCCAAGAATTCTAACCATCTCTGCTGACGAAGATTTAAATACTTTTGAGAGAAAAGGTATTTTAATGACTTATGATCGGTAAACAACTCGAATCTTTCTCCCAAGAGGTAATGTATCCACATCTTTAATGCGTACACGATCGCTGCCAATTCTAAATCAGTGGTAGGATACCTTTTCTCTTGCGGTTTCAGTTGCCGACTTGCATAAGCTACAACCCTACCAACTTGCATCAGTACAACACCTAGTCCAGTACCACAGGCATCCGTGTATACCGTCATCTCTTCGTTCCCCTTAGGAATAAGCATCACTGATGCACACGTTAACTTCTCCTTTAGGCTCATAAACGCATTCTCACACCTTGCATCCCAGACTAAAGCTTGATTCTTCTTGGTAAACTGAGTTAATGGTGCTGCTATCTTGGAGAAGTCTTGAATAAACTTACGATAATATCCTGCTAATCCAAAGAAACTTCTCACGTTTGTTGCATTCTTGTGCGTAGATCAATCTTGCACCGTAGCCATTTTCGCAGGATCCACGGCAATACCATTCTCTGAAACAACATGGCCCAAGAACCTCACTTCCCTCCTCCAGAAGTGACACTTAGAAAATTTCTCTTTCAATTAGTGTTTCCTCAACCCCTCCATCACTGACCTCAGATGTTCCTTGTGTTCTTCCTCTGTCCTTGAGTAAACCAAGATATCATCTACGAACATAAGAACAAACTTATTCAATTAATTCCTGAATACCCTATTCATAAGATCCACAAAATATGCTGGTGCATTGGTCAACCCGAATGGCATGACCAACCACTCATAAAATCCAGACGGCATCCGAAATGTCGTTTTAGGAATACTCTCAGCTGCTACTCGGAGCTGATGAAATCCGGTCGCCAGATCTAACTAGGAGAACACTCTCGCTCCATTCAACTCATCAAACAAATCGTCTATCCATGGAAGAGGATACTTATTCTTCATCGTCACCTTGTTCAACTCGCGATAGTCTACACATAAGCGAAGGGAACCATCGGCCTTGGTAGCAAACACAACTGGTGCTCCCCATTCGGAACTGCTTCTTCGGATAAATCCCTTCTTCAAAAGGTCACCCACTTGCACCTCGAGCTCTCGCTACTCCCTTAGCGCCATATGACGAAGTGGCATCACTATAGGTCTGACATCTTTCACTAAATCAATTCGAAATTCGATCTTTCGGTGTGGTGGAAGTCCGGTCACTTCCCCGAAGATGTCCGGATACTCACCAACAATAGGCACATCTAATAACTCATCATGCGGGATGTCGAGGGAATTTAGAAAACTATCCATCACCCCATCACTAGGTAGGCAACCCAATACCACCCTCCGCCCATCATCCGCTCTAATGGTCACCGAAGACCCCTCACAATCTACCACCACCCAATACCTTTGGAGCCAATCGACTCCCAAAATAATGCCAAACCCAGTAAAGCCCAAAACAAAGCAATCACAAGCAAACATACATCCATGAATCGATAAGACCAAATTACGGCAAATCATACTAAGGCCACCGATCGGGTTTATCACAACTAGAGGTCTATCGACAAGCTCAGGTTCCAGTTCCAACCTATCTACCAGGTCACTAGATACGAAGGAATGAGAAGCCCTGGTCAACCGAAACTCGAATAGGAACATCACAAATGGAAAGCATACCTTGAATAACGACACATTTTCCCTTTTGCGCCGCAGTTGGGGCATTCGACGAAGAAGGAACAACGTTAATAGCATATGCTTTCACGATCTGCTTCTCCTAAGTGGGTTGCAGACATTCATTTTTGAAGTGTCCCACTTGGTCACAGTTGAAGCACTTCCTCTCCCCCTTCTTTGCTCGACAATCTTTGATATAGTGGCCCTTCTTGCCACAGCCAAAGCACTGGGCCTCTTTTTTATTCTTCTTTTTCCGACCATCCTTAGTCTGGTCCTGTTTACTCTTATTCTGGGAATTATTATTGCCTCCACCGCTTGCCTGCGGTTTTGGCTCCTCTGCAGATGTAACATCAACCTCGGTCTTCGACTTAGGGTAAAGGCTCTCCGATCTCAATGCCTTCCCTACAATAGATTCAAATGTCTCATCGATATGGTTTATAAGTCTTTCCCCCAAGTACTCATCTAGGCCAGCTATGAACTTCTCGTTCTTCTTCTCGATAATGTCGATAAGAGATAATCCATATTTCGACAAGGTATCGAATTCCGCAATATACTCCGAGACTGCCCTACAATTCTGCTTAAGCTCCAAAAACTTCCTGAACAATTCTGATTTCTGATCAGCTGGAATAAACTTATCACTGAAACGAGTCTTGAACTGATTCCACGTAATTTGATCCTCGAGAGTAGCCTCTTTGATGACATTCCACCAATTCATTGCTCGTCCTTGAAGCTGACGTGATGCTAACTTTCTCTTAATTGCATCCTCGATTCCTAAATCCTCGAAGATGCGCTCACAACTATCAAGCCAATCCTGAACCTTCATAGCCGACTCCGTTCCATGGAACGGCTTCCCACCAAGGCTAGCATAATCCTTGCAGAGCTTGGCGAAATTGGCTTTAGGTGCCTGCACTACTGCACCACCACCTTTAGCAACATTAGGAACTGCTCCCTGAGCATCCCTAAGCATCTCTCGCATGAAGGCAGTAAACATCGTCCTCATATCAGGAACATCCCTATTATTGGATCTTGTACCGGTACTCCTCATATTTCGGCTCATCGTTCAATCTGTAGAGAGAAAATGATTAACCATCTCTTTAGTGGTGCCAGTGCAGTGCGACTTCATCCTTAGCTATACTAATATATATACATATATATATATAGCATTTGAAAACCCAAATATCACAAATACGCGCTCTCATATACGTGTAGCTCTCATATACGTGTACTATCTCTCCCTGATATGTTCCCCTAGGTTAAAATATGCAACCTAGGCTCTGATACCAAGTGTGACGGCCCGCCCAGCACCATCCGACATTTCCCCGAAAATGCGCTGTGCTGATGCCCGACCGGTACAGGACGATCGTCAAATGAAAAGGAATTTTAAACTATGAATCACCAAGAACCTGTAGTATATCTCACAGCGCATGGAATAAAATATAATAATAACATACTTGATATAAAACAAGCGAGACAGTGCATAAGCTGAAAACTAAACTATAACTGTCAGAGTAGCGGAATCCAAAGTACACCTTATGATCCGAACCATTATTATTACAACTTCAAAATACTGTCTCTAAAGCAAAATAGAAAGGTACACTATTAATGCCCAAAGAAGTGACCATCAACAACACAGGGAGAATATATGTATATATAGTACGTGGAAGCCTCCTGCTTGTCTCCAAACAGCTACTCGAGCATCAGCACCTAACCTGCCTCTAGTCAGCTCGTTTAGGAGCACCCAGAGTAATAAGAAGAGACATAAAACTCTGGATCAGACAAAAGTCTGGTATGAGCGATAGCACTAAAATAAAGCAAAACAGGTATAGATAATCATACCTGAACCTGGACCTACAACCAAAGAGTTAGCACAACAAGATGCACAGTACTCTAAGGTTAATGCTAACATAGAGTGTAAAATAGGAGTGTGCATGTCATGGTGATAGCAAACATCAAACATAGCAATCATCCTCACATCTCTAACTCAGTGCGTAAAGCATACGATATCTACCGCTTTGATCACCAAATCAATTGGAGCCATGACGGGTCCATGCCCTTCTGGACTCCGTACAACTAATTGCCATGACCATGCCCTTCTGGTCTACAGCCAATAACCCTTCTCAGTCCATGCATCCTTTGGCTTTGGGATACGGGCCAACCAGTCCATACATCATCTGGCTCTGGTTCGACTACATGCCTCCTCTCTCATTTGTAAACCAAAGCTGTAGATATCGATAACTCTTTTTCATACGTCCCGCAACAAAGCTGTTAGGCTATCATTTGGAATTTGGATCGGATCTCACCCTTTTGGCTATGAAAACTGGCAAAAATGTAGAAATAGCCTTTTACAACGTTACTGAAATACTGTTATATCGCCTGGTTCAATTATGTATTCATATGGTGTGAAGAGATAAAAAAACTGGCTTTCACAGCGTTTCTGCCCTTTTTACAGCATTTCAGAAGTGCTGTCCTTGCTCAAGTGCGTTCGAAACCTATGCGTGACCGATCACAACATTTTACAATGCTGTCGTAGGTGCGACCGAGCACAACATTTCACAAATGCTGTCGTAGGTGCGACCGACCACAGCATTTCACAAATGCTGTCGTAGGTGTGACCGAAACCCTTGTGCTACCGACTAAAGCATTTCACAAATGTTGTCGTAGGTGCGACCGACCACAACATTTCACAAATGCTGTCGTATGTGCGACCGACCACAACATTTCACAAATGCTATCGTAGGTGCGACCGATCTCATTTCCTGCATACAGTCCAACAAGCAATCTTCGCCATACGACGACGTTTTCAACCATTCTAACATTCCTATGCAACCAAAAAACATCTCAAATAGTAATAACATCATATAGAATCAACGATAAACATCAAAATAGTGAACAATCATGTAAATATCGATCAAACATACCCAAAAAGCATGATTTTGCCCTTAATCCCCTTAATCATGTTTTAACTATAAGATTAGCAAACTTGATCCAAATTAACCCAAATTTTTATCGGAGCCATAAGGTAATATTTAAGAACTTTTACATATTTTTCCAGATTTTTATGATGCATAATTTCGCTAACTATCACTAATCACCCCTAATTAGCCGTAATTAGAGAATAAAAGTGCCAATCACTTACCTTAGCTACAAATAAATTTCAGATCTGAAACTCTAACTGATTTGGCATGGATCCCAATGTATTCCAGCAGCTCTATCTCGATTTCTATGCTAATCCGCCTTAATATGGTGTAGATTTGGCTAATATGTGATTACAAAGTGATTAAAGGTGAATTTAAAAGGTGGAGGCCATTGCTAGGGTTGAAGAAATGAAAGTGGCGGCTGAGAAAAATGAAATGAGATGGTTTCCTAACTCATTTCAACCTCCCTATAACCCTAATCCCGAAATGGGTTATGGGCCCATCCACTAATTAATCTATTAAGCCCGTTTAAGCAGTTTTTCACCTTCTAAACCTTATTTCAGCCATATCTCTCAAACGGTAAGTTCGTTTAATTAATGTTACCATCTATGGAAAGGTAAACCATCATCCGAATCCAATGGAAATGGTTTCAGGTTAAAACTCCTTACCGATCAAAAGTTATAGGCGAAATAAGATTCAACAGGGTAAAACGGTCATTTAAAAATCGGCAAAAATCGTGAACGTAGGAAATGACCCCAATAGTTGTTCCCTAAAGTTACACGATTATACGACTTCCTATGAGAGTAAAATAAATATCTACGATCCTCCGATGCGTAGAATGCGGGTCGTTACATCTCCATTCTCGAAATAAAACCAAATCCTATCAAAACACTTTACCTTTTAGCCAATTATCTCAATAGCATAGGAGAGAGAGTCGAGTGCATGGCCAGCTGCTGTCGCAAGGTGGTCTAGAGGGAAGGTCAGCGGGGTTCCGATAGGGGTAGTCCCGGGTGTTCCAACGATCAGTAAACAATGCAGTCGATGTACATTCATGCTTGGGTTTTGGGTTTTCTTTATGGCATGTTCTATGGGTGCAGGTAGTCACGTTCGAATGGAGCAGGGTGGTTCGAAGTTCCGACAGAGGTGGAAGGGTTCATTTGCGGTGGCAAGATAATGTCAGGTGGTTCTCTGACAAACGGTGAGCTTTGTAGTTCCACATTGAAGTCGGCTTCAATGATTGGAAGGGGACGTGGGTTGTTTTGCATGGGAGTGGAAGCGTGATGTTTTTTTAAATGGAGGAAGGGAAGCCGCCTGAAGCTTTGTTTTAATATCGAATAAGAGATGGGGAAGAAATAGTGAGGGAATGGGTGGGTTGCAGGACAATTGGGCCATACGAAATTAAAAAAGGATTTGGGCCTTTCTAAAAAAAGAGAGAAAAAAATGGAAAGGAGAAGAATAAAAAGAAATGAAAGTGGGCAATGTTTTCTTGGGTTTCTATACACAGTGGGGAAAGATGAAACGTAACATGGGCGGGTGGGTTTTTCTCTTTTCATGGGAATTGGGTCGTGCAAAATTAAATAAGGTAAGGCCCATATTTATATTAAAAAGTTAGCTTAATTTGGAAATAAAATAGTACATAACTTATTAATGTAATATCTAACCCATACGTTAATAGATGCGGTGGATAACACTGGAACCATATGGTCGTAGGATACATTGTGGAGTTGGTTGGTTAAGCATTGGAAGTAGTTGGGATTTCTAATAAAATTAAACGTCTATTTAATTTTATTAAAATCAAATCGTTTCAACACAGAATAAAATCAAGGTGAGTTTAACTCACTCAATTGTCCCACTTATATTTTATACAAGTCAGGTTAAATATTTGTGTGCTATGTTTGCTACTTGTTGTGTGATTTGACGTTTGTTTGGATATATGCTGAATATTTTTATATAGCTGATTTAAATTAAATGTTCATTTAATTTAATCGAAACCAATCGTTATTTTTAACGATTATTTCCAATCGAGGTAACTTACCTTGTTGGTTATAATATAAACATATTAAATTTAAATTGGATGCTTTAATTGTTATGATTAGTCGATCATTATCAGTTAAACTAATTATTCATGTTTATTATATATTATCGTATTGAATGGATTGTTTTATTTTAGGTAACAAATTTGGATGTAGGTAAAAACAGGTTGGAGAGATCCAACTGGATTCCTCAAATTTTATTGCTTATTTTCATATTATCATTATATGAAATCTTTAACGAATATGATTGGATTACGATTTAGTTATTGGTTGTTGAATCCAAATTCAATGTTGTTTTGTTATTAACCAATGGGTAATATTGGTCGAGGAATTAGTAGCAGATGGCCTAAATATTCATTAGTTTATAAAGATTGATTTACCGTCCGGTGAATCGATAAAAACAAAGTTATAAATTTAATTTATAACTGAAGATATTTTTTTAAATGTATTATTTTAAATGGAACTTTATCAAAAGGAATAATGTTTATTATTTATTATTTAAATTTTAAGTAATCATTGAATGATTTTATAAAGAAAATTTCTTATGTTAACTAGTTTTAGAAGCAAATGGGATTATACTGAAAGTGAAGTAAATGTAATTATTTAAATTAATTATATTTTTAGTTAATTTAAAAGACTATTTGGAATTGATTAACGAATTGATCATGTTTGAGTTGCACAAGTCGACTGCTTTAACTGAAGTTGAGTATTAAATTAGTTTATTAATTTAATGGAAATAGTTAATGGTGAAGTATACCATTTTTATTTTTAATAAATGTTGATATTTGATTATTATTTATTTAATACTAATCAAATTGGTAATCTTGAATTTAAAATGTATTAATGGAGGTTTATGAAAATATAAGGCCTTTATAGTTAGATGATATTGTTAAGCGAATTATATTAATAGTAATATAAGTTAAGTTTAAATTTAATTTTTAATTGAATCCTTATTGGAATTCTATTTAATTGGATTTTATTAAGATCCAAGTCAAACGAAGTTGTTAAAAATCAAGTTTACGGAATAGGGTGTAAATGATTTAACGAGTTATTAGAAATGGTATATGAATGGAATAAAAATCCAAGATATGAAAATTTAAGAATTGGAACCTGATTGAAGATCAATTAAGTTTAATGATTTTCTGAGTATTGATCTGATGTTGGTTTCGACCTTCGGGGTTGATACTTAGCGAATTATTTTCTTTCTGATTCACGGTTAGGAATTGATGAAGGTATTGAATGGAAATCGAAATAGAAAACCCAAATTTGAATTAAAGTGGTTAGACAAATTATGTTATACAGATTTGATCAAAAGTCGCATATTTCGAGAAAGGGATGAGGTATCGAGATATAACCAAATGGGTTTGAAATAATTTTATCAGAAGTTTATAAAGGTTTATATTTATAATAGAGTTAAGTTTGGCATATAGTATTTAAAAAGAATTGTTAAAAGTTAATAGAGAAGGTTTTAAATAATAGTTTACTTAAGAATTAAGTAAACGTGTTAAGATTGAAATAAGATTTCTAAGAGAGAGTATGTTATTAAAACCATGTTTTCAATTGAATAGTAAATGGAATATGTGGGATTATTACTGGAATAGGTTTTTGTTGACAAACTTCTATCTATTCCCAAGATAAGAATGTTGTTGACTCAAGGTCTGAGAGGTAAATTATGACACCCCACGTCCGTTAATGTCACTCATTAAGAGAATGCATTAAGTTTCGTGAAGTTTTATAGGTAAACAGAATCAAAAATATTACAAGACAGATATAAAATAACAGCAGAATTTGAAACTTTATTTAATAAGAAAGCTTCGTGGTTCAAACCCATTTACATAATAAGTCTGGAATACTGAAAACAGAAAACTTCTGCCTTGTACATAAATCATTATCAAAGTACAATAATACTTAAAAAGAGTATAATCCCCAAAATATAGCCATAGTAGAGAAGATACAAAATCATGCGGTACTTCTAAGAAAAATGAAAGTAGAATCCTGATCAAGCTTGAGTATTCCCACCCCGAGAACCTGGGGGGAGAAACAGAAGAGAGAGAAGATGAAACAAAACGGGTCAGACATAAAGTTCGGCGAGTCCAGTTGCTTTTAGCATATAAATAAGTAAAAGCATCATGACAGGCATATAAACTGAATGAGAGGGATGATAGTATCATAAGGCAGGTATAACAGGATAAACATGATAAACAGGATAACAAAACTGGATATGTTGCGCTTCTTAAGTACTTTTCTCTACACCAATATTAGCATAACAGATATGTAACAGGATTGCATACTCCCTAGTTACTTAACAGAAACAGGATGATCCCAACAGAAATATAATGGTAGTTTTAGGTGTACTATAGTAGCGGGTTTTAACCCAAACAGAATTAACCGGTAGCTAAACAGAAATAACGGGTGTAAACACTACCCCACAAAAACAAACAGGACTAGATGCACCCAAATTACTGCCCCCAATCGATCGGCTCCCTATCCCGTAAATACCCTGTGTCGGCTCCACAGTATGGTGTATTACTTCCTAAAGTGGCAACCTACAGAAGGACATAGACAAATTTACTGGTGCTACAACGGCTTATTTTCCCAGAGCAGGTCGTACTCATGCACGCACATGAGTCCGTTGGAAGCCAGTACACACCTCCTCCCTGATGAACCTCTTACAATCAGCTCAGTAAGCGTGCCTTGACCCCTACCTAGTGCGGGGTCCCCCTTTAATACCAGAATGAGTTACTGACTAATATGGGTCCCACACAATAGATGACACAAGCCAATCCTTACAAATCTTGTGTCCCTAATTAACTGGGATTTTGATAGGTTATACCTAACAGATTTAACAGATTCGCACAACCCCCTAAAGATTTATGGGTTAAACCTTACAAGTTAATGAGTCCATATAACCCCTATCGATTTAGCAGGTTAAGTTTTCTAGATTAACAGGTTCGTATAACCCCCACAGATTTAACATGTTTACTTAATCCCACCGATTTAACAGGCTTACTTAACCCCACATACTACTTAATCCCACGGATTTAACAGGCGCATACAATCCTTATGGATTCAAACAGATTAAGTATTACAAATTCATTACTATACATTTATTTATGGTTATAATGCGCTAGACCTCCGACATTAAGCCCATCACTTATGGATGCTGGATATGCCGGTTGGGTCCGGGCAGACTTCTTCCACAAGTCAGACTTAACCTCGTGTCTTTGCATCGTCACGTGTTTATACACTTAGACCCCTCACATTAGATTCACCACTTGTGGTCGCTGGATATGTCGGGCGGGTCCGGGCAGACTTCTACCACAAGTGTAATCTAACCTCGTGTTTAAGCGCGGTTACAGTATCTAATTACTGTAATTCTAGGCATTTCATTCTTTAACAATTATCCCTATTTCATTATCGGTTTTCATGCCCTTTTTCCAAGTCATATTCATCATGTACCATATGCCCCAAATTAAGATCTAAATCACAATTTGATTTATGCCCCAAATCCATATTCATGTTTTCAATTCAAGTTATGCCCCAAATTTCCCAATATAAGTTATGCCCCAATTTTAACGGATTAAATAGGCTTCACATATTCTTTACGGTTCTATTAACACGTTTTACTTAATCTTAAATTAAACCTAGATATTTATATGTCCCAAACCACAAGTCATAATTTACCTTAAAAATCATTCCCCAATTTTTAGTCTAATTTCACAATATAGTTTATGCCCCCAGATTCCAATCGGGATTCAAAGTACAGGTTATGCCCCTAAATTACCATTTCCAATCATTGCCAATTTAACCCAATTTCGTTCGTACGCATATTTCAACGATATCGGCGTAGGCTCGAAGGTAGCCTGGCTATAAAAATAAAAGTGAATGAGAGAGAGAAGAACAGAATATGCATAAAACTAAAAATAACAGAAATAAGCATATGATAGCAAAAATAGGCATATAAGAATAGATCTGATGAACAGAAAAAGGCATATAAGAACAAATTTGATGAACATGTAATAATAGGACAGATTAGGCATAGTGTCATGATCATAAACAGACATGATGAGATCTAATCAGTGAATTAGATATACAAACAATGGCATACCTGATATGATTTAATAGGCATAGGCTTAGATCCAATTCATAAACATGTCAAGATTAACTTTTGGATCTAAGAAACAGAAGAATAATAGCAGATGTAGAAGCACATATCTCTGAATTTGTCTAACTCTAGTTGTAGAAGAAGAATAAGCTATTTCAGCCTAAGAAGAGGCAACATCTAGTTCTCCATTGATTTAGAATGAATAAGTCCTATTTATAACATAGGGTCAGCGAATATAGCCGAGAATTCAGTCCACGTATGCAAAAATGAATTTCGCCCGGATCTGGAGGGGCGTCGACACCCTTGTGTGGGTGTCGACATAGGTGTTGACACCCTTGTGTGGGTGTCGACCCATGGGTCGACACCCCTTAGAGTGTGTCGACCCCCAACGAGTGGAATTCCCTCCTAGACTTCCCATTTCTGTTTTCGAATTAGTTTGAACGGTTTTGACTTGGTTATGTATATATATAATTCTCTTATGCGTATACAAATTCTAGGCTTAATAACTTCTTTATACGTTGTCCGTTTTACGAAAACTCGAAGTCTATCTCAAGCAAAATTTCGAGATGAACGCAATCGCGCAGTCCATTTTACTTAATTCCGAATATTTAATTAAGTATTCTTTAGTTTATCATCTTAATGTATTATAAAATTACGGGGTGTTACATAAATAAAATACCCCAACTTGAACGATTTCATGATTATCTAAGGATGATATTAGTTTAGAAATGAGAGTAGTTAAGGGAAATAAAATATGTATTTTCGAGAATGATATTATAAATTATTATTCGAGAAGGTTTATAAGTTGAATAGAAGCATTTGAGTATAATAGTATTTTTGAAGTAAGAATTAAAAAGCGGTGTTTCTAATATTGGAAGATTTAAAGATTTTGATTTACAAATGAAAAATTAAAAAGGCCAAGTGATGCTGAGTACTGAACCAGTGATCTTGTTTTATTTTCATGGTTGAATGATTATTTATTTGATAGTTAAATAACCGACTATCAAATCTGACATATACGATTGTTGTTATGGAAAGACCAAGATCGAATGTATATTCGAAAACCATTCAGACCAACAAATACGTGAATATGGAAGATATCAGAAGATGATCAAGATGGAGCAATGAAGACCGTAGATCTTAATAAACAGAAGAACCGCTAATAATCTCTGACTTGCAAGCAGAGATAAGCTGTAGTCTTGTCGTGGTTGGAATCTACGGATTTGCAAGGACTACACGCTACTGATTTATAGAATCACATAGGATGTGGTAGGAGGGTGCCTTAGGTTTATCCAGTCCCAGGACAACTTGTATGGACGGATTTATGACAAAGTATTTCCAAAAGGGTTACATACGTTGATTTCTTCAAACGTACCGACTTTGGTGGCAAAGAAGGAAACTTCTTTTGCTTAACACCCAGAGTTTTTTTGTGGAAATCAATTAGTGATTTTCTTATGGATCTGACGATGTGGCATTCAAGTGAATGATGGCCAGACGTGCTAAAAAGGTAATTGTAAACCTAAAGCCTTATCAACTGGGAAATGACAAAAAATGGGCTGGCAGCAAGGCTAGTGGATTGCTCCCATTAGGGTGTATTGTCACCATTTAGAAAATATTCATTTTTTCTCTTCTTTTCGTTTCTATATCTTCTGGTAAATGCGGTGGTTTGTAAACTGTAAGGTGACAATATATTCGATAGACTCATGAGAAATGAGTGGTCAGTCATGTGTGGTCGGGTTGTAAGATGTTCTTGTTGAACCCTGTGTATTCCTCTCTAGAAATACACTATTGGAAGGTAGTTCCATACCTTGTCATAGCCGGAATCCATTATCCAATAAGACCCCGCGGTATTTGATTATATACTATATATGTAGAGCGTGAGATGCAAGCGTTCTACTAGATGGTTATTTATTTGTTTAGACACTATTATAATATCAGAAAATATATGATTTCAAAATGTTTTGGGTTATCGTAAGGTAAAAATAGTCTGTATTTATGTGTGGATTTGGTCTTACGATTATCCTTTTATTTCGAAAGGATTTTTACTTTAAAATCAAGTTGGTTGATACCTATAAACTTAGTGAGTTTTCTCACGTTGGTTCACCAGACTGATCCTTGCATTTGCAATGCTCGGGTTTGACCGAGTTTTACAGGTTCAAGTTATCGGATGCTATGAAGTCCAAAGATGTGTTGGAGGAGTCTAGACATATGATATCTAGTGTTTATTCCTCTGTGTGTTATATATGAGGATAGGTTGTTATAACTGTCCAGAAGTATTGATGTACTCTGATGATTGTAAGTATTTTCAAGCTCTCAATAAAGATTTATTTCTATATTATATTTTGTTCCGCTACGATGTGAGACTTTGATTCGGTTATGTTTCTTCTTCTTATTTCGTCTATTCCAATATTTCTTTCTTTCTTATCGCACCCTCTAATTTCTTCTATTAACTATTTGGTGTTTTTGATACTTGGGTCTTGGCAAGCAATACAGGTTTATGTATTATTTTCAGAATTCGAGCGTCCAATCCCTCCGGTCGTTACAATGGTATTAGAGCATAAGGTTTAGTAATAATCTTGGCTCTATGGCCTAACTCGATAGAGATAGGGTTAGTAATACCCTAGATTGAGTTTGAGTGTGTGTGTGTGTATATATATATATATATATGAGAGTGTATATTTTTTATACAATTGTTTTGTACTGTGATATTTGATTGGTTCAAGTGTTGAGCAGCATTTGAATTAGCAATTGACACAATATTGTTTTGTAAAGAGGGTAAATAAAATAATTTTACCCAAATTATATTTTTGTATAGTAAAGAAGTAATTTTATCAAATTATTGATTTTGGTTGTTGGATTGACTTGATTGGAATTAAAATTGAACTATGTAATTAAAGGGAACTAATTAGAAAATGAATTGGTTAATTGAATATTGAAATTAAACTTAACTTTGTAAAGTTGACTGTGTATTGTAGGATGCTAGAATGGTTGAAATAAAATTCATCAAAAGTTAAAGAAAATTGAATTAATTAAAAACTTAGAAAAGAATTCTAATATAATGAATTAAATGGAATCGCTAATGAAATTAAATTAAAAGATTTAACCCTGTAATTTTTATTTGCATTATAAATTGAGATTAAGTGCATGTTAAAAGAGGAAGAGTTGTTAATCGCTTTGCTTCGAGTTTGGTTGCCCGGCAAATAGGTAAGCCTTAATATTATTGATTCGATGGTTGATTTTATACCCGAGATGGGTAGCAGCTTGGCTTTCATTTTCTTGGATCGATGTGAGGTCCGGAGTGGCAGTTGTAGTTGTTTCGATCGAGCTGCGCAGAGGAGGTGCTGGCGAATTTTTCAAAGATTTCTAAAATTTAGAAATATTTTTGAAGTTAGTTTTTAAGTAACTGGGTTTGGATCATTCTTCTTACTTAGTAATTTCGGGGACGAAATTATTTTAAGGGGGAAAGAATGCAACGACCCAAATTTTTTGACCATTTAAATTTGAATGTTTAATTCTATTTCATATATTATATTGGAAATATAATTGAATTTTTATGTAGTATTTATAATTAAATGAAGTCTAAACGTATTAATTTATATTTGATTTAAAATGAACTTGAAACGGCGCGGTAGTTAGTAATATTGAGTTCAGAACTTCAATTGAGTATACATAATCCATTTTAAGCCGGAATTCTGTGAAATAAGAAATGTTTGAATCTATTTGATTATATTTTTCTAACAAAAGAAAAAATGGAGATTTCATATTATAAATTGTTAGTTATGCCCAATTCGAATTTTAAAATAGTCGCAATGGAATCGTTTTTAAAATATAACGTTTATTTAATATTATTTAAAAGAAGTTTTTATATAATTTGGATTTCGTTTAACTCGAAATTGTTAATATTGAGTTATGATTCCATATTGGTTGAATTTGAAGTGATATATTATTCCATTCGGTTATATTCGATAATTAAGATTAAATTTAACGGTTTTAGAATTTATTTCATATTTAATCGATATTATATAGGCCTCAAGAACAACCGTTTTTCAAACGACCTCCGTTTTCGACGAAACGTATTTTATTACAATATGTATAGCTAATTATTGTAGGATTTTCAATTTGGAGCCAATCAAAGTTGTTTTATGAGCGGACGAAAATCTAATATGAAGCGATGAATATAATTAAAATTAAAATAACTCCATTGTGCAAATGGAGTCGGAATTCAACGAAATTAATTTCATTGGGACCGAAACTTCAAGAAATAGCAGTATATTTTTTTCGTTGAATTTGGAATTCAATGTGGTGGTGCGTATATTTAGCGGTAGCGTAAAAAGCGGTTGGACTTATTAACCGTGTACAAAAACAAAATAATATATATATATATGTATGACTTTACCTCTAAGCAACTAAGAAAAATAGAAGCTACCCTATATTTTTAATTCTTCTAGCCTACCCTATTCCCAACGCACTATCTCGCATCAAAATAAAAACACACTGCCTGGTTTCTTCTTTTCAAAATGTGCCTAGGGTGATTTTTGTACGCCCTAAAAGTAGCTACTCCCTACAAATCTATACCAGAAACAGCATACCTTAAATGTAAAACACTGAATTCCTTTACCCATATACGAACAGGCTTGAGTATTAAGCAAACTAGCCAAATTGAAAACCTGGCCTAACCTACGTCGTACTATATGATAAAACCGTACCATATGCTTCTTCTTTTCACATGCCAAATAAATTTATTACTTTTCAGCAGACATGAAGTTTCATCCTACCCTATATTTTCACATGCCGAAGCTAGCTAATCTACTCACATAGTCCTAGAAATGAAAGACGTGTCGATCACGTTGTTCCCACCTATAAATATATGTGTGTTGTTCCTTTCCATTTTGTTCCGGAAACATTAAATAACAAGAAGAAAACCTTCTGCATTAAACCAAAGTCTCAATTCTCGAAATAAAACCAAACCCTTTCAAAACACTTCTCCTTTTAGCCAATGATCTCAACAGCGTAGGAGAGAGAATCAAGTGCATAGATAGGTGCTGTCATAAGACGGCCTAGAGGGAAGGTGAGCGGGGTTCCGACAGGGGTAGTCGCGGGTGTTGCGGCGATCGATGATCAGTGCATTCGATGCGTATTCATGCGTGCGATCGATGATCAGTGCATGCATTCGATGCGTATTCATGCGTGCGATCGATGATCAGTGCATTCGATGCGTATTCATGCGTGCGATCGATGATCAGTGCATTCGATGCGTATTCATGCGTGGGTTTCTGGTTTCCTTTATGGAACGTTCTCTTGGTGCAGGCAGTTACGTTCGAATAGAGCAAGGTGGTTTAAACTTCCAACATAGGGGAAAGGGCCGGGGTCATTCGCGGTGGCAAGATAATGTCATGTGGTTCTCTAACAAACGCCAAACGGTGAGTGGTGCAGTTCAACACTAAAGTCCGCTTCAATGATTGAAAGGGGATGTGGGTTGTTTCGCTTGGGAGTGGAAGCGTGATGTTTTTAAATGGAGCAAGGAAAGCCGCCTGTAGCTTTGTTTTAATATCGAATAGGAGATGAGGAATAAATAGTGGGGGAACGCATGGGTTGCAGGACAGTTGGGACATACAAATTTAACAAGGGATTTGGGCCTTTCTAAAAAAAGAGAGAAAAAAGGGACAGAAGAAGAACAAAAAGAAATGAAAGTGGGGAATGTTTGCTCGGGCTACTGTACACAACACAGTAGGGAAAGATGAAACGTAACACATGCGGGTGGGCTTTTCTCTTTTCATGGGAATTGAACTGTGCAGAATTAAATAAGGTGAGGCCCATATTTATATTAAAAACTTAGATTAATTTGGAAATAAAATAGTACATCAACTTATTAATATAATATCTAATCCATAGGTTAATAGATGCGGTTGGTTACACTAGAACCGTATGATCGTAGGCTACATTATGGAGCTAGTTGGATCAGCACTGGAAGCAGTTAGGATTTTTAATAAAATCAAACATCCTATTTAATTTTATTGAAAACGAATCGTTACAACGCAGAATAAAATCTATGTGAGTTTAACTCACTCAGTTGTTCCACTTATATTTTAAATAAGTCGGGTTAAATGTTTGCATGCTATGTTTGCTAATTGTTAGATGATTTGATGTTTGTTTGGATATATGCTGAATATTTTTATATAACTGATTTAAATTAAACTTTCGTTTAATTTAATCGAAACGAATCGTTATTTTTAACAATTATTTCCATTTAAGGTAACTTACCTTGTTGGCTACGTTTATAATAAATAAATGTATTAAATTTAAATTGGATGCTTGAATTATTATTATTAGTCGACCGTTATCAGTTAAATTAATTATTCATGTTTATTATATATTATCATATTGAAGGAATTGTTTTATTTTAGGTAACCTATTTGGATGAAGGTAAAAACAAGTTGGAAGGATCCAACTGGATTCCTCAAATTTTATTTTTTGTTTTCATATTATCATTATATGAACTGTTTAACGAATATGATTGAATTATTGATTTGCTAATTGGTTGTTGAATCCATATTCAATGTTGTTTTGTTATTAACCAATGGGTAATGTTGGTTGAGGAATTAATAGCACATGACCTAAATATTCATCAGTTTATAAAGATTGATTTACCGTTAGATGAATCGATAGAAATAAAGTTATAAATTTAATTTTTAAATGAAGAGAGATTTTTTAAATCTATTATTTTAAATGGAAGTTTATAAAAAGGATATAAATGTTTATTATTAATTATTTTAGTTTTTAAGTAAATTATTGAATGATTTTATAAAGAAATTTCTTATATTAATAAGTTTTAGAAGCAAATGGGATTATACTGAAAGTGATTATTATTTACTTAATATAATCAAATTAAATGGGATTAATTAAATTAATTATATTTTTAATTAATTTAAAAGACTAATTGGAACTGACTAACGAATTAATCATGTTTGAGTTGCATAAGTCAACTACTTTAACTGAAGTTGAGTATTAAATTAGTTATTAATTTAATAGAAATAGTTAACGGTGAAGTATACCATTTTTAATTTTAGTAAATGTTGATATTTGATTATTATTTATTTAATAATAATCAAAGTGGTAATCTTGGAATTTAAAATGTACTAATGGAGGTTTATGAAAATAGAAGGCCTATTTATAGTTAAATGATATTTTTAAGCGAATTATATTAACAGTAATATAAGTTAAGTTTAAATTTAAGTTTTAACTGAATCCTTATTGGCATTATATTTAATTGGATTAAAGATCCAAGTCGAACAAGGTTGTTAAAAATCAAGTTTATAGAATAGGGTGTAAATGATTTTGATTAGTAAAGCAAGTTATTAGAAATGATTTATGAATGGAATAAAACCCCAAGACATGAAAATTTAAGAATTGGAACCTAATTGGAGATCGATTGAGGTTAATGATTAACACGAACCAAACCCTCGCTCCACGGTGGCACGGTCGGTCTTTGGAAAATAACACATTAATCACATCAGCAGATTACAGAACATAGCATAATACATAAAATCAGAGAATAATTTACATCATATCATAACAACGGAATCATAATCATCATCAGAGTTACACAGACACATGATGCTACTTAGTACATATCAAGTTTTACCAAATAGATAATAAGTCTACATCGGAATCAAATATAAACATACATAAGGTGGTGTTTAAAGGTCCAACGGAAATGATAAAAGGAAAATCTTCGTCTTCAGCCAAAAGAGCACCCAATGCTATGGTGCATATCCCAAAGGAAAGCCAATCACCTGTTCATTTGGCTGCCCGTGTAAAAATATCGGCACTCGAGTTTGCAAGGGGAAAACAAACTACGAGTCAGTCATGGCACTGGTATGAGAAATTCTACAATTACTTAACTTATTTAAAGTATAAGGCAAATCACAGGATCACGCCATATGTCACGGAACGGGTTTACTCCATTGGATTGCTGGTGCATACAATAAAATAAATCAGGTAAACATCGCAATGCTTTTGAGAAAAGTGAAGCCATTATAAGACTCATGTCCCATCACACAATGCAAACACAAACCAGAAGATAGAGTTTTTCCTTATAATGGCCAAACATGCTTGGTATACTTTAAAACAAATCATTTTGATATTACCCTAGGTGCATAGTGTATAAAACAACTTCGAATGCAAATGTATCAATCATAGACGGCATAGTACCTTATCCTACTATGTCGCCATATAGGCTTACAATTAAAACCGCACGATGTCGTATTGGAAATTCGATTTCTGTCATGAGTCAAGGCAAGGGACGGTCTCTTTACCGATTCGGATCACCTCTAGCAAGATGACCTAGGATCACACCTATGGGCAACCCTTGGATCTTGCAGGGCCGGTCCTCTCTTACTTTTGAGGATCAGTTATTCCTGAACAATATGTTTTCCAGTCCTATCGGACCTATCACTGAGTCTTTTAGTCGGCTCGATATCTGAGGCGCCTTGCAATCCATCAACCACATAAGTAAAAATGTCTGGGCTCCATACCATGACAAACTTCTAGCTAGAAAGAAATGCATGCACCCCCTATTGTCCCTAATCCCGTTTAGACTCATACCAGGGTGTGAGGCTCGCGAATTTGTTGAATCCAGATTAACCCTAGAGGGGGTGAATAAGGTTTATTACAAATTAAGCGAGATATTAAAAATATCAGATCACAGAATGCAGTAGAAAATAAATGCAGAAAGGTAAATGACACAAGATATACCCAGCTTCGGCAAAATCCTGCCTACTGCTGCATTCCTAAGGTTCTTACTAGGTAATAGAACAAATTCCGCTTATAAGGCCATGTAAACTCGCGAACCCCTCGCTCTTATTCTAATACTACGCTCAAAACCCTAGGCTAATCTAAACCCCTAGATCAGATTTCCCCTAGTTTTATAGAATCTAGTAAACTGTCTAGTTTTACATACGAAACTAGAAAACCACCTAGATTTTACAGACTCTAGAAACTGCCAGTTAAACGCCTAACTGGATCCCCTAGAATTTTACAGACTCTAGAAACTGTTCGTTGATACAAAACAAAAAAAAATACAACAACAAACAAAAGAAAACCCCTTAAAAACTAGACTAAATAAATTCTCCCCTTATATTAAACTTGGCTTAGCCACCAGAGTACGTAGGCCGGCCACATCCATATTCTTTTGCCCGATCACTTTGCTTTCTCTTCGTGGAATAAGAAATGGCGGCTTTGGAAATTGGGGATTAGGGTTTTCTTACAAATGCCAAATCGAAACGCGATGCTTGATAAATCGATCTTGAATTCTCTAATGCTCGAAGCTTTCTGCTTTGTCGATTTGCTTGGGATCTCTCTGTCTGGCGATCGAAAAACCCAGTAGTAACTCTGATTTGAAAAATGTCTGCTTTTGAATTTTTGATGCTTGGTTTTCGATTGCTGATTGCTAGTGATGTATTGGTGTTTACATAGGATTGTAGATTCCTTTAATTGCTTCGATTTCAATATATGGCTCAAACTGATTTGTGAAAATTTCGAGTTTCCTCTTTTGATAGACACGACTTTGAAATTGAGATGCGCGATTTCCTCTTTTGTTATTCTTGCATTCGTTGATTGGAATGAAACTTGTTGCCTTGAATTCGAAAAGATTATTTCTGGCTATATATGAAAAATTGACGAACAAAATCTCTGTGATAAAAACTTTCCCAAAATTGCTTTTTCCCTTTAAAACTGTTTCCAAAAATAACTTGAGCAAGTTCTGATTTCTGGAAAAAATAAAACACGCTAAAAATGTTTCCTTGAATTGAAACCATTGTGAATGTAATGACAAACTCTGCAAACTCTTTAAATGATTTCCTTGCCAAAATCTGGAAAGAATAATCTGTTGCCATTTAAAATGTTGCTTTTGATTTTACTGATATATGCTTGGAGAAAATTGTGCATCCCATCATTAATATTGTACAGAATTGAAACTTTCTTCAATTTGGCATCCATGCTGCTTAAAGCTTTTTTTTATAGCTTACCAAATATGCATTGTGACTTCCCAAAAAATTGTTTGCCAAAAAAAAGATGATTGTGGAATTTGTTTGATGCAGAATTACTTCATATATTGCAGTGTTACTCTAACATGCATAATTCCTTTTCCTAAAAACAGTTTGGCATTTGATCGTTGACTTGTATATGTCATGTATGCACCTATGCTAGAGTTTGCACCAAGAATAAACTGCTGCACATGTGTTCTTGAACTGGCTCGACCAATTTGTTTCATCACTGTTTGACATTGATGCTGTAAATGCATCCACATACTTGAGTATTTGACTGACCACTGTGCTAGAACTATGCTGCTACTATACTTGATAAGTTGGTTCATTGTTTCGCTCACTCATACACCATCATGCTGTGTAGACATCCATTTACACCATACATTTGCTCGACAACTTGCTGCATTGACCAAAACTGTTTTTAATTGACATGTACATTTTTTTGCATTTATTGCTCTTCCTATCCCATTTGCAAAACAGTCGAGTATGTTCTACATGTCATTTTCTATTGGTTTGAGATGCACATATTTGGGTTGCATACAAGTTTCTCTTGTCTTGTGTTTAGTTAAGTCTTGATGCAGCCGCTTATGTTTACATCACCCATGCATCACCATACTGACATGCATATGCCAGTGCGTATATTTGCATTTCCATAGTTGCTTGACAACTTTTTGATGCTGCACTTTTCACCTGTGTTTGCTTATTCCTTATGAACTTGACATGCATGTATATGCTGTTGCACTTCTTTGCAATTGAAACTCCACCTCTTGCTCCATGCTTGTCCCTACTAATTTTCTGTTTTGACATTCATGCTTTTTGAAATGAACTGTTATGATCCATATGAGCAGTGTAACACCCCGAATTTCAGTTAATGCTAAAATTCACTAATTACAGAATAAATAATCTCAGATGTGGGAATCGGGGGAAACGGGCTGCGTCATTGCGTTCGTCTCGGAAAAATACGCAAAATAGAGTCTGAGTTTTCGAAAATCGGAGTCCGTATGGCCCAGTTATGGCCCGATGAAGTTTGCAGAAAATTCAAAACTAAAAACAGAATTAAGAATTTAAAATTCAGATTTTAAATTGGACAAGTGGGGTCAGGCGGGAAAAATCCCGCCCTGACCATGTCGACAGGGCTGTCGACAGGGGTGTCGACTTGCCTGTCGACAGGGGCGTGGCGTCCAGTGAACCTGGGTGCACCAGGTTGGGTTCTAGGCTGGCTTAGAGGGCTGGTTCTAGAGATTTCCGAAATCTAAGGGTCCTAATCTAATCTAGGGTTAATCTAAGGGCCTAAAACACTCACCTAATCTATAAATACACCCTAAACCCCCCCTAATCCTTACCAAAAATAGAGATGATGGCCTCATGCCGCCAAATTAAATCTTAGAGGGAGCCTCCACTAATTCATGAAGGAAGTTGCAAGCTAATCAATCTCTAATCATTATCTTCTTCATATTTAGCAACTAATTCCACTTCATAAGTTTGCTAATATTGGGTTTGGTGAGTTTCTATCACTTTAACATCAATTGTTAAAGTAAGTAGATTGGGTGTAATGAGACTTATGGTCTTGAATGCGGATTATAGAGTTTGAATCATTTATAATGATATGCTACTCTATGTCTTCTTATGTTTATGCATATGTAATAAGTGGTTTTATGCACGTTTAATAAGTTGGGTTATGCATGTTTAACAAGTGGGTTTATGCATATTTAATAAGTGGGTTTATGCATGTTTAAACAAGTGAGTTATGCAAGTTCATATGCAAGTTATGTGTGTAATGCTATGTGTATGATGTTGTGGAAGTTCATATGCAAGTTATGTATATGCTTAAATGCAAGTTTAACATGATATGCAAGTTATGCATGCTTATGCAAGTATGTGAATGCTTATGCAAGTTATGTGTATGCTTAAATGCAAGTTTAACATGATATGCAAGTTATGCAAGTATGTGAATGCTTATGCAAGTTATGTATATGCTTAAATGCAAGTTTAACATGTTATGCAAGTTATGAGAATGCTTATATGCAAGTTCAACATGTTATGCAAGATATGTGTATGATGATATGCATGTTTGGGTAAATTGTAGTTGGGTTAATATATGCTCATATATGCAAGTTGACATCCTCTTAACCCATGACAAAGTTATATGCTAAAGATTTGGGCAAACCCATGATATTTGTGTTGGATCTTTCCTTTATTATGTCATGGAAAGAGAACGATTTACGTGGGTAACGATGGGGTGAATAAATATGTTAATAAAAGTGTGATTGGGTATGATTAAGCATACCATAAAATAAATTAACATAAATGGGAATTTACCTATTGAGTTAGGTCTACCCCATGGGAATTTACTTATTGAGTTAGGTCTACCCATGTTATGAAAAATGTGTAATTAATTAGGGATAATTAATTATGGGGGTGATTAATTAGGTGTAATTAATCAACTAAGACACGAGGTTGGACCCTTTTGTAGCGTAAGACTGCCCGGAACCGACCGGCAAATCCAGCGGCTACAAATGATTGGCCCAATGTGAGAGGTCTTAGGCATAAATTAAATACGTGATTAAAGTAAAGACACGAGGTTAGACTCTGTTATGACGTAAGACTGCCCGGACCCTACCGGCTTAACCAGGCGGTCATAACAGCCAGTCTAATGTGGGAGGTCTTTAGGGGAGATCACGGTCTTAATTAATTAAGAAACACTTAACCATGATAGCATGTAGTGGGACATGAGGGGTTAAGTGGGTGCCTTGGGTGGCATGTGGAAATTTAGTGGGTGCCTTGGGTGGCATGTGGAAATCTAGTGTGTTGCCTTGGGTGGCAATAGAAAATACGATTAGAATACTTAACCAAGTGGAAACATGTAATTAAACATGATTAAAGGGTTAAGTGGGATACACTAGATAAGTGACAAGCTTAGGTAGCTTGTGGGGGCCCATTTCAACCAGTAACCCATATGTATCTTATTGGGCTCGACCCATGTCGAGGACGGGACACGCGTACTGGGCTTGACTATAAGAGGCCAAAACGGGGTAGCGGTGGCAACGCAAGTCCAACGGGTTTCATATGCGTGTGTGGACCCGGGCTGGTAGGTAAGACGTTGTTGCATCGTGTAGATATAAGCCGTGCACCGCTTGTTGTATCGGGTTGCCACTTTGGGGAGTGATACACCCCACTGTGGGGCCGGCACGGGTATCTACGGTAGGGAGCCGATCGCTTGGGAGTAGTGGGTACACCTAGTGGAGATAGGGGCAGACGGCACCTATGTAGTCAGCTAGGGGTACAAGAACTACTGGGTAAATTTTCTAAGTCCTTGGGAGGGATCAACCTTTAAGTAGGGATGACTGGTGTGGTGCAGTGTAGTAATTACCCTTGGGTGGGTAGATGCGTCTTTGCGGTTATCTTAGTTTATCCTAGGTCTACCAAACTGCTTGGTATAGCCATTCATCCCCAGACATTGCCATATGTCAAACTTATGTCTTCTCTGGTTATTTTAATGATTGTATTGTTAAAGTTATAGGACTCACTCAGACTTATGTCTGACCCCGTTGTTTTTATCTTTTTCCCAACCCACAGGTCCTACGGTGGATCCTAGCAGTAGTGGAGTTTGATCGGATTGCTGTTCCAGTTTTTAGGAGCTTGGGTAGATGTAAAGCTCCAGTTATCCAGTTATCTTTTCTTTTGTCATGGCTATTATTGAGAGTGGGATTATGTATAAATTTATTTGATGGATATTGTACTTGACTTATATTGTGGTTTTATGATGTAACCAGACATGTTTTACTTCCGCTGTTATGAGATGATGTTTTAAAATTTCAAGTACTATTTATATCTGTCTTGTTGTAATTTTTCTGTTCTATATTCACTAAAATACTCCACCGATGCCATGGCATTCCCTTAGCGAGTGTCCATAGCGGGTGTGGGTGTCACACGTGGTATAAGAGCAAAGGTTACCGGAACAGATAAAATTTTTAGAAAACTATTTTTCTAAAAACATATTTGGAAGAAATATTTTCAAAAACATGTCTTTAAAGAGAAAAGTTTTTGAAAGAAAAGCATAATCCCCAATAGCCATATCTATATCCTTCGAATTCTCCGTTTTGAATCTTTCCTTTTTTCGTTTCAGCATGGCTGAGGATCTTAACTTTCCGGAGGGTGTGACGGTACCAGTATGGTATAGGAGATTGATGGAGGCTAGGGCCACCACTGCGGGTCCGGCAAATGTTCCTCCACCAACCGTAGCACCCGATCTTCCTCCTCCCCCTCCTCCTCGCACGGATACTTTTGCTAAGACTTGCAAGGAGTTTAAAGCTATGGGAGGGAAACCTTTTCAAGGATCTGAAACTTTTGTGGAGGCTAGAGATTGGCTTAAGGAGGTGGAAGAGTTGATAGATATCTTTGAGATGGAAGAAGGAAAGAAAGTCAAGTTAGCTGCTTGGTTAATGAAGGGAGAGGCCTCATTCTGGTGGGAGGTCACTAATGGAGAACGCCCCGTTGACTCTTGGGCGGATTTTAGGCAAAGATTTGTGGCAAAGTTTCTCTCAAGGGCGGAGGAAAACTTGTATATGGAAAGATTCTTGACTCTTAAGCAAGGAAATCTCTCGGTGAAGGAATATGTTAACAAGTTTAATCAATTGGCAAGGTTTGGCCTAGACATGGTGAATACACCGGAGAAGAAGGCTATGAGATTCGTGAAAGGCTTGAATGAACCGATGCATGGGTTGGCTATGACTCATATCCCTATGGGGGCCACCTTCGAGAAGCTAGTTGACATGGCACTCATGCATGAAGAAGGGAAGGGTCCCAATGCTAGTCAGGCACCCGAGAAGAAGGGAGATCAAAAGAGACCTCAGCAACAACAGCAAAACAAAGGTGGGAAAGGCAACGGTGGCAAGGGCAAAAAGAAGAAGTGTTTCAATTGTGGGACACCTGGCCACCTAAGCAAGGATTGTCGCAAGAAGAAGAAGACCGGCTGCTTCCACTGTGGCGAAGCAGGACATCTTGTGAAAGACTGTCCTAAGAAAGGGCAAAGGACGGGATCTACCTCAGGAGGACAGGTGCAAGCTCTTATGGCACCGGGTCAGGCTAGAGGGCAAGTACAGGCTCTCGCGGTTCCACCGATTCAGGAGAGAGGTAGAACTATTTCCGTGGAAAGTCTGGTTTTTCTATTTGATCATCCTGTCCGTACATTGTTTGATTCAGGCGCATCGCATTCTTTTATCTCATCATCATTAGTTGAGTCACTACACTTAGACACCAGTCTGGTAGATGATCCCTTGGTTGTTTCAAACACAATTGGGGGCTCCACTTATTTGTCCATGATATGTTTGGGTTTGAAGATTTCTATACTTAGCATTGAGTTTAGATGTGATGCTTTTGTGTTGGGCTTCACGGGCTATGGGTTGATTTTGGGCATGGACTGGTTATCCAGTAATGGTGCCGTTCTTGATTGCGAAAGGAGAGTTGTTAGGCTCATGACCCGCTTGGGTAACACTCTCGAGATTTCTTGTAATCCCAGGGATTCTGTTATGCTAAGTTATCTTGAATCGCTTGACGCTTCGGTCGAGAGTTTGCAATCTGTTAGAGTGGTCCGGGAATATCCGGATGTGTTTGAGGAGGTGAAGGGCTTACCTCCGAAGCGGGAGATAGACTTCCGAATATATCTGGTGGATAATGCTAAACCTGTATCTTTACCAGTGCGCCACATGGCTCCTCGTGAGAGGAGGGAACTCCATAAGCAAGTAGGGGAGTTGCTTGAGAAGGGGTTCATAAGACGAAGTATATCGGAGTGGGGTGCTCCAGTAGTTTTTGCTACGAAGGCGGATGGGTCCCTCAGACTTTGTGTAGACTATAGAGAACTCAACAAGCTCACAAAGAAGAATAGACACCCATTGCCGAGGATTGATGATCTTTTCGATCAGTTGGTTGGCGCTTTAGTATTTTCTCAATTGGACTTAGCCACGGGGTTTCATCAGTTGAGGGTGGCTGAGGATAGCATAGACAAGACTGCCTTTAGGACTCCAGATGGTTTCTATGAGTGGCTGGTGATGCCATTTGGGTTGACGAACGCCCCTGCATACTTTGTTGACTTGATGAGTAGGGTGTTCAGGGAGTTCCTTAATAAGTTCGTGGTGGTCTTTGTGGATGATATCTTAGTATTTTCTAAGAGTGAAGAAGAGCATGCCTTACATCTTGGGGAGGTATTGAAGACTCTTCGAGCATATAGCCTTAAGGCTAAATTCTCTAAATGTCACTTCTGGAGGAGGGAAGTGCGGTTCTTGGGGCACGTGGTCTCCAAGGAGGGGATAGCTGTGGATCCCGCGAAGGTAGTATCAATTCAGGATTGGAAGGTTCCAAAGAATGCTACCGAAGTAAGAAGTTTCTTGGGTTTGGCGGGTTATTATAGGAAGTTTATTAAAGACTTCGCGAAGATATCAGCCCCATTAACCCGCTTAACGAAGAAGAATCTTGTTTTCGCATGGGACGTAGATTGTGATGATGCGTTCCGACGGTTAAAGAGAGCTTTAACCACTGCTCCAGTTTTGGTGTTGCCAGATGGGAGCAAGCCATTTGTTGTCTATACCGATGCTTGTGGGACAGGACTTGGCGCAGTCTTAATGCAAGAGGGAAGGGTAATAGCCTATGGTGGAAGGCAGTTGAGAGCCCATGAGAAAAACTACCCTACCCATGATTTAGAGTTGGCTGCTATTGTTTTTGCGCTTAAGATCTGGCGCCATTATCTTCTTGGTGAGAGATTCGAGTTGTTCACTGACCATAAATCATTGAAGTACTTATTCTCTCAGAAGGATTTAAACTTAAGACAGCAAAGGTGGATGGAGTTCTTAGCATCCTATGATTTTGAGATAGCGTATACCCCTGGCAAGGGTAACGTGGTGGCAGATGCCTTGAGTAGAAAGAGGTTGTCATTGAGTCCATTGTTCGTAGAACGACGAAGCTTGGAATTTATCTCGATGTTTGATTTCAGACCTTCCATTGATTATATACCCGGTTTGCTAGCATCCTTGGAGGTCCGACCTACTCTTCTGGGGCGGATTGGGGAAGCCCAGAGGGACGACCCACAGTTGGTTGAGTTGATAGAGAAGCTCATAAGGGGGGAGTCGTCCAGCCATTTGAGTAGGTACACCCTAGATGATATGGGGTGCTTGCGTAGAGACGGTAGACTTTGTGTACCGCAAGACGAAGGGTTGAGGAAGGCTATTCTTGATGATGCACACCGTTCTAGGATGACCATTCATCCCGGTGGGGACAAGATGTACCAAGATATGAAGAGGGTTTTCTTCTGGGCCGGTATGAAGAAAGATGTGGCCGAATATGTAGCTCGATGCTTGGTATGTCAACAGGTGAAAGCGGAGCAAAAGAAACCTGGTGGGTTGCTTCACCCATTAGAAGTTCCGCAATGGAAGTGGGATAGCGTCTCGATGGATTTTATTGACGGGTTACCCTGATCGAGAAAGGGTAATACAGGAATTTGGGTGGTGGTAGACAGACTTACTAAGAGCGCCCATTTCATACCTGTGAAGAGCAAGAGGACTGCTCCATGGCTAGCTTCAGTATATCTTCGAGAGATAGTTCGATTGCATGGGGTACCCTCTAGCAAGGTGAGTGATCGAGACCCTATCTTCACTAGTGAGTTCTGGAGAAGTTTACAGGAAGCAGTGGGAACTCAATTGTGTTTGAGCACCGCATATCATCCTCAGACGGACGGCCAGACTGAGAGGGTGAATCGTGTCCTAGAAGACCTTTTGAGGCTTTGTATCTTAGATTTTGGAGGTTCATGGGAAGAGCATCTTCCATTGGTGGAGTTCGCATATAATAACAGCTTTCAGTCCAGTATTGGTATGGCTCCTTTCGAAGCTCTCTATGGAAGGCCTTGTCGATCACCTACATGTTGGTGGGAATCTACGGATAAGATCTTGCTTGGGCCTGATATGATTAGGGAGACTTCTGAGAAAATTGACTTGATTCGAAGAAGGATGAAAGCAGCGCAGGATAGGCAAAAGTCTTATGCGGACAAGAGAAGGACGGACCTTGAGTTTGAAGTTGGGGACATGGTCTTTGTCAAGGTGTCTCCGTTACGAAATGTGGTTCGCTTTGGATCTGTTGGGAAGTTAGCACCAAGGTTCGTAGGGCCGTTTCCTATTAAGGAAAGGGTTGGACGGATGGCATATAGAGTGGAGTTGCCCGACAGACTTAGTGGTGTACATGATGTATTCCACGTATCTCATTTGAGGAAGTGCTTACATAAGACCGCAGAGGTGGTAGAGCCGAGCTTGCTTAAAGAAGTGGAAGTAGAGCGTGATGCTACTATTCGACGAGCTCCTACCCGCATCCTTGGGTCAGAGACTAGGAAATTGAGGAATCGAGAGGTTCATCTAGTCAAAGTGCAATGGGGAGAAGACGAGGGCAACGCAACTTGGGAAACGGAAGCGAAGATGCGTTCATTGTACCCATTTCTTTTTGAGGGTATGTCTTTTAACTTCTCCTTTATCGTTTGTCTAGTACTTATCTTATCTTGAGTATGTCCTCTCATTAGTACCTTTGACCTTTAGATAGGGTAAACCTATGGTTGAAACATGTGTTTGAGACATGTTATGGTTGATGGATGCAAGTGGACGCAAGTGGTTGCTAGTGGTTGCTCGTGGATGCATATACACACACTCTAGGCACTAGATCGGCTCAATCACTTCATAGTGCATATTGCAT
Organism: Allium sativum; assembly: GCA_030737875.1. Classification (NCBI taxonomy): domain Eukaryota; kingdom Viridiplantae; phylum Streptophyta; class Magnoliopsida; order Asparagales; family Amaryllidaceae; genus Allium; species Allium sativum. The sequence continues at coordinate 226,275,667 of CM060919.1, read as the reverse complement.
AAAATTGTGTGTAGAAAGCTATATTTATGGATGTCTAATGATTGTGTTATCATATGGATGATGCATTTTGGTGAATGATTGTGCACTCATGTAGATATTGTATGTGTCGATAGGGTTCTTTCGCATACATAATGGATGCATGGCACTATCATGGTTTTCATATGTTCATACATTAGATAGGGAACATATACACACACTTTTTTTTGCATATGCTCATACATCATTAGAAATTGTTCTAAGGACAATGGATGCCCGTGTTTGATGGATTGAGTAGATGGTTGTTTGGATGGTAGGATATTCATTCTCCTTAGCTTAGAGATTTCGGGGACGAAATCCTTTAAGGAGGGGAGAATGTAACACCCCGAATTTCAGTTAATGCTAAAATTCACTAATTACAGAATAAATAATCTCAGATGTGGGAATCGGGGGAAACGGGCTGTGTCATTGCGTTCGTCTCGGAAAAATACGCAAAATAGAGTCCGAGTTTTCGAAAATCGGAGTCCGTATGGCCCAGTTATGGCCCGATGAAGTTTGCAGAAAATTCAAAACTAAAAACAGAATTAAGAATTTAAAATTCAGATTTTAAATTGGACAAGTGGGGTCAGGCGGGAAAAATCCCGCCCTGACCATGTCGACAGGGCTGTCGACAGGCCTGTCGACAGGGGTGTCGACTTGCCTGTCGACAGGGGCGTGGCGTCCAGTGAACCTGGGTGCACCAGGTTGGGTTCTAGGCTGGCTTAAAGGGCTGGTTCTAGAGATTTCCGAAATCTAAGGGTCCTAATCTAATCTAGGGTTAATCTAAGGGCCTAAAACACTCACCAAATCTATAAATACACCCTAAACCCCCCCTAATCCTTACCAAAAATAGAGATGATGGCCTCATGCCACCAAATTAAATCTTAGAGGGAGCCTCCACTAATTCATGAAGGAAGTTGCAAGCTAATCAATCTCTAATCATTATCTTCTTCATATTTAGCAACTAATTCCACTTCATAAGTTTGCTAATATTGGGTTTGGTGAGTTTCTATCACTTTAACATCAATTGTTAAAGTAAGTAGATTGGGTGTAATGAGACTTATGGTCTTGAATGCGGATTATAGAGTTTGAATCATTTATAATGATATGCTACTCTATGTCTTCTTATGTTTATGCATATGTAATAAGTGGTTTTATGCACGTTTAATAAGTTGGGTTATGCATGTTTAACAAGTGGGTTTATGCATATTTAATAAGTGGGTTTATGCATGTTTAAACAAGTGAGTTATGCAAGTTCATATGCAAGTTATGTGTGTAATGCTATGTGTATGATGTTGTGGAAGTTCATATGCAAGTTATGTATATGCTTAAATGCAAGTTTAACATGATATGCAAGTTATGCATGCTTATGCAAGTATGTGAATGCTTATGCAAGTTATGTGTATGCTTAAATGCAAGTTTAACATGATATGCAAGTTATGCAAGTATGTGAATGCTTATGCAAGTTATGTATATGCTTAAATGCAAGTTTAACATGTTATGCAAGTTATGAGAATGCTTATATGCAAGTTCAACATGTTATGCAAGATATGTGTATGATGATATGCATGTTTGGGTAAATTGTAGTTGGGTTAATATATGCTCATATATGCAAGTTGACATCCTCTTAACCCATGACAAAGTTATATGCTAAAGATTTGGGCAAACCCATGATATTTGTGTTGGATCTTTCCTTTATTATGTCATGGAAAGAGAACGATTTACGTGGGTAACGATGGGGTGAATAAATATGTTAATAAAAGTGTGATTGGGTATGATTAAGCATACCATAAAATAAATTAACATAAATGGGAATTTACCTATTGAGTTAGGTCTACCCCATGGGAATTTACCTGTTGAGTTAGGTCTACCCATGTTATGAAAAATGTGTAATTAATTAAGGATAATTAATTATGGGGGTGATTAATTAGGTGTAATTAATCGACTAAGACACGAGGTTGGACCCTTTTGTAGCGTAAGACTGCCCGGAACCGACCGGCAAATCCAACGGCTACAAATGATTGGCCCAATGTGAGAGGTCTTAGGCATAAATTAAATACGTGATTAAAGTAAAGACACGAGGTTAGACTCTGTTATGACGTAAGACTGCCCGGACCCTACCGGCTTAACCAGGCGGTCATAACAGCCAGTCTAATGTGGGAGGTCTTTAGGGGAGATCACGGTCTTAATTAATTAAGAAACACTTAACCATGATAGCATGTAGTGGGACATGAGGGGTTAAGTGGGTGCCTTGGGTGGCATGTGGAAATTTAGTGGGTGCCTTGGGTGGCATGTGGAAATTAGGGGTGGGCGCGGTTCGGTATAAAGGTCTGCGGTTCAGTCCAATTCAATACGATTTGATCAACAGTTAAGCCGCAACCGAACCATATCGTTGCGAGTCGGTTTGGTTTGGATGTTTTTATTAGAGAGAGCATCCAAACCGGTTTTTCGCACTGTTTTTGAGGTGCAGTTTGGGCGGTTTACTCACCGCGGTTCGGTTAATGCCCACCCCTAGTGGAAATCTAGTGTGTTGCCTTGGGTGGCAATAGAAAATACGATTAGAATACTTAACCAAGTGGAAACATGTAATTAAACATGATTAAAGGGTTAAGTGGGATACACTAGATAAGTGACAAGCTTAGGTAGCTTGTGGGGGCCCATTTCAACCAGTAACCCATATGTATCTTATTGGGCTCGACCCATGTCGAGGACGGGACACGCGTACTGGGCTTGACTATAAGAGGCCAAAACGGGGTAGCGGTGGCAACGCAAGTCCAACGGGTTTCATATGCGTGTGTGGACCCGGGCTGGTAGGTAAGACGTTGTTGCATCGTGTAGATATAAGCCGTGCACCGCTTGTTGTATCGGGTTGCCACTTTGGGGAGTGATACACCCCACTGTGGGGCCGGCACGGGTATCTACGGTAGGGAGCCGATCGCTTGGGAGTAGTGGGTACACCTAGTGGAGATAGGGGCAGACGACACCTATGTATTCAGCTAGGGGTACAAGAACTACTGGGTAAATTTTCTAAGTCCTTGGGAGGGATCAACCTTTAAGTAGGGATGACTGGTGTGGTGCAGTGTAGTAATTACCCTTGGGTGGGTAGATGCGTCTTTGCGGTTATCTTAGTTTATCCTAGGTCTACCAAACTGCTTGGTATAGCCATTCATCCCCAGACATTGCCATATGTCAAACTTATGTCTTCTCTGGTTATTTTAATGATTGTATTGTTAAAGTTATAAGACTCACTCAGACTTATGTCTGACCCCGTTGTTTTTATCTTTTTCCCAACCCTCAGGTCCTACGGTGGATCCTAGCAGTAGTGGAGTTTGATCGGATTGCTGTTCCAGTTTTTAGGAGCTTGGGTAGATGTAAAGCTCCAGTTATCCAGTTATCTTTTCTTTTGTCATGGCTATTATTGAGAGTGGGATTATGTATAAATTTATTTGATGGATATTGTACTTGACTTATATTGTGGTTTTATGATGTAACCAGACATGTTTTACTTCCGCTGTTATGAGATGATGTTTTAAAATTTCAAGTACTATTTATATCTGTCTTGTTGTAATTTTTCTGTTCTATATTCACTAAAATACTCCACCGATGCCATGGCATTCCCTTAGCGAGTGTCCATAGCGGGTGTGGGTGTCACAAGCAGCACCGTTTGTTGAGATCTCATTGAGCTGATTTGGTCTAGTTGTTGTGTTATGCACTTGAAAAGTATACCCTGCTTCATCACCATGTATACACAGAACTTTACATGTTCACCAATGCTTTGACCATTTAGTTGCACCTTCATATATGTACTGACTTGAGTTTGAGGAAATGATCATCACTGTACATGCTGCATTCATGTAATTGATGTTGCCACTGTCCATTTGCACTTGCTTGTGCACCCATAACCATGCCATGTGTGCTTGTGCTCGACTCTTGGCTTTGTTGACTCTGTTGACCATGCTGCACTGTATTTAACCTGTGCTCGACTACATTGATTATTGTTGCACTGAGTCAAGATGGTCCACGTGGCTACTCCTCAGTTGCACATTGGATTGGCGAGGCAGTGCACACGTGTGTGTATATATATACATGTGTGTATATGCAGCCATTCAGAAAATTTTCTTGTCCCTGCACTAAAATATTTTGTATAAACATTGACTGCCTTGTGGTATTTACAGTGTATCACTGTGAATATCACAAGCTATTTAGACACAGTTGGATAAAATAATAAATCAGATCGAGTTAGAAAAATGATGAGAAACACACCGAAATTTTGAGGCAAATAAATTTTTAAAATAAAAATTATATCTGTTAGAATTTGAAATATTATTTCTATTCTAGATACTGTTAGTGTGTTTTTGTATGTGACAGGTATGGATGACTAGACTGATTGAAGGATACTGTGAAGATAGAAGACAAAAGATTGAAGACAGTGATGAGTCAGTGTGTCAGTGTCAATTAAAGAGTGTTTGTATAGTGTATGTATAGATGAATTGTAAACTGAGTATATGACTGTATAATCGAGTGTCAAAGTGAAACTGTAGTGAGGAGCTCTGTATATAATGAAATTGATTGTACTATAATGAATATCGGTGAAATGTATTAATAGTGGAGTTTATAAATTTGTACTGTTTTGACTGTTGAAATAAAATATTATATTTAATAAAATACTGTTTGAATATTTAATTCTTGTCCAGTAGTATTTTATATAAATATAAATATTATATTTCTGTATGTGATATATAATAATAGTACAATAACAAACACATTTAAAATAATATTTATTTGGCTGCTATCATCAAACAAAAATCATATAATTGTGTATACAACACCGTTATATACAATAGAATTAACGCTATACACAAAGTTGTGCTACTTAAAGCTGTGCTTTGATCATCATCCACAAGACTCTACTTTTCAACAAATGCCTTGATCACTTGCATCTTGGCATGCCACACTGTCAATCCATACTATGTCATTGATTTCCACCAATATATAACCTCTAAGCTCGTACGTCTCAGAGAAGGGTGTTAAGCAAGAGAATAAATTCTCCACCACCAAACAGATATATATATATTTAGCAGAGATCAACTACATAACACACATTACAATGTCAAACATACAATCCATTCATATAACCGTTCTGGGTCTGAACGAAACTGGAGGCACCTTATTCCTCATTCCATATGTCCAATACAGAAGAGAGGTCTTCGCATATCCGGACTATCAACAAGTATGTCTGGACAACTACCACTATAACCTCTTCAAGGGAGCTGCCTATATCCGAGGCATCAATAGTAATTCATTCGATGTGAAGATTGTCGGTCTTACACCGTCTTCACTATCTTCGAATTCTAGTTGTCGTTTAATTATTTGAAATGAGATTTAACTCGGTCTTTTCAAATTATCGTCGCATAAAACTTCAAATCAAATTTCTTTCCCTTAGTTAAATTATTGGCCTTCCCCATTCATTACTTTATATAAAAAGGTTTAGTCGAGAATTTAATTCGGTCGTCAAATTAAATAATCAAGTCATAACATATCCATATTCATTTGATACCTTTTCATGCCAAATCGTTTAACCATTTATATTTTACAAACCAAGCAAAAATTTATTTGCACACATTCTTAAATCTCTTAATAACTTGAAACGATTTATAAAACGATTTCGAATAAAATAGAGTGCTGAAATTTACGAATTAGTGAAACTGACAAGTCATAAACGAAGTTGAAATGGGCCGAAGCTAGGTAGAGAAAGAGCCTGGATGGATCTAAACTGTTGACCGTGGTCACCACTGGTCAACAGTTCAAAAACAAGATTCAGACATCTGAATTAAAAATTCAGACGTTTGAATTTGCAATTTCCCGAACCAACAAGGATTTAGTCCATTTTTGAGCTATTTCAGACATCTGAATTTTTTTGGTCAGACGTATTAAAATTCAGACATCTGAATTAAAATTTTTAGATGTCTGAATTGCTCTGCTTAATTCTAGAATTATTTGGAGCAGGTCAGACATCTGACTTAAATAATTCAGACATCTGAATCTTGTTCCAAAGCACAATTAGCCTAGAAAAGATTTTCAAAACGATATCGACAAATACCCGAAGGCCTATGATGTTATATACATGTATATGAGGCATCTAAGACTTGCCGAAACAACTTACAATACCCAAATGCATATGCACAAACATTCATACTAGAGATTTGCAATGGTTTTGATTATAAATCAAAGGTGAACTAAATTCCAAACCAAAGCATGCAAAAGCGTTTTAAATGACTTGTGAAGACTTAAGACTTTGGCGGGACAATAATGGAGCTTCACAAGATCACCAAATCCACTCATAGCATATGAATTAGATCATATGGACAATCCTCATCATAATTTTCAACTCAATGCAACATAAATACATGAATTGGTCTAAGTTACACTATCATATCCATTCCACTAGCATATGCAAACCCAAATGAATCTTAAGTTACTCTTTTACAAGCCAATAGTTTGTAGCATAGTTGTGAGTTCATGAATAACTCACTTATATAAAATAAAATGATTTTAAATTTCAATACTTAACATTTATCCTCATTTAAACTCATATATCTATCAATAGTCATTTCATCAACCCAAACTTAATCAACTCCTACATATTAGTCCTTTTTATTTCTCACAACACATACTATGATAGAAAATATCACTTTTAATTATTTGAGATGGAAGTTCTCACCTTTGCTTGTTTACAAATAAGGAATAGACCCAATAGCAAGCAAAATCAACCACTCTTCCAAAATTGCATGCAAATCTCGAATCTAAGCACATATAAATAGATTTCCTAAGAGTTAGGTCATAGTTGTAACGACCCGACTTTTTGCTCGGTTTTCGCCGGTAATTAAACCAACTAAAGCCGTTCACAAAGACGGATTGTTAGGGGCACTTACACATTTGCACAAAATAAAAACAACTTTTCCATTATCGTTAAAGTAATGTTACATCAGAGTTACAAGAGGTACATCAGAGTACATCGGTTACACAACGGAAAAGATACTAAACTCAGCGGAAGATTGCGAATGCCCTAAACATAATAGCTCCAGTTAAACCAGAATCCTGCTCCAACTAACTCCAAGGCTAAATCTGTGAACCAAACTACTAGGCTGCCCGTGTAAAAATTATGGGCACCCAGAGTTTAGGTGTGGGAACAATAAACTCCAGGTCAGTCATGGGACTGGTGTGAGAACTCAAAACAGTTGTCTTTAGGGTTTATTTTAAAGTTAGGTAACTCACCGGACCACGCCACCAATGCGGGAACGGGTTTACTCTACGTAAATACCAGTGCATAGAAATCCGCAATGACTTTTTGAAAAAAATGAAGCTATCATAAGCTCATCCCGCATCACACAATACAAGCGCACACCAAATGGGTGAGTTTTTCCTTATGATAACCAAAAATGCCTTCATACGTGAAAATCCCCTTTTACTACTATATATAGTGTGAAAAACCTTTTCGCAAATAAATGTATTAATCCTAGCCAGCATAATGCCCCATCCCATTATACTGACAATCCTGCCGGTAACCAGCAGGCTATACAATCAAAACCGTACGGGCCCGTAGTGGAGATTAGGTTTCCAACATGATGGTTCATGGTATGGAAGATCATTCGTGGGCTTACAAACTTTCTTGTGCGCATCATTCCAGTACTCGCAGATAACGTCCAGACTCGGACTCCGTTATACTAACCCACCTTACATGAATCAGAGTACCCAACAAATAACGTCCTAGACTGGGGACTTCGCAGTACCCTTTCATTATCACATCCCGGTGCACCGAACATACGAAACGAACATAAAAATCTGACCACCAGTTTACCATCAATCCGGGGTGTGAGGTTCGTCGAGGTCACGATATACACAAAGCTACGCTTAAATAAGCCATGCTTTGATCATCCATAGCTCATCACATAACTTAAGTTTGCCACATTGTCCATTCACTATGCATCACTGATTTCTATCAATATATAACCTCTAAGCTCATACGTCTTAGAGAAGGGTGTTAAGCAAGAGAATAAATTCTCCGCCACCAAGCAGATATATATTAATAAAGATCAGTGCTACGCAGTCAATTACAATGTCAAACACACAATCCATACATGTCCGTTCTAGGTCTGAACGAAACAACAATCCGGAATTCCTTCACATACGTTCGGGCTTCTTGCCACTTAGCTGGTATATAAAATCCATCTGCGAATGGGAGCCAGCCATTCGAGACATTCAGCAAGTCGCCCTTACGACACGAAGGGTCCCGGTCTTTAATGCCGCCTCCAATGTCTTCAATTGCTCCACAACGTCGTAATATTACTTGGAATGGTTTTCAAACATAATTCCGATCCCAGTCTTTCCAAATAATAAGCGCAATTAAAAACACAATCATGGAACACACAGGCTTTCTACCAAATCTCCTTCCATTTTGGATTTCGTTAAATTAAACTTCTTTAAATCTATTCTCAATTTATCTTTAACAAAATCCATGTTTAACCCTTCTTCTCTAAAACACATCCCTTAAATCCAAGATATTCTAACCCCAAAGCCTTAATTATCCGTTTGATAACTCGTTATCAAAATCCAGTTTCCTTTGAAAACCCTTACCCCACATTTCAACCCTAATATCCAATTAAATTGATTTTCCAACATTCCATTCTTTAATCTTAACTAAAAGATTATACTTTCTTTCCCATTCCTTACTTTTAATTTCCTCAAAACAAAGATCTGATTAAATCCACAAATTACGATATGAATTTCCATAACTCACTCTCATTGGGTTTCAAGAATGATATTATTGAAGATATGATTCACGACAAAACCCAAATCAATTGATATTGAACATAAGTTACACAGAAATTGTATCTACTTATATTCGATATCAATTCTCATATTCAACGAATACTACAAGTGGAATAACGATATAATAATAGTATCTTCCAAATTCCTCAAATAGTATACGCTTACACCAAAGAATTTCATATCAAATATCCGAAGATTATTTCTATCCAACTTATCCCAATCAAATTGGGAAATCCATATCTTAATTTAAAGATTTATCCAAACCTTTGACATTAGATCTGGATAGAAATATCATCCACTTATACTTAATATTAATCTCTGTATCCAACTCATACTATAAGCAGAATATCAATGAACTACCTTTTAAATTCCTCAAATAGTAAAAATCATCATCTACCGAATTAATATCAAACATCCGAAGATTTATCTCCAACCATTTCCAATTATTTAAAATTGAAAACCCATATTAATATCAATTTAAATTCCATATAAAATATTTCCAACACTTTTGAACCTTTGAAAACATTCTACAAATCATTTAAAGATGATTACTTGTAGTTCGGAAAATAGTTTGCGGGTTAAAAACTCCAAAATAGATTGTTTTCGAAGAAAGCGTTACAATAGTGTTTTCAAAAGCGTTACAAAACAGTTATCTTAATTACTTCGATCAAAACATCGCTTTTCTTAGTCAAAACTTAAACTTTACAATTCAAAACATTTTTTACATAATTTATAATGATTTTACCATTTTTTTTCATGTTTTTAGAAACATTAAAAAAAAATGGTTGTTTATGGTTATGGTCGATAACTTCTCTTGTAGCGACCTTTTCCAAAATGGTTTTAAACATAACTTGAAAATTATAACTCGAATTTAAAATCTTCTTTCACTCATTTAAAATCTCATTTTAATATAAATCAATTGTTTTTCGTTTCTTGGAAATCCGATTTAGATTGCAAAAGTTATAAGCGTTTAAAGTTTGCATCGAAAGTACACGAATTGCCACTGTATGACAAGCTCTATTTTGATCGCAATAAAAATTATTCTTCAATATTTCAAAATACCTTAGAAAACCATTATATACTTATGTAAACCATTTAAAACCATTTAAAGTAATTTACATTGACTTTCCAAATTTTTACTTAATAAATCAAATTCCAATTCATTTCTAAATTCAAATAATTTCAAATTAACCATCCCATTCGTCGGATCAGTTAGGGATAGCCAGGAAGAGCAGAAAACTTCATTTCCAAACTCAAGCCTAGACATCATCCTCTCTATCATCCTAGAACATTCCAGTATTTATTCATTTAAAAGACTTTAACAATATATATGAATTCATACATATGGTCTTTTCCAAATATTAATCTTCAATTTCAATAATGATATTGCTTTTAATTATGAAAGAGATTTGTCAATCACCAATGTGATATCATAATTGTTGTGTCATAGTGTGTGCAAAACAACATCAACAACCATTTAAACATCCATTGTAACCATCATCAACATGATTCAGTAAATCATAATTGTGCACAAGCGTTATAACACTAACGCTTAATAATGTGCGTTCTAAACTTCGCATCCATCATCCATCACAACAAATATCAATCATCATTAACCAATAATAATTCATCGCTATATTTAAATTAGTCTAGCTACTAATTAAATATATAAACCATGATTAAAGAGTTCGCACGTAACAACTTTCCAAATCTTCACGGTAGGCGAGCCTAGCTAAGCGAACCGTCGGACAGTATTTCGGCGCAACATCTTCTTCACCAAAATATATATAATATAATATACACTAATCTCTCTTTATATTATAAGAGGAGGAGAAGAATGATGAAATTTGGCAAGGTGGTGGTGGAAAAGAGGAAGACTTATGCTATGGAAACCATGGCCATAAGCTTTAAGAAGAAGGTGGAAAGGAGGAAATGGAAATGGAATGTAAAAAAAATGGAGAAAGAGCCTCCTTATATAGGAAAGGAGGAGCAAGGAGGTAAAGACACATAAGGGGGCAAGTGGAAATCATGCATGAAAGGGAGCATGCATAAAGACATGTGTCTTAACACTTATCTTAAAAAGAAAAAAGAACTTTTGGTAGCACTTTCTTTTAAATGTTATGAAAACTAAAGGCAACACTTAATTCTAATGCTACTATTTCGTGTTATGGTTTGTCAAATCCGATTGAATGACAAATAGTATCAATAAATCCAAACTCATTAATAATCATTCTCATTTGTAAATCAAGTAAAATCTGTCATATAACTTATCAAAATTATTAAATACTCTTAACCATATATATATTTATATCAAATTCAAATTTAAATTCAACTTAAGTAATAAAAATTCCAATTTTAATTTGGTTAAAAATTCTGGATCGTTACATTCACCTCCCTTAAAACTTTTTGTCCTCGAAAAGGAAAGGGAACCGTAACTACTTATTCGACAAATTCAAGATTAAAATTCTTTATACTAAAGCTCCATGTTCTCACATGTATTAACAGATAACCATATCTACATGTCCTCCTACGATAACCTCCAATTACCTATTAAATTCGATTCATCGTTTACTGGACCAATTACTTATACTCAACCATTTACTGCTTTCAAAAAAATTCAGACTTATAAATTATGCTCTTAAATCTTGTCTTACAAATGCAAAGGTTATGAAACTTATTCCTTTTCAGTTTCCAAAATTTACTATTATTCGTTACACGAAAAACTTGATCATCTTCGAACTCAGCTTGTCTAAAGGTTACAGTTTAGGTAATTTCTTCTTACTATTCCCGCTTGCCAAAATCCTTTAATCAAATTGTGAAACTTAATTCACAAGGTATTTATGCTTACTTAACCAGTTCCTTTTGTTGCCATAATATGCTTTAGAACTTATCAACTTGTACAAAATCGTCGATAATTCCAATCTTCCTATCTATACCCTTAATTAAATTCAATAACTTTTTCATTAGAATAGGATCTATTTGGATATATGATAGAATATATTAAAAAGATTTATAAAAAAAGTTATATTTTTTTATATATAATTAACATCATATACATACATTTATTCATGCATCCAACTTTTCAGAGATAATTTCCTAGGCTCAAAGAGCTTGCTCTGATTACATAATTCTTGCATTCCTTCTTCTTCACTTATGACGGCGGGTAGTGCTGCTTTAGCTGGTCTTTCTCCCTTCTTTAACTGACAATACTGGACTACATGCCTTACTTTTCTGCATCGATAACACTTCTTTTCTTTTGTTAGGTACATGGGTTTCTTCTTTGTTTTAGGACACTTACATATAAAATGTCCTTTCTTCTTGCATTTGAAACAAATTATGTCTTCTCGAATGGTTTTCTTTTGTATTCTTTCTGGGCATAAAACAGCAAAATGTCCTTCTTGACTACATCTATAACAATAGATACCTTTGAATTTCCTCAATCTAAGGCTTTCTTCCTTTTCTTTTCGATTATGATCTTTCCTTTCTTGTTTTAGGGTCATCCACCATTCAGTACCTGATAAACCAAACTCCATCTTTGTTCCTGTAAGGAAATTTTGTTGAAAAATCTAGCTTACCCTCCACTTAATTTACAGGCTTATCCCTTACTAACAAGTTTACCTGGTATAATTCTTACAACCCAATCAAATTTTCACTTTTCTATTTAAGTTCATATCAATTTACCAAACAATTTAAAACACTTATCTAAATGGATTTAAGTATATATTGATGTTTTAATCGGAATCATATAGTCATCCCACTTTCGAAACTCGAAAATACATACTGAAGATGCTGCAGTCATCAACATAATCATCTCCAAGTGACTTGAGTGTGATTCTATATCAATCTAGTATACTCAAGATTTCATATATACGTTAGCTAGGCGTATATTCAAAATCTTCTTATACCCGATAGTCCAACCTCAACATCAAATACAATACTCAAATTCTAATTTTTAATTTCTAACCATATTAATTAGTTACCTTAACAAATTTGGCTCAAGTTTATCGATATTTCGAAACGTTACCCAATAGTGAAATTAAATCCAAAAGGCATTTGTACTCGGATTGTTTTCCTGATCAGTGGAAGAGGCTTAATTACCATGCCATAAGAAGTATTTTATGTGTAATTATAATCACAAAATGTAAACTTAACCTTAATCATTTGATTAAGTATCCAGGTTATAATTAACCATATATTTACAAAATATGTTTGTTTCTTAAATTAAAACTTTTCAAAACTCATTTCACATTTCCAAATACGCTCTCTCAAATATAATACTCCAAAATCTCATTCTAGGGCATTATTAACCCTATCTCTAATGAGATATATAACTCTGATGAGTCTTTCCATTTGTTTAAATGTGTCGTACCCCATTGCTTTGTATAAACACAAGCTCTGATACCACTATGTAACGACCCGGCTTTTTGCTTGGTTTTCGCCGGTAATTAAACCAACTTAAGCCGTTCACAAAGACGGATTGTTAGGGACACTTACACATTTGCACAAAATAAAAACAACTTTTCCATTATCATTAAAATAATATTACATCATAGTTACAAGAGGTACATCAGAGTACATTGGTTACACAACGGAAAAGATACTAAACTCAGCGGAAGAATGCGAATGCTCCAAACATAATAGCTCCAGTTAAACCAGAATCCTGCTCCAACTAACTCCAAGGCTAAATCTACGAACCAAACTACTAGGCTGCCCGTGTAAAAATTATGGGCACCCAGAGTTTAGGTGTGGGAACAATAAACCCAGGTCAGTCATGGGACTGGTGTGAGAACTCAAAACAGTTGTCTTTAGGGTTTATTTTAAAGTTAGGTAATTCACCAGGCCACGCCACCAATGCGGAACGGGTTTACTCCATGTGAATACCAGTGCATAGAAATCCGCAATGAATTTTTGAAAAAATGAAGCTATCATAAGCTCGTCCCACATCACACAATGCAAGCGGGCACCAAATGGGCGAGTTTTGCCTTATGATAACCAAAAATGCCTTCATACGTGAAAATCCTCTTTTACTACTATATATAGTGTGAAAAACTTTTCACAAATAAATGTATTAATCCTAGCCAGCATAATGCCCCATTCCATTATACTGACAATCCTGCCAGTAACCAGCAGGCTATACAATCACAGCCGTACTGGCTCGTAGTGGAGATTGGGTTTCAAACATGACGTATCCTGGTACGAAAGATCATTCGTGGGCTTACAAACTTTCTTATGCGCATCATCCCAGTACTCGCGGATAACGTCCAGACTCGGACTCCGTTATACTAACCCTCCATACATGAATCAGAGTACCCAACAATTAGCGTCCCAGACTGGGGACTTCGCAGTACCCTTTCATCATCACATTCCGGTGCACCGAACATACGAAACGAACATAAAAATCTAACCACCAGTTTACCATCAATCCGGGATGTGAGGTTCGTCCAGGTCACGATATACACAAAGCTACGTTTAAATAAGCCATGCTTTGATCATCCATAGCTCATCACATAATTTAAGTATGCCACATTGTCCACTCACTACCCATCACTTGTTTCTATCAATATATAACCTATAAGCTCATACGTCTTAGAGAAGGGTGTTAAGCAAGAGAATAAATTCTCCGCCACCAAGCAGATATATATTAATAAAGATCAGTACTACACAGTCAATTACAATGTCAGACACACAATCCATACATGTTCGTTCTAGGTCTGAACGAAACAACAATCCGGAATTCCTTCACATACGTTCGGGCTTCTTGCCACTTTTCTGATATATAAAATCCATCTGCGAATGGGAGCCAGCCATTCGAGACATTCAGCAAGTCGCCCTTACGACACGAAGGGTCCCGGTCTTCAATGCCGCCTCCAATGTCTTCAATTGCTCCACAACGTCGTATTATTACTTGGAATGATTTTCAGACGTAATTCTGATCCTGGGCTTCCAAATAATAAGCGCAATCAAAAATACAATCACGGAACACACAGGCTTTCTACCAAATCTCCTTCCATTATGGATTTCGTTAAATTAAACTTCTTTGAATCTATTCTCAAATTATCTTTAACAAAATCCATATTTAACCCTTCTCCTCTAAAACACATCCCTTAAATCCAAGATAATCTAGCCCCAAAGCCTTAATTAATTTTCCGTTTGATAACTCGTTATCATAAATCCACTTTCCTTTGAAAACCCTTACCCCACATTTCAACCCTAGTTTCCAATTAAATTGATTTTCCAACATTCCATTCTTTAATCTTAACTAAAAGAATTATACTTTCTTTCCAATTCCTCACTTTTAATTTCCTCAAAACAAAGATCTAATTAAATACTCAAATTACGATATGAATTTCCATAACTCACTCTCATTGGGTTTCAAGAATGATATTATTGAAGATATGATTCACGACAAAACCCAAATCAATTGATATTGAACATAAGTTACACAGAAATTGTATCTACTTATATTCGATATCAATTCTCATATTCAACGAATACTACAAGTGGAATAACGATATAATAATAGTATCTTCCAAATTCCTCAAATAGTATACGCTTACACCAAAGAATTTCATATCAAATATCCGAAGATTATTTCTATCCAACTTATCCCAATCAAATTGGGAAATCCATATCTTAATTTAAAGATTTATCCAAACCTTTGACATTAGATCTGGATAGAAATATCATCCACTTATACTTAATATTAATCTCTGTATCCAACTCATACTATAAGCAGAATATCAATGAACTACCTTTTAAATTCCTCAAATAGTAAAAATCATCATCTACCGAATTAATATCAAACATCCGAAGATTTATCTCCAACCATTTCCAATTATTTAAAATTGAAAACCCATATTAATATCAATTTAAATTCCATATAAAATATTTCCAACACTTTTGAACCTTTGAAAACATTCTACAAATCATTTAAAGATGATTACTTGTAGTTCGGAAAATAGTTTGCGGGTTAAAAACTCCAAAATAGATTGTTTTCGAAGAAAGCGTTACAATAGTGTTTTCAAAAGCGTTACAAAACAGTTATCTTAATTACTTCGATCAAAACATCGCTTTTCTTAGTCAAAACTTAAACTTTACAATTCAAAACATTTTTTACATAATTTATAATGATTTTACCATTTTTTTCATGTTTTTAGAAACATTAAAAAAAATGGTTGTTTATGGTTATGGTCGATAACTTCTCTTGTAGCGACCTTTTCCAAAATGGTTTTAAACATAACTTGAAAATTATAACTCGAATTTAAAATCTTCTTTCACTCATTTAAAATCTCATTTTAATATAAATCAATTGTTTTTCGTTTCTTGGAAATCCGATTTAGATTGCAAAAGTTATAAGCGTTTAAAGTTTGCATCGAAAGTACACGAATTGCCACTGTATGACAAGCTCTATTTTGATCGCAATAAAAATTATTCTTCAATATTTCAAAATACCTTAGAAAACCATTATATACTTATGTAAACCATTTAAAACCATTTAAAGTAATTTACATTGACTTTCCAAATTTTTACTTAATAAATCAAATTCCAATTCATTTCTAAATTCAAATAATTTCAAATTAACCATCCCATTCGTCGGATCAGTTAGGGATAGCCAGGGAGAGCAGAAAACTTCATTTCCAAACTCAAGCCTAGACATCATCCTCTCTATCATCCTAGAACATTCCAGTATTTATTCATTTAAAAGACTTTAACAATATATATGAATTCATACATATGGTCTTTTCCAAATATTAATCTTCAATTTCAATAATGATATTGCTTTTAATTATGAAAGAGATTTGTCAATCACCAATGTGATATCATAATTGTTGTGTCATAGTGTGTGCAAAACAACATCAACAACCATTTAAACATCCATTGTAACCATCATCAACATGATTCAGTAAATCATAATTGTGCACAAGCGTTATAACACTAACGCTTAATAGTGTGCGTTCTAAACTTCGCATCCATCATCCATCACAACAAATATCAATCATCATTAACCAATAATAATTCATCGCTATATTTAAATTAGTCTAGCTACTAATTAAATATATAAACCATGATTAAAGAGTTCGCACGTAACAACTTTCCAAATCTTCACGGTAGGCGAGCCTAGCTAAGCGAACCGTCGGACAGTATTTCGGCGCAACATCTTCTTCACCAAAATATATATAATATAATATACACTAATCTCTCTTTATATTATAAGAGGAGGAGAAGAATGATGAAATTTGGCAAGGTGGTGGTGGAAAAGAGGAAGACTTATGCTATGGAAACCATGGCCATAAGCTTTAAGAAGAAGGTGGAAAGGAGGAAATGGAAATGGAATGTAAAAAAAATGGAGAAAGAGCCTCCTTATATAGGAAAGGAGGAGCAAGGAGGTAAAGACACATAAGGGGGCAAGTGGAAATCATGCATGAAAGGGAGCATGCATAAAGACATGTGTCTTAACACTTATCTTAAAAAGAAAAAAGAACTTTTGGTAGCACTTTCTTTTAAATGTTATGAAAACTAAAGGCAACACTTAATTCTAATGCTACTATTTCGTGTTATGGTTTGTCAAATCCGATTGAATGACAAATAGTATCAATAAATCCAAACTCATTAATAATCATTCTCATTTGTAAATCAAGTAAAATATGTCATATAACTTATCAAAATTATTAAATACTCTTAACCATATATATATTTATATCAAATTCAAATTTAAATTCAACTTAAGTAATAAAAATTCCAATTTTAATTTGGTTAAAAATTCTGGATCGTTACATTCACCTCCCTTAAAACTTTTTGTCCTCGAAAAGGAAAGGGAACCGTAACTACTTATTCGACAAATTCAAGATTAAAATTCTTTATACTAAAGCTCCATGTTCTCACATGTATTAACAGATAACCATATCTACATGTCCTCCTACGATAACCTCCAATTACCTATTAAATTCGATTCATCGTTTACTGGACCAATTACTTATACTCAACCATTTACTGCTTTCAAAAAAATTCAGACTTATAAATTATGCTCTTAAATCTTGTCTTACAAATGCAAAGGTTATGAAACTTATTCCTTTTCAGTTTCCAAAATTTACTATTATTCGTTACACGAAAAACTTGATCATCTTCGAACTCAGCTTGTCTAAAGGTTACAGTTTAGGTAATTTCTTCTTACTATTCCCGCTTGCCAAAATCCTTTAATCAAATTGTGAAACTTAATTCACAAGGTATTTATGCTTACTTAACCAGTTCCTTTTGTTGCCATAATATGCTTTAGAACTTATCAACTTGTACAAAATCGTCGATAATTCCAATCTTCCTATCTATACCCTTAATTAAATTCAATAACTTTTTCATTAGAATAGGATCTATTTGGATATATGATAGAATATATTAAAAAGATTTATAAAAAAAGTTATATTTTTTTATATATAATTAACATCATATACATACATTTATTCATGCATCCAACTTTTCAGAGATAATTTCCTAGGCTCAAAGAGCTTGCTCTGATTACATAATTCTTGCATTCCTTCTTCTTCACTTATGACGGCGGGTAGTGCTGCTTTAGCTGGTCTTTCTCCCTTCTTTAACTGACAATACTGGACTACATGCCTTACTTTTCTGCATCGATAACACTTCTTTTCTTTTGTTAGGTACATGGGTTTCTTCTTTGTTTTAGGACACTTACATATAAAATGTCCTTTCTTCTTGCATTTGAAACAAATTATGTCTTCTCGAATGGTTTTCTTTTGTATTCTTTCTGGGCATAAAACAGCAAAATGTCCTTCTTGACTACATCTATAACAATAGATACCTTTGAATTTCCTCAATCTAAGGCTTTCTTCCTTTTCTTTTCGATTATGATCTTTCCTTTCTTGTTTTAGGGTCATCCACCATTCAGTACCTGATAAACCAAACTCCATCTTTGTTCCTGTAAGGAAATTTTGTTGAAAAATCTAGCTTACCCTCCACTTAATTTACAGGCTTATCCCTTACTAACAAGTTTACCTGGTATAATTCTTACAACCCAATCAAATTTTCACTTTTCTATTTAAGTTCATATCAATTTACCAAACAATTTAAAACACTTATCTAAATGGATTTAAGTATATATTGATGTTTTAATCGGAATCATATAGTCATCCCACTTTCGAAACTCGAAAATACATACTGAAGATGCTGCAGTCATCAACATAATCATCTCCAAGTGACTTGAGTGTGATTCTATATCAATCTAGTATACTCAAGATTTCATATATACGTTAGCTAGGCGTATATTCAAAATCTTCTTATACCCGATAGTCCAACCTCAACATCAAATACAATACTCAAATTCTAATTTTTAATTTCTAACCATATTAATTAGTTACCTTAACAAATTTGGCTCAAGTTTATCGATATTTCGAAACGTTACCCAATAGTGAAATTAAATCCAAAAGGCATTTGTACTCGGATTGTTTTCCTGATCAGTGGAAGAGGCTTAATTACCATGCCATAAGAAGTATTTTATGTGTAATTATAATCACAAAATGTAAACTTAACCTTAATCATTTGATTAAGTATCCAGGTTATAATTAACCATATATTTACAAAATATGTTTGTTTCTTAAATTAAAACTTTTCAAAACTCATTTCACATTTCCAAATACGCTCTCTCAAATATAATACTCCAAAATCTCATTCTAGGGCATTATTAACCCTATCTCTAATGAGATATATAACTCTGATGAGTCTTTCCATTTGTTTAAATGTGTCGTACCCCATTGCTTTGTATAAACACAAGCTCTGATACCACTATGTAACGACCCGGCTTTTTGCTTGGTTTTCACCGGTAATTAAACCAACTTAAGCCGTTCACAAAGACGGATTGTTAGGGACACTTACACATTTGCACAAAATAAAAACAACTTTTCCATTATCATTAAAATAATATTACATCATAGTTACAAGAGGTACATCAGAGTACATTGGTTACACAACGGAAAAGATACTAAACTCAGCGGAAGAATGCGAATGCTCCAAACATAATAGCTCCAGTTAAACCAGAATCCTGCTCCAACTAACTCCAAGGCTAAATCTACGAACCAAACTACTAGGCTGCCCGTGTAAAAATTATGGGCACCCAGAGTTTAGGTGTGGGAACAATAAACCCAGGTCAGTCATGGGACTGGTGTGAGAACTCAAAACAGTTGTCTTTAGGGTTTATTTTAAAGTTAGGTAATTCACCAGGCCACGCCGCCAATGCGGAACGGGTTTACTCCATGTGAATACCAGTGCATAGAAATCCGCAATGAATTTTTGAAAAAATGAAGCTATCATAAGCTCGTCCCACATCACACAATGCAAGCGGGCACCAAATGGGCGAGTTTTGCCTTATGATAACCAAAAATGCCTTCATACGTGAAAATCCTCTTTTACTACTATATATAGTGTGAAAAACCTTTTCACAAATAAATGTATTAATCCTAGCCAGCATAATGCCCCATTCCATTATACTGACAATCCTGCCAGTAACCAGCAGGCTATACAATCACAACCGTACTGGCTCGTAGTGGAGATTGGGTTTCAAACATGACGTATCCTGGTACGAAAGATCATTCGTGGGCTTACAAACTTTCTTATGCGCATCATCCCAGTACTCGCGGATAACGTCCAGACTCGGACTCCGTTATACTAACCCTCCATACATGAATCAGAGTACCCAACAATTAGCGTCCCAGACTGGGGACTTCGCAGTACCCTTTCATCATCACATTCCGGTGCACCGAACATACGAAACGAACATAAAAATCTAACCACCAGTTTACCATCAATCCGGGATGTGAGGTTCGTCCAGGTCACGATATACACAAAGCTACGTTTAAATAAGCCATGCTTTGATCATCCATAGCTCATCACATAATTTAAGTATGCCACATTGTCCACTCACTACCCATCACTTGTTTCTATCAATATATAACCTATAAGCTCATACGTCTTAGAGAAGGGTGTTAAGCAAGAGAATAAATTCTCCGCCACCAAGCGGATATATATTAATAAAGATCAGTACTACACAGTCAATTACAATGTCAGACACACAATCCATACATGTTCGTTCTAGGTCTGAACGAAACAACAATCCGGAATTCCTTCACATACGTTCGGGCTTCTTGCCACTTTTCTGATATATAAAATCCATCTGCGAATGGGAGCCAGCCATTCGAGACATTCAGCAAGTCGCCCTTACGACACGAAGGGTCCCGGTCTTCAATGCCGCCTCCAATGTCTTCAATTGCTCCACAACGTCGTATTATTACTTGGAATGATTTTCAGACGTAATTCTGATCCTGGGCTTCCAAATAATAAGCGCAATCAAAAATACAATCACGGAACACACAGGCTTTCTACCAAATCTCCTTCCATTATGGATTTCGTTAAATTAAACTTCTTTGAATCTATTCTCAAATTATCTTTAACAAAATCCATATTTAACCCTTCTCCTCTAAAACACATCCCTTAAATCCAAGATAATCTAGCCCCAAAGCCTTAATTAATTTTCCGTTTGATAACTCGTTATCATAAATCCACTTTCCTTTGAAAACCCTTACCCCACATTTCAACCCTAGTTTCCAATTAAATTGATTTTCCAACATTCCATTCTTTAATCTTAACTAAAAGAATTATACTTTCTTTCCAATTCCTCACTTTTAATTTCCTCAAAACAAAGATCTAATTAAATACTCAAATTACGATATGAATTTCCATAACTCACTCTCATTGGGTTTCAAGAATGATATCATTGAAGATATGATTCACGACAAAACCCAAATCAATTGATATTGAACATAAGTTACACAGAAATTGTATCTACTTATATTTGATATCAATTCTCATAATCAACGAATATTATAAGTGGAATAATGATATAATAATAGTATCTTCCAAATTCCTCAATTAGTATATGCTTACACCAAAGAATTTCATATCAAATATCCAAAGATTATTTCTATCCAACTTATCCCAATCAAATTGGGAAACCCGTATTTTAATGTAAAAATTTATCCAAACCTTTGACATTAGATCTGGATAGAAATATCATCCATTTATACTTAATATTAATCTCTGTATCCAACTCATACTATAAGCGGAATAACGGTGAACTACCTTTTAAATCCCTTAAATAGTAAGAATCATCATCTACCGGATTAATATCAAACATCCGAAGATTTATCTCCAACCATATCCAATTATTTAAAATTGAAAACCCATATTAATATCAATTTAAATTCCATATAAAATATTTCCAATACTTTTGAACCTTTGAAAACATTCCACAAATCATTTAAAAATGATTACTTGTAGTTCGAAAAATAGTTTGCGGGTTAAAAACTTCAAAATAGATTGTTTTCGAAGAAAGCGTTACAATAGTGTTTTCAAAAGCGTTACAAAACAGTTATCTTAATTACTTCGATCAAAACATCGCTTTTCTTAATCAAAACTAAAACTTTACAATTCAAAACATTTTGTACATAATTTACAATGATTTTACAATTTTTCCATGTTTTTAGAAACATTAAAAAAAATGACTGTTTATGGTTATGGTCGATAACTTCTCTTATAGCGACCTTTTCCAAAATGGTTTTAAACATAACTTGAAAATTATAACTCGAATTTAAAATCTGCTTTCACTCATTTAAAAGCTCTTGTTAATATAAATCAATTATTTTTCGTTTCTTAGAAATCCGAGATTGCAAAAGTTATAAGCGTTTAAAGTTTGCATCTAAAGTACAGAAATTGCCGCTGTATGACAAGCTCTATTTTGATCGCAATAAAAATTATTCTTCAATATTTCAAAATACCTTAGAAAACCATTATATGCTTATGTAAACCATTTAAAACCATTTAAAGTAATTTACATTGACTTTCCAAATTTTTACTTAATAAATCAAATTCCAATTCGTTTCTAAATTCAAATAATTTCAATTTAACCATCCCATTCGTCGGATCAGTTAGGGATAGACAGGGAGAGCAGGAAACTTCAATTTCAAACCCAAGCCTAGACACCATCCTCTCTGTCATCCTAGAACGTTCCGGTATTTATTTATTCATTTAAAGGACTTTAACAATATATATGAATTCATACATATGGTCTTTTCCAATTATTAATCTTCAATTTCAATACTGACATTGCTTTTAATTATGAAGGAGATTTGTCGATCACCAATGTGATACCATAATTGTTGTGTCATAATGTGTGCAAAACAACATCAACAACCATTTAAACATCCATAGTAACCATCATCAACATGATTCAATAAATCATAATTGTGCACAAGCATTATAACACTAACGCTTAATAGTGTGTGTTCTAAACTTCGCATCCATCATTCATCACAACAAATATCAATCATCATTCACCAATAATAATTCATCGCTATATTTAAATTAGTCTAGCTACTAATTAAATATATAAACCGTGGTTAAAGATTTCTCACCTAACAGCTTTCCAAATCTTCACGATAGACGAGCCTAGCTAAGCGAACCGTCGGATAGTATTTCGGCGCAACGTCTTCTTCACCAAAATATATATAATATAATATACACTAATCTCTCCTTATATTATAAGAGGAGGAGAAGAATGACGAACTTTGGCAAGGGGGTGGTGGAAAAGAGGAAGACTTATGCCATGGAAACCATGGCCATAAGCTTTAAGAAGAAGGTGGAAAGGAGGAAATGGAAATGGAATGGTAAAAAAATGGAGAAAGAGCCTCCTTATATAGGAAAGGAGGAGTAAGGAGGTAAAGACACATAAGGGGGCAAGTGTCAATCATGCATGAAATGGAGCATGCATAAAGACATGTGTCTTAACACTTTTCTTAAAAAGAAAAATGAACTTTTGGTAGCACTTTCTTTTAAATGTTATGAAAACTAAAGGCAACACTTAATTCTAACTCTACTAATTCGTATTATGGTTTGACAAATCCGATCGAACGACAAATAGTATCAATAAATCCAAACTAATTAATAATCATTCTCATTTATAATTCAAGTAAAATCTATCATATAACTTGTCAAAATTATTAAATACTCTTAACCATATATATTTATATTAAATTCAAATTTAAATTCAAATTA
Organism: Allium sativum; assembly: GCA_030737875.1. Lineage (NCBI taxonomy): Eukaryota > Viridiplantae > Streptophyta > Magnoliopsida > Asparagales > Amaryllidaceae > Allium > Allium sativum. The sequence continues at coordinate 226,251,709 of CM060919.1, read as the reverse complement.
AGTAATAAAAATTCAAATTTTAAATTGGTTAAAAATTCTGAATCGTTGCAATAGGAATCATCAAAAATCAAAGAGGAGATAAGCTAGAGCAGATGGAGAAGATGAAGAGGCTTACCAAGGTTTCCTCTTCAATTTCCCCTTTGATTTGAGCAACTAATTGCAATCCCTAGCTTAGGAATTTTTATTTCCCTTTTCACTCTCCATTTTCTAATTTTCTTCTAAGTGTTAGAGTGAATGAGAGAAAAAAGGGAGGATGGAGCTCTTAAGTGAGTGGGCTAGGTTGGCTAACCAAGCCCTAACCAAAGTCCCAATTTTCACAAACTCCAAACATATCGATCCTTATAGTTTTCGACCACCTAAACGATGTTTTGAACTCAATGGAAGTGGTTTCGAGTCCAAATTCATTCATATGTAAAAAGCGATATTTTGGTCATACACACAAAGAGAAAAAAATTCACCCAATTCTAAAGGTATCCATGTTTATAGTTTTCGAACACGCAAACGGCATTTTGAACTCAATGTAAGTGGTTTCGAGTCCAAATTCATCCGTATACAAAATGTGACTTTTAAGGCTATATATAATATTAAAATATGTATAAACTCCATAGCGACTATTCTAAATTTTAATTTAGACATACAATTTATAAAGTGAAATCTCAATTTCTTACATTCGTTAGGAAACTATAATTCAAAATATTCCAACGTTTCTTGTTTTATCAAATTCTGATTTATATTGAATTCTATACATTCATTCAAAGTTTAAAATCAAAATTTCAAACTACCGTGCCATTTCAAGTGCATTTTAATTAAATTTTAAATTTATACGTTCTAACTTCAATTTAATTAAATTTTAAATCGTTTATTCTCAAAATAATTCATCTAAAATATTTAATTTCTCTGAAAATCAATTAAAAATAAATTTTAAATTGATTCCAAAAATACGGGTTGTTACAATGATAATTTATACTAAACTTATCAAAAGTTTATATAGGTTTATATTTATAATTGAGTTAAGTTTGGAAAATAATATTTAAAAAGATTTGTTAAAGTTAATAGAGAAGGTTTTAAATAGTAGTTTACTTAATAATTAAGTTAACGTGTTAGATTGAAATAAGATTTCCAAGAGAGAGAGTATGATATTAAAACCATGTTAGTAAATGGAATATGTGGGATAATTACTAGAATAGGGTTTTGTTGACAAACTTCTATTTATTCTGAAGATAAGAATGTTGTTGAATCAAGGTCTGAGAGGTAAATAAAATACCCCATCTTGAACGATTTCATGATTATTCAAGGATGATATTAGTTTAGAAACGAGAGCAGTTAAGGGAAATAAAATATGTATTTTCGAGAATGATAATATAAATTATTATTCGAGAAGTTTTATAAGTTGAATAGAAGCATTTGAGTATAATAGTATTTTTGAAATAAGAATTAAAAAGCTGTGTTTCTAATATTGGAAGATTTAAGGGTTTTGATTTACGAATGGAAAATTAAAAAGGCCAAGTGATGCTGAGTACTGAACCAGTGAACTCGTTTTATTTTCATGGTTGAATGATTGTTTATTAGATAGTTAAATAACCAACTATCAAATCTAACCTATACGATTGTTATTATAGAAAGACCGGGATCATATACATATATATACATATATATATATATATATTCGATAACCATTCCAACCAACAAATACGTGAATATGGAAGGTATCAGAAGATGATCAAGACGGAGCATTGGACACCATAGATCTTCATAAACGGAAGAACCGCTAATAATCTCTGACTTGCAAGTAGTGATTAACAGTATTTCTATCGTGGTTGGAATCTACGGATTTATAAGAACTACTCGCTACTGATCTATAGGGTGATACCTAGGATGTGGCAAGAGGGTGCCTAAGGTTTGTCTAGTTCCGACAACTTCTATAGACGGATATCTGACAGAGTATTTCCAAAAGGGTTACGTACGTTGATTTCTTCAAACCTAACGAGTTTGGTGGCAAAGAAGGAAACTTCTTTTGCTTAACACACAGAGTATTTTTGTGGAAATCAATTAGTGGTTTTCTTGCGGATCCGACGATGTGGCATTCAAGTGAATGGTGGCCATATGTACTAAAAAGGTAATTGTAAACCTCAAGCCTCATCAACCGGGAAATGAAAAAAATCGAGCGGGCAACATAGCTAAATGGGTTGCTCCTATTAGGGTGTATTGTCACCATCTATAGAATATTCATTTTTTTCCTTTTTTTTCCATTTCCATATCTCCTAGGAAACGCGGTGGTTCGCAAACCGTAAGGTGCAATATATTCGATACACTCAAGAGAAATGAATGGTCGGTCATGTTTGGCCGATTGCAAGATGTTCTTGTTGAACCCAGTGTATTTCTCTATAGAGATACACTATCAGAAGGTAGTTCCATACCTTGTCATAGTCAGAATCCATCATCCAATAAGACCCCTTGATTTTTGATTATATACTATATATCTAGAGTGTGAAATTCAAGCGTTCTGCTAGATGGTTATTTATTTGTTTTGATACTATTATAATATCAGAAAAGATATGATTTCAAAATGTTTTGCGTTAATTTAAGGTAAGAATAGTCCGTATTTATGTGTGGATTTGGTCTTACAATTATCCTTTTCTTTCGAAAGAATTTTTACTTTAAAATCAAGTTGGTTGATACCTATAAACTTATTTAGTTTTCTCATGCTGGTTCACCAGACTAATCCCGGCGTTTGCAGTGCTCGGGTTAGAGTAAGTTTTATAGGTTCTGGTTATTGGATGCTATGAAGTCCAGAGATGTGTTAAAGGAGTCTAGATGTATGATATCTAGTATTTATTCCTCTATGTATTGTAATGAGGACAGGTTGTTATAACTGGCTAGATGTATTGATGTACTATGATGATTGTAAGTATTTTCAAGCTCTCAATAAAAATTTATTTCTATATTATATTTTGTTCCGCAGCAATGCGAGACTTTGATTTTGCTTGTTTCTTCTTCTTATTTCTTCTATTCTAATATTTCTTTCTTTCTGATCTCACCCTCTAATTTCTTCTATTAACTGTCTAGTGTTTTTGATACTTGGATCTTGCCAAGTAATAAGGGTTTATGTATTATTGTCAGAATTCGGGCATCAAATCCCTTGACTCATTAAATTTTTCTTGAAAATCCATTTACATCCTTTAGGTTTAGCACAAGGAAGTAAATTAATTAAATCCCAAGTTTGGTTTGACATTATGGAATTCATTTCATCATTGATAGATTCTTTCCAAAAAATAGAATCTTTAGAACTCATAACCTTAAAATAAATTTTAGGATCGTCATCGATGTTCATTATATATCTTGTCACATTAAGGACTTTGTCCTTATTGCCTTCTACAAGATATGTTATGAATTCAAGACTACAGTCCTTCTCTGTTCTCACTCTTTTACTTCTTCTATGTTAAATACTATTATTTGGGACTAATACTTCCTTGCTGTTTCGAGCAGGAGCATATTCATCATCAGTGATATCATTAGTCATATTATGTTCTAGACTAAATAATCTCAATGAAATATCAACAGTTTGATTTTCAAAAAATACATCTATGGATTCTATAACTTCTAAGGGGTCAAAAATTAAGAACTTATAAGTTATACTACTAAGTGAATATCATAAGAAAATACATTTAAATGCCTTATTCCCTAACTTTGGTCGTTTAGGGTATGGTTTTCTAACATATGCTAAGCAAACCCAAAATTTAAGTTTTGTAAGGTTGGGTTTTCTATTAAACCATAATTCACAAGGGGATAAATTATTCTTTTTAAGTGGTGCTCTTTTTAAAATGTAACATGTAGGTAACAAAGCGTCACCCTAAAGGTTATAAGGTAAATTTGAACTTATGAGCATGGCATTAACCATTTCTACAAAAGTTCTATTTTTCTTGTTAGCAACATCATTTTGTTGTGGTGTATACTGGGCGAAACACTGGTGAATTATACCATGTTGTTTACAAAAAAAGGTAAATCCATTTGAAAAATATTCGTTACTGCGATCTAAACGTAACACTTTAGTTTTAACTCCTAATTGTGTTTCAACCTCTGCTTTGTAAAATTTGAATTTATCAAAAGACTCATCTTTATTTTTCATTAGATATACATATTCATATCTAGTATATTCATCAACAAATGTTATATAGTATTGCTTACCACCATAGGTGATATGACTTCTTAAATCACCCACATCACTATATACTAAATCAAACAGACTAGTTTTCCCCTCTATAGATTTAAAGGATTTCCGATGTAATTTTGCTTGAACACATATTTCGCATTTAGAGATAGAATCGAAATCATAATCAGAAATTAATCTTAATTTATGCATATTTTTAGGAGACTTTTAATTAACATGTCCTAATCTACCATGTCATAAACTAACGAAATCAACAATATAAACAGAAGATTTCTATATTAGATTCAACTTAACCATGCCATTTCAAGAATATCTCTATCCAATAAATTTGTCATTCTTGGACAACACTAAATTATCAAACTCATACACCATCTTGAATCCTCCTTTGTTAAGAAGGTACACAAAAACCAAATTCTTACACATATCGGGTACATAAAATACATTGACTAATGTAAGAACTTTTCTAGAGGCGAATGTAAGTATATAGTGCCTTTTTCTATAATTTTGCTTGCAACTTTGTTTGATCCAGTTACTTCACTGGTTTCTCCATTATTCTCCTCGTAATTCTTGAATAGATTACGATCTTTGCAAATGTGAACGGTTTCTCCATTATCAATGCCACTAACGAAGTTCGCCTCTTATACTACAGCCACAAGCGATTCTTCGACCACATTCACTTTTTGTTGTTTTTTCCGTAGACGTTAGTCTCGGGCATAGTGGTTGGGTTTGTCACAATAGCAATAGGCACCTTTCTTTTTGTTTTTTTTGGAATTATTTTTCATCTTAAATGGCCTCATTCTTAGGCATTAACTTTTCATTAATTTCAATATTATTTTCCTTAGAATGGGACTCAGTTTGCATATTATCATCTAGTTAGCATTTACAAATCTTGTTCAATACGAAGACGACGTTGTAAATCGTCTAAATAAAAATCTGTTTCTGCATGCTTCAATTTTTTTTCTTATAATCATTCCAAGAATGTATGAGTCTAGAAATAATAACTCTAACTACAAAAGGTCCAGGAAGATCTATTCCAGTACCTTTAAGTTGATTCACCAACAGTAAGATTTTGCTTAATTGTCCAACTATAGACTTGTTGGAGACCATTTTGAAATCCATTACAAATAGAAATTCCTTGTTACTTGCCTCAGATATGCGATAGTTGCTTTCTAATGCAGTCCAGGGTGCATTTGCAATTTCCAAGGTTCTATGAGCATTGTAGACTGGAGTAGACAGTGCTATGCAGTTAAAGCGCTCAGCGGATCCAATACGGCAGAGGCGCAAAAAGTTATAGCGGGGATAAAACGAGGAAATAGTAGGATATAGCGGAAGAGTCTATAATAGCATATAAATTTATATTTAATACTTTGACAAATATATAAATGATAAATAAATGGGAAATTAACATTCGACTTAATTATAGTTAGTACATTCTTAATATTAAATAAAAGCATAAGCAAATATATGTAAATAAATGTAAACTTTTATTTAGCTTGACTAAATTTAATAGAATATTATGCTATTTTGTATTATGAAAAAATTATGTTAAAAAAGCATATTTAAAAATGATTTTATAATGCATAATAATTCATTTGTCTTATAGAAGATATAGTGGAATATACCTAAAATATTGGGATATATCGGGAATATCGGAATATAGCAGGGCTTAAAGCGGAAAGACTATTTCAGAGGCTATTTTGAAAATAGCGTAGCGTTAAAAACACGCTACATGATATAGTGGGGTTATAGCAGGGCATAAACTGCATAGAGACAATGCATTCAGAATGTATCTTCCGCATAGGAAATTGTCCTCTTTGTGCTTTGCTTATTTCACCTTTAGAGTGGCATTACCCTTGTTAGTTTCCTCTGGTATATCTTGTAATCCATCTTACAAAATATAGAATAATTTGATGGTGACTAGAAAGAATTTCAGCGTCTCTTGCCAATAAGTAAAATTGTCGCCATCAAACCACTCAATCAAGTTGAATGCTGATTCTTAACCTGTAGTGCGCTAAAATCTTCCATGATTGAAGAGTATTGTTAGAAAATTTGTTGGGGATTTTGTGGTTCGAGATGACTTAGAGGAGAATATTTCCATACTTCAAACTTGAAGGATTTACGGAATAGATTCTTTTAGAAAATAATTCAACCTACCAGGTACAAATGGGTTATTGAACTATCAATTTTCAGAATTCAATGAAGCCATGGAATAGCGCAATCAGATTCAAAGTTTGTACAACTTTGATCCGACCAAGAACACTATAAATTTTTTGATGATGTAATGTATATAAAAGAATGAAGAGGAAGAAGATAACACTTTGCAATGGTTTAGAATTGTTACAAATTGAGATTTTGAAACACTTTTTAGGCGTTAGAAATGGCATTGTAGAGCTTTGAGGAAGAAGAAGAATAGAACAAGTGATATGGAATACTTTCCAAGTGTGGATATTTATAGGGCGGAGGGAAGCAACTGTTCACCAAGCATCGCAACCGTTTGGAATGGTCATATCCGTTACAATTTTAAACGACACGTCTCTTTGTTTCCAAGAGCCTAAAAGCGTTGCAAAATTCCCGCCTCATTCAAAATTTAATTTTTGGGTCTAGGTTCTTGAAGGTATGAACTCTAGCCCATTACCATTTATTCTTGATCCAAAAATATGCTTATTGGATCAAGATCCAAAACCCGTACCCGACCCGGTTCGGTCAGGCGGACAGCGGACGGTGGTGGCGACGCGTACGTGTGTGGTGCATAACTTCCCTTCTCACAACAAACACACATTTGGGAGCCCCAAGGCCCCAACATCCTCATGAGAAAGCTATTCTTATACCAGAATATTTTCTCACATAACCATGATGTGAGACAAATGATTTCTTCCTTCCTTCTCTTTTCTCTTCAAAAACAACCCAATAACCCTAATTATTTTGAAAATTTTCAATCGTATTTCAGTAACGGTATTTGACACCCTGCACAGTGTAAGTCATATCCCTTGCCTTGTACAAGTTGTTTGTAATTTGTTCTGTCGTTTGACGACCTGTTTCATGTGAAGCTCTATGCGTGGAGATATGAGTTATAATGGACGGTCCACTATAAAAACCAATTATAGTCGAGATAAATAGTCTATCTCATATACCTATGGTATTAATTATTTGTTATAGTAAAACGTGTTACGAATCACTATAAAAACCGGTTGGCCTTGCTTAAATAATAATAATAATAAGTAAAAAGTTTAGAATTTAATTTATTTTTACCAATATATTCATCTCATATTGCATCAATACATTGTAATATTAAAAGCACCTACATTACAAATTTCATTTAGTTATTTACAGACTTTCCATGGTATTTTTTGGCAAAACCAACTGATTTTATAGTGGCTGCAACACTTTCCATTATAAAATAATGAATACAATATAGTACAAAAGTTAGACAATTCACTTAACTACTATGAACTGGTTTAAGTGCCAGGGCAACGTAATGCAGGATTATAGTGTCAACGCACAATAGCAATCCCAGGTAATCCCAAACAAATGTAGGGTAACTAGAATCATTTATGGAGTCATCAGACGAATCATCAATAGATCATATAACATTGATGTATTCTACGAAAACTACAGCTAGATTAGGTACAAAACACTGATTAGAACAACGAAATTCAATGTCCCAATCCCACGAATTGTCATGGAATAATGTCCTGTTCATCTCACCAATCTCACCCTCATCAATTAGCTCAAAGCCATCATCCACAACATGGTATATCAATCTCCTCAAATCTTCTTCAGTGTCATTGATATATTTATAGTACAAATTTTCTTTAGGATAATATCTCATAGTAGAACCCTCACGAACCCAAGAGTGATCACGAACACACCAAAAAGCATCAATAAAATTTGATCCTACTTCTAAACCAAGATCCTCATCATCCGGCTGATCATCAAAAGTAGAAGCAGATGTCTCCGAAACACTATTCTGTATAATATAAACAAGTTGTCGATCTTTTGCAACCCACCTAACAACAGGAAGCCAAGGTAGTGGAATACGATCGGCAAGGGGAAAGGTATTGGCGCTAATACTGTGGGTTACCAGGTACATGGAGGGTGTAAATGTCCAAAAGAGTGGCATAGAGTGCATATATCAGGCATCCATCCATAACGAACTTGTGCTTCTGCTACATAATCATCAGCTATTCTAACTTTTAGCATTTTCAAAAGAGGTTTATCATGGGATATTTCAATCAGGGCTTTGGCATAGAATAGTTTGTCTCTAGCTACAATGTTTGCATCAAAAAACCTAAGCTTTCCTATAGAGTAGGATAACCAGTTCAGACTAATTAGCAATTGCAAGACCGACGGGATGTGAGAAAAATAAGTCCATACCGGAATAGAGAGGACCTATTCTCGTGCTCTATCAATGGTTAGACTCTACAGAGTTATTATTAATGGCTTCCCTCTTATATTAGTAGGCTCTACTCATAAGACACAAAGACGCACTAGAAGAGAAAATTTCATCAAAAACAATCATCGATCCAAGCGAAATGGAAGACTACCCTTAAGTTGTCGCACCTTTCCGCAAAGATCCTTAACAACTGTATATGGTGGAGGTGAATTTAAGAGAAAAAAACATACAATCAATCAGTCCGAAATTCAGCCCCATCATTTACAACCTCCAATGGTTAAACGCTGATTCCTTCAGACATTGAGTGTTCAAAATAATGAAGTTTGTATGTACCCATGTTTCGAGGTGTGTTCACAAAGAGAGATGACCATTTGATTGTTTTAGGATCAACTTCTATAGGCACATCACGCATCATAAAGCCAATATTTACAGCCTTGTAGATTTTACAGGAATCTCAGCTGTAACAATTTTCCCAAACACTATATTTTTTTCCTATTTTTTTATTGCTACAACCTTTTCTACATTCAAGCAATTAACCCAACACTATCTAAAATTGGCATAACTGGTGATTCAACTTTGTTGCGAACTTCAATATTTGTATTATGAATCATAGCCAAGGTAAAACAACCTACATCTTTGCTAGAAATCATATTGCTACCCAAAGAAGCAAGTTTCACCCCACCAACGCAATCATGCTCAGTCGTTACAACACTCAACCCAGCACAACCAGCGGCTACGATATCACGCTGAACACTATTTTCACCTAAAATGTATCAGAACATTTCAAATCAATAACACCCAAGTCCACATTTTTCTCAAATCATCGATAACTCGATGACAAATTCTTTAATAGAGGGGACATGCAAAGCTTGTTGAAATTTGTGATACACAAATCACAACAATTTTGGGAAACAAATAATCTATGAAGATTTTATGGAAGATTTGTTGCTTTATTTGTGGGTTATTTGGAATTGAAGGCTATAATTAATTGGTGCTTATTTAAATAGTTTTTAACATATATGAATATAATTTAGGTGCCAAATTTACTTGGATATGAAGCATTTCACTCTATAAAAGGCCTAGTGAACATCTTCATTATGTGTGGGTGAGAACCACCAAGAGTGATCATTCTAGCTATTCCAAATTGAGTGTTCTCCTTCAAATTATTTAGCCATTAGATATTCTCTACCTATTTCTCAGTAAGGTTATTGGTTCAAATTGTAATCGTTTGTAACGATAATTGAGATCGATTGTAAACAATTTTTTATTAGTGAATCAATAAAGAGGGTGATTGGTTGGAATATCGTGTGTTCATATTTTCGATTATTTGTGTTTTTTTCAATCAAATTCATCTTCAAGTGATTGGGTGATAAAGATCCTATTTTTTTCGGTGTTTTTGTCAAACTTCTGCTGGGCACAAAACCCCAACAGTTTGGTATCAGAGCTCAGTTCATCGCCTAACTTGGAGTGATTTTGGATTGAAGATTGTAGATGTCGAAGATGATGTTGCTTTCATGGATGGCGATTGTGGAGTGGGATATTTTGATAATTTGGAATGAAGAACCTAGTCCGCAACAAGGTGGAGAGGTTGGTTTTGATCACTGCTGAGGATCCGTTGAGGATCATGTTATCGATTGTTGTCTTCACGCTGATAATTCTCGAGGGAACCATGTAGATGAAGAGGGATCAAGTGGTAGGCATATATCAATAAAGAGAAGGTGTGATTGAGTCTAGACTTAAAGAGAAGACAGGAAGGTTTCATTTCGTGGCCGTTAAAATCAAGATGGCGTTAATTGAGAAAAGAAGGTTGAAAGTGAGAGCTAAGTTGGCTGGTTTTGAGTGGAGGAAATGTTGTGATTTGGTATCAAGGTGGAGTGTTAAAATTTGTAATATACAAATCACAACAATTTTAGGCAACAAATAATCTATGAAGATTTTGTGGAAGATTTGTTGCTATATTTGTGAGATATTTGGAATTGAAGGCTATAATTAATTGGTGTTTATCCAAATAGTTTTTTAACATATATGAAGATAATTTGGGTGCCAAATTTATTGGGTATGAAGCATTTCACTCTATAAAAGGCCTAGTGAACATCTTCATTATGTGTGGGTGAGAGCCACCAAGAGTGATCATTCTACCTATTCCAAATTAAGTGTTCTCCTTCAAATTATTTAGCCATTTGATATTCTCTACCTATTTCTCAGTAAGGTTATTGGTTCAAATTGTAATTGTTTGTAACGATAGTTGAGATCAATTATAAATAATTTTTTTATTAGTGAATCAATAAAGAGGGTGGTTGGGTGGAATATCGTGTGTCCATATTTCCGATATTATTTGTATTGTTTTTTTTGTTTTTCAATCAAATTCATCTTCAAATGATTGGGTGATAAAGATCCTATCTTTTAGGCGTTTTTGTCGAACTTCCACTGTGCACAAAACCCCAACAAAGTTCACCTGAGGCGGCAGTAGGAATCGAAGGAGATGCTGGAAGCTTAGCAACATACGTGACCAGATCCCAAAATGAAGAGAGCCACCAGAAGTAGATCAAAGCAGCAACAATGGAATTGATTCACCAAAAAAAGACGGAGCATTGAAGGGATGACCGGAGCACGTCAGGAAGCTATCACCAACAGTCGGATCTAAGGCCAACGAACGGTTTTAAAGCACTTATTTTTCGCAATGGAGGAGAGTTGAGGCGATTAGGAGAAGGGATGGGAAATTGCGAAGGGAGAGAATTTAATAGAAGGAAAATGGGCATCGTCGGGCATTAAGAAAGTCGTCATTTCTTTGTTTAATTGAAACTATTCCTATTTTATATATATTTGAAAAAAAACTCTCCATCATATCATTTAACATTATACGACGTCTAGTTCGATAACTTTAAATTAATTATGTAATCTTGGATTTAATAAATAAATCCAATCAATAAATAATTGTTAATTCATCAAATTAATACTAAATACGATGTTTTAATATGCATACCATATTTATATCAATGAAGGTGATGAAATTTTCCTTTTTGAATAAGAAGGTGATAAGATTAGTTTTTGACTTGGATATAAAGTTAAATGAGTGGTAAAATATAAACAATTTATGTAAATAACAACAGATTCAATATTTTATTTATTTATCTCAATAATTTATCATATAGTAAAGAAAAAAATAGTTCCAATACCTATGTTTCAACATTCCAAAAATTATGGGTCAGCCCCTTTCGTTTCTTTCGGCATATTTTACATAGTGGAAATTGGAGTGGGTTCCCTTAATCAAAGATAATATAAGGTGAATCCTTGTGTAATTTTAATGTAAAGTGGGTCCTTAAAATGTAATAATAATATTTCCGTGTTTTTTGCATCACTACTGAATAAAAATTCAAAAAATTGTAAAAACTGAAAGAAGATTACTAGAAAAAAATTATAAAAATGTTTGCATTCAATGTGAAGAAGTATAGAGATATCTGCAACTATTCCCGTAAAATATTAGATGTTGAAAAAGAAAAAAAAGTTGCAGAAATGTCTGCACTGATTATGAAAAGTGCAAACATACCTGCAACTACTCTCATTAATGTATTTCAGACATGTATCAGTGTATTCAAAAACTACATGTATATCTATAATTTTTCCATGTAGTTGCCTCTTTTTCTAAATTTTCACTAGAAGTGAGATATTATTTATACGAAATTTACATCCATTTTTTAAAGATTTTTCTACAACAATATGATGTTAAATAGGTATAGATATTAAATTTGAAATTTTGAAGCAATCCGAAAAAATTGCATAAAAGTTATGCAATTTTTGGTTACAACTGCGGCGATGCCTGCAGTTACTCGAAAAACTACAGTTATTGATGCATGTTTTGCTGAAGCATGATTTTTTTAAAGCATTTTTTTACATTAATACAAAGATGATTATAAAATGAATTAAGTTTTGATAGTAGGTAGTTTTTCCCATTAATTTTTGATTTTTTTTCCGATGATTTCGAAAAATAGAGACCTAATTTACATTGTTTTTAGACATGGATGTTTTGTATTTTGGAACTTGACATTAATCTTAGCCAGATTGTCCTCTTTATATTTAAATCCATATATTTATAAAACTTATGAAATCCGAAATTCAAATTATTTAAATAAAATTAAGTCCATTTTTCTTGTAGGTCATGAAAATATATGCCAATTTTTGATAGAGAGAGTGTGTGTGTCTATATATATATATATATATATATATATATATATATATAAGGAAAAAGAAACGCTTATTTAGGCACAAACTTAGATACAACAAATATCCGCCGTTAGACCTCCCTAGAAATTCCACCTTTCGTGGAAAGGTAAACAAATCCGTGTGTTCACAATTTGTATGTCTAATTTTATATTTAATTTTATGTTCCAACAGCCGCTAAGTTTGAAAAAAAGTATATTTCCATTCAACTTTAAAGATGTATAAATCACAAAAAAAAATCGTGTTTATAAGTAATAATAATAAAGTTAATTTGTAAATTAATTATGATTTTTTTGGTAACAAAAATTTATCCTATGTTATATCTCAAAACAGGAAAATAGGCGGAAGGAAGAACATCGGTCAAATTTTAGTTTTAAGGAAGCGGCTTTGTTTTTTACATCACAAGGACGCGCAACATTTATTTTCAACTGAAGGAAATTTTTTCACAAAAAATTAAATCGTCATTTTCTTCCAAGCCTTCCCCAAGAATAGTTGCCGCCTTCCAAACCGTCGTCGCCGCCTCCTCTCCAAGCCGCCGCCGCCGCCTCTCCAATCCGTCGCCGCCTCTCTAAGCCGTTGCTGCCTCTCCAAGCGCTAGCCATCATCCGATCGATCATCGCCTGAAATTGTGTATTTTATGTCAAATTTGATCGATGCATCTCAAATCGTGTATTTTCTGTCAAATCAAACGAATTTTTCATTCTTGTTGTGATTTTCGATTTTGACGGAAAGAAATTATGCTGTTGTAATTTTTTTTCGATTGATTTTGTGTTTCAGTCCAGATTAATGATATATGAAACTATCATTTCTGTGTGTACTATGAAATTTACTGATTATTTTATTGTCCTTATATTGTATGTTGATTGGATTTTTTGTTAGTTTTATGCTGCTGTTGAATTTAATAAAATGTTTAATGCTAGATGTATATAGCATTCCATTTTAATTCTTGTTAGTTTTATGCTGTTGTCCTTGTATTGAATGTTATTTTTCTCTATCATTTATCATTGCAACATAATACATTAAGCAAACAAGGTAACATATTCAAATGTAAATATATCATGCTATGTTTGTGTATCATCTTTTTCAATATTATGTATGTCTATCATTACTCAAGTGCTATATTAAAGTGAACTAACATTATAGAATCTGAAAAATGATAGATGAATATAGCGTTGTGTGTTCAAAGTGAACAATCATGTATATAATATGATTAATGATATCTGAATATAGCATTATATTTTTAAAGTACTATAGTATATGTTGAATATACAAAATAGCAGTTGAATTTAGGATTGAATTTTTTAAAGTAAAGTAGAACATATAGAATATATTAAATGATAGTTAAATGTAGCATTGCTTTTTGAAAATAAACAAGTATGTACAAAATATGATAAATGATATCTGAATATATCATCACATTTTTAAAGTGAATTACATGTATAAAAATATGAAAAATGATAGTTGTATACAATATTATATTTGTAAAGTGAACTAGCGCATGTATAAAATATGATAACTGATTGTTGAATTCAGCATTGTATTTTTTAACGTGAAATAACATATGTACAATATGCTAAATGATAGTTTAATATAGCATTGCATTTATAAAGTGAGCTACCATGTATAAAATATAATAAATGACAGTTGAATTTATCATTTGTATTTTTGTAGTGAGTTAGCACGTGTAGTGTTTGCAAAATAATGTTTGAATATAGTATTTTTTAGTAAAATGAACTAGCATGTACCAAATATAATAAATGATAGTTGAATTTAGCATTGTATTTTTTAAATGGAACTAAAACTTTAAATATGCTAAATGATAGTTGAATATAACATTGTATTTTTAAAGTAAACTAGAATGCATAGAACATAATAAATGATAGTCGATTTCAACATTGTATTTTTAAAGTGAACTAACTTGTATAGAATATGCTAAATGATAGCTGAATAGCATTATATTTTTAAAGCGAACTAGCATATATAAGATATGAAAAATGATACACAAATATAGCAGTGTGTTTCCTTAAGAGAACCAGCATGTATAAATATGATAAATGATAGCTGAATTTAGCATTCTATTTTTGAAAGTGACGTAGCATGTGTATAATATTTTAAATGATAGTTAAATATATCATTGTATTTTTAAGCTTCTATAAAATGTATTACATACACGAAATGATAGCTGAATTTAGCATTTTTGATGTTGTTATAAGGTAGATTGTTCCTTCATAAATTGGAATTCAAGAATTCTTGAGCGTCCTTCGTGCATATGAACTTTTGAATAGACTGCACATCACTGATTTAATGCTAAGTTGATTTAGCACTTTTGGTATCACTGATTTTTTTTTTAAATTCAGACCATCGATGATTAAGTAGAGGACATGGTACTGATTTTTATTTTTTTAATTCAGATCAATGATTATGAGGGTGCAGACTGCTTCAAAAACGACGATGATTGGGAGTCAAAATAACATGCATAATATACGTTGCATGATAGTTAAATATATCATTGTATTTTTAAAGTGAATTGCCACGTATAAAATATAATAAATGATAGTTGAATTTATCATTTGTATTTTTGAAGTGAGTTGACACATGTAGAGTTTGCAAATAATGTTTGAATATAACATTTATTAGTAAAATGAACTAGCATGTATAGAATATAATAAATGATAGGTTAATTTAGCATTGTATTTTTTAAAATGAACTAGAACGTTTAAATATGCTAAATGATACTTGAATATAGCATTTTTTTTTCAAATACAATTGCAGATTGACATCGTTAAATTGAACGGCGGCGGCTAGGGATGGAATGAACGATGATGACGGCTGACGCTTGGACAGCGGTGGCTAGAAAGGCAGTGGCTAGGGTTTGGTTGAACGGTAGTGGCGACAGCCACACTGGCTTAGGGCGGCGATTGCTAGATTTGGGGCATCGGTGGTTAGGGGCGGCAACGGTTAGGGGTGGCGACGGTTAGGGGCGGCGTCTTGGAAGGCGACGACGGCTAGGGTTGAGGCGGCAGTGGCTTGGGGCGGTAGCTTCGAAGGAATTGGCGGCTACGAAGGGAGACGATTGAGTTGGCTGAGAAAAATTGAACGTGTCCTTCGGCCTAATTTTTGAAAGTTACGTTCCTGATTTAAAAATCAGATTAAAGATTTTCCTTTAAACTAATTACCTCATCTCAAAATATATTTTTAATGTCATTAACTTCACAACAAATTTATACATATTTTACAAATTTCTTCTCAGTTCTTTTTATTATAAGCCAACATATTTAAAACAATCTCACAATTTTAAATTTAACTTCATTAAACAAATTCCATTAGTTTTTTTAACCAAAACAAACCAATATATACCAAAAGTGAAGAAAAAATGCTTTTCTTCGATGCCTCACAAAATAGTCCAATTGTGCAAAAGAGCACACACTCAATTGTATGACAAAACAGGGCCACCAAAAAAACAACAAAATAATAAAGAAAATAAAGTTATACAGGAAAACACACTATCCAGGAGTGGAGCCGCTCTGGAATGATAGGAAAGAGTGTCCCCTAAGACAATTCCATGGAGCTCACAACCAATGAGAAAGAAGAAATAGTAAGAGCCCTATCTCGGAACTAGGCTACCAAAGAGGAGCCCAGCAGGACCATGGAACGGAAAGCAACCATACTCCCTTCACCTTAGCAAAACGTTAAGCCAAAACATCCAGCAGTAAAAAGAAACCTAGAAAGCACAACATAACAATAGACAAAACGCACCCAAAGAAAGTTTGGGAAGGTAAGAGTGAAAAAAAAAACAATTCAACCAACTCCCATGCGCAGATGAGATCCTGAAAAAATGTTTAACACACGAGCAAGGAGAGACGAAGAAGGATTAAGGAAGCCTGTGAAGGGACTTGCTCTAAAAGAGAAATGAATATCAGTAGAATTCTTTCTATGATAGGCCCAGAGCTCATGGGGGAGTCATCAAAAACCGTCTTTTTCTAGCACACCGGAAATGCCAACAAATTAAGCAGGAGATGAGGCAAAAAGGGATAGATCGAAGGTATTTGTCATTCCCCCTTGTCTTAAGGCACGGAGGGGGAAAAGAATGGTAGGAAGCGGGACCTGAATCCCAATCAAAGCCCCAAAACGAGACCAAACTGGAGTAGCGGACTTGCTATCCCAGAGAAGATGCGAGATCATTTCCACTGATGCTACCTGCAACAATGACAATGAGATGCGAGCGAAATGCTAATTCTCATGAGGTTAGCATCCAAAGGGACCACCTCATGGAGGACTCTCCACATCAAGATAGAAACCTTTAGTGGAATGCACTTGTCACAAGAGTCCTAACGAAATTCCAAGCAGCCCTAATAGAGAATGACTTCCCATTCTAGTAGAAACCACGACAATGACTATCGGAGGAAGCCTTAACCAATTGCATACGCTTCCACGTCTCACACGCATAAAAAGGTATATCGGTGACGTCAGTGGGTAGCAACCTCCTGTAGTTGGCATGGAGGAAAGAAGTCTGCAAGAAAATATTAGGTCGGAACTAGTCCCAGACTTTACAAGCATAGGTCGCACAAACGTCCTCAGAATTTTATAGACCTATGCCACCCTCACCCATATGCAGGAAAATAGTATCTCACGATAGCCAATGGTGTTTTTGAGTATCATCACGGCTACGTCACTACAAGAATATGAACTTCTGATAGCGATAATTGTTAGCGTTTCCACCAATTCCCTTTTCAACCGCCTGAAACAAAGGGTTTCAACGCTATTCTAAGGTTAATATACCATGTGCCGAACGCTATACAAGGAAGGCAGATTATTTTGGGCGGCAAATAAAAAAAAAAGCGCCTGCTGCTTCGTAACTCCTCTAAAAGACCGCTCCTTTTCACCATTTCGCATTTAGAAACCAACTAAGCCCTAAATCGAAAAATCCCTAAATCCCAACTTTGAGTTGCAAAATCCCTAAGCCACGTACTTCTGAATCACCAGATCATCGGGTCAGTAACGTTCGATCCGAAATTGGTGCGGAAATCTCACTTAGATTTCCAATCCCAGTTAGTAAACGCAGTGACTATTTCAGCCATCTAGAGCCTCAAATTTGTGCTTCTCCAATTTGAACGGGTATGAGAGGTATTATAACATTTATATTATATGCACTGCTCATGTTATGATTCTTAACCATTTTCTGGGTTCGAATTATTTTACTAGGAATTGGTATGAAATTAACTGGGTTTTGGAATTTATTTGATCATATTATTATTAATATTTCTGCCTAGCTTGATCATATTACTGCCAGTAGTTGGATAAATTTGTTTGGATCACGATTTGCATGAATTGATAGCATACTAGTTTTTCCTTCAAGTATTTCAGCAATTTACATGTATCATTTTTATGTCTATCATTTATGTGCTTTTTAATATGTTAAACTGTACCAGAGTATAGTGTAGAAATAATTAACTCAAAGTAAATGAATTATTTTATAATTTTTAAATAGTAGTTAATCACTGGGGTAGAAGTTTTCTTTTAATTGCTATATAGTGTAGAAATATAGTGTATCATTTTTATTTCCAACATACACAATGGAGATATCTACCATAAATTGAATACAAAAGTGAAAACTGAGAACATTTTGTCAATTGCTATATGATATTTTAGGGTGTACATATTTCTATTGTTGTCATTAATTTCGAGGTGGAAAATAGTAGAATCAAAAAGTCTGTAAAGAATAGGGTATCAAAAAGAAATTTGTGAAAGCTTTGTATAATAAGAGCCGATCAATATATGTATTAAAGCTGTAAATATCATAGAATGTAATTGTAACACCCCGTATTTTAGTTAATGCTAAAATTCACTAATTGCAGAATAAATAATCTCAGATGTGAGAATTGGGGGAACGGGCTGCGTCATTGCGTTCGTCTCGGAAAAATACGCAGAATAGAGTCCGAAATTTTGTAAATCGGAGTCCGTATGGCCCAGTTAAGGTCCAATGAAGTTTGCAGAAAAATTAAAGCTAAAAACAGATTTAAAAATCCAAATTCAGATTTCAAAATCGAACCAGCGGGGCCAGGCGGGAAAATTCCCGCCCTAACCATGTCGACAGGGCTGTCGACAGGCCTGTCGACAGGAGGGTCGACTTGCCTGTCGACTTGCCTGTCGACACGGCGTGTCGAGCCAGAGGGCTTGGGTGCACCAGATTTGGTTTTCTGGCTAGGGCTGGGCTGGGTTCTAGAGATTTCCTAAATCTAACGGACCTAATCTAACCTAGGGTTAATCTAAGGACCTAAAACACTCACCTAATCTATAAATACACCCTAAACCTACCCTAATCCATACTAAAAATAGGAATGATGGCCTCATGCCGCCAAATTAAATCTTAGAAGGAGCCTCCACTAATTTATGAAGGAAGTTGCAAGCTAATCAACCTCTAATCATCATCTTCTTCATATTTAGCAACTAATTCCACTTCATAAGTTTGCTAATCTTGGGTTTGGTGAGTTTCTATCACTTTAACATCAATTGCTAAAGTAAGTAGATTGGGTGTAATGAGACTTATGGTCTTAAATGCGGATTAGTGAGTTTGAATCATTTGTAATGATATGCTACTCTATGTTTTCCTATGTTTATGCATGTTTAACAAGTGGGTTTATGCATGTTTAGTAAGTTGGTTTATGCATGTTTAACAAGTGGGTTTATGCATGTTTAATAAGTGGGTTTATGCATATCTAATAAGTGGGTTTATGCATGTTTAGTAAGTTGGTTTATGCATGTTTAACAAGTGGGTTTATGCATGTTTAATAAGTGGGTTTATGCATATCTAATAAGTGGGTTTATGCATGTTTAACAAGTGAGTTATGCAAGTTCATATGCAAGTTATGTGTATGATGTTATGTAGGTTATGTGTAGGTTGTTATGCAAGTTCATATGCAAGTTATGTATATGCTTAAATGCAAGTTTAACATGATATGCAAGTTATGCATGCTTATGCAAGTATGTGAATGCTTATGCAAGTTATGTATATGCTTAAATGCAAGTTTAACATGATATGCAAGTTATGCATGCTTATGCAAGTATGTGAATGCTTATGCAAGTATGTGAATGCTTATGCAAGAATGTGAATGCTTATGCAAGTTATGTGTATGCTTAAATGCATGTTTAACATGTTATGCAAGTTATGAGAATGCTTATATGCAAGTTCAACATGTTATGCAAGATATGTGTATGATAATATGCAAGTTTGGGTTAAATGTAGTTGGGTTAATATATGCTCATATATGCAAGTTGACATCCTCTTAACCCATGACAAAGTTATATGCTAAGATTTGGTTAAACCCATGATATTTGTGATGGATCTTCCCTTTATTATGTCATGAAATGAGAACGATTTACGTGGGGAACGATGGGGTTAATAAATATGTTAATAAAAGTATGATTGGGTATGATTAAGCATACCATAAAAATAAATTAACATAAGTGGGAATTTACCTATTGAGTTAGGTCTACCCCATGGGAATTTACCTATTGAGTTAGGTCTACCCATGTTATGAAAAAATTGATATTAATTAGGGATAATTAATATGGGGGTGATTAATTAGGTGTAATTAATCAACTAAGACACGAGGTTGGACCCTTTTGTAGCGGAAGTCTGCCCGGAACCGACCGGCCATCCAGCGGCTACAAATGATTGGCCCAATGTGAGAGGTCTTAGTCATAAATTAAATACGTGATTAAAGTAAAGACACGAGGTTAGACCCTTTTTATGACAGAAGTCTGCCCGGAACCAACCGACATATCCAGCAGTCATAAAAGATGGTCTAATGTGAGAGGTCTTTATGAGGTCATGATCTTAATTAATTAATTAAGAAACACTTAACCATATTAGCATGTAGAGGGACATGAGGGGTTAAGTGGGTGCCTTGGGTGGCATGTGGAAATCTAGTGGTTGCCTTGGGTGGCAATAGAAAATACGATTAGAATACTTAACCAAGTGGAAACATGTAATTAAACATGATTAAAGGGTTAAGTGGGATACACTAGATAAGTGACAAGCTTAGGTGGGTAGCTTGTGGGGGCCCATTTCAACCAATATCCCAAACGTATCTTTGTGGGCTCGACTCTAGTCGGGTGACGGGACACGCATATTGGGCTTGACTATAAGAGGCCAAAACGGGTTAGCGGTGGCAACGCAGGATCAACGGGTTTCATATGCGTGTGTGGACCCGGGCTGGTTGGTAAGTCGTTGTTGCATCGTGTAGATATAAAGCCGTGCACCGTTGATATTATCAGGTGGCCACTTTGGGGAATGATACACCCCATTGTGGGACCAGCACGGGTATCTACGGTAGGGAGCCGATCGCTTGGGGAGTAGTGGGGTACACCTAGTGGAGATAGGGGCAGACGGCACCTATGTGGTCAGCTAGGGGTACATGAAACTACTAGTTATATCTTTCTTTTAAGTCCTTGGGTGGGATCAATCTTTGAGTAGGAATGACTGGTGTGGTGCAGTTAGTAATTATCCTTGGGTGGGTAGATACGTCTTTACAGTTATCTTAGTTTATCCTAAGTCTACCAAGCTGCTTAGTGTAGCCATTCATCCCCAGACATTACCGTATGTCAAGTTTATGTCTTCTCTGGTTACTTTAATGACTGTATTGTTAAAGTTATAGGACTCGCTCAGACTTATGTCTGACCCCGTTGTTTTTTTATCTTTTTCCCAACCCTCAGGTCCTACGGTGGATCCTAGCAGTAGTGGAGCTTGATCGGATTGCTGTTCCAGTCTTTAGGAGCTTGGATAGATGTAAAGCTCCAGTTACCCAGTTATCTTTTCTTTTGTCATGGCTATTGTATGAGAGAGTGGGATTATGTACTACTTTATTTTGATGGATATTGTACTTGACTTTTATTGTGGTTTTATGATGTAACCAGACATGTTTACTTCCGCTGTTATGAGATGATGTTTTAAATTTCAAGTACTATTTATATCTGTCTTGTTGTAATTTTTCTGTTCTATATTCACTAAAATACTCCACCGATGCTATGGCATTCCCTTAGAGAGTGACCATAGCGGGCGTGGGGTGTTACACGTGGTATCAGAGCAAAGGTTACCGGAACAGATAAAATTTTTAGAAAACTATTTTTATAAAAACATTTTTTGGAAGAGATATTTTCAAAAACATGTCTTTAAAGAGAAAAGTTTTTGAAAGAAAAGCATAATCCCCAATAGCCATATCTATATCCTTCGAATTCTCCGTTTTGAATCTTTCCTTTTTCATTTCAGCATGGCTGAGGATCTTAACTTTCCGGAGGGTGTGACGGTACCAGTATGGTATAGGAGATTGATGGAGGCTAGGGCCACCACTGCGGGTCCAGCAAATGTTCCTCCACCAACCGTAGCACCCGATCTTCCTCCTCCCCCTCCTCCTCGCACGGATACTTTTGCTAAGACTTGCAAGGAATTTAAAGCTATGGGAGGGAAACCTTTTCAAGGATCTGAAACTTTTGTAGAGGCTAGAGATTGGCTTAAGGAGGTGGAAGAGTTGATAGATATCTTTGAGATGGAAGAAGGAAAGAAAGTCAAGTTAGCTGCTTGGTTAATGAAAGGAGAGGCTTCATTCTGGTGGGAGGTCACTAATGGAGAACGCCCCGTTGACTCTTGGGCGGATTTTAGGCAAAGATTTGTGGCAAAGTTTCTCTCAAGGGCGGAGGAAAACTTGTATATGGAAAGATTCTTGACTCTAAAGCAAGGAAATCTCTCGGTGAAGGAATATGTCAACAAGTTTAATCAATTGGCAAGGTTTGGCCTAGACATGGTGAATACACCGGAGAAGAAGGCTTTGAGGTTCGTCAAAGGCTTGAATGAACCAATGCATGGGTTGGCTATGACTCATATCCCTATGGGGGCCACCTTCGAGAAGCTAGTTGACATGGCACTCATGCATGAAGAAGAGAAGGGTCCCAATGCTAATAAGGCACCCGAGAAGAAGGGAGAGCAAAAGAGACCTCAGCAACAACAGCAAAACAAAGGTGGGAAAGGAAATGGGGGCAAGGGCAAGAAGAAGAAGTGTTTCAATTGTGGGACACCTGGCCACCTAAGCAAGGATTGTCGCAAAAAGAAGAAGACTGGCTGCTTCCACTGTGGCGAAGCAGGGCATCTAGTGAAAGACTGTCCTAAGAAGGGGCAAAGGACGGGATCTACCTCAGGAGGACAGGTGCAAGCTCTTATGGCACCGAGTCAGGCTAGGGGGCAAGTACAGGCTCTCGCGGTTCCACCGATTCAGGAGAGAGGTAGAACTATTTCCGTGGAAAGTCTGGTTTTTCTATTTGATCATCCTGTCCGTACATTGTTTGATTCAGGCGCATCGCATTCTTTTATCTCATCATCATTAGTTGAGTCACTGCACTTAGACACCAGTCTGGTAGATGATCCCTTGGTTGTTTCAAACCCAATTGGGGACTCCACTTATTTGTCCATGATATGTTTGGGTTTGAAGATTTCTATACTTAGCATTGAGTTTAGATGTGATGCTTTTGTTTTGGGCTTCACGGGCTATGGGTTGATTTTGGGCATGGACTGGTTATCCAGTAATGGTGCCATTCTTGATTGCGAAAGGAGAGTTGTTAGGCTCATGACCCGCTTGGGTAACACTCTCGAGATCTCTTGTAATCCCAGGGATTCTGTTATGCTAAGTTATCTTGAATCGCTTGACGCTTCGGTTGAGAGTCTGCAATCCGTTAGAGTGGTCCGGGAATACTCGGATGTGTTCGAGGAGGTGAAGGGCTTACCTCCGAAGCGGGAGATTGACTTCCGAATATATCTGGTGGATAATGCAAAACCTGTATCTTTACCAGTGCGCCACATGGCTCCTCGTGAGAGGAGGGAACTCCATAAGCAAGTAGGGGAGTTGCTTGAGAAGGGGTTCATAAGACGAAGTATATCGGAGTGGGGTGCTCCAGTAGTATTTGCTACAAAGGCGGATGGGTCCCTCAGACTTTGTGTAGACTATAGAGAACTCAACAAGCTCACAAAGAAGAATAGACACCCATTGCTGAGGATTGATGATCTTTTCGATCAGTTGGTTGGCGCTTCAGTATTTTCTCAGTTGGACTTAGCCACGGGGTTTCATCAGTTGAGGGTGGCTGAGGATAGCATAGACAAGACTGCCTTTAGGACTCCGGATGGTTTCTATGAGTGGCTGGTGATGCCATTTGGGTTGACGAACGCCCCTGCATACTTTGTTGATTTGATGAGTAGGGTGTTCAGGGAGTTCCTTAATAAATTCGTGGTGGTCTTTGTGGATGATATCTTAGTATCCTCTAAGAGTGAAGAAGAGCATGCCCTACATCTTGGGGAGGTATTGAAGACTCTTCGAGCACATAGCCTTAAGGCTAAATTCTCTAAATGTCACTTCTGGAGGAGGGAAGTGCGGTTCTTGGGGCATGTGGTCTCTAAGGAAGGGATAGCTGTGGATCCCGCGAAGGTAGTATCAATACAAGATTGGAAGGTTCCGAAGAATGCTACCGAAGTAAGAAGTTTCTTAGGGTTGGCGGGTTATTATAGGAAGTTTATTAAAGACTTCGCGAAGATATCAGCCCCATTAACCCGCTTAACGAAGAAGAATCTTGTTTTCACATGGGACGTAGATTGTGATGATGCGTTCCGGCGGTTAAAGAGAGCTTTAACCACTGCTCCAGTTTTAGTGTTGCCAGATGGGAGCAAGCCATTTGTTGTTTATACCGATGCTTGTGGGACAGGACTAGGCGCAGTCTTAATGCAAGAGGGAAGGGTGATAGCCTATGGTGGAAGGCAGTTGAGAGTGCATGAGAAAAATTACCCTACCCATGATTTAGAGTTGGCCGCTATTGTTTTTGCGCTTAAGATTTGGCGCCATTATCTTCTTGGTGAGAGATTCGAATTGTTCACTGACCACAAGTCATTGAAGTACTTGTTTTCTCAGAAGGATTTGAATTTGAGACAGCAAAGGTGGATGGAGTTCTTAGCATCCTATGATTTCGAGATAGCGTATACCCCTGGCAAGGGTAACGTGGTGGCGGACGCCTTGAGCAGAAAAAGGTTGTCCTTGTGTCCATTGTTCGTGGAACAACGAAGCTTGGAATTTATCTCGATGTTTGATTTCAGACCTTCCATTGATTATGTACCCGGTTTGCTAGCTTCCTTGGAGGTTAGACCTACTCTTTTGGGGCGGATTGGAGAAGCACAGAGGGACGACCCACAGTTGGTTGAGTTGGTGGGGAAGCTCATAAGGGGGGAGTCGTCCAGCCATTTGAGTAGATACACCCTAGACGATAGGGGGTGCTTGCGTAGAGATGGTAGACTTTGTGTACCGCAAGACGAAGGGTTGAGGAAGGCTATTCTTGATGATGCACACCGTTCTAGGATGACCATTCATCCCGGTGGGGACAAGATGTACCAAGATATAAAGAGGGTTTTCTTCTGGGCCGGTATGAAGAAAGATGTGGCCGAATATGTCGCTCGACGCTTGGTATGCCAACAGGTGAAAGCGGAGCAAAAGAAACCTGGTGGGTTGCTTCACCCATTGGAAGTTCCGCAATGGAAGTGGGATAGCGTCTCGATGGATTTTATTGACGGGTTACCCAGATCGAGAAAGGGTAATACAGGAATTTGGGTGGTGGTAGACAGACTTACTAAGAGCGCCCATTTCATACCTGTGAAGAGCAAGAGGACTGCCCCATGGCTAGCTTCAGTATATCTTCGAGAGATAGTTCGATTGCATGGGGTACCCTCTAGCATAGTGAGTGATCGAGACCCTATCTTCACTAGCGAGTTCTGGAGAAGTTTACAGGAAGCAGTGGGAACTTAATTGTGTCTGAGCACCGCATATCATCCTCAGACGGACGGCCAGACTGAGAGGGTGAATCATGTTCTAGAAGACCTATTGAGGCTTTGTATCTTAGATTTTGGAGGTACATGGGAAGAGCATCTTCCATTGGTGGAGTTCGCATATAATAACAGCTTTCAGTCCAGTATTGGTATGGCTCCTTTCGAAGCTCTCTATGGAAGGCCTTGTCGATCACCTACATGTTGGTGGGAATCTACGGATAAGATCTTGCTTGGGCCAGATATGATTAGGGAGACTTCTGAGAAGATTGACTTGATTCGAAGAAGGATGAAAGCAGCGCAGGATAGGCAAAAATCTTATGCGGACAAGAGAAGGACGGATCTTGAGTTTGAAGTTGGGGACATGGTCTTTGTCAAAGTGTCTCCATTACGAAATGTGGTTCGCTTTGGATCTGTTGGGAAGTTAGCACCAAGGTTCGTAGGGTCGTTTCCTATTAAGGAAAGGATTGGACGGATGGCATATAGAGTGGAGTTGCCCGACAGACTTAGTGGTGTACATGATGTATTCCATGTGTCCCATTTGAGGAAGTGCTTACATGAGACCGTAGAGGTGGTAGAGCCGAGCTTGCTTAAAGAAGTGAAAGTAGAGCGTGACGCGACTATTCGACGAGCTCCTACTCGCATCCTTGGGTCAGAGACTAGGAAGTTGAGAAACAGAGAGGTTCAACTAGTCAAAGTGCAATGGGGAGAAGATGAGAGCAACGCAACTTGGGAGACGGAAGCGAAGATGCGTTCATTGTACCCATTTCTTTTTGAGGGTATGTCTTTACTTTCTCCTCTATCGTTGTCTAGTACTTATCTTATCTTTAGTGTGTCCTCTCGTTAGTGCTGTTTGACCTTTAGATAGGGTAAACCTATGGTTGAAACATGTGTTTGAGACATGTTATGGTGGATGGATGCAAGTGGATGCAAGTGTTTGCTAGTGGTTGCTCGTGGATGCATATACACACACTCTAGGCACTAGATCGGCTCAATCACTTCATATTGCATATTGCATAAAATTGTGTGTAGGAAGCTATATTTATGGATGTATAATGATTGTGTTATCATATGGATGATGCATTTTGGTGAATGATTGTGCACTCATGTAGATATTGTATGTGTCGATAGGGTTCTCTCGCATACATAATGGATGCATGGCACTATCATGGTTTGCATATGTTCATACATTAGATAGGGAACATATACACACACTCTTTGCATATGCTCATACATCATTAGAAATTGTTTTAAGGACAATGGATGCCCGTGTTTGATGGATTGAGTAGATGGTTGTTTGGATGGTAAGATATGCATTCTCCTTAGCTTAGAGATTTCGGGGACGAAATCCTTTAAGGAGGGGAGAATGTAATACCCCGTATTTCAGTCATTGCTAAAATTCACTAATTGCAGAATAAATAATCTCAGATGTGAGAATTGGGGGAACGGGCTGCGTCATTGCGTTCGTCTCGGAAAAATACGCAGAATAGAGTCCGAAATTTTGTAAATCGGAGTCCGTATGGCCCAGTTAAGGCCCAATGAAGTTTGCAGAAAAATTAAAGCTAAAAACAGATTTAAAAATCCAAATTCAGATTTCAAAATCGAACCAGCGGGGCCAGGCGGGAAAATTCCCGCCCTAACCATGTCGACAGGGCTGTCGACAGGCCTGTCGACAGGAGGGTCGACTTGCCTGTCGACTTGCCTGTCGACACGGCGTGTCGAGCCAGAGGGCTTGGGTGCACCAGATTTGGTTTTCTGGCTAGGGCTGGGCTGGGTTCTAGAGATTTCCTAAATCTAACGGACCTAATCTAACCTAGGGTTAATCTAAGGGCCTAAAACACTCACCTAATCTATAAATACACCCTAAACCTACCCTAATCCATACTAAAAATAGGAATGATGGCCTCATGCCGCCAAATTAAATCTTAGAAGGAGCCTCCACTAATTTATGAAGGAAGTTGCAAGCTAATCAACCTCTAATCATCATCTTCTTCATATTTAGCAACTAATTCCACTTCATAAGTTTGCTAATCTTGGGTTTGGTGAGTTTCTATCACTTTAACATCAATTGCTAAAGTAAGTAGATTGGGTGTAATGAGACTTATGGTCTTAAATGCGGATTAGTGAGTTTGAATCATTTGTAATGATATGCTACTCTATGTTTTCCTATGTTTATGCATGTTTAACAAGTGGGTTTATGCATGTTTAGTAAGTTGGTTTATGCATGTTTAACAAGTGGGTTTATGCATGTTTAATAAGTGGGTTTATGCATATCTAATAAGTGGGTTTATGCATGTTTAGTAAGTTGGTTTATGCATGTTTAACAAGTGGGTTTATGCATGTTTAATAAGTGGGTTTATGCATGTTTAACAAGTGAGTTATGCAAGTTCATATGCAAGTTATGTGTATGATGCTATGTAGGTTATGTGTAGGTTGTTATGCAAGTTCATATGCAAGTTATGTATGTGCTTAAATGCAAGTTTAACATGATATGCAAGTTATGCATGCTTATGCAAGTATGTGAATGCTTATGCAAGTTATGTATATGCTTAAATGCAAGTTTAACATGATATGCAAGTTATGCATGCTTATGCAAGTATGTGAATGCTTATGCAAGTATGTGAATGCTTATGCAAGAATGTGAATGCTTATGCAAGTTATGTGTATGCTTAAATGCATGTTTAACATGTTATGCAAGTTATGAGAATGATTATATGCAAGTTCAACATGTTATGCAAGATATGTGTATGATAATATGCAAGTTTGGGTTAAATGTAGTTGGGTTAATATATGCTCATATATGCAAGTTGACATCTTCTTAACCCATGACAAAGTTATATGCTAAGATTTGGTTAAACCCATGATATTTGTGATGGATCTTCCCTTTATTATGTCATGAAATGAGAACGATTTACGTGGGGAACGATGGGGTTAATAAATATGTTAATAAAAGTATGATTGGGTATGATTAAGCATACCATAAAAATAAATTAACATAAGTGGGAATTTACCTATTGAGTTAGGTCTACCCCATGGGAATTTACCTATTGAGTTAGGTCTACCCATATTATGAAAAACTTGATATTAATTAGGGATAATTAATACGGGGGTGATTAATTAGGTGTAATTAATCAACTAAGACACGAGGTTGGACCCTTTTGTAGCGGAAGTCTGCCCGGAACCGACCGGCCATCCAGCGGCTACAAATGATTGGCCCAATGTGAGAGGTCTTAGTCATAAATTAAATACGTGATTAAAGTAAAGACACGAGGTTAGACCCTTTTTATGACAGAAGTCTGCCCGGAACCAACCGGCATATCCAGCAGTCATAAAAGATGGTCTAATGTGAGAGGTCTTTATGAGGTCATGATCTTAATGTAACGACCCGCCTTTTTGACCAGTTTTCCCCGGTAATTAAACCAACTTAAACCGTTCAGAAAGACGAATTGTTATGGGTGCATACATACATTGAACAAAATAACAGAATTTTTCATTGCAAATTACAATGTTACATCAGAGTTACATGAATATCAGAGTTACAGCATAAACGTATACAGCGGAAGAAAGAAAATATACTCTCTGCGGAAGATCAAAATGATACAGCGGAAGCTTCAACTCTATCGTGGACTCCAACTCAGAAAGTGCTCCGAACCATGCTCCAACGAACTAAAACTGCAAAGCTAAACTACTGGCTGCCCGTGTGAAAATTAATGGGCACCCAGAGTTTAGGTGAGGGAACAATAAACTCCAGGTCAGTCGTGGGACTGGTGTGAGAACTCAAAACAGTTATTATTAGGTTCATTTTAAAGTTGGGAATTTCACCGGACCACGCCGCTAACGCGGAACGGGTTTGCTCCAAGTGAACACCCGTGCATGTAAATTCGCGATGACTTTTGGAAAATGAAGCTATCATAAGCTCGTCCCACATCACACAATGCAAGCGCACACCAGATGGGCGAGTTTTATCTTATGATAACCAAACATGCTTTAATACGGGAAAATCCTCTTATAATATTATCATATAGTGTGGAAATCAATTTCGCAATTAAATGTATTAATCCTAGACGGCATGATACCCCATAATATATGTCGCCATATATATATATATATACAATAAAAATCGTCTGGCTCGTATTGGGGATTTGGATTTCCAACTTGATGATTCCTGGCACGAAAGGTCAATCGAAACTCAAGCGAAATGTAATCACGGGTTTTTCATCCAGACGCGGACACCAATACAAGTCGCGAGGCAGATCAACGGTTTTCGACCAGACGCGGCCCCCCGAACATACCCTATTCCAGTTCATAAGTGGTTTTACCCACTGCTCCAGCGGTCATCATCAATTCATATATAAGTATAAAACCTAACCGCCAGTTTCTCATCAATCCGGGTGTGAGGTTTGTCGATGTCACGTCATACACAAAGCTATGCTTCGATAAGCCATTCTTTGATCATCACTAGCTCGTTTCCTAACTTGGGTATGTCACATTGACAATTCATGACATATCACTGATTTCAATCAATGCATACCCTCTAAGTTCATATGACTTAGAGACGAGGATAATATATTGCCACAGATCCGATATTCATTAACGGAAATCAGTGCTATGCAGTCAATTTCAATGTCAGACACACCATCCATACAAGACCGTTCTGGGTCTGAACGGAACAACCCGAAAATACTTAAATTTGTTCAGGTCTCATGCAACTCACATCTCGTATCGGGTGGCCTACCCAACCGAGACATTAATCAACAATCAATCTAAACAATTCAAATATTCCCGGTCTTCATTCGTCGTTTACCAAGTCCTGAATTGCTTCATAACGTCGTATTATTACTTGGAATGGTTTTCGAACATATGCTCGATCCCGGTCTTTCCAAGTAATAAGCATACTTTAAACAGTAGCTATGGTTCACACAGACTTTTCAATTCAAATCTCCTTCCACATAGTTATCAATTCATTTACAACTAAAGATTTGAATTTCTATAATTTCATACATCTCGTTATCATCTTAAATTCTTCTTTGAAATCAAAGATTATACCTTCGCTTTAATTTCTTATCTTTAATTTCCTCGAATCAAAGATTTGGTTAAATCCCCAATTACGACATGAATTTCCACCATTCAATCTCATCGGTTTCAAGAATGATATTATTGAAGATGCGATTCATGACAAAACCCAAGTCAAATTGATTTTTGAATCATAAATTACACAGAAATTTATCCACTTATATTCGATATAAATTCTCATAATCAACGAATACTATAAGTAGAATAACGATATAATAATATCTTTCAAATTCCCCAGATAGTATACATTTACATCATGAGGTTCATACCAAATATCGAAGATTATTTCTATCTAGCTTATTTAAATCAAGGTGAGAACCCGTATCTTAATTGAAAGGTTTATTCAACTCTTTGACATTAGATCTGGATAGAGATACCATCAACTTATCTTCAATATTAATTTCCGTATCCAACTCATATTATAAGCGGAATAACGGTGAAATACCCTTTTAAATTCCTCAGATAACAAGAGTTTTCATTTACCGAACTAATATCAAACATCCGAAGATTTATCTCCAACCATATCCAATTATTTAGTATTAAAAACTCGTATTAGTATAAATCTAAATTCCATATAAAATATTTCTAATACTCTTAAACCTTTGAAAACATTCCACAAATCATTACTTATAGTTCGGAACATCGTTTACGGGTTAAAACTTCAAAATAGTTTGTTTTCGAAGAAAGCGTTACAATAGCGTTCCAAAAGTGTTACAAAAGTGTTACAAAACAGTTATCTTAACTATTTTGATCAAAATATCGTTTATCTTAGCGAAAACTTAAACTTTACAATTGAAATCACCTTTTCATAATTTGTAATGATTTTACAATTTTTTTCCATATTTTTAAATAATTTAAAAATAGCTGTTTATAGTTATGGGCAACAATTGTTCTTACATCGATCTTTTCCAAAACGGTTTCAAACATAACTTGAAAACTATAACCCGAAATTAAAATCTGCTTTCACTCATTTGAAAGCTCTCGTAAATAGGAATCAAACGTTTTTCGTTTCGTGGAAATCCGATTTAAATTGGAAAAGTTATAAGCATTTACATATTGCCATAATGCGACAAGCTCTAATTTTGACCAAAATAATCATTATTCTTAAATACTTCAAATTACCTTAAAAATCATTATAAACTTATATAAATCATTTAAATTGACTTTTCAAATTATTTGGATTTAAAACACAATTTTTTTTCTTCTAATTAAATCACCATTCAAATAATTTCAAATTAGATTTTTATTTAACCATCCCATCCGTCGGATCAGTTAGGGATAGCCAGGGAGAGCAGGCAACTGATTTTCCAAACCCAAGCCTAGACACTATCCTCTCTGTCATCCTAGAACGTTCTGGTGTATATTATATCATTATTATATAAAAATCATATTCAAATTAAAAATCTCATTTCAATTTTTTTTTTTTTTTTTACCAAAACCAGTTTTGCATAGATATAAAGATCGTTATACAAAATCAATACATAATTTAAATTATTTTCCAACTCCTAATTCAATATTTAAAAGTTGATATTAAATTCAAAACCAAAATTTTTAAATATTATTTAATAATTAAATAAAATCATATATATGAAGGAGAATCTAAATCGATCACCCATATATTCCACAACCACGGTGTGTTTGTGTGTGTGTGATCATACAATGCAATCATATCTATCCAAATGAACTATACGATCAAATGGATATGAATTCATTCATCACAACAACATTAAACTGTGCACAAGCGTTACAGACAATAACGCTTACTCGTGTTCAGTGTATTATCTAATTCATGAACAACCATTCAAACATCAACATCCATCACACAATCATCATCAACAAATTATAATTAATCTCAGCTAATTAAAATTAACTAATTTAAATAAAATTTAAATTAGAAGTTCTCACCTAACAGCTTTCCAAATCTTCACGGTAGGTGAGCCTAGTTGAGTGAATCGTCGGACAGTATTTCGGCGCAACGTCTTCTTCACAAAAATATATATAATATAATATACACTAATCTCTCTTTATATTCTAAGAGGAGGAAGAGGAGAAATGGCGAACTTTGGCAAGGTGGTGGTGGGAAGGAGGAAGACTTATGCCATGGAAACCATGGCCATAAGCTTTAAGAAGAAGAGAAAGAAAAGAAATGAGAATGAATGAAAAAGTGGAAGGAAAGGGTGGTATTTATAGGAAAAGAGGAGTAAGGAGAGAGTGACACATCATAGGACAAGTGGCAATCATGCATGAAAGGGAGCATGCATAAAGACATGTGTCTCAACACTTGTCTTAAGAAGAGAAGGTGAACTTTTGGTAGCATTTCCCTTAAATGCTATGAAAACTAAAGGCAACACTTAATTCTAACGCTACTAATTCATGTTATAGTTTGACAAATGCGATCGAACGACAAATAGTATCAACAAATCCAAACTTATTAATAATCATTCTCATTTATAATTCAAGTAAAACTTATCATATAACTTATCAAAATAAATAAAATAATAATTATTATTCTTGTAAAATCATAAAATAAATTATCCTTTACCAAATTCATATTTTACAAATCAATATTATCAAAATCAGAAAATATCATTACTTAAACATAAATCTTATAATTAAATATAAAATTTCAAAATAAGTTTATTTTTCTTATACAAAATCATATTTAATAAAACAAAATACTTATTCAAAGTTAAAATTTATATTCAAATCTTATAAAAATCAATTTACATTCGAAAAATAAAATTTTATAAATAACAATCCAAATCAAACTTAGTTAAAATTCTGGGATGTTACATTCACCCCCCCTTTAGAACTTTTCGTCCTCGAAAAGGAAGTCGAGTAAATTTAAACTCCTTTACAAAATTTAAATTCTAATTTCTCTCTCAACATACCAGAAATGTAATGGTCAGAACCAAGGCTCACATCATTCTCAGGGTACTCTGTCTGATTCTCACTAAAGGTAGAGTCTAAGGATACTTCTATGATCTCGTGATTACTAGGGTCATCACGGGTCTTGTTTAAAAATCGCATCATCTGAGTTAGACTCAGAGCTGCTATCCTACCATTAAGGAGAACTGGGATATATATTATCTAGTACTTAGAGGTCTATGACCCTAAGAAAATTATCTTTCTAACTTACTCTTACGGAACCCATGGTTTTCTTATCAATTATAAGACTAAATGCTCAAATTAGAAATTTAAATCCAAGTTCTCAAATAAAATTTTCCCTAATCGTTCAATTATCTTGCAATATAACATCTTGGCTAAATTCAGTATTAGAAATTCTATTGCTCTCAACACAAATCAAGTTCAATTTTAGAGATAATTCAAAATACTGGTTTCAAATCTAAATTAGTTCACTTGTCCAAGGCTTTATCTGAGCAGGGAAAAGGAAGAATACCAAAATAAAGTTGAATAATGACAATTCGGGGTGATATTCAAAATATGACAATGGGTCGAGCAAAACCCAGCGACAAGGGAAGAGATAGAATTATATTTTCGAAATACTCATTCTATTTCAAATTTTTTATTTCAATCGTTTCCAATATAATCTCATATTAACCCATTTATAAGTTAACTTTTATACTTATTTAATATTCAAATTTTTGTTTTCATATTCACCTAATCGAACTTTAAAATTCAAAATATATAAAATCTCTTTTTCATTCTTGTTAAAATATCATGTCTTGTTTAGAAACATTTTCTTACTTAACTAGCCGTACAATCTCTTAAAACGGTTTTATTTAAAAATACCATCACGCTTCCTCTGCGCACTCTGATTATGCGTATATTCAAACTAGCATTGGTAAAAACATCCCAAAACATTGATTTCAAAATTTCCGGAACCAAATCCTCAAAATTAATATTTAAAAATCCAAATTTTCTTGCATAAGTTGGATTCTATATTTCAAAGAAAGCTCATTTGTTGAGGTTCTGTTACAAAATATCTTGGAAAAATTAAAGTTATCGACACGGTTTCACACGGCACAAAGAGGCATACATAGATCAAGTCAAAATTCCATGTGCTCAAGTCAAGTAAAGCTGCATAGAAGTTCCATGCTAATTTGTGCATGAAAGGTATACATAGACCAAATCAAGTTTCATGAGCATGGAATAGAAATTCAACATCTACTGAGCATCAATAGGTGCAACGGTTCGAATCAAATACTTGGCCAAATGCACATGATACAAAGGTACGAATGACACTACTCAATAGCAAATGGTTGGAATTTAAATGGACGGTCTAGCCCAAGATGGGGACTCACATGTAAACAAGGATACAAATTCTAACAGTTTAATCATGGGATACTCGTTAAATTTTCATAATTTTCCTCTTGAATAAATCTTACTTTAACAACTTCATTTTCTTCCTTTGTGTTTCAAGTGAATACTTGTTGAGAAATTTTCGTTTGACCTACTCGTTCATGCCGGTTTCTCTTGATAAGGGAAAATATAAAAATTCAATCGATTTGTTCAATACATATCCCATTTTATCATATTAAACTTGTTGCTCAAAATTCGTATAGCTTCAGGTAGGAAAATCGGTCTTCTCCCCACATAAGACATTTACCATAATTTTATTGAATTGTATCGTCAAAATTGAAATATGGGGTGAACCAAGCTCGCTAAATTTCACTTTTCAGTTCTTCAAGTGAGATTAGCTTCTAAAATATATCCTTGCGGTTTTGACAAAATAGTCTGATTCACGCTTCTAATTATCAGTTAAGTATGCATTTAACTTAACTGCCTTATGTTAAATTCATTTTTTCACATATCCCATTTCATAACATAATACATTCAATAATTCGAAAGTCATTTGAAAAATCAATTTTACAATTGTGAGGACGTCGCAAAACACTTTCGATTGTTTATCTATACAGCTTTAAGTATTTCTTGACGTCTCGATCAGAAACATATAGTCATCCCACTTTCGAAACCCCAAAAATAAGACTGATGATGATCGATCAATCACCAGAATTTTCCCCAAGTGACTAGAATGTGATTCTATATCCATCTAGTATATATTGGACTTCATATATACGTTAGCTAGGCGTATATGCTAAATCCTTACATACTTGATCGTCCAACCTTGACGTCAAATAAATACTCGCAACCGTTTTTATTACACGCTGATTATCTTCAAATCTATAGCTTTGAATTAACGATCTTTTTATATAAATCTTTTATATATAGGCTGCAAAATATTTTGAAATTCTCATTCAAAGCTCGACGTTTTTTTTTCAATACGCTTATTAAAGCCAATTCATTAATCGCTTATTTCTCGATAACTCTGAACAGATCGACGCTGGATTTTCGAAGTTTTAAAGAGCCCTTTTCATTTTGGAAGTATTTCCTTTAAAAATCTTATTTTCAAATCTTCTTCAAAATATTTTATTTCAAATAATTATTATTTTCAAAAATGATTTACTTGTACAAAAATACCTTATATAGATTTCAAAAATATGCTCTCTCGTCATAATATTCCGAAATCTCATTCTAGGGCATTTCTAACCCCATCTCTAATGAGATACTATAGCTCTGATGAGTCCTATCCTTTGTTCAAAATATGTTGTACCCGATAGCTTTGTATAACCAAAGCTCTGATACCAACTTGTAACGACCCGCCTTTTTGACCAGTTTTCCCCGGTAATTAAAC
This sequence comes from Allium sativum, assembly GCA_030737875.1. Lineage (NCBI taxonomy): Eukaryota > Viridiplantae > Streptophyta > Magnoliopsida > Asparagales > Amaryllidaceae > Allium > Allium sativum. The sequence continues at coordinate 226,215,354 of CM060919.1, read as the reverse complement.
CAACTTAAACCGTTCAGAAAGACGAATTGTTATGGGTGCATACATACATTGAACAAAATAACAGAATTTTTCATTGCAAATTACAATGTTACATCAGAGTTACATGAATATCAGAGTTACAGCATAAACGTATACAGCGGAAGAAAGAAAATATACTCTCTGCGGAAGATCAAAATGATACAGCGGAAGCTTCAACTCTATCGTGGACTCCAACTCAGAAAGTGCTCCGAACCATGCTCCAACGAACTAAAACTGCAAAGCTAAACTACTGGCTGCCCGTGTGAAAATTAATGGGCACCCAGAGTTTAGGTGAGGGAACAATAAACTCCAGGTCAGTCGTGGGACTGGTGTGAGAACTCAAAACAGTTATTATTAGGTTCATTTTAAAGTTGGGAATTTCACCGGACCACGCCGCTAACGCGGAACGGGTTTGCTCCAAGTGAACACCCGTGCATGTAAATTCGCGATGACTTTTGGAAAATGAAGCTATCATAAGCTCGTCCCACATCACACAATGCAAGCGCACACCAGATGGGCGAGTTTTATCTTATGATAACCAAACATGCTTTAATACGGGAAAATCCTCTTATAATATTATCATATAGTGTGGAAATCAATTTCGCAATTAAATGTATTAATCCTAGACGGCATGATACCCCATAATATATGTCGCCATATATATATATATACAATAAAAATCGTCTGGCTCGTATTGGGGATTTGGATTTCCAACTTGATGATTCCTGGCACGAAAGGTCAATCGAAACTCAAGCGAAATGTAATCACGGGTTTTTCATCCAGACGCGGACACCAATACAAGTCGCGAGGCAGATCAACGGTTTTCGACCAGACGCGGCCCCCCGAACATACCCTATTCCAGTTCATAAGTGGTTTTACCCACTGCTCCAGCGGTCATCATCAATTCATATATAAGTATAAAACCTAACCGCCAGTTTCTCATCAATCCGGGTGTGAGGTTTGTCGATGTCACGTCATACACAAAGCTATGCTTCGATAAGCCATTCTTTGATCATCACTAGCTCGTTTCCTAACTTGGGTATGTCACATTGACAATTCATGACATATCACTGATTTCAATCAATGCATACCCTCTAAGTTCATATGACTTAGAGACGAGGATAATATATTGCCACAGATCCGATATTCATTAACGGAAATCAGTGCTATGCAGTCAATTTCAATGTCAGACACACCATCCATACAAGACCGTTCTGGGTCTGAACGGAACAACCCGAAAATACTTAAATTTGTTCAGGTCTCATGCAACTCACATCTCGTATCGGGTGGCCTACCCAACCGAGACATTAATCAACAATCAATCTAAACAATTCAAATATTCCCGGTCTTCATTCGTCGTTTACCAAGTCCTGAATTGCTTCATAACGTCGTATTATTACTTGGAATGGTTTTCGAACATATGCTCGATCCCGGTCTTTCCAAGTAATAAGCATACTTTAAACAGTAGCTATGGTTCACACAGACTTTTCAATTCAAATCTCCTTCCACATAGTTATCAATTCATTTACAACTAAAGATTTGAATTTCTATAATTTCATACATCTCGTTATCATCTTAAATTCTTCTTTGAAATCAAAGATTATACCTTCGCTTTAATTTCTTATCTTTAATTTCCTCGAATCAAAGATTTGGTTAAATCCCCAATTACGACATGAATTTCCACCATTCAATCTCATCGGTTTCAAGAATGATATTATTGAAGATGCGATTCATGACAAAACCCAAGTCAAATTGATTTTTGAATCATAAATTACACAGAAATTTATCCACTTATATTCGATATAAATTCTCATAATCAACGAATACTATAAGTAGAATAACGATATAATAATATCTTTCAAATTCCCCAGATAGTATACATTTACATCATGAGGTTCATACCAAATATCGAAGATTATTTCTATCTAGCTTATTTAAATCAAGGTGAGAACCCGTATCTTAATTGAAAGGTTTATTCAACTCTTTGACATTAGATCTGGATAGAGATACCATCAACTTATCTTCAATATTAATTTCCGTATCCAACTCATATTATAAGCGGAATAACGGTGAAATACCCTTTTAAATTCCTCAGATAACAAGAGTTTTCATTTACCGAACTAATATCAAACATCCGAAGATTTATCTCCAACCATATCCAATTATTTAGTATTAAAAACTCGTATTAGTATAAATCTAAATTCCATATAAAATATTTCTAATACTCTTAAACCTTTGAAAACATTCCACAAATCATTACTTATAGTTCGGAACATCGTTTACGGGTTAAAACTTCAAAATAGTTTGTTTTCAAAGAAAGCGTTACAATAGCGTTCCAAAAGTGTTACAAAAGTGTTACAAAACAGTTATCTTAACTATTTTGATCAAAATATCGTTTATCTTAGCGAAAACTTAAACTTTACAATTGAAATCACCTTTTCATAATTTGTAATGATTTTACAATTTTTTTTCCATATTTTTAAATAATTTAAAAATAGCTGTTTATAGTTATGGGCAACAATTGTTCTTACATCGATCTTTTCCAAAACGGTTTCAAACATAACTTGAAAACTATAACCCGAAATTAAAATCTGCTTTCACTCATTTGAAAGCTCTCGTAAATAGGAATCAAACGTTTTTCGTTTCGTGGAAATCCGATTTAAATTGGAAAAGTTATAAGCATTTACATATTGCCATAATGCGACAAGCTCTAATTTTGACCAAAATAATCATTATTCTTAAATACTTCAAATTACCTTAAAAATCATTATAAACTTATATAAATCATTTAAATTGACTTTTCAAATTATTTGGATTTAAAACACAATTTTTTTTCTTCTAATTAAATCACCATTCAAATAATTTCAAATTAGATTTTTATTTAACCATCCCATCCGTCGGATCAGTTAGGGATAGCCAGGGAGAGCAGGCAACTGATTTTCCAAACCCAAGCCTAGACACTATCCTCTCTGTCATCCTAGAACGTTCTGGTGTATATTATATCATTATTATATAAAAATCATATTCAAATTAAAAATCTCATTTCAAATTTTTTTTTTTTTTTTACCAAAACCAGTTTTGCATAGATATAAAGATCGTTATACAAAATCAATACATAATTTAAATTATTTTCCAACTCCTAATTCAATATTTAAAAGTTGATATTAAATTCAAAACCAAATTTTTTAAATATTATTTAATAATTAAATAAAATCATATATATGAAGGAGAATCTAAATCGATCACCCATATATTCCACAACCACGGTGTGTTTGTGTGTGTGTGATCATACAATGCAATCATATCTATCCAAATGAACTATACGATCAAATGGATATGAATTCATTCATCACAACAACATTAAACTGTGCACAAGCGTTACAGACAATAACGCTTACTCGTGTTCAGTGTATTATCTAATTCATGAACAACCATTCAAACATCAACATCCATCACACAATCATCATCAACAAATTATAATTAATCTCAGCTAATTAAAATTAACTAATTTAAATAAAATTTAAATTAGAAGTTCTCACCTAACAGCTTTCCAAATCTTCACGGTAGGTGAGCCTAGTTGAGTGAATCGTCGGACAGTATTTCGGCGCAACGTCTTCTTCACAAAAATATATATAATATAATATACACTAATCTCTCTTTATATTCTAAGAGGAGGAAGAGGAGAAATGGCGAACTTTGGCAAGGTGGTGGTGGGAAGGAGGAAGACTTATGCCATGGAAACCATGGCCATAAGCTTTAAGAAGAAGAGAAAGAAAAGAAATGAGAATGAATGAAAAAGTGGAAGGAAAGAGTGGTATTTATAGGAAAAGAGGAGTAAGGAGAGAGTGACACATCATAGGACAAGTGGCAATCATGCATGAAAGGGAGCATGCATAAAGACATGTGTCTCAACACTTGTCTTAAGAAGAGAAGGTGAACTTTTGGTAGCATTTCCCTTAAATGCTATGAAAACTAAAGGCAACACTTAATTCTAACGCTACTAATTCATGTTATAGTTTGACAAATGCGATCGAACGACAAATAGTATCAACAAATCCAAACTTATTAATAATCATTCTCATTTATAATTCAAGTAAAACTTATCATATAACTTATCAAAATAAATAAAATAATAATTATTATTCTTGTAAAATCATAAAATAAATTATCCTTTACCAAATTCATATTTTACAAATCAATATTATCAAAATCAGAAAATATCATTACTTAAACATAAATCTTATAATTAAATATAAAATTTCAAAATAAGTTTATTTTTCTTATACAAAATCATATTTAATAAAACAAAATACTTATTCAAAGTTAAAATTTATATTCAAATCTTATAAAAATCAATTTACATTCGAAAAATAAAATTTTATAAATAACAATCCAAATCAAACTTAGTTAAAATTCTGGGATGTTACACTTAATTAATTAATTAAGAAACACTTAACCATATTAGCATGTAGAGGGACATGAGGGGTTAAGTGGGTGCCTTGGGTGGCATGTGGAAATCTAGTGGTTGCCTTGGGTGGCAATAGAAAATACGATTAGAATACTTAACCAAGTGGAAACATGTAATTAAACATGATTAAAGGGTTAAGTGGGATACACTAGATAAGTGACAAGCTTAGGTGGGTAGCTTGTGGGGGCCCATTTCAACCAATATCCCAAACGTATCTTTGTGGGCTCGACTCTAGTCGGGTGACGGGACACGCATATTGGGCTTGACTATAAGAGGCCAAAACGGGTTAGCGGTGGCAACGCAGGATCAACGGGTTTCATATGCGTGTGTGGACCCGGGCTGGTTGGTAAGTCGTTGTTGCATCGTGTAGATATAAAGCCGTGCACCGTTGATATTATCAGGTGGCCACTTTGGGGAATGATACACCCCATTGTGGGACCAGCACGGGTATCTACGGTAGGGAGCCGATCGCTTGGGGAGTAGTGGGGTACACCTAGTGGAGATAGGGGCAGACGGCACCTATGTGGTCAGCTAGGGGTACATGAAACTACTAGTTATATCTTTCTTTTAAGTCCTTGGGTGGGATCAATCTTTGAGTAGGAATGACTGGTGTGGTGCAGTTAGTAATTATCCTTGGGTGGGTAGATACGTCTTTACAGTTATCTTAGTTTATCCTAAGTCTACCAAGCTGCTTAGTGTAGCCATTCATCCCCAGACATTACCGTATGTCAAGTTTATGTCTTCTCTGGTTACTTTAATGACTGTATTGTTAAAGTTATAGGACTCGCTCAGACTTATGTCTGACCCCGTTGTTTTTTTATCTTTTTCCCAACCCTCAGGTCCTACGGTGGATCCTAGCAGTAGTGGAGCTTGATCGGATTGCTGTTCCAGTCTTTAGGAGCTTGGATAGATGTAAAGCTCCAGTTACCCAGTTATCTTTTCTTTTGTCATGGCTATTGTATGAGAGAGTGGGATTATGTACTACTTTATTTTGATGGATATTGTACTTGACTTTTATTGTGGTTTTATGATGTAACCAGACATGTTTACTTCCGCTGTTATGAGATGATGTTTTAAATTTCAAGTACTATTTATATCTGTCTTGTTGTAATTTTTCTGTTCTATATTCACTAAAATACTCCACCGATGCTATGGCATTCCCTTAGAGAGTGACCATAGCGGGCGTGGGGTGTTACAGTAATTTGAATAGGTGTTGTGCATCATATATCTCAGTGAAGATTTGTTTTTTGTTGGTCGCATTTCTTTCAACAAGGAAGTTCACGCCAATTTGATGATGAACAGAAATTCTCTATAACTGTCGGTTTAAAAAGTCACTAAGTCTAGGGAAAAAAGTAAACGTGGCTGCATGAAAGGTTATTTGTATTGCCCAAAATTTACCGACTTACGACTAATGCAGTGAATTTATTTGCGTGTGTGGTTATGATGATAGTAACAATGGCTCCTTCTATCCCTACTGCTATTTGTGCCTTTCACACCCTGTAAGCTATGAATAAACTTCTCACCTCTATGTTTTCTTTTTCCACCCTGGAGTTTCCAAAAGTTCCCTTATAATATCTATCTTCTTTCTTATTTTCCATCTTATTATTTACAGCCTTCTCTTATCTGATTCATAACAAAATTTGCAAACTCTATCTTACCTCCTTATCAGAAATATATTGCAATCGGTTTACCTTAGAGTAAGTTTGCATTTTAAAGTAAAATTTCCATTTGCTTTTTATATATTAATTTTTTTTGTTTTTTTATTCTTTTGGTACACAACCCATATTTTCACGAAATTTACAGGAAGGTTGTTCTCAAATCATCACTTTCAAGGAAGTTTCAGTTTTTCTTTCAAAAAAAAAAAAAAAAAAAAAGAATTAGATGAAAAGACATACTATATATTAAACATATAATTAATCATTATGGGTAAGATTGTAATAAAAGTTTTAAATGAAAAACGGAGGACGTAAAGCAATCAATAAGGTGATAATAGATGAAGCCAATAACAATATAGTAATAATATAGTTATGATAGATACATGCATGCTCTAAAATATTGATATATGCCATCATCAACTACTGCTGCACCTAATTCTCTTATGCGTTTGTCATATTACAGTTCTAGATAATAATATTTCATGTTTGACCTGCTATGGACTCTAGATAATTACAAAAAATTGCATGCTTGTTTATGGATAATGATAAAATAAACTGAGAATCTTTAGTTGACAAAACAAAACTAGACCCATTAATCTTAATTGCTTGTAGTTAAGGTTTCTACACGTTTGTATACTTTGGAATTAAGTTTGCACTTGCCAATTAACTTGTTTTGCAAAAGTGATCAGTGTTAGAGATTTTGTTTATTATGAGTAAAGTAGTTTAAATTATCTTGTTATACTTCCTAGTATTTCACCCATAGCTGCAATTAGGTTATATCATGGGGGTCACCTTTGGTGAGTACATTACTCAGTTGTTAAAGCATTTTAAATGAATCTGTTCAATATGCATCTATTTTACTCTAATCTAAAGTATTTTTAAGATGACTTTGTGGCATGCTTCTTCTGCTTGTATTTGTTTAGATACCTTTGATTCTAATGATACGTGTTTTGAACATTTTACCGCAAATAAATTTATTTGGACTATTTGTGTTTGGATATTGCTTTAAAATTGCTAGTAAAATCAGAGCAAGAGAGAAATCTGCTGTGTGCATGATCACTCCAATGTAGCCTGAAGGATCTCCATATTCTGCTACTGTTCAAGAAATCATGTTTTCGCAGGTATTTTTTATATTAATCTGAAGAAAGATCAATTATCGGCATAATCAAATTTATTTATTTAGTATAACTCTGAACTTCAATTTTTAACTTATAGAAAATATTTTTTAAATAGTTGACCAGAATCATACAGTATTTATAACTATCGTAGTTCGCAACCAGACAATGCGGATGATGTATAAAATAGTTGGTCTCGATCTCATATCTAGGAATATGGAAGAGACACATCCACAGGACTATCTAAAATTCTTGGTCTTGAAAATCGAGAAATTCTCAGTGGTGATATTAGACTAGAATAAGTTTGCATTACGGACTAGAAATAGCTGACACCAAACTGTCTGTTTATGAAGTCTCTTAAGTGTTGGTAAGCTCAAATTAGTGGTCCTCGCAGAAGCTGTTACAGTTACAAATTCAAATTTGACCTACAATTTTGTATAAGAAGTCTTTTGAAGTTTTCCCTATCTCTTAATCACATAACCTATAAACATTTTCATTCCTAAGAAAATTTTCATTCTTGGTAAGTCAGCTACATTTTACACTTCAAAGACTGCTTGTAGAAAAGAATTAACTGTATGTAACTTGAGTTTTATTTATAATCAAATAACCGAGCTTATATTTTCATCAGAATTCTTCAAAGGTGTTGTTTGGAAAATATTGGCGGTTCATGTTATAAGTCCATTCAAAAGGAATGATAGTTGACGATGAGTTTGTACTATTAGTCTCTGCTAATGTTGACCAAAGATCTGTGGATAGATCAAGAGATACAAAGATTTCTATGGGTGCACGACAACCTCATCATGCTAGGGCTGTGAAAAAGTACAATCCACATGGCCAGGTGCATTACTCATTACATTTTTTAGTACCGTGCAATTTAAATTTGAGCTTCTTTAACTTCTACACTTTTGTTTTTCATATCAAAACTAAAACATAAGAGGAAAACTCGGAGTTCAGAATCCATTTTATTCGTTATTGATTGGCGAATATCATTCTAACATTCTTGAATCAGTAAGAATGTCTGTATGCAAGAAAAAGAGCAGTGTCATGCATTTTTCTCCAATATCCTTAACACAATTAGATTAAAGAAAAAAATGTGTATGTTTATTATATATTAAAAGATTCTGCATGCAAGAGTTCATACTGAAACTCGCTATATTTTACAGTTATTTCAATAACTTGTTCCTTTTGAACTAATATTTGATACTGTCATGTTTGCATCATATATAAGGCCAACTATAGATATTCTTTATGCATTGTTCATAGATATTGATATCCTACTAAAATAAATGATCATTATTAAATTATTGAAAAATCAGTAGCATATACGTTAATTTATTGTAGTTAAATGGTGATGAGGTGATGACCGTCTTGTCAATTTGAGATAGATTTGAATATTAGCTGGTAAAATGTGATTTTCCAGGGAAAGATTAAAATTTGTGATCTTTGTAGGCAAATTGAAATTTGAAAAATGCCATGGTTGGTTTCAGACATTTAAACTTGGGGAGGGTTTATATAGTCCTACTGACGTACCTTTGAAATGTTTAAAATAGTATAATATATATTAATTGTAATCTTCCTACAGGGTGCATTTTAAGGCTGTATATCTGTGAAATATTCCTCTGTCGATTGCTTGTATACACCAGGCTATATTTTAAGGCTGTATTCCGGCTGACATACCTTTATCTTATATTTCCCCTTTACTGAATTTATAACTGAGTTCATGATTGAAAATATGAACAAGTATATAAGCAGGATTATGTTTGAGCAAATCATAATAAAACATGTCAAATATTTGCTTGACATATAACTTGATCTTATAGCAACATGTCAATGTATTTATAAGAAAGCGTAGTAATCTAAAAAATATATTGTATAATCAGTTTTGTTTCATAACAAACTAAATTGCTAGTTTTATTATTTTGGGGAATACTTCTAATAAGTTGCATGGTAATTTTTTTCAAGGGAATTATATGCCTGGCTAATATAAGTGGGCAACTTATGTTCATAGCTTTATGTTTGCTTTGAAGTCTCAACATATTTTTTCCTTTTTTATCTTTATCAACAACCAATCAATTCTGTTTCATTTAAAATAAAACAGTCCAGTATTTACGTTAACGTCATTAAACCAAAAGTGTGCTGAATTGACAAATAGAAAGTATTAAAGGGAAAATATTACCCAAACAAATTCATATTTGTTTCTGTTGTATAGAAACGTTTAATAGCTTGATTTCAAGTTTTAGAAATTACATCTTTTTTATTTTTTAATATTTCACAACCAGTTCTGCATAGCCATTATAATCTTTTCATCGAACAAAAATAAAGAAATCTTATCTAGATATGGTTACTAAAGTTTACCTCAAAAACAATATTAAAGTTTCTCCCAACGTTATCAAACATGGTTATTGTTTATAACTTCATATTATCATCTTGATATGTATCAAAGTTTAGTTCAAATTTATTAGATCCGTTTATATTTTAATTGAAGTTGAAAAGAGTTTCATTGTTGCAAACTAATTCAGTAAAGAAAAGTTTCATAAATTTTGGTTCTAAAAATTATAGCCAGGAATTTCTTTTTATTTACAAATTTCACGTTAACCAAATAGCAGTAGGGAAAATTCCGAAATGAGCCACAATATATTCTGCGATTATTTCCTTTTTACAGTAGTAAGATATATGTTGTATTTGAAAATAAAGTGACATTTCAATGATGCACGTGCAGTCAAGCCAGCAAATGAGCCATGATAAACTCTGCAATTCTGTCCATGCTCAGATGCTAACTTCCAAAATGACAAATAAGAACATGTCTTCGATGATGCAAGATGGAACAAGAAGGTCATTGTCCGTCCAAGAGAGAAGCAGCAAATCACATGATTTTCCTGATTTAAAACGAAACTGATTACAACTGTATTGAATTATGAACAATAAGCTTGTTGCTGCTAGCGATGCTGCTGGGTGAGGTCTGTTTATATATGACTCCATTTACTTTTACATATACATGAGTTAAACTATGGAAAACTTTAACTTAGTATTTACTTGCATTCGTATTTTGAAACACATATAGGTTACTCCCCATTTATATGCATGCAACATTGCTGATTAGTACACATCCAGGCCTCCTTTGTTTTTCTTCAGCATTCTTACCAACCTTCTCAGCAGCATGAAACTGTAAGGACAATCTATGCTGATTTGTTGTCCTTACAGTTTCATGATGATGAAAGTTAAGATTATTCACAAACTATGAGCATAGATTGAACTTGCATTGATCATAGACTTTTCTGTCTTTTTAAAACTTTATTTTTTTATGCGTCGGCCCTTGAATAATGAGTCAATAATAATCCACGCGTGTAGCGCGTGCCACGATCACCTGCGGAGCGCGTGCCATTACCACGCACGAAGCGCGTGTCGAGACGCTCGTATTCATAATGAAATTCACATGTTGATGTTGTAATGGTGGCAAATTATATTTATGAATCAAAATTCGGTTAACATGAAAAAAAATAGACTTAGTAAATCAAAATTTGTGATGATGTTGTAAGGGCGATCATCATTGTAATAATGTACTGTTTGCATTTTAATTTAAAAGACTTGAAGCTTTCTTACATTTATATTTAGGACTGGGTGCTTAATTAATTGGCTATGCAAAAACAATGTTTTCAGGATTAAAGGTCCAATATAGTTCAACTTGCAATTTTGAGCTATAAATGGGGTAGGTATAGAAAAGAAAATCGGATTAGATCCCTTTTAGTTACATTATTGAACACATCCACATAACAACTATTGGTTGACTATGTCAGTCATGATTATTAAGTTGACAAGAGTGTGAATTGTTAGAAAGAACAATTACATGCATTTACTGCAATTTTTATTTATATATTTTGCAAGGGAAAGAGATATAAATAAAAGAAACATTTTATACAGTTAGAAAGAATTTACAGATTATGTGGTGTGTATATGGGATTTGCTTTCAGTGCCTGCGAAATGCAAAATATAACATGCATGAAGTTCGGTTGCTGACTGTTGACATGCATGCACATGTACTTGCGTATATTTTCACTAGCTAAGTCAAACCAGTTGTATACATACATATATGGCAACACATGTAAAAACATTGCACCAATATAAATACTGGCATTCACATCAACACTTATTATTGCGCATATATATAAGGCAACATGTGTATGGTGTTGAGTAGGAAAAACATATGTGTTAAAAATAATTGAAGGTATGGAACACATCACAAACGAAAGTAAAAGCTTAACCTGAAATAAATGCGTGCATGTATGTTCCTAACCGTAAGGTAAGGCTGAGATGCAGCAACATAGCCTACACAGAATGTACATGCGCTATGGCATAGACTCAAAGTATACACTAGGGCTGGCAATTAGAACCGAGAACCGAAAACCCGAATCGAACCGACCCGAAAAGACCCGAATCCGAACCGTACCCGATGGGTCTCGGGTCGGGTCTAAGTGATGAAAAATACCATCAAGACCCGATCAAACCCGAGCCGCATAGGCTCGACCCGAAAGACGCGACCAAAAAACATTGAAATATATGTATTTTTAGTGTTATTATTCAATCGGATCCGAACCGACCGGAGCTTCAACCCGACCCGATCCGAACCAAAGCTCGGGTCGAGTCGGGTCCAGATTTTTGAAATGTATAGTTTAAACCCGACAAAACCGGATCCGTCTAGAACCGAGACCCGTCGGATCGGGTCCGAGTCCATCGGGTTGGGTCTAATTGTCACCCCTAGCATACACACACATAACAATTCAAGTCCAAACCGGAATGGGATATGTGCACACACAAATTTTCAACCACAAAAAATATAACAATCCATGCGTCAATGAGCCAAGTTTCCTCTCTTTTGCTTAAAAACTATCAAATAGTCCATGCATTCAATTAAATCTAGGTAATAATGAATTAAATGTCCATAGGTTAATCGATGGTGGCACAAAGGGACTCGGATAAGGAAGGAATAGGAAAGTTCATTATATAGATATATTTTTTGTAAAGAAAATTGTAATATAATAGAGAAAAAGGAAACTTACCTAGAAGCAAGCAACCCAAAAGATTCATGAGTATATCAATCTTGAGCAGATCACTGCATTTATGAATACTAAGCACTCAAATAGTCCACACACAGTTCAACACTCAACATCAACACTTCTGATTATAGTTCTTTATCGATGTCTACAGAAAATGGGATAATAATAAAAGCACATATAACCTGTTTGAAGTTCAATGATAGGAAGAAATGGAAAATGAAGTACTTAATTAATGTGTCGCGAAGAAGCCAGATTTCAGGCCTGATGAAACAACAATACACTCAGACCTACACAAAGAAGTACCCTACTACACTTCATACTGCAACCATCTCCCGTCCGTAGTGAACAACCGTCTCCCATCTGCAAGGCCAGACACTCAGGCCTGATGAAACAATCCCGTCCCCTTCACAGCGAACAACTCATCTCCCATCCGCAACCATACTGCACTTTATACCTGACAAGTAAACAATGAATCGTTATAACCATTGCACTAGGTCTTTCTCCTCGAATACACTATACCACCACTACATTCGCAAACTCCTCCTTTACTAACTACCAACACATTCATGTGTCTAAAGCAAGTTATTAATGGTCACTGACACTACAAGAAAACGCTGATTTAGCGTCAAAAATTTATAAGTGGAAATTTCCATCGCTAATTTGCGACGGATTTCCATGTGATCTACAAGGGATAGTTTTTGTTTTTTCAACTTTTTTCTTTTATTTATTACCGTCGTCTTTTGTCATCCCTCACTTAGCCGTTGCAAATTGCGTCAAATTACCGACAGAAAAATTCTACCGCTATTTTCCGCTGCAAATCCAGGTAGAATACCGACAAATATTTATTGAAGCAATTTTGCAGTAGAATTCCAACAGAATTGCAAGAGATGTTTATATTATTTTTCTAAGATATACTTTAGTATTATCTTTTAATAATTATTAACATGTTCAATAATTAATAATTAATTGGTTCTAATTAATGATCAATAGGTAATAATAAATAATAATTTACATTATAATAAATACTTATATTTAATCATTGCTTATTTAGAATTAGCAAAATAATCTTTGCTCATAACTATTGTAATTACTAAATTCTTATTTAAGTCCTCTGCATTCATCACAAATTTCAGTTAGTATGCCAGTATATTTTAAACTAAATCCCAAAATTTTAAATTGTTCTTTTATAATTATTCCCCTAAATAATGAAAATATCAGTTTATTATAATAATTATTTAATAATTAATAATAAAATTTAGTACTTATGAAATGATATATAGTATTCAATAATTAATTTTAATCAATAAAGCGTTGTGGAAAGCATATTCGAACAACATTTGAAGGCAACACGTTTGTAAAATAAAGTACACTGACTACGTCTTAAAAATGATTGTGGAAATATACGTTTAATAACAAATAATATATATCATAAAAGATAATTTAATTTCCTACAGCATATATGTGATGTTGTTTTGTAGTGTAATAAATGACACATTTTTTATTGTCCTAAAACTATATTTTCATAGCGAACTAAAAATAAATCGGGAGATTTGATTTAACAAAAAGAAAAGGGTATTTTGAAATTAACCTATTTCACAAATTAAACGCATTAGTAAGAATGGCAAAAAGATCAAAATATATTTTGCCTATCTTAAAAAGACACTCTTCACTAACATTCACGCTGCCTTAAAATAACCTTTTAAAAAGAGTTTAATAATATAAAACATTAAAACTCAAAAGAAATGTTTTTCACTAAAAATAATGGACTTGTAGAAACTTCAAGTCATCGTAGAAATTTGTATCGTAGAAACATTATAATGAAAGCTTGGAAAAAATACGTATGTTAAAAAATGTTGAACTTCAAATCAAGTTTGAGTTTAGAAGGAAAAAGGCATTTGAAGATTAAATCATCAAAATTAAAAGTATATAACTTAAATAGAAAGAAAGATTTTAAAAACATTCTACATTAGTTTCATCTGGCTTTACATTTAAATTTCAGTTTTACAGAAATAGCTTGTTAATTATTGTTTTAAAAAAATTCCTCGTATTTTTAATAAGCTTTGAATTAATCTTTGCGATAAAAACTTTCTTTGTATTATTAATAAGCTTTGAATTATTTCTTTTTAAATGAGATCTAGGAATAACATTTTTCAAGAATTAAGTAGTGCAAACTAATTCCTGCGCTTCATTGATCCGCGTGCTACTACGAGGGGAATCTTAACCGTCTGATTTGTAATCCTACTTGCGATCTGAATATCCTTTTGCACAAATAGAAAACACGGGAAATTATTCTCAGAATCCTTTTCGTTCTGTCTCTCCAGGAAATTCCTCATTTCATTCCCAGCAAACCCTATCTTCTCATCATTCCTAATTATATCCTATGAAATACAAACACCAAAAAATTAAACAAAACTTATGGTTTTAGATTGCAAGCAGCCTAAGCCCCACTCGTTCATCTAGGTTTGGTTGTTAATTTTTCCGTTAATGTTTTCTTTCTCAAGTCAAGTTAGAACATTATTTTTATCGAAGCAATTGAATTGCTCAATTGGAAAGATGGATCAGACAATTTTCAGCTTTACACTTCCCTAGATCTAAATTAAAGGTAATTTTCGTTGATTACACCTAGAGTTATCATTGGTTAATGTGATTTCCTGAAACTGTTTATGTTCATAGTTGAGTTTTTTGGTTCTTTGTATACTCAATTAAATTGTTTCCATATGCTTTTGTTAGATTTTTTGACATATACAATACAATATCATCCTTTTATAGCTATTTATATTTAAAATTAGTAGTAGTAGCTTTTATAAATTTCAAATTTGATTTTGCTTGTTGTATTTCTTTTAAGAGAACTGATTTTCTTTGTAAATACAAAGCGAACAAACCCAGTAAATAATTTTGATGATTTAGTTTCATTCATAGGTTTGAACGAATAAAAATATCAAAACTCATTTTATTTCTTTTATAAATTCTATGCTAGTGGTAGTAAGGTCATCTAGCAACATTTTTGCTTATTTTCGGATTTTATACACGATAATTACGGATATGAAATGTTTTTCAGAAGGATATAAAATAAGGGGTTGGATAAATTTATGCATTGTTATTCCATATTAATTGTTAATGGTTATCACATTAAGCACAAACTTGTGTAATTTAGAATTACCGAAATGGATTTCTATTTATATTTACTTTCTTCAATCATCTCCATAAGATTTTAAGTCTAACACATTTCCAAATATGTTTTAATTGTAAGCCTTTAATTCTATTTTGATTTCCATCTATGAACTCTTTGATGTTTCTGATTTCCATTGATGAAATAATTGATAGCGAAAATTCTGTTTCCAATTTCTATTAATGAAATCTTTGTTGTTTCTTATTTTCATTAATGAAATCATTCCAAAACAGAAAATAAATTAACAGGATCTTAAACTTGACACAATTCAATCATTAATTATTATATATAAAATTGGATCTAAATCACTAACCGGATTCCATGTTGATGTCAGACTTGTCACTGCTAATGATCCTTTTCCTCCCTTTGCCTTTTTCTTTTCTGTTCTCTTTTATTTTGTTCTTGATGGAAAGAACGACCTGTATCTTTTATGGATTGTTATATTACAGTTATATAATGAGAAAAGAAACTGCTCCCTTTTATATGCATTGTTGCGTTTCTTTTTCAAATTCAAAAGAGTCCAAGACTGCAGCAGTTATATAACTGCATTATGTATAAAAAACTGCAAATGCTATTTCAACATAAAAGGAGTATATTAAACATAATTAGGCAAGGGAAGAGGGACAATAAACACCCCAAATTTTAACAACTTCAATCGAAACCAATCCATCACGATATCGACTTTAATGTTAAAATTCCAACACATAATATGAACTTAATTCCCACAATTAAACCATAAGACACATAGGCCACATGAACATTGAAATATTCTTACATTTTCCCACTTGGCCTTTGTGTCTAATTGGTGATTCAATAACTCTAATGCATATTTTTATTTCAAGTTCAAATGATCATTAATCGAATCAGAACTGATTGGATCATGGCGGTCCCATGTTATTCAAGCGACATGATCCCTTCCATGTATCACAAATCAATCCAAACTCAATTTCAATTCCAAATTGAGAAATATCATAATTTTCAAAATAATCACATGTCATCTAACAACCATAAGTGTACACACATACTGTAATAATAACATGTTCAATAAAACATAAATGTAACTATAATTGAATTCATACTGTCACAAACATAATGAGCGTATCATAATTGAAATAGCAAGGCCTTATCTATAATACCCATGCGCTCTACATGGCCAATAAATGACTTGGGTGGTAGTCCCTTAGTCAACGAATCCGCTATCATCAGATCTGTTCTAATATGCTCAAAAGACACTCTACGTTTCTGCACCTCCTCTTTGACCGTCAAGTACTTCAACTCCATGTGTTTAGCACCCTTAGAATACTTGTCATTCTTCGAAAAGAAAACGGCTGTGGAATTATCACAATAAATTCTTAATGGTCTGGCTATGCTATCGACAATCTCAAGTCCCGAAATAAAATTCCGCATCCACAATGCTTGAATAGTAGCCTCAAAGCATGCCACAAATTCGGCCTCCATAGTGGAAGTAGTAATGATAGACTGTTTTCCACTCTTCCATGATGCAGCCCCTTCAGCTAATAGAAACAAATAGCCAAATGTTGATTTTCAACTATCTTTGCATCCGACATAATCTGAATTTGAATATCCAATGACTTCTAGATGATCAGATCTCCTATATATAAGCATGTTCTCTTTGGTGCCTTGCAAATATCTGAGAACTTTCTTTGCAGCTTTCCAGTGGTCCAATCCAGGATTGCGTTGATATCGACCTAACATACCTACATCAAAGCTGATATCTGGTCCTGTACATGTTTGAACATAGTTCAAACTCCCTACCACTGATGCATATGGGATTCTTTCCATTTCTTTCCATTCCAAATCATTCTTGGGAAAATGGTTATTGCTGAACTTGTCCTCTTTCTGTATAAGAACTATTCCTGTGGAGCATTTATCCATTCTATATTTCTCTAACACCTTATTGATATAACCTTTTTGAGACAACCCTAGCCATCCTTGTGATCTATTTCGTATTATTTCTGTTCCGATCACATAGGATGCCTCACCCATATCCTTCGTTTCGAAGTTATTAGAGAGATACTTCTTAACATCACATTACATGCATATGTCATTTGCAGCAAGCAAAATGTCATCAACATATAAGACTAAAATCTTAAACTTGCTCCCACTAACTTTAATGTAGATACACTGATCAACGATTGTCTCTACAAAACCATATAACGTAATGATATCGTTAAACTTTAAGTACCACTGTCTGGAAGATTGTTTTAGTCCATATATTGACTTTTTCAACTTACACACCTTGTTTTCATTCCCAGTGACCACAAATACTTCAGGTTGGTCCATATATACTTCTTCCTCAAGCTCACCATTCAGAAAGGCAGTTTTCACATCCATTTGGTGGAGCTCAAGACCATAATGAGCCACCAAAGCGAAAACAATTCTTAAAGAATCCTTCTTAGATACTGGAGCAAAGATTTCTTTATAGTCAACGGCATTTTGTTAGGTGAAACCTTTAGCAACAAGTCTAGCTTTATATCTTTCAATGTTGCCCTTTGAGTCACGGTTAGTCTTAAAGGCCCACTTAGATCCAACAGTTTTAGAATGCTCAGGTAGCTCCACTAAGTCCCAGACTTTGTTATCACCCATTGACTTGATTTCTTCTTTCATGGCAGTCAACCATTTTTCAGAATTATCACTTTCAATGGCTTTCTTAAATGAGATCGGGTCTTCATCAAGGCTTAAATCATATTCACTTCCAACAGCATAAACCACATAACCATCTGAAATAGTGGATCTTCTTTCCCTTATAGATCGCCTTAAAGATTCACGTGGTTCATGATGTTCTTATTCAATTATGACCGATTCATCAACCATAACTTCGTCTTGTGGGATTTGAACATCATCATGTTGTTCCATTGTATCATTTGACTGTGAAGCAACAATGGGTACAACTACTTTAGAAGAAACAACAGGTGAAGGAAGTTCAACCTGAATCTCTTGAATGACCAATTTTCGTGATTCACCACTCCCACTAGTTTAACCATTTTCAATGAATCTAGCATTTCCCGTCTCTACTATTCTCGTACTATGGTTAGGACAATAAAATATATACCCTTTTGACTTTTCAGGTTAGCCAATGAAAAAGCCACTGACTGTCCTAGGATCAAGTTTCTTTTCATGTGGATTATACAACCTTACTTCTGCTTGGCACCCCCAAACTCGAAGATGCCGTAAACTAGGTTTCCTTCCTGTCCACAGTTCATAAGGAGTCTTAGGAACTGCTTTGCTAGGAACCCAGTTAAGCACATATGTTGCAGTCTTCAATGCATACATCCACAATGAAAGAGGTAACTTAACATGCTCCTAACCATACCCATTAATGTATGATTCCGCCTCTAAGCTACACCATTCTCTGAGGTGTACCAGGCATTGTATACTGCGCAAAAATGCCTCTACTTTCAAGCAACTTTGCAAATGGACCTGGACATTGTCTACTTTCATTAAATTTTCCATAAAACTCGCCACCTCTATCAGACCTCACTACCTTTATGTTTCTATCTAACTGCCTTTCGACTTCATTAATAAACACCTCTAGGACGTTCACAGATTGAGTCTTTTCATGCAGTAGATACACATATCCATAACGTGAGTAATCATCGACAAAGGTGATAAAGTATCTTTCACCACTCCATGAAGGAGCATCAAAAGGGCCACATTTATCGGTGTGGATTAACTCAAGTAGTTGATTACTTCTCATGGCTGGCTTCTTTACTGTGCAAGTCTACACATACAGCTAAGTCACTAAAATCCAATTGAGAAAAAATTCCATTCTTTACCAACCTCATTATTCTTTCCTTGGAAATGTGACATAATCTTTGATGCCACAATAAAGCAGAACTTTCATTGGATGCACTACTCTTAATGCCTTGATTTTCAACACTAAACAAAGATTCAGAAAACTTAACATCAAGATTGAACATATAAAGTGAATCAATCAAAGTACCACAATCATAATAATAATTATTTTGATATAATGAAAAACCACCATGTCTAAACTTTACATAAAAACCTAAATTGTCCAATTTACTCATAGAAACAAGATTTCTAGCACATTCAGGTACATAATGACATCCTTCAAGATCTATATGACAACCAGTGTAAAAATACAATCTATAAGTCCAATGCCTTCAATTTGTGCCTTTATCCTGTTTCCCATGAATAAGTACTGTTCAACTCCTTTTAAGGGCTGGATCGAACGGAATCCCTGTTTAATGTGAGATACATGAGTAGTGGCACCAAAATCTAACCACCATGTATTATTAGGAACTTCTATAAGGTTTGATTCAAAGCAAACCAAACTATAATGTGTACCTTTCTTTTCGAACCAAGCCTTTCTTTTTGGACAATCTTTCTTGAAATGCCCCATTTTCTTGCAAAAGAAACACTTCTGCTTCTCCTTCCGGATTTGACCTTCAGGTCCTTTTATGGATGCTTTGTCCTTCTTACTTGGTTTTGCTTTACTTCTGCCGGCACCGTCATGACCTATGAGATGAATTGCATGATCCTTCATCTTCTTTAATCTCACTTCCTCTTGAACCGACATGGCCTTCAATTCCTGAAAGTTCCATTTATCCTTAATGGTATTGCAGTTAACCTAGAACTGACCAAACTCAAAAGGTAGAGAATTAATGATGAATTGAACCAAGAATGCTTCATTAACTTCCATTCCCATGGTCTTTAACTTTGCTGCCAAGTTAGACATATGTGTCACATGATCATGGATTGGCTGAGACCATTCAAACTTCTTTGTAGTTAGCAGACACATGAGGCTTCCTACAATTGACTTGTCCGCCAAATCCGATTTTGAAAACTCCTTAATCATACGCATAAAATCCCATGCATTCTCTGTCTTAGGCATAGACGGCTTAATACTTTCAGCCATTGTCATCCTCATGAGGTTTAAACTCAACCTATTAGATTTCTCCCATGCCTCATAACGAGACTTCTCAGTCTCGGAGCTATCATCTGTAATGGCTGGAGGTTCCTTTGTTAATATTGCTAGGTCCAATGCCATTATACCCAATGTAAACCGAATCTGTTCAGACCATTCATCATAGTTAAGCCCATTGAACTTCATGACAGAGTTAGTGGTTGCAAACATATTAGATGAAGCTGCAAACATTTATAAATGCTTATCTGTTAGTGCTTTGAGAACTTGATACAGATTATAAATATTATATTAACTTAAAACATGCATTCAAGTAACCTTTGGGTAATACTTAAATACAAACATTCATTGATGCTAAAATCTATATATACTTTAACAGACAATCATAATATACATATGTTAAATAAATATGCAATCTTTGGATATACATACACTATTCAACCTATGTATAATGAATAGTCCCTTTTAATATTATTGTTTGTATTCAATGATCCACCTTTGGGTGATCTCCTAGAATATAATCAATAAAATCAATTGTTCAATTCAACTTTTAATGTTATCTAATAGCATCTCATTTATAATGAACAATTAAATATATTTACTTAATTCAAATTTCTGTATTTCAATATGACTAGGCCACTTTGGTGACTAAGTTACACAAGAAACAAAAAATCAATTCATATTACACTTTAAATGAATCAACAGACTGATTAACAACCTTTAATGGCATGAATAATTTAACTCATCATTACAATCAATACAATTTGAATTAAATGATCCTTCCGTTTCAATCGTTATTCCCATTGATGTTCATTTCAAGTGTAAAAATATATATTTACATATATAACTAACTTGTGTGAACAAAGGAAATTTGAACATGTTAAAGTCAATTATTCCATCAAACTACAGGCAATTCAATCCATTGATTAAATACTTTAACATATATGGCACACCAGACTTAAATAAATAAATATATATATATAATGATCCTACGTTTTATTTTATATACAGACTTGCATCATTAAAGGGGATTCTACTGTTATTATTGACATATTAAAAGAAAGCAATAAATCTGAATTGGCAAATTATGTCAAGTCTAAACCGCTCTAATACCAATTGTAAGCCTTTAATTCTGTTTTGATTTCTGTTTATGAAATCTTTGATGTTTCTGATTTCTATTGATGATATAATTGATAGCCAACATTCTATTTTTGATTTCCATTAATGAAATCTTTGCTGTTTCTTATTTTCATTAATGAAATCATTCCAAAATAGAAAATAAATTAACAGGATCTTAAACTTGACACAATTTAAGCATTAATTATTATATATAAAATTGGATATTGTAACACCCCGCCTCCGCTAGGGTCACTCGCAAAGGAATGCACTAGCTTTAGAGGGGCATTATTGGTAAACATGCACAGAAAATATCACAAGACAGAACATATATAAATAGCGGAAGTAAAATCAAACTTTCATAACATGAATAAATAAGGTCTAAAGCCTTTTACATCAGAGTACATCAAAACCTGTCTTGCAATAGTAAAGAAGCATAAAGACTTTTTATAAAATTATTCCCCAAGTAAAACAGTAAAGTAGCCATAGCCAAGAGAAGTCCAAGCCATCCATGATGACCTTCAAGCATAAGAAGTCCGAACTAAACAGCATTGTTTCCTCCCTGAAACCTGGGGGGGAAACGGAAGAAAAGAGGCGAAACAAAACGGGTCAGTCAAAAAGACTGAGTAAGTCCTATCTACTTCCAGTATAAAAACAGGTAAAGGTAACATGACATGCATAAACTGAAAGTAAACATAAGGATAACTACAAGATAGATAAACCAGGGTAGCCGGTTGAACTACTGCGGCAAGGTAAACTAAGGTATCATGATATACTACGGTGTTATGATAAGTCAAGGTATCACATCGTCAGATTTCTATCGAGTACCTCATCCCAAGGTATCTGCCCCGTCTAACATCCCAAGGTATCTATTATGTATATTCTTCCTAGTTCTAATCATGTATATTTGCTCTGCACCCTTCGTACTAGTGTCCCAGCCTTGTTAGGTGTTAACCATGAATGTCCCTTACTCAAAGTCGTGTAATGGTCCATGTCAACCCAATATATCGCATATATAGGTTATTCAAATCATATGTTTCTTTCCATGTATATAAGTTCAGTCCTTTGCCGTACCTCGTACGGGCTTCCTCATGTCGTATTATCCTTGAAATCGTTTGGACTGTCACCCTTGTTCTAGCTAGGCTCTTCCATATGAATCATCGTTTGAACTACTAGGACTTACGCCACCTAGCACCACTAGGGATTACGCTTACCTATTGCACGCTTTCGTATTTCGGTTTGGATTAAACCACCTAGCACCACTAGGGATTACGCTAACCCTCAACCGCGCCCTTTTTCCCACGCATTCATCGTGAATCGTTTTTCTATAACTGTATGCACATGTATCACACCGTGCCATCCGAGTCCTGTCACAGGGCAAACCAAGAAATACAGGACTCGGTCGGGAGCTTTAGATTTATCTGCCGATGCAGATACTAAGGTCTGCTTTTCTACACGTGGCTATGGTCCCACGAGACCCCTCCCTCAACTAGTGAAAGGCAACACAAGAGAAAATCTTGCATGAGAACTACACTCCGGCCAGCCCACATCCTACGGCCTACCTCACCCATAATTAGATAGCAATCATGGTCTGTTGGGTGTTCCCTGCCTTTCCGTACGTACACGCTTGACTCAAGATGGTAGATGATCGACGAACTTGCTATCTCGGGCACCTTGGGTATTCGACGACTCACTGCTATCCACCCCAGCCTTTAGGTCGCTCGCATAGCAACCAAGGCATATTCTTGGTTCTTCTACCGCAGACCTCAACCTCTCGTGAGCCTAGTATAATGACCTGGCAGCTCACAGAGGGATCCCAAGAATATCCTCACGTTCCCCGAAGCCGCTGCTTCGTTACCCAGTTCGTTGGAGCCTTTATCTAAATCAGATAGCCTGCTCCTACACGCATACTTAAACGTTGACCTAACGTATCGGGTTACTAATCTATCTAAGAAGTGGTCCAAATTTCTTTGACTAAGAATTATTACTTAGTTTCCCTTAACTAAGGTTTACCACTTAGCCTTATTTCCATTATCCTTGTTAACTATGGTTATTTACCTAATCCTCCGAATTAGGGTTTATCTAATGGGTTAAGTGTCACTTAAGTTCACAACTTAACCCGTCTACAAAACATGTCGAAACTGGCTAAGTATCCAAGTCCAAGACTTAACCCTACAGACCATGTGTCAAGTTGGTTAAGTATATCAAGCAATCCATGCCTTAACCTCGTCTAATTATCATTTTAGATTGGTTAAGTATATATATTAATTTGACCCTATCAAATTACCGAGTCAAATCGGTCAAGCGTATTCGAAACGATTCGTGACTTAGCCTTATCATGTTTTTACGTTAGATTGGTTAAGTATAGGTTAACTTAACCTCATCAAATTAACGAGTTAGATTGGTTAAGTATAGGTCACTTAACCTCATCAAATCATCGTGTTAAATTAGTTAAGTGTTTAACTTAACCCCATCCGATTACCATGTTTAGATTAGTTAAGTCTAATCTTAACCTCATCCATTAACTGTATTATACGGTTAAGTGTCATTAAGAAAATTTACTTAACCTTACCAAGTTATCGTGTTGGATTGATTAAGCGTTGGTTAACTTAATCCCGTCCCCTCGTCGTATAAAAATGGTCAAGTGTCGTCAGGCAAATCAAGTTACTTAACCTACCCAACCCTGTCATGTTTTGTTAAGTATCATTAGCCTAATCAAATTACTTAACCCATTTGTCCATGTCATATTTGGTTAAGCTTCCTTAGTCAAATTAACTTAACCCTATTATGTGGCATTAATTATTTAATGCACCCCAACCTCTCACATTAGACTTTGTTGTGGTTACTAGTTAAGCCGGGCGGGTCCGGGTAGATTTACACCACAACTTGGTCTAACCTCGGGTTCAAGCACAACATGACCAACTTCTCACATTGAGTCCTATTGTTTACAACAACTAGTTAGGCCGGTCGGTTCCGGGTAGTTTTACGTTGCAAACTCAACCCAACCTCGAGTTGGCCACTTTCATGTTTAGCCTAGTGTCATATCCATAGTCAAGTTTTCAAGCAATTGGGTAGACCTAACTTAATAGGTAAATTCCCAATGGGTAGACCTAACTTAATAGGTAAATTCCCAAGCTTATGTTTATGCATATTTACATGTTAACTTACATGCTATATTCAATGTTGCATGTTGTCATGTTATACCCATTTAACCCAAATCATGTTTCACATCATATTTCATGGAACTTCAAGTTAAGTTTCTCATGTATATTCACGCTCGTCTAACCTAACCCCAAAACGTGTTTCCAACGTAAGTATAGACGAGTCAACATAGTAGGAATACTATGACTACAAATTGGCCTCGAACATGCATAGTGTCACAAAAAGGGTTTTGGCCACGAACACACAAAATGTCACAAGGGAATTCGGCCACAACATGCATATTATCAAAAAGGGTTTGGCCATAAACATGCACAACTTAAAAAGGGGATTGGCCATAAGCATGCATAATCTCATAAAGGATTTGGCCACAAACTTGCATGATAACATAAGGGGTTTGGGTTCATAAACATGCATAAGCCCCAAAATCTTGTCTTAGCCAATGTTTCACACATAAAGTGGTTCCTAAAGGTTCATGCTAGCATTTCATGCATAAAGATCCAAACTTGCAAGTTAAACTAGGTTATGCATAGCATGAGAGGCATGATTAAGTCACTCACATGGCCTAAAATCATAATCATGAACACAAGAGGCAAGGTAAGGTTCATATAGGTTCGCATAATCATGTTTAGCCTCATTTTAACCCATGTCATTATCAAAACTACCGTTTCCATCTAAAAGTAGCTAGAACTTACATAGTTAGGCCTAGGGAAAGAAGCATGAATCATCTTGGCTAAGAAAGGTGCCTCCTTTGTTGAAGAATCGTCATGAAACTCGCATAGCAATGTTGATTTGGCCTCTATTTGGTGTAGCAAGCTTGCATCTTTTGATTTGAACCCGATTTGAATGCATAGGCTCTAGGGATTGGAGATGGAGGCCATGATCAAGATTGATTTTGGCAGCACTTAGTTTCTAGGTTTGATTTTTAGGGATTTAGGTTAGGTTTAGGGTCTTTTTATAGAGATTAGGATAGTTTTAGGCCCTAGGATTAGATCTAGGATTAATCTAGGCCACAGAAATCGTCACAGGCCCATCAGACCAGACCAAGACTGCATCCAGGTGCACCAGGCCACAAAACACGGAGTTGTGTTTTTGGACCCAGTCGACACCCAAGTCGACAGCCCTGTCGACTTGGGGTCCAGGGGTGTCGACAGCCCTGTCGGCTCCCCTGTCGACATGGGCTTTGGCGGGAAAATTCCCGCCTACCCCAAAACTTGAACTTCCTAGGTGATTTTCAAACTTGAAAACCCTGAAAACTTCGACGGATCATAACTTGGTCATACGGATTCCGATTCTCGAAAACTCGGACTCTATTTCGCGTATTTTTCCGAGACGAGCGCAATGGCATAGCCTGTTCCACTTGATTCAGAATTTAAAATTAAATTCTTCCTTGATTCTCGTTTTAACATGTTATCGAAAAATACGGGTTGTTACAGATATGAATCACTAATCGGATTCCATATTGATGCCAGACTTGTCACTGCTCTGGATTTCTATTTGTGTTTACTTTATTCAATCATCTCCATAAGATTTTAAGTCTAACTCAAATGGGTTATTAATTGTCGATGGTGCTTATTAGCTTACTTTTGGAATTCCAGCTAGTTTAGGACTGAACTAAAGTTTTGCATGAATTCAATCTTGAGTAAATTTGTATATCATATGATTGCAAAGTTGATTTTAATCAAACAAGCTAAACATGTTAGAATTTCGTGCGCAACTTTTTTTATGGAAATTCTTATTTTATATTTGCTCTGTATCCTACATCGCAAATAAATATACATTGGAAGAATAAATCATGTTTTTTACTAATACTGTAGTAATTTAACTTATAATTACGTATTGGGTCGGTCTGTTTATATTAACAGTAATGCATTTTCCAATTGAACTGTTGTGTCTTCTAAGTAGCTGTTATTTAATGTATTGTAGTGAATGGCTGTGTCCTTTCAAATACTTTTCAAGCTTTTTATTAACAGCCGCATGCATGTACATGTATAAATAAACCAAGTTTGTGTACTGCTGTTGTGTGGAAAAAGTAATGAAACAAATGTTTCTTCTTTAACTCTCTGCTCTACTTAAAAAAAAGAAATCTGGTTCTATATTTTTACAATTTTTCCAACAATTTTGGTATCAAAGCCTCTTCCGATCCTTCCTCTATTTTAGTAATGGCATCTAGTTCAAACTCCTCAACCATTGGCAACATTCAAAACTTAATTCCTATTTTTGATGGAGAGAACTATGAATTTTGGAGTCTACAGATGAAGACATTGTTCACTTCACAGGATCTTTGGGATCTTTTAGAAGAAGGTTATGAGAAACTTGCTTCATCCTCAAAGGATAAAATGACAGCAGAACAACAGCAGGTTCACAAACAAAATAGAATGAGAGATGCCAAGGCTTTATTCCTTATTCAACAAGGAGTAAGTAAAAATCTCTTTTCAAGATTATTGTCAGCATCTACATCAAAGGAAGCATAGGATATACTCAAAACTGAGTTCCAAGGATCACAAAAAGTGATCTCCATCAAACTCCAATCTTTATGGAGGGATTTTGATAATTTGATGATGAAAGAAAATGAATCCATTCAGGAATTCTTCACTTGAGTTTCTGGAATCATAAATCAAATCAGAAGCTACGGCGACACGATTACAGATAGGAAGATTGTTGAAAAACACTTCGCAGCATGACACAAAAATATGATCATATCGTGGCAGCAATAGAGGAATCAAAGGATCTGACTACATTGTCCTTACATGAACTGATTGGTTCATTAGAAGCGCATGAAAAAGACTCAACAGATTTGTAGAGTAGCCCATAGAGCAAGCACTTCAATCTAAAGTGAGTTTGAAGGAGACTGAAGCCAAATAAAAAGAAGAAGGCCAGAAATCTCAAACCAGAAGAGGAAGAAATTTCAGGCATAAAAATTTCAACAAAGGAAGCAAGTTTAATAAGCAGAGATGGAGTAACAACACAAGCAATCCAAATAACAACTCAGTTCCAAAATGTTATGTTTGCAAAAAGCATGGACATAAAAGTGAAAATTGTTATTACAAGTGTACTAGATGCAAGGTACCTAATCATAGCCAACAAAACTGCAGATATCAGAAGAAGAATGAAGCCAATATCTCCACTCAAAAATAACTCTCAAGAGGAATTATTCTATTTCTGTTTAAGTTCTCATCAAGAGTCAGAGGATGTATGGTACGTGGATAGCGGCTGCAACAATCACATGACTGGGAAAAAGCAATGCTTCGTCAAGCTTGAAGAAAATATAACCTCTCAAGTAAAATTTGGAGACGGAAAGCTGCACAATGTCGCAGGCAAGGGTATCATTTCAGTCCAGACAAAAGAAGGTACATCAAAACTCATCTATGACGTGTTGTACGCTCCAAATTTGACTCAAAATTTGTTAAGTGTGGGTCAACTCGTACAGAGGGGTTTTTCGGTAAACTTTGAAGTTGATTGTCGCATTATATTTGATAAGAAAAATAGTACACCTGTGGCTAAGATCAAGATGACCACAAACAAATATTTCCATTGTTAATATCATCAAAAGAAAATTTTGTTTTGAAAGCAACAAAAACTGAAGAATCATTGTTATGGCGTCAAGGATATGGTCATTTGAATCATAGAAGCTTGCAGCTACTAATGAGTAAATAATGGTGGTTGGTCTTCCCTCTGTACATGTTGAAAATGAAATATGTGAAGGATGTATCTTTGGAAAATTCCACCGGTTGCCATTCATACTATCAACTTGGAGAGTAAGAGCACCTTTTGAATTGGTTCATGCTGACATTTGCGGACCAACTCGTACTCCGTCTTTCAATCACAAAAGATATTTTATTATGTTCGTAGATGATTTTTCAAGAATGATGTGGGTTTATTTTCTAGAACAAAAATCTAAAGCATTTTCTGTTTTCAAACAATTTAAAGCTTTTGGAGAAAAACAAAGTGGTCATAGTCTGAAAGTGTTAAGGACTGATCGTGGTGGAGTGTTCACATCAGCTCACATCAAATGAATTCAATATGTTTTGCAAAAACCATGGCATAAAGAGAGAATTGACTACTGGCTATACCCCGCAACAAAAGGGAGTTGCCGAACGAAGAAATCGTACAATTGTTGAAATGGCAAGAAGCATGTTGAAGGAAAAAAGACTGCCAAATAAGTTTTCGGCTGAAGCTATTCATACCGCCATCTTTTTACTCAACCGGTCTCCGACTAAAGCTGTCAAAAATATGACTCCATTTGAAGCATGGCATAAATTTAAGCCAAAGGTGGATTTTTTAAAAATATTTGGCTGCATTGCATATGCACATATTCCTTCTCAAAAAAGGGGAAATTTTTATGAAAAAAGAGCAAACTACATCTTCGTTGAATATAGCGATCAGTCAAGGCATTCAGATTAATTGATCCAGCAACTAATAACCTGGTAACCTCCAGAGATGTTATTTTTGATGAGTTTAAGGGTTGAAGATGGGACAATGAGCATACAAATGCACCAAAAATATTTGTAGAATCAGAAACATGAAACATAAAGGAAAATATGCTTCCTACAGGAGAAAATTTGCTACCTCAAACTCCAACATCAAGTACCAAGATAAGTACAACCACCTCTGACTCTCTTGAATCTTCACCAGATTCCACTCCAAGACCCAACAAGAAGTACTGTTCATTGCAAGAGATCTCTAATGTTGCTTTCAGTGCAATAGAACCTTAGAATTTTGAAGATGCAGTAAAGGAGAAGATTTGGCAAGATGCAATGGATGAAGAAATGAAAGTAATAAAGAAAAATAAAATATTGGAGCTGGTGAACCGCCCAGAGTCAAAAGACATCATTGGACTCAAGTGGATCTTCGAGACAAAATTTAACCAAGATGGATCAATCCAAAAGCACAATGCTCGCTTGGTTGCGAAGTGATATTCTCAACAATCGAGAATTGATTTTAATGAAACATTTGCACTCGTGGCTCGAATGGAGACTATAAGGACTGTTTTGGCATTGGCTGCACAATTGAGAACTCCGGTTTATCAATTAGATGTCAAGTCGGCATTTTTGAACGGAGAAATAGAAGAAGTCTATGTCGAGCAACCGCAAAGATATATTGAGAAAGGAAATAAAGAAAAAGTTTGCCGACTCTGGAAAGCTTTGTATGGTTTAAAGCAAGCTCCACGAGCATGGAATAGTAAAATTGATCAATACTTTAGTCAAAATGGATTTTTTAGAAGTTCAAGTGAGCCATCACTTTACCACAAAAAGGAAGGTACACATAACTTTATTATACTGTGTCTTTATGTTGATGATTTAATATATACAAGTACAAATCTAAGAATGACAGAAGCTTTTAAGAAGGCTATGATGAAGAAATTCGAAATGACATACTTGGGCAATATGAGATTCTTTTTAGGAATGCAGGTTCAGCAATCAGAAAACGGAATATTCATTTCGCAAGAAAAATATGCAAAAAAAACTTGTTGAAAAAATTTAATATGTTGAACTACAAGCCAATGGATACTCCAATGGCTATTAACATGAAGCTTTCTAGCAATGATGATGCACCAAAAGTATATGCTTCTTTTTATAAAAGCTTGGTTGGTTCATTGATATACTTGACAAATACTAGGCCTGACATTGTTCATGCCATGAGTATGGTATCTAGATTCATGAGTGAGCCAAGTAATTGTCACTTATCAGCAGCAAAAAGAATTCTCAGATATGTGCAAGGGACCAGAGGGTATGGTATCATGAACAAGCAAGAAAATAAAAGCAATTTAGTTGGATTTACAGACAGTGATTGGGCAGGCTCAATAGATGATAGAAAAAGCACCTCTGGCCATGTATTCTTCTTAGAAAGCAAGTTTATATCATGTTCATCTAAGGAGCAAAGTACTGTTGCATTATCATCTACAGAGGCTGAATATATATCAGCAACGAGCGCAAGTTGTGAAGCAGTTTGGTTAAAAAGAATCTTGGAGGATCTTCATCAAAAACAGCATTTTTCGACGGATGTTTACTGTGATAATATGTCAACGTAACTATATTGCCATGACAAAAAACCCAGTATTTCATAGCAGATCCAAGCATATAGAGCTCCGTCATCATTTTATCAGAAAACTAGTTGAGGACAATGAGATTGAACTAAAGTTTATCAGAATTGATGAACAAGTAACAGATGTGTTCACCAAAGCCTTTCCTAAGGAGAAGTTCTGTTTTTTCACAAGCTTAATGTGCAGTCCAACAAATGCATTATGGGGGAGTGTTAACAGTAATGCATTTTCCAATTGAAGTGTTGTGTCTTCTCAATAGCTATTATTTAATGTATTGTAATGAATGGTCCTTTCAAATACTTTTCAAGCTTTTTATTAACAGCCGCATGCATGTGCATGTATAAATAAACCAAGTTTATGTACTACTGTTGTGTGGAAAAAGTAGTGAAACAAATGTTTCTTCTTTAACTCTCTGCTCTACTAAATATATATATATATATATATATATATATATATATATATATATATATACCTGGTTCTATATTTTTACAATTTTTCCAACAGTTTATACATGCCAATTGGAGAAGTGAGGAATTTGATGACTTTAATATTGCGTTGCTCCTCCGGAAGTGGAGCAACTGGCTCTTATGACATCCGGCTACGAAGCTGAATAATTTCGTGCAATTCCAATACATGGACCCTTCATCCTCTTCTTCGCCATCATCACCAGATTCAACCGCTGCCAAATACCCATTGCCAGAATTGTTCTCCACTACAAAAAATAAAGGGATTAAGGACTTCTTTTATTGGTTACTAATTAGGTTCTTTTGTTTCAATATTTTGTTTGAGACACAACAGTTACAAATATATTTGTCTTTAATTTTTGGTGTCTAAAAAATTAAAGACAATCAAAATTTGTCTCAAATTACTTAAAAACCAATTAAGGACAAATTATTTTGTCTCAAATCCAATAACTAAAAATTAAAATTAAAATTAAAATTAAAATTACTAATTTGTCACTAATTATTTTGGACATTAGTAGTGTCCGTAACTGCCTCAATCCCATATGTAGTGAACATAAGTAAATAGTATAAGAATTATGTTATCAATATATGGATCCATCATGTATTCTCATCATAAAATGGAGCATGAATGTTAAAAGACTACAGTTCAAATAAGATCACTATGAATAAACATAATTATCACTGCCAACATTTTTTTTTTTTGGGAAAGGAGGATTCAATTAAAGCCTTTATTAAAAAAAAAGAACAATTCAATACAAACGGTATATACAACATACCCAATGTTTACAGAAAGACACATAACACCGCCTATAAATTAATTATAAGTACAACTCAGCAACACATAATAATAATTCCACTCACCGCAAAATAGAACAAACTAAGAGAGCCTGGAAACATAGATCAACATGAACCATTCTTGCACAGAAGAGGGACACACGAAATCTCCTCAGCTTGAACTTTAATCCATCAATACGCATGAAGGCAGACGCTACAAAAAATAGAGCCAACATCAGAGAGACAAAAAGAGAAAGTGGGCACATAGGCCAGGCGGCTTCATTAATTGACCTCCAAATTGCATAAACCTAAATTAATTTACAACATCCGAACTAACAAGTAATAATGTTGCATTCACTTTGTTAAAACAAACAATAAAAATACCTATGTTATTTTGGAACAACACTTTTCAATAGGCTTGCCATCAACACCTTCTGAGCAATCCTGAATAGTTAAAGTAAAAGATATTCATGCAATTCCAATTAACCCAATAACTAATTATCCCAAATTACCGCTGTATATAAAAAATTCAGATTCTATTCTCACCCGCAAAATTACTTGAATGGCCACGATCTATATGCCCTACAGTGCTGCTTTTCATAGATTTGAAGAAGAAGCACCATGCGAAATTAAGGATGTTATCCATAGATTCAAGCAAGAAGCACTTGAATGGCCACGATATGTATGCCCTACATCGCTGCTTTTCATAGATTTGAAGAAGAAGCACCATGTGAAATTAAGGATGTTATCCATAGATTTGAGGAAGAAGCACTTGAATGGCCACGATCTAAATGCCCTACAGGGCTAAAATGGAGAAAGTAGGCAACTCTTCGTTGGGCGATCCGATTAACTATTGAATGGACGGTCTTGTTGGGGATTTTGTGGTTCGAGATGCTTTTTGGAGGAGTAGAATCTGCCGTACTTCTGACTTCAAGGATTTGCGGAGCAAATTCTTTCAGACAATAGTTCAACCCACCAGGTACAAAAGGGTTATCGAACTATTGACTTCAGGATTCAATGAAGCCTTGAAACAGCGTTATCGGATTCAAAGTTTGTACGACTTTGATCCGACCAAGAAAACTCTAAGATTTGATTGCTGATGATGCAATTTAGATTATAGAATTGAAGAGCAAGAAGAAGATAGCAATTCTGCAACACTTTAAGAATTGAAACACTATAAAAGCGTTTCTGACAGAACTGTTTTGCAACAGTACAATGGCGTTGCAGAATATCTTAGTAAGAAGAAGATCGAAAATTGATTTTTTCAAATGATTTTGCGCAGTTGTTTATATAGGTGATGGGAGGAGGCATCCAGTAGCCAAGCGTTGCAATTGTTTAATGCCCAAGGCCCATCTTTTGACATTTTATATATTATTATCTATGTCAAGCTCATGCTTAAGGCCCATTGACATTTTATATATTATTATCTATGCCAAGCTCATGCTTAAGTCCCATTGTCTTATCTCTCATTCTCTTCTTTCTTTTGATATCATGTATCAAGCTTTTACCTATATAGAGACAAATTGCTTTATATTCTACAATGTGGGACTAATCCCAACACCTTATCTTCTTCCATTCTTGCTTCCCTCTTCAAAAACAAACCCATATCCCAAACTAATATTGAAAATTTACAACAGGTCTAAATTAGATCTCATTAAAAATATGGATTGAAGACAAATTGACACCGATTAGATACTCAAAGGAGGTCTTTAGTTTCACTGTTTGAGACAATCTAATTTTATCTCTAAATTGTTTTATATTAAAGACAAAATTTTAGATGGTGTCTAATTTTTGTCTCAAATATTACATTTTCTTGTAGTGCTCCTTCAACCATAGTTTCAGCTTCAACGCCGATCGTCGCTTTTATCTCTCTCGAAGCTATTCATTCCGCCATCAATTCTCAGATCAAAAGCGTGCTATTTCTGTTCAGTAAATGAATTCTTTTACTCGATCACATCATCCGAACCTCATGCAGAGCGATTCCAGTATCAATATTGATGATACATCATTTGATAGCAAGACTTTTAAATGAATTAGAGTTGATATTTTAGACGCTGAAAAGGAAAGAAAAATTTCAAGGTTTTGGAGTTTTATTGCGTTTGTGGTGAGAGAAGTGAGGGTTGGGAATAATAGGTCAATGAAGAGGCTAGTTTTTTTAATTTCTTCCAATGTTGCTTATTCCACTATGGAGTTGTTTGCTGGCCTGATTACAGGCTGTGTTGGCTTGCTTTCCATTTGACATTTGGTTGTGGTCTATTGACATTTTTGCTTGTTGCCAGGGCAGCCTCTCGAAGCAAACCGGATGATATATAGACCTGTGACTATAAAAGGTTGGAGGTGCGGGCTGCCTTCACAAATGCTCTTTTTCTGGTGTTTATGACATTTTCCTTGGCCGTAGAGGCACTGCATGCATATTTACAAGACGAGTCAAAAAAAGTCAGGATGACAATGCTAGGATTGGTAAGTTCTTATTTTTATTTTAGTCAAATGTTGTTTTAATTCTGATATATTGCTTTTAATGCTACAATTGGTCAAATTTTGTTTTATTTCTGACATGGGCTGCAAAGAAAACATATAAATGCTAGAGCAAAGGAAATATTGTTTCTTAAAAGTGATGCTGGAGCAAAGGAGCAGAAGCTAGAAGAGCAACGGGCAGCAAAGCATGCAAAACTTGATGAGTTTCTTGAGCAAACGAACATGAATCAGTGGTAAGTTATGAATGTGAATAGCTGACTTATGGTCTGAAATAATTATGTTACATGTTAGAACCGCCCATGTTTTTGGTTTAGCTTCTGTAGGATTGTTGATAATTTACATTTGGTATTGTCTGGCATTGCAGATCATACAACATGAGTAAATGTGATCATATATTAATATGCCACTGAACATTGAGATTTTTTTTTTTTTTTAAATTGTTGGTAGGTCTGCATACATGAATATGCGAAAAAAGAAGAAGAATTAGGTGAGTACATTCATATCCACATCTCTATTATAATTGTAGGTAGGCTTTTGCTTTTACTACTCCTTCCATGGATGATAATCTTGCTTAAGACTTTATAGTCTTCATTTCGTACAAATATCTAGTAGGCAGTGAGGTAGGTTCTTTAGCATCGGCAAGGGATTAAATAGTTGGCGGTAGCAGTGGTGACGGTTTGGCAGACAGCAGTGAAGACCATTGTTGTCAAAAGCGCGTGCTTTCTCGTAAAAACGTGCGAGACCACGCTTTACTTCCATCTCCACGAGAATCAACGGAAGAAAACTCGGAATTGGGTGGAATCGTTCAAAGCGACGATGAAAATCGTGAAATCGTATAAACATCGTGCTTTTTTCCGCGTCATACCTGCTTCGAGATTTCCCAAATTGCACGAATCTCGACTCTCGATTCCAGGCACGAGACACCTCGAGAACCCTAATCGATGCAATTGAAGGCACTTTGGTCCTCGAGAACCCTAAGCGACGAGATTTCAAGCGACGAGATACCTCGTGAAACATAATCGACAGAAATTAGAACACTGCAATGTTAATTCAGCAATTTCAGCTAATCGACAGAAATTAGAACACTGAAATTTTAAGGTTTATGTTATGTTTTGTTATGAACTAATGATTAATGAAAATATTATGCTATGGCTATTTTGTTGAAACTTGAAATTTTATTTTTAATTTTCATTTTGTGGGAACTTACGCTTCGTGTTACGATCCCACGATTTACGATCTTTGTATACCCGAGCGCTCCTTGGTGAGAACTCGAGTTTGACAACCTTGGTGAAGACTTAAATCCAAATCCTAAGCAATGTAAGTTTTAAATCAAGGACAAAGCTTATGAAAATAAGACTTGTAATTAATTGATTAGGAAACAAATTAAAAGATAAATATGAAACTAAAGTGGGACCGAGCGTACACCTTCAGTTTATAGTTGAGTAAATTAGATTGGATTTTTTGGTATCATTTAGGTGGTTGTCATTCACTTTTTATCCAAGTCATTTATGCAAAACATAAACCAACTATTTTAGCCCCAAAAAAAAAAAAAAAAAAAAAAAAAATGCTGTTGTCTATATATCAAAAGAATAGAATTCTTCAATCATAGAATGAAACGATTCTAAGATTATATTTGCACTTCTTAGAATCATGGCATATAATTTATAAATATTTTATTTAAACTGGTAGAATAACACAGGACTGGCATCCTAGTTGCATTGCTGTTAATTAGTAGTAAGAAACAAGTTGTTTGGTGCGAATGCTGGCAATTGTAGAGTTATCCTATGCCGCAAGGGGTATTCTTACTTGATAATTGTTATAATATAGCGATTGGAGAGTTATCTGTTGTTTCTTACTTGTTTGAGTTGGTCTATTCCAGATCCTAAAGCACTATTGCAAGAGGTACACAGACGATGGGACAAACTTTGGAGCTAGAAGCCAGAGACTTAGATTAGAGTGAGAGTGTGAGTGGCTGTCTACACATATATGTATATGAGTGAATGAGCATCTAGTAAGAAGCCAATTTATATGAGTGAATTGTACAAGGAAGTGTATGGTGTAACAGTGAGGAAACAATATGTATATTATTCGTAAGTATAATACATATTTATTTGAATAAATATTTGTTATTTGTTTAAAAATAAATTCTGTGTTACATATTCAATTTTTGTGAAAACCCTATTACAACGGGCATTACCCGTTGTAAAAAGACTGTTTTGTTGTAGTATTACCGACAGAATAGAAAGGGAATGCGGGTGGGTTTTGCAAATCTGCGTGTGATTGCCAACGGAAATAAAAATAATAGTCACTAATAACCTTGCTAAAATGTTAGCATTTGTGACGAATTACCGATAGATATCAAAGGTGAAGCAAAAGTTGAAATTATCCATTTCTAATCCCTTGTTGTTTAGCAAGGAATCTCCGACGGATTTTTTTTTAAAATGTATATTAAAGAGATGTATATCCGCCGGTAAAATGTCGGTAAATTTTTTTAAAATTAAATTTAAATACATTGGCAAATGACGGTAAAGTGTCAGAGAATTGACGTTAATTTCCGTCGTAAAATGGTCATTAAATACCAAAGTGAAATTTACCGACTAGTGTTATCCGTCACAAATCCGTCGCTAATACATATTTAGCAACGAATTTGCGACGGATTTATCCGCTGCAAATTCAGTATTTTCTTGTAGCGTGAAATCATGATGCAAAATGCTATAAATATTTCCTACCTATCTGGAAAATTATATGATGAAGTCATTTATTAACCAGGAAACATCATATCACAAATCTATACTCAATATCAAGTGTTCAATCAATACATGAAAGTAACCAAATACCAAAAAAAATCATATAGCCTAATGGAAGTTTGCTAATTCTGCACTGCTTTAGTTTTTATATATTCCAAATTTACCGGGCATAACGTTCACATATTGGAATTGAACTATAGTGACTTAACATGAGATTTGATAATTAAAATGAACTGGGCATGGTTTAGTAACTTGCATTTTTACATTACTATTGTCATAAAAACTTTAATGAACCAACTCGTTGTTCCCCACAAACTTCAGCGTAACACAGTTAGCCCAGTAATACTTAGAAGTGAAGACAAACAAGTTATCTGCATCAAGGGAAACCATCAATGAGCTAATGGTTTATCAACTCACAAATAATGAAGATAATTGACACACAAAAACTGCACAACAAGTGAGCACAAATAAATCTATCACTATCACGACATTAGACTATACTCCAGAAAACTAGAAGACAGAAGGAACGAATGAGATCTAACACAAACAAATACAATTTTAATATTTGCTACTATGCAAAATTTGGAACTGAGGTAATAAACGCAATGAAAGACATTTGGACATTAAAAAAAATTCCCTGCAACACTTGAGATATTTTCTACTCCATTTTTCAAGTTCAGGAAAACTAACCGCCATTGACCAATTGAGCCGTGCTCATAAGTAAGAAACTAACTCATGACACTAAAAAGATAGCATAAACTCCAAAAAAGCAAATTAATCATATGCAACCATATTTTTTGTAAATAATATTGGTTAATACAAAAGAACCCTTCTGTTTCACTTCGGATTGCACTTAAGATCAACTAACAGAAAACTAACAACTACAAACTAAAGAAGTTGGAAGCTATATGAGGAATTCAAGGATACAATATGTGGTTATGTAAATAGAATCAACTTTGAGTTAGAAGCACAGATGCTTACCAGAGTAAACATAGATTGTGAATGGATGGCACCAAGCACACCATTATCAGCCTCTCTAACTTTCCTATTTCTTCCTCCTCCATAGCATGGCACTAAAACAATAAATCTTTCCATGTCAGCACCAAATTCCGGACCATGTGGCTCCAACCAACCGACTGACTAATCTGAATCACCTGACTCGTAATCTGAATAGCTTCCACCATTAAATGATACTAACACGATATCATATTCTTTATCAACTGTTATCCTTTCTTTTCTACTCTTTCGTTTTTTTAATCCTTCTGGATGAAGATGACCTACCTTTAGGCTCCTTTTTAGACTGGAATTTCAAAGAATCTAGTCCTCTGTAGCCAGAATAAAAATCAGAGGATGAACTTAACGAATTTTTCGGGTTTTCGATGGTGTTTCCTAAAAGTATCAAACACTTAACGATTGGTGTTTCCTAAAAGTAGCAAACCCTTAACGATTGGGGTTTCCTAAAAGTAGAATTCACCTCAATACTTTTCAAGTCTCAACAGCATGGACGAATTCAATATGAATAAAGCGACGAATTACCTTAAAGCAAAGCGTTCGTGGATCTGTCGATCGAGAAGGAGGGAACAGGGAAATTTATTGGTTTAAGAGGAAGATCGAACGCCAATATTTGGATCGAAGTCGAAGGAGAAAAGGAAAAAGCAGGGAAGACGAGGATGAAAAGTAATTTAGGGTTTAGGACAAAAAATGAAATAACGGACGGAATGAAACGTGAAGGGAGGGAAATGGTAAATGTAACCAATATTTTAACCAAAACCATTTACAACAGAAGTAAAAACAACATTAGTTGCATTTACAGACACCTTAAATGCAACCAATAAATGCAAGCATACGTATGTTTTCGTGTAGTGCGAATACAACTTTGTTAGAAAAATTGCAAAGGCTGATCGGGCGGTAACCCAAAAAAGAGAGGGTGCTTGATCTTCTGTATGAGCACCAGATTTGTAGATGTCCAGCTCCAGTGGAGCATTCCTCCCGAGAAGAAGTACTGAATAGCGAGCAAGAAATCATGGTGAATGACCTCCTAGGTGAAATAGTAGAAAGACCTACTGAGTCCATCTAGGCCACAAGCATTGTCCTTATAGATGGAGAAGAATGTTGCTTGGATTTCCTTAGAGGGAGGGATGGGGGGGGGGAGGAAAAACAGACAAGGCATCTCACTCGGGTAGTTGAGAGAAGGAAAATGGGCTAATACTCCTGAATCAGTGGTATTAGTAGAAACGAGCTGAAATAGAGATTGAAAATAGTTAAGAATGGTTTCTTCCACCTCCAAGGGAGAGATCACAGAAGGATCTGCACGATGAATCTAATGAATGGAAAGAATCTTATTTTCTTCTTAATAGAAGAATGAAAAAACTTTGAGTTGGATTCATCATCAATGATCACCCATTTGATCCTGGCTTTCTGAACGGAAAAATCAACCCCGATACTTAGCTCCATATTAAAAACAAGCCGATCCTGTTTCCATTCCGCTCTGTTCGATGCAGATGGGTCTAAGTCAAAAGAACTTTTTACAAGAATGAGCGCTTATTCCGCTGAACGGACACGGTCAACAATGTTTTTAAAGACATGAGTGTTCCACCCTTTAATTCAGGATTTAAGGCGCTTAAGTTTAAGAGAGAGAGAGAGAGAGAGGAGGCGATGTGGTTCCTTATGACTTCAACGACCTTAGATCCTGAACCATGAGGAAGAATTTAGTGATGAGAAGTCTACATTAATTGAAATCGAAATGAAGTCTGTCCAAAGGCCGTGAAAGGGGTACAGTTTATGATAATAGGAGCATGGCCTGAGTTTGCATGATGAAGGTGCTCTATATTGAAAGCGAAAGGGAGAGCAAACCGATCGTCATTGTCGAAGACCCTATCTAGATGGGACAGATCGGTTAAGACCTTTATGGTTGTTGTACCGAGTAAAAGCCGAGCCATCAAAAGAAACCTCGGACATTCCTGAGTAAAGGATGAACGCATTGAAATCTTTGATGGCCAAACAATTGATCAAGAGCCACCAATCTTTTCTGCTTTACAAGTGACGACATTAAAATTAGGGTTGTTATGGTAATGGTAAATTTACCAGTATCATACCAATACCAAGTAACTGGTAAAAAAAAAAATTTGAGTCACTTTGGTTTACCAATGTAATCGGTATGGTTATAGTAAATTTACCATTGTTAACGGTAAATATAGCGGTAAAGAAAAGTCAAAACCTGTGGTAACGGTAAATTTACCAATCATATTAAATTTATTTTTCACTAATAGATCAAACCTTAACCATATACACTTTTAACGGTACGTCGTGGTTTTTAAGAAGATTTTGTAGTATTATTTATGATGATGATTCCTTTTAAGTTTTGTTAGGCTCAAAGTTTGAGATTATAAATGTTATTGTCTCATATTATTGTGAATAAGCTATGATGGATTAAGAAACACTTAAATGTCAACTAAAACATGTCGTTATACTAAAATAAATATCATAGAGTAATAATAAAAAACAAGATAATTGCTTTTTTTCCAAATTTTAGTGTAACAAAATTTGAATGTTTGTTGTACTGGTAAATTTTCCATTACCAGCCAACGGTATACCAGTTTATCGGTATACCAATGAATATTTTACCATTGGTAACGATAAATTATTAGTAGCTATGTTTGACTTACCAGTAGTACTGGTACGGTAATGGTTCTCATGTATCGGTAGCGGTTACCATTACCATAACAGCCCTAATTAAAATCACCACCAAGAATATAGGCATTGAACCAAGAAGAGAGGATATCTAACCATAACCCTACCCGATCAATGTGATCACACCTGGCGTAGATCGTCGAGAAGAGGAACGGGGACATCGTAGAGGGAAAAGAGCAAATAACAGATAACACCTGAGAGGAGTCGAAAACAAGGTGCACTGAAGCGACCCATGTCCCAGAGAACCCAAATCTTATTGGAGACATTGTGAATACCATCACCAAAATTTAGTTAAAGGATTAGATCTGATAGCACATCAGGTCCCATGAGAGGTTATTGAAGTGCAACAATCTGAATGGAGTTTTTCTTGATAATGCGCTTGAGACGAGAGGTAGAGTCCTTGTTCCGAATCCCATGGACATGCCTGAATAAATAATTAGCCACAGAAACTCAGATAAGGTAAAGGCTACGTCTAATAGTTCTAACATTGAGTTCTTTAGCAGCAAAAGACTAAGTGTGAATGGTTCTAGGAGTTAGAAGAGATTTTTTAGCATTCTTGCACTTAAATTTGTTCGAAGGGAGACAAGAACGAGTCA
The DNA here is from genome assembly GCA_030737875.1 of Allium sativum. NCBI lineage: Eukaryota > Viridiplantae > Streptophyta > Magnoliopsida > Asparagales > Amaryllidaceae > Allium > Allium sativum. Next base: position 226,173,905 of record CM060919.1, on the reverse strand, counting down.
AACAATCAGGTTGAGATGAATCAACAGGATTAGAGGAGTAGGAAACTAACGAAATAGCAGGAAGGGTGAGAGAACCCAGAGTCACAGAGGTAAAGGCAGAAGGAAGTGTTTTCTTCAAGCTGATTTGAGCAGGCATCAGTTAGTCTAATCTCCTCAGCACTAAGAAACGACTCAGAGCAGGAGGAAGAAGGAAGAGAAGGGGGATGTGGATGTCAAAACGCTAATCGAGAGCATCACATCTAAATATTTGGTCGAGTATGCGAGACGACGATAAACCGAAAAGACACAAGCCCAAAAGAAAAGACCACTTTCACGGTATATGACCATGGAAATCGCCACTCAATGGATAAACCACCATCAAGGTATATCAAATACCTACACGACTCGAAACCCGCACAGAAAATTAGTAGGTCACCCCGACCGGTTTAGTTGGCGAGTCATATTCGGGTCAACCCGAATTTGATCTGTTTATAAATGATAGGTTTTGGGTTGATCCGCTAACCTGATTTTGACCCGTTTATACTTATACGGTTAACCCGACTCGTTTTCACATGTAAACCCAAATTTGACCCGTTTATGACTCATTTATGACCCATAAACCTGAATTTGACTCGTTTATACCTTATATGGGTTGACTCGACCCATTTATGATCAAACCCACCATGACCCATTTACGACTTGACTCAGCCAAAGTAAACGGCTACATAGGTCGGGTTTGAGTTGAGTTATTTCTGACCCATTTGGTAAAGTGAATATTAGGTCCCTAGGTATGCATAATATCTCATTCCTAAAAAAAGATTGTAAATTAGGTCCCTAGAACGTAGTTACTGAAAATTGCACAATATTATGCAACTATTCAATGAATAATTGTAGACATTTATGCAAAAAAATTCTATAAAAAATTATGGATATTTCGGAAATATTTTCGATGAATAATTGCTGAAATTTATGCAATTTTTTCAAATATTGCAGAAATTTTAGCAACTTTTTGGGTGAAAATTGCATAAATTTAAGCTAATTTTCATTGAATAATTGTGAAATTTCTGCGGTTATTTTATAAACTTGTGTAAATATGTGCAACTACTCACTGAATAATTGCGTATATTTATACAGTTATTAGTTAGCTTAATTATAGGAATTTAATTTACATATCTTAAGGATGTTTTTCCTGCTTTGAAACTTAATAGGGACTTTAGCCAAAGTGTCCCTTTAATAAATGAGTTGACCGGATCCGTTTAAATTCAACTCGAACCTGACTTGATCCGACCCAAACGACCTGTTGACATGCCTACCACCATGGTACGCCAGGCATCCTGATGGGCTCATGCCCATCAAACGATCAACAAAGCGCTAAACATAAAGCTGATTCAGAAACCATGGAACAGTTCCAAATCCCTATAGAAGGCTACCTACAGACCACACAAACAAATGATCACAAACAAACAATTGATTAATTGCATGTAATTTGAAGCCAAACAAGACTCGAAAAAGGGCAAAAAACCGATGGAAAACCAACTACCCAAATTCCAACCACGAAGTGATGGAAACCAAAAATAAAGTGGCCAATTAACAAACTAGGCAGCACCGAGTGAAAGCCTATCCATGAGCACAAGGTCAAAGAAACAACCCAACCAAGTCCAATCGGCCCAAACAAAACCACACCTGATAAGCCCTCAAGAGGCTTAGTAACAACTTATAAACATGGAACCTTAACAATAAAACAAGAAAATAAATAAATACGAAGGTCATACCAGAGGAACAATAACAGGTAGGAGACCACCGTCAAGTCAACGGACCCGAAGTTGCAACGCCGGTGAGGACTGGCTGCAGCCTTTGGTTGAAGCCACGCCTAAACACCATTTAATCCAAATCCCCAAGACCAAAGAGAAATCCATGGCATGAGCTCGAAGTAGCAAAAGTTCAAGACTAGTCTACAGAGAAAATACATAGTGAACACGCAACAAGCCACAATCCACCGAGTTATCGACATGCGAAGCCACTGACATACAGGGCGCCACGCTAGTCACAGGCATGCGTGGTTGTACCGTAGTACAAGGATATTTCCAACCTACAAATCTGGCTAACCTTTTCGCAACAAGCAACCGCCTGAAAGCGCCACACCTAAGCCAACCGTGACTAGGCCTAGAAGTCGGATAAGAAGCAGCCGTGCCTATGGAAGAATCAAAGGACTCCGAACCTTCCCACTCCATGGCATATTCAAAAATGGAAAACGAGTTGAAAGTAACAAGCAAAGGCAGGGAACCGGCACACACCCCACCTTTAAGAGGCCTTCCAGCGACACTAGAATAGGGTGGAAAGGGGGTTGAGGGAAAGGGAGGGGTACAAAGCTTCCTAGGAGATTGATGACGACCATGAAAGCCATTTCCTGAACCAGTTTTCGACATGGAAGATGAACGGTTGCAAATCGAAGCATCCGACAAGTAGCAAGAAATAGATCTCGGGAGAAAACGAATCGAGGGTGCAGAAGAAACCAGAGAATCACCATGAATGTTAGGACTGCACACAATCTATATCCAATCCGACCCAACCCACTTAAACTCAACCCAACCCATCATAGTTCGGATCAGATATGGATTACAATTTGTAACCCATAGTATATGCGGATCGGGTTTGATATTTTGTTCAACTCAACCTTATTCTAACCCAACCCAACCATATATTAAAAAACTAATTTAATATATGCTCGCTTAAAATTAGAATAGTATAATACTAGAATAATGTTTACGTATTCTATATTAAATATACAAAAAAAAGCATATTTTATGTCAATCCAAACTAGATAGAATTTGGAAAATATATTTTAAATTGCATTTTAATGTATTGTTCTACTATGTAGTAAATTAATTTCATATGATGTGTTTTATAATGAAATTTTAATAAAATATGTCTTATAACGAATCGGTTATTTTAAAGCATTATGTTAGGTAAAATCTTATATATTATGCTGAATATTTTAATAATATTTAAAAAAAATCTCTCATGTTATTATTTTTTACTATACCGAGCAACCCAACTCAGCCCTACTAAACCCGACCCAACTCATGCTTCAACCCAACTCTTATCCAACCTCATATAAGATCGGATACGGGTTGAAGTACCTTAAACCCATAACTATGTTGGTTGGATGAAGTATTTGGTCTAACCCGACCCAACTCATACTTTGTGCAGCCCTAATGCACGTGGCGAGTGACTAAGAACGACGAAATCCTATCATTATGGAAATTCCAACTCTTCACGAAGAGGCGCTCCTCGATATCACGGACATGAGACCCCAGACGAGAGAAATAACAAGGAAACACGATCGTGAAAGAACCACCGGCAAGGATGAATCGATGCCCCTAAGCAACACCATGAAATCAACCAGCAACAGAACACTAATAAGCACAGCCTTGGCGCCAGCAATGACAACAGTAATCATAACATCCATGGCCAGTGCCACCGCCTCGATAGTTAGAGAGGCATCGAGGCAAAACCCACAGAAATCCCCAAAAGCAAGAAACCTTAGCGAGGGAGACCCCGTTAGCATATAAGACAAACGCCAGCCAACAATACCAAAACTTATAGGAAAGACAACCCAGAAAACACAACAAAACCAGCAAATAAGCAGAGTGGACCCGAGGGTCGAGAAGATAGCAAAGGGAAGTCAAAAAATAGCTAACGGAAAAAAGCGAAGGCCATAATATTACTGTTGGACTTTTTTATTTGATGATAACGAATTCCATTGAATAATATTTGTTAATTCATTTAGTAAATCACTAACGTACGTCAATTTCAATATGCCTAATATATTTATATTAACAAAAATAATAAAATTAATTTATTTCATGAATGCAAACATAAAAATTAAAACTATAACTTATTGTTTATATATTTCATTAAAATTTATCGTATGTAACATAATAAAGTCCTTTTAACATTGAACTGATAAATACAATTTTTTATAATATCGTCATGTGTAACACACAAATTACACACTAGTTTTCTTCCAAAAAAGAAGACATAAGGTTCTACCAAGATTTTTTTGGATAATGAGCAATGAGCATGCGCTATAATATATTATCTAATAAAACTGAAAATTAGAGTTAGAGCAGTGTACAAAAACATCCACATGAAACTAAAAGATACTAAACATGCTACAAAGCTTTTTACAGAGATCCGTAGAAACAAAATTTTGTGAATAGATCCACTGAAGGCTCAATGGTTCGTATATGTTACATGGATACAAAGAGCATACAAGACAATATATATTCCATTTTACAATGCAATAAGCATATGTAGAAAGAACCGTACTACTGTTGTGCCTAAAGTACAAACCATAGTTGTGAAGACCGAACCGTACGTCAAACCGTGACAGTGAAAGGTCCAAGGTTTTCGTGGTTCAACCGGTCAGACCGTGAGAACCGCGCTGATAGTTTATTTTTATTTTTTGACTTAAATGTAAAATTAATTTAAATATAGATAAAATTTAAACAATTACTTCACTCTTTATTTTTTACCTAATTGAAATAATTATAGTTGTAAATTTACTAATTTTCTATAGTAAAAGAGGATTGGTTCAATAATAGTTCGTAAAATGTACATAATAATGAATTATATAATCCAAAATTTAATAACAATTGCTATAAAATTATTTGTTAAATTTATTATAGTAAAAAATAAAGAGTGAAGTAATTATATTTTCGCAAATTTGAAGAACCGTGAGGTTCAAAGAGGTCGAACCAGAGGTTTTTATTGGGTTTTGAAGTTAAACTGCGGGTCTGTGAACGCGCAAGGTTATTTCATTTTAATAGTCGTGGCGCTCCAAGGTCGAAAGTTAACCGTGGTCGAACCAAGGTTGGGTTGGGTCTTTAAAACACTGGTACAAACAACTAGATGATATCCAATATCAATAATTGATGCGTTGCTAAAATTTATGCATAACACTTGTCACTCACCAAAATAAACCCGTTATTGCCTACCCCGATACATACAAAACAGTCCCAGGTAAGTACGCTCAATGTCAAAAATCCATAGCGATAAATCGCAAAAAAAATGATAAGCTTATGATTCTTACACCAGACTGCTATAATAATAATAATAAAAATATTGTCCGCTACATTAACCTAACGGTTAAAGACTTTGCGCTGTGGTAATAGCGGCGTGAGTTCAGAACCCGAAATGACATGTTAAGAACTTACCATGTGCATTACGTTAAGACCAACCACTTATGTGGTGCTTGCTTATCGGTCTAGATGCACTAGGGAGAGTCTTACGACTCCAATCAGTTTTCCTTTTGAAAAAAGAAAAAAAGAAAAAAAATATCACTGGGATTCACACTACTTGCAATACAAGCAAATTTATTACAGCTATGACCACCACAATGTACCATGTTATCTTTATCTTTACAATGCATTTAAGCAACAGGATTAAAAGCAAATTTTTTTTGTCATAGCCCTATATTATATTGCACTAGGCAGCTGATGCTTGAAGTTTATAAATATATTGTGTAACGACTTGCAAATTTCAACGATTTTTAAATAACATTAAAATTGAAATTTAAAGTTTAAATTAAATAATCAATTTTGAGATCTGAAATGCGTTTAACATAATCTAGCAAAGAATTAAATTTCATAGTACAACACGCAAGTTTCAATCTGTTCATAAAATTTGGTTAAATGTTGAAAATAAAATTATTTTTTATGTTCAATTTTTTTTAAATACTAGAGCTTTTTTAAAAATGACGTCACTTTTCATTTCGTGAAATTCAGATGTTCATTGCTCTGAATATACAATTTTATGTATAAAAATACGCAAAATCTGTCAATATATGTTGCTTCACTACTAAAGGAAAAGTGTATCCTAAGGTTTTCCAATAGCTTCCAATGGCTAACTTAAAGCCGTTGGAAACCGATGGAATTATTGTCGTTGACGACCGTTAGTAGCCGTTGGAAATTGTAACACCCCGTGAATTCTATAACATTAAGCTTCACGAATTAAAGTATAATTAATTATAAATGATGAAATCAAGGGAAATGGGTTACGCCATTGCGTTCGTCTCGGAAAAATATGCGAAATAGAGTCCGAGTTTTCGAAAATCATATACCGTATGAAGAAGATATGGACGAACGAAGTTAGGCAGAAAAACCGAAAACAGTTCAGAATACACTGGCGCACTTGTGAAGTGCGCCAGTACAAAAATACACTGGCGCACCTGCCAAGTGCGCCCGTACAAATCCAGCACCGAATTCTGGAGTGTTCTGAGGTGACATGTCTTCTTTTGAGTGGCTAGATGATGTGTATTCGAGCTGTGCGATTCTGGTGACTTCTGGACTGATCTGAAGGCTCTAAATCACCCTATTCACCTATAAAATAACACCTAGACCTAGCCTAAATCATACTATTTCATTTTAGCCTCAGGCCGCCGCCATTAAACCTAGAGCTCTGAATTAAAAATACAAAGAATAAAATTATAGAAGATGGAGGACGATTCTTGAAGGCTACAACTAGAAGCTACAACAACTACGATGCTTTAGACAACGAATTTGGGACTAATTGATTTGGGATTTTTATTTGGATCATTTGCTTCATATTGTAAGTTCTATGTTACTTTTTAGGCAAAAACGCTAAAACAATATGGACATGCCATGAATTGAAACCGGATTTAGGAACTATTGTTAATCCATTGTTTATATTGTTTATCTTTGAATTATAATTTGGGGATATTACTATGGCAACGTTGCAAGTTAAACTTGTCATGATTTTGATGTTGTTATGAATCACTTGGGCTTAATTGTTTGGCAAGTTGGACTAATACATGTCCATGGAATCACTATGTTTATTGAAATCTTCATGTTGATTAAACCATGCCTATGATGCTAATTAAACCATGGCTATGACTATTGATGGAATTATGCCTGTGATGTTAATATACCCATCATGATTAATGAAAAATTGGGTATTTTTAGGTTATGATGAAAAGTTAGATATGTTAAAAATGCTAAATTGGAATCATTATGTCTATAATGTTAATTGAGAATCATTATGTTAAAAACGCTAAATTGGAATCATTATGTCTATAATGTTAGTTGAGAATCATTATGTTAAAATGCTAAATTGGAACCATTATGTTTATAATGTTAATTGAGAATCATTATGTTAAAAACGCTAAATTGGAATCATTATGTCTGTAATGTTAGTTGAGAATCATTATGTTAAAATGCTAAATTGGAACCATTATGTTTATAATGTTAATTGAGAATCATTATGTTAAAAACGCTAAATTGGAATCATTATGTCTATAATGTTAGTTGAGGATCATTATGTTAAAAATGCTAAGTTGGAACCATTATGTTTATAATGTTAGATGAGAATCATTATGATAAATTGGAATCATTATGTCTATGAGAATTATTATGTTAAAAATGCTAAATTGGAATCCACTATGCCTATTAGGATTACTATGCCTTTAATGTTTCATGTTTATAATAAAATTATTATTATGCCCGCAATGATTATTATGCCTATGATGTAAAGTTGAAATCATCATGTTAAATTAAGTTGGAATCATTACTATGCCAAGTTATCATCATACTAGTATTGAAACCATGTGATATGTTATAGCCTGTTTTATTATGCAAGTGATGTTGGAATTGTCACATATGCCTATCACATGTTTGGTGTTATTCCCCTTTATCTCTTGAATTGTTTATGCTTGTGAACGAAGTACGTTTATATACGTTGGGGATACGATTGGGTAGAATAGGCAAAACTTGAATTAATTATAAGCATAAACTGTGAAATTTGGCATAAGTAGAACATGAAATATGGCATGAAAACCTGACTTGAACATGCCATAACTTGACTTTAAACATGCCTTAGTTGGGCACGAAGTTGATATATGAACATGATGTGGAAATAGCAAAATCGGATAAGAACATGGGCATGACTTTAGAAAACAAGAAAGTGGCCAACTCGAGGTTGGGTTGAGTTTGTAGTGTAAATCTGCCCGGAACCGCCCGGCAAATCCAGTTGCTACAAACAATAGGATCCAATGTGGGTAGTTGGTCACATCGTGCTTGAAACCCGAGGTTGGGTTGAGTTCGTAGCGTAAACCTTCCCGGAACCGCCCGGCAAATCCAGTGGCTACGAACAATAGGATCCAATGTGAGTGGTTCAGTGCATTAACGAATCAATTAATGCCAATTAGGGTTAAGTCATGAACATGAAAAGACAACTTAACCAACTTGAACACGATTTGTAGGGCTAAGTCATGAACTTGAAAACAACAACACTTAGCCAATTTGACATGACACGTAGGCGGGTTAAGTCGTGAACTGAAATGACATACTTAACCATCTTGACATGACTAGACTAGAAAAGGATTAAGTCACGAATTACATGACTTAATCTGTTAGGCAGGTTAGGTCACGAATTACATGACCTAATCTATTAGGCGAAACCCTAGACACGACCCCTTTCAGCAGTAACCCTCTAGATGTATCAAGGTACCCTGGGGCTAGGCCGGGTGGGGCACGATTACTCGGCTGATTGTAAGAGGTGAACGACGGCAGTGGGGTATGCCAGTGTAGGTTCGGTGGACTACGATCGTGCACGTATTCCGGGGCAGACACTGGGTATCCATAGATTTATCTGTGCATCTTGAATCGTGTCAGGGGTTGACACCCTAGGGCTGATACACCCGAAGGTGAACCCAGCACAGGTGACTACATTCGTGATTAGCCGTATGACACGGACACTTGACGAGCTAGAACTTGTAGGGAGCCGATCGACTAGATAATCGCTCCGTAGGACCCCGTACTTGGGTCAGACCCCGTTTCAGGGTCATTTCATGATATTGGGCCGTGGGATTTATTTCGTGATTAACTTGTGATATGGGCTTAGTATACTAGTACAGTCGATGCAACGAATCTCGAACATGTGGTGCTTTACTTGACTTGTCTTGACTTATCCTGATCACCTTAGTCTATCTTGTTCACCTTGACACCATTCTTAAGTTTAGTTCCAGTTCATACATGACAGGTTGTTTTAACCGTTTCTACACTGAAAGTCTCTAGAACTTACTCAGTCTTTATGACTGACCCCTTTCCTTTGGCCTCTTTTTCTTTCGTTTCCCCCCCAGGTTCTCAGGGAGGGAATACCGCAGCTTGATCAGTTTTCACATCCAGCTTGAAGAGAAAGAATGTATTGCTTGGATCTTTTCCGTTTTGGACTATGGCTTTGGACAGCAATTAGGGGACTTTTGCAGTTTATTTATGTTTTCTTCATGCTTCTTTAAATAATGTAATCAAGACAGTTATGATTTTGGGAAGTATTATGGCATGGTTTGTGTAACACGTATTTTGAAGAAATAAAAGTTGTTGTTTTCCGCTGTTCAAAAATATGTGTTATTATATCTGTCTTGTATATCTGTGACTTATACTTATAAACCTCCACCAAAATTAGGGCATTCCCTTTGAGAGTGACCCTAACGGAGGTGGGGTGTTTCACTTGGTATCAGAGCATAGGTTTACCAGATAAGATAAAAGTTTCGAAAATTTATTTTCAAAGGAAAATTTAAAGAAGCATTTTTAAAAGATAAAATATTATTTTATTTTAAAAAGGCAAAGTCCCCCAAAGCCATAGGTGTTATCTCTTATCCTTCGTTTTGAATCTATCCTTCTTGTTTCAGCATGTCCGAAGAACTTAACTTGCCAGAGGGTGTACCAATACCTGGTTGGTTTAGGCGATTCTTAGAAGCAAGGGCCACCCAGCTAGGTCCTACCATTCCTCCTCCCCCAGCTGCAGGAAATCATCCAGCTGCAGCAGCACCTCTTCCTCCACCTCCTCCGCGGGGAAACACTTTTGCTAAGATATGTAAAGATTTTAAGGCTATGGGAGGAAAGGACTTTCATGGAACTGAGTCCTTCGTGGCAGCTAGGAATTGGTTAAAGGAAACCGAGGACTTATTCGTCATCTTTGAGGTAGAAGATAGGCAGAAGGTACAACTGGCAGTGTGGCTACTAAAAGGTGAGGCTTCCTACTGGTGGGAAGTCACTAATGCAGAAAGACCAATGGAAACATGGGAGGACTTTAGGGCAAGGTTTGAGGCTAAATTTCTCTCAGAAGCTGAAAGGAGTCTTCAGTTGGAAAAATTCTTATTTCTTAAGCAAGGGAATATGACAGTCAAAGAGTATGTAAATCAATTCGATGAGCTGGCTAGGTTCGGACTGGACCTAGTCAACACCCCGCACAAGAAGGCTCTCCGCTTTGTCAAAGGGTTGAATGAGCCATTACACAGTTTGGCCATGACCCATATACCCATGAGAGCTACGTACGAAAGGTTGGTGCAGATGGCATTGCTGAACGAGGAAGATAAGGGCAAGAAGGAGACAGAGGCAGAAAACTCTCAAGGGAAGAAAGAGGTCAAGCCCAACGATTCTAAGAATAAGAAGGTAGACTCCGAGAAAGGAGGCAAGAACAACAACTCACGTGATAAAAGGAAATGCAATTACTGTGGTACGGAAGGGCACATAGCCAAGGATTGTAGAAAGAGGAAGAGAAAACAAGGTGAATATTTTCATTGTGGGAAGACTGGACACATCAGCAAAGACTGCCCTGAGAAGCAGACCGGACCTTCTGGCGGTACATCGTTAACTTATTCTAGATGCTTTGTTTTATCTTATTTCTGTCCTCGATCCTATCTTGAGAACCATAGTTAGAATCTTTTTGGATGTAAACATGTAATTGAAACATGTTATGATTGCGAAATGGTTGCAAGTGGTCGCAAGTGGTTGCTCGTGGATGCATGAATACACTTTAGGCACTAGATCGGCTCAGACACATTTTCATGTTGCATATGCATGAGTGTTTATTTTGGAAACTTGGTTGTGCTATCATTTGGTTGTTGCATATGATTGAATGTTCGAGCACTCATGTAGAAATTATGAATTATAATAGGAAAAATTTGCATACATATTGGATTCATTTCACTAAACATATTTTGCATTTAGAAGATCAATCAGGCCTGATCATTAGCATTAGCTAAGGAACATATACACACACTTCGCATATGATCATAAAGCATTAGAAGTTTTTTTTAAGGACAATGGATGCTCGAGTTTGATGGATGAGTAGATGGATGTTTGGATGTTAGGATGTACATTCTTCCTGAACTTGAAGATTTCGGGGACGAAATCCTTTTAAGTGGGGGAGAATGTAACACCCCGTGAATTCTATAACATTAAGCTTCACGAATTAAGGTATAATTAATTATAAATGATGAAATCAAGGGAAATGGGTTACGCCATTGCGTTCTTCTCGGAAAAATAAGCGAAATAGAGTCCGAGTTTTCGAAAATCAGATACCGTATGAAGAAGATATGGACGAACGAAGTTAGGCAGAAAAACCGAAAACAGTCCAGAATACACTGGCGCACTTGTGAAGTGCGCCAGTACAAAAATACACTGGCGCACCTGCCAAGTGCGCCCGTACAAATCCAGCACCGAATTCTGGAGTGTTCTGAGGTGACGTGTCTTCTTTTGAGTGGCTAGATGATGTGTATTCGAGCTGTGCGATTCTGATGACTTCTGGACTGATCTGAAGGCTCTAAATCACCCTATTCACCTATAAAATAACACCTAGACCTAGCCTAAATCATACTATTTCATTTTAGCCTCAGGCCGCCGCCATTAAACCTAGAGCTCTGAATTAAAAATACAAAGAATAAAATTATAGAAGATGGAGGACGATTCTTGAAGGCTACAACTAGAAGCTACAACAACTATGACGCTTTAGACAACGAATTTGGGACTAATTGATTTGGGATTTTTATTTGGATCATTTGCTTCATATTGTAAGTTCTATGTTACTTTTTAGGCAAAAACGCTAAAACAATATGGACATGCCATGAATTGAAACCGGATTTAGGAACTATTGTTAATCCATTGTTTATATTGCTTATCTTTGAATTATAATTTGGGGATATTACTATGGCAACGTTGCAAGTTAAACTTGTCATGATTTTGATGTTGTTATGAATCACTTGGGCTTAATTGTTTGGCAAGTTGGACTAATACATGTCCATGGAATCACTATGTTTATTGAAATCTTCATGTTAATTAAACCATGCCTATGATGCTAATTAAACCATGGCTATGACTATTGATGGAATTATGCCTGTGATGTTAATATACCCATCATGATTAATGAAAAATTGGGTATTATTAGGTTATGATGAAAAGTTAGATATGTTAAAAATGCTAAATTGGAATCATTATGTCTATAATGTTAATTGAGAATCATTATGTTAAAAACGCTAAATTGGAATCATTATGTCTATAATGTTAGTTGAGAATCATTATGTTAAAATGCTAAATTGGAACCATTATGTTTATAATGTTAATTGAGAATCATTATGTTAAAAACGCTAAATTGGAATCATTATGTCTATAATGTTAGTTGAGAATCATTATGTTAAAATGCTAAATTGGAACCATTATGTTTATAATGTTAATTGAGAATCATTATGTTAAAAACGCTAAATTGGAATCATTATGTCTATAATGTTAGTTGAGGATCATTATGTTAAAAATGCTAAGTTGGAACCATTATGTTTATAATGTTAGATGGGAATCATTATGATAATTTGGAATCATTATGTCTATGAGAATTATTATGTTAAAAATGCTAAATTGGAATCCACTATGCCTATTAGGATTACTATGCCTTTAATGTTTCATGTTTATAATAAAATTATTATTATGCCCGCAATGATTATTATGCCTATGATGTAAAGTTGAAATCATCATGTTAAATTAAGTTGGAATCATTACTATGCCAAGTTATCATCATACTAGTATTGAAACCATGTGATATGTTATAGCCTGTTTATTATGCAAGTGATGTTGGAATTGTCACATATGCCTATCACATGTTTGGTGTTATTCCCCTTTATCTCTTGAATTGTTTATGCTTGTGAACGAAGTACATTTATATACGTTGGGGATACGATTGGGTAGAATAGGCAAAACTTGAATTAATTATAAGCATAAACTGTGAAATTTGGCATAAGTAGAACATGAAATATGGCATGAAAACCTGACTTGAACATGCCATAACTTGACTTTAAACATGCCTTAGTTGGGCACGAAGTTGATATATGAACATGATGTGGAAATAGCAAAATCGGATAAGAACATGGGCATGACTTTAGAAAACAAGAAAGTGGCCAACTCGAGGTTGGATTGAGTTTGTAGTGTAAATCTGCCCGGAACCACCCGGCAAATCCAGTTGCTACAAACAATAGGATCCAATGTGGGTAGTTGGTCACATCGCGCTTGAAACCCGAGGTTGGGTTGAGTTCGTAGCGTAAACCTGCCCGGAACCGCCCGGCAAATCCAGTGGCTACGAACAATAGGATCCAATGTGAGTGGTTCAGTGCATTAACGAATCAATTAATGCCAATTAGGGTTAAGTCATGAACATGAAAAGACAACTTAACCAACTTGAACACGATTTGTAGGGCTAAGTCATGAACTTGAAAACGACAACACTTAGCCAATTTGACATGACACGTAGGCGGGTTAAGTCGTGAACTGAAATGACATACTTAACCATCTTGACATGACTAGACTAGAAAAGGATTAAGTCACGAATTACATGACTTAATCTGTTAGGCAGGTTAGGTCACGAATTACATGACCTAATCTATTAGGCGAAACCCTAGACATGACCCCTTTCAGCAGTAACCCTCTAGATGTATCAAGGTACCCTGGGGCTAGGCCGGGTGGGGCACGATTACTCGGCTGATTGTAAGAGGTGAACGACGGCAGTGGGGTATGCCAGTGTAGGTTCGGTGGACTACGATCGTGCACGTATTCCGGGGCAGACACTGGGTATCCGTAGATTTATCTGTGCATCTTGAATCGTGTCAGGGGTTGACACCCTAGGGCTGATACACCCGAAGGTGAACCCAGCACAGGTGACTACATTCGTGATTAGCCGTATGACACGGACACTTGACGAGCTAGAACTTGTTGGGAGCCGATCGACTAGATAATCGCTCCGTAGGACCCCGTACTTGGGTCAGACCCCGTTTCAGGGTCATTTCATGATATTGGGCCGTGGGATTTATTTCGTGATTAACTTGTGATATGGGCTTAGTATACTAGTACAGTCGATGCAACGAATCTCGAACATGTGATGCTTTACTTGACTTGTCTTGACTTATCCTGATCACCTTAGTCTATCTTGTTCACCTTGACACCATTCTTAAGTTTAGTTCCAGTTCATACATGACAGGTTGTTTTAACCGTTTCTACACTGAAAGTCACTAGAACTTACTCAGTCTTTATGACTGACCCCTTTCCTTTCGCCTCTTTTTCTTTCGTTCCCCCCCCCAGGTTCTCAGGGAGGGAATACCGCAGCTTGATCAGTTTTCACATCCAGCTTGAAGAGAAAGAATGTATTGCTTGGATCTTTTCCGTTTTGGACTATGGCTTTGGACAGCAATTAGGGGACTTTTGCAGTTTATTTATGTTTTCTTCATGCTTCTTTAAATAATGTAATCAAGATAGTTATGATTTTGGGAAGTATTATGGCATGGTTTGTGTAACACGTATTTTGAAGAAATAAAAGTTGTTGTTTTCCGCTGTTCCAAAATATGTGTTATTATATCTGTCTTGTATATCTGTGACTTATACTTATAAACCTCCACCAAAATTAGGGCATTCCCTTTGAGAGTGACCCTAACGGAGGTGGGGTGTTTCAGAAATTTTCCTGCATATTTCACAGAACCCGCGACCTGGTGCTCATTACTCGTTTCCACCTTCTCCAATTCCATCATTTCCTTCCCTTCAATTTCACTTCCACCACCCCAACAACCACCCCAAGCACCTTCTGCGCCATCAGGAAGCTTCTCCAACCCGTTTCCACCCTTGTTGCTATCAAAATTAAGTAATTACCCTAAACCTATTTTTTATGTTTTCATTGATTTCGGGTGTAATTTGAAGTTTGCTTGATTCCTAATTGTTTGTATATGTATATTACATCATGCTACACCATAATTGCTATTATTATCACCGTCATGATCAAATTGTTAGGAATTTTACATTTTTTAAATTTTGTATACTGTGTATGTTTAGGTAGCTTTGGTTAGCGAACGATATATGTGTGATAAAGTTCGCTAATAATATAATTTTTGCAAACACGAAGTATATATTATATTGGATGATCGAAGTTTTGGAAAATTTGTGCGAACATGAGTTTTGTGCTTAGGCGAAATGATTTGGTGTATAAATGATTTTAATAGCAATCGTCGTAATTAGAATTCAATAAATTGTAAAAATATATAATTTAGTATACACGTAAGAAAACGGTAAAATATAAACAAATTGTATATTTAAATTTAATATAGACAAATATTTAAACCCATAGATATTATTTGGCCCCGTTTGACAAGTGATGTATATAATCATTATATAGATATTCGTTTTTTCTACAAAACAGACATCTTTATTCACTTATACATCAATTGTCGGATTTGTCCCTGAATTGGACAAGTTACAAACACTATAAAGTAACTATATTTTGTAGATCATATCACTTTAAACGGTTACAAAATTTCGATGATATTCCTTTACGTTCCTTGTGTTCACGCACGTGTGTACGATACAAGGAACACAAGGGAAATGCTGCCGAAATTTTGTGAAATCATTTAAAATGATATGATTTACGAAATATAATTACTATTGTGTTTGTAATGGGAAGTAGAATGACCGACCATCAAAGAAAACAAATAAGCGTCAATGAACCAATAGTTATTTATTTACAATGAAGTTTGTAAAAATATATATACTTTATTAGTACAATATGTTTACTAAATCAGTAAATAAAATTTAAACAACATATAATATTAACGATTAATATTGCTTCATCAGAGGTCTAAAGTAGAAAAAATGGTCAATTACTTTATTGATCGGAGCTGGATGTATCAAAGAAAGGAAATTAGTGGTGCAGTAAGTGAACATTTTGAAAATGGGGTAAAAGTGTTCATCGAATTTGCGATAAGTAATATTGGAAATAGTACAGAAATTCGTAGTTCATGTAGTAGGTGCAAATTGTTGAACTACTTAATACCGAATATGGTTAAGTTTCATTTGCACCAATACGGTTTCATACCCAATTATTTGCTGTAGGATCGTCATGGAGAAATTGTAGCCCCTAATAATGAAGAACAGTCAATGGAGGTCAATTGTATTGAAGATAGTACGAAACTCATAGAAAATATGATCGAAGATGTTGCACGATCAATGTTCCATACTGTTGAAATTGGTAACGACGATATTAACGTCAAAGAGGAGCAAATGTTGAAGCTAAAAAAATATATGGTTTATTGGATAATGCTAAAAAAAACCTTTCAGATGGATGTGAAAGTGGCACTTAATTATCAGTAATTGCAGAATACACTGCAATGAAATCAAAATACAACTTTACAGAAGCTAGATTTACGGTTGTTGTTCAAGCTGCTAAACGTCATATGTCATCCGATAATTTAATGTGCGAAAATTATTATGAAGTGAAAAAACTTATGTCATCTTTCGGTTGGTTGTATCAGAAAATAAATACATGTTTAAAGGGCTGCATTTTGTGTTGGAAAGAAGACATCAATCTTAGACAATTAAAATATGTAATCAAGAAAGCTACAAACCAAGGAAACGAAGGGAAAAGAAGTTCCATACAAGTATATGCATTATTTACCCATTACTCTTAGACTTCAAATATTATATGCGTCATCTGTAATAGCGCATCATATGAGATGGCACAGTGTGAGAACACCTCAAGAAGGTATGTTGACACACCCATCGGATAAAGAAGCATGAAACCATTTGACAAAAAATATCCCGATTTCGCAGCCGAAAATCGCAATGTTTGACTAGGTTTATATACAGATGGCTTCTCACCGTTTTCTCGGTTTGGTTCTAAATATTCGTCTTGGCCTATAATAATCACTCCTTGCAATCTACCCCTTGGATGTGTATGAAAATTCCATATTTGTTTCTCACAATTGTCGTCCCTGGCCCTGATGATCCAAAACATGGCTTTGATGTTTACTTACAACTGTAAATCGGAGAGTTGAAAAAATATGGCACGTAGGATTTGAAACATACGACGTATCAAAAAAGAGAAATTTTCAGATGTTCGCTTTTTTGTTATGGACCATTAGCGATTTTTCTGCATACGCAATGCTTTCGGTTTAGAGTACGGTCGGTCGTCTTACTTGTCCTTATTGCATGGAAGAAACACGAGCATTTTCGTTACCGCATGGAAAGAAAATTTCATGGTTTGATTATCATCGATGTTTTCTTTGTATTAACCATCCTTTTAGAAGAGAAAAAAAACTTCATGGCTAATAGGTATGAGATTCTACGACCACCAATGGTTTGGTCAAGCAAGGATACATATGAACTTGTAAATGATCATCCAAAGATACACGAAACCGGGAAATAAATTGAAATTCAAGGTAAATCAACGATTCATAATTGGTGCAAACAGAGTATATTCTGGGAAATTCCTTATTGGAAAAATCTCTTAATCCGTCATAACATTGACATGATACATAACGAGGAAAACATATTTGATAATGTGTTTAATACATTTCTGAATGTGAAGGGCAAGAGTAAAGACGATTTGAAATCTAGACATGATATAGAGGAAATATTTAATCGTCCTGAGCTTCATATGAAGCCCAATGATAGTAAAAAAAACACAAAACATGCTATGAACTAGATAATAACCAAGTTATAGTACTGTTACAATGGGTGGAAGAATTACGTATTCCTTATGGATTTTCCTCTAATCTTCGTAGATGTGTCGACTATAAAAAAACGGAAGGCTGAATGGAATGAAAAGCCATGATTGTCATGTAATAATGGAAATTTTTTTACCCATCGCATTCAAAGAATTGTTACCTTTACAAATTTGGAAGGTAATAACATAACTTAGCTTATTTTATAAGGAGCTTTATTTAACTACGTTAAAAATTGACCATCTACTTAAACTTGAAGAAGAAATCCCTGTACTGCTCTGCAAACCGAAGAAAATATTTCCTTTGGGTTTCTTTAATGAAATGGGGCATTTACCTATTCATCTTCCACATGAAGCATGGCTTCGAGGTCCTGTGCAGTATGGATGGATGTATTCATTCGAAAGGTATGTTATTATACTAAATATTCAAATGTTAATTTAATTATAAATCGAAGTTAATATTGAACCGAAATATTTTTTATTGGGTACTTAAATCATTTAAAGAAAAAAGTGAGACAAAAAGCTCGAGTTAAAATTTGTATTTGCAAATCATATACCTAAGAAGTAGCTTCTTTTTCTCTCTTGTTATTTTAATGATCATGTTAACTTATCATTTGAAAGCGTTCCGCGTAATGATGATGGCATTGAACAAGATTCTTCTTCTGATGCAACATTATCTATTTTTAAACAACATGGTTGACATGTTGGAAAATGTGTGCAAATATGGCTAGATGATAAAGAATACCGTGTAGCACACACATATATTCTTCTTAATTGTCCTGAATTTTCTCCTTTTGTGAGGTAATGATTTTTTTACAAGTTTTGTTAAATTTAAGTTACACGTGTTAATAATAATGTAACATATCATATTTGTATTTGCAGATTTATGAATTGCAAAATCCAAGTGGCGATTTAAGCAAAGATTTCAGTAGTTGGTTTAGGAACTACAATTCTGATCCCATAAATCATGCACTCGACGAAGGACGTAAGCATTTGGCCTTTGGACCAAAAAGAAAAGTTAAAACGTATCCAATATTTTTTGTTAATGGGTAGAAATTCAACACCAAAGAATACGTTGCTGAAAAATTAACAAAAAATACAGGTGTACTTGTTAAAGGCAGTGAAGATCCTAATAATCATATGAATGATTTTTATGCCGTGTTAATTCAGATTTTGCAATTGACATATTTTACAAGGCCCGTAGAGGATTTTTTTTTTTTTAGATGCAATTGGTTCAACAATGTTCCAGGTTTTGGTATTAACATGCATCCAAATTATAATCTTATATAAATTAAACATATCTCGCATTATCAAAAGTACGACTCTTTTGTACTAGCCAAACAAGCTCTACAAGCTTATTATGCCCCTTATCCGTCTCTAAAAATGGATAATGAAGATTGGTTTGCGATTTTTAAAACCAAGGCAAGATTTACGTTCGACGGAAAGAATATTCCTGATGAACAAGCCTATCAAGCAGATATGGAGGAAAATGTTGAAATAACAAATGCAGATGATCAAACTGATTTTGGACCTATAAATGATGAGACTTATGTATTAGTCGAAGCATTTGAGAGTGTAGAGGAAAACGACGAAGAACACGAAACCAAGTCTGAATCAAAAAAGACGAAGACTGAGTAAAATCTGGTAATTTTCACAATTATTCACATTACATTTACCTATGTTCAGTGGCGGAACCAGCCATAGGCCAGAGGAGGCCACAGCCCGTACAATTTTTTTCTTCTTCAAGAAATTGACTTGTTTTAAGCCCATTTTATCCACACATGATCACATTTTACCACATACATGGCCTCTTCACGCTTTCCAGCCCCTTCATTGATTCATTTCTGGTTCTGCCCCTGCATATGTTTAATATTGCATTTTTCCAAGTTATCCAATTTTAACGACAATTAATGTATAATCACACACAACATACACAACATGACAAATGTGTAGCATTTATTACTTCATTTAACAATTCATCATATCATAATTATTATGAATTGTATATGTATCTATATGGCAGGTATATTATGTCTGGCTCTTGCTTTAGCTCTCGACGATGTGGCGGTGAGAGTAGTGGCGCGCCAGTAGCTCGTCCAATTGTTTACTTGTAGCTAAGGCTGAACCTCTGTAAGTATCAATTAAATTAGTATAATAATTTAATTATTTGTACATGATATATCTATAATTGACTAAATTTCTAATTTATATTTAATGCAGGGGTTTTGAGTTGGAGCCATCTCAGATGGTGATGAATATTACTAAGGATGCTTACATGGCTTTATTGAGCGATTTCTGACCTTAATGGAGCATGAACCCGAGGATGTCAAAGAGACCATCTGGCATGATTTTCTGGTAAGTTTATACCACTTTACAAAATGATCAAATACAAATAAGTAATTAGTAATATTTTTATCTCATTGTATAGGGGGCAGTAGATGTGTAGGACGTCGACCTCGAGCAGGCTCAACGACACTAGAACTCGAGGTTGCTAATATTTATGGGGAAAAAATAAATGAGATTAAAAAATTAGGGAAGAAACCTAGGTGGATGGGCAATAAAGTATTTAATAGATGGTTGAGTAGTGGGGCATAAATGAGTTCAAGGTAAATTTATAACGAATCTCATTTATTTTTTGTCGATTATTAAATAATTAGTCATTGTACATTTGCAGGCAGAGTCAGCATAGAACTCCGCAAACAGGAGCAAAAATCCAGTAACTCATCGTGGAGGATCCAAGTTGTTGTGTATAATAATTCAATGATTTTTGTTTGATGATAACAAACAAATATACAATATTTTAAATGTGTTTACATTTGTACTATTCTACTACATCACAGATAAAATTAAATATTTATATTTAAATAAAATACTACTGCACAATAGTTTAAATATTCAAACAATATTTTATTAAAATATAATATTTCATTTCTACATTTGAATAGTACAGATTTCATAACTCTTCTATTTGTACATCTCACTGTAAAACAACACATTTCATTTCATAGTTCGAGGATAGAAATCAGTGCAAAGTTTTTTACTTCCCCTTGTCTAAATCATAAATTCAAATCTGAAGGATGACGCTCTGATGATTTCTTCTAGCTCTTTGATGCTTCTTACTCGCCGATTTGGGCTTTTTCTGGTGATCAAAAACTGAGTTTGAATTGATTTCTTTGATTTTCTTTTAGGGTTTATTGATTGATTTTTCGATGTCTTTTCCAGTGATGATTTGGTGTTATATATAGGATTATAAAACCTTATAATATCTCTTTGATTTCATAATGGTTTAATCTGATTGCTTGCATGATTTTGGCTTTGATTTCCTCGACTTTGATTGTTGTCAAGACTGTTGCATGATTTGTTGCCTTGATAAAATCGAATCGGCCTTGAGACTTGTTTCTGTCGTGTCTAAAAACGTTGATTTTCGGAAAGCTTTAAACCCATGCTCAAAAACAAATTCATGCAAGATTATTGGCTTGATTTCTTTCCTTAAATTCCCCGTTGATATTTTGGGAACAAAATAATAATTGTTCTTTGGATTTACTGGAAAGTATTTGAATAAAATTATGCCCAAAAATGATTTCTGGAATAATAAAAAAATTCTTGCCAAAACATGATTCTCTTGCTATATAAATATATTTATGAAAACAAAAAAATTGTTTCATGCCCATAAATAGCTTGTTCAATTCTAGTTGTAACATATGCTATATATGTGTGCATGTCGAATACTCCATACTGTATATTCCTGGAAACATATAAGCTTTGCAAAAAATTATTTCTTTGACTTGCGTGTGAATTGTGGAAATACATGAACCAATTTCCATGCCAATTTATTCTTGCATGTGTATGCATGATTTGCTCCTTGCCATATTGACGTGCAGCTGAAAAAACACTTTATACCATCCATATTTTGACAATGAACAGATCTGAGTTCTTCTGACTATCTACTTGCATGCAGATGACTCTTGTTTCTTGCCAAAATATAACCTGGACACTGACGCTTGAACTTTGCTCTTTAAAAGTTGTTGCACCGAAATTGTTTTCATGAGTTATTTTATGCTGATTGTGAACGTTGCCATATATGTATACAATTCCTTGAACATACTTTCCGTGCAGTACTCGTATTTGTTGAGTGATCTTGTATACTTCTTGTAACAACCCGTATTTTCAATAACCTGTTAAAACGTAAATCGAGGCAGAATTTAATTCTGAAATCTGAATCAAGGGAAACGGGCTATGCCATTGCGTTCGTCTCGGAAAAATACGCGAAATAGAGTCCGAGTTTTCGAAAATCGGAGTCCGTATGACCCGATTAAGGCCCAACGAAGTTTTCAGAAAATTCCAAGGTAAAAACAGATTTCAAATTCAAATCTGAATTTGAAAATTAGGTCATCCAGGGCCAGGCGGGAGAATTCCCGCCAGAACACCCCAAGTCGACAGGCTTGTCGACTTGGGAGTCGACTTGGTCTGACCAGGTCGACAGCCCTGTCGACTTGGCTCAGACGGCAAGTCTTGCCTGGTGCACCATTTTGAGAATGTGTTGAGTTAGGGGGCCAGATTCGGTTTAGAGGGCTGAGATTGGAACTAGGGTTTAATCCTATGGTCTAAATCACTAGCCTAATCTATAAATAAGACCCTAACCTACCCTAAATCATTCATTATTCATTCTAGCAACTAAACTATGGCAAAATTTTACCTCTCATGACCTCCACTCTCTTCATACAATTCCTAAATCAATTCCTAAGTGATTTTCCATGCATACAAGTGTTTTTAGACTTGTATGATCATCATTAGCTCGCATTCAAGTCTTGTTTCTCTATTGGCATCTTAAAGGAAGAGTTTTGATCAAGTTTGCTTGCATTTTTGGGGTTTAATTAGTTGCATAAGGGGTTTCTTACATTTGCTATACTCATTTGAGTCCGCATAAGCATTGTAAGCCCTATTCCTTTCATACTTGAACTTTTAAAGTTAAATGTATGATATGCAAGTTTATATGCAAGTTATCATATATTATGCAAGTTTTGTTGTGCAAGTTTGGTTTGCAAGTTATCATATGTTATGCAAGTTTTGTTGTGCAAGTTTGGTTTGCAAGTTATCATATGTTATGCAAGTTTTGTTATGCAAGTTTGGTTTGCAAGTTATCATATGTTATGCAAGTTTTGTTATGCAAGTTTGGTTTGCAAGTTGTCATATGATATGCAAGTTATACTATGCAAGTTTGATATGTAAGTTGTCATATGATATGCAAGTTATACTATGCAAGTTTGATATGTAAGTTGTCATATGATATGCAAGTTATGCTATGCAAGTATGATATGCAAGTTGTCATATGTTATGCAAGTTTTATTATGCAAGTATGATATGCAAGTTGTCATATGTCATGCAAGTTTTATTATGCAAGTATGATATGCAAGTTGTCATATGTTATGCAAGTTTTGTATGCAAGTTTGATATGCAAGTTGTCATATGTTATGCAAGTTTTGTATGCAAGCTTGATATGCAAGTTGTCATATGTTATGCAAGTTGATATGCAAGTTTATCATGTTGTAATATGCAAGTTGATATGCAAGTTTATCATGTTGTAATATGCAAGTTTATAGGCAAGTATGGCATGTTATGGTATGCAAGTATGTTATGCAAGTTTGGGTTGAACATTTTGTTCATACTATCATGTTATGCATGCTTTTGAGGCCTAATGCAAGTATATGAACATATGTACATTTCATATGCCACCATGTTGAACTTGTGGCTTCGACACTTTTATGTCATGATTATGCCAAGTTCCCTCTTTCTATCCTTTATGCGCTATTGCGATATGTAAGCGATGGGATTGCGTTTGGGGTTGGGTAAACTTAAAAGACATAAAAACATAAGCTTGGGAATTTACCTATTAAGTTAGGTCTACCCATTGGGAATTTACCTATTAAGTTAGGTCTACCCAATTGCTTGAAAAACTTGTAATGTGTTTTGGAAACATGGTGGACATGACACTTAGAAAAGATAAGTGTGACCAACTCGAGGTTGGGTTGAGTTTGTAGCGTAAACCTACCCGGAACCGACCGGCTTAACTAGTTGCTACGAACAATAGGACCCAATGTGAGAAGTTGGTCATGTTGTACCTTGAACCCGAGGTTAGACCAAGTTGTGGTGTAAAGCTACCCGGACCCGCCCGGCTTAACTAGTAACCACAACAAAGTCTAATGTGAGAGGTTAAGGCGCATTAATTAATTAATGCCTTGTGATTAGGGTTAAGTCATGGACCGCTGGAATACTTAACCAATGAAAACACGATGGGTTGGTAGGGTTAAGTCATGAACCTTGGGTACACTTAACCAACGTGGTACTTGAATGAGTTGGGTTAACCACGTTAACCCATTAAGGAAACCCTAGTTGCGTGGTCCTTTGCACCAGTAACCCTCTTAGTTGTATCATGACACCCTAGGGACTAGGCTAGGGAGGGGCACGATTACTGGGATGCCATGTAAGCGACCAAACGACGGCTGAGTAGGTGCGCCGGTGTGGGTTCAGGCGGGCCATGGTCGTGCACATGGTCCGGAGTTGAAAAAGCAGGCACGGGCACCAGTAGGTTTAAACTGTGCGTGCTTGGTTTGTGTCGGTGGTTGACACCCTAGGACTTGATACACCCTAGGGTGGACCTAGCACAGTTTAGCTACACTTCGTAGTTGGGCCGTATGACACAGACACTTGACGAGATAGGCTTATAGGGAGCCGATCGACTAGACCGTGCTAGTTGGACCTTGGTTTGGGTCATTCATGATGTTGGGCCAAACTTGGGCCTGGGGATCACTTCTTGTTTACACTTTGGACCTCGTATTGGGGTCACTTCATGTTATTGGGCCAAAGCTTGGGCCAAGAGATCAATACTTGTTTATTCAAGTCATGTTAGTTTACTAGTACACCTGTGGTGCAAAACCTTAATCCTGATTATGCGATGACACCTTTATCTACCTTGATAGTTAATCATCATGCTAGTATGTTGTTATCCTTATGTTCATCCCTTGCTGCCCATACCAGTTAACTTTATCAGTTTACATTGATTGTAGTAGGGCTTACTCAGTCTTTTTGACTGACCTGTTTTCTTTCGCCTCTTTTCTTCCGTTTCCCCCCCCCCCCAGGTTCTCAGGGAGGGAATACAAGAGCCTAGCTTGGATTTTGGATTACTTGCTTGTGGGATTTCAGTTCATGTACGCTTTCTACATGAAGCTAGCTATGGTTCTCACGTATTTTGGGGATAGCACTTATGTATTTCTGTTTTCAGATGATGTTGTTTTATCTAGACTTGTTTATTTGGGAAATTGATATTATGTTGTACCAGACTTGTTTTGAAATGGTTTAAATCTTCCGCTGTTTTATCTATGTTATTTGCTCTGTTTACATATATACATATGTTCTTGTTCTGCCTTGATATATCATTTTGCATGTTTACCTGATTCAAACGCCCCTCCAAAGTCAGTGCCCTTGCAAGAGTGGTACTGGCGGAGGTGGGGTGTTACATTTGGTATCAGAGCATATGGTTTACGAGAAGGAACAAAAAGGTTTTTTTTTAGAAAACTTTTGGAAAACTATTTTCAAAACCAAGTATAAAGTATTTTCCAAAGAAAAGTCTAGCTTATTTTAAAGGCTATTCCCCAAAAAGCCATTAGCAAAATCCCTTCGTTTTCCTCCATTTTGAATCTATCTTTTTCTTCGTTTTCAGTATGGCCCATAACTTTGCCATTCCGGAGGGAGTACGCGTACCTTTTTGGTATAGGAGACTTTTTGAGGCTAGGGCGACCGAAGCCGGCCCCGCTGATGTTCCCCCTCCTCCAGTAGTTAATGTTCCTCCTCCCCCTCAGCATCCACAAGAGGATTTCGCGGAGATTTGCAAAGACTTTAAGGCGATGGGTTGCAAGAATTTCTTTGGAACCGAGACATATGTAGAGGCCAGAAATTGGTTGGAAGAAACCGAAGATCTTTTTTCCTTCTTTAATATAGATGACCGTAGGAAGGTTTTATTAGCAGTGTGGTTGCTAAAGGAAGAAGCTGCACGTTGGTGGGTGGTCACCACCGTTACTAGGCCAATTGAGACTTGGGATGACTTTCGGGGAAAGTTTGGACTAAGGTTCCTATCACTGAAGCAAGGGGACATGACTATTAGGGAATACATAGATCAGTTTAATCAACTGGCTCAGGTCGGTTTAGACTTGGTTAACACAGCTCAGAAGAAGGCCCTATACTTTGCTCTAGGATTAAACGAGCCATTACATGGTTTGGCCATGACTCATATACCCTTGGGGGCAACTTTTGAGAGTTTGGTGAATATGGCCCTACTTAATGAAGAGAGTAGGAGTGACAAGGAGGAGATCAAGATGAATGATACTCAAGCCAAGAAGACTGATTCCCAGTGGAAAGGAAATCAGGGTAATCCAAGCGGTCAGAGCAGTCAAGGCAATAAGAACAAGAACAAGGGCAAGAACAACAAGAGGAAGTGCCATTATTGCGGTTCAGTTGGGCATCTTAGTAAGGATTGTCAGAAGAGAAAAAGGAATAATGGTGAATGCTTTTTCTGCGGTGAGACTGGACATTTCAGTAAGGATTGCCCGAAGAAGCAAGGGCAAGGCCAGGGCCAGACTCAGCGTGCTGGACCTTCGAGAGGGCAAGTTCATGCTCTCAATGCTGCTCCAGTTCCCGATCGAGGTAGTATTTCCGTTGAAAGCCTTGTATACATTTCTGATTTTCCTGTTCGTACCTTGTTAGATTTTGGTGCATCGCATAGCTTATTTCATCTGATCTAGTTGAAAGTTTGCACCTGAGTACTAGTCTAGTTTGTGATCCCGTGTGTGTTTCAAATCCAATTGGGGTTTTCGCCCATTTGTCTATCATCTACGTGGATTTGAAAATCTCTATCTCTAGTATAGAGTTCTCGTGTGATGCTTATATTCTCGGTTTCATGGGGTATGGGTTGATTTTGACCATGGATTGGTTGTCCAGTTTTGGAGCCATCCTTGATTTTTGAGCATAGGGTTGTGAGGCTCATGACTCGCCTCGGTAATACCCTAGGAATTTCTAGTAACCCTATGAGTCTCGTCATGTTGTGTTGAATCCCTTAACTCGTCTATCGATAGTTTGCAATCGGTGAGGGTGGTCCGAGAATATCCTGATATCTTGGGTGAAGTGAAGGGGGTTACCCCTAAACGAGAGATAGATTTCCGCATTTATCTGGTTGATAATGCCAAGCTAGTTATGTGGCCGGTAAGGCACATGGTCCCGTGAGACGGGAGCTAAGTAAGCAAGTGAAGGAGTTGCTTGAGAAGAACTCCATTCGATGAAGCATTTCCGAGGAAGGTGCTCTAGTAGTATTCGCTACTAATGTGGACAGTTCGCTCCGCCCGTGTGTTGATTATCGTGAGTTGAACAAGAAGAATAGACAACCATTACCAAGGATCGATGGTCCGATTGGTCGGCTTGTAGGAACATCTGTTCTCTCTTGATCTTGCTACTGGATTCCATCAGCTCAGAGTAGCTGAGGATAGTATAGACAAAGCTGCGTTCATAACTCCAGATAGATTCTTAGAATGGCTGGTCATGCCATTCGGTTTGACTAATGCACCCGCATATTTGGTGGACTTGATGAGTAGGGTGTTCAGGGAGTTCTTGAACAAGTTTGTCGTGGTCTTCGTAGATGATATTCTGATCTTCTCTAAGGATGAGGAAGAGCACGCAAGGCATCTCGTGGAGGTGATGGATACACTTAGAGCACATCAGTTGAAGGCTAAGTTCTCCAAAGGTCATTTTGGAGAAAAGAAGTTAGATTTCTTGGGCACATAGTTTCTAAGCAAGGCTTAGTGGTGGATCCTGCTAAAGTGGTCGCGGTTCAAGACCGGAAAGCTCCGACGAGGACAATTGAAGCAAGAAGCTTTCTCAGTTTCATCAGTCATTTAGCGTCCCTTGAGTTTAGACATACCCTTCTGGATCAAGTAGGGACTTCACAGAAAGAAGACCCGCAGTTAGTCGAGATCATGGACAAGTTGATTCGAGGCGAGATGTTAAGACACCTCGCTATAGATGACAAGGGATAGCTAGGACGCAATGAGAGAAAGAAGGCTCTTGAAGATGCACATCACATAGGGAAGTGGCTGAGTTTGTCCCAAGGTGCATGTTGGGCCAACAGGTTAAAGGTCGAGTCATAGAAGCCCGATGGGCTATTACATCCATTGGAGGTCCCCGCAATGGAAGTAGTAAAACGTCACGAAGGATTTCATGGATGGACTGCCTAGATCAAGGAAAGGGAATACGAGCATGTGGGTCATAGTAAGTAGACTCACGAGGAGTGCT
Organism: Allium sativum; assembly: GCA_030737875.1. Classification (NCBI taxonomy): domain Eukaryota; kingdom Viridiplantae; phylum Streptophyta; class Magnoliopsida; order Asparagales; family Amaryllidaceae; genus Allium; species Allium sativum. The sequence continues at coordinate 226,145,768 of CM060919.1, read as the reverse complement.
CATTTCACTCCGGTAAAGAGCGAAAGGATTGCATCATAGCTAGCGACAGTTTACTTTCAAGAAATAAAGCGGTTGCACGAGGTTCCCTAAAGTATAGTTAGTAACCATGACTCAGTTTTCATCAGTCAGTTTTGAGATAGTCTACGGGAAGTCATGGGCAAGCAACTGAATCTAAGTACAACCTACCATTCGCAGGCGGATGACCCATTTCGTTCAAGCATGAGTTATAGAAAATCATGTTGGTAAGAGTAATTGGCAACATGGATTGGTATTTCCAAGAAAAGTTCTGCTGCGTGGAATACTTTATAGTAAGTAGACGAGATCCAGGATTCACTAGTGAATTTTGGAGAGTTGCACGAATCCATGAGGTCATGGTTATGTTTAATCCAAGAATGATAGAAGAGTAAGAAAAAGACGGTCAAAGCACAGTGGAGTTAAGCTCAAGGAAATGTGACTTAGAAGACTGAAGGCTAGATACGCGCATCATATCTCTTTTTAAGAGCATATCCGTGATCCTTGTTTTCCTGTGGAACTTACTCGCATATTATCTTTTTATGTATATCCTCTCGGTCCCATTTTCGGTCCTATTTCTGTCGGGAGGTATGGCTTATTGGCTAGTAATACATGTCAGGGTTTGAAGGGGTCCGTTAGGTTGACTAAACCTTTTGGGCTTTTATGGAATATGGGTTGGGTTAGGAAGGGATTTCTTGTAATCCAAAAGGAGTATATCTTGCTTATCCTCCCGATCTCTTTAGCATATCTTTTGCTATCCATGTTTGTCTTGTTTATCTAGTTTATCGTGTTAATCTTGTCATGAGAATCTTAGGTAGAAATCCTTTGGTTGAAACATGTGTTTGAAACATGTTATGCTTGATGGTTGCAAGTGGTTGCAAGTGTTTGCAAGTGGTTACTCGTGGATGCATTATACACGATTAGGCACTAGATCGGCTCACACACTCCTCATATTGCATATGCATGAGTGTTTATGCTTATTCATGGTTGAAAATTGTGTGTTATCACATGGGTGTTGCATATGGGTGTATGTTATGTGCACACATATAGATGATATACATTATGTTAGGAATTGCATACATATGGATTCATTTCACTAACATAATCTGCATTAATGATATTCGCATTAGATAAGTACATATACACACACCTTTGCATATGTTCATCCAGCATTTAGGATCTTGTAAGGACAATGATTGCTCGTGGATGATGTTTTGAGTAGATGGATGTTGGATGGTAGGATACGTTCTTCCTAACTTGAAGATTTCGGGGACGAAATCCTTTAAGGAGGGGAGAATGTAACAACCCGTATTTTCAATAACCTGTTAAAACGTAAATCGAGGCAGAATTTTATTCTAAAATCTGAATCAAGGGAAACGGGCTATGCCATTGCGTTCGTCTCGGAAAAATACGCGAAATAGAGTCCGAGTTATCGAAAATCGGAGTCCGTATGACCCGATTAAGGCCCAACGAAGTTTTCAGAAAATTCCAAGGTAAAAACAGATTTCAAATTCAAATCTGAATTTGAAAATTAGGTCATCCAGGGCCAGGCGGGAGAATTCCCGCCAGAACACCCCAAGTCGACAGGCCTGTCGACTTGGGAGTCGACTTGGTCTGACCAGGTCGACAACCCTGTCGACTTGGCTCAGACGGCAAGTCTTGCCTGGTGCACCATTTTGAGAATGTGTTGAGTTAGGGGGCCAGATTCGGTTTAGAGGGCTGAGATTGGAACTAGGGTTTAATCCTATGGTCTAAATCACTAGTCTAATTTATAAATAAGACCCTAACCTACCCTAAATCATTCATTATTCATTCTAGCAACTAAACTATGGCAAAATTTTACCTCTCATGGCCTCCACTCTCTTCATACAATTCCTAAATCAATTCCTAAGTGATTTTCCATGCATACAAGTGTTTTTAGACTTGTATGATCATCATTAGCTCGCATTCAAGTCTTGTTTCTCTATTGGCATCTTAAAGGAAGAGTTTTGATCAAGTTTGCTTGCATTTTTGGGGTTTAATTAGTTGCATAAGGGGTTTCTTACATTTGCTATACTCATTTGAGTCCGCATAAGCATTGTAAGCCCTATTCCTTTCATACTTGAACTTTTAAAGTTAAATGTATGATATGCAAGTTATCATATGTTATGCAAGTTTTGTTGTGCAAGTTTGGTTTGCAAGTTATCATATGTTATGCAAGTTTTGTTGTGCAAGTTTGGTTTGCAAGTTATCATATGTTATGCAAGTTTTGTTATGCAAGTTTGGTTTGCAAGTTATCATATGTTATGCAAGTTTTGTTATGCAAGTTTGGTTTGCAAGTTGTCATATGATATGCAAGTTATACTATGCAAGTTTGATATGTAAGTTGTCATATGATATGCAAGTTATACTATGCAAGTTTGATATGTAAGTTGTCATATGATATGCAAGTTATGCTATGCAAGTATGATATGCAAGTTGTCATATGTTATGCAAGTTTTATTATGCAAGTTGTCATATGTCATGCAAGTTTTATTATGCAAGTATGATATGCAAGTTGTCATATGTTATGCAAGTTTTGTATGCAAGTTTGATATGCAAGTTGTCATATGTTATGCAAGTTTTGTATGCAAGCTTGATATGCAAGTTGTCATATGTTATGCAAGTTGATATGCAAGTTTATCATGTTGTAATATGCAAGTTGATATGCAAGTTTATCATGTTGTAATATGCAAGTTTATAGGCAAGTATGGCATGTTATGGTATGCAAGTATGTTATGCAAGTTTGGGTTGAACATTTTGTTCATGCTATCATGTTATGCATGCTTTTGAGGCCTAATGCAAGTATATGAACATATGTACATTTCATATGCCACCATGTTGAACTTGTGGCTTCGACACTTTTATGTCATGATTATGCCAACTTCCCTCTTTCTATCCTTTATGCGCTATTGCGATATGTAAGCGATGGGATTGCGTTTGGGGTTGGGTAAACTTAAAAGATATAAAAACATAAGCTTGGGAATTTACCTATTAAGTTAGGTCTACCCATTGGGAATTTACCTATTAAGTTAGGTCTACCCAATTGCTTGAAAAACTTGTAATGTGTTTTGGAAACATGGTGGACATGACACTTAGAAAAGATAAGTGTGACCAACTCGAGGTTGGGTTGAGTTTGTAGCGTAAACCTACTCGGAACCGACCGGCTTAACTAGTTGCTACGAACAATAGGACCCAATGTGAGAAGTTGGTCATGTTGTACCTTGAACCCGAGGTTAGACCAAGTTGTGGTGTAAAGCTACCCGGACCCGCCCGGCTTAACTAGTAACCACAACAAAGTCTAATGTGAGAGGTTAAGGCGCATTAATTAATTAATGCCTTGTGATTAGGGTTAAGTCATGGACCGCTGGAATACTTAACCAATGAAAACACGATGGGTTGGTAGGGTTAAGTCATGAACCTTGGGTACACTTAACCAACGTGGTACTTGAATGAGTTGGGTTAACCACGTTAACCCATTAAGGAAACCCTAGTTGCGTGGTCCTTTGCACCAGTAACCCTCTTAGTTGTATCATGACACCCTAGGGACTAGGCTAGGGAGGGGCACGATTACTGGGATGCCATGTAAGCGACCAAACGACGGCTGAGTAGGTGCGCCGGTGTGGGTTCAGGCGGGCCATGGTCGTGCACATGGTCCGGAGTTGAAAAAGCAGGCACGGGCACCAGTAGGTTTAAACTGTGCGTGCTTGGTTTGTGTCGGTGGTTGACACCCTAGGACTTGATACACCCTAGGGTGGACCTAGCACAGTTTAGCTACACTTCGTAGTTGGGCCGTATGACACAGACACTTGACGAGATAGGCTTATAGGGAGCCGATCGACTAGACCGTGCTAGTTGGACCTTGGTTTGGGTCATTCATGATGTTGGGCCAAACTTGGGCCTGGGGATCACTTCTTGTTTACACTTTGGACCTCGTATTGGGGTCACTTCATGTTATTGGGCCAAAGCTTGGGCCAAGAGATCAATACTTGTTTATTCAAGTCATGTTAGTTTACTAGTACACCTGTGGTGCAAAACCTTAATCCTGATTATGCGATGACACCTTTATCTACCTTGATAGTTAATCATCATGCTAGTATGTTGTTATCCTTATGTTCATCCCTTGCTGCCCATACCAGTTAACTTTATCAGTTTACATTGATTGTAGTAGGGCTTACTCAGTCTTTTTGACTGACCTGTTTTCTTTCGCCTCTTTTCTTCCGTTTCCCCCCCCCCAGGTTCTCAGGGAGGGAATACAGGAGCCTAGCTTGGATTTTGGATTACTTGCTTGTGGGATTTCAGTTCATGTACGCTTTCTACATGAAGCTAGCTATGGTTCTCACGTATTTTGGGGATAGCACTTATGTATTTCTGTTTTCAGATGATGTTGTTTTATCTAGACTTGTTTATTTGGGAAATTGATATTATGTTGTACCAGACTTGTTTTGAAATGGTTTAAATCTTCCGCTGTTTTATCTATGTTATTTGCTCTGTTTACATATATACATATGTTCTTGTTCTGCCTTGATATATCATTTTGCATGTTTACCTGATTCAAACGCCCCTCCAAAGTCAGTGCCCTTGCAAGAGTGGTACTGGCGGAGGTGGGGTGTTACACTTCTTCTTGCCATGTTCATGTTTTTGTAGTGTACATTTATATATGCACTGCTGCACATACATGAATGTTCAGATATGTGTCATCCCTTGTTATTGATTGTGCATGTAGAATTAATTTTGTTGCATGCTACTAGATTGACTTGATTTTGAGTAAAGCTTGCTGCAGCTCTTTGTTTCTTGCTATCATGCATTGCACATATGAAGCTTTACATACATATATATAGTTCCTCCATGCACTTGTATTTGATCACCACTTTGATTCCTGTCTTGAAAATGCCATTAATGTTGGCTTCAAACTATTTGTAGTGATACTCATGTACATCCTTGATGCGGCATTGTGTTCATAGACTTTCACTTGCCTGCTACATGCTTGTGCCATGTTGAAACCTCTGACTTGAAATTTGAACTTGGCTTGTCACAAATTCATGTTGATTTTCTTTTGTCACTTGAGGCTTGTAGGTTTGAGCAGTTGTGTAGATGCTTAGAATTGTCTCTGACTTGTAAATGGCATTGCATTGGCTTGAATTGTGTGCATTTGTACATGGTTGAGCGTGTACATGTTGAATGGCTTTTGCTTGCTGTCTTGAGCACTATAAACTGTTATGCTTGTGCATGTATCACCATATGCATACATATGTATACACACACACACACACACACACACACACACACACACACATATATATATATATATGTATGTTAGTGTGTGTGCGCGAGCGCGCATGTGTGTGTGTATTTGTATTTGTTGGTTGAGTGTTCATGGATACTTGCAACATACATATGTTGTCAAGCTTCACCTGACATTTTATTCTCAATATATTTGTCCCTTGTTGACCATATTACCCCTGCACAAAACATACGTGTAGATACATACACAAGTATGTGTATACATGTATCGCTCACGTGCCGATTATATATATGTGAGCATTATAGACGATGTCTACCTTTGGTATTTACAGTGAATCGTTGTGAGTATCGCAAGCTGTTTAGACATGGATGGATATATATACATATCAGATCAAGTCATGAAATATGATGAGAAACACACCAAAAATTCTGAGGAAAATAAATTTTTAAAATAAAAATTATATCTGATAGAATTTAAAATATATTTTGTTCTTGATTACTGTGTGTGTTTACTGTGACAAGTAAGAAGAAGACTGGACTGACTGTGAAGCTTGCAGAAGACAGAAGACAAGACTTTAACTTTATAAGAGTGAGTGATTGTACAATATGAGTATTGAGTGTTGAATGTATAAACTGAGTGACTGACTGTATATATGAGAGGCTGAGTGTTGTATTGAGGAATGGTGTATATGAAATGAAATGTATTGTTTTACAGTAAGATATACAAATAGAAGAGTTATGAAATCTGTACTATTCAAATGTAGAAATAAAATATCATATTTTAATATAATACTGTTTGAATATTTAAATTCTTGTGCAGTAGTATTTTATTTAAATATAAATATTTAATTATGTCTGTGATGTAGTAGAATAGTACAAATACAAACACATTTAAAATAATATATATTTATTTGTTATCATCAAACAAAAATCATAGCATTGTTATATACAACAATCTCCCCCTTTTGATGTTGACAAACATAAAATAAGATTTTGAATATAATAAATGTATTTGATAGTGAATATTGAAACTCCCCCTGTTTGTATGCTCCTCTTACAACAAAACACCCCTATATATGTGCATGAGCGAAAAACAATAATTGAAACTTCAATATTAAAATATTCAATGAATATCCACTCATCGATCAAAATCTTAACCCATTCTACCCCTTTTGTTATCATCAAAAGGATACAGAAATTAAAATAGTGATGAAAAATTGATTAAAAATATAATATCGGCTTAAGAGGAAGAACGTTCATCATAAATCTCAATTAATCAAACAAAAATCATAATATTCTAAGAACTAGTGGCAAATTTCATATTGTAGAATGATGGATTTACGATGAAATTTATATAAATGAGGAGAGTTTTAAAATATATGGTTTCCAGTTATTTTTCAATAATATTTTAAGAAATGAGCACAAAAAACAGTAACGGATTTGGACTACGATTATAAATTTAATTTAAGTGACAAAAAAAAATAAACTTAAATCCCAATAGCTATCAATCAACACGTCATAATATATCATAAAATATTAACACATTTCACAAATTAGAAAATGGATTGATAAGCTGGTTTTTACACACCAAGGAGGATTTCATATAAATCTTTATTTATTTCAAATTATTTTCTTTCCTTTTTATTTAAGAGCACACTGACCAGGCATAACCAGATCTTCGATTTTTAAATAAGGTCAGTTGCAGCTTAAATTATAAGTAATCTCTTAACCATGCATGACCGGAGCTTGGATTTTTAAATGAGGCTAGAGAAACACTTATTTATATTATATTTTTATTATTCTCTTGAAAAAACTCCTCAGCATATAAAACCAATATGGATGACAGAAATGTGTAGGTACAGAACTGATAGTGAAATAAATTTCTAATTAATCATATTATGAAATATGCTCAATTCTACTGGGATTCTTGAAAATTTTCAATTACCACTAATTCTGAAAAATAATATAATCACAATCCCATCACAAATGTTTCCACTGTTTATTTAAGATGATTTTTAAAAAAGATTAAACTCTCCACATCAATATAAAATCATGATGAATGGCAGAATGATGATAGACTAAGAAGATGTTCGTGAAATAAACATCAATTTAAAGATATTATAAAAACTGTTTAAAAATCATGAGAATTTAAATAAAATTTCCTCTTGTTATGAAATATACTATAAACACAACTCATCACAATTCCAATAATCAGATAATTAAGCTCTAAATACAGTTCAACTTTGGTTATTGATTTCAATTTATGAATAAATAATCAATAAATGATTTTAAGATTGTAAATCAATTACAAGATGGATTTAAAAAATCTATTGTAATGTCCTGTATTTTTGGTAGTCAAATATTAAATCTAATTTATTATTTTAAATATTGATTTGGAATTTTAAATGAATTTAAATTATATATTTTGATTATATAACGAAGTTGAACATTAAATTTATATATAATATAAAACGAGCTCACAATGATGCTGTAGTTCATAATATTGAGTTTTGAATTTCAATTGAATATACAGGATCCGATATAAGTCGAATTTCTGTGAAACAAGAAATGTTGGGATCTTGTTGATGATAATTTTCATATGGAAGAGAAAAATCCATATTTCGTGTTATAGATTGTTAGTTATGTCTAATTCAAAATTTAAAATAGGTCTCTATGGAAATCGTTATTAAATTATAACATTTATTTAACATATTTAATAGGACTTTAATATAAATTGGATAACGGTTAACTCGAAATTAACGATATTGAGTTGCATAAGTTATATTTGAAGTTGTATATATATTCTGTTTGGATCTATATGATGAAAATAATTTATTATTATTTAATGGATTTATTGGGAATTTATATAATAATTTGTTAATATTATATAAGCCTTAAAATAGCGATTTTTTCAAACGGTCTCCATTTTCAATGAAATTAGTTTCATTAGAACCGTAACGTTAAGTTATTGTATGATATTAAATTACGTGGCAAACTGATGTTGTATGTGACAACAAAAGCAGTAAACGACCATTTATTTTCTATAGTGCGTAATTAAACTAATTAATTTAATAAAGGGGTATTTGTGTATAACTTGAGCAGACGATCGAATTAAGCCACGAAACTAATTCCATTAAGTTCGTATCGACATTTAGAGCCATGATAGGTACATAATTTATTATTTTTGAAGACCGGGTAATTTGGTGTCCAAAATGGCATTGTGGTGCATATAAAAATAGTGAACCGGGGAACGGTCTCGGAATGCGATGAAATTTGTGCCGTTGGATTCGTATTAATTAATTGTTATAAGATTTCAATTTTCGTGTCAATTGGACTTACCGTTTGATCGTGGCAACGATAAACGCCTTAATCGATTATATTATTTTGGTCAATTTAGACAGGGGTATCTTTAAAGGAATAAACGACTGGCCAAACGAACTTCGATTTTAACAAAACAAATTTCATCAAATCCATAAGGAAAAGGTCTAGTAGAATTTTAAAGTTTCAAATTGATTGGATTTATTCTGTGATCATGGGAATTTTTTTTGAGTAAGATGGATGTGTAGCGTGATAATACACAGCCGATGACCATGGAAAATTTAAACGTGTGATTTTTGCATATGATTTATAAAGGACTTGTTACAAATGACCTCGAAAGTAGACGAAACTTGTCCCATCGGATCCGAAATATTTTTTTATGCTAAAATTATTAGTTTCGTCTCGATCGAAGATCGTATGTGGTTGTTTTCATACAATACTTCATAGCGAAGTTTCAAATATGATATTTAATATTTAAATGTCACCTTAGCCTATAAATAACGTGTAGCAGGAATGGTTAAACCCTAAAGAAATTAAACTCGCAATCCATGAATCTTTGAGCTGCCACTAATGCGTTGAACGGTTGTAAAGCCCCACGGTTCTTCTTCGTTAATCACAAAATCCGGTCATTAACTCATTGAAGTTTGAACTACAAAAGTGACGAGCGAGGTGAAGGCTTCCAGTTCAGTGGTCATGATGTGTTTTTGCTCGACGTGTTGGCCGAAATCGACTGTGATAGGCGCTGCGTTCAAATCTGTTTTTGGGGAAGGTAATGACGCCGAATTGCATAAGGTTCTGGGTGAGTTTAGAAGCCAGCGCGGCCTTCGAGGTGACGCCATCCGATCAGATTCCAACGTGGTGATGTGGGTTTTTTTTCGAACCCTAGTGGCCAAGATGGGTTCGTATTCTTGCGTGAAGGCTTAGGGATGTAGAAGACAAGGACGAAAGGAGAAAAATAAGGATCAGCCGTTACCCCCCCTCCAATCAAAGTAATTAAAATTCAAACTAATTCATATTAAAGCAAGTTAAGCTATTATTCATTTAAAAGCCAGACTGATAATTGGTGTTGATCACGGTTGCAACTTGCAACAGCATGGTACTGTGTAGGTGCAAGCACAAAGCAGAACGGTGGAGGTTGGAAGACAAGAATCAGCTGTTTATTTTAAAAGTAATTAGTCGTTTTTTAGTTAAAGAAAGCAACCATCTAAAGAAATAAGAATATAATATAATATATTATATTATATTACTCATAATCGTTTTAACTTGTGCAGAAAAAGGAAAACAACATCGCATTTTTTCATAGGAGTAAAACTTGATCAGCCTCCTATCGGGTTATAGTAATTATTTAGTTAATTATGTATGATTTACGGAACTATTAATTTAATTTAAACCGTGAACTAATAATTTGTATAACTAATGCATATGTAATCAAAACTAGACCGAACAAGTTATGTTGTGATCATGGCAACGCACTCAACATCATGAAACTATTCTGGAACAGAATTGGAGAGGATTGGAATCAACTCTTTTTTCAGTAAATTAAACGCTCGTTCAATTTGACTGAAACAAGCCGTTTTAATAGCGAATCGAATCAAGGTGAGTTAAACTCACTTGGTACTTCCCACTTATATTCTGTATAAGTCGAGTTTTTATTTTTATGTGCTATGGTTGCTAATGGTTGATTGTTTATATTCATATATTGGTTGAACCCGTGGAATTAAACAGTTGTTTAATTTCAGTGAAAACACCAAATCGTTATTTTAACGGTTGGTTCTAATTAAGGTAACTTACCTTATTGGTCACGTTTATAAAATAAACTTATTTAATTCAATGAATTTGTTTGAACTGCTATGGTTGTGACCAATAAATTGGTTGATATTGAATTGTCGTTATTGACTGTTATGAAACCATTATTTATTTGAATTGAATGATTATATTGAGATAACGTATTTGGATACAAGGGAGAACAGGTTAGAGGGATCCAACCGGATTCCTCAAATATATTTAATGATAATTATTTTCATATTATCGTTATATCAGCCGTTCTGACAAGATGATTGATTTGATTGTTGACCGTTGACCTGAAATTCAACATTTGTTTTGTTTAAACCAATGGGCAATATTGGTTGAGTAATTGGCAATATATGGCATATAAATCAATTGTTTTCCAAAATGGATTTACCGTCAGGTGAAACGATATAAATGAAGTTATAAAAATTATTTTTATAATTAAAGAAAGGTTTTTAAATATATTATTTTGAATGAAAGTTTATTAAAAGGAAATAAATATTTATTATAATTATTATTTAAGTTTATAATTAATTATGAATTGATTTTATAAAGTAAATTCTAATGATAATCAGATTTATAAGCAAGAGAGTGGAGAATTACCCTAACGGTTAAGATTTCGATAATTGTTTTTAAGAAAACAATTAAATGGAATTACTTAAATTAATTATATTATTGATTAATTTGAAGGAAGGACCAATTGAATTTGCGGACAAGATAATTGTGTTTTAAGTTGACTAAGTCAACTGTTTTGAACCAAATTAGTTATTTGCTTAATTTACTTTTAAATTAATATAATGGAATAATTTAACAAATATTTGTTTTAATTTTAATAAGATTTTAAAAAGGAATTCACTATTTATTTTAGTCAATAAAAGAAGTTAACTACTTCTATAGTAGTTAATGATTGAAGAAAATTATTATTTTAATAATAATTTAGGAGAGTACTTTTTAATCATTTAAAAAGTAATCGAAGTTGAAAAGAAATCAAATTGAATTGTGAAAGGAGTTTATAAATGGGTTTTATATTTAAACCTGGGTTTTCATAACAAAGTTATAAAAGGAAATTTTAAGCGAATAAGATAGCTTAAATTAAATATTTACTTAATTTTGAATTAAGGGAAAAGGGAATTGAGATAAAAGGGTTTATATTAAACCAGAGTGGTATACCATCGCACGCCGTCGCTAACCGTGAATAGCGACGGCAAATAGGCGTTGGCGGCCGTCGCTAACCGTCGCACGCCGTCGCTATTTGCCGTCGCTTTTAATGTCGTCGCGAGAGGAAAAAGTGACGGAAAAAGCGACGGTTCCGTCGCTCGTTTAGCAACGGCTTGCAACGGGTACTTGCCACGTGGCACCATCAGAAGTCAAGTGGTTTTTTTTGCCGCGAAGCCGTTGCAAGCCGTTGCAAAAGTCATGACCATTTTTGTCCAAAACGCCGTCGCTATCCGTCGCTTTTCTTTGTTGTTAGCCGTCGCTATCCGTCGCTTTTCTTTGTTGTTAGCCGTCGCTATCCGTTGCAAGCCGTCGCAAAGTAATGGCCAACATTCCGTCGCTACCCGTTACTAACCGTCGCAAATCTGGAGCATTTTTTCTGCACTACACAGCAATACCTTTCCAACAAACCTCCACATCAAACCCAATCCACTACCAATCCATCAATAGCATTCCAAATCCATCAATATCATTCCAAATCCATCAATATATCCAAAACATTACTAAATTCATCACAATACCATAACATACCATCGTCATACATCCAAAAAACAATATCATCACCGTATATCATCGTCCCATCATCACAAAACATCAAAATACATCAAACTACACACTACCGTCATCAAATATCATCGTACGTACATAAAGCAAATAAAAAAGTAAGTGTATATACATACCCAAGCACAAGAACAAACAAACTACTCGTCGTCTTCTTCTTCTTCGCTTGTAGCATCCCCGCCATCGTCCTCGTCTGGCATCGATCCATGCTCGTCATAATAGCGTGCAATGCGCTCGTCTATCTCCTGAGCCAGCTGGCTTCTTCTCCAATCGTTCATCTCTTCCAGTTGCTCCTTCAACTGAGCTATAGTCTCCTGCTCCACGGACTTCCTATATCCTCGCTGAAAATCAATAGCCTGCGAAATAGTTCAATTTCACATTTATAAATGGACTTGTAATATATACATGGACTTTGAAGATCAATACACATGTCAATTTGAAGCTTCTATATTTATAATGTCAATTTAACATGTTAATATAAAAAGAAGGTAAAAGAATGCATGTTAATTGAATACATTTTAAATGTAAACTTAAATTAAAAAAGATACCTCCTGATTGCCGAAGCCGTATCGCCTATTACGAGTAGGCGGCTTAATAATAGCATCCCAAATACGATCGCACTCTGCAACTGTAAGCTCATCTCGTCCACTGGACTGCGTCACTCTAGCTGCCTCTGCATCATATCTCTCCTACAATAGTCATATAATTTAATAATATAATGTGATATGAACGAATATGAAATATTTTAATTATTAATAAGTATATTTACCATTACGCCCGCAGCCTTGTCATCCGCCCAATCATATGTCACGTTCCCTTCGTCATCAGTATGCTCCACCGCATGAGTATGCCTGAAAACCTCTGCCATCGTAGGCTCCCTTCTATACTTTGCCATCTGAGTATATATACAGTAATAAAATTACTAAAAATAAAAATGAATGATATGCACTCAATTTTTACGTGAACATATGCTAAAAACTATTTCAAATTTTACCAATTCTCTCCTATGCTGCTGGAATGATTTTGAGCCACCGCGATGTAAACCAGGATTCTTAGCTCTATTTTCTTTATTCCTTTGTGCTACTTCCTATTAAATTTGATACATTATTAAATAAAAGAATGCAATCAACATAAATGTGATTATTTTCATTATATCTTACTTTCGCTGCTTCAGTATCCCAATATGCTAGAAATCCAGCCCAAACATCGTCAGCCATCCATTTAGGCTTCTTCCCTGATGTCTTCGCCCTGGAAATTGTTTCTCGGTAATTCTTTCGCATTTTGATATTCCAGTGTGTCAAAAAAACCTGCATGTCCCGCTCCTCTACACGGACAGCCGCCTGCAAATTAAATTTAATTTGAATTATTTATAGTATATATGAATTTCTAATAATAAAATAAATAAATACTTACTAGCACATCGGCTAGAATGACGTTCTTGATGTGGGGTGGGATACTATCCCAATGAGGCCAAGTCCCAGACATCCTACTCGTGTACGACTGCTTCGACACTTTTAAAATGAATTCCGCTGGCTCGATTTCAAACCCGGTGCTGCGTACATGTTTACATAGATAAAGCATATATTTTTAACTAATTTAAACTGAAATAAATTAGATACTTACCCAGCACTCTTCGGAACAACCTCTGCACATTGCCGCAGATCTGGCTCAGAGCTGCTAGGACCTACACCTGGCGCAGGAGATGGTGAAGGAGTCGGCTGAGATGAACTCCTCGAGCGGCGTCTATCTGACATATCTGTTACAATCATATAATGCATACAAAATAACTTGAATTATTAACATCAGTCATCATTATCATTACATAGCTCAGAAGAGTACACAACATTAACATTGTTATTACATAGCTCACAAAAGTACACAACATGATACATAGCTCATAATTGTACATAACATAACATAACATAGCTCATAATTGTACATAAATAAATAACATCAGTCTTCATCATCTTCGGATGCAGACTCAGTCTCATACTCTATATCATTTTCTTCATTACTTTCAAATGCATCTACTAACACATTCGCTTCATCATTCAACGACCCGACATCAATGTCATCAACTATTCTAATTTCAGTATTCGGCTCAAGATCCGCTTGATACGTTGCTTCGTCTAGAATATTATTTCCATCGAATGTAAATCTTGCCTTTGTTTTAAAAACTGCCCACCAATCTGCTTTATCTTTTTTTAAGGATGGATACGGAGCAAAATACACTTGTAGTGCTTGCTTGGCTAACACGAAAGGATCATACTTATAGTAACGTGATGTATGCCTTATCTCTATTAGCTTGTAATCTTTGTGCACGTTAACTCCAGAACCAGGAACATTGCTAAACCAGTTGCATTTGAATAGATAAATTTGCTCTAAGGGACGAACATAATAAGTCAACTCTACAACTTGCGTTAAGACGCCATAAAAATCTTTTATATGCTCCTCTGGATCATCACTACCTTTGACAAATACACCGCTATTATACGTTAATTTTTCAGCTCCGTAATCATTGGTGTTGAATTTAAATCCATTGACAAAGTATATTGGATAAGTCTTGACATTTCTTTTTGGTCCAATAGCAAGATGTCGTAATCCTTCGTTAACAACACCGTTTTTGTGATCATGAACATAGTCTGAAAACCATACAGCAAATTCTTTGCTGAGATCACCAGATGGATGTTGTGAATCGTATATACTGCAAATATGTGTTATGTTCCTTTTCTATTAATATAGACAAATAAATATAGATGTATATATAATTGAATTGAACATGAATTTTATATAACCTGACAAATGGTGCAACTTCCACACAATTTAACAGAACATATGTGTGTGCCACTTTGTAGTCTTCATCACTTAACCATATTTCTACACATTTTCCAGCAGGTCTTCCGTGTTGTCTAAAAATAGATAACATTGTCTGAGAAGACTCCTGTTCAACGGCTTCTTCATTACGAGGAACAGATATGAAAGACAAGTTCACATCTTCACTGAAGTAATGAGAGAAAAAAAATGAAGCTTCTTCTTCAAGGTACGATTTGCAAATCGAACCTTCTACTCGAGCTTTTTGCCTAATTTTTTTCTTCAAATGATTCAAGTACCTATAATAAGAGTAATTTAATTTATATGTTGGTACAAAAATCTAAGTTGTATTCTATCAACAGTATTGAGTATACACAAAATTACCTCTCAAATGGATACATCCATCCATATTGCACTGGACCTCGAAGGAGTGCTTCGGACGGAAGATGAATAGGTAAATGTTCCATTACATTAAAAAAACCCGGTGGAAATATTTTCTCAAGTTTGCAGAGCAGTACAGGAATTTCTAATTGAAGCTTACGTAAACGATCTATCTTCAACGTCGTTGAACAGAGTTGTTTATAAAACATACTTAATTCTGTTATAACACTCCATATTTTTGTGGGCAACAGTTCCTTGAAAATCACAGGTAAAAAGTATTCCATCATTATATGACAATCATGGCTTTTCATCCCACTCAATTTACTGTTTTTATAGTCTACACATCTACGGAGGTTAGAAGAAATACCATCAGGACATCGTAATCCTTCCACCCACTTTAGCACAAGTTTTACTTGCTTGTTGTCTAGCTCATAGCATGCTTTGGGTTTTTTATTCTCGGCATACAAGTGAAGTTCCGGCCGTTTACAGAAGTGTAATATATCACGTCGTGAATTCACGTCGTCCTTAGTTTTCCCCTTTATATTCAAAACTGTATTAAAAACGTTATCAAAAACGTTTTTTTCGTTATGCATGACGTCAATATTATGCCGAAGTTTTAGATTTTTCCAGTAAGGTAACTCCCAAAATATACTTTGTTTGCACCAATTATGAATGTCCGATTTACCTGGAATTTCAACCTGCTTACCATTTTCGTGTATCTTTGGGTACTCACTTACAATTTCATATATCTCTTCACTTGTCCAAACTTTAGGCGGTAGCATATTCTCTACTCTGTTAGCTTTGAAGTTCTTTTTATCCGTTCTAAATTTATGATTAGGATGTAGAAAGCATCGATGACAATCAAACCAAGATATTTTTTTCCCATACTTTAATGAAAATGCTCGTGACTCATCCATACAATGAGGACAAGCCAGACGCCCGGATGTGCTCCAACCTGAAAGCATTCCATACGCAGGAAAATCACTAATAGTCCATAATACAGAAGCAAACATACGAAAATTCCTTTTTCTCGAAATATCGTATGTTTCGACCCCTTCATTCCACAGTGTTTTCAACTCTTCAATCAACGGTTGCAGATAAACATCAATTCCTTGTGTCGGATCATCGGGACCAGGGACGACAACCGTTAGAAACATATATGGATTTTTCATACACATCCATGGAGGTAAGTTATATGGAGTAACAATGATAGGCCATGATGAATATTTACTACCAAATTGAGAAAACGGCGAAAATCCATCCGTACATAAACCGAGCCTAACATTACGGCTCTCTGCAGCAAATTCAGGATAAGTCCTATCAAAGTGTTTCCATGCTTCACCATCAGACGGATGTATCAAAGTTCCTTCTTCTGCTGTTCTCACGCTATGCCATCGCATATGACACGCTGTAGCAGAAGATGCATACAATCGTTGAAGTCTGGGAGTTATCGGTAGATAATGCATTCTTTTATATGGAACTTCTTTTCCTTTCTTTTTCCTTGGTTTATATTTATCTTCGTTGCAAAATTTGCATTTTCTAAGATAAGCGTCTTCTTTCCAATACAACATGCAACCTTTAACACATGTATCTATCTTCTGATACGGTAGTCCAAAAGCAGACATAAGTTTTTTCACTTTATAATGACTATCGCACATCAAATTATTAGGTGGCATATGACGTTTTGCAGTTTGTACAACTGCTGTAAATGCAGCTTCTGTAAGATTGAATTTTGATTTCATAGTGATGAATTCAGCGGTTACAGATAATTCGGTTCCGCTTGTACACCCTTCCCACAACGGCCTCTTCGCAGAATTCAATAAATCATAAATTTTTTTTGCTTCCTCCGTTGGTTCTTCAGCATTTTCATTCTCATCGCCGCCTGATCAATGGTGGGAAACATTGATCGTGCTGCATCTTGCACCATATTTTCTATCAGATTGGTCGTTGTATTATCGTTCATCATTGTACTATCGCCCTCTACCACTACAGGGTTAGACGTAGGTTGAACAAGCTCTCCATGACGATCCCATAAGTAATAATTCGACACAAAACCAAATTTATACAAATGTACTTCTACTACATCTGGCTTCCAATGCCTCAAATGTTTGCACTTACTACACGGACATCGAATGTCTAGGTTACTCCGATTATTAGATTTAGCGAATCTAATAAATTCTTGGACACCGTTACAAAAATGTTCCTTTATCGACCCTTTCTTACCAGTACGCGGTTGATACATCCAACTACGATCACGAAAATAATCGAACATTTTCCTGATTTGCAACAAAAATGTTATAAAATTCGATCAAACACTTTGTATTAATTGAAATCTTGTACAATTTCATTTACAACTACTTCATGTTTTCAGTTTTTTTTTTGTTTATTTCTTTCTACTTTGACGGCAGGTCTACCTACTTCCCATTACAAATATAATAACGTAAGCATATTTTATAAATCCTTTCAGGTTAAACGGTTCAACAAAATTTCGGCAGCACTTCCCTTTTGTCCCTGTATCATACACAAATGCGTGTACACAGGGAACAAAAAGGAAGTGCCATCGAAATTTTGTTAACCGTTTAAACTGAAATGATTTATAAAATATGGTTACGTTATTATATTTGTAACTTGTCCAATACAAGGACAAATCCAACGAATATTGTATCAGATGAATATAGATTTCCGTTTTATGGAAAAACGAATATTCATATAACGATCATATACAACACTTGTCGGACGGGGCCAAATTTATCTAAGGGGTTCACATAATTAGTCAAAACACTTTCAACCTAAGTTTAAAACAAGAAACACACACATCAAATGAAAAAGCACGCCTTTTGCGCTTTGGACCTTTTTGCGCTTTTTTTGCGCTTCAGTAAAAGATGCGCCTTAAACTTCAAAATTTCAATTTGTAAAGTAACATGACAATTAGTTTTAGTAAGTTTTGATTCATTTTAGTTTAATGTATAAATTATAAAATTAATTTTAGTTACTTTAAATTTTTGAAAGATAAACTAAGCTTTCAAGTTAATTATTTCAATTCATAAAAAATTCAAAGAGTTGAGTAATATGATTTTCATCACATTTAACAAGATTCTTACCGATCTAAACCTAAATGAAGAACTATTTTGAATTAACATTTTTAATCAACATTTGATTACTAAATATTATAGTAACAAAACAATTTTTTTTCAATTGCAAGTGCATTCTTTTGGACCGACCATTCTTGCATCCGATGGGGACATAACAGTGCATGCATTAGGGACATCGTTGCACCATTTGAATAATAATCAATTTACTACCATTAAACAATTACATTAATTCCATTCATTTTCAAATCATCATACCACACATTCTACATACAACACAATCATCGTATGTCTAATTAAACACGTGATAATCATTGTTTTCAACTTCCTAAATCAATTACATATGTAATATTCATCGATTTTACCCTCCTAATCAATTACACTTATTCCCAAATCAACTCACAACACAACCGTTATCATAAACATCCCTCGAGACAACCAATTTCATATCCATAAACATTCAATTTTGCAAACTCATATAAATTAGCAACCAAAGCCTCTAATTAACCCTAATTAAGCATAAACTAGAGTTAGAAGACATAGAAGAACGAAATCAATACCTTGGAAGTGAAATTGGAGGCTTGGAATCGGAGCAGCAAGAAATGGCGACGGGTAGGGTTTGGGATTGATTTTGGGGGAAAAATATAATGAGGAAGAAGATGGTTCGGCAGTTATTATTCTGCAAATCGAGCAACGGTTTGCGACGGCTAGCGACGGCCGCTTTTTTAGCCGTTGCTAACCGTTGCCCTACCCCGTCGCTATTTTAGCTGCCTTTTGTAGTGGTAGAAATGAAGTTTATAAAAAGAGATGAGGTGTTAGAGCGTTAGTGTTAAACTAACGATACTTAATAATGGAATTGAGTAAAATGGAGAAAAGTGAAATAAGGGTTTCAAAGCGGGAAATGGGTAAAATGGTTAGAAAAAGGGATTATTAAAAGTGAATCTGGTAAAGAAGTGAGTAATGGGATCTTATAACCAAATCTAAATTTATAAAATGAAATTGTTTAAAGGAGAAAAAGTTAAAAGGTGATGTTTTTAATAGGCAATTACTTAATTGATGAATTAATAAATAATTGTTGTATTCGAGAAGGAGATTTTCAAAAGTAAGAAGGTTTTATAAAACCGTATTTCGAATAAAATAGTTGAATGGGATTTGGTTTGATATTTGAATGAAATATTGGTTTTTGAAATTACAACTCATTTCTATCTTAAGATAAGAACGTTGTTGATCAAGTTCTGAGAGGTAATTAAAATACCCCAACTTGCACGACTTCAAGATTATCTGAGGATGATATTAGTTGTAATGGTAAAGAAGTATAGAAAGATTTATTATTTCCATACAAGAAATAATAATGCAATGATAATTAAAAGATTTGAAATACGTATAATGAGATTTCCAGAGTGACGGAAATGATAAGAATGGAGAATATACACTTATAATGAATTTCCCGAAGTAAGGAAGATAAAGGAGATTATGCGAAATTATAATGGTATTTTTGAGATAAAAAGGAAATGAAAAGGAGTTTGGAATGGATAAATTCCAAAGAATAAAGGGTTAAATATTATTTCAAATAATAAAACAAGAAAGATTTTGTAACATTGTTTACGAGCGATAAGATGAATTTATTTCCCAATTATAGATAATGAGTAATGATATAGCAAATGTTTCGAAATGATAATAAGATAGAAAATTGGATATGATTACATAATATTTTCCTAAGTATTCAAATAAAATAGTTTTGAAAATAACCCTATGTTAGATAAGAAGCGAAAAGCTATATTTGTTATATTTAAAGATGTAAGAGATTTTTATTAATCGTTTTTTAAATAAAGAGGCCAAGTAATGCCAAGTATTGAATCAGTGAACTCATTTATTCTAATGATTATTTTTTTGATAGTTAAATAACTGACTATCGAATCCATACGATTGTTGGTACGGAAAGACCAGAATCGAATTTGTATTCGAAAACCATTTCGAACCAACAAATACATGGAAGATGTTGATTGAAGATGGAGCATTAAAGACCATGGATCTTCATAAGCGGAAGGATTACTCATAATCTCTGGTTATCTCTCAGAGATAACCTATGATTTTGTCGTGGTTGGAATCTACGGATTTGCAAGGACTACTCGCTACTGATCTATAGGGTGATACCTAGGATGTGGTAGGAGGGTGCCTTCGGTTCATCTTGTTCCTGGATGACTTGTGTGGACGAATGTCTGACAGAATATTTCCAAAGGGATTACGTAAGTTGATTTCTTCAAACGTACCATAGTTGTGGCGGAGAAAGGCCTTCTCTTAACAACTAGAGTATTTTTGTGGACGTCAATTAGTGATATCCAGCGGATTTGACGATGTGACATTCAAAGTGGATGGAGATGTACTATTCTGAAGGATAAATTTAACCTCTAGCCTTATCAACAGGGAAATGGCACAAAATCGGGTAGGTCACATCGTTATGCGGGTCGCACCCATCAAAAGAGTATACGTTACCTGATCTGGAGAAATCAAATGCCTTCGGTTGTCCCTATTATTATAATATGTATGTCATCGATTCGGTCGGCTAGCCCCCAACCGTGGTAATGATATATTTGGTACTCTCAAGAGAAAGTGAGGGGCCGGTCATGTTTATCCTGGGTTGCAAGATGTTCTTATTGAACCCCAATGTATTCATATCCAGAGGTACATTGTCGGGAAGGTGGTCCCGTACCTTGCCAGGAAATCCATTCTCCAATAAGAGCCCGCGGTTTTGATTGTATACTATATATGTGGAGCGTGAGATGCAAGCTTTCCGCTGATTTGTGTTTAGACATTATTATAATATCAGAAATGATATTTGTAACGTCCCATATTTTTAACGGTTAAATAATTAATTTATTTACTATAATGGTTTGGTAATTTTAAATTACTTGGATTAAATTATATCGAATATTTAATTAATATAATTAATAGAATAATAAATTATAAATTTCGAAATAGTAGAATTAGCAATATTATGTGGATTGGATAGTGTAAGAGAATTGCTTGAGTTTAGATTCGAATTATAATAATGAATCTATTTAATAAATGACATTAGAAATTAGAAATTATATTATAATTATAATCGAGCACGAAATGGCGCGGTAGTTCATAATTGGCGATTTGAACTTTAATCGAATATATAAAATCCGTTTTAAGTCAGATTTCTGAAACAAGAAACGTTCGGATGTGGTGAACTATATTTTTCTACTAGAAGAGAAAAATCGAGATTTCGTCGTGTAGATTGTGAGTTATGTCCGAATCAAATTTTCCAAAAGTCGTTATGGAATCCGTTTATAATTTATAAGGATTTATTTATATTATAAAAGGATTTTTAATATAAATTGAATATCGATTCAACCTGGATTCGAAATTTCGAGTTATATATCCAGATATGTTTATTTTGGGGCTATATGATATTCTATGTGAACATCTACGATAATATTTAATTATTATTATTTAGTTTAAATTGTTTGTAAATATATTCATATTTAATTGGTTTATTTAGAGCCTTAGAAAATAGCCATTTTTGCAAATGACCTCCGTTTTTGAGGAAATTAATTTTGTTGGATCCGGAATATTAAATTATTGTTAAATTTCAAATTTCGTGATTTTTGGAGTCAGTATGTGGTCGTACGGGATTTTAATGTGAAAAATAAACAATAATTCGACTTTAAAAATACGTTGTGTGAGCAAACAGACTCGGAATTCGATGAAACAAGTTTCGTTTGGTCCATAGTGTTGAACTGTAGCTGCATGTCCGTTTTTATCAAATTTGGATATTGTATGTGATCATAGGAATTTTTAATGACAAATATAGATAGCGTTGGAATAAAAACAAATATAATAATGAATATTAAAATATCAAAAATTTCCTATAAATACACCAACCATTTTCTAAACCCTAAACAGAAATTCCTCTGGTCAAAATTCGACAACCGCCTCCAAAGAAATTCAAACAGTGAAAACCAAAGTTTGAAAATCAATATAAATTCAAAGAAAAGTCTACAAGTCGTGAAACAATTATATTTAGGATCGTTAAGTGATTTTGTTCAGAGCTATACCCATCTTTTTCAGTTCAATCGCCAATTTTTTTACTGTAAAACCTACAGTGTTAGCTAGGATTTTGTTTGACAAGCAATTGGGGATTAGATCGAAGAAATGAGTGTTGGGGTGGGGTTTGTTGCATCGAGTAGAAGGTGTATGTGAGTTTTTGTGGGATTCGATGCAAATATTTGTCGAGGGATTTTACTTTGTATCATGAACAGGATGATGAACGCATTTGGAATGGTTGATGCGAGTTGAATAAGGTGCATATGAGGTTAGGGAGGAAGAGACGAGGAGAATAATGGAGATTTTAGTGGAATTTTCAGTGAAGAGGAGAAGGAGTACGGAAGATATAAATATGCGGCAATGGCATTTTGAAGAACTGGAGAGAGTCGAGTTCATATATGCGTGGGAAGAGAAGAAGAAAGAGCGGGTCTGTTAAATGGGTTTGGGCCTTAGGTACAGGGTGAGGCCCGGATTTAAATTATTTTAAGTTTAATTTAAATTTAAATAAGTGCGTTAACTTATAACTATTATATCTTTTCCATACGGTATCAGAATTCAGCGTAACAAGATCTGTTGGGATCGTATGAATGGCGGCTACATAATGGAACTAATTTGGAGTGAATCGGAGCTCGTTACAATTTATAGAGAAATAAATTGCCTGATCTGAAACAACGATGATTTATCGTTATTTAACGATAACCGACCAAAGTGAGTAAAACTCACTAACACTGTCTAGTTTATATTTTTATAACGTATTTTTTTAGAATTGTTAAATGATGGTTGATTGCTGTGTGTTGGTTGTCTGGATGAACTGCTAATTAATTGGTTGAGAATATAGATATAGTTATATATATATATCGTTAGTTAAATATTTATTCTATTTATCAGAATATTTTATATAGATATAAAATTGATGTTATTTATGTCGTTTAACATCTGTGAATGCAGGGAAACAGGTTGGAGGGATCCAACTGGATTCCTCAACATTTATGTTACTATTTTTCATATATTGTGATATATGATTGGATGTATAATCTGTTATTGATTATGTGTGTTTGGATGGTACTGGTGTGGTATTTCAAATAGCATAAAAAATATTAGAATAAAAAAGGAATATTTGAAATGGATATTGAATTTAAAATTATATAAAATCAGTAGATTTTATAGAAAGGAAATATTTGGAAAATTAATATTATAAAAAAACATTTTAAAAAAGAAATGGCGAGATAGAAAAGAAATACGAGATATGGATTTAAAAAAGATTTTAAATAGAACATGTTTTTACAGATAGATTGAGAAGATTAATTTATAAATAATGTTTTATAAATTAAATAAAATATTTATCATTTTTTTTAAATTGGGTAAACTTTTATTATGGGCTTTTGGTGGCCCAAAAAGAAATTGTTGCTGTGCAATAAACAAGCGACAACACATACATGGTATTACTCAGTTAAAACAACCAACAAAATCACTTACCCACTTACAAACTCAACTTTCCCAAAATAAACAAAACCCCCAAATCGCACCATGGCGTTTGGCGGCGGTAATCCAATTTCGCATGAGTTCATTGAGGCCTTAGGTTTCGCCTTCATAACGTGATACCCGCATTTCCGAGGGATCCTCAGCTCCAGTATCAGATGGTGGTGCTACTGCTTCTGAAGTATGTTTTCTACTTCGACATTTGAGAATTAGTTTGACTTCCTCTTCATTAAGTTTGTTAATTTCATTCACTGATCGATGTTTATTGTGAAAAATCCTTCTATTTCGCTCTTTCCATAACCACCAACATGCAGATATAATGCTAATGTTGTATTCTTTTATTTCTGCGTCTATCTTCGACCAATTTCTCACCAGGTAATTTATGATATGTTGTAGATTATTGGATTTTTCACTGATGTTGTACTTACTTTGAATGCTGTTAATAATGTTTACTGAGAATTCGCATTCAAAAAACAAATGGTGGTGATCACTTTTCTCACACAGAGGGAAAATGTTATCAGATATGATTCCCCACTTTAGTAGCCTGTCTCTCGTAGGCAGTCGATGTAGCAAGACTTCGTAAATGTTATGAGATAGTTTAGGAGGTATGTGTCTATTCCAAACTACATTTTTCTAGTCCACTGTATTTTCAGCAACTCTGCATGCATTCTAGGCACTTTTAATAGTGAAGTTCTTATTTGGTGTCCAGTTCCATATGTCAAATTCTCTACTAATGAATAAGGGAGTAAATTCAATTTCTCTCTTTAAAGTCTCAACATAAGGCAATCGATCACAACTCCACTCACCATCAGAAATAATATGATTATGGTTAGGACTACCATAAGCAGAAAATATATCCCAACCCAGTCTATCTGTCAAAGATTTTCCTTTTAACCACGGGTCTCTCCATAAACCTGTATCATAGCATTAGCAATTTCTTTTTCACAGTTTATAGCCAATTTATTTCTGATTCTAAGAATAGCTTTCCAAGTAGCTGAAGCATTATTATCAATTGACATGGTCCAAAAATTGGTCTTTATATATCTTCTGCACATCCATCTTGCCCATAGTCCCTGATTATTAATGATTTTCCATGCTTGTTTAAGAGTAAACGCATCTCTCATTTCTCTGATTTTCCTCAAACCAACTTTACCTTCCTCTTTAGGACTATAAAGGTCCTCAAATTTAATTTTGTGCATTCTTCCTCTCCAAATAATATCTACACATACACTTTCAATTTTGCTAATTGAAGCATCCAGAATTTGAAAAGTTTGTAGCCGAAAATTAACTTTTGCCCATATAACTGTGTGCAATAATTCAACTCTCCCTGCAAAAGATAATAATCTGCAACCCCCCCGCAATTTATCATTTGATAAATGGAATATATAAGTCTGAATTTATATAAAGAAGTAAAATCGGTTTTAACACCGATATTTGAAATTGAATGTGAACATAGCTGTTATAAAGGAAATTTTCAATGAGATTATAAGTGTTGAAAATAAAATAAGATTTTTACGAATAATTCTATAAATAAAAGTATAAATAGAATTTGGGTTTGAGATATTGTTTTTAAAATGCTAAATCAGACTGAATTGATTATATAAAAGGAATGTTATTCACTTTTGATGTGAAAAATGGATTAAAATAAATATTTTTCAGATAAGAATATTTATAAAGGAATTTGGGGTTTGAAATAGGAATTTAAATGGAACTATTGAAATTAGAAACTGATTGGAAATTTTGAGTTGAATGGCTTTCTGAGTATCGATCTGATGCTGGTATCGGCCTTCCAAGTTTATACATAGGAAGTTGTTCTCTTACTAATTTACAATTAGAGACTAATAGATGTGGGAGGATAGTGATGCGTGAATAAGGAATGGAAATGTTTTCCAATGTTAATAATGTTTATTTTCTAAATTTGGAAAATAAGGATTTACGAATTTATGGAAACAGGAAATGGGGAAATGAATAAATTAATGGTAAATTAATTTAAAAAGGAAAAATGTTGATTGATGATTGATCGATAAAATTTCTACTCGGAAATAAGATCATTGTGTGTATGAATGTTTTCCTTTGATAGTAAATAAACCGACTATCAAAGTTTTGACCATTTTTCCGTCGTCAATATAGAGAAACCGAGATCAGATTTATTATCTGAAAACCACTCCGTTTGGGCATGTAACGTCCCGCATTTTTGTCGGTTTATATTTGGATATTTAAAACAGTTTAAATATTGAATTCGTAATATAAGTGAATTTATATATTAATTAAACGAAGCTAAACGTATAAAAATATACATTAAATATAATCGAGCCCGTAATATCGCGGTAGTTCGTAATTTAACCTTCTGAACTTCAACTGAGTGTACAAGACTTGTTTTAAATCGGATTTCTTCGAAACAAGAAACGTTGGAATCTATTGAACCGTATCTTTCTAACAGAAGTGAAAAATCAAGATTTCACGTTATAGATTGTGAATTATATCCAAATCAAATATTCAGAAAGTTGCTATGAAATCGTATATCGACCGTAACGGTTTATTTGATATAACTAGATATCGGATTCGAATTTGAACAAGGTTTTTTTGGGACATAGTGATAAATTAATTTTTAGAATTTTACTGTAATTTTTAATTAATTAAATAAGTAACTTTTATTTGGAGTATTTTGCACCCTGTATCGATATTTCGGGGTTTCAAAGAATAAGTCAACCTACTGATATTATTATATTTTTGGGATCGTGGCTCATCGCTGGACACGACCGCAATCTTACTTCTGTCTGTAGCGGCTCCGACATGAACGAGAATTTACGTAACAGATACGCTGATTTCTTTATAGCTAAGCATTGGTGCTGCACTTCCTTCCCATCGTTGTAATGGACAAATAGCCTTAGCGTACTGTACTGCCTACAAAATGTTAGCATGAGTTGTCAAAAGTAAATATTTAACTACGCTAAATTCAAATGGCTACTCAATATTAATCATAGCAAGCCTACCATGTTTGGAATACAAACTACCTAACAAAACAACATATCATTCCACGGAAATTATAAATGTATTTATTAAAATATTTGTCAATTACTTTGCAGTTAAGAAAAGTATAACACAGTACCTACCCTACTACATATTAGCCGAGCTAATCTACCATTTCTTCACTACAAAATCACGCAGCATCTATGTAACTTCACATCATAGTCTAGCTACCTTAGTTATGAGGCATGGAGTGTACAAACGAAAAGGACACAACCCTACTTCCCCTAAATTACCTACCGCGTTAAAAATAAGCAAGCAAACCATACTGTGACCATACCCTAAACTACATGCCTACGTGTACCGCCTATTGCTTAAGACTTAAGCACACTCCTCCTATAAATATGGTACCTCACATTTTCTCTTCAGATAACATAAACATAAGCTGTAAGCTACTTTAAAGAACAAAATTAGAAACGAAAGGGAGTGCATTGTCGATACAAGGAGTTGACGAGTGTGAGTAGGGGACTTCTTCATAACGATGGACTGAGTGCCCGCGCAAGGACTGGGTGATGCCTGGGAGCAAGTCAACGTTTTCAGGCACTAACCCTGAAGTCCGAAAGTTTGCACGTGGTCTTCTCTTCGCAAATAGAAAAGGAAGGCGTTGCATGGTTCATAGGGGAGGGAGTCCACGTCGGAGATGACTTCGGTGATGAAGGCAGGTGATTGCATGGAGTGGTGTAGTTCGATGGGAAAACTGGAAACGCAGGAGATAACTAAAGGTACGGTGAGATAAGCAATGCAATGGGGTGGCGTTTCACAAGAGCGGCAACAATGATGGTGTTTCATGAGCATGCACGGGCAATATACGTGCACAGTACGAACAGGGTGAGAGCGGTTTGTGAACAAAGTAAAATGATGGTTCAAGGGGGATTCCGAGCAGCGCTGGGCAAGAAGTTGGAGGGCAGGGTTTTTCGTGAATGGTAGGTGGTGAAGTTTGCAACAATATGTGTGTGGAAGGGCAGCGCATGGCGTGGAGCGGTGATCGTTTGACAGAAGCAGCGAAGGCATGTATAGGGACGTTAACGGTGGAGTTGTTGATGAAGTTAAAGGCTGTCGACGCAGCAAGGAAAAGGGGGCGAGTTGTTTTCTTTGGAGAGTGAAGATGGGATGAGGAGTTGAGAAAATCGTCTGTTTAGATGGAGCATAGGTGGAGTGGAGAAATAAAACGCTCGATGAAATCAGCGAACGCAAATCGTTATTTAACGGTTAACGCGCCACGGTGAGTAAATTCACTCACTCTGATCTATTTAAAATATTTTAATTATATTTTAATGTTGGTTGAATACTGTGTGATGGTCGTTTAGGTAGATCACAATTAAATTGGTTGAAATATATATCGTTGCATATGTTGGATACTGATTCCGTCAATTTAAAATATTCCCTAGTATGAAATCAGTGTTAATTGTGTTGACTAACATCTGTGGATGCGGAAACCGGTTGGAGGAATCCGACCGGATTCCTCGATATTTATATGTACTGTTTGTTTTATATGCACTGGTTGAACCCGAATTATATTTAAAACCCCGTGTGAATATTGATGTTGAACGAAAAATCAACATTTGTTTCGATAAATCAATAAACGATATCGATTATGAAAGTGGTGACAGTCGACCGTAAAACCATCGTTTTGTTAAGAAGTGATTGGCCGTCAGGCAAATCAACGAAGTTAATTATAAAAATTATATTTTTATAATTAAAGCGAAGTTTAAATTATAATAGAAGTTCTATTATAAATTAGTATTTATAGTTCGTTTTATAAAGTAAGTATAAACGATTATTTATTTAAATAAGTATGAAACTGTAATTACCTGACAAGTAAATAATTTGGGATAATTATTTTAAAATAAACAGTTAATGAATATTGTTAGATTAATTATATTAATCCAATGGTAAGAAGTAGATAAAATCAGTTAACAAAGTTACTGATGGAATAAAGTTAAAGCGAAGAGTAAATGTTTAATATAAATAGCCATGAACCAAAGAGATTTCAAAGTAAGAATATGGTGTTATAAAACCATAGTTCAAATTAAACAAGAAAATACGGTCTGATATATATCATAAGTAATAAGGGATTAGAGTACAGACTTATATCTGTTCTAAGGTAAGAACGTTGTCGATCAAGGTCTGAGAGGTAAATAGAATACCCCAACTTGAACGGCTTCACTATTATCGAGGAATAATACCAGTTTGTAACGGGAAAGGTGATGTCAAGATTTGTATAAAAGGAATATGGCAGCGTATTGCAAGTCTTAGAACTATAGCGATAAAATAAACGTTGTTGATTAGGCTTAAGCGTGGCTGTTATGACGAGATTAGTTATAAAGGAGAATATTACAGCGTATGATAAGTTTTGAACTATAGCGATAAATTAACGCTGTTAACCAAACTTGAGCGTGATTTTTATACATAGCAGCACTTCCTAGGAAAGGAAACAATTTGATTTGAAATCCACGTATTCTAAAGGAAATAAGTATATATTGTTTGTCCAAAGAAAATATAAGAATAAGTTTAGAAAGAGAAATTGGAGAATCGTATCAGAAAACAATGGCAGCATTTCGATGTTCGAAATGTAATTAGAATTAAACCATTAGGACTTCGAACTATAATTCAACGAAGTCGAATGTATTAAAGTAAATTATTTTAGGAATTATAATCTGATAGGATCGTTAATACTTAGCTTAAACCAATAAATTATAATAGGATATGTAATCAGTGTTTAGTTATAAACCTGATAAGAAGTTGTCTTAGAGAACAGAGTTTATAAAGTGGATTGGGAATATAAAGTATGAAAGAGATTTCGGTAAACCAGATAATGGTATTGATTATCTAAATAAAGAGTTATTTGATAAAGGTGTTCAGATTTCAATAATAGTATGATATTCACCTTTTAAAGTGAACGCTTGACAGATTAAAATGTTTAAAATGAAATTGGAAATATTTTTCCAATATAGTATATTATCCAAGCGTAGAAAATAAAGAACGTGAAAAGAATGGAAATGTTCCAAACGTTAATAACATATGTTTTGCTGGAACATGCAAGAATAAGAGCTTATAATAACTGGAAATGTTTTCCAAGAAGTGAAAAAGGGCTAAAACGGGATTTGAGAAATATATCTGGTAAGATATGGGAATTCGAATAATAAAGTCGAATGTTAAATAAAAAGTGCCCGTGATTGTGTGATGTTAGTTGTATATTTGAATGAATGTTGTTTTTACTTCGATAGTTAAATACCCGACTATCAAAGTGTTTTGACCATCGTTGTCAATACGGAGAGACCGGTTGGATTTATTGTCCGAAAACCACTCTGTATAGGCATAAGCGCTGCGAATTTTATTATGCTGAAGACAATTGAAGACGGAGTAAAATGCAAGGGTCGTCCAGTTCCAGAATGGTACTTTTTATTTGTCCAGTCCCAGGACAACTTGTATGGACGAGTGTCTGACAGAGTATTTCTAACGGTCACACCGTTGATTTTTACGAATATACCAAGTTGGTGGGGAGAAGGTAACTTCTCTTTATTCTACACCCAGTGTGCATTTGTGTAATCAATATGTGATTACGGATTTGACGATGTGGCATTCAAAGTGAATGGTGATCATAAGTTCTGAAAATAGACGTAGCCTCTAGCCTCACTACTAGGAAGTAACAAAAGTTGGGCTAGGCAACATGGCTAGTTGGGTCATTCCCAAGCAGGGTGTATTGTCACCGATCTAGAGAAAATTCATATTTATACTTCTTTTCGATTCTGTATCTTCGGATGACGGTTGGGTGGCCTACAACCGTGGTGGCAATATATTCGCGACACTCAAGCTAAATGAGTGAGCGGTCATGTGTGGCCGGGTTGCAAGACGTTCTTGTTGAACCCTGAGTGTATCCCCTCTAGAGTACACTATTCAGAAGGTGCTTCCATACCTTGTCTGTTGGAATCCATTCTCCAATAAGCGCCCTGCGGTTTATGATTTTGTACTATATATATGTGGAGCGTGAGATGCAAGCGTTCTGCTACTTGTATAATTATTTGTTTAGACATTATCATAATATCACTGGTTTTTGATATCAAGAATACTTTGGATTATAGTAAGGTAAAAGCCGTCCATGTTTACGTGTGGGCTGGCCTTACTGTTATCCTTTTGTTTCAAAAGGATTTTCTTCAAAGTAAAACCGTATGGTTAGAATTTACTCACACCAGTCCCATGACTGACCCAGAGTTTATTTTGTTTGTTTTCCCTACACTCTTGGGTGCCCAAATTTGTACGGGCAGTCAAGTGTTTCAGGCTTTTACAGATACACTTGGAGGAGCTCAAAGCAGAAGGCTTCACCATTAGTATTTAGAGATTATTTCCGCTGTGATATGATGTATTGTACTCTGATATATGGTATGTATATACAATACAGTTTTGTAACTCAAAGTTATGTTATATAATACATTTTATTTATTCCGCTGTAAGTTTCGTGTTTATTCTGATTCTATTCAGTTGACTTCTTCTTCTTCTTCTTCTATTCTATTAGTTCTATATTTTCTATCTCATCCTCTGAATTCTTTCTATTAATGATCTGAAATTTCATGTACTTTGATTTGAATGTGTAGTATATTAGTCAGCTCAAATTGGCATGGATTTTCGGGCCTTTACAGTTGGTATCAGAGCTGAAGGTTTAGTGATTACCTTGGCTCTGTGGCGTGACTCAATAGAGATAAGATTAGTAATACCTTAGATTGAGTATGAGTGTATATATATGAGAGCTTATTTGTAAATTAATATAAAAACTGTTTTATATTGTGTTGACTAGTCAGTCGAGTGGTTTACGAATTCTGGTCGAAACGGTAATGCAAACTGCGTCGATAGGTGTTTCTAAACTCTTGAACAGAGTAATTCGACACAGTATGTTTTGAAAGGAGGACAAATGAAATAATTTTACCCAAAATATATTTTGATATAAAAAGGAGTATATATCTTGAGATTATTATAGTACTGATCGTTATTATGATCAAACAAGATTTGTAATTAAGTTGGTTATTGTTAGCCTACTTTGTGAACTAGGCAACACAAAGTCGAGGTGTCAAGCGTTGAAGAACTTTTCTTCTTAGAAAGCATCGGGTCGGATCGGAGAGCTGCTGCCAGTCGGATCGGAAGGCTACTACCAGTTCGGAACGGAGCAGAGCAAAATGGATAAGGACTCAGTTTCAGCTTAGGTCGGGTCGGATCGGATGCCCCGATCCGAACCCCTTCTGCTCGCTCCTCCGAACCGAACCCACATTCCATATCACTTCCCCCCACGATCGCCTAAATATTCGGAGCGGTTATGACCATTTCCTACCCACGATGACCACTACTCTGATGCGTTGTCAGCACTGGAATCCATCCGAGCCCGAGGACGATGGGATGGAAGACACGTGGTTCCGACCCGGATCGAATTCTGAGTAAATTTCTACCTATAAATACCCCGCCCAGAGACAATTAAAGGGATCTTCTTCTTGGCACTTTGAGAGTACAACCACTTTCAAGAACCGAATTCCAGCATTCCCAGACAATCCAAATCGTCATTCAACATATATTTTGAGATAATTGATTGAATGTACGTGAAAAGTGAGTGAAATTGAGTGAATATCTCATTGTACTTTCATCTATATCATCAAGGAAAGTGATTATAAAGTGGACGTAGGCTTTTCAATGCCGAACCACTATAAATTTTGTGTCTCCATTTTACTTTTGATCTTATTTTATTTCGATTTTAGTCAATTTGGGTGTTAGAACCACTTTTTGGTCTAACATTTTGGTGCTTTCACTGAGAACCATTTGAATTCTCTGCTTTTTCGGATTATCGTTCTACTTTTTGGACCGTTGAGTTCAAAGAAGTTAATCCTCAAGTTTTGACGCTTTTGAATATTTATTGGTTGATTGTTGAAGAACTATGGCCAAAGGAAAAGGCAAGGAAGTTCAAACCCGTCGAGGGAACGGAGTTGGTGAAGATCAGCAAAACGCGGTTGTGACAAGGTCTCGTGGGCAAAGCTCGGGAGTGGATCGGACAGATACAGGAAATCCGAACCGAACTCAAGGAGAGAGCTCCGATCCGATCCGAGTAGGAGAATCTGAAGCAGTGCACTCCCCTAACCTGAACCGACCCGAACGAGTCTCCCAGCTCCGACCCGGATAAGTCTCCCAGCTCCGACCCGAACAAGTCTCCCAGCTCCGACCCGAACAGATAGCTCAGCTCCGATCTGATCCGTCGCTTGGTGATGCTGGAACTTCTACTCGAGTTCCTCCAAATGCTCTGACTCCAGCCATCAGGATCAATGATCAGGTCAATCCATCTACGCCTATTACCCAAGGAGATTTTTCGCGCCTTCTTGACATGCTTGAGAGTACTAGGGAGGCTATGAAAATCCACGAGCGCACTAATCTCATGATGCAAGAAAACATGAGAATCATGAGCAGGGAGATTAGCGAACTCCGCAGATAGAGAACTCCATCCTCGGTTCATCACACACCAACAGATCAGTCTTCTTCTTCTGAGGAAGAACGGCCCCGTGAAAGAAGGCCGCTCGAACGACCTCAGAATTTGGAGCAGCTGACATTCGGATTTTTGGGGTCCCGCGAGGACGCTGCACGGGTACTAGGACCCAATGATCCGAGCTTAAGAGAGCCTATGTTGTTACCAATGCGGGGATGCCATGTATTACCCAGAGACCCTAACCTCACCAATCCCACTCAGGGACAAATGCTCCAGCCCCTTCCTCCCGAGATCGACCGGGAACGTAGGGAACAAAGCAGAGTAGAAGCGGCTCGAAGAAGGAGGGCGTCCCCGGATCAGGAGCCCAGAGGAAACCCGAACATCAGAAGGAGGGCGTCCCCTGATCAAGAGCCCAGAAGGAACCCGGATATCAGAGCCAGGGAGCCTGAACGGCCCCTGACCAATGCTGACGTATGGACTACGGTACGCCAGATTATGTCTGAAAGTCGGAACTACACCAATGAAGATTATGGCATTGAGCGAAGCCATACTCCTTTTACTGATGACATCCTCAACTTTCAGTTTCCCCGACGTTTTAACCTGCCACAGATGGACAAGTACAATGGGAGAACCGATCCGGGACAACATTTGATGCGATACGCATGGCTCATGAATGCTGCTGCTGCCCCTGACGCAGTGAAGTGTAAAGCCTTCCCGATCTATTTAGAAGACGTGGCGCTGTTATGGTTTACCCGACTCCCTCCTCGGTCGATATCGAATTTTAGGGAATTAAGCGAATGTTTTATGAATCAGTTCCGACTCCATACCCGAAAGTCTAAAAATGTTATTGAATTATCAAGAATTAAGCAGGCACCGGGTGAGTCTTTGAAGTCATATCTTGACCGTTTCAACTTAGCTGTGACAGAAGTCAGTGACCCACATGAGCCCACCATCTTGATGGCTTTGATGGAAGGAGTCGATCCTGACTCTGAGTTTGGAGATTATCTTTCTGGGAAGCCACCTCCCACGAGAGAGTTATTCTATGAAAAGACCGACATTCATTTAAGACGAGAGGAGGCCAGGGAAAATAGAAAGAGGAAGTCCGGAGCGGCTTCAAAAGAAACTATTTAGAGTAATGTCGCTGTGAAACAGTCTGGAGAAAGTTCCGGGAAAGTTGAGGTGAATGTGAGAAACAAGAGTGGAAACGACAATAATGGAAACGGGGGCAGCAACAACAACCGTAACGCGAATGGTAACAGAAGAAATAGGAATCGAGGAAGTAATCCTAACAAAAGACCCCGGTTCCAGACTTATGAGAATTATTCACCGCTAAACGATACTCTGGAGAACATTTACTTGGATACATACAATGTTTTGCAATATAAAAGACCGCCGCCTCGAGACTCAACGGAGAAAGAAATAGCAACTGGAAAATTTTGTCTATTTCATGGAACTCATGGGCATTCAACAAATGAATGTCAACATTTGAGAGATTTGATTGAGAAGCTGCTACGCGAAGGAAAATTGGATGAATATAAGGCTGCGCCAAGAGACAGGGGGCAAGGAGAACAGGCTCCAAACCAGAACCAATCTGCTCCCAAGCCTACAGCGCAGTAGAAAGGCAAGGGAATTGTTATCAACACCATAGTGGGTGGACCCCACCCAGCGATCCACAGTTTTAGAGCAATGGATCAATACGTTAATGCAGCTAAGCACATAGATGTGGATGAATGTGATGATTTGGAAGATGTCGCCCCTGTGAAACAGCAGAGGACAATGTTTGATGACGTGATATTCCGTAGTAGAGATAATACCGGAATCCAGTCACCCACTGACGACCCGTTGGTCATTACCACTACCATTGGACCGGCATTGGTTCATAAGGTGTTAGTAGACAATGGAAGCTCTGTTAATATTTTGTTTAAAAAGTCATTCGATCAGATGAAACTTGAGTTCGAAGATTTGAAGCCATGCGAAGGTTGGATTTGAGGCTTCAACGGAGCATCGACAGCTCCGATGGGATATATAGAATTGCCCGTAACATTGGGGCAAGGGGAACGCCGGAGAGTACGAATGCTTCAGTTCGTAGTGTTGGACGTAGATTCGCCCTACAACGCATTTTTGGGAAGGCCTGCCCTTGCAGAGTTTAGGGCTTGCATCGCCCCTTGGTGTTTATTGCTTAAATTCCCAACTGAAGCCGGAACAGGAGTAGTGAGAGGAGATCAAGTCTCCGGACGGGCTTGTTATGTTGCCAAGTTAAAGATGTTGATGAAGGGACTTAACATCGAAAGTAAAGGTGCTTCGCCTCCTCCAAGGGAGGGTTCGGCGTAGCAATTAGAGGGATTAGCCTCTAAGGAGTTGCCCAAAGGAACGCCTGAAGACCTGGATCCCAGAAAAGATGAGGAACCAGAGGCTAGAAATGCGACTCCTAATGAAGCGACAGTGGACATACCCATTGACGAAGCTGATCCAACAAGAGTCTTGAAGATTGGATCCCAGTTGGATCCACATCGAGCCAAAGAACTAACTGACTTCCTAAAGGCAAACCTGGACGTATTTGCCTGGACCCACGCCGACATGTGTGGGATATCGCCATCCGTCATGAGTCATTCACTAAATATAAACCCAAAACACCCGCATGTGAAGCAAAAGAGACGTGTGCTGGGCCCAGAGAGGTCGGCAGCTCTGAAAGAAGAAGTGGAGAAGCTAAAACAGAACGGATTTATTAGAGATTCGACATATCCCGACTGGATATCGAATCCCGTCTTAGTAAAGAAGCCAAACGGAAAGTGGCGGACTTGCATTGACTTTTCAGACTTGAACAAAGCTTGCCCGAAAGATAGCTTCCCACTCCCCAGAATTGACCAGCTTGTAGATTCGACAGCGGGACACGAACTTCTTTCTTTCATGGACGCATATTCCGGGTACAACCAGATTCCTATGCACGTGCCAGATCAAGAACATACGAGCTTCATTACAAATTTGGGGTTGTATTGTTATGTGGTCATGTCGTTCGGATTGAAAAATGCTGGAGCCACTTATCAACGCTTGGTGAACAGGATGTTTTATAACCAAATAGGGAAGACTATGGAAGTTTATGTGGATGATATGCTTGTCAAATCGAGACGGTCCTCCAGCCATACACAAGACTTGGCAGAAATGTTTGGTATCCTGCGAAAGTATCGGATGAAGTTGAATCCTTTGAAATGCTCATTTGGAGTGGCATCGGGAAAGTTTCTAGGCTTCATTGTGAGCTCTCGAGGGATTGAGATCAATCCCAGCCAAATAGCAGCGATAAGAAACATTGAAGAACCGAGGAGAATCAAAGATGTCCAAAGTCTTGCAGGGAAAGTAGCCGCGTTGAGTAGATTTATCTCCAAAGCAACGGACAAATGCGTCCCATTTTTGACTTGATTAAAAGGGGAAAGAAGAACTTCGAATGGACTCCGGACTGTGTTGAGGCCTTTCGAAATTTATTGGAATTACTAGAAAAACCACCAATTTTGTCAAAGCCAGTGGATCATGAAGAGTTATTTGTTTACTTAGCGGTTTCGGCTCACGCCGTTAGCACAGCCTTGGTCCGAGAAGAAGATAAAGTGCAAAGGCCGGTATATTATGTAAGCAATAAATTGGCAGCTGCAGAATGCAACTACCCAAGGATTGAGAAGCTCGCTTACAGCCTCCTAATCGCCTCCCGAAAACTTCGTCACTATTTCCAAGCTCACCCAATAACCATATACACTGACCAGCCTCTGAGGAAGGTGTTGCAGAGACCCGAAGCATCGGGGCGTTTGATCAAATGGAATATTGAATTGAGTCAGTTTGATTTAAATTTTCAGCCGCGGAGGTCGATCAGGGGGCAAGCTCTGGCTGACTTTATAGTGGAGTTCACAATCCCAGAGGAGGAAATGATCGATGACAAAGTGGTCAAGTCAGAGGACGAGTTAAAATTAGATCCATGGAAGCTGTACACAGACGAAGCCAAGAACGACCGAAGGTCCGGAGCTGGAATCGTCTTAGTTACTCCTGAGGGACAGTCGTTATATTACGCTCTACGATTAGAATTTTCGGCGACTAATAACGACTCTGAATATGAAGCCCTGATTGCCGGGCTAAAACTTGCTAAAGAACTCGGAGTAAAGACATTGGACATATTCTGCGACTCCAAAATAGTTGTTTGCCAAGTGCGAAAGGAGTTTGTGGCTCGGGGACCTCGGCTTATCGCCTATCTCGAGAAAGTGGAAAAGCTGTTGAGAAACCTGGAGCGGTATAACATAACGCATATCCCAAGAGCCGACAACCAGAAGGCAGACAGGCTAGCAAAATTAGCTAGTTCTGACAACCCGGAAGAGACCAAAATAATTCCAATTGAAACGTTGGAATCGCCAAGCTTTGAGTCGATGGAAATTGAATTCGCTTTCGAAGCAGAACCGGATAAGGAGTCGTGGATGACCCCAATTAAGAATTTCCTTAAGAATGGGATACTCCCATCAAAGAAGAGTGAGAGACTGGGTATAGTTCGCAAGGCCACCAGATACATCCTTCAAGATGATACTCTTTATAGACAAGGATTTTCTATGCCCCTGTTACGATGTATAGCACACAACGACATCAAACGTGTACTACGAGAAGTACACGAAGGTGAGTGTGGAGATCATACAGGAGGTCAGACTTTAGCGAAAAAGATATTGCGGTATGGATATTTCTGGCCCACAATTAATAAAGATGCAGCTGATTATTCACGATGCTGCGACAAGTGCCAGAGATTCGCCAAAATCCCCAGAGCACCACCGACCCAACTCAGATCGATGGTGAGTCCTTGGTCGTTTGCTATGTGGGGAATTGACATCATCGGAGTTCTACCAATTGCTAAAGGAGGAGCGAAATATGCAATAGTTGCCGTGGACTATTTTATGAAGTGGGTGGAAGCTGAGCCCCTAACCAAAATCACGGCGAGAAAGGTGATAAGTTTTGTGGTTAGAAATATTATATGCCGATTTGGGATCCCAAGGACCATTATAACTGATAACGGAACCCAGTTCGATGGTGCCGAATTCAGAAATTTCTGCCAGAAATATAAGATCGACAAACGGTACACTGCGGTCGCTCATCCGCAGTCGAATGGGCAAGTAGAAGTAATAAACAAAGTCATAAAATCCATCCTCAAGAAACGATTAGAACGCGCAAAGGCAAAATGGGTGGATGAATTTCCCTTAGCTTTGTGTGCATATCGGACAACGTTTAAGACAACTACCGGTCATACCCCTTTCTCCCTCTCATTTGGTTCAGAAGCAGTAATTCCAGTAGAGCTTGAAGTTCCCTCCCACAGGGTGACATATTATGACCCGATGACGAATCGGGCACTCTTACTCGAGTCTCTTGATGAAATCGAAGAAAAAAGGGACGAAGCAGACTTGCGTGCGTCAAGACATCGACGTCAGATGGCACGCTATTATGACAAAAAAGTTCGTCTTAGGACTTTTGAACCGGGAGATTTGGTGCTAAAGAGAGTCTTTCCATCCCTTCCTCACCTCGGTCCAAAGTGGGAAGGACCCTTTGTCATCCAACGGAAACTTGAAACAGGAACCTTCAAGTTAACGACCGTAGATGGCGAAGAGGTGCCTAGAGCATGGAATGCCCAACACTTGATGCGATATTTGAATTAGAAATGTTGTACTCCTTGCTGTTTTACTTATGAACTCTGTATAAAGGCACGACTTGCCTTAGAAAAGTCTGTTGATATGAACAAAGAACTATAAAGTGGATGTAGGCTACGACTTAGCCGAACCACTATAAAAATATCGTGTGTCATTTACTTTCCTGCATTATATAAATATCTTCAACTATTATTCCGTTACGATTATGGAATATAAGATGATTTAAAACCTGAAAGGTTGAAAACAGCCTATATGCAGGGACAAGCACAACGACTGTTTGTGCGATAAGACATGAAAGAATGGGAAGACGACATTCTTAACTCTAACTCTCAAGAGTTGAGAGAGAGTATAAAGGACGGGAAGACGACGTCCTCTGAGGCGTGAAGGTGCACCCAGATAAGAGACCGCCTCAGTAAGAACTCTAACCTGAGTATAAGACAGGAGAGTATAAAAATTGCCAGAAATAACGACAGGCATTAACGACACAGAGAATGTGACCCCGTCGGAGAATCGGGGACATTCAGACTACTTGACTAAATCTTGAATAGTTTTTCAAGATTGACTGGGGGCATATATGTATACACATATTTCTCCCACCCTAACTTCATTACACAACTATAGTGGGACATGCATTCTTACATAAGTACAAAACTGAGAACTAACAGACATTGCAGAAAACGAATTATTTTTTATTTACAAATGAAGGAATTTGTACAGGAAAACAGGCAAAAAGAAGGTGCAAGGGCCACCCTTGCAGCAACAATTTTGGGTCAATCAAAGGCTAAAATAACACAAGACACTCCATAATTTAGACTTCGAAGGAGGCTTGGACTTCTTAGCAGCCTTCTCCGCATCCTTCGCCTCTTTTTCGGCCTCCGTCAAGATGCGCTTTGACTTTTTCTTCCCTGAAACTGAAGTGCTGGAATCAGTTGGCTTCTTCCCGGAAGGCGGAGCGCTGGAATCAAGAGAAGACTTTTTAGCAAGTTCCTCTGTAATAGATATAGTCGAAAGCTTAACAACTAACCTTGATCCCGCATCCACTACTGCGAGGGGCTTAAGGCTTTCAAGGTCTAAGTCTTCAGATTTAAGCTGCATGCGTTTATCTTGTTCAGCTTTCAGTGCAGCTAAGGTAACATCATCGGCACTTTTCGACTCCCCGACTATAGCCACCCCAGGGTCTTCCTCATGTCCCCCGTTGCCGCCATCATCCTTTAAGGCATCTATCATTTCGTCATCATGAGGAGTGTCAGCCTTAGACGGTTCAATTCCTTCTCCCGAGTCTATGGGGGCAGCCTTGTATTTTCCCCCTTTTGCCCTTTCCATAGGCTCTGCTCCAGAGGCGGTTCCCTGGGACACATCTGTCTTTTCGGACGGTTCAATACCTACAGAGTGAGAAGCAACAGTTATCAACTCAGGAGAAAATAATGGGTTCTTCATCGATTGCTCAATTACGTGACGAAAGGTAGAGATAGCTTTGACGAATTGAGGTGAAAATGTAGAGATACCTTCCGAAGACTTCTCGACTGGAGTGACTGCTGTCTCCGATGCCGTTTCGGGTATGGGGGATAAAAGAGATGTCCGAGGGATCCCTGGGTTTTCAGGATCATATCCCTCTACTTCAGAAGTTGCAGAGGCAGTAGAGGAAGAACCAGCCTCAGGAATGTTCTTTTGCTTAGCCTTCCGCCTCTCTTCGTCCATAACAGCAGCAATGAGGCGGCGTCCTTCGGCTAGGCGTTCTGGTTCATCATCTCGTAAATATTTCTCCATCAGCTTGTCCTCGTCAATGGAATCAACCTTGAGCTCCTCCTTCTCCCATTCAACGATTTGACTCCATACTTGGACTAGGGTAGATGGATAATCTTCAATCCAAGAAATATTCCGGCGACGGATGATATGCGCAAAAAATTCAATCATTAATTCGCCGAAACCATGAACCTCTCCCTCAACCTCCGACAGTTGTTTGCGGGCTTCTTCAGCGGACTTGATAGCATATTCGACGTTACCCTCCGCTAGGGCAGCCCTGTTCTCCGCCTCCGCTAGCTTAGAAGCCAAGTCAGCGTTTTTCTTTTCCAATTTAGCATTCCTCCTCGCTAACTCGGCATTCTTCCGCTCAAGGTCAGCGTAAGCAAGTCGCGTTTTGGCAGCATCTGACTTGGCATCTTCGGCTTGTTTTTTCAATTCTGAACGCTCTTGGGTATGGGACTCAAGCAAATCATGATAGTGTTTTTGCAGATCTTCAAATTGTTGTTTGAAGCTAGTAGCATCCCGTTGAGCAACAGTAAGCTGGGCCTGTGTATCCTCCAAGTCTTTTCCTAGATTTTTTAAGGCCTTTGCATCGTCCTCTGCGGTTTTTTGCATTGAGTCAGTGTTGGATCTAGAATAACCCTAGAGGGGGGTGAATAGGGTTTATCACAGTTTTTAAACTGAATTGAAAAACTGACAGGATATTAAAATAATAAACAGATCACAGAATATAGCAGAAACAGAAATGCAGAAAATAAATCACACACAGATATACCCAGCTTCGGCAAAAACACTGCCTACTGCTGCATTTCTAAGGTTTCTACTAGGTGATAGAACAGATCCCGCATACAAGACCATGTACACTCGCAAACCCTGCTCTTATTCTAGCCCTACGCTCAAAACCGTAGACTGATCGATATCCCCTCGATCAGATTTTCCCTAGTTTTACAGACGCCAGAAACTGCCAGTTAAATCCTAACTGGATTCCTAGAATTTTACAGACTTCTAGAAACTGTTTGAGTAGGATTACAAAATTGAAAACAAAACAAAAAACAAGTAAATCAAACCCTAGTTTAAAAAGAATTTAAACACCCCTTTATTAAAACATGGCCGACCCATTTAACTCCTTAGCCCATTTGCAACAAAAATTGTCGGCCTCTTGTATTCTCTGATGAAATAGAAATGGCGGCTGGGAATGAGAAATTGAAACTAGGGTTTGCTGAAATACACCTAGATCGATTTCGATTGCTTGTGAAAAAGATTTCTTTGATGATCGAATTCTCTGATGCTCTTGAGTTGCTGAATACTTTCTGTGCTTCAATTTGGGGTTTCTCTTCCTCTGGCTCTCGATCGAAACAGTGAGTTTTCTGAATTTTTTGCTTTGAAAAGCTTGAATGATTTTGTGGGTTTTTCGATTTTCTTCA
Source organism: Allium sativum (assembly GCA_030737875.1). NCBI lineage: Eukaryota > Viridiplantae > Streptophyta > Magnoliopsida > Asparagales > Amaryllidaceae > Allium > Allium sativum. Next base: position 226,103,476 of record CM060919.1, on the reverse strand, counting down.
CTGCCGATGATGAATTGGTGTGTATTATATAGGATTACAAATCCTTTTAATTCCTCTGATTTCACGCCGAACTGATTTGGTCTGATTGTGTGTTGCTTTCCCTTTTTGCGTGATTTATTCATCTCGGCTGAAATGGAATTTTGTTGCCTTGTATATGAACCTGATTTCCTCGGCTTGAAATGATTTGGCAGATAATTTGCGATTTCCACTTTTGAATTTCTTGAATAAATTCGGCCTTGATAAAAAATGGAAACAAAATAAAAGCTTCCCAAAAACAAGATTTTAGATTAATCTGTGAATTTCTGAAGTTTAAAACTTTCCCAAGAAAAATGTTTATATAAATCTGGAAAGTTAATTTTTTTTTTTTTTTGGAAACACATTTGATATCCTCGGCATTGATATAATTTGTTGCACCACTTGAATACTCGAGCAAAACTGGAAACTGATCAATCACACTGTGATTTCCTGGACACAATATTACTCCTGCATGATTCTTGAATCAAATATAAACCTGCCAAAACTACACACATGATTTCTGTCCAAAAATATCTATTTGGCAAAAACGAAAAGCTTTAAACCTTTGTGCTGTTAATTTTCTGAAAACATGATTGAAGTTTTTTTTTTTCATAAATAACATGCTGATTTGTTCCCTTATATGCTTCACTCAGAAAACAAAATTGAATTTCTCCCTTTGATTTGTGGATTTAAACACCTGCGTGAATATTGCATTTGCTATGAGACCTGATATTTCCTTTGACCCTGAACCTGACTTGCCACCCATGCTTGATCATTTTGAAACTGTCATGTTTCACTTGTGCTTGTTGCACCTCAAACATTTCTTCTTGAAAACATGCTTATCCAGTTTGCACCATTTGCTTTACTGTGTTGGTGCTTAAACTAAACTGCCCTGTCACATTGAATCTTGAGTCTGAACTATGCCACTAGATTTCTGTGCCATTCATGTTTGTGGCTGAACACCCTGGTGCATCCTTTAAACTTCTTGGCTGTATGTAACACTTGAACAGTTTCAACATATACATAAATTTGTACTTGTGCCATGTACACTTATATTGGCTTGACACTGTGTATACACTATGTTATTGCATTGAATCTTGATCATGTGTGCACTGCCTTTTTGTACAAACTTGAACCTTGTTTTTGCTGTCTTGCTAGTGTACTTTTATTTGTGGATCTGGAGCACTTTGTCACGCTTGCTTGTGAATCTATTTCCACATGTACACCTCTCTCATTTGCTGTCTGAATTGATTCATGTTCATGTAGGCTCGACCATTGTTGCATTCACCACTGTTTTGAGTTTGACCAGTTGTACCTTGTTGATAGTACACCATGTATCAGTTTGTTTTGCCATGACCCTTGCCATTTCTGGTTTGAACACTACTGACCAGTGTTAGGCTTTGTATTTGCACCTGCTTATATCACTTCAGCATACTTATGCATGTCCATGTCATTTGACCTGTTTCACTTGAACTTGAGCTTTGCATATTTCCATGACTATGTGATCATCATGCATTCATATTGGCTGAACCATCATCTATGCACCATATCTTGTGCACTTTTATCCTTCACCATGCACATTTGTTCCCTTTTGTTTTTGCTGCTGACTCGACTTGGCTTGGTGCATCATGTTTGAATTTTGAGCTGTTTTGTCTTTAGCTCGGCCATTGATGTTTTTCTTTATTGTTTGGGCTGAAATTTGTTTGCATTGAGTTGTTTTTCATGAATGCACTGAGTCGAGCAGGTCCAAGTGGCTACTCCTCAGTTGCGCGCTGATTGGCGAGGCAGTGCACACGTGTATATTTGTACACGTGTGTATATGCAGCCATCAGACGAGTTTTTCTGTCCCTGCACTGTAGTATGTGTATGTACATACACATGTATGTGTATACATGTATCGTGCGCATGCTATATTTATATATATCAGATCAAGTCATGAAAAATGATGAGAAACACACCAGAAAACTGAGGCAAATAAAATTTTTAAAATTAAAAATTATATTCGCATGTGTTCAGTTTATATCTATTGCAGTGTACTGTGTGTGTGTTCATGTATATGACAGGTATGAAGACTGGACTAACTGAAGGATGCTGTGAAGACTGAAGCTTGAAGACAGAAGATGAAAACAACAAGACAGTGTTGATTGTGTATATGAGTGAATGTATATGTATATATGTAACTGAGTATGAGAGGAGCTGTGTACTGTAAATGAAAAGTATATGCAATGTGATGTATTACTGAGATAAACAAATAGCGGAGTTATCAAATTGTACTGTTTAAAAATTGAAATAAAATATTATATTTAAACAAAATACTGTGTAAATATTTGAATTTCTGTACTGGTGTATTCTGTTTAAATATCATACTCCTGTCTGTGATGAGTAAATGAAACAGTGCAGCATCAAACACATTAAAATAATATTTATTTGGTTGTTATCATCAAACAAAAATCATATAATTGTGTATACAACACCGTTATATACAACAATCTCCCCCTTTTGATGATGACAAACAAATAAAAGATTTTGTATACAGTAAATGTGTTTTTCAGTGAAAGAATGAATTCCCCTATTTTTCGGCTCCCCCTATAACAGTGTATGAGTGAAGAAACATGAAAATTGAATGAATTTTCAAAATTAAAATATTTATAAAATATTCACTCATAAATCAAAATCTTATCCATTCTCCCCCTTTTGTTATCATCAAAAGGATACAGAGTTTAAAATACAGATGAAAAACGACTAAAAATATTATTTCATCTTAAGAGGAAGAACAATCATCATAAATCTCAATCAGTCAAACAAAAATCATAATAAACTGAGAACTAGTGGCATATTTCACATTGCAGAAAATGACTGATTTATGATGAAATTTATATAAATGAGGAGAGTTATTAAAATGAATTTCAATTAATTTTCAAACGAATTTTTATAAAAATGAGGCTAAAAAAACAGTGATGGATTTGGATTATAATTATAATTCAATTTAAGTGACAAAATCGAATAATCTCAAATACCAATACTTATCAATCAACAAATCATAATACTTCATAAAATTTCAACACATTTCACAGATTAGAAAGTGGATTGATAGGCTGTTTTTTTTAAACACCAAGGAGAATTTCATATTAATTTTAATTTATAGCACATTATTCCCTTTTTCATTTTATTTTATTTAAGAGCACACTGACCATGCATAACCAGAGTTGGATTTTTAAATGAGGTCAGTCGCAGGTTAAATTATAAGTTGTCTCTTAACCAAGCATGACCAGAGCTTGGATTTTTAAATGAGGTTAGAGACACACTTATATGTTAATTATATATTTTTATCATTTTCCGCTTTAAATAGAAAAACTCCTCGGAATATAAACCAATATATGGATGATAGAAAATGGGGTAGGTACAGAAATGAACTGTGAAATAAATTTCTAAATTAATTATATTATGAAATATGCTCGACTATACCGGGATCATTGAAAATTTTAAGTTGTCACTAATTCTGAAAAATAACAAAGTCCAATTTCTATCACAAATATTTTCATTGTTTATTCAAGATGATTTATTTTTTTAAAAAAAAAATATTAAACTCTCCACATTAATATAAAATTATCATGGATGGCAGAATGATGATAGATAAAGGAGATGGTCGTGAAATAATTGCCAGTTCAAAGATATTATAATAAATGTTCAACAATCATGAAAATCTAAATAAAAATCTCCCCTTGTTGTGAATTATACTTCAGTCATAATTCATCACAATTTCAAAATCCGTTAATGATTTTGATGAATTATAAATACAGTTCAATTTTGGGTATTGATTTCAATTTCTGAGTGAATAATCAATAAATAATTTAAAATTGAAAATCAATTACAAGAGAAATATGAAGATTTATACAAGACATGAGGGATTAAGAAAAAATTATATACATAAACATTCAACGCTTCTGATACCAATTGGTGTCTCAAATGATGATGATTGTAACGAGGCATCAGATACAAATAGAAAATCAATTAGAAGGCCTAAGTAGACAAAACAAGCAGATTAGTTTCATTTATCACAGCAGCAGTCAAAACCAAGCAGAATTTTTGACAATATTTTTCAAAAACAGTATCAGAGCAGCACAGAAAACAATAGCACATCAGACTTGTCAGAGGATGATGGTCATGTAAAGATGATTCATGGTCCAAGATTAAAAAATACAGTTTATTTGAAATCATTTGAGGAATATGAAAAGCTCTAGATTCAATGAATCAATCACACCAAGTTATATTTCAGATTCAAGATATGTGTGAGATTCAATAAATCAATAATTTCAAATGATTTTAAACAAACATATATTCGAATTAAATAGTCATGAAATAACAGTGATATTTATGACCATATTTTCAAAGGAATTTTCAAAATTGTCTCAGACAAGCCCAAAGAAACTTCAGATCATTTACATCAAGTATGAGATATGTTCATGATCAATAAAATTAAGTTAATTTATTTGAAATCACTTGAATCAATAACAAGTTTGAGATATAATGAATTATTCACACAAGATTGATAATTTCTAATATAAGAGGTGTGTGATATTCAAAATATCAAGAATTTCAGATGATTTCAAACAAACAGATTTCAGCTATAATGATCAAGAATAAAGATGAATTCCAAGATGTATCACTGATTCAAGCCAATCCGAAACTTAATGAAATTGTCACAACTAATAAATAGCAGTGTGCTGTAATGAGTGTAATATTTTTAGCCATTCCAAAGTGAATTAGAAGACACTCAACACAGCAGAGGTGTGTGTAATTTCATTAAATTTTCAGATCTTCAAGAATTTAGAATTCTAATTAACAGTGTTCAAGATATGACAAGAATACATCAACACTGTTATGAATTCAGAAATCAGAAAACTAAACTTCAAAACAGTTGCAATATATTTACAAAAATAAATTCAAGATCTGGAAATGATTATAAACATGAGAGTTTTATTCAAATCAAGTGAATTTCCAAACAAATATGAGTATTGCAATTTGAAGCTAATGAAATACAGAATATGAAGGAATATGGCAGTGACAAATAAAAAAAAATAGAAGAAGGAATAAACAAAGAGAAAAAATATTTACACCGATGAGTTTAGAAATCATACCTGACAGACGATGTAAAACAGAATTTCTAACTCATCAGATCTTGGCAGAAGGAACTGTAAATGATACAAAAGTACAAGCCGGCTTGATTTCAAATTTCTTTTCAGCACAGTAGTTCCTTAGCCATCCTTCGGTACCTATGATTTTATAGAATCAAGTGGTCTAACAAAATTTGCAAAACCACTCACAATTTTATTCACACATTTTGGTACCCATACTTGTTTGTATAATAATCCATTCGAATTTACCTTTGTACCCTTTGGAACCCAAATCTGTTTGAATTTAATGAAGTTTGTTTTATTTCTTTTTGGGATCCAGACTTGTTCAATTGGATTATTATAAAACAAATTCACATCACGTTTATGATTCAAAAATCCTTTGCGATTATCAGAGTTTGAATTTTCATATCGGTTCTTTCCAAAGCAGTTTAAAGGATTTTTAAAATCATTTGAGTTCTGATTTTCAAAAACGTTATTTTTCTCAAAGCCGAGACCGCTTTTATTACCAGATGAAAATTGATTTTTCAACAGCATATTCAGAGATTTTTCACCGTTAGAAAATTTAGTCAAAGTTGACTCAAGCTGTTGAATTTTAGTTTTAAGATCACAGTTCTCTTTCATTAAATCCGAACAATGATTTTTAGTGATCTTACATCTTTCAAAATCAGTTTTTAAAACCAAATTTTCATCTTTAAGAATTTTAATTCTGGCTTGATATTCCATGATTTCAGATTCAAATCATTTTTGTTTTTCAGACTCAAATTCCTTGGATTTTCTAATCTCATTTTCAAGTTCTTCTAAAATCAAATTTGATTTCAACAAGTTTTCCTTTTCAGCAATTTCAAATTTGGAATTTATATCTGTTTTAAAATTTTCAAACTCCTTTTGCAGAAGATTATTCAAATTTGATAACTTAGTCTTGTTCTCATTTAAGATCAGAATTTCATTTTCAAACTTTTGAATATTTTTATTGAGATGAACAAGATTGGTTTTCAATTTCAAACAATTTTTGCAAACAGAATTTGAAGAATTTTTAACATATTCAAGTTGTGATTCCAAATCATCAATTTTGCTGATCAACTCAGAATTCCTAGATTTCAGATATTTATTTTTAGATTTGAGTTTATCAACAGACTTAGTTAGATCAGCACAAAAATAAACTAGATCTTCATAAGAGAAATTTTCTACTTCATTGTCTGTTGAGTCTCCATCAGCTGATCCATCTGATTTATCATCTGTAAGTCCTGTTAAGCAAAACTCTGAAACTGAGTTGACATTCTGGGGTTTTGAGCTGTTGTCAGATTTTCCATACTTCGTGTTGAGATTATCCCAAATTTCCTGCGCAGTCAAACAATGAGAGATAAGATCAAGCTAATTATTACTAAGATAAGAGTACAGAATATGCATAACACGAGCATTTAAAACTTTATTCTTCTTATCCAACATATCTACCTGATTTTCAATAATATTCCAATAATCAAAATTAATAGATTTTAAATGTAATTCGATCTTTGATTTCCAAATTAAAAAATCTGTTCCATTGAAAATAATTGGAATATCACTGGACTGACTCTCAGAAGACTGACAACTAGGATTCACCATTTCTCTAGAGTTAAAGAAAAATACCTGCTCTGATACCACTTGTTCTCGCTTTCTCGAGGATTTTAATTACACCCCGGTGGCAAACAATGGCACCTCAGAGACTGATTTCACGTCCTGCCTCTCGACATGGACAACCACCCACAGACATGTAGGGATAAGAGTCACTACTTCGCCACTAGATCATAGAGCGAGAACTCCCTATCATGTTGTAACCTTATACCAGCTCTGATACCACTTGTTGGATCTAGAATAACCCTAGAGGGGGGGTGAATAGGGTTTATCATAGTTTTTAAACTGAATTCAAAAAATGACAGGATATTAAAATAATAAACAGATCACAGAATATAGCAGAAACAGAAATGCAGAAAATAAATCACACACAGATATACCCAGCTTCGGCAAAAACACTGCCTACTGCTGCATTTCTAAGGTTTCTACTAGGTGATAGAACAGATCCCGCATACAAGACCATGTACACTCGCAAACCCTGCTCCTATTCTAACCCTACGCTCAAAACCGTAGACTGATCGATATCCCCTCGATCAGATTTTCCCTAGTTTTACAGACGCTAGAAACTGCCAGTTAAATCCTAACTGGATTCCTAGAATTTTACAGACTTCTAGAAACTGTTTGAGTAGGATTACAAAATTGAAAACAAAACAAAAAACAAGTAAATCAAACCCTAGTTTAAAAAGAATTTAAACACCCCTTTATTAAAACATGGTCGACCCATTTAACTCCTTAGCCCATTTGCAACAAAAATTGCCGGCCTCTTGTATTCTCTGATGAAATAGAAATGGCGGCTGGGAATGAGAAATTGAAATTAGGGTTTGCTGAAATACACCTAGATCGATTTCGATTGCTTGTGAAAAAGATTTCTCTGATGATCGAATTCTCTGATGCTCTTGAGTTGCTGAATACTTTCTGTGCTTCAATTTGGGGTTTCTCTTCCTCTGGCTCTCGATCGAAACAGTGAGTTTTCTGAATTTTTTGCTTTGAAAAGCTTGAATGATTTTGTGGGTTTTTCGATTTTCTTCACTGCCGATGATGAATTGGTGTGTATTATATAGGATTACAAATCCTTTTAATTCTTCTGATTTCACGCCGAACTGATTTGGTCTGATTGTGTGTTGCTTTCCCTTTTTGCGTGATTTATTCATCTCGGCTGAAATGGAATTTTGTTGCCTTGTATATGAACCTGATTTCCTCGGCTTGAAATGATTTGGCAGATAATTTGCGATTTCCACTTTTGAATTTCTTGAATAAATTCGGCCTTGATAAAAAATGGAAACAAAATAAAAACTTCAAAAAAACAAGATTTTAGATTAATCTGTGAATTTCTGAAGTTTAAAACTTTCCCAAGAAAAATGTTTGTATAAATCTGGAAAGTTAATTTTTTTTTTTTTTGGAAACACATTTGATATCCTCGGCATTGATTTAATTTGTTGCACCACTTGAATACTCGAGCAAAACTGGAAACTGATCAATCACACTGTGATTTCCTGGACACAATATTACTCCTGCATGATTCTTGAATCAAATATAAACCTGCCAAAACTACACACATGATTTCTGTCCAAAAATATCTATTTGGCAAAAACGAAAAGCTTTAAACCTTTGTGCTGTTAATTTTCTGAAAACATGATTGAAGTTTTTTTTTTCATAAATAACATGCTGATTTGTTCCCTTATATGCTTCACTCAGAAAACAAAATTGAATTTCTCCCTTTGATTTGTGGATTTAAACACCTGCGTGAATATTGCATTTGCTATGAGACCTGATATTTCCTTTGACCCTGAACCTGACTTGCCACCCATGCTTGATCATTTTGAAACTGTCATATTTCACTTGTGCTTGTTGCACCTCAAACATTTCTTCTTGAAAACATGCTTATCTAGTTTGCACCATTTGCTTTACTGTGTTGGTGCTTAAACTAAACTGCCCTTTCACATTGAATCTTGAGTCTGGACTATGCCACTAGATTTCTGTGCCATTCATGTTTATGGCTGAACACCCTGGTGCATCCTTTAAACTTCTTGGCTGTATGTAACACTTGAACAGTTTCAACATATACATAAATTTGTACTTGTGCCATGTACACTTATATTGGCTTGACACTGTGTATACACTATGTTATTGCATTGAATCTTGATCATGTGTGCACTGCCTTTTTGTACAAACTTGAACCTTGTTTTTGCTGTCTTGCTAGTGTACTTTTATTTGTGGATCTGGAGCACTTTGTCACGCTTGCTTGTGAATCTATTTCCACATGTACACCTCTCTCATTTGCTGTCTGAATTGATTCATGTTCATGTAGGCTCGACCATTGTTGCATTCACCACTGTTTTGAGTTTGACCAGTTGTACCTTGTTGATAGTACACCATGTATCAGTTTGTTTTGCCATGACCCTTGCCATTTCTGGTTTGAACACTACTGACCAGTGTTAGGCTTTATATTTGCACCTGCTTATATCACTTCAGCATACTTGTGCATGTCCATGTCATTTGACCTGTTTCACTTGAACTTGAGCTTTGCATATTTCCATGACTATGTGATCATCATGCATTCATATTGGCTGAACCATCATCTATGCACCATATCTTGTGCACTTTTATCCTTCACCATGCACATTTGTTCCCTTTTGTTTTTGCTGCTGACTCGACTTGGCTTGGTGCATCATGTTTGAATTTTGAGTTGTTTTGTCTTTAGCTCGGCCATTGATGTTTTTCTTTGTTGTTTGGGCTGAAATTTGTTTGCATTGAGTTGTTTTTCATGAATGCACTGAGTCGAGCAGGTCCAAGTGGCTACTCCTCAGTTGTGCGCTGATTGGCGAGGCAGTGCACACGTGTATATTTGTACATGTGTGTATATGCAGCCATCAGACGAGTTTTCCTGTCCCTGCACTGTAGTATGTGTATGTACATACACATGTATGTGTATACATGTATCGTGCGCATGCTATATTTATATATATCAGATCAAGTCATGAAAAATGATGAGAAACACACCAGAAAACTGAGGCAAATAAAATTTTTAAAATTAAAAATTATATTCGCATGTGTTCAGTTTATATCTATTGCAGTGTACTGTGTGTGTGTTCATGTATATGATAGGTATGAAGACTGGACTGACTGAAGGATGCTGTGAAGACTGAAGCTTGAAGACAGAAGATGAAAACAACAAGACAGTGTTGATTGTGTATATGAGTGAATGTATATGTATATATGTAACTGAGTATGAGAGGAGCTGTGTACTGTAAATGAAAAGTATATGCAATGTAATGTATTACTGAGATAAACAAATAGCGGAGTTATCAAATTGTACTGTTTAAAAATTGAAATAAAATATTATATTTAAACAAAATACTGTGTAAATATTTGAATTTCTGTACTGGTGTATTCTGTTTAAATATCATACTCCTGTCTGTGATGAGTAAATGAAACAGTACAACATCAAACACATTAAAATAATATTTATTTGGTTGTTATCATCAAACAAAAATCATATAATTGTGTATACAACACCGTTATATACAACAGTCAGCATTCGTGATTAAAGTGCGGATGATTCTGGAAAGGCTACGCGAATACTTGAACATTTCTGAATACTATTTCTCGACCGCATCTATCTTTGCTTTGGCCCCATCTGCCCACCTTGAAGAAATAGGCTCAAGAGCAGGTAAAAAAGTCAAGTTTTCGAAGTAATGTTCAAGAAATTGCTCCTCCAGATACGCCCGCTTAACTGCAGTTTCAGCATCTAGCGGTGGAGGGGCGGGGAATGTCAGCTCAGTGTCCGTGTGCGTGGAGGGCTCAATGGCCTCCTTATCCGTTCTAGGCCGTTTAGCGGAAACCTTATGCTTGCTTCGTGATTCGGTATCTTTTGGCGGACTCCTCTCCCTACTGCGCTTTTCTTGAGAAGAGGTTGAGTCTTTTGATTGCGGCCTGTCCTCTTCCCGACGACCTTGGTAACCTTTATATCGCTCTGGGTCTGTCCGGACAGGAGAGCGAGAACGCGAGGTTCGCGAACGATAAGGATCATAGGGCCTTCTATCCTCCCTACCGCGATCTTCGCGACGATCATGCTCAATATCATAGGGCGGATTCGACATGTTGCGGCGGAGTTTCCTGATGTCATAATAGGAACGGGACATCGTGCCTGCACAACAAGACAGATGAAATTCAGGATCAATATTTTCACAAAGAGAAAGATGCTGTGAGTTGTGGTGCTATTGTGTTAAGTGCGTCCTAAGTGGTGTTTTCCCCCCAACAAACCCGAGTCCAAAGCTAGACTAGTACGAGCGGGCTCTTTGGCCTTAGCAGGAGTGGTCTCTTCGGAAGAAGTGAAAACTAAAGGATTCTTCCCAAAATCCTCTGAAGTGTAAATAGTTTCGGGTAAGGGGAGATCCCCCAAACCCTGAAATAGTGGGTCATCGGTACTGGGGACATCTCCCTCAGAAGCATCAATCGACGACTCTTTGGAAGACGTTGACCTTTCCGGAGAAATGACATCCTCGGGAACAGAATACCCTTCGCGGTGCTTTTCGGCCATGTTAGCCAATTCATCATCTTGAGTAGAAGATGGAGAGGGTGAAGTCTGAAGAGGTACTGTAGGAGCTCTCGAACCTTCGCCCGTTTCCGGGACTACATCCACTGGGGGAATATATACATAGGGACCCGTCCCGTGACCGATGCTACGGGTAATGGACAGCAACCCATGGAGATGAAGATATTCGTCCTTAAGGACTTCATCAATAGTTAAAAACTTCTGATCACCATTAAGGAGTTGGTGCATCCGATCAAAGAATGCTTGGTTCGATATTTGTTTTGGGTTATCAACTGCAAACAAAAAGAAAAACGAATTAATGCGGTGGTTTGAATGTACAGAGTCAAGATTTAGAAAACCAGTGCTTTACTTGATTTCGTCCACCTCCTAGCACACCCTGGTTGTTGCTTTACATAAAACCATTCCAGCCTGGAGTCCCCAGCTTTACTACTGAATGGTGCTGGAATTATTTTCCTCTTAGGGACAGACTCGAAGTAACAGAAAGAAGGGGTTTCTCGAGTCCGGTGCTTGAAGTTATAGAAGAAGTGAACGTCGTCAAAAGTGAGCTCTATGCCTAAGATCTCACGGTACGCTACATATAGGGTGTACAAGTAAGCATAGGAATTGGGATGCAGCTGCATGGGGGCAATCCGCATTTGTCCTAGAAAATCGACGACGAAAGGAGAAAATGGAGGGATAGCCCCGACCATGCACATCAACCGAGTGACTGCCATATACCCCTCCGGAGGGTTGTGGGGACGATCAGATTTTGATGGCAACAAGGTATCCGCTTTGGGTATCCCGTACTTTAGTCGAATTCAGATAAGTCTGTCATTGTTGATCGTCGATTCAACGGAATCTTGAGGTGATTCCAGTATGATGGCAGACTCAAATTCATCAGGAGCTCGGTCATCGCCAATCCCTCCTTCCTCTTCACAACCCAGGGAAACTCCACCCTCAGAAGACACATTGTCGCTTTCGCGAGTTTCGACCTCGTAGTCTGAGCCCTCATCATCCCATTCTGGATCCGAGGAAGAAGATATGTCTTCAAGAGTAATTTTGTTGGATGTCTCTGGGACCTCCTTCTTCTCTGCTAATCTAGAGGAGCGTCTGGATGTCATGGTCACAAAACTATTGAAGAAGCAATAGCACAAGTTAGAGTAAATTAGCCCGTATCCCCCCGTGCATGTGTACAAACTAAAGTGTTAGCAGTGTATGCAGAAAGTGTGGAGTTAACGTTTGAAAGTGCGACGCAAAATCTTGGCAAAGTAATAAGGATCAAGGCAGTTCTTGATGTCCATTTATGTTCGCAGGGCACTATCCTAACTGTCCATTAAGTTGAAGATTATGCTAAGAGTTGATTGGGCCAGTTAAACAAGTTCTTATGCATTAAGTTGGACTGCTCTTCGGTTCGGTTCGGGTGAAGTCATTGGGATCGGATCGGGGGCGTAGCCCTGCCTTGGACTCGGACAAACATTGAAGCCCAGGAATCAAAGTCGGATCGGTTCGGAAGTAGATTCCCCGAACAGTTCGGATCGGATTAGGCAGTCATGCCTCTCTCCTCCTTTATTTTACAGTCCGACCCGATCCGGTTAGGTAAGTTCTATTTCCCTCTTCAACTGTTTGCCCCGACCCGATCCGACCTTCTGGATCTCTCTTCCTTTTCTTTTCCTCCATTTTCCATACTCCATCGCCTGAACCAACCCCCTGTAATCTCCTTCTTCTTCCTCTTCTTTAATTTTAAACCCAATCTCATCTCTGAAACCCCAGTTATGATCGAACAAGCTAAGACTCCCTCTTCCAATGCCTCGAAGTGGCAACGGAACCACCAACGACGATAGCGAAGGAAGAGGATGCTGTAGCATTGAAGCCACACCCAAATCGGTCGAATTGACCGTAAATTTCAATTGAAACCAATTATCATGAAATTAATCAAGGATTTAAACCTACCAAGGTGTTTAATTTGGAGATTAGCACAGGAATTGTAAGAGTTTTCCTTTTTTGAGACCTAGGGTTTCGGAGCGAAACTTATAAAACGATGAAAGAAAAAGAAAGTGAGAGGAAGATGAAGGCTGGATTTATATAGATACATGGTGGCTATTCGTATCCCCGCTCGGACCGGATCAAAAGCCCAGCAGCACAGCTTGGTCCACTAACCCAATACGAAACAGAAAAAGAAGAGGAACCGTTCGGGTCGGAGCCCGAACCGAACAGAATTTCGTATGTCAACTTGGCATTTGAATCAAACTAAAATTCGAAGAGGAAGATGAAAGCACAAGAAAAATCAGAAGGAAGATTACCTGAAAGGCACTGTGCAATGACAATCAAAGCATGCTCTGTTTCCAACAGAAGCATCCTTTGAGGGGGCAAAATGTTAGCCTACTTTGTGAACTAGGCAACACAAAGTCGAGGTGTCAAGCGTTGAAGAACTTTTCTTCTTAGAAAGCATCGGGTCGGATCGGAGAGCCGCTGCCAGTCGGATCGGATGGCTACTACCAGTTCGGAACGGAGCATAGCAAAATGGATAAGGACTCAGTTTCAGCTCAGGTCGGGTCGGATCGGATGCCCCGATCCGAACCCCTTCTGCTCGCTGCTCCGAACCGAACCCACATTCCATATCACTTCCCCCCACGATCGCCTGAATATTCGGAGCAGTTATGACCATTTCCTACCCACGATGACCACTACTCTGATTCACTGTCAGCACTGGAATCCATCTGAGCCCGAGGACGATGGGATGGAAGACACGTGGTTCCGACCCGGATCGAATTCTGAGTAAATTTCCACCTATAAATACCCCGCCCAGAGACAATTAAAGGGATCTTCTTCTTGGCACTTTGAGAGTACAACCACTTTCAAGAACCGAATTCCAGCATTCCCAGACAATCCAAATCGTCATTCAACATATATTTTGAGATAATTGATTGAATGTACGTGAAAAGTGAGTGAAATTGAGTGAATATCTCATTGTACTTTCATCTATATCATCAAGGAAAGTGATTATAAAGTGGACGTAGGCTTTTCAACGCCGAACCACTATAAATTTTGTGTCTCCATTTTACTTTTGATCTTATTTTATTTCGATTTTAGTCAATTTGGGTGTTAGAACCACTTTTTGGTCTAACAGTTATATAAATAACCAGTCGAAATATTATACAAGTATAATATACAGAATCAGATAGATAAAATCTGAGCTTAAAACCAGAATTGGGAATTAAAACTTTGGAAATTTGGAAAAAGTTGGAAATAATAATTGGATTAAATATATGGAAATTTTAAGACCCTGGGTGAATTTAGACATGATTTCTAAACGTTGTGAAGTATATTTTGTTGTGATTTCAAAATGAAAATGTTTGAAAATAAGTTTTTAAAGTGATATATTATTGAACTCACTTTGATCGCTGGGAAATAAATTCCGATAATGAAGTCGACCATTATCGGTGTTCATTTTCAAGTGCTAAGTGACGGATTGCTACCAAAGATTTTGTTTTGGATTACATTGAGGAACAAGTTGTTCCAAATTCAAATGTTTTGAATCTCTAGTATATATGATTTCGAACCGATTTGAAATAAATCCCAGGAATTTGAATTTTGAAATAAAAGATTTCACTTATGGAGTTAAAATGGTAAAAGTGGAACTTAAACTAAGATAACAAAATTGGGTTGAATTTGGAATGACCCAGAATAAAAATTGAAACAGAGAAATATTGGAGATTCGAGTTATTAATTGATTCTTGGAGAATAAGAATCGAATTTTGAATTAGAGATGGAGATAACTGATTTGAGAAATAAATCAGTAAATGGAATGTCGTAATAAAACTTAACAAGGTTAAGAACTGAGAGTGGAATCGGAGTTGAAATAGAAATTTGGCTTAGTAAAAGCGAAAGACTGATGGGAGATCAACCAAGGATGCTTGGATATGCTGGTTTGATAGCAGATAGCAGAGATAGAGTTGAATGCCCAACAAAGAAGGTACACGTTTATATACGAGTATGAGATTTTTATGAGTCGGTTTGGGCAAGTCGTTTGGCTGTTTGATTTTCTTTTGGATTGGAGAAGGCCCAGGGTGGCAAGTTGTTGTAGTACGGAATAAGCCGTGCAGGGGAGATACTGGCAAAATTCTCCGAAAATTTGAGCTATTAGGAAATTTTCAGAATTTTGAAAATATTCGAAACAAGAAGGAATTAATAGTCAATTGGAATTAATCAGTTCAGTTGAAACTGAAATTATGAAGTAAACCAAATAGATTTTTAACCTGTTTATAACAAGAGATTGTAGCATTTTCCTTATCTTAGCAATTTCGAGGACGAAATTATTTTAAGGGGGAAGGACTGTAACGTCCCGCATTTTTTTCGGTTTATATTTGGATATTTAAAACAGTTTAAATATTGAATTCATAATATTAGTGAATTTATATATTAATTAAACGAAGATGAACGTATAAAAATATATATTAAATATAATCGAGCCCGTAATATCGCGGCAATTCGTAATTTAACCTTCTGAACTTCAACCGAGTGTACAAGACTTGTTTTAAATCGGATTTCTTCGAAACAAGAAACGTTGGAATCTGTTGAACCGTATCTTTCTAACAGAAGTGAAAAATCAAGATTTCACGTTATAGATTGTGAATTATATCCAAATCAAATATTCAGAAAGTCGCTATGAAATCGTATATCGACCGTAACGGTTTATTTGATATAACTAGATATCGGATTTGAATTTGAACAAGGTTCTTTTGGGACATAGTGATAAATTAATTTTTAGAATTTTGCTATAATTTTTAATTAATTAAATAAGAAAATTTTATTTGGAGTATTTTGCACCCTGTATCGATATTTCGGGATTTCAAAGAATAAGTCAACCTACCGATATTATTATATTTTTGGGATCGTGGCTCATCGCTGGACACGACCGCAATCTTACTTCTGTCTGTAGCGGCTCCGACATGAACGAGAATTTACGTAACAGATACGCTGATTTCTTTACAGCTAAGCATTGGTGCTGCACTTCCTTCCCATCGTTGTAATGGACAAATAGCCTTAGCGTACTGTACTGCCTACAAAATGTTAGCATGAGTTGTCAAAAGTAAATATTTAACTACGCTAAATTCAAATGGCCACTCAATATTAATCACAGCAAGCCTACCATGTTTGGAATACAAACTACCTAACAAAACAACATATCATTCCACGGAAATTATAAATGTATTTATTAAAATATTTGTCAATTACTTTGCAGTTAAGAAAAGTATAACACAGTACCTACTCTACTACATATTAGCCGAGCTAATCTACCATTTCTTCACTACAAAATCACGCAGCATCTATGTAATTTCACATCATAGTCTAGCTACCTTAGTTATGAGGCATGGAGTGTACAAACGAAATGGACACAGCCCTACTTCCCCTAAATTACCGACCGCGTTAAAAATAAGCAAGCAAACCATACTGTGACCATACCCGAAACTACAAGCCTACGTGTACCGCCTATTGCTTAAGTCTTAAGCACACTCCTCCTATAAATATGGTACCTCGCATTTTCTCTTCAGATAACATAAACATAAGCTACTTTAAAGAACAAAATTAGAAATATAAGGGAGTGCATTGTCGATACAAGGAGTTGACGAGTGTGAGTAGGGGACTTCTTCATAACGATGGACTGAGTGCCCGCGCTGGGTGATGCCTGGGAGCAAGTCAACGTTTTCAGGCACTAACCCTGAAGTCCGAAAGTTTGCACGTGGTCTTCTCTTCGCAAATAGAAAAGGAAGGCGTTGCATGGTTCATAGGGGAGGGAGTCCACGTCGGAGCTGACTTCGGTGATGAAGGCAGGTGATTGCATGGAGTGGTGTAGTTCGATGGGAAAACTGGAAACGCAGGAGCTAACTAAAGGTACGGTGAGATAAGCAGTGTAATGGGGTGGCGTTTCACAAGAGCAGCAACAATGATGGTGTTTCATGAGCATGCACGGGCAACATACATGCACAGTACGAACAGGGTGAGAGCGGTTTGTAAACAAAGTAAAATGATGGTTCAAGGGTGATTCCTAGCAGCGCTGGGCAAGAAGTTGGAGTGCAGGGTTTTTCTTGAATGGTAGGTGGTGAAGTTTGCAACAATATGTGTGTGGAAGGGCAGCGCATGGCGTGGAGCGGTGATCATTTGACAGAAGCAGCGAAGGCATGTATAGGGACGTTAACGGTGGAGTTGTTGATGAAGTTAAAGGCTGTCGACGCAGCAAGGAAAAGGGGGCGAGTTGTTTTCTTTGGAGAGTGAAGATGGGATGAGGAGTTGAGAAAATCGTCTGTTTAGATGGAGCATAGGCGGAGTGGAGAAATAAAACGCTCGATGAAATCAGCGAACGCAAATCGTTATTTAACGGTTAACGCGCCACTGTGAGTAAATTCACTCACTCTGATCTATTTAAAATATTTTAATTATATTTTAATGTTGGTTGAATACTGTGTGATGGTCGTTTAGGTAGATCACAATTAAATTGGTTGAAATATATATCGTTGCATATGTTGGATACTGATTCCGTCAATTTAAAATATTCCCTAGTATGAAATCAGTGTTAATTGTGTTGACTAACATCTGTGGATGCGGAAACCGGTTGGAGGAATCCGACCGGATTCCTCGATATTTATATGTACTGTTTTTTTTATATGCACTGGTTGAACCCGAATTATATTTAAAACCCCATGTGAATATTGATGTTGAACGAAAAATCAACATTTGTTTCGATAAATCAATAAACGATATCGATTATGAAAGTGGTGGCAGTCGACCGTAAAACCATTGTTTTGTTAAGAAGTGATTGGCCGTCAGGCAAATCAACGAAGTTAATTATAAAAATTATATTTTTATAATTAAAGCGAAGTTTAAATTATAATAGAAGTTCTATTATAAATTAGTATTTATAGTTCGTTTTATAAAGTAAATATAAACGATTATTTATTTAAATAAGTATGAAACTGTAATTACCTGACAAGTAAATAATTTGGGATAATTATTTTAAAATAAACAGTTAATGAATATTGTTAGATTAATTATATTAATCCAATGGTAAGAAGTAGATAAAATCAGTTAACAAAGTTACTGATGTAATAAAGTTAAAGCGAAGAGTAAATGTTCAGTATAAATAGCCATGAACAAAAGAGATTTCAAAGTAAGAATATGGTGTTATAAAACCATAGTTCAAATTAAACAAGAAAATTCGGTCTGATAGATATCATAAGTAATAAGGGATTAGAGTACAGACTTATATCTGTTCTAAGGTAAGAACGTTGTCGATCACGGTCTGAGAGGTAAATAGAATACCCCAACTTGAACGACTTCACTATTATCGAGGAATAATATCAGTTTGTAACAGGAAAGGTGATGTCAAGATTTGTATAAAAGGAACATGGCAGCGCATTGCAAGTCTTAGAACTATAGCGATAAAATAAACGCTGTTGATTAGGCTTAAGCGTGACTGTTATGTCGAGATTAGTTATAAAGGAGAATATTACAGCGTATGACAAGTTTTGAACTGTAGCGATAAATTAACGCTGTTAACCAAACTTGAGCGTGATTTTTATATATAGCAGCACTTCCTAGGAAAGGAAGCAATTTGATTTGAAATCCACATATTCTAAAGGAAATAAGTATATATCGTTTGTCCAAAGAAAATATAAGAATAAGTTTAGAAAGAGAAATTGGAGAATCGTATCAGAAAACAATGGCAGCATTTCGATGTTCGAAATGTAATTAGAATCAAACCATTAGGACTTCGAACTATAATTCAACGAAGTCGAATGTATTAAAGTAAATTATTTTAGGAATTATAATCTGATAGTATCGTTAATACTTAGCTTAAACCAATAAATTATAATAGGATATGTAATCAGTGTTTAGATATAAACCTGATAAGAAGTTGTCTTAGAGAATAGAGTTTATAAAGTGGATTGGGAATATAAAGTATGAAAAGATTTCGGTAAACCAGATAATGGTATTGATTATCTAAATAAAGAGTTATTTGATAAAGGTGTTCAGATTTCTATAATAGTATGATATTCACCTTTTAAAGTGAACAATGTTTTAAAGTGAACGCTTGGCAGATTAAAATGTTTAAAATGAAATTGGAAATATTTTTCCAATATATTATATTATCCAAGCATAGAAAATAAAGAACGTGAAAAGAATAGAAATGTTTCGAACGTTAATAACGTATGTTTTGCTGGAACATGCAAGAATAAGAGCTTATAATAACTGGAAATGTTTTCCAAGAAGTGAAAAAGGGCTAAAACGGGATTTGAGAAATATATCTGGTAAGATATGGGAATTCGAATAATAAAGTCGAATGTTAAATAAAAAGTGCCCGTGATTGTGTGATGTTAGTTGTATATTTGAATGAATGTTGTTTTTACTTCCATAGTTAAATACCCGACTATCAAAGTGTTTTGACCATCGTTGTCAATACGGAGAGACCGGTTGGATTTATTATCCGAAAACCACTCCGTATAGGCATAAGCGCTGCGAATTTTATTATGCTAAAGACAATTGAAGACATAGTAAAATGCAAGGGTCGTCCAGTTCTAGAATGGTATTTTTTGTTTGTCCAGTCCCAGGACAACTTGTATGGACGAGTGTCTGACAGAGTATTTCTAACGGTCACACCGTTGATTTTTACGAATATACCAAGTTGGTGGGGAGAAGGTAACTTCTCTTTATTCTACACCCAGTGTGCATTTGTGTAATCAATATGTGATTACGGATTTGATGATGTGGCATTCAAAGTGAATGGTGATCAGATGTTCTAAAAATAGACGTAGCCTCTAGCCTCACTACTAGGAAGTAACAAAAGTTGGGCTAGGCAGCGTGGCTAGTTGGGTCATCCCCAAGCAGGGTGTATTGTCACCGATCTAGAGAAAATTCATATTTATACTTCTTTTCGATTCTGTATCTTCGGATGATGGTTGGGTGGCCTACAACCGTGGTGGCAATATATTCGCGACACTCAAGCTAAATGAGTGAGCGGTCATGTGTGGCCGGGTTGCAAGACGTTCTTGTTGAACCCTGAGTGTATCCCCTCTAGAGTACACTATTCAGAAGGTGCTTCCATACCTTGTCTGTTGGAATCCATTCTCCAATAAGCGCCCTGCGGTTTATGATTTTATACTATATATACGTGGAGCGTGAGATGCAAGCGTTCTGCTACTTGTATAATTATTTGTTTAGACATTATCATAATATCACTGGTTTTTTATATCAAGAATACTTTGGATTATAGTAAGGTAAAAGCCGTCCATGTTTATGTGTGGGCTGGCCTTACTGTTATCCTTTTGTTTCAAAAGGATTTTCTTCAAAGTAAAACCGTATGGTTAGAATTTACTCACACCAGTCCCATGACTGACCCAGAGTTTATTTTGTTTGTTTTCCCTAAACTCTTGGGTGCCCAAATTTGTACGGGCAGTCAAGTGTTTCAGGATTTTACAGATACACTTGGAGGAGCTCAAAGCAGAAGGCTTTACCATTAGTATTTAGAGATTATTTCCGCTGTGATATGATGTATTGTACTCTGATATATGGTATGTGTATACAATACAGTTTTGTAACTCAAAGTTATGTTATATAATACATTTTATTTATTCCGCTGTGAGTTTCGTTTTTACTCTGATTCTATTCAGTTGACTTCTTCTTCTATTCTATTAATTCTATCTTTTCTATCTCATCCTCTGAGTTCTTTCTATTAATGATATGAAATTTCGTGTACTTTGAGTTGAATGTGTAGTATATTAGTCAGCTCAAATTGGCACGGATTTTCGGGCCTTTACAGGGCATTAGCGTTGCGAATCAAATATGATGATGACAATTGAAGATGGAGTTTATGCAAGGGCTGTTCTGGAAAACCCTAGGTAGAAATTGCCTAAGATGGGTTTACAGAATAGTGTCATCGGCTTGTCCAGTCCCAGAACAACTTATGTGGAATAATGTCTGATAGAGTATATTTAATAGATCACATAAGTTGATCTTTTCAAACGTATTTATGTTTGGTGGCAGAGAAATTCGTTTCACTTAGCTGTATACCCATTGTATTTTTGGAGAAATCAATTTGTGATTCGGTGGGTATGATGATGTGACATTCAAAGTAAATAAAGATGTGATCTGTACGTTATGACCTTTAGCCTCACAACTAGGAAATGGTATAAAATAGGGTAGGTCGCATGGCTAAGTGGATAGCTGCCAATTAAGGTGTATTATCACCTGATCTAGAGAAAATCCATTTACTTCTATGATCTATTTTGATGTTGCCCCTTTCGGGAAGAAGATGCAAATCTCAACCGTTGGTGATAATACATTCGGTACACTCAAGCAAAATGAGTGATCGGTCATGTTTAGCCTGGGTTATAAGATGTTCTTGTTGAACCCGGTGTATTCATTTCTAGAGATACACTATCGAAAGGTGGTCCCATACCTTGCCAGCTGGAATCCATTACCCAATAAGCGCTTGCGGTTTCTGATTATATATTATATATGTAGAACGTGAGATGAAAGCGTTCCACTAAATTGCTATTTATTTGATTTAGACATTATTATAATATCGAAAGTGTATGGATTTTAAAAGAAATGTTTTAGGTTATCGTAAGGTAAAAACCATCCGTGTTTATGTGTGGATTGAGGATTGGTCTTATGATTATACTTTCTTTTAAAAGGATTTTAAAAATTAAACAAATAATTGTTGTTTACTCACACCAGTCACATGGCTGACCCAGAGTTTATTTTGTTTTGTTTTCCCTAAACTCTTGGGTGCCCAATTTTGTACGGGCAGTCAAGTAGTCGGGAATTTACAGGTATACTTGGAGAGCTGGAGCAGTAGGCTTCAGGATTATATAGCTATTGTTTATTTCCGCTGTGTTGCACTCCGATAATGGTAATATATACCGGTTTTGTTTCAAAGTTATGTTATATAATATATATATTTGTTCCGCTGTGAGACTCGTGTTTACTCTGATGTTGTAGTGATCTTCTTCTTCTATTCTAAATTTCTTACTTTCTATTTCTTACCCTCTAACTTCTTTCTATGGACGTTCTGGTATTTTCGATTCTTGAATAGTTGACATCGTGTTGTGTGTCGATTTTCGGGTTGAGAATCTGTCGGGTCGTTAAAGTGGTATCAGAGCTGAAGGTTGGTATATATACGAGCGTGTATTTGTTATTTGATATTGTTTTATATTATGGAGATTTATTGATTGAGTTGTTAATGAGTTCTGGTCGATCAGTTTGATCCACTGCATTGGTAGGGGTTTCTAAACACTCGAGTACGATGAACCGACACAGTATGTTTTGAAAGAGGGTAAATGAAATAATTTTATCTAAATTGTAATTCGATATAAAGAAAATAATTATCTTAAGATTATTATAATATATTTGATGTGTTGGTTACTATTATAATCAAATAAGATTATAATTGAGATGGTTATAGAAAAACCAATCAGATTTCATATAAGTGTGATATATTAAATTTGATGAATTAAATCTGCAATTAAAATCAGAATTGGAATTAAAATTCCTAAAAGTTGGAAAAATGTTCATAAATGGATTTTGATTCAATATATGAGAATTTAAAAATCCTGGGAGATTTTAAATTGTTTTACAAGCATTGTGAATGATATTTTGAAATGTATTTCAAAATGGAAGTGTATAGAAATGGTTTTAAAAAGTGAAATAGTATTGAACTCACTTCAGTCGCTGGAAAATAATTCCGATAATGATCAGGACATCATCGGTGTTCATTTTCGAGTTTGTAAGTGATGAATTACTACAAAAGATATTGTTTTCGGAAATGTTTTGAGAAAACAAGTCGTTTTGAATATTGAAAAAAGATATTTGATTTTAGAAAAGCTAAGTTATTTAAAACTCCCAGGAAGAGATTATTTGAGTTAAAAACAAATTAAATAGAAGGAAGTAAACTGAATTTGGATTAAAGCAAGTTAAGTGGAAATTGAATCGAATTGAAATAAAATGATATCGAATAAAATTGAATTGTGAGATAGGAATCTGAAATAGCACTAGATTGGTGGATTAAGAGTTTGGAATCGAGAATAAACTTGAGTTTGAAATGAGTTTTGGTTTGGATATAAGCAAATAGCTATGTTGAGGATAAATTGATTGGAGGTTGGTTGGGAGAACATTTGTATATGTTGAGTTGGTAGCAGATGGAAAGGATATAACTATATGCCTGACAAAAAGGTACAAGTTTATTTTTATATGAGTTTGGGGATTTTATGAGCCGATTTGGCAAACCGCTTGACTGTTTGGTTTTCTTTTGGATTGGAGAAGGCCTAGAGAGGCGAGTTGTGGTTGTAATGATTGAGACGTACAAAGGAGACAATGGCGAAATTTTCTGAAAATTTAAGGTGTTAGGAAATTTTCAGAATTTTTGAAAATTTTAGTTATTCGGAATGAGTTAATATTTTAATTAAAATAATTTGGTTCAAGTGTAAATGAAGTTAAAGAAGTAAACAAATAATATTAACCCAGTTAATAGGGTTTGTTTTCTACCTTAGTAATTTCGGGGACGAAATTCTTTTAAGAGGGTAAAAATGTAACGTCCCGTATTTTTAACGGTCGAATAATTAATATATTTAATTATTTAATATAATGGTTAGGTAATTTTAAACGACTTGGATTAAATTATATTGAATATTTAATTAATAGAATAATAAATTCTGAAATAGCCGGAAATAGTAGAATTGGCAATATTGTGTGAATTGGATAGTGTAAGAGATTTGGTTGAGTTTAGATTCAAATTATAATAACGAATCTATTTAATAACAGCGTTAGAACGTATAAATTATATTATAATTGAGCTCGAAATGGCATGGTAGTTCGTAATTTGGTGATTTGAACTTCAATTGAATAGACAGAATCCATTTTAAGTCGGATTTCTGTGAAACAAGAAATGTTCGGATCTGGTGAACTATATTTTTCTAATAGAAGAGAAAAATTGAGATTTCGTCATGTAGATTGTGAGTTATGTCCAAATCAATTTTCCAAAAGTCGCTATGGATTTCGTTTATAATTTATAACGATTTATTTATATTATAAAAGGATTTTTAATATAAATTAAATATCGATTTAACCTGGATTTGAAATATCGAGTTATATATTCAGATATGTTTATTTTGGGGATATATGATGTTCTATGTGAATATATACAATAATATTTAATTATTATTATTTAATTTAAACTATTTTTAAATATTTTAATTGGTTTATTTAAAGCCTTAGAAAATAGCCATTTTTGCAAACGGCCTCCGTTTTCGATGAAATTAATTTTGTTGGATCTGGAATGTTAAATTATTGTTAAATTTCAAATTTCATGATTATTGGAGTCAGTATGTGGCCGTACGGGATTTTAATGTGAAAAATAATCAATAATTTGACTTTAAAAATACGTTGTGTGAGCAAACAGACACGGAATTTGACGAAACAAATTTCCTTGGGTCCATAGTGTCGAACTGTAGCTGCATGTCCATTTTTATTGAATTTGGATATTGTATGTGATCATAGAAATTTTTAATGAAAAATATAAACAGCGTTGGACTAAAAATAAATATAATAATGAATATAAACATATTAAAATTTTCCTATAAATACACCAACCATTTTCTAAACCCTAAACCGAAATTCCTTTGGTCAAAATTCGACAGCCGCCTCCAAAGGAATTCAAACAGTGAAAACCAAAGTTTGAAAACAAATATAAATTCAAAGAAAAATCTACAAATCGTGAGGCAATTATATTTAGGATCGTTAAGTGATTTTGTTCAGGGATATACCCATTTTTTCAGTTCGATCGCCAATTGTTTTACTGTAAGACCTATAGTGGTAGTTAGGGTTCGGTTTGACAAGTGATTGGGGACTAGATCGAAGAAATGAGTGTTGGGGCGGGGTTTGTTGCGTCGATTAGGAGGTGTATGCGAGTTTTTACGGGATTCGATGCAAATATTTGTCCAGGGATTTTACTGTGTATCGTGAACAGGCTGATGAACGCATTTGGAATGGTTGATGCGAGTTGAGTACGGTGCATATGAGGTTGGAGAGGAAGAGACGAGGAGAATAATGGAGTTTTTTTTGTGGAATTTTAAGTGAAGAGGAGAAGGAGTACAAAAGGTATAAAGATGCGATAATGGCAATTCGAAGAACTGGAGAGAGTCCGGTTCGTATATGTTAGGAAAGAGAAGAAGAAAGAGCAGGTCTGTTTAATTGAAAATGGGTTTGGGACTTTTGTACGGTGTGAGGCCCGGATTTAAATTATTTTAAGTTTAATTTAAATTTAAATAAGTGCGTTAACTTATAACTATTATATCTTTTCCGTACGGTATCAGAATTCAGCGAAACAAGATCCGTTGGAATCGTGTGAACTGCGGCTACACAGTGGAACTGATTTGGAGTGAATTGGAGTTCATTACAATTTATAGTGAAATAAATTGCCTGATCTGAATCAACGACGGTTTATCGTTATTTAACGATAACCGACAAAAGTGAGTAAAACTCACTAACTCTGCCCATTTTATATTTTTATAACGTATTTTTTTATAATTTATAAATGATGGTTGATTGCTATGTGTTGGTTGTCTGGATGAACTGCTAATTAATTGGTTGAGAATATGGATATTGTTATATATATATATGTATGTATGTATGTATGTATGTATGTATGTATCGTTAATTAAATATTGATTCTGTTTATCAGAATATTTTATATAGATATAAAATTGATGTTATTTATGTCGTTTAACATATGTGAATGCAGGGACACAGGTCGGAGGGATCCAACTGTATTCCTCAACATTTATGTTACTATTTTTCATACATTGTGATATGTGATTGGGTGTATGTTAACATCAAAAGCTGGTCACAAGTGACTATCAACCCCAATCGGCGAATGACACACGAATGATGATTATGGAGTGCAAAATATAAAGGGAATAGGAAACACACAAGGCTTTTTATAGTGGTTCGGCAAAAGACGGTGCATACGCCCACTTTATATGTATTTATTTTCTTTTGATTACAAGTACAAAGCTTTTTCTGTTTTAAGAAAGAAGGGAAGATGGCCATTTTTTGAGTCAGCCGTGAGATTCGGGGAACTTAAGAGTAGTGTGTTCCAAGAGAAACTTTAAGAATCTGAAATCTAGCCGAAGTCCCTTTCCTCTTTGAGCTTTGAGGTACTTATAAGGGAAATAATGGGCTGAGCAGGACGCCACGTGGCCTTCCTCTTTTTTGGAACTCGGACACGCGGAGCTCGATTATTGGTAGCAATAGTGGCGGTAGGACCCATTCCACTGCTCATTAATAGTATCCTCGGAAATAATGGCTTATGTGCCATTCGAGGTGAGTTTGTGTCAAAAGTTGAGCTCTATTCGGATATGGTTGACCACCTTTATTGCCTTAAAAGTCGTGTTGAGATTTGAATTACTCAGCTGGATATTTCTTGGCAAGCCCGATATATTTGGTTGATGCGCCTTTAACGGAAGTGGTTTACTCAGTTAACTGGGAAGAACGATTCTTCTGGAGTAAGTTATCAGCTGGTAGAAACTGGCTCGGGACGATGTTTGATTATTCTAGACCGAGCTTTGGCTGGGCTTCTTGGAGCGTGAATTATCCAAATTGGTTGTTTGCGCATTTCTATAGATTGGGCTTCGATCTGATCCATGGCAGCTTTCGCCAAAAAGATGGTTAACACTTTGCCCCTCAGAATACTTCTTCTTTTGCAGAGGGAGGTGTGTTCTGAAATATGATCCGAAGCATAATTGCTCGAGCAGCTACGGTAACACCGGAAAATATTAAGGTCGAAAATCCGACAGTTCTGATGGTTGCATTAAGGCCGGAAAACCGACGACCGAAGTACATCATATTAAGGCCAGAAAACAGACAATCATCGAGAACCGTATTAAGGCCGAGACGATGATCACTGACTTTGGTTGTGAGATTTAATTCCAGCAAAGGTAAAATAAGCCATTCTCGGTTTGAAGAAGGCGCTAGTCTCGATGAGTCAAGCATTGAATATACCCGACCTAGAGTCATGGGTGAACATTTATTTCACTTGGCTTTGAGGGGTGGCGAGTATTAACCATACTCGGCTTACAGAGGCGGCGAGTATTAACCATACTCGGCTTACTGAGGTGGCGAGTATTAACCATACTCGGCTTATGGCAAGTGTTTTTTTATGCTCAACTCATGTAAGTTTTTATGCCCAGCAAGCGATAAATGCTCTTAGTCCAGAAAAGGGAGGCAAGTATAATCCATACTCGGCTTAAAGAGGTGGCGAGCATTAACCATACTCGGCTTAAAGAGGTGGCGAGCATTAACCATTAACCATACTCGGCTTAAATCATCCAAATATAATCCATGTTTGCAAATGAAAGTTCATCATTAAGGAACTATTACAAAGAAAGTAAATTCTAGGAGGACAACAGTTGATCCCATAACATTCCTAAGAGCTAAATCTTAACCCCATAAATGTGTACATCAAAGTGTCTGTTTTATTGAATACATCAGAAAAGAAATTTAAACTTAATTAATAATAATGTCGCGAGTGCTAGTCTCAGGGTCCTTTCCGTTTCTAGGGGCTCGAGGACCGGCCTGAGGAGCTTGGGCAAAAGATCGCAGCGGCAAGGCCGGGGCACTTTTCTTAACATATTCGAGAAGCTCTCCTCATCTGACTCGATCCTCGATTAGATCGCGCAGATGCCGACATTCATTGTGCTATGTCCAGCGATGTTGTGGAATATGCAATGTTTGCCGGAATCGAGCTCCATCTGGGTTGGTTCTCGTCGAGGTAATCTTGGAAGAGGCAGGGACCCTCGTATGTCATGGTAGATATCAAGCAGAGAAGAGTTGAGCTTGGTGTACTGATTGTACTTATTTTCATTTCGAGGCCGCACGTTGCATCTGTTCTTTTCGGGGGCCTTTCTTCTTCCTTTGTTCTAGCCATTGGTGTTGGATGGACCTTCTTGTTTGGTGGCTAAGACTTCGAGGCTCTCCATCTCAATATTGGCATCTTCTTGCCGGAGGAATCGCTCGGCCTCAGCATAGAAATCATCTATACCCTTAGGAGGATCTCTATTTAAAGAGATTAAGAATTCTGGTCGATTTTGAACTCCTGCAATGGCGGCCATTTGCACCATCGATGGCTCAAGTCGATCGACTGATGCTACGGCTGCGTTGAACCTTTCGAGGAAGGATCGAAGTGTTTCTCCTGATCGCTGCTTAATGGTGGACAGGAACATAACACTCTTTGGTCGGGAGATATGTACTCTAAACTGTTCAATGAAGTGGGTGACCAGCGTATTCCAGCTGCCGATTGACTCCGTTGTAAGCTGCCGAAACCACATGCCGACTATATATGTGAGAAAAAGTGGAAAGAACTTGGCCATGATGTTGGTCGATGCACCGAGCACCTCCATATGGCACATATATCGCATAAGGTGTATGGTCGGGTCAGTCCGACCATTGTAATGTTCGATCGCTGGAAACTTGAAGTCCGAGGGATTTCAGGAGTTTCTGATTTCCCTGGTGAAGGGGCTGCGATGGACATTATCCATATCCTGCTGAGAAGCGGTGCCCCAAGTGAAACGTTGGATGATGCTTGCAAGCTGGCTTCCATCTCCAAGGAGTCGTTGCTATGAATTTGTCTCTGCATTTGGAAGAACTTCAATGCGAGGATCTGGCAAAAGCATGCTCGAAAGGGCAGCCGTTGGCTGGGCTCGGCTTCTGAGAGTTGAGTGAAGGTGAAAGTAAGGATGAGCTCTGGTTGGTGGTTCTAGGAAGAATGGCCCCTCTTGAACCTTATGAGTATTGGATCGCGTTGTACCCATGACAGAGGGTCCAGGCTGATCCAGTATGGCATGTGATTTTCGGAGCTCGTGGTTGCCCTCAGTTGGAGCGAGGTTAGAAAGGTCTACGGTAGCGTTTTATTCCGCAACGGTGAGGAGTGGTATGGTAGAGTGGTCTCCCTGGTTCGAAGGGAAGACCGCATCAGCTCTTCGTTGAAGGGGAAGAGTGGTTAGATTGGTCTGTTGTAAGATTCCGAGCTGTAATGGGAATGGCATTGATTCTGATGGGCCCAGTAATCGCTCGACTGATATGGGGGGTCGAGCTATTTCCAAGAGTGGAGACAAAGTGGTCGAACGACCTAGGTCTTGATCGTGAGCCTCCTGTGACTCTGCAGCTACAGCGGCACTGGTTGCTGGAAGCGATACTCCTGGGTGTGATTGGTCGGGAGGTGGAGCCAAGCTAGGATGAAATAAAGCGGAATCTGGGCAATGGACTGATTCTGTGCAGACCAAAGATCAGTTGTTGCACCAGCTCCGGCCTGTGGAGGAATTGATGTTGAAGCATTTAATTCCATCTCCACTCGACCGAGATGGTGATCCATCAACTGCTGCTGTCGTTCGAGGAGTTTACTCTGAGATGCAATATGGTCTCTGAATTCGGCCATGATTTTATCCATGTCGTCCCGGGTGAAATATCGGGGCATATCTTCATGAGAGGAGGCTTCCTGACTTGTTCTGCAGTGCTTGTATCGGCTGCGTCGGCATTAGTGGGACGAGAAGATGTTGCATCTTTCTTTTGTTTGTTCGACATGGATTGAAACTTGTAGAAGGTCGGAGGGTATGTCAGAGCCCATCCCTCTACCTGGTGCGCCAGAAGTGTTGACATCAAAAGTTGGTCACAAGTGACCGTCAACCCCCAATCGTGCGAATGACACACGAATGATGATTATGGAGTGCAAAATATAAAGAGAATAGGAAACACATAAAACTTTTAATAGTGGTTCGGAAAAAGACGGTGTCTACGTCCACTTTATATGTATTGATTTTCTTTTGATTACAAGTACAAAGCTTTTTCTGTTTTAAGAAAGAAGAGAAGATGGCTATTTCTTGAGTTAGCCATGAGATTCGGAGAACTTAAGAGTAGAGTGTTCCAAGAGAAACTTTAAGAATATGAAATCTAGTCAAAGTCCCTTTCCTCTTTGAGCTTTGACATATTTATTGGGGAAATAATGGGCTGAGTGGGCCGCTACGTGGCCTTTCTCTTTTTTGGAACTCGAACACGTGGATCTCAATCATTGGTAGCAATAGAGGCGGTAGGGCCCATTCCACTACTCATTAATAGTATCCTCGGAAATAATAGCTTATGTGGCATTCGAGGTGAGGTATATCAAAAGTAGATCTTTGTTCGGATATGGTTGACCACCTTTATTGCCTTAAAAGTCGTGCTTAGATTTGAATAACTCAGCTGGATATTTCTAGGCGAGCTCGAGATATTTGGTCGATGCGCCTTTAACGGAAGAGGTTTACTCGGTCAACTGGGAAGAGCGATTCTTCTAGAGTAAGTTATCAGCTGTTAGGAACTGGCTCGGGCCAATGTTTGATTGTTCTGGACCGAGATTTGTTTTGGCATTTTGGAGCGTGATTATCCGAATTGGTTGTTTGCGCATTTCTAGAGATTAGGCTTCGATCTGACCTGTGGCCGCTTTTGCCAAAAAGATGGTTAACAATGTATAATCTGTTATTGATTATGTGTGTTTGGATGGTACTGGTGTGGTATTTAAAATACCATAAGAAATATTAGAATAAAAAAAAGGAATTTTTGGAATGGATAATGAATTTAAAATTATATAAAATCAGTAGAATTTATAAAAAGGAAATATTTGGAAAATTAATAAAATTAAAAAACATTTTAAAAAGGAAATGGCGAGATAGGAAAGAGCTATGAGATTTGGATTTAAAGTAGATTTTAAATAGAATCTGTTTTAACAGATAGATTGAGAAGATTAATTCATAAATAATGTCTTATAAATTAAATAAAATATTTATCATTTGATAAATGCAATATATAAGTCTGAATTTATATAGAGAAGTAAAATCGGTTTTAACATCGATATTTGAAATTGAATGTGAACATAGTTGTTATAAAGGAAATTTTCAATGAGATTATAAGTGTTGAAAATAAAATAAGATTTTTATGAATAATTCTATAAATAAAAGTATAAACAGAATTTGGGTTAGAGGTATTGTTTATAAAATGTTAAATCAAACTGAATTGATTATAAAAAGGAATGTTATTCACATTCGATGTGAAAAATGGATTAAAATAAATATTTTTCAGATAAGAATATTTATAAAGGAATTTGGGGTTCGAAATAGGAACTTAGATGGAATTACTGAAATTAGAAATTGACTGGAAATTAGTTGAGTTGAATGGCTTTCTGAGTATCGATCTGATGTTGGTTTCGGGGTTTATACTTAGGAAGTTGTTCTCTTACTAATTTACAGTTAGAGAATGATAGGTGTGGGTGGATAGTGATGCGTGAATAAGGAATGGTAATGTTTTCCAATGTTAATAACATTTATTTTCTAAATTTAGAAAATAAGGATTTACGAATATATGGAAATGGGAAATGGGAAATGGGGAAATGAATAAATTAATGATAAATTAATTTAAAAAGGAAAAATGTTGATTGATGACTGATTGATAAAATTTACATTCAGAAATAAGATCGTTGTGTGTATGGATGTTTTCCTTTGATAGTTAAATAACCGACTATCAAAGTTTTGACCATTTTTCCGTCGTCAATACGGAGAGACGGAGATCAGATTTATTATCTGAAAACCACTACGTATGGGCATTAGCGTTGTGAATCAAATATGATGATGATAATTGAAGACGGAGTTTATGAAAGTGCTGTTCTG
This sequence comes from Allium sativum, assembly GCA_030737875.1. NCBI lineage: Eukaryota > Viridiplantae > Streptophyta > Magnoliopsida > Asparagales > Amaryllidaceae > Allium > Allium sativum. Next base: position 226,071,440 of record CM060919.1, on the reverse strand, counting down.
GCAGGTAGAAATTGCCTAAGATGGGTTTGCAGAAAAGTGCCTTCTTATTGTCCAGTCCCACGATAACTTGTATGGAAGAATGTATGACAAAGTATATTTAATAGATCATGTAAGTTTGTCTCTTCAAACGTATTTACATTTGGTGGTGGAGAAATTCATTTCTCTTAGCTGTATACCCATGGTATTTTTGGAGAAATCAATGTGTGATTTGGTGGATATGATGATGTGACATTCAAAGTAAATAAAGATGTGATCTGTACGTTATGACCTCTAGCCTCACAACCAAGAAATGGTATAAAATCGGGTAGGTCGCATGGCTAAGTGGGTAGCTGCCAATTAGGGTGTATTGTCACCTGATCTAGAGAAAATCCATTTGCTTCTATAATCTATTTCGATGCTGTCCCTTTAGGGAAACGGTTGCCGATCCCAACCGTTGGTGATAATACATTCGGTACACTTAAGAAAAATGAGTGACCGGTCATGTTTAGCCTGGGTTACAAGATGTTCTTGTTGAACCCGGTGTATTCCTCTCTAGAGATACACTTTCGGAATGTTGTCCCATACCTTGACAGTTGGAATCCATTACCCAATAAGCGCCTGCGGTTTTGAATATATATTATATATGTGGAACGTGAGATGAAAGCGTTCCGCTAGATTGTTATTTATTTGATTTAGACATTATTATAATATTAGAAGAGTATGGATTTTAAAAGAAATGTTTTGGGTTATCATAAGGTAAAAACCATTCGTTTTTATGTGTGGATTGGTCTTATGATTATTCTTTCTTTTAAAAGGATTTTAAAAGTTAAACAAATGGTTGGAGTTTACTCATACCGGTCACATGACTGACCTAGAGTTTTTTTTCCCCTAAACTCTTGGGTGCCCAATTTTGTACCGGCAGTCAAGTAGTCGGGATTTTACAGATATACTTGGAGAGCTGGAGCAGGAGGCTTCAGGATTATATTGCTATTGTTTATATCCGTTGTGTTGTATTCCGATAATGGTAAAATATACAGATACTGGTTTTGTTTCTAAGTTATATTATATAATATATTTATTCGTTCCGCTATGAGATTCGTGTTTACTCTGATGTTGTAGTGATCTTCTTCTTCTTCTATTATAAATTTCTTCCTTTCTATTTCTCATTCTCTAACTTCTTTCTGTAGACGTTCTCGTATTTTCAGTTCTTGAATAGTCGACATCGTGTTGTGTGTCGATTTTCGGGGTTGAAAATCTGCCGGGTCATTACAATATTGATTTAAAAAATGTTATTGGTTATCGTAAGGTAAAAACTGTCTGTATTTATGTGTGGATTTGGTCTTACGATTATTCTTTTCTTTCAAAAAGATTTTGACTTTAAATCAAGTTGTTTGATACCTATAAACTTAGTGTGTTTTTCTCACTTTGGTTCACTGGACTGACCCGGTGTTTGTAATGCTCAGGCTAGACCGGGTTATACAGGTTCGGGCTATCGGATTCCGTGAAGAGACGAGCTGAATGAGTTCAGACATACGATATGATTTAATTCTTCCGATGTGTGATTGTCTATAAGGACAAGTTATATAACTGTCCAGATGTGATGATGTACTCTGATGATTGTAAGTATTTGTAAAAGCTCTCAGTAAAGATCTATTTCTATATTATAATTTGTTCTGCTGCGATGTGAGACTCTGTGTTGTGTTGGTTCTTCATCTTCTTCTATTCTAATATTTCTTTCTTATCTCATCCTCTAATTTCTTTCTAATAGCTATCTACTTTTCTGTATAATTTGAGTTGACACGGTTGGATAAATGTCGGCTCAAACTATGCAAAAAGTGGGTCGTTACATCTATACAAGATGAAAACAGAGTTAAAAAGAATCAAAACAGATGAGTGATAAAATTTCAAAGCATTTAAGGTTGAAACCACTTGTTGTCTCTGCTAATGGAGATTTTAATACCACTCTAGTGACTAACAAAGTTATCTTAAAGACTAATTTTACCACTCGACATAGAATTTTTAGGAAATTTTTTTATCATTCCCAAGCAGTTTAATCTAACAGATCAATTCCATCTATCAGAGCAGCAAACAATTTTTTTTACCAAAACAAGCAGTTATCAAAACATTTTCAAAATGATTTCTTTTATCAACGCAGCACAACAATCAATTTCAAAGAACACTTATCAAGATAATTTTTCACAGATATTTCTAACAGTCAGGAAAGATGGTTTATGATCCAAGATTAAAAATATAGTTATTTGAAATCATTTGAAGGAATACGCAAATCTCAAGATTCAATGAATCGATCACACCAAATTATAACTTTCAAATCTAAGATGTGTGTGAGATTCAAAAAAACAACAATTTCAATGATTTCAAACAATAAAATTGTGACGAACGCCCATAACCCCTGCAGTAAACAAGAGGAATGACGCGCTGAAAGGTGTGCCAGGCAGCTATGGGCGATCATCAGAGTAGGTAAACACAAGCGGAACCTGTCATAGAACTCACGATGCAAGGATAAAATATAATAGAACATAAACAACAGACAAAAATAGTGGAGCATCATATAACAAACTTTTGAAATTTTCACAACATCCTGAAAGATCATCCGTACATCATAGGAAACATCAAAGTCTGTACATGAAGCCTCGCTACAATCACTCGTATAACAACACTAACAGCGGAAACAGAAATACTAGATAGTAATAAAACTGGTACGTAAGCCTCCAACTCAGAATCGATCAGCATCATCGTCCTCACTAAGGTATTACCTGCCACCTGCTACTTAGTCTGACCATCAAAAACAGGATGAACAGCCCAAGGCTATAAGAGGTAAACATAAAACCTTGAGTAAGCAACAATCTTAGTGAGCGATAAAATAACTATCTAACATCATCGACAAAGTATATGAGAATAGATAGATTTACCAACCACTACCCAATACCAGAGAAGAACTCGCACCCGCCTTCCCCACATCTGACAGTGATAGCCTTTTCATACAATCATTTCAACCATACATCCATGGAAACCAGAACAACCATCCATTCATGGTAATTAGAAGTAACCAAACAATAGCAATCAAATTATATATCTCACGTAAACCATCCTAATCGAGCTCAACATCCTTCAAAAGCCCCAGAGGCCTAAACCAATATCAGACAAGCACCCAAGAAACATCTCCTTCGAGATGATATATGTGAGACGGTACAAAAAAAACAACCAAGCATCCAAAATCCATGACTGACTCAGGCTATCACTGCTAATCCTACTTTGAAACCATCGTTAATCGTATGACGGCCACCTTCCATATGTCAAGGGAAAATGGTAAACCCCAGTTCTAGCAAAAACTCCACATGCCTTCATGACTCGTATGTTTGCCTTCTCCAGACAACTGGGCCCTTCATGATGGCCCAAGGTACAAGGCCCTTCATGACTGCCAAAGTACCTCAACTTTGAGTTTGCTAGAACTTACGACAACGATAATATCTTAACCTTCACATCTCTAGTCATCAACCCCAATGACCATTCACAAACTCAAGCCCCCCTTGAGCAACCATTATCCACAACTCGACACCCTTGAGTTGTCTTCACATTCGTTGCTCTACACCGATCAACGAACACATCACCTCACTTCGAACATTCTTGCCTGGATATAAATCTAAGTCACGACATTATCGAACCAAACAACAATCAATATAAGGTCCAACATCAATCCATAGCATTCCAGCCTTCACCACGGAAAACAAATCACAACATTTATGCCATCAAACATAGCGTTTCAAAGCATGGCCAAAACCTTTAGTGCATGCCGATCCACTATGGATCAGATATGTTGATCCATCAGCATAGATTGATCATCCGATCGATGCCTACACATATTGACCGACCCATCCTCTAGAACCTCAACCAACCCATAGCATGCATTCGCTACCGACCCATCAAGGAAATGTACGACTGACCCATATACTTGACTGATCCACCACGTTGAAACCACTTGATCGATCCATCACTTTGAAACCACTCAACTGATCCATCATGTTGAAACCACTTGACTGATCCATCACTAATGCAGATCCATGGCTTTTGAGTCCCGACTGATCCATGCTAGATCTAAGTGACCGACCCATCCCTTCAAACTTTGATTGACCCATCCATCTTCTGAAGTTACGATCCATCCTTGACCGATCCAACATGTCTTCTTCTCCAAGTCACATTATGGCTGATCCAAAACTCCAAACCGATCTGATCCATCCTAAACAGATCTGATCCATACAATTTCCTACCGAATTCAACTTCAATTAGATTCAAAATTTACGCAAACAACTTGATCTTACTAATTAACCTAAATCAATCATCAAAACAACAGTTTTTTACAATAACCATATGAAATCCATTGAAATCATGATAAATGAATAAATGATCAAAACAATGGATATAACCTGCATAAACATATGAAACTATATGGAAATTACCGGCTTTAAGTTGCTAGATTAGATCCTATAGAGATTCATATGAAAATAGACTTACATGATGTACATCTAGGTGAAAATGACTCAAAATGATGAAATTATGACCATACAACCGGTATACTTGATTGAATACGTGTGAGAGATGCACATCACTCACTAGTTCTCCAAAACAACACAAAAATGATGAATCTCGATTCTGAACAATGAAGAATTTGCTCTAAACTCTTTGATTCGATGATCTCTCTCTTCAATTAATGTAGATCTAGCTTCAAACGATGTAGATCTTCAATTCTCTTATGTAGATCTCGAATTTTAATGGTGAAAAGGTGCATGGATTGAGAAAAGAGAATCACTAGCTCATCCAAATGAGAGAATGGAGAAAGTAAACTATTCTCCATGCCTCCTACCCCCTATTTATAGCCTTCCACAGGCCCCCTAATGGGTCTCCCCAAATCCGCCCATTATAGATCTAAAATCTGAACAACAAATTGTGAAACACAAAAACGGCGATTCCTCCCAAACCACTGAACGAAATCTTTAGTGTGACTAATCTACAGAATTGGAAACACCATTTCTTTTCCAATGAGACCGACCTCAGCACCTAATTGATCCAAATCAAAAGTTATCCCCTGTACAATACGAACAGGGGTAAAATGGTCACAAAAATATTGGTAAAAATTATGCATGTACTTCCGTAGAAACGACGCATGGAAAACATTATGCGCACTTGACATCTTCTTCGGTAACTCCAACCTATATGCGAGCTTTCCAATCCATTCGATTATCGGAAATGGTCCAACAAATCTTGGGGCAAACTTTCCTTTGCTTCTGAGTCGAACAACATGTTTCAATGGCGAAATATTCGCGAATACCATATCGCCAACGTTGAATTCCAAATCTTTTCGACGCTTATCGACATAACTCTTCTGACGGTCTTGGGCTGCTTTTATTCATGGCCAAATGAGCTCGACACAATCTGATGTCTCCCTGATCATTTTTGGCCTAATTATTAACTTATCTCCAGATTCAAACCAACATGCCGGAGAATTACACGGTTTACCGAACAACGCCTCATATGGTGTCATCCCAATGCTCGACTGGTAGCTATTATTTTATGCAAACTCAACTAGATTAGATGGTCTTCTCATGATCCCCCGAAGTCCAATACACAAGCTCTCAGGAGATCTTCCAAAACTCGGTTAACCCTCTAAGTTTGACCATCAGTTTGGGGATGATAAGCCGTACTCAAACGCTACTCAGTTCCCAAAGTTTCTTGCAAACTTTTCCAAAATCCACTCATGAACAATGGATCTCGATCATCTCACTATGCTCTTTGGGATACCATGGAATCGAACTATCCATTTTATATAGAGCTCAGCCAATTCGATGTTGTTCTAGTCGTTCTGAAAGGAATAACCCTTGCACTTTTGGTCAAGCGATCCATGATGACCTAAATTTCTTCATTTCCTACCCTGGTTCTAGGTAGTCCATCAATAAAATTCATCAATATTTGCTCCCACTTCCACGTAGGAACTTCCAATGGCTGAAGCAATCCACTCGGCTTCTTTTGTTCATCTTTCACTAACTGACAGTTCATACACTTGGAAATGAACTTTCCAATATCCCTTTTCATCCTTTCCCAGTAGTAAGATCGCTTCATGTCCTGATACATCTTATTACCACCGAGATGAATCGTCAACTTCGAGTGATGACATTCCCTCAAAACCTCATCTCTCAATCCGTCGATATCAGGAACATCCAATCGTCCTTGCTTTCGAAGCCAACCATCTCGATCGACCTCGAACTCTTTATTCTCTAATTCCAACTTCTGATAAACTCGACAAGCTTTACATCTCGATTTTGGCTCTCGCCAATCCTTTCGATGAGATTAGGTATTATCGACAAGCTTGCCAACATTTCAGGTTCTAACTCACACCTTGGCTTGAAATCAAATCCTGCCAAAAACTCGAGGCTCTTCCATTCCGAAAACATTGCTCCCATTCTTGCATATCTTTGACTCAATGCATTTGCAACCGTGTTATCTTTTCCTGGAGTATAGACTAAACCAAAATCATATGATGCCAGAAACTCTAACCACCGTTGCTGCCGAAGATTCAAATCCTTTTGGGAGAAAAGATACTTCAACGACTTGTGATCCGTAAACAAGTCGAATCAAACTCCCAACAGGTAATGTCTCCACATCTTCAGAGCAAACACAATCGCTGCCAACTCCAAATCTTGAGTAGGGCAATTCCTCTCATGCGACTTCAGCTGTCGACTCACGTACGCCACAACCTTATCCTTCTGCATTAGCACTGCTCCAAGCCTAGTACCACGTGCGTTGGTGTATACCACCATTTCTTCATTCCTGCTTGGAATTGTCAAAACAAGAGCACTCATCAGTCTCTCATTCACGATTCTGAAAGCTTGCTCACACTTTGCATCCCATGTGAACACTTGGTTCTTCTTTGTCAATCCTATTAATGGAGCAGCTATCTTGGAGAAATCCTTGATAAACCGTTGATAATAACCTGGCAATCCAAGAAAACTTCTCCCGTCCATTGCAATCTTAGGTCTATCCTAGTCCTGGATTGCAGCCACCTTAGCGGGGTCAACCGCTATTCCATCTCCAGAAACTACATGGCCTAAGAACTTAACTTCGCTCTTCCAGAAGTGACACTTCAAAAACTTAGCTCTCAGCTGATGCTTTCGCAAGATTTCCAAAACAACTCGCAAGTGCATCTTATGTTCTTTCCCGTTCCTGGAGTAAACCAGAATATCATCCATGAATACAAGCACGAACTTGTTCATCTGATCTCTGAAAACCCTATTCATAAGATGCACGAAGTACGCTGGCACGTTAGTCAATCCAAATGGCATTACCAACCATTCGAAGAAACCAGATGGTGTCATAAAAGCAGTCTTTGACACACTATCCTTTGCCACCCTTAACTAGTGGAATCCCGTTGTCAAATCCATCTGAGAAAACACTTTGTCTTCGTGAAGCTAGTCGAACAAGTCACTTATCCTCGGCAATAGATACTTGTTCTTCTCGGTCACCTTGTTTAGCTCACGATAGTCCACACACAATCTCAAAGATCCATCAGCCTTGGTTGTATACACAACGGGTGCACCCCATTCGGATACACTCCTCTGAATGAATCCTTTTCCCAAAAGGTCACGAACTTGCACCTCTAACTCTCGTTGCTCCTTACGTGCCATCTACTTAAGAGGCATAACGATAGGTCTGGCACCCTCGACCAAATCGATCCTAAACTCGATCTCACTATGCAGCGGCAACCCTTTGACCTCGTCAAAGACATCCTCAAACTCATTTGCGATCAGCACAGATGACAAGTCTTCCCTTGGAATCCCAAGCAAATATAAATAGCTTACAAAGACATCTTTTTTTTGGATTACACTGAATCAAAACCTTTCACCCTTCCACATCCCCGACTCTTACCTCTAGCTTCTCGCAATTCACTCTTGCCATATACCTCTTGAGCCAATCCATACCCCAGATAAACCCAAACCCAACGAAGTTTAAAACAAAGCAATAACACAAAAAAGAGCAACCATGACTCGATAACACAAGACCACGACAAAGCATACAAAGGATGGACGAACCCCTAACTGGATTAGTCACAACCAAAGAAAGGTCTATCACATATCTCGGGTTCCAAACCAAAGCGGCACACAAGCTCATTACAGATGAAAGAATGTGATGCTCCAGTATCAAACAACACACAAACTAAAACACCCTGAACAGAAAGAGTACCTTGAACAACGACACCCTTTCCTTTCTCCTCAGAAGTAGGGACTCTTGAAGAAGATGACACTTCTTCTGAAGCATAATCCTTCACTATCTGCTTTCCCTCAGACGGTTCTGGACAGTCCTTCTTGATATGCCCAGACTTGCTGCGGTTGTGACACTTCCTTTCCGCCTCCGGATTCTTGCAATCATTAGAAAAATGACCCTTCTATTGGCAGTTATAGCAAACCACCTCACTCTTAGGCTTTTTTTGGCCATTCTTTCCCTTCTGTTATTGCTGCTTTCTCTTCTTGTTGGTACCACACTGTTGTGGCTTCTTCTCTTCATTAGTTGCAACAGCAGACTCTTTCTTAGGAAACAGACTTTGATGCCTCAAAGCCTTCTCAATAATCTTATCATAAGTATCATCGGGATGGTCCACAAGTTAATTCCCTAGGTATTCGTCCAATCCCAAGACAAAGTTCTCATTCTTTTGGTAAGGAGTATCCACATATGAACGAGCATACTTCGACAAGGCCTCGAAATCAGAAACATAATCAAGTACTGATCGACCATTTTGTTTAAGAACAACTAATCTGTTAAACATGATAGACTTCTGCACGGTAGAGATAAACTTTATCTCGAATTCGAATTTAAATTGCTCTCATGTTATATCTTCTTCTGGAGTCTCAAGCGTAATAGAATTTCTCTATTCCATGGCTCTTCCCTGCAACTTCCTTGATGCAAGCTTTCTTTTAGTTGCATCATCGATCCCCAAGTCTCCAAAAATACGAACACAAGTATCTAACCACCTGTGGACCTCTTCAGTTGGCTCGGTCCCTTTAAAATGCTCCCCTCCCAGAGATGCGAAGTATTTGCACAGCATCACGAAATCCACAACCCTAGGAACTTGCACACCTACATCTACCGTGCCTACCACTGAAGCAGGTACCCTTCTCATGAATGCTTCCATCATGGCCTCAAACATGGCTGGGTAATCTGGTATACCTCCATTTCCCCCTTCAGACGCAGTTCCCTCCCTATCAGTATGTCATAAAGTACGTCGACTCATTCTAAATCTGCAAAATAGAGTGATTAGCTACTTACAAGAAGAACTACTAATGGAGTACAAACTCTACTATACTATATATTACAATATAGTATACATCCATCAAAATCTACAAATATGTTTCCCATACATAATTACTCTTCGAACTTTGGCTAAAAATGATTAACCAGAGCTTTGATACCAAATGTGACGACCGGCCATAAACCTTGCACTAAACAAGTGGAAAGATGCGCTGAAAGGGGTGTACCAGTAAGCTATGGGCGATCATCAGAGTAGGTAAACATAAGCAGAACCTGTCGTAGAACTCACAACGCAAGGATAAAATATAATAAAACACAAACAATAGGCAAAAATAGTGGAGCATCATATAACAAACTTTTGAAACTTTCACAACATCTTGAAAGATCATCCATACATCATAGGAAATATCAAAGTCTGTACATGAAGCCTTAGTACAATCACTCATAGAACAACACTAACAACGGAATCAGAAATACTAGGCAGTAATAAAACTGGTACGTAAGCCTCCAGCTCGCCACGATCAGCATCATCGTCCTCACTAAGGTATTACCTACCACCTGCTACTTAGTCTACCCATCCACAACAGGATGAACAGCCCAAGGCAATAAGAGGGAAACATAAAACCTTGAGTCAGACAATAGTCTTAGTGAGCGATAAAACAACTATCTAATATCATCAACAAAGTATATGAGAATAGACAGATTTACCAACCACTACCCAATACCAGAGAAGAACTTGCACCTGCTTCCCCACATCTGATAGTGATAGCCTTTTCATACAATCATTTCAACCATACATCCATGGAAATCAGAACGACCATTCATTCATGGTAATCAGAAGTAACCAAATAATAGAAATCATAGCAACCATATTATATATCTCACATAAACCATCCTAATCGAGCTCAACATCCCTAAAAAACAAGCACCATTGGCCTAAAACAATATTAGACGAGCACCCAAGAAATATCTCCTTCGATGTCAAACGATCAACGTGAGATGATACAAACAAAACAACCAAGCATCCAACATCCATGATTGACTCTGGCCATCACTGCTAATCTTGATTTGAAACCATCGTTAATCGTATGACGGCCACCCGTCATATGTCAAGGGCAAATGGCAAACCCCAGTTCTAGCAAAAACTCCACATGCCTTCATGACTCGTATGTTTGCCTTCCCCAGACAACTAAGCCCTTCATGACGGCCTAAGGTATAAGGCCCTTCATGACTGCCAAAGTAACCCTGCTTGAGTCTGCTAAAACTTACGACAACGATAATCTCTCGGCCTTCGCATCTCTAGTCACCAACCCCGATGACCATTCACAAACTCAAGCCCCCCTTGAGCAACCATTATCCATAACTCAATACCCTTGAGTTGTCTTCACATTCGTTGCTCGAAACCGATCAACAAACACATCACCTCACTTCGAACATTCCTGCCTGGATATAAACCGAAGTCACAACATTATCGAACCAATCAACAATCAATATAAGGTCCAGTATTAATCCATATCATTCTACCCATTCATCACGAAAAACAAAACACAGCGTTTACGCCATCGACCATAACGTTTCAAAGCGCTGCCAAAACCTTCAGTACATGCCAATCCACTATGGACCGGACATGTTGATCCATCAACATGGATCGGTTATCTGATCCATGCCTAAACATAACGACCGACCCATTATCTAGAACCATGGCTGACCCATATCGTGCATCCGCTACCGACCCATCAAGGAAAAGTATGACCGTCCCATATACTTAACCGAGCCATCACGTTGAAACCACTTGACTAATCCATCACATTAATACCACTCGACAGATCCATCACGTTGAAACCACCATCCACACTTATGCTGATCCGTGGCTTTTGAATCCCGACCAATCCATGCTAGATCCAAGTGACCGACCCATCCCTTCAAACTTTGACTGGCCCATCCAAGCTTGACCGATCCATCTTCTAAAGCAATGACTGATCCACCCTTGACCGATCCAGCATGCCTAATTCACCAAGTCACAATACGCCCGATCCAAAACTCGAAACAGGTCCAGTCCATCCTAAACAGATCCGATCCATACGATTTCCCCCCAATTCAACTTCAATTAGATTCAAAATTTATGCAAACAACTCGATCTAATTAATTCACCAAAATCAATCATCAAAACAATAAATTTTTATCAATAACCATATGAAATCCATCGAAATCATGATAAATGAATAAATGATCAAAACAATGGATACAACTTGCATAAACATTTGAAACTATATGGAAATTACCGATTTTAAATTACTAGATTAGATCCTATAGCGATTCATATGAAAATAGACTTGCCATGATGTAGATCGAGGTGGAATTGACTCAAAATGATGAAATTATGACCATACAACCAATATACTTGATTGAATCCATGTGAGAGATGCATATCACTCACCAATTCTCCAAAACAACACAAAAACGATGAATCTCAACTCCGGACAGCAAAGAATTTGCTCTAAAATCTTTGATTTGATGACCATTCTCTTCAATTAATGTAGATCTAGCTTCAAACGATATAGATCTTCAATTCTCTTATGAAGATCTCAAATTTTAATGGTGGAAAGATGTATTGGATTGAGCAAGGAGAATCATTAGCTTATCCAAATGAAAGAATGGAGAAAGCAAACTATTCTTCATACCTCCTACCCCCTATTTATAGCCTTCCATCAGCCCCCTAATGGGCCTCTCCAAATCATCCCATTATGGCTCTAAAACCTGAACAGCAAACTGTGAAACACAGAAACATCGATTCCTCCCAAACCGCTGAACCAAATCATCAGTGTGACCACTCTACGGAATTGGCAACACCATTTCCTTACCAATGAGACTAACACAGCACCAGATTCGATCCGAGTCAAAAGTTATGCCATGTACAAGACTGACAGGGGAAAAATGGTCACAAACAAAATTGGTAAAAATTATGGGCATGTATCACATCCTCATAAACAACATACTAAAATATGAGAATGATCCAACCCTTAGGGAATTAAATAAAAATATTTTATGACCCTCTAATACGTAAAAATGCGGGCTGTTACACAAATATTCAAGCCAAATGATCACGAAATAACAGTAGGTTTCAAGACCAAATTTTCCTAAGAATTTTTCACTATTATTTCTGACAAGCACAAGAGAAATTTTCAGAATATTTACATCAAGCATGAGAGATAATTATGACCCCAAAATAGTTTATTTGAAAGCACTTGATGAAATGTAAATTTTGAGATACAAAGAATCAATCACATAAGATTAATAATTTGAAATCAAGTGTGTGAGATCAAATGATTTCAGACAACTAAATATCCAACCAAAAATGATCATGAAAAAGAATGAATTTCAAGATGTAACAAGTCATTGATTCAAGCCGAATGTTTTTCAATTTAGAAATAAGCCAATCTAAAAACCAATGAAACTATCAAAACAAAAAAATAGTAGTTGTTGTAATGAGTATGAATTTTCAAGTCTTTCCAAAATGAAATAAAAGAAACTCAAAACAGCAGAGATGCGTGAAATTTCAATTGGTTTTTAGATCTTCAAAATTTTAGAATTCAAATTAATAGTGTTCAAGATATAAAAAGAATGCTTTAGCATTGTTACAAATTAAAAAAACAAACTTCAAAACAATTGCAGATATTTACCAGTTTAAACTCAAGATCTGGAAATGATTGAAACATGAGAGTTTTATTCAAATTAAGCGAATGTCCAGAAAGCCAAGAATTCTGCAATTAGAAGTTAAGAAACTCAAAATAAAAGAAAAAATATGGCAGTGTCAATTGCAAATCAGAAATAACCAAGAGAAAATAGAAGGGGTAGAAGGAGGAATAAAAAAGAAGAATAAAAATAGAGAATATTAACAGAGATGAGTTTAGAGATCATACCTGAATTCAATGTGAGCAAATGAATCTCTAATTCAACAAACTTGGCTAAGGAACCGTTAACAATCCAATGATATGAAGCAGTTTGAATTCAGTTTTCTTTTCGCAAAGCAGTTCCTCGGCCTTCTTGGTACCTAACGGTTTAGGGAATCGAGTGGGCTAACAAATTTTGTAAAACCACTTTGAAATGTGTTCACGACTTTAGGAACCCAAACCTGTTTGTATAACAATCCATTGCAATTTACCTTTGTACCCTTAGAAACCCAAATCTGTTTGAATTTAGTCATAATCATTTTATTTCCATTTGGAATCCAAGATTGTTTAAATGGTTTATTACCAAAAAAAATCTCATTTTGTTTATGATTCAAAAATCCTTTGAAATTATCATAGTTCAAACTATCAAGTCGATTCTTTTCAAAGCAGTTTGAAGGATTTTTAAAATCATTTGAATTATATTTTTTTAAAACATTATTTTCCCCAAACCCAAGACTACATTTATTTCCAACAGAAATTTTCCAAAGTTGATTCTAGTCATTGAATTTTGGATTTAACATCACTGTTTTCTTTTATAAAATCTGAATAGGGATTATTAGTGATCTTTCTTTCAGCATCATGTTGTTTCAAAAACAAATTTTCATTTTCAAGTAATTTAATTTTGGCTTGGGATTCGAAAATTCCAAATTCAAAATATTTTTGCTTTTCAAATTCACGTTTTTCAAAATTCTTGAATTTGTCAATTTAGCTTTTAAGTTCATTCAGGATCAAATCTGTTTTCAACAAATTTTGTTTTTCAGCAAATTCATATTCGAAATTTTGGGTAGTCTTAAAATTTTCAAATTCGTTCTACAAAAATTTGTTTTTTTGCTTTCAAGATCTATCTTGTTCTCATTTTAAAATAGGATTTCATTTTCAAGTTTTTGAGTATTTTCAATTTGATGAACAAGATCATATTTCAAATTCAAACAATTTTTGCAAATGGAGTTTTAAGACTACTTGACATTTTTAAGTTTTGATTCCAAATATGATTTTTGCTGATCAACTCAAGTTTCTCATATTTCGGAGTTTTATTTTTAGATTTGAGATGCTCAACAGATTCAGTTAGACCATTCAGAAGATGAATTAAATCTTATAAGAAAGATCTCCTATTGAGTCTCCTCTGAATTTCCATCAGTACAACCTATTAAGCACAAATCCGAATCTGATTTGATCTTCAAAGGTTTTGAGTAGTTGTCAATTGTTCCATACTTCATATCGAGAGTATTCCAGATTTCCTGCGCAGTTAAACAGTGGGAGATATGGTTATATTGAACATCACCAATATAAGAGTATAAAATATGTGTAGCACGAGAATTAAATCCAATGTCATTTCTATCTACCATATCATACCCCTTAACAACAATATCCCAACATTTAATATTAACAGATTTTAAATAGGATTCCATTTCTAATTTCCAATTTAAAAAATCGGTGCTGTTGAAAATAGTTAGAAAATGACAGGATTGGCTCTTACTAGTTTGACAACTAGAGAACACCATTACTATAGAGTTAATGAAAAAGATGTTGTGATACCACTTGTTGGATCTAGATTAACCCTAGAGGGGTATGCAGCAATAGGCAGGGTTTGCCGAAGCTGTGTAAAATCTGTGTTATTTATTTTTTGCATTTATATTCTCTACTACAATCTATACTGTGATATATTTTAATATCTCATTAAAAATTCAATAATCCTTATTTATCCTCCTCTAGGGCTAATCTAGATGCAACACAAGTTTTTACAGCATCACCGCGAGGACTTGATAAATTTATCAATTATTACATTTGTATGTTGATATGTTCAGTAATTAAGTATGTGGAATTGAATTATCTAAATTATCAATTGCAGGAACGAGCTCGTGGACATCCTGTGTCCTATGTGGACGTATTTACTCACACCCATGCATCCAGGCATGTAGATGAGGCTGGCAACGTCACATATCTGTGGGGTGATCAGGATAGGCTGACAATTGCATATGTATGTATATTTTAAATTCTATTACTCATGTTGAAAAGTTTATTAATTACCAGTTAATGTAAAATATAAACAACATTCTATTAATTTTTAACTGAAATTGTTTTTTTTTTTTTGCATTATAGGCAAGGTTTCAAGAGGCACGGGCTCATTCGCTTGAGGTGTCTGGTCGTGATGATTTGACACCGGAGGAGGATGACAATATATTTGAGGCTGTTATGGATCCGTCGTAGCGGAGCAGACGTTATGGCTTCTATAACCTAACGGTAATTAATCCTTTTGCACACATACAATAAATTAACTTCTAAATATATATTGTTATAGTATTTTATATGCTGAATTACCTTTTTGCTATTCATTTTATTTACGGGCATAACAAGCTAAGAAGGTCCAAGACAAAGAAGAAATTAAAGAGCTTAGAACCATGATTGAGCAGCTACAAGAGTAGAATCGTCTATTCTTAAACGTGCATCTTGAACTCTAGGAATACAAAAAAAATAACCCAGTTTTTCCAGCGGCTACCAATGGAAAATTGGTCCTTATTTTCAAGTTGTTTCCAACGACGAACAACCGTTTGAAGGCATTGGAAGAACCGTTGGAAAGAGCCCGCCGGATCCATTGGAAGCCATTGGAAAGCATTAACACTCTTCCAATGGCTTCAAATGGCCGCCAACGACTATGAGCCGTTAGAATAGCCGTGTATTCTTGTAGTGCCATCTCTAGTTGTTTTAAGCGCTTGCTTTTTGATGTGCTTAATGTAATAGGCTGGATATTTTAAAACCAGGTTATAGTTTTCCTTTCTTGTGCACATAATCTTTTCTTCTTTTCTAATAATTGGTCACTATAATCCTTGTACCAAAAAAAATCATTCAATATAAGCTATGTATATTTGAAACTATTCATGTCTATTCTTAAACCTGCATCTTGAACTCTAGGAATATTAAACTCCTTGTTATCTCATAATTTGACTCGCATAATTCTAAGAGCATCTCCAACAAAACCCTAATCTAAAATTACAAATTAAGCAATTATAAAATGTAATCGCACCATCTCCCCAACAAAATATGGGTCTGGCGCTTGTTCAACAGGAGCCTGAGCTACAGAGGTCCAGTTGAAAAAAGAACTTCAGACTTCTGTTGAACAGGCGCCTGAAGCCTTTTTTTTAATATATAGACGCTGATTGAATAGGCGCTCCACTCCGGGCACCTGTTTAATCAGCGCATCTTTTGGTTACGTTTTTGTAACAAAAAACGCTGAATTTTCATCAACCTAAATTCATGTGCTCTGTTGGAAGCTAATTTCAGCGCATATATTACAAATCTGTAATAATAAAGCATTATTGGAGATGCTGTAATAGTTTTTTTTATCATCGATTCATACACCGTTTAACTTCTGAATCAAAGAAAAAAAACGTTAGTGCAAAACACATGCTTTCGCCCTATTATTACTTCTTCCTCTCTCTCTCCGTCATTTGTTTTCATTCATTTTATTTTCCTAAATTCACGACGTCCTCCCTTCCTTTACACCCGCTTTCACACCCAAACCCTTGCGCCTCACAACCGCACACAGCCAAGACCCGTTGCCTCTTACCTATCAAAACCCACGTCTGACGTAGCCATCGCGTCATTCCATAAACCCTCCAGCAACCTCCTTTTCCAATGCCATAAACTCCAGTAGCGGTCGTCGACCAGTAGCCTCCGCCTAGATCCAGACCCGCGTATCGTTCTCCTGCCTTTCCACCCGCAAACCCTAAAACTCGTGACCCGTAATCCATGAACTGGTTCCCCTGAACCGCCTTCTTCCTAGCACGCGCCCTAGACCACCCAAAGCCCTACCTGACAGATTTTTTCGGTAAGTACACATAGTGTCTTAACTTATATATTGCATATGATGTGTAAATATTTGTGAAGTTTTTAAATATTATTATTAATATAGACCTTTTACCTTGTAAAAAAAATGAAATATCTTTATCTGAAAATTTGTATTTTCCAAAAAAAAACATTTCTCAAAGTACTATAAAGTTGAAACGTTTTATAAACATTCACAGTATTTTGGATAAAAAGCTTAAATCTAGAACCATTATAAACCAATTAAAAATTTTCAAAAAAAAATTTAAAATTATTTATTTTACATAAAAATAATCTAGCTTGTTTTAAAGAAAATCCAGGTTATAATAGACCCTTACATATTATCTTTTTTTCCACACATTTTGTATAATAAATGGAGTAGTACTAGTACAACATAGAATGTGCTACTTTACCTGAAATCAAGTCAGTATATCACGCGAAATAAAGAAAAACTATGCAACTCCGCCTCGATGTGTCTCAATGTATTTCTCGAATTTATCCCAACTTATTTGGATAAACCCCAGTTTTCCTAAAGAAATAATATACTAACATGCAGAGCCGGTCCTGAGACTTATGATGTTCGGTGCGGTATGCTAAATGATTCCCTTAAGATTAAAAAAAAATCATAACAATACTAAATAATTTTCATATTGTAAGGCATTAATATTAGAAAATTCAAATAATGTTATTGTGTGTTAGTAATGCATGCATTATAAATAAAAATAACGTGGTCACAATGCAAAACATCATAAATAATAAGTGTAAATATGAAGAAATTTTACATACAAGACTTGAGCTATTTCAAATACTAAAAATAAACATTTGCTTCTTTTGTACCACTCGAAAGCTAGCACTCTATATATCTGCAAATTATGAATAAGGATAACATGGTCATTTATGAAAAATACAATTATAAAGTAATTTACATAATATATCGTTATTTAGTTAATAAATAATAAAAGTAAACAACATGTGAAGAACTGTGCCAAGCACCTTCTTTTCCTCTTTGCAAAATGTGCCATTTAAAATGTTTTCTTCTTGCATTTTTAGAAGCGAAATCATCAATGATGTCTTCATATTCAATGTCTTTCAAGATATCCTTTTCAATCCGTATGATTGCTAATGCATTAATTCTGTCTTGGCTCATTGTTGTTTACAAATATGACTTTGATAATTTCAATTTTGAAAACCCTCGTTCTGCGGATGCAACTGTCACTGGAAGAGTTAGGAGAATACTATATATAATCATCACATTTGGAAACATATCCATACTTTTCAAAAAAACCAAAATTTATTGGTCATCTAAGGCTTGTCTACATCATATGATTCACTAGGTAATGTAAGTTGAAATATTTGTGGCTCTGAAAGTAAATCTTTTGCATCAATATCGGAGTCACTTCCATTTT
Source organism: Allium sativum (assembly GCA_030737875.1). Classification (NCBI taxonomy): domain Eukaryota; kingdom Viridiplantae; phylum Streptophyta; class Magnoliopsida; order Asparagales; family Amaryllidaceae; genus Allium; species Allium sativum. Next base: position 226,052,971 of record CM060919.1, on the reverse strand, counting down.
TCAAAGCCAAATATACTTTTTCACAACAATCTTTTAATTCATCGTTGTCTAATGATTTTAATTTCAAGGCACTGAACAAAAAACCGAAAGTTGACTAAAGTGAATTTAATTGCTCAAATCTCTCTCTTAATTCTGAATGAGCAATATCCACTATAACAATAAAATAATTGATTCTAAATGATTCTTTAGCAGTCTGCTGCTCTCTTTCAGAATTTGCAGTTTCATCAAAATGACGTTTTCTACGAACTTGACGTTTTAAATGAAATATCGGATCAATATTCATTTTACAAGCAATTTCTCTTTCCTGATTTTTTGCAGAATCAAACCCATTTTCTCTATAGTTTTCAAAAAAAGAAACGATACCTTGCAATGATTTTACCGCAATATCAATCCTCATATCTTTAGATTGTAATTTTTTGCTGACTATATTAACTTTTGTGAGAATTTCATACCAAATAACTAAACTTAAGATGAATTCAAAACTTGATAGCTCTTGATTTGCTTAAATTTCAGCATCTCGACATAATTTTGCATCATCACTTATCTCTGCTAATTTAAACAGCGCATCTCTAATTTGGGGAACTTGATGTAATATAACTTTGACACTTTCTACGTGACTTTCCCAATGTGTAGTCAGAAAAGATTTCAAAGTGAGGCTGTCAACATATTCTAATAAAGTAACCCATAGCTTAGAATAATTAGTAAATACTGCATATATGCATTGACACACTCCAAAAAAAAAGATTTTGCTCGAACACAAGAATTTGCCATATCACAAATAACTAAATTAAGAGAATGACAACCTGTAACACCCCGTATTTTCTGAGAACATATAAGTAACAAATCAAAGGATAATTAATTTTTAACATAAGAATCAGGGAAAACGGGTTGCGTCATTGTGTTCGTCTCGAAATTCTGCTTGAAATCGAGTCCGAGTTTGTGAGAATCGGAGTCCGTATGACCAAGTTATGGCCCTCCAAAGTTTCAGAAATATTCAGAGTTCAAAACAGCTCGAATTCGAATTCAAAATTCGAATTTCAAACGCAGAACAGACTGGGCGGGAAATTTCCCTCCCAGACCCAGGTCGACTGGGGAGTCGACTGGGCAGTCGACCCCCCAGACCAGGTTGACTGGGCAGTCGACCTGGGTGTCGACCTGGTCCCCGAACCTGGTTTTGAGCCTGGGTGCATTCTTATGTATCTGGTCCGATTTCTGTCTAGATTCGTTGACTTGACCCTATTTAAACAGCCCCAAACCTAGCCTTCTCTACACACAATTCTATTCTGCTTCTTCTCTGCCTCTGTTCTAAATAAAAATGGCGTCACTACTCTGCTGGAATCAAAACTAGAAGCTAATCAACATCAACCTAAGCAACTCAATTCAAACTAGAAATTAAAGCTTCTGCAACGATTCTACAACAAATAAAGTTCTTTCTTTAATCCAACCAAGGCAAGTGCAGTTATTTTCCGATATAAACGTTAATTCTGATTGTGACATGAATTGTAAATCTGAATCTGAGGTTATATCTGTTCTGTTCTGTTTAGATCTTATTTTGTATATCTTTCCTCTTTCTGTTTTATAGCCAGGCTACCACGAGCCTGAGCCAATCTCATAAGAGATTAACGTACGCTAAAATGTTTGGGACAGTAAAATGGATGATGCATAAATTGGGCATGACCAATAGGTGACTGATTTGAGGAAAGAACATGGACTGTAGCTAGAACGTAAATCTGAGACATATGACCGGACATGTTATATTTATAACATAAAGGGGATTGAACATATGATTTGAGGACACGACATAGAAAGGCATATAATTGGACATAAATATAGACTGTATTGAACATATGACTTGAGATAAAGAGAATATGGCTTAGGTATAAAGATTTACATTAAAGTAGGATATCCATCAAATGTGAATAGCACCTAAGTAGGAGATTTTTGAACATATGACATGCATTGAAATCGATGGCTATTGTAAAGACCCGCAAATCCGAGCTATCTGAGTTGACTAAATACAACACACGTCCAACTCAAATTGCACAGAAATACGACTCATTATTAGAAAGAAGTTAGAGGATGAGAAATAGAAAGAAAGAAATATTAGAATAGAAGAAAAACGAAGATCACAACTCACAGCGGAACAAATAAAATATATTATATAACATAAGCTTCGAAATACAAATCTGTTTTGTACATATATACATACCATCATCAGAGTACACATAACATTTGATTCAGCGGAAGTAACTCTAAATAACTAACGTTGAAGCCTCCAGCTTCAAGCTCCTCCCAGTGTATCTGTAAAAGCCTGAAACACTTGACTGCCCGTACAAATTTGGGCACCCAAGAGTTTAGGGAAAACAAAATAAACTCTGGGTCAGTCATGGGACTGGTGTGAGTAAACTCCAACCACTTGTTTAACTTTAAAAATCTTTTCAAAAGAAAAGATAATAGTAAGACCAGTCCACACATAAACACGGACGGTTTTTACCTTACTATAACCCAAAACACTTTGATATCAAATCCAATGATATTATAATAATGTCTACATCAAATAAATAATCAAATAGCAGAACGCTTGCATCTCACGCTCCACATATATAGTATATAATCAAAAACCGCATGGCGCTTATTGGAGATTGGATTTCCAACATGACAAGGTATGGAACCACCTTCCGACTGTGTATCTCTAGAGGCGAATACACCTGGGTTCAACAAGAACATCTTGCAACCCGGCCCACACATGACCGACCACTCATTTCGCTTGAGTGTATCGAATGTATATCACCAACGGTTGGACTCAAACCACCGTTTCCCGAATGGGCAGAATCGATAGATTTAGAAACAAAAGGAATTTCTCTAGATAGGTGATTATACACCCTAATGGGAGCGACCCACATAGCCATGCTGCCTGCCCGATTTTTGTCCTTTCCCGGTTGTTGAGGCCTGAGGCTACGAATACTTACCATTCCTTGATAACACAATCACTTTGAATGCCACATTGTCAGATCCGTTAATCACTAGTTGAGTTTGCACAAATATTCTGGATATTATGCTAAGGGATAAATCCGTTGCAACCATATATATTCATACAGACCAACCCATTTGATCATTGGAAATACTCTGTCAGACATTCGTCCATTTACGTTCGTTCTGGGATTGAACGAAACCGAAGGCACTATTTCTATTACTAGAAAAGCCCTTGCACTTCACTCCGTCTTCAATATATTCAGCATACTTGGTTCGCAACGCTTATGCCGATACGGAGTGGTTCTTCGGATAATAATCCAACCGGTCTCTCCATATTGACAACGATGGTCAAAACTTCGATAGTCTGTGATTTAACTATCGAATAAAAACAAGTGTTCATCCAAACATATCAACAAATCACTGGGCTCTTTAATTAATATTTCATTAATTAAATCTTTCTCCATTTCCTTGTCAATATTTGTTAACCAAATATTTTCAATAACCATATTGGCTCTTTTCGCTATTTTTGATTTCATTTCCTTATCGAATTCTATATATATCGATATATAGATTCCTAATTGTCAAATTTCTTAAAAATATTCTAACTCCTTAAATTTCCGGAAAATTTCGCCATAACCTCCCCTGTATCGGGAGCATCGGGAAATTTCAAATAGCTTCCCGGTATCTTCCTCAATCAAAAAGAAAAAGGAAAAGCCAAGCGGCTTGCCGATACGGCGCATAAAATCTCATATACGAATTAAACATGTACCTTTTTGTCGAGCACTACATTTATAACTTCATAGGCTTCATCCCAAACCTGTTTAACACCTGTTCACCTGTTTCCAATTCAATTCAACTCAATCCGTTTGTTTTAATTAAATTTTGAATCGTTTGAATTCAGTTTCGCTCAATTATTCTCTAATTAGCCTTTTTGCCTAATTCACTTCTTTGTTGAACATAACATGTTCAAACAAAATATTTAACTCGTTCATAACCAAATCGAATTTCGATTTCAATTCTAGTTTCCTTTTCTATTTCGAATATAAATTTTCAAATCGAATTTACTTATCCAAACCTCAATATCCATTCGAAACCTCCTTAACTAATTTCTATTCAAAATTAGTTAATTCCATTCAATAAATCAAAATCTGGGTTCTGTTTCAAAAATTCATATTCATTTACACAACTTGAATTCGCATATATTTTACAACTCACTCTGAAATTTTCTAAATAGAAACTTCGGATTTTCTCGCTTAAAATCCTTTTATAATATTAAATAAACCGTTATGGGTTTTGAATAGTTCTGGCGCTGTTTTTCTGAAAATTTGATTTTTGACATAACTCAAAATCTATACGACGAAATTCAGATTTTTCTCTTCCATTGGAAAACTATTATCAAATCGGTCCTGACGTTTCTTGTTTCGAAGAATTTCGACTTCAATCGAGTTCTATATATTCAATTGAAGTTCGAGTCGCCAATTTACGAACTGCAGCGCTGCGGCGAGTTCGTTTTAATTATATTTATATATATAAACTTTTTAAACCTCTTAAAAATGAATTCAACTTCGTCCAATATATATATATTCATATATATTTCAAATTCCATTTGAATCTTTATATTTCAAATTCCATAGTTTAAATCCTGTATTCAAATCCCATTTGAAATCCTTTATTCGAATTCCATTTCAAATTCTTTATTCGAATTCCATTTCAAATCCTATTTGAATTCCCTTGATTCAAATTCCAATCTCACCTTTTATTTGAATTCTATATTGCAAATCCCAATTCCTTTTCTATTGGATATTCAAATTCAATACTTGAATTTCTATTTAAATCTCTATTCAAATTTCATATTTCAATTCTTCTTTTGAAATTCTATATTTCAAATTCTATTCGACTTTTCTTTGAAATTCTATATTTCAAAGTTTGTTCAATTCTTCTTTGAAATTCTATATTTCAACTTACATTTCTTTTATTTAAAATTCCATTTTTGAATTTCCTTTATCCCAATCCCATTTGAATTCCTTTGAATTCAAATCCTATTTCAATTCCCTTGAATTCAAATCCCATATTTAAATTCCTTTGAATTCAAGTTCTACATTTGAATTCCTTTTGAATTTATATAGTCAAATTCTCTTTCAATTATATTTGAATTCAAATGTCATTGCAATTCTATGTTTGAAATTCTAATTTCAAAGTCTATCTCAAATTCTCTATTGAAAATTCTGTTTTGAAATTCTATTTCAAATTCTATTTGGAAATTCTATTTCAAATTCTCTATATTCAAACACCATTTGAAAGTGCTATATCCATATCCACTTTGGATTTCTATTTGAATTCTAAATTCAAATTTCCATTTCCTTTTCTATTTGAATTCAAATTCTATATTTAAATTTTCTTTTGAATCATATTTTCAAAATACTATAGTTAACTTCATTGGATTCTCTTTATTCAATTTCTTTAAACAAGTCTCGACTTCGATTCCTTTTTGAAATCAATATCTCTATTTTCCTTTTGAAGATAGATTTCCCCTTTCAATTTCACACTTGTATTTCTATTTCTGAATTATCAAATGATAATTCTTTTCACTTCATTTATAACTTTGTTATAAAAGAACTATTTATAAACTTCGTTTATAAAGAAACTACTTGTTTTATTTTTCAAAACAAGTTTATATTTTTATTCCATTAAAAATTCAAATTCTATTTAAAAATAGAATTTCCCCTTTTAAAATCTCAAATATCCTTTTTACGATATTTTTTTTTTTTAATATCATTACTTAAGCCCAGTGATAAAACACACAAAGCAACCAATTGTTTATTTTTCTAACACATCATATATAACAATATATGCAAACAAATAAACAAACAGATAATATATTTTTGAGGAATCCTGTTGGATTCCTCCAACCTGTTTTCCTGCATCCACAGATGTTAGCACATAAATAATACCCATTCTGCTTCGTGGCAGAATATCGCGGTATAGAAGGTCATCCACTAATCATAGCGTGGGGCGTATAGGGTAATCATCCGCTATGAAACTGCGGGCATCCGCTAATGAGACTGCGGGAATCCAACCAATCAATCAACCCAATATATATATATAATAGCCTAAATAACTAATATATATAAAGCAAGCAGAAAGCATTCACACAAGCAACAAACAATTATTTTTAATGAAATAAAAATAATTTTTAAAGGTGAGTGAGATTTACTCACCTGATTTTTACTTGTGACTTGTCCCAATTAATTCCGAAAAATTTCCAATCCAACACACGATTTTATTTTCCATAACTACAACTCTACGGGATGGACTTCTTGGTTTAATCACCTTGTACAAGTTTAAAGATGGCATTTATCAGATATACGAATTTATCGGCTAACAGGATTGAAGGTAAAAACTTAATTTGATTTTTAATTTAATTTAATTTAAACTAAAAATCTTACCACCTTATTGTTGCTAAACTTTCGAAGTCGTTCCTCCTTCACAAGCCACAAACAGTGAGCTCCCTGTTGCCATGTTCTCCTGCACAAACTCAGCATCTATCCAGTCTTCATCCCATCACCAGGAGCTTCTGTAAGCATCACAACCGATTTCCCCTTGAAATCTTACTGACTGTCGCTCTCTAAAAATATTGATCGACAGCAGCAAGTAAGTACACATCCTTGTGCTGACACCGTGAATTAACCATACCCATTAACGCCAAAGGCTGACCCTTTGAAACCCTCGTTCATCCATATCCCGTAACCTTTTTTTTTTTTTTTGCCCAGTTCGACCCTCCTTTTCACCCTTAACCAAACATCGAAACTCCTCCTTATCCCACTACCGCAACCCCCAAAATCGAAATCTCTAGATCGAACGAGATAAAATCGAACGAGATAGAATCGAACATCATTAGTTTGATCGCAGCTTAAACCAAAATCGCGATCTGCATCCATCAGCACACCGTCGACCGTAAAATCCCATACCAAATCATGATGTTATTCCTTCTGCGAATGAAGGCATCGGCTTTGAATACTTGAACTTTGATCGAGGTGGGTTTGGATCCTTAAAGGAAGGCAGCGAAGGGGAAAATCACAAATTCTATTTTGATTTCTGAATGAGGGAGCGACCATATTTAATTTAGCCGAAGACATGATTTTTTTCCTAGCCGAAGAACTAAATGAAATGAATAAGGGGTCGCGATTTTATAATGGTGGACGGGGACAATACGTACACTCCATTAAACTGTTGTCTCCTTGATATCGATGGTGGGAAGCAAAAGTTTCTGCTCGAGAAGAATAGGTATGTGAAAAGGAAAAGGAGGTCGGCTGAATTACAGTGATATAGGGTGGCTATTGATTTGATTTATTTTAATTAAAAACTAAAATATCTCACAGTCCCTTATTTAAAAATCCTGAACCGCTATTTAGTCGCAACGACCGACGTTTTCAAGCTTATACAATAATTTGAACTTAACAGAATCGGTTTAAAATGAAATAACACTAGTAAATTAAGTTAAACCGTTTAGAATGTATATCGATTTCTGAACGAATAAATTCATCGAAAATAAATTATTATCTTTTTAAGTCAATACAGAATTTATATTAGTCGACTGAATCGTTCTGATTTAGTGTTACACTGGGAATTCAAATTTTTACTAATACGATAATTAAATATATTCGATATTAAATCATATATCGATAATTAAATTGACAATCCAATATAAAATTCATTTATATTATGAATTCAATATTTAAAACCATACTAGATATTTAAAATAAACTGTTCAAAAATCTGGGTCGTTACATTCTTTCCCCCTTAAAATAATTTCGTCCTCGAAATTGCTAAGTTAGGAAAAATGATACAAACTCATTACTTTTCAAAACTTCTTTATATTGAAACCCAACTCCTCATATTTCTATGACTTTAATTTCAACCAAAACTTTTGGTTTCCATTCATATGCATTCTAATTCATATTTATTTCAATTTATTTCAAATTGATTCTAGTCAATTTATTTACCTCGAACCATTTAACTTGCTTAAGTTAAATTCCAATTCCAGAATTCAATTCCCAGGGTTTTCATTTCAAATCCTTTGAAATACATAAATATATACTTATATTTGTTTTCACTTCAAATCCAAAACATTTGAATTTTCAAACCACTTGTTTTCTTTCAAACAAATTTCCATCAAAAACTTTTTCTAAGGCAGCAATTCATCACTTAGAAACTCGGAAATGAACACTGATGATGTTGCAATCATCGTCAGAATTATTTCCCAGCCACTGAAGAGAGTTCAGTGCTTTATTATTTCAACACCCATGATTTTCTTTCAAATCCTTTAAAACAAATCTATATTACTTTAATATACTTTGAAAAATATTTCCAACTTCCCAGGATTTTGAATTCTTAATTCTGGTTTGAATTAAATTCTAATTCATCTCATTTGTATATTTAATTTTCTATACAAATTCTATTTGGTTATAAATAACCATTCTAACTTTATAATCTTATCTGATTATAATGTTAACATTCAACACATCCATATAATAATTCTAGAAAATTATTCTTTCTATATCAAAATAGATATTTTGGGTAAAATTATTTCATTTACCCTCTTTAAAACAATACTGTGTCGAATTTCTCTGTTCAAGTGTTTAGAAATCCCTATCGACTTCGTGGCGTCCCACGATTCGACCAGAATTCATAAACCACTCAACAGACTAGCCAACACAATATAGAATAACTTTTTATATCAATATACAAATACGCTCTCTCGTATATATACGCTCAACTCATTCTAGGGTACTACTGACCCTATCTCTAATGAGCACATGCCACACAAGCCTAGGTATTCGCTCAACCTAAGCTCTGATACCAACTGTAAAGACCCGCAAATCCGAGCTATCTGAGTTGACTAAATACAACACACGTCCAACTCAAATTGCACAGAAATACGACTCATTATTAGAAAGAAGTTAGAGGATGAGAAATAGAAAGAAAGAAATATTAGAATAGAAGAAAAACGAAGATCACAACTCACAGCGGAACAAATAAAATATATTATATAACATAAGCTTCGAAATACAAATCTGTTTTGTACATATATACATACCATCATCAGAGTACACATAACATTTGATTCAGCGGAAGTAACTCTAAATAACTAACGTTGAAGCCTCCAGCTTCAAGCTCCTCCCAGTGTATCTGTAAAAGCCTGAAACACTTGACTGCCCGTACAAATTTGGGCACCCAAGAGTTTAGGGAAAACAAAATAAACTCTGGGTCAGTCATGGGACTGGTGTGAGTAAACTCCAACCACTTGTTTAACTTTAAAAATCTTTTCAAAAGAAAAGATAATAGTAAGACCAGTCCACACATAAACACGGACGGTTTTTACCTTACTATAACCCAAAACACTTTGATATCAAATCCAATGATATTATAATAATGTCTACATCAAATAAATAATCAAATAGCAGAACGCTTGCATCTCACGCTCCACATATATAGTATATAATCAAAAACCGCATGGCGCTTATTGGAGATTGGATTTCCAACATGACAAGGTATGGAACCACCTTCCGACTGTGTATCTCTAGAGGCGAATACACCTGGGTTCAACAAGAACATCTTGCAACCCGGCCCACACATGACCGACCACTCATTTCGCTTGAGTGTATCGAATGTATATCACCAACGGTTGGACTCAAACCACCGTTTCCCGAATGGGCAGAATCGATAGATTTAGAAACAAAAGGAATTTCTCTAGATAGGTGATTATACACCCTAATGAGAGCGACCCACATAGCCATGCTGCCTGCCCGATTTTTGTCCTTTCCCGGTTGTTGAGGCCTGAGGCTACGAATACTTACCATTCCTTGATAACACAATCACTTTGAATGCCACATTGTCAGATCCGTTAATCACTAGTTGAGTTTGCACAAATATTCTGGATATTATGCTAAGGGATAAATCCGTTGCAACCATATATATTCATACAGACCAACCCATTTGATCATTGGAAATACTCTGTCAGACATTCGTCCATTTACGTTCGTTCTGGGATTGAACGAAACCGAAGGCACTATTTCTATTACTAGAAAAGCCCTTGCACTTCACTCCGTCTTCAATATATTCAGCATACTTGGTTCGCAACGCTTATGCCGATACGGAGTGGTTCTTCGGATAATAATCCAACCGGTCTCTCCATATTGACAACGATGGTCAAAACTTCGATAGTCTGTGATTTAACTATCGAATAAAAACAAGTGTTCATCCAAACATATCAACAAATCACTGGGCTCTTTAATTAATATTTCATTAATTAAATCTTTCTCCATTTCCTTGTCAATATTTGTTAACCAAATATTTTCAATAACCATATTGGCTCTTTTCGCTATTTTTGATTTCATTTCCTTATCGAATTCTATATATATCGATATATAGATTCCTAATTGTCAAATTTCTTAAAAAATATTCTAACTCCTTAAATTTCCGGAAAATTTCGCCATAACCTCCCCTGTATCGGGAGCATCGGGAAATTTCAAATAGCTTCCCGGTATCTTCCTCAATCAAAAAGAAAAAGGAAAAGCCAAGCGGCTTGCCGATACGGCGCATAAAATCTCATATACGAATTAAACATGTACCTTTTTGTCGAGCACTACATTTATAACTTCATAGGCTTCATCCCAAACCTGTTTAACACCTGTTCACCTGTTTCCAATTCAATTCAACTCAATCCGTTTGTTTTAATTAAATTTTGAATCGTTTGAATTCAGTTTCGCTCAATTATTCTCTAATTAGCCTTTTTGCCTAATTCACTTCTTTGTTGAACATAACATGTTCAAACAAAATATTTAACTCGTTCATAACCAAATCGAATTTCGATTTCAATTCTAGTTTCCTTTTCTATTTCGAATATAAATTTTCAAATCGAATTTACTTATCCAAACCTCAATATCCATTCGAAACCTCCTTAACTAATTTCTATTCAAAATTAGTTAATTCCATTCAATAAATCAAAATCTGGGTTCTGTTTCAAAAATTCATATTCATTTACACAACTTGAATTCGCATATATTTTACAACTCACTCTGAAATTTTCTAAATAGAAACTTCGGATTTTCTCGCTTAAAATCCTTTTATAATATTAAATAAACCGTTATGGGTTTTGAATAGTTCTGGCGCTGTTTTTCTGAAAATTTGATTTTTGACATAACTCAAAATCTATACGACGAAATTCAGATTTTTCTCTTCCATTGGAAAACTATTATCAAATCGGTCCTGACGTTTCTTGTTTCGAAGAATTTCGACTTCAATCGAGTTCTATATATTCAATTGAAGTTCGAGTCGCCAATTTACGAACTGCAGCGCTGCGGCGAGTTCGTTTTAATTATATTTATATATATAAACTTTTTAAACCTCTTAAAAATGAATTCAACTTCGTCCAATATATATATATTCATATATATTTCAAATTCCATTTGAATCTTTATATTTCAAATTCCATAGTTTAAATCCTGTATTCAAATCCCATTTGAAATCCTTTATTCGAATTCCATTTCAAATTCTTTATTCGAATTCCATTTCAAATCCTATTTGAATTCCCTTGATTCAAATTCCAATCTCACCTTTTATTTGAATTCTATATTGCAAATCCCAATTCCTTTTCTATTGGATATTCAAATTCAATACTTGAATTTCTATTTAAATCTCTATTCAAATTTCATATTTCAATTCTTCTTTTGAAATTCTATATTTCAAATTCTATTCGACTTTTCTTTGAAATTCTATATTTCAAAGTTTGTTCAATTCTTCTTTGAAATTCTATATTTCAACTTACATTTCTTTTATTTAAAATTCCATTTTTGAATTTCCTTTATCCCAATCCCATTTGAATTCCTTTGAATTCAAATCCTATTTCAATTCCCTTGAATTCAAATCCCATATTTAAATTCCTTTGAATTCAAGTTCTATATTTGAATTCCTTTTGAATTTATATAGTCAAATTCTCTTTCAATTATATTTGAATTCAAATGTCATTGCAATTCTATGTTTGAAATTCTAATTTCAAAGTCTATCTCAAATTCTCTATTGAAAATTCTGTTTTGAAATTCTATTTCAAATTCTATTTGGAAATTCTATTTCAAATTCTCTATATTCAAACACCATTTGAAAGTGCTATATCCATATCCACTTTGGATTTCTATTTGAATTCTAAATTCAAATTTCCATTTCCTTTTCTATTTGAATTCAAATTCTATATTTAAATTTTCTTTTGAATCATATTTTCAAAATACTATAGTTAACTTCATTGGATTCTCTTTATTCAATTTCTTTAAACAAGTCTCGACTTCGATTCCTTTTTGAAATCAATATCTCTATTTTCCTTTTGAAGATAGATTTCCCCTTTCAATTTCACACTTGTATTTCTATTTCTGAATTATCAAATGATAATTCTTTTCACTTCATTTATAACTTTGTTATAAAAGAAATATTTATAAACTTCGTTTATAAAGAAACTACTTGTTTTATTTTTCAAAACAAGTTTATATTTTTATTCCATTAAAAATTCAAATTCTATTTAAAAATAGAATTTCCCCTTTTAAAATCTCAAATATCCTTTTTACGATTTTTTTTTTTTAATATCATTACTTAAGCCCAGTGATAAAACACACAAAGCAACCAATTGTTTATTTTTCTAACACATCATATATAACAATATATGCAAACAAATAAACAAACAGATAATATATTTTTGAGGAATCCTGTTGGATTCCTCCAACCTGTTTTCCTGCATCCACAGATGTTAGCACATAAATAATACCCATTCTGCTTCGTGGCAGAATATCGCGGTATAGAAGGTCATCCACTAATCATAGCGTGGGGCGTATAGGGTAATCATCCGCTATGAAACTGCGGGCATCCGCTAATGAGACTGCGGGAATCCAACCAATCAATCAACCCAATATATATATATAATAGCCTAAATAACTAATATATATAAAGCAAGCAGAAAGCATTCACACAAGCAACAAACAATTATTTTTAATGAAATAAAAATAATTTTTAAAGGTGAGTGAGATTTACTCACCTGATTTTTACTTGTGACTTGTCCCAATTAATTCCGAAAAATTTCCAATCCAACACACGATTTTATTTTCCATAACTACAACTCTACGGGATGGACTTCTTGGTTTAATCACCTTGTACAAGTTTAAAGATGGCATTTATCAGATATACGAATTTATCGGCTAACAGGATTGAAGGTAAAAACTTAATTTGATTTTTAATTTAATTTAATTTAAACTAAAAATCTTACCACCTTATTGTTGCTAAACTTTCGAAGTCGTTCCTCCTTCACAAGCCACAAACAGTGAGCTCCCTGTTGCCATGTTCTCCTGCACAAACTCAGCATCTATCCAGTCTTCATCCCATCACCAGGAGCTTCTGTAAGCATCACAACCGATTTCCCCTTGAAATCTTACTGACTGTCGCTCTCTAAAAATATTGATCGACAGCAGCAAGTAAGTACACATCCTTGTGCTGACACCGTGAATTAACCATACCCATTAACGCCAAAGGCTGACCCTTTGAAACCCTCGTTCATCCATATCCCGTAACCTTTTTTTTTTTTTTTTTTTTTGCCCAGTTCGACCCTCCTTTTCACCCTTAACCAAACATCGAAACTCCTCCTTATCCCACTACCGCAACCCCCAAAATCGAAATCTCTAGATCGAACGAGATAAAATCGAACGAGATAGAATCGAACATCATTAGTTTGATCGCAGCTTAAACCAAAATCGCGATCTGCATCCATCAGCACACCGTCGACCGTAAAATCCCATACCAAATCATGATGTTATTCCTTCTGCGAATGAAGGCATCGGCTTTGAATACTTGAACTTTGATCGAGGTGGGTTTGGATCCTTAAAGGAAGGCAGCGAAGGGGAAAATCACAAATTCTATTTTGATTTCTGAATGAGGGAGCGACCATATTTAATTTAGCCGAAGACATGATTTTTTTCCTAGCCGAAGAACTAAATGAAATGAATAAGGGGTCGCGATTTTATAATGGTGGACGGGGACAGTACGTACACTCCATTAAACTGTTGTCTCCTTGATATCGATGGTGGGAAGCAAAAGTTTCTGCTCGAGAAGAATAGGTATGTGAAAAGGAAAAGGAGGTCGGCTGAATTACAGTGATATAGGGTGGCTATTGATTTGATTTATTTTAATTAAAAACTAAAATATCTCACAGTCCCTTATTTAAAAATCCTGAACCGCTATTTAGTCGCAACGACCGACGTTTTCAAGCTTATACAATAATTTGAACTTAACAGAATCGGTTTAAAATGAAATAACACTAGTAAATTAAGTTAAACCGTTTAGAATGTATATCGATTTCTGAACGAATAAATTCATCGAAAATAAATTATTATCTTTTTAAGTCAATACAGAATTTATATTAGTCGACTGAATCGTTCTGATTTAGTGTTACACTGGGAATTCAAATTTTTACTAATACGATAATTAAATATATTCGATATTAAATCATATATCGATAATTAAATTGACAATCCAATATAAAATTCATTTATATTATGAATTCAATATTTAAAACCATACTAGATATTTAAAATAAACTGTTCAAAAATCTGGGTCGTTACAGCTATATTTGGTATAATTTATATGTGAATCTTTTGTACTAGGCAAGTTGAACTAAATTGGGACATGTAAATTATGACCATAATCTGTGACAAGTAAATTCAATGCAAACGTGGGGTATATGATCATTGTGTGAATCATGACAACTATTTAGGCATGCAAACTTAGGCCAAATTTATAATTAGGCAAGCTATGTTTGTGAAACTTTAAGGAATGATTAAATCTGTTATATTTGCCTAATTTGCTAGTTCTGCTATATTTGCCTAATCTGCTAGTTCTGTTATATTGCCTTTCTGTTATATTGCTAGTTCTGCTCTACTGCCTAGTCTGCTAGATTTGTTCATCTGCCAAATCTGTCATCTGCTAAGTCTGTTGAAAATGCCAAATCTGCTAAACTAAATCTGTTGAGATGCTTAATCTGTTGTCTGCTAAATCTGCTAGTTTGCTTAATCTGCTAAATCCATTTGGTCGCCTAATCTGCAAAATCTATTATCTGCTATATCTGTTGAGTTGATATAATTAGTCCGTTATTGACATAATCTGAATTGGCTATAGTTATGAATAATTGACATGTATATTAGGCGTGGGTATAAATGGTAAATCTTTAATTAATTGGCCGCAAAGATAAACATGGCTAACTCGAGGTTAGAATGAGTTTGCGGCGTAATTCTGCCCGGAACCGCCCGGCATATTCCAGTGGCCGCAAACAATAGGTTCTAATGTGAGAAGTTAGTCATAACGTGCTTGAAACCCGAGGTTACACTACAACAAAATGGCCATATTACAACGGTGGAAAACCGTTGTAATATACATTTTACAACAGTGGGCAAACCGTCGTGTATTAAGAAGTTGTAATAGACTAAAATCTTTTACAACTTTTTTGCACCGTTGCAATATGTATATTTTACAACTTTTTTCCACCGTTGTAATAAACGTTATTACAACAGTTATGCACTGTTGTTGTTGTAATTTTTACAACTACTTATAACCGTTGTGATATATTTTATTACAACTTTTGTTTTACAGTTGCAATATACCGACAAATTTATGCATAAGAATCTGTATATATTTTATATGTGCAACAATAAATAGATAAATAACATAAGAAATAGATGCAAGCTTAAAGGCATCATAATCCATTCAATGATAAAAATCACAACTTTATATCTAGAATATAAATTACAAATCATATACCACATACAAATGTATAAAATTACAACAGTTCTTATTTGCCTCTGAAAGTCTTTAATCCAGTTACAAAGCTTATTTGCCTATGAAATCTATAAAGCTCATTTGCATAAATCTTCTCTTTTTTCCGTGCGTTTGAAAAGGAATAATTAACCTTTTAAAGTCATCCGTCCAAATAGAACACACCCGAGCCATCAGAGTTGTTGGAATTTGAATGAAATTAACACCACGAAGAAAAGCGGCAGCAGCATGATCCTATCTATGGGTCATTTGGATATTCGAAAAATGATGAAAATGATAATAATAACAATAACAATAGCAGTAACAATTGAAAATTAAAAGAAGAAAAACACCTTTTGAGGTTTCTTGCTGCTATCATGATTATTTTTGAGCAATATCACCTGCATTGTATTTATCACAATCAGTATATATACATATTAGACCAGCAATTAGTAATCTTAATGTAAATGAAACACTCCACTAGTCGGGTAATGGCTTAAACAGTTGATATGCGACTCTTTGGACAGAGGTTCGAATGGTCAGGCTCATGCCGGTGCTCGGTGTCAATACAATTAATGAAGAAATCTTTTTATGTCGCATAACAACTAAATGTTGTACTATGATTTAGGATGCTTTCAACCTTTTTAGCAAGTCAACAGTATGAATTCAATACAAATATTTCAAAATTTTATGAATGTTAGTAACTATTTTACTGTATGTTTTGAGTACTTTCCTAGTTACAATAGTGCCGACCTTGTGCTTTATTCATGTGCTTTACTTAATACATGCTGCTATTTCATAATACAATGTTCAATTTTGTTGCCTAAATGTTAACAAAACACTTGTATTTATTGATTGTACGATAAGGACCACATGAAAACGCACAGTACTTTATTACATATTTCGTCAAATGAAACCAAGTGCTTTATTGACATAGCATAAACAAAATTGCACTCAGATAGTAGAGTTGATTAATCAAGTGTCGTTTAAGTAGAAGAACTATTGTATATGTGTGAATATTGTAATTTACACGAACACACATGAATCATACAGGTGTTCAGTTCCGGTTACATTATGGAAAAATGCATGTTTTATAAGCTATAGTCTGTAGTTACAATGTCACGTGGTAATAATTTGACATATTATAGATCAGTATTAGGACATAATATAATCTAATGATAACACGATCCATCCAAGCACATAACAACATGATTAGTAGATGCAGATATGATTCCAAACCAGATCTAATTAAGGATGGACTAGCAAATTTAGCATTTTATTTATATGAGAAGAACTGAAGGCTTACTTTGATTTTGCCATCAAGCAAGCCATCTAGTGACATGAACCACGAGACATGTGAGCCGAATCCACCAACGGTTCCTTCTTCTATGGTAATAAGATACAGGTGCTCTTTGCATAGCTTACGAATAAGTTGAATATCAAGAGGCTTGCAGAATCTAGCATTTGCAACTGTGACATGAATCCCAAGTTTTGAAAGAAGCAAGTGTGCCCTGAGGCAATTTTGAACCATGGATCCATATCCAAGGAGAGCAACGTCTTGTCCTTGTACAAGAATCTCGCCTTTTCCGACCTATAAACACACACCATTATATCTAATATTTGATGATCAACAGGTTAAGCATAAATAATCAAATATTCAGACACAAAATCATGTAACTTAGATTAACATAATAATACATATAGGATACATAGATCAACTAATGAAGAGATTAGTGAAGTACAATTAATTATATGTCACATGATGAAGAGGCCCGTGTTAGTTTGCCATGATAACCAAGATTTGGAACATATTATGTGAATTGATCGCGATCGCATTATCCATCATTAATGTAAGTTTTAATTATAATTAATCTTTAATTTTTTTGATGGGTGCATCATGGTAGTCAAATATTGAATTTGAATCTAGCTATAAGTTGATTTTATCACTGGGTGTATTGCATATGGGTTCTGACAGTTTAAGCTGACTATTTTCTCATATAAGCATTATAACCTTGCGGTTAGTAGAAGTACATGATGAACTATGTAACAATCAAAGTTAAAATCAGTGGAATTCCAAATACCAAAAATATTTACCGTAGAATTATGGCAAATGATCTTCTCCAAGCTCCCTCTCAATTCCAACAACCCTTTCGCTTGCACAGTAGATAAATCACACCCCCTCAACTCCAAAACTCTTAACTTCCAGAACCCCAAAATAGATATCGGAGTCCTATCCCTAACACCAAATTCCAAACTGGACACACAAACTTTAACGCCAGGTTTCTCAACTCGTATACTTTTACTTATGGAGGATATATACCTGATATCAAGATTAACCAAATATCAGCAGCAAGGTTCATCTTTCAAAATAGCTCAAGTAGCATGTAAAACATTCCAACTTTATGTATATAGTGAAAGGTATAATATGATACTAGGTAAGATTTTTCTCTATTGGCTTTTTGTGTGGAACCTAGCAATTTATCGAGCAACAAAGCTAGGCTAATTTCCAATACAAGCTTTGAAAACAGTACATCTGAAATATTTCTGAAAATATATCGAGTATGGAGCCTAAATATAATTATTTACACAGGCATTGCAAAATGAATAAAGGACAACTTCACCTGATGCAATCACATATTCACCATCAGGGGTTACTTTGATTCTACCAGCTGCAGTCACAAATCTCAAATATTGAATTACACCTAGCCTTCTCTGGTAATCTAATAACAAACATACCCTCTAAGAAGTTCAGAAGTCAACATTCAATGTACGATTTGAGAAAAAATAAAGAGAAATATGTACTGAACCAATATCTTTGCGAAGGGATCTGCGTTTCTCTTCAAAGAAGTCAACAGACCCAAAATCTTTCTCAAATGCTCCAATGCCCTATGATAGCAAAGATCTGACATGTAAGCCTGCAGATAATCCACATGAGCACAGGATACCAAGGAATCTATCTCAGACAGCGATACCTACCATGATTGAACGTAGTGAAGCCCGACCGTGTTCAGTTTCAGAGTTAGGGTTCCATCTAAGAGAGAGGTGGTGTTCGCGTCGATGAATTTCAAAAGCGAGGCGAGGTAGCGATCGCCTATTAGGATAAGCGATTGGGATACAGAGGCCATGATAATTACATGTTTCGTAAACAAGGGTAAGGCGGAGGGACCGCCAATGGAATTTCTCTAATTTTGAGGTAACGAAGAATGATTGGGAATCGACTTTAATTTTGGGAAGCGGAGAGGTCGACCTAGGTGAGATACTTTGGGGCCAAAATTTGGTCTTCCGCCAAAATTTAATCTTCCGCCAAAAGAGGACAACCGATTTATTTTTTAACAAGGCAGAGCAGTTTTTTTATTAGTTGTAATTAAAATTTTATCCAAATTTATAAAACATAACATCACAATTCAGAATTAACAAGTAAAAAATGATCTGTTGAAAATAAGTTTTTATAATTATCTAATAAAAACGTTTTAATTGCTAATCATAAAAATTTAATTACTAAATATTATATATTACATATCAATTATTAGTATTAATGACTAGTTCTTAATTATTTATTATTAATGATTAATTATTATTATATATTATTTATTATACTAATTACGAATGTTAAATATTTAAAAATTATTTATTGATTATTAATTATTTAATGAAAATAATTAATACTATTAACTAATTATCATTATAACTAGTGTTAATTATTTAATGTTAATTGTCAATACTATTTATTTCATATTTAAAATAAATTATTATTATTAATTTATGTTAATTGTCAATAATTACTTTTACTTATTTCTACTTAGTTATAATCGAGTAATACTTATTAAAAGCTTATGTTCTAATTATTGATTAATAAGTAGTTAACATACATTAACTATTAAAAACGAATTACTACTTATTAACTATTAATTATTTAATAATAATTGATAAATATTATTGGTTCCTAAGTTTATTAATAATTATTATTATTGAATATTAATATAAATAGTTTTTAAATATAGATAATATAAACATGAAGTTCGTAATAGGTATCTATTACAACTAATAAAATGAAAAGTTGTTAAATATATGTTTATTACAACTTTAGAGAGCTGACAGTTGTAAAAAGCATTTATTATAACTGTATTTTTTCCACAGTTGTAAAATTAAAGTTGTAATATGATGTTTTTGTTGTAGTGTTAGACTCAGTTTGCGACAGAAACCTGCCTGGAACCAACCGGCCTAACCAGTAGCCGCAAACTGTCAGTCTAATGTGAGAGGTCTGGGCATTAATATTTAATTAATGAAAATCTGAGATAAATATGATGTCTAAAACGTGTTGGGTGGATAAGGTTAAACCAATTGGACCAATGAATCTGATAAACCCGTTTCGTGAATCTGTAGGCCCAATACAAAGTTAGACAATCTGTAACCGGTTAATCTGTAATCGGTTAATCTGTAAGTCTGTTAATTTGTAACCAGTTAATCTGTAAGTCTTTTAATCTGTAACCAGTTAATCTGTAACCAGTTAATCTGTAAGTCTGTTAAATCTGTATATCTGATTCGTTAGTCTGAAAACTTGTCTGTGAACTAGTTGATCTGAATTCTGTATGTCTGAACTTGTAAACAAGATAATCTGAAATCTGTTAGCCTGGGGACACAAGGATGGGAAGGGAATTACTTGTGTGATCTGTTGTTTGGGACCCATATTAGTCAGTAACCCTTTCTGGTATCAAAACTTTGACCCAACAGTAGGTAGGGTCCGGGCACGCTTACTGAACTAATTATAAGCGGTTCATTCTGATAATGGCGAGGGGTGTTGATGGCGCGTTCCAACCGGGTCATGTGCGTGCATGGATCCCAGTCTGCCTCTGAGGATGTAAGACGCCGTGACATCTATAAATAGGTCTGTGCCAATTGGTTGTCACTTTAGGGAGTGATACACCCTACTGTGGGGCCGACACAGGGTATTTATGTATTAGGGAGCCGATCGCTTGGGGGAGGGTTTTAGGGTACACTTAGTTCTGTCTGTTTCTGTTGGTACCGTCTGTTTCTGTTGGGTGGCAACACCTGTCTGTTTCTGCGTGGTACCGTCTGTTCGGGTGGTAAAGGCCCAATTACTAGTGTACACCTAATGCTACATTCTGTTTTCGTAGGGAATAATCTGTTTCTGTTTCGGTTCGGGTGGTAAAGGCCCATTATCTACATTCTGCTTCTGTCTGTTTCTGATCGGGTGGTAAAGGCCCATTACTAGCGCGGAAATTATTCTGTACCCGTTTCTGTGACGGCCCGCCCCGCACCAACCGACACTTCCTCCAAGTGTGCGCTGTACACATGTCCAACTGGCAACGGTCATCATAAGAAAAGAAAGAAGGTGAAGAACTAGCACATAACCTGTAGAATGTCTCACAGCGCATGGAATAAAATATAATAGCAAGATACTTGACATAAAACAGGCGAGACAGTGCATAAAATGAAACCAAAACTAAACAACATCAGAGTAGCGGAAATCCAAAATACAGCTTATTACAACTTTTAAAACTGTCTCTAAAGCAAAAGAAAGCAACAGTAGAAGATGCACTGCTAATGCCCAAGCAGTGATCTTCAACAGCACAGAGAGAATATCTATATCATACGTGGAAGCCTCCTGCTCGTCTCCGGATCAGCTACTCGTGCATACCTCCTAACCTGTCTCTAGTCTGCTCGTGTGAGCACCCAGAGTAATAAGAAGAGACATAAAACTCTGGGTCAGACAAAAAGTCTGGTATGAGCGATAAGCAGCTAAAGAGAACAATAACAGGTATACTAAACCATACCTGAACCTGGACCCGCAACTAAAGAGTTAGCACTACATACTGTACAATACTCTAAGGTGCCATCAACATATGGTGTAAAGAAATACGGGGGTGGGGGTGTGCATGTCATAGTGATAGCAAACAATTCAATCATGGCAACCATCCTCACATCTCTCACTCAGTGCGTAAAGCATACGATATCTACCACTTTGGAACACTAGACAAATTGAGGTAACGACGAATCCCGACTTGTAGAAACCCTGCTATGACCAAGCTAAACACATGGAGTCATGACCAAACATTTCAATGACCCACCACATTAGTCATAGCCCTTGGTCCTACCAATGCCATAATGGCCCTGAATCCGCCTTCGTCCTTCCTACCATAGTGGTCCAAAGCTATAGGCATCGATAACCCCTTAACACGCGTCCCGCAGCAAAGCCCAATCATGAAGCGAACTCGTTGATTCCCATCTGGATCTTGAGCTCTAGCTTCTCATTTGGACTTCCTTTGCATCTCGGGTTATGGTCTTCTTCAGTTCGGTTCGGGTCTCTTCCTCCTATTCGGTTCGGTTCGGGCATCCTCCCCCTATCCGGTTCAGTTCGGGTCTCCTCCTCTATCCGGTTCGGTTCGGATCTCCTCCTCCTATCCGGTTCGGTTCGGGTGTCTCCTCCTATCCGGTTCGGATCGGGTGTCTCCTCCTATCCGGTTCGGTTCGGATCTCCTCCTTCTATTCGGTTCGGTTCGGGTGTCTCTTCCTATCCGGTTCGGTTCGGATCTCCTCCTTCTATTCGGTTCGGTTCGGATCTCCTCCTCCTATCCGGTTCGGATCGGATGTTCTTCCTACTCGATTCGGTTCGGATCTCCTCCTTCTATCCGGTTCGGATCAGATCTCCTCCTCCTATCCGGTTCGGATCGGGTGTTCTTCCTAACCGGTTCTGAAAATCTGCAACTTTTCCCAGGAAGCTGTTTTCGCCGAACGACGGCGTTTTCAACCATTCTAAACTTCCTATGACATTACAAAACATTCCAAACAGCAGTAACAACATATAGAATCAATCAAAAACATTAAAACATCATTTACATGAAATACTTTAGATCAAACATACCCAAAAACCCATGTTTTCCCCTTAATCCTTCTTAACCATGATTAAGCATACAATTAGCAAAACTTATCCAAATTAGCCCAAATTTTTATCAGAGCCATAAAACATCATTATAGAATTTTAGGAATTTTTCCAGAATTTATTAATGTATAAATTCGCTAATCTTCACTAATTACCTATAATTAACCGTAATTAGTGTAAAAGCAAGCTAATCACTCACCTTTGCCACAACTAAAACCCCAAAACTGAAATATTCTCTGATTTGGCGTTGTTCCCAATCTTACACAGCAGCTCTACCTCGGTTCTCGTGCTAATACTCCTTGATTTGATGTTTGCTAAGCCTAATCTTCAATTAGAAAGTGATTAAGAGGTGTTTTGAAGAGATTTAGAGGGTGGAGGCCATGACTAGGTTAAGAGGAATGAATAGTGACGGCTGAAAAATGAGAAAAAGGTATTCTCCAAACCCTAACAGCCCTTTTAAACTCCTAATCCCGAAATTCCCCTTTGGGCCTAGCTGTTAATCACCCGGTTAAGCCCAATTAAGCTGTTTTTCACCATCTGAAAATTGTTTCAGCCATATCTCCCAAACGGTTAGTCCGTTTGGCTAATATGACCACTCTACGGAATTGTAAACCATCATCCGAATCCAATGGAAGTGGTTTTAGGTCAAAATTCCTTTCCAGTCAAAAGTTATGGTCAAAACAAGTTCAACTAGGGGCAAAACGGTCATTTAAAAATCGACAAAAATCATGAACATGGGAAATGACCCTACTAGTCGTTTCCCAAAAGTACACGACCATACGACTTACTAAGAAAAAGAAATAAATATTCTACGATCTTCCGATGCGTAGAATGCGGGTCGTTACATTCTCCCCCCCCTTAAGAAATTTCGCCCCCGAAATTCCTTAACAAAGAAACAAACAATGAATCCCGCATGCCTAACAATCCTTCACAACAATCAAACATGCAAAACAAGCAAAACAAACATAACCTAGCATGCGGAAAACTAAATCGCTAATAAAATCTTACCAGGTAAAGAGTTCTGGATACTTCTTCCTTATGTCCTCCTTTGTTTCCCAAGTACAGTCTTCCTCATCCTCACCCCACTGGACTTTGACTAGTTTCACCGCCTTCCTTCGAAGTTGCTTCGTATCGTTCCCAACAATACGCATAGGCCTACGATTCCCAACCGCCTCAGGTTCAACCTCGATATCGTCCAACTGATCAGGTGAAATAGCCACATTAGGTTCGTGCACAAACTTCCTTAACTGGGAAACATGACATACGTTGTGAACTCCCGCCATCTTGTCCGGTAATTCAACTTTATATGCCAAACTTCCAACTAGTTCGAGAACTGGGAATGGGCCAACAAACCTTGGTGCCAACTTGCCTCCCCTGCCAAATCGTATTACGTTCTTCAACGGAGAAATCTTGACAAACACCAAGTCACCAACGGAGAATTTTAAGTCTCTTCTCCTCTTATCGGCATAACTCTTCTGCCTATCTTGGGCAGCCTTCATTCGTTGTTGAATGGTCTTGATTTTATCTGAAGTTTCCCTCACCACATCTGGTCCAAGCATAAACTTCTCGCCAGTCTCTATCCAACATGATGGTGAGTTGCATGGTCTTCCGTACAAAGCTTCAAACGGAGCCATACCGATACTGGATTGGTGGCTATTATTATATGCAAACTCTACTAGATGCAAATGGTCATCCCATGATCCACCAAAATCCAATATACATGCTCTCAAGAGATCTTCCAAAATACGATTCACCCTCTCCGTCTGACCGTCGGTCTGAGGATGATATGCGGTACTGAGATGTAACTCTGACCCTAGAGCCTTTTGTAAGCTCTTCCAAAACCCACTAGTGAACAACGGGTCTCGGTCACTCACAATGCTTTTAGGTATTCCATGAAATCTCACTACCCACTTCATATACAATTCTGCTAACTTAGCTGCCGTTCTGGTCGATTTGACTGGTATAAATCTTGCACTTTTAGTCAGTCGATCCACAACTACCCAAATGCTATCATGTCCCGATCTAGTCCTTGGTAAACCATCAATGAAATCCATCGAGACTTGCTCCCATTTCCATTCGGGAATTTCTAAGGGCTGTAACAACCCACTAGGCTTCTTTTGCTTGGCTTTAACTAGCTGGCAATTCATGCACTTGGATATAAACTTCCCAACGTCTCTTTTCATCCCTTCCCAGTAGTAAGTCTGCTTCATATCTCGATACATCTTGTTACCACCGGGGTGTATAGTCAGCTTTGAGTGATGACATTCTCTAAGCACTTCATCTCTCAATCCATTGACATTGGGTACAACAAGCTTTCCATTCTTTCTAAGCCATCCATCTCGATCAAGCCCATACTTGTTCATCTCCTCATCGATACCCATCTCTAACTTGGAGATGATTTCCAATAGGTTAGGATCGTCCCTCTGACTAGAGCCAATCCGCTCAATCAAAGTGGGTCTGATCGTCAAACTTGCTAACATTTCTGGATCCAATTCGCACTTTGGTCTGAAATCATACCCAGCGATGTACTCCAGTTGCATCCATTCTAGAAACATAGCCCCTAAGATGGCATGTCTTCGACTCAATGCATCAGCCACCGCATTGCCCTTTCCCGGTGTATATGTGATGTCAAAATCATAGGAAGCCAAGAATTCTAACCACCTTTGTTGCCGGAGATTTAAATCCTTCTGGGAGAAGAGATACTTCAACGACCTATGATCTGTAAACAACTCAAATCTTTCTCCCAAAAGACAATGTCTCCACATCTTTAACGCGAACACGATTGCTGCCAATTCCAAATCATGGGTAGGGTATCTTTTCTCGTGCGGTTTCAACTGCCGACTTGCATAGGCTACCACTCTACCACTTTGCATCAATACAGCACCTAGTCCGGTACCACAGGCATCCGTGTATACCGTCATCTCTTCATTCCCTTTAGGAATGACTAACGCTGGTGCGCATGTCAACTTGTCCTTTAGACTCTTGAATGCATTCTCACACCTTTCATCCCAGACAAAAGCTTGATTCTTCTTGGTCAACTGGGTCAATGGTGCTGCTATCTTGGAGAAACCTTGGATAAACTTACGATAATATCCAGCTAATCCCAAGAAACTTCTTAC
This sequence comes from Allium sativum, assembly GCA_030737875.1. NCBI lineage: Eukaryota > Viridiplantae > Streptophyta > Magnoliopsida > Asparagales > Amaryllidaceae > Allium > Allium sativum. Next base: position 226,027,138 of record CM060919.1, on the reverse strand, counting down.
ATCTGTTGCATTCTTGGGCGTAGGCCAATCCTGTACCGTAGCCACCTTCGTCGGGTCCACGGCAATACCGTTCTCTGATACAACATGGCCCAAGAACCTCACTTCCCTCTTCCAGAAGTGACACTTAGAAAACTTTGCTTTCAATTGGTGTTTTCTCAACACCTCCATCACTACTCTTAAATGTTCCTTGTGTTCTTCCTCTGTCCTCGAATAGACCAAAATATCATCAACGAACACAAGGACAAACTTATTCAACTGATCTCTGAATACCCTATTCATAAGATCCACAAAATATGCTGGGGCATTGGTCAGCCCGAATGGCATGACCAACCACTCATAAAACCCAGACGGCGTCCGAAATGCCGTTTTAGCTGTACTCTCAGCTTCCACTCTAAGCTGATGAAAACCTGTCGCGAGATCTAACTGAGAACATACTCTCGCGCCACTCAACTGATCGAACAAATCATATATCCGCGGTAGAGGATACTTGTTCTTCCTCGTCACTTTATTCAACTCGCGGTAGTCTACACACAAACGAAGGGAACCATCCACCTTGGTAGCAAACACAACTGGTGCTCCCCATTCAGAAACACTCCTTCTGATAAATCCCTTCTTCAAAAGATCGCTGACTTGCACCTCGAGCTCTCGCTGCTCTCTTGGTGCCATACGACGAAGTGGCATCACTATAGGTCGGGCATCTTTTACCAAATCAATACGAAACTCAATCTCTCGGTGTGGTGGAAGCCCGGTCACTTCTTCGAAAACATTCGGATACTGGCCAACCACGGGCAAACCTGACAACTCACTATGCGGAATGTCGAGGGAGTTTAGAAAACTAGCCAATACCCCCTTACTGGGTAGACCACCAAACACTATCCTCCGCCCATCATCCGCTCTAGCTGTCACTAAAAAGCCTTCACAGTCTACCACCACCCCGTATCTTTGGAGCCAATCTACTCCCAAAATAATGCCAAACCCAGTAAAGCCCAAAACAAAGCAATCACAAACAAACATGCATCCATGACTCGATAGGACCACATTACGACAAATCATGCTAAGGCTAGTCGAACCACCAATCGGGTTCGTCACTACTAAAGGTCTATCGACAATCTCGGGCTCCAATCCCAACCTATCTACCAGGTCACTAGATATGAAAGAACTAGAAGCTCCAGTATCAAATAAAACTCTAACAGGAACATCATAAACAGAAAGCATACCTTGAATGACGACATTCTTTCCCTTCTCCGCCGCAGTTGGGGCATTCGACGAAGAAGGAATAGCACTGAGAGCATATGCTTTCACCATTTGCTTTTCTTTAGGGGGCTGTGGACACTTGTCCTTGTGGTGTCCCATTTGGCCACAGTTGAAGCACTTCCTATCCGCTAGCTTGGCCCGACAATTACTAGCATAATGGCCCTTCTTACCACAGCTGAAGCACTCAACATCTTGCTTATTCTTTTTCTTCTGGCCATCCTTAGTCTGACTCTGCTTTCTTTTATTCTGGGAACCATCCTTGCCTCCACCACTTGCTTGTGGCTTTAGCTCATCTGCGGATGCAACCTCAGTCTTCGGCTTAGGGTAGAGACTTTCTGATCTTAATGCTTTCCCCATAATCGATTCAAACGTCTCATCGATGTGGTTAATAAGTCTTTCCCCCAAGTACTGATCCAAACCAGTTATGAATTTCTCATTCTTTTTCTCGGCAGTATCAATAAGAGATAACCCATATTTTGACAAAGTGTCAAATTCAGCAATGTACTCCGAGACAGCTCTGCCATTCTGCTTGAGCTCCAAGAATTTCTTAAACAGTACTGACTTCTGAGCAGCTGGAATGAACTTCTCGCTAAAGCGAGCCTTAAACTGCTCCCAAGTAATCTGATCTTCGGGAGTAGCTGCCTTTATAGCATTCCATCAATTCATTGCCCGCCCTTGCAGCTGACGGGACGCTAGCTTTCTCTTCATCGCATCCTCGATACCCAAATCCTCGAAGATACGTTCGCAACTATCTAACCAATCTTGAACATCCGTGGCCGACTCCATTCCGTGAAATGGCTTCCCACCAAGGTTAGTATAATCCTTATTCAGCTTGGCGAAGTCGACCCTCGGCGCCTGCACTATTGGACCACCACCATTCCCACCATTGGGAGCTGCCCTCTGTACATCTCTAAGCATCTCTCTCATGAGGTCAGTAAACATCGTCCTCATGTCAGCAGCATTCCCATTATTGTCCCCTCTACCGGTACCTCTAACATATCGGCTCATCGTCAATCTGAAAAAGGAAACGATTAACGACCCCATAGTGGTGCTAGTGCAGCACGACTTCATTCTTATACTACTAATAGTATATATATAGCTTTTGAAAACCAAAATAATCACAAATACGCTCTCTCGTATACATGTACTATCTCTCCCTGATAACGTCCCTAGGTTAACTACGCAACCTAGAGCTCTGATACCAAGTGTGACGGCCCGCCCCGCACCAACCGACACTTCCTCCAAGTGTGCGCTGTACACATGTCCAACTGGCACGGAACGGTCATCATAAGAAAAGAAAGAAGGTGAAGAACTAACACATAACCTGTAGAATGTCTCACAGCGCATGGAATAAAATATAATAGCAAGATACTTGACATAAAACAGGCGAGACAGTGCATAAAATGAAACCAAAACTAAACAACATCAGAGTAGCGGAAATCCAAAATACAGCTTATTGCAACTTTTAAAACTGTCTCTAAAGCAAAAGAAAGCAACAGTAGAAGATGCACTGCTAATGCCCAAGCAGTGATCTTCAACAACACAGGGAGAATATCTATATCATACGTGGAAGCCTCCTGCTCGTCTCCGGATCAGCTACTCGTGCATACCTCCTAACCTGTCTCTAGTCTGCTCGTGTGAGCACCCAGAGTAATAAGAAGAGACATAAAACTCTGGGTCAGAAAAAAGTCTGGTATGAGCGATAAGCAGCTAAACAGAACAATAACAGGTATACTAAACCATACCTGAACCTGGACCTGCAACCAAAGAGTTAGCACTACATACTGTACAATACTCTAAGGTGCCATCAACATATGGTGTAAAGAAATACGGGGGTGGGGGTGTGCATGTCATAGTGATAGCAAACAATTCAATCATGGCAACCATCCTCACATCTCTCACTCAGTGCGTAAAGCATACGATATCTACCACTTTGGAACACTAGACAAATTGAGGTAACGACGAATCCCGACTTGTAGAAACCCTGCTATGACCAAGCTAAACACATGGAGTCATGACCAAACATTTCAATGACCCACCACATTAGTCATAGCCCTTGGTCCTACCAATGCCATAATGGCCCTGAATCCGCCTTCGTCCTTCCTACCATAGTGGTCCAAAGCTATAGGCATCGATAACCCCTTAACACGCCTCCCGCAGCAAAGTCCAATCATGAAGCGAATTCGTTGATTCCCATCTGGATCTTGAGCTCTAGCTTCTCATTTGGACTTCCTTTGCATCTCGGGTTATGGTCTTCTTCGGTTCGGTTCGGGTCTCTTCCTCCTATTCGGTTCGGGCATCCTCCCCCTATCCGGTTCAGTTCGGGTCTCCTCCTCTATCCGGTTCGGTTCGGTTCGGATCTCCTCCTCCTATCCGGTTCGGTTTGGGTGTCTCCTCCTATCCGGTTCGGATCGGGTGTCTCCTCCTATCCGGTTCAGTTCGGATCTCCTCCTTCTATTCGGTTCGGTTCGGGTGTCTCTTCCTATCCGGTTCGGTTCGGATCTCCTCCTTCTATTCGGTTCGGTTCGGATCTCCTCCTCCTATTCGGTTCGGATCGGATGTTCTTCCTACTCGATTCGGTTCGGATCTCCTCCTTCTATCCGGTTCGGATCGGATCTCCTCCTCCTATCTGGTTCGGATCGGGTGTTCTTCCTAACCGGTTCTGAAAATCTACAACTTTTCCCAGCAAGCTGTTTTCGCCGAACGACGACGTTTTCAACCATTCTAAACTTCCTATGACATTACAAAACATTCCAAACAGCAGTAACAACATATAGAATCAATCAAAAACATTAAAACATCATTTACATGAAATACTTTAGATCAAACATACCCAAAAACCCATGTTTTCCACTTAATCCTTCTTAACCATGATTAAGCATACAATTAGCAAAACTTATCCAAATTAGCCCAAATTTTTATCAGAGCCATAAAACATCATTATAGAATTTTAGGAATTTTTCCAGAATTTATTAATGTATAAATTCGCTAATCTTCACTAATTACCTATAATTAACCGTAATTAGTGTAAAAGCAAGCTAATCACTCACCTTTGCCACAACTAAAACCCCAAAACTGAAATATTCTCTGATTTGGCGCTGTTCCCAATCTTACACAGCAGCTCTACCTCGGTTCTCGTGCTAATACTCCTTGATTTGATGTTTGCTAAGCCTAATCTTCAATTAGAAAGTGATTAAGAGGTGTTTTGAAGAGATTTAGAGGGTGGAGGCCATGACTAGGTTAAGAGGAATGAATAGTGACGGCTGAAAAATGAGAAAAGGTATTCTCCAAACCCTAACAGCCCTTTTAAACTCCTAATCCCGAAATTCCCCTTTGGGCCTAGCTGTTAATCACCCGGTTAAGCCCAATTAAGCTGTTTTTCACCATCTGAAAATTGTTTTAGCCATATCTCCCAAACGGTTAGTCCGTTTGGCTAATATGACCACTCTACGGAATTGTAAACCATCATCCGGATCCAATGGAAGTGGTTTTAGGTCAAAATTCCTTTCCAGTCAAAAGTTATGGTCAAAACAAGTTCAACTAGGGGCAAAACGGTCATTTAAAAATCGACAAAAATCATGAACATGGGAAATGACCCTACTAGTCGTTTCCCAAAAGTACACGACCATACGACTTACTAAGAAAAAGAAATAAATATTCTACGATCTTCCGATGCTTAGAATGCGGGTCGTTACAGTTTCTGTTTCAGTTTAGACATTAGGGTGACACCTAATTCTGTTATACTAGTATTAGTGCAGAGAAGTGTAAAGAAATAGCTTATGTCATTCTGTTCTTCTGTTATATCCGCTACACCTGTTACAGTTATCTCTCATTCAATTTTATGTTCATGTCATGTTATTATTATCTGTTCATAACTGAAAATCACTGGACTTGCCAGACTTTTTGTCTGACCCTTGTTGTTTCGCCTCCTTTCTTCCGTTCCCCCCCAGGTTTTGTAGAAGGGAATACTCTAGCTTGATCCAGATTTCTTCCGCTTGAAGTGCTTAAAGTATGGCTTGTCTTCTTCCGTGGGGATTATGATTTTAAACTATGCATTCTGAAGGCTTTTGTACAAGACTGATATTTTGTACTTGAATTCTGATATTGTGATTTGAAAGGATGTGACCAAGCTTATTTCGGTTTCTGTTGTAATAAAGTTATAATTTTTTCAAGTACTGTTTTTTCTGTCTTGTAAGTTTCTGTTCTGTTTACTAAAATGCTCCATCAAAGTTAAGGCATTCCCTTTGTGAGTGACCTTAACAGAGGTGGGGTGTTACACTTGGTATCAGAGCTAAAGGTTACCAGATCAGATAAAAGTTTTTGAAAACTATTTTCAAAAAGGATTTGAAAGGAAGTATTTTCAAAAATAAAGCTTATTTTGAAAAACATAATCCCCAAGAGCCATATACCTTTCCTTCAGTCCTTTTTTTTTGTAATTGAATCTTTCCTTTTTCGTTTCATCATGTCTGAAGCATCTGAGATACCAGAGGGTATTCATGTACCCGGTTGGTTTCGTCAATATCTAGAGGCTAGGACCGCCGCCGCAGGTCCAGCAAATGATCCCCCTCCTCCACCCCCTCCTCGTGCAATTACTTTCTCAAAGATCTGTAGAGATTTTAGGGCCATGGGTGTAAAGGATTTCAAGGGAACTGAATCATTCGTAGAAGCGAGGAATTGGCTCAAAGAAACTGAGGATCTATTCGTTATCTTCGAGGTGGACGATAGGCAGAAGGTACAGTTGGCGTTATGGCTGCTCAAAGACGAAGCTTCCTATTGGTGGGAAGTCACTAACGCCGAGAGGCCAGTTGAAACATGGATGGATTTCAGAACAAGGTTTGAGAAAAAATTCCTCTCGCAAGCTGAACGAAGTTTACAACTGGAAAAGTTCTTATCTCTTAAGCAATGAAGTATGACGGTCAAGGAATACGTCAACCAGTTCAACCAACTGGCTAGGTTCGGACTGGATTTAGTCAACACTCAGCATAAAAAGGCTCTCCGCTTTGTTAAAGGATTGAACGAGCCACTACACAGCCTAGCCATGACCTATGTACCCATGGGAGCGACTTACGAGAAATTGGTGGACATGGCACTACTGCACGAGGAAGACAAGGACCCGAAAGAGACAAAGAAGGAAGAACCACAGAATAAGAAAGCATGGCCCAAAAAGGAAACACAAAAGAAGGATGAGAAGTCTGAAGATAAGAAGGGGAAAAAGTGCTTTACTTGTGGAAGCTCGACTCATCTGAACAAGGATTGCAGAAAAAGGAAGGGCACTTGCTTCAACTGTGGTGAGATGGGACACTTCACTAGGGACTGCCCGCAGAAACGAGGGCAAGGGCAGAGGGTAGAACCCACTTCTGGAGGACAGGCGAATGCTCAAGGGACTGGTAGATAGGGTAGAAATAAGAAAATTCAAGTAGAAGGTTTAAATTTTCTTATTTGATTGTTGAGTTAAAACTCTTTCTGATTCTGGTATTTTGATTCTGTAATCGATACCCTGCACTTTAATACTAGTATTGTTTCTGATTCCGCTATAGACTCAAACCCATACGGGTTATGACTCATCTGTTTGTGAGAGATTGGGGTTTGAGAGATATCTGTGTTAGGCGTCACGTAGGACGCATACATTCTGGGTTTTATCATGCTTAGTTCAGTAACCTGATCTGTACCAGTAATTTGTAAATATCTGAATACTTCCGATAAGGTTAAGATTTCCAGTTTTAACATTATCTAAAGAGGGTAATCCTCTGGGTGTCAATTTGATGTTGGTTTCGGTCTTCGGAGCTGATACTTAGGACCCATGTCTAATGGGAGCCAAGTTTTTGTTTTATCTGTACTCGCTTCCATCATTCGACTGTATCCTATCGATCGAATCTTCGAACTTTAGGTAGAAACTAATGGGTGTAAACATGTGTTTGAGACATGTTATGTTTGATGGTTGCAAGTGGATGCAAGTGGTTGCTCGTGGATGCATATACACACACTAGGCACTAGATCGGCTCAAAAACACTCTCATACTGCATATGGATGTGTGAGCATTTTCGATTTTTGTGGATGCAAAATGATTGACTCAGCACATGGATGTTGCATATGACTGAATGGTTGTGCACTCATATAGAAATGATATGTATCAAATAGGAAAATTTGCATACATGTTGGACTCATGGCACTGGCATAATTCGCATTAAGGAGGTCAACTGAATCAGTGGACCGCCTGATCTTTGCATTAGATAAGAAGCATATACACACACTTTTGCATATGTTCATACAACATTAGAAGTTTCTAAGGACAATGGACGCCAGTGATTGATGATTGAGTAGATGGATGTTGGATGGTAGGACACATTCTTCTTAACTTGAAGATTTCGGGGACGAAATCCTTTAAGGAGGGGAGAATGTAACACCCCGTATTTTCTGAGAACGTATAAGTAACAAATCAAAGGATAATTAATTTTTAAAATAAAAATCAGGGAAAACGGGTTGCACCATTGCGTTCGTCTCAAAATTCTGCTTGAAAACAAGTCCGAGTTTGTGAGAATCGGAGTCCGTATGACCAAGTTATGGCCCTCCAAAGTTTCAGAAATATTCAGAGTTCAAAACAGCTCGAATTCGAATTTCAAACGCAGAACAGACTGGGCGGGAAATTTCCCGCCCAGACCCAGGTCGACTGGGGAGTCGACTGGGCAGTCGACCCCCCAGACCAGGTCGACTGGGCAGTCGACCTGGGTGTCGACCTGGTCCCCGAACCTGGTTTTGAGCCTGGGTGCATTCTTATGTATCTGGTCCGATTTCTGTCTAGATTCGTTGACTTGACCCTATTTAAACAGCCCCAAACCTAGCCTTCTCTACAAACAATTCTATTCTGCTTCTTCTCTGCCTCTGTTCTAAATAAAAATGGCGTCGCTACTCTGCTTGAATCAAAACTAGAAGCTAATCAATATCAACCTAAGCAACTCAATTCAAACTAGAGATTAAAGCTTCTGCAACGATTCTACAACAAATAAAGTTCTTTCTTTAATCCAACCAAGGCAAGTGCAGTTATTTTCCGATATAAACGTTAATTCTGATTGTGACATGAATTGTAAATCTGAATCTGAGGTTATATCTGTTTTGTTCTGTTTAGATCTTATTTTGTATCTCTTTCCTCTTTCTGTTTTATAGCCAGGCTACCACGAGCCTGAGCCAATCTCATAAGAGATTAACGTACGCTAAAATGTTTGGGACAGTAAAATGGATGATGCATAAATTGGGCATGACCAATAGGTGACTGATTTGAGGAAAGAACATGGACTGTAGCTAGAACGTAAATCTGAGACATATGACCGGACATGTTATATTTATAACATAAAGGGGATTGAACATATGATTTGAGGACACGACATAGAAAGGCATATAATTGGACATAAATATAGACTGTATTGAACATATGACTTGAGATAAAGAGAATATGGCTTAGGTATAAAGATTTACATTAAAGTAGGATATCCATCAAATGTGAATAACATCTAAGTAGGAGATTTTTGAACATATGACATGCATTGAAATCGATGGCTATATTTGGTATAATTTATATGTGAATCTTTTGTACTAGGCAAGTTGAACTAAATTGGGACATGTAAATTATGACCATAATCTGTGACAAGTAAATTCAATGTAAACGTGGGGTATATGATCATTGTGTGAATCATGACAACTATTTAGGCATGCAAACTTAGGCCAAATTTATAATTAGGCAAGATATGTTTGTGAAACTTTAAGGAATGATTAAATCTGTTATATTTGCCTAATTTGCTAGTTCTGCTATATTTGCCTAATCTGATAGTTCTGTTATATTGGCTTTCTGTTATATTGCTAGTTCTGCTCTACTGCCTAGTCTGCTAGATTTGTTCATCTGCCAAATCTGTCATCTGCTAAGTCTGTTGAAAATGCCAAATTTGCTAAACTAAATCTGTTGAGATGCCTAATCTGTTGTCTGCTAAATCTGCTAGTTTGCTTAATCTGCTAAATCCATTTGGTCGCCTAATCTGCAAAATCTGTTATCTGCTATATCTGTTGAGTTGATATAATTAGTCCGTTATTGACATAATCTGAATTGGCTATAGTTATGAATAATTGACATGTATATTAGGCGTGGGTATAAATGGTAAATCATTAATTAATTGGCCGCAAAGATAAACATGGCTAACTCGAGGTTAGAATGAGTTTGCGGCGTAATTCTGCCCGGAACCGCCCGGCATATTCCAGTGGCCGCAAACAATAGGTTCTAATGTGAGAAGTTAGTCATAACGTGCTTGAAACCCGAGGTTAGACTCAGTTTGCGACAGAAACCTGCCCGGAACCAACCGGCCTAACCAGTAGCCGCAAACTGTCAGTCTAATGTGAGAGGACTGGGCATTAATATTTAACTAATGAAAATCTGAAATAAATATGATGTCTAAAACGTGTTGGGTGGGTAAGGTTAAACCAATTGGACCAATGAATCTGATAAACCCGTTTCGTGAATCTGTAGGCCCAATACAAAGTTGGACAATCTGTAACCGGTTAATCTGTAACCGGTTAATCTGTAAGTTTGTTAATCTGTAACCAGTTAATCTCTAAGTCTTATAATCTGTAACCAGTTAATATGTAAGTTTGTTAATCTGTAACTAGTTAATCTGTAAGTCTGTATATCTGATTCGTTGGTCTGAAAACTTGTTTGTGAACTAGTTGATCTGAATTATGTATGTCTGAACTTGTAAACAAGATAATCTGAAATCTGTTAGCCTGGGGACACAAGGATAGGAAGGGAATTACTTGTGTGATCTGTTGTTTGGGACCCATATTAGTCAGTAACCCTTTCTGGTATCAAAACTTTGACCCAACAGTAGGTTGGGTCCGGGCACGCTTAATGAACTAATTATAAGCGGTTCATTCTGATAATGGCGAGGGGTGTTGATGGTGCGTTCCAACCGGGTCATGTGCGTGCATGGATCTTGGTCTGCCTCTGAGGATGTAAGACGCCGTGACATCTGTAAATAGGTCTGTGCCAATTGGTTGTCACTTTAGGGAGTGATACACCCTACTGTGTGGCCGACATAGGGTATTTATGTATTAGGGAGTCGATCGCTTGGGGTAGGGTTTTAGGGTACACTTAGTTCTGTCTGTTTCTGTTGGTACTGTCTGTTTCTGTTAGGTGACAACACCTGTCTGTTTCTGCGTGGTACCATCTGTTCTGGTGGTAAAGGCCCAATTACTAGTGTACATCTAATGCTACATTCTGTTTCCGTAGGGATTAATCTGTTTCTGTTTCGGTTCGGGTGGTAAAGGCCTATTATCTGCATTCTGCTTCTGTCTGTTTCTCATCGGGTGGTAAAGGCCCATTACTAGCGCAGAAATTATTCTGTATCCGTTTCTGTTTCAGTTTAGACATTAGGGTGACACCTAACTCTGTTATACTAGTATTAGTGCAGAGAAGTGTAAAGAAATAGCTTATGTCATTCTGTTCTTTTGTTATATCCGCTACACCTATTACAGTTATCTCTCATCCAGTTTTATGTTCATGTCATGTTATTATTATCTGTTCATAACCGAAAATCACTGAACTTGCCAGACTTTTTGTCTGACCCTTGTTGTTTCGCCTCCTTTCTTCCGTTCCCCCTAGGTTTTGTAGAAGGGAATACTCTAGCTTGATCCAGATTTCTTCCGCTTGAAGTGCTTAAAGTATGGCTTGTCTTCTTCCGTGGGGATTATGATTTTAAACTATGCATTCTGAAGGCTTTTGTACAAGACTGATATTTTGTACTTGAATTCTGATATTGTGATTTGAAAGGATGTAACCAAGCTTATTTCGGTTTCTGTTGTAATAAAGTTATAATTTTTTCAAGTACTGTTTTATCTGTCTTGTAAGTTTCTGTTCTATTTACTAAAATGCTCCATCAAAGTTAAGGCATTCCCTTTGTGAGTGACCTTAACAGAGGTGGGGTGTTACACAACCACAAGGCATGTACAAAGATCTCGGATTAATATCGCGTAATCTTTTCGTACAACAAGAATTTTTTTTCCTTTCATATTTAAGCCATTATCATATCCGTGCCCTCTCACATTATTAATGTCAAGTTTATATGAGTTTAATGCATTTTTCAATTCTGCAAAATGCCCCAACCCAGTTGTTTCTTCAACATTCAAAAACTCCAAAAAAAATCTTCGACTTTAATTGGACTACATTTCACATCTACACATCGTATGATCAAAGTAATTTGCTCTTTATTACTTGCATTAGGAGTGCAATCAAGTATAATATAAAACCACTTTGCTTATTTGATTTTTGAAATGATTGTGTTCTTACTTTGGATTCAATATTCTCAATCAGCTCATTTTGTATTTTATGGCTAAGATATTGATAATTAATTTGTTTATCTTGAATGAGACGAAGATGATGTTGCATTATTGGATCAAACTCAGCAATCATTTCAACTAAGCCTAAAAAATTACCACTAGAGTTCTCATAAATTTTCTCGTTCGATCCATGAAAAGCTAAATTGTTAACAGCAAGACACTTAACAATTGCAATTGTTCTAAGCATGACTGGTTTCCAATGTTTTTTATCTTTTTGAATAAGATCTGGCGTATTTATATCAATTGTTTGATTACGTTGTATTCTTTTTTCCAACTCAACCCAGGCAGTGTAGTTAATATTTTGTTCTTTACTTCTTTCGGATTGTGTGAGTCTCTCACTCAGATGCCTGCAATCTCTAATTCCATCTTTTGCTAATTAACTTTTTGAACTCATTATATTAAACAACTTACAGCAAAAGGAAAAACATTTCTCCATACTCATTTGTCTCTTGTAATAACTTGTAGACAAATACCTATAATTTTCATCTTGAGGGTAAGGTACACTAAATTCCCTAATAGGACTCTTCTGAACAAGTGAACCTCTTCTGTTTCCATCCATATTATCCCAAATCGCTGGATCATATATATTCAAACCTTGTTCTGATGACATGATGTTAGTCTCATTTAATTGTTCTAAACACTGGACATCGTTTTCATCCACTATTTGTTGCGATGAAATCTCAATATCATGTGATGTTTATTGTGTATCCTTAATTCCTTCATTCACCGCAGTCTCATTTTCTACTATATCGATCGTTGGAATCAATTCCATGTTCAAAATCACAAGGTTGATCTGCATTATTAACTGAATCTATCATTTTTGAAAAATACTTACTAAGAGACCCTCTTAATGATTTGGCTATCTCTTCGTTTCTTTTTTGTTTTTTCCTGTTTGAACTTCCAGATAGTTGCTTTCGTGGGAACATTTCCAACTACCTTTTATTTTTTTCAAATTGAAAATATGACTCCTGCTGAAAAAAAATCAACATTTACAGTAAGAAAAAAAAACTGATTTTGTTTTTAACAGCAATTTTATTCATCAAATTTATAAATAAAAATAGATAATTTGTTAAAACATTCAACATTTAGAAATTCTAACATATATAACCAAATTCAAATTCTCCTCCATACTCTTAAGTGGAAAAAAAAATTCTTTCCTTTATTGGTTGAAATAAGAAAACAAACTAGGAGTGGTTAGTTATGATCATGATTTAATTTACTCATTTCATTTTTATTTTGTGGTGTTATAATCATGAATTTGGTAGCTAAATTACAAAACAACTTTAATTTGAATCGAGGATACTATGAATTGTGATGTAATTGCCTAATTGGTTAATATAATGATAAATAAGTTAAATGAACAATATCAACTATTAAGAAATGTTTCACTATTCTACCGCTTATGTGATGAATTTCAATTGCCATCTTATGAAGTTTATATAAATTACCATGTTAATATATATTTTTAACTAGAAGCTTCTAACTTGATATTTTTTTTAAAAAAAAATACCACAGCTAATGATGGAGGAGTCAATAGAATTCTTCACCAATTTGATATACAGTTTCATATAATTTACCAAAGCAGTTTAATTTAGCTCTGCTTAGATTGTTTTCGAATAATAAGGGAACAACCTAGGTTTTTTTTGGAAAAATAGAAAAAATAAGAAGGTGCTGTATGTTTTTCTTGACATAATTTAAACCTGAACTTATAATAGAATCGTTATTTATGCCTTTGTTGCTTTTTGCAAGTTGATTGTGATATATTTTACCTAATTTTTTGATTTGACCATATGCATATGTCCATACGAATAAACCACCAAGCTATATATACACAACTCATTCAGCTATTTTTTTAGAAGGAAACTCATAACTCATAAGCATCAATTGGTTAAAACAAAATGAAGATGAATAAAGGAGTTTACGACCAAGGAGAATGAAACATCGAGTTATAGTATACAATCATAATTCTAGCCACTGACCAAAAATTAAATTAAATTTGATAATTTAAAAATTACGGATACTTAAAATCAGATGTGAGATGCTGAAATTGTTTTCTTCAGTTAATCGTTCGTATGTGCATCGCCCTTTTCTCCAGCTTCGATTCATTTTTGCTTTCTCCCTTTCTGCGCTTTCCCTTCTGGCTGCCTTCTCCCTTTCTATGCGTTGCCCTTTTCTCCTGCTCCGATTCAGTTTCATGTTTTTCGATTTTTTTATTCGTTGTATAGAGATCGATTTCTACCCCCTACGTGGGCTATTGCCTAGTGCGTGAGAACTGTTTGCACGGGCTCGGGGCCACCTGTGTTAACATGTTCCCAACATTATGCAGTAATAAAAGCACATTAAACATGATAATAAAACTGTAGAAAAAAACATAAAATTGAAGAAGAAAAATGTACACACTCGAACTCCTATAATTACCTTAATTGCCTTACTATTACTTCCATTTCACAGCTGCCATACCTTGCAATAGATGGCCTTTAAATCTACCATGGAACCACTTGCCCTTGAAATACTGAACAGAGGAGGGGATCAGTAGAATTGTGTCTATTGTATGCAACCCTTTAAAACTTCACAAATTTACATAAGGAATTAGAAATTTTGCTTTTGCATGAGTCCTGGTAGAAGTTTCAAGTATGTTCTCTTATTCTAAAAATTATCAACTCTATCAGTGGATGATCAGTTGCTTATGTAGAATGTGGAATATGCATGATTTCCCCCAGTTGTTCGAATTGTCATAGTTTTGGTCACCTATATTAGGGTTGTCAATGAGTCGTGTCGGGTCGGGTCAAGTCAGGTTCGGGTTGATTTATAAATGGGTCGCGTCAACATATTTATTAAACGGGTCATATTTTCTCAACTCTAACCCGACCTGTTTATAAACGGGTTGACCCGGCCCGTTTATAAACGGGTTGAACCGACCCGACCCTCGTAACTCGTTTAACTAAATGGGTCAGGTTTAACCGTTTGACCCATTAGTAAATATTTCCTACTAATATAAACAACAAAAGAACCAAACTACCAACAGGCAACACTATTATATAATCACCGACATATAGCAAGTTATAAAATCACCAACAGACAACTAGCACATATATAAAGCATGAAATCACGATATCCAAAAATCATTCTCTATACATAATAATATATGAGCATACTGCATAAATGAAAGTCTAATAGTTTGGAAGAGATACAATTGTTATAAGTAAAATATATCTAACAGCATACAAGAATAAATTAGTAAAATGTAACAGCTTACACAAATATATATAAGCATACTGATTACAGCATACTTAAAAGATTAACACTAACAGCCTACATAAAAGACTAATAGTATGGAAGAGATACAACATATAACCAAGTTTGGCAGGTCAAATTCAGGTTACCGGGTCAACCCTAAACCCACTTGTTTATAAACGGTCAAATTCGGGTTGACCCGAGACCAAATAAAGGGTTTGGTTAACCTGCTAATTTCTGTGCGGGTTTTGACTCATGTAGAAAATTGATAGCCCTAACTTGTATAATGTTTGTTTATTTACTAAAACTTGGATTCCTAAAAAACATGTTCCTCAAAGTTGTAATGCTAACTATATGGATGTAGAACTAAATATGTAAACTTCTGAAATGGTTGGTAATACTACGCGATGTGCTGCTGGAGAGATTTTACTTTAGAATGGTAGTAGTGAAGCCCATGAGCATGCCCAAATGCAGGCTGAAGATGTACTTAGGCATGTCTTTGATATTGATGATCTGGACTTAATGGCCACATAAGAGAATACGACGTGCCATGATGACAATAATTTGTGTAACATAGTTGTAAAAAAAAATTAGATAAGGACAAAGGCAGTACGTAAAGTCATATCTGATGAGGCTTCTTCTGATATGCAAGCAGATACTGATTTTGTAATAATCAAAAATCTAGCATGGAGCTTTGTGATCTGTCATATCAAGGAAAACCAGAAACAAGCCATGAAATTCATGAAATTAGAGATGTTAATTGGTTCTGATCCGGGTGCTTCCTCAGGATCATAGTGTTATTATTTTAAGTCAGGAAGGGTGTTGTATAGTTTTCGGGAATATTTAGTTTTTGCCTTATATCTATGTTGACCCGCCTTTTTGCAAGACTGTCACATCTAGTATATCTATCAAGTGGAGTGCTCAGGACTTGAGCATAAGCTCGCACTAACTTGAGTTCACTTGGTTGAAGAGTTGAGGCAATTGGAAGTTTGGATCGTGTATGCTTGGAGCCCGGTTCGAACAGCTCACTGGGTCGAATTGGTCCGGTCGACCTAAATACATAATTCATAACATTGGATCGAGGCTACCTCGGGTAAATGAAGACCTCGGCTCGAAGAAGGTCAGGTCTAACTCAAGCCTAATGTTGCACTCAATTGGAATTGGAAGAAGGACTCCCCTGGATCGAAAGTGTAACGACCCGGATTTTCAAACAATTTATTTTAAATATTTAATATAGTTTTGATTATTGAATTGATAATATAACTCGATTTTTATATCGAGTTATCAATTTAATAATCGAAATACGATTTATTTCAAATATTTATATAATTATCGTAATACAAGAATCTGAAATAATTAAATTTGAAATTTAAAACTGAGTCAAAACAATTCAGAGAATTTATCGAAATTCTAACTAAATAGAAACGATGAATAAATTTGTTTTGAATTTAATTTATATCGATTTAAATTAATATCTTCTCCAGATGATAAAAGAGGCTTCGAAACCTATTCCAGTGTGTTCAGAATAGTGTTATAACATTAGAAACCCTGGTTGTTGCGCTTGAATAGGAGTTCAGAAACGTGAATTTTATTATTTTAAAATTTAAGTGGATAAGTACTAAATCAAATCAAAATCTAATCGAATTAAATGTTATGTGCTTAACCAATCCTATATGTAACATACGCAGACCATTCCTTAATAGTTCAGTATTCTACATATATTTATATACGCAATCCGTCCCACTCTTTTCCTCTTCTTAATTTCTTTCCTCAATAGAAATAAAATGTCGAAGTCCCATTTCTTGCTGTTATTACCCAAAACAATATCTAAAACCGCATCTTTCTCTTTTCTAAGTTCTTCTACAATCCATAAGAAAACAAAATCGAAAGGGTAAATGGAAGCAAAATCCATTTGATATGTTAGCTCCTTGTTTACTTGTATTCAATTCATAAGTTCGAATTTGGGGCAATTGGTTTTTCATTGAATCTCGACTTCGATAGTGGTAGACTCGAGGTGCATGAACGAAGGAGAAGGTGCGGCGTTGATCTCTGGTGAGAATCGAGCTCAAGCGGGGCTTTAAGGATGGTACGGTAAGGACTGGAAAAATCAACATTTGTTGTCGCACATTTTGGTTGAAGTCGCGCTGGCCAGATGTCGGTTAGGGCGAGTCAAAATCACGGTTTTCAGTAACCGCGGTAGAAGGAGAGGTAGGTTGTTGTCAATGGAATGCGTTGGTTCTGATGATTATGAGGACTGGTTTCAGCAGTAAGGTGTAGGCGTTCAGTCTGGGTTTTTGGGGATTTGGATGCGAGTGGGTGATGAAGTGGTTCACTGTAATGGTGTAAGGAAAACTGATTTTGGGTTTTCGAGTAGTGAAGGATGAAGGTTTCGAGCTAGGAGTTTGTTTGTTTTTTGAGGTCTTTATTGTACAGTAGGGAAGGAGGTTCAATCTATAATTCTTTTCGGAATGGATTAGGCAGTGGATAGTATGTCGATTGGTGGGGAGTCATTTGGTCAATAGGTTAGATGGATATGAGGCAAGGACAACTTGTATTCAATGAAATGTGGCAGTGAGGGAAAATGTAGTCAATCAATGAAAGTACAATATTTACAAAGAAGATGTGGTGATGTCAAGAAAGGGTTTGAAAATTTAAAAGTGTGAATTAAGGTTCTGAGACATGTAACCCGCAGCTATGAGATTTCGAAATCCGGGAAGAAGAGTTTACACGGCAGTTATGGGTAATCTTTAATTATTAATGAATAATACAGGAAATTTGCATCGTGATTTGACCCAATGGCATTGAAGCAGAAGCTATGAAGGGGTGATGTTCGAACTGTTATGTGAGCTATGTAAATTCGAGATTCGGCAGTGGAGCGTTAGGAAGTATGGGTCTGTGATTATTGGGAGTTCGGATCAGTGGAGTTTGAAGTTCGAATGGGGTTATGTTGGCTAGTTTTCTTCTATGAAGAACATGGAGGAATTATATTAGAGAAGGAGAAGATTAACGTGATGTGTAGTAAGGTAATAAATTTTTAATATAGTTTAAAATTTATTTTAATAGAAACTATAAAATAAATAAATAAAAAGGGCATAACCATATCATATGATATCAAATATTACAGAAACACACACGTTGGATTCGCAAGGACATAGATTATGCTTTCGAAGTGATTTGGAATGTTTCGGGTCTATTCAAATCAATTAAAAGTGTATCGGATCTACAAATAAGATCACGGTGAATAAATCTCACTAATATTTTTATTTAGAATTATTTTATTCATTAAAATAATTGTTCGTTGGTTGTTTGCATGTACTGAAATATTATTGTGGCTATTAAATACATATTAGTTATCTAGGATTGGTTTTTGTGGTTATTATATATATATATATTGGGTGTTCGATTCCCGCAGTACCTTTAGCGGATGCCCGCAGTATCATTAGCGGATGACCTTGTGCACCCCATGCTATGATAGTGGATGACCTTCTATACCGCGATATCCTGCCTCGAAGCAGGATAGGTATTATTTATGTTGACTAACGTCTGTGGATGCAGGAAAACAGGCTGGAGGGATCCAACTGGATTCCTCAAAAATATTATTATTTGTTTGTTTCATATATATTATCATATATAATGTGTTAAAAAACCTGTGTTTGATAACTGAGTGTTTTGGGGTGTTTAAATATCACTAGGGCCTGAATATTGTTTTATAAAAATTTCATAAAAAGGATATTTTGAGATTTAAAAGGGAAATCTATTTATCTAAAAATAGAATTCGAATTTCAAATGGACTAGAAATATTAACTTGTTTTGAATAAATAAAACAAGTATTGAATTTATAAATGGTGTTATAAATTATATAATACAAGAAATTGAAGTGATAAATTTATAAACGATGTTTATAAATTGAATAATGTAGGGAATTAAAGTAAATTTATAAATGGTATTATAAATTGAATAATGTAGGAAATTGAAGTAAATTTATAAACGGTGTTATAAATAAAATGGAATGATTTTCATTGGGTAATCAGGAAATTGAAATGAATTTATAAACGATGTTTATAAATGAAGTGGAAAAATTATCATTTGGTAATTTGATATTTAAATTCAAGTGTGAATTTAAAAATAGAAATAGGAAATCGTTTTAAAGAAGTGAACAATGAAGTTTATTCTGATGCTCAGAATATAAATTGAACTAAAATATTTCCGTAAGGATTTGTGATTTGAATTCGATTAGTTCGAATTTATTTAAATAAAATATGTTCAGAAAAAGTATTAGGATTATATTAAATAGAAGTTAAATTTAAATATGAAAATAGATTATATATTTATATAGATAAGTTATAATAAATAGAATATTCCAAAATAAGAGTTTGGCTTTAAATAGATTTCGAAATGGAACTTGTTGGAATTTATAAAACAAGTAAATTTATAAAATAATGTTTATAAATATAATGAATTAACTATCTAGAGATATTCTGTAATTTTAAATTCAAATATGAATTAAAAATATAATTTGAAATCATTTCGGAAAGGAGAACGACGGGTTTTATTCCGAAATTCGGAATATAAAAAGAAATTGGGTTTCAAATAGATAATTGGAAGGGAAGCTTGTTTTATTTTATAACACAAGAAAATTTATTTATAAACGATGTTTATAAATATAGTAAAATAAATTATCATTAGATAATTTTGAAGTTTAAATTCAAATGTGAATTTAAAAGTGAATTGGAAATCATTTCGAAAAGAGAACGATAAATTTTATTCAGGAATTCGGAATATAAATTGAAGTGAGTATTTATAATCAGAATTCGATTATATTGAATTTTATAAAATAATTTATTTCTAAAGGAATTGGGATCTTAAAATAAATAGAGTTGTAAATAGATTTACGACTGAGTTATGAAAATCGACGATTTAGAAAAATCGAAATGTTTAACATAGATTTGAAAAGCCAATCTTATATATATTAAAAATATAAGAATAGAGTTGAAATTTATAAATTAAAAGAAGTTTAAACATTTATATTTTAATATAATTAAAATGAACTCGCCGCAGCACGACAATTCATAAATTGGCGTTTCGAACTTCAATTGAGTGTATAAGACTCAATTTAGGTCGGAATTCTTTGCAACAAGAATCGTCGGGATCGATTTGATAATAGTTTTCTAATGAAAGAGAAAAATCTGGATTTCGTCTTATAGATCTTGAGTTATATCAAAATCAAATTTTCAGAAAAACAGCGCCATAACTATTATTAAACCATAACGGATTATTTAAATAAATAAAAGGATTTCAACCAAATAAAATCCGAAT
Source organism: Allium sativum (assembly GCA_030737875.1). Classification (NCBI taxonomy): domain Eukaryota; kingdom Viridiplantae; phylum Streptophyta; class Magnoliopsida; order Asparagales; family Amaryllidaceae; genus Allium; species Allium sativum. The sequence goes on along the minus strand of CM060919.1, from coordinate 226,006,960 downwards.
CTTCATTAGAAAAATCCAGATTTGAGTTATAAAATATATCTGAACTCAAGTGGAGTAATGAAATGATTTTTAAAACAAAAATCAGATTTTGTTAATTATTGAATAGAATTAACTAGTTTGAAGAATAATTAGTTAATGGAGTTTGAATTGAAATTGGGCTTTGGATAAGTAAATTGAGTTTGTAAATTTATATTCGAAATCAGATATGAAACTGGAATTAAAAATGGAATTCTATTGGTTTATAACCAAATTAAAAATAGTATATGAATGTGATATGTTCAATTAAAAGTGGAATAGGCAAAAGAGCAAATTAGAGAATTAAATAACGAATTGAATTAAAATGACCAGATTGAGTTAGAATAAATTAGGAATGGACGTATATGGGTTAGACAAGTACGGAATAAAGTGTATGAAGATTATAATTCGTGTGCCAGACAAAAAGGTACATATTTAAATTTCATATAAGGTTTTATGCACCGAATCGGCAAGCCGCTTGGCTTTTTGATTTTCTTTTTGAATGGAAAAGGCCTAAGGAAGCGTTTTGCAGTTGTACCGAGTGACCCGTACAAAGGAGGTTATGGCAAAATTTTCCAAAAATTTAAGGAGCTAGAATATTTTTAAGAAAATTGGATAATGCGAAAATCAATATATCAATATATATTGAATTCAATAAGGAAATGAATTTAAAATAGAATATTATAAACAAAAAGGAAATAGATAATTCGATTATAGAAAGAGAATCGTATATACATTTTAAAAATGAATAATTGAGTTTTTATGACATTGATTATTCGAGATAAGCAGTCTTGTCCATTTTGAAATTAAGAATGTTATTCGATCAACGTCTGAGAGGTAGTTATACCCCAACTTGATTGATTTCATTATTAACTGATAAATAACAAGACTCGATCTCGAAGATAAATATTTTGAATAAGATTTAGTTGAATGTAGTATTTTGGGTTGTTGTGATAATGTTCTACACAACATTCGATTTAATCCAAGTAAGTGGAATTTTGAAAATAAAAAGATAAATATTTCCTAAGTATTGAAATAAATGGATGGTCGTGAAAGAGATAAGTAATTGGAATGCTTTCCAATTATAAATAGAATATATTTTCTAAGTATGGAAAATAAAAGAAGGCGATATATGGAAATGTTTTCCAAATAGCGTAAGAGGCCAAGATGATTATCGAAAATATCATGTTAACGAATATGGGTAAGGAAATGAAGGAGTGTTTTAATTAATGAAATATTAATTAAAAGGCCTAGTGATTTGTTTAATGCTTTGAGTGAATGTTTATTTTTCTTCAATAGTTAAATAACAGACTATCGAAGTGTTTGCCAATATCGTTGTCAATATGGAGAGACCGGTTGGATTATCATCTGAGAACCACTTCGTATTGGTAGTAGCGTTGCAAATCAGATTTTATGAAGATAATCAGAGATGGAATAGAGTGCAAAGGTTTTTTCTATTAATGGAAATTGTGCCTTCGGTTTCATTCAATCCCAGAACGAACGTATATGGATGAATGTCGGACAAAGTATTTTCAGTGGTCGCAAATGTTGTTCTGTACAAATATATATGGTGACGGAGAATTTATTCTCTTAGGATACTATGCAAAATATATTTGTGCAAATCAATTAATGATTAACAGATCTGACAATGTGGCATTCAAAGTTATTGTGCTATCAATGAATGGTAAGCAATCGTAGCCTCAGGCCTCAACAACCGGGAAATGACAAAAATCGGCCAGGTAGCATGGCTAAGTGGGTAGCTCCCAATTAGGGTGTATTATCACCTATTTAGAGAAATTCATTTTATTCTATTCGATGTTGTCTCATTTGGGAAAACGGTTGCTGTTCCCAACCGTCGGTGATATACATTCGATACACTCAAGCGAAATGAGTGGTCGGTCATGTGTGGTCGGGTTACAAGATGTTCTTGTTGAACCCAGTGTATTCGCCTCTAGAAATACACTATCGGAAGAAGGTTCCATACCATGTCATTGTTAGAAATTCATTACCTAATAAGCGCTCGCGGTTTTGACTGTATATTATGTATGTGGAGCTTGAGATGCAAACGTTCCACTAGATTTCTATTTATTTGATTTAGACACTATTATAATATCAAAAGATTTTGATATAAAGATTTTTGTTTTTTTTCAAAAGGATTTGAAAGTTAAATTAAGTGTTTTAGATCCTCATAAGGGAAAAACCTGTTCCGTGTTATACGGCGTGGTTTTATGAGATATCGTTTATTTTCTCAAACTGTTTTAAATTGTTTACTCATACCAGTCCCATGACTGACTCAGAGTTTATTTTTCTATGTTTCCCTAAACTCTTGGGTGCCCAAATTTGTATGGGCAGTTAAGTAGTTCAGGTATTTACAGATGTACTTGGAGGTGCTTGGAGCAGGAGGCTTCAGCGTATTTAGTTATTGTTTTTCCGTTGTGTTGTAAATGTTGTACTTTGATGATGATATGTATATATAGAAAAAAAAATTGTACTCCAAAAGTTGAGATATATATTATATTTTGTTCCGTTGCGATGTGAGATTTTGTATTGTTATTTTTGTTCTTCTTCTACCTTTTTCTTCTTTATTAATAATGATTAATATTTTTGTGATATTTAGGCTGGCCGTGTGGTGTATTTAGTCAACTCAGATAGTACGGATTTGCGGGCCATTACAGTTGGTATCAGAGCTTAGGTTGAGCGAATACCTAGGCAATGGTGGGAGTGTACTCATTAGAGATAGGGTCAGTAGAACCCTAGAATAGGTTGAGTGTATATATACGAGAGAGCGTGTTTGTTAATTGATATAAAATTTGTTTTATATTGTGTTGGCTAGTCTATTAAGTGGTTTATGAATTCTGATCGAACCGTGGGACGCCACAAAGTTGATAAGAATTTCTAAACACTTGAACAGAAAATTCGACATGACATTGTTTTAAATGGGTAAATGAAATAATTTTACCCAATATTATATTTTGATATAAACGAAATAAGAAATAATTTTCTGAAATTATTATATATGGATGTGTTGGTTGCTATTATAATCAAATGAGATTATAAAAAAATTGGAATGGTTATATATAACCAAATAGCATTTATATATGAATGAATATACAAATGTGATGAACTGAAATTGGATTCAGAATCAGAATTAAGAATTTAAATCCTGGGAACTTGGAAAATATTTTCTAAAGTATATTAAAATAATACAGCATTGTTTTGGAAGGATTTTTGAATAAATAAATAAAATCATTTTTGAATGGATTTTTAAAGTGATAATGCACTGAACTCACTTTAGTGACTGGGAAATAACTCTGATGATGACTACAGCATCACCGGTGTTCATTTTCGAGTTCTAAGTGATGGATTGCTACCTTAGAAAAGTTTTTGTTGGAAATTGGTTTGAAATAAAACAAGCTGTTTTGAAATTCAAATGTTTTGAATTTGGGATGGTTATAAATATTTGTATATATTTATGTGATTTCAAAAGGATTTGAAATAGAAGCCCGGGGATTTGAATTATGGAATTTAAAGTTTAACTTAAGCAAGTTAAATGGATTGAAATGAATAAATTGACCAGAATCAATTTGAATGGAATATGAATTGATTGTAAATCATTCAGATAAAATGAATATAAGCATATTTGATATTCAATATGTGTAAAAACCAAAAGTTTTGGTAGAACTAAAATTGTTGAAATATGAAATGTTAGTTTCAACATAAATAAGTTTTTGAAAAGTTAACGGGTTTGTAGCATTTTTCCAATTTAGTAATTTCGGGGATGAAATTATTTTAAGGGGGGGGGGGGGGGGGAGAATGTAACGACCCGGATTTTCAAACAATTTATTTTAAATATTTAATATGGTTTTAATTATTGAATTGATAATATAACTCGATTTTTATATCAAGTTATTGATTTGATAATCGAAATATGATTTATTTCAAATATTTATATAATTATCGTAATACGAGAATCTGAAATAATTAAATTCGAAATTTAAAACCGAGTCAAAACAATTCAGAGAATTTATCGAAATTCTAACTGAATAGAAACGACGATAATAATAATTTTTCTATATAGGAATAAATTTGTTTTAAATTTGATTTATATCGATTTAAATTTATATCTTCTCCAGAGGATAAAATGAGGCTTCGAAACATGTCCCAGTGTGTTCAGAATAGTGTTATAACACTAGAAATCCCGGTTGTTGCGCTCGAATAGGAGTTCGGAAACGCGAATTTTATTATTTTAAAATTTAAGTGGATAAGTACTAAATCAAATCAAAATCTAATCGAATTAAATTTTATGTACTTAACCTACCTCCTATATGTACCATACACAGACCATTCCTTAATGGTTAAGTATTCTACATATATTTATATACGCGATCCCTCCCACTCTTTTCCTCTTCTTAATTTCTTTCCTCAGTAGAAGTAAAATGTCGAAGTCCCATTTCTTGCTGTTATTACCTAAAACAAAATCCAAAACCGCATCTTTCTCTTTTCTAAGTTCTTCTACAATCCATAAGAAAACAAAATCGAAAGGGTAAATGGAAGCAATATCCATTTGATATGTTAGCTCCCTGTTTACTTGTATTCGATTCACAAGTTCGAATTTGGGGCAAACGGTTTTTCATGGAATCTCGACTTTGACAGTGGTAGACTCGAGGTGCATGAACGAAGAAGAAGGTGCGGCATTGATCTCTGGTGAAAGTCAAACCCAGGAGAGGCTTCAAGGATGGTACGGTAAGGACTGGAAAAATCAACATTTGTTGTCGCACATTTTGGATGAGGTCGCGCAGGCCAGATGTGGGTTAGGGCGAGTCCAAATCACGATTTTCAGTAACCGCGGTAGATGTAACACCCCGCCTCCACTAGGGTCACTCGCAAGGGAATGCACTAGCTTCGGAGGGGCATTATTGGTAAACATGCATAATGATATAGCAAGGCAGGACATGACATATATGTATATGTAAATAAACAGAGTAAGTAGATAAAACAGCGGAAGATTTTTAAACCATTTCAAAACACAAGTCTGGTACATCAAAATGTCAATTTCCCAAAATTACAAGTCTAGATAAATACATCATCTGATAAACCGAAAAATACATAAGTACTATCCCCAAATAAGAGTGATAAACCATAGCGGCTCAAGTCCAAAGCATACTTGAGCTATCCAAGGAAGCAGCTAAAATCCAAGCTAGGCTCCAGTATTCCCTCCCTGAGAACCTGGGGGGGGGGGGGAAACGGAAGAAAAGAGGCGAAAGAAAACAGGTCAGTCAAAAAGACTGAGTAAGCCCTGCTACGATCAGTCTATAAACTAATAAAGTTAACATCATGATGGAAACTGAGATGATCATAGATAACAACATACTGGCATGATAAAGTAACTACAAGATAGATAGAGGTGTCATCGCATAAAACAAGGTTAAGTTTTGCACCACGGTGTACTAGCAAACCAACATAACAGGTATTGATCCCTTGGCCCAAGCTTTTAACCCAATAACATGAAGTGACCTTAATATAAGGTCCAGCCCAACGGTCTAGTCGATCGACTCCCTATAAACCTAACACGTCAAGTGTTGGTGTCCATATGGCCCACATATGGTTGTAGTTAGTCTGTGCTGGGTCCCCCTTTGGGTGTATCAAGCCCTCGGGTGTCAACCCCGGACACTTAAGCAATAATGCACAGCCCTAACCTACTGGTACCCGTGCCTCGAGTTTGTCCTACATCGGACTACGTGCACGTCCGTAGCCCGCCGGACCCGCACCGCTGTACCACTCGGCCATCGCCCTTTGGTCGTTTACATCCGTCCAGTAATCGTGCCCCGCCCTAGCCTAGTCTCTAGGGTTGTGATGATACCCAACTGGGATTACTGGCGGAACAGACCCGCTGCTAGGGTTTCCTAAGAGGGTTAAGTGTGATTTAACCCTTCACTAATCCTGGATTAAACTGGTTAAGTGTGGCTTAACCCCATTCTAATCCCTTGAACTCCCAAATGGATTAAACTAGTTAAGTGTAACCAACGGTTCACAACCTAACCACATTCTAATCCCTCGAATCCCCAAATTGGTTAAGTATTAGTGGACCCTGACTTAACCCTAATCATGAGGCATTAATTAATTTAATGCACCTTAACCTCTCACATTAGACTTTGTTGCGGTTACTAGTTAAGCCGGGCGGGTCCGGGTAGCTTTACACCACAACTTGGTCTAACCTCGGGTCTTGGCACCCCATGACCAACTTCTCACATTGGGTCTTATTGTTTGTAGCCACTAGTTAAGCCGGTCGGTTCCGGGTAGAATTACGCTACAAACTCACCCCAACCTCGAGTTGGCCACACTTATGTTTTCTAAGTGTCATGTCCACTTTATTTCAAAACATAATCACAAGTCAAACAATTACTTGGGTAGACCTAACTTAATAGGTAAATTCCCAAGGGGTAGACCTAACTTAATAGGTAAATTCCCAATCTTATATTTTCATGTATTTTAAGTTTACCCAACCCCCAACGTCATTCTATCGCTTACATATTCGTAATAACGCATAAAGGATAGGAAGAGGGAACTTGGCACAACATACATGATAAACTTGCACAACAACCATGCATAACATGTTAGACTTGTACAACTTAGCATAGTGAACTTGCATATTACCATAAACATGCATAACATGGTTAAACTTGCATAACTTAGCATAGTGAACTTGCATATTACCATAAACATGCATAACTTGTAAAACATGCACAACTTGTCATTTTTAAACTTGCATAAGCATGCATAACTCAATAAACTTGCAAATCATGGCTTAGTAAACTTGCATAAACATGCATAACTCAATTAACTTGTAAATCATGACTTAGCAAACATGCATAAACATGCATAACTCAATTAACTTGTAAATCATGACTTAGCAAACATGCATAAACATGCATAACTCAATTAACTTGTAAATCATGGCTTAGCAAACATGCATAAACATGCATAACTCAATTAACTTGTAAATCATGACTTAGCAAACATGCATAAACATGCATAACTTGTTAAACTTGCAAATCAAGGCTTAGTAAACTTGCATAAACATGCATAACTTGTTAAACTTGCAAATCAAGGCTTATTAAACTTGCATAAACATGCATAACTCAATAAACATACAAATCATGACTTAGCAAACTTGCATAAGCATGCATAACTCATCAAACATGCATAAACCCCAACTTTCATCACACATTAACTTTAGAGTTTCTAAAATGAAGGTAAGAGGGCTTACCAATATAAACAAGTTACAAATCCACCAAATAAGATGAAGAAGCCCTTTGAAAACCCAAAACAAAGCTTCAAATAAGAAAACCCTCTTGCAAAATCCCAAAAACACAAACTTAGCAAATCAAACTTGCAACTTAATGAAGTATGCAAGTTATTAAGCATTCATACAACATAGAAAAGGTTGTATGATCATCACATCTTCATAGGATTAAACTTTGAGGAATGTGGAGGCTAGGGTTTTTAGGTGGAGGCCATTTGAGATTTCAATTTGACATAGTTTGGTTGCTAGAGTGAATAATGAGGGCTTAGGGTAGGATTAGGAGCTTATTTATAGAAGATTAGAGTGATTTAGACCATAGGATTAACCCTAGGTGAGTTTTGGCCCATCAGATTTCGGAATCCTCTAGAAGCAAGCCACAAGACCCAGCCCAAATCAAACTGGTGCGCCAGGCAACATTGCCTGGCTACCCCCTGTCGACAGGGCTGTCGACAGGGCAGTCGACATGCCTAGACCCCTGTCGACAGGCCTGTCGACATGGGGTCCTGGGCGGGAATTTTTCCCGCCTACCCAGTTTGCCCAAGCCCATGTTTTTAATTTCAAATTTAAATCTGTTTTTACTTAGAAATTTTCTGCAAACTTCAATGGGCCTTAACTGGGTCATACGGACTCCGATTTTCGAAAACTCGGACTCTATTTCGCGTATTTTTCCGAGACGAACGCAATGGCATAGCCCGTTTCCCTTGATTCCCATTTTATAATTTAATTCTGCCTCAATTTATGTTATAACAGATTATTAAAAATACGGGTTGTTACAGTAGAAGAAGTAGGTTGCTGTCAATGGAATGCCGTTGGTTCTGCTGATTGCGAGGATTGGGTTCAGCAGTAAGGTGTAGGCGTCCAGTCTGGGTTTTTGGGGATTTAGATGCAAGTGGGTGATGAAGTGGTTCACTGTAATGGTGTAAGGAAAACTGATTTTGGGTTTTCGAGTAGTGAAGGGTGAAGGTTTCGAGCTGGGAGTTTGTTTGTTTTCTGAGGTCGTTATTGTACATTAGGGAAGGGGGTTCAATCTACAATTCTTTTGGGAATGGATTTGGCAGTGGATGGTATGTCGATTGGAGGGGAGTTGTTTGGTCAATTGGTTAGACGGATATGAGGTAAGGACAACTTGTATTCAATGAAATGTGGCAGTGGGGGAAAATGTAGTCGATTAATGAAAGTATAGCATTTACAAAGAAGATGTCGTGATGTCAAGAAAGGGTTTGAAAATTTAAAAGTGTGAATTAAGGCTCTAACATGTAACCCGTAGCTATGAGAATTCGAAATCTGGGAAGAAGAGTTTACTCGGCAGTTATGAGTAATCTTTAATTACTAATGAATAATGCAGGAAATTTGCATCGCGATATAACCCAATGGCATTGAAGCAGAAGCAATGAAGGGGTGATGTTCGAACTATTATGTGAGCTATGTAAATTCGGGATTCGGCAGTGGAGCATTAGGAAGTACGAATCAGTGATTTTTGAGAGTTCGGATGGGTGTTGGGTTCCCGCAGTACCATTAGCGGATGCCCGCAGTATCATTAGCGGATGACCCTATGCGCCCCACGCTATGATAGTGGATGACCTTCTATATCGCGATATCCTTCCTCGAAGCAGGATAGGTATTATTTATGTTGCCTAACGTCTGTGGATGCAGGAAAATAGGTTGGAGGGATCTAACTGGATTCCTCAAAAATATTACTATTTGTTTGTTTCATATATATTATCGTATATGATGTGTTAGAAAACCTATGTTTGATAACTGAGTGTTTTGGGGTGTTTAAATATCACTGGGGCCTGAATATTGATTTATAAAATATCGTAAAAAGGATATTTTGAGATTTAAAAGGGAAATCTATTTTTTTAAAATAGAATTCGAATTTCGAATGGACTAGAAATATTAACTTGTTTCGAATATATAAAAAAGTATTGAATTTATAAACGGCGTTATAAATTAAATAATACAAGAAATTGAAGTGATAAATTTATAAACGATGTTTATAAATTGAATAATGCAGGGAATTGAAGTAAATTTATAAACGGCGTTATAAATTGAATAATGCAGGAAATTGAAGTAAATTTATAAACGGTGTTATAAATAAAATGGAATGATTTTCATTGGCTAATTAGGAAATTGAAATGAATTTATAAACGATGTTTATAAATGAAGTGGAAAATTTATAATTTGGTAATTTGAATACTTAAATTCAAATGTAAATTTAAAAATAGAAATGGGAAATCGTTTTAAAGAAGTGAACGATGAAGTTTATTCTGATGCTCAGAATATAAATTGAACTAAAATATATCCGTAAGGATTTGTGATTTGAATTCGATTAGTTCAAATTTATTTAAATAAAATATGTTTAGAAAAAATATTAGGATTACATTAAATAGAAGTTAAATTTAAATATGAAAATAGATTCTATATTTATATAGATAAGTTATAATAAATAGAATATTCCAAAATAAGATCTTGGTTTTAAATAGATTTCGAAATGGAACTTGTTGGAATCTATAAAACAAGTAAATTTATAAAATAATGTTTATAAATATAGTGAATTAATTATCTAGAGACATTCTGTAATTTGAAATTCAAATATGAATTAAAAATATAATTTGAAATCATTTCGAAAAGGAGAACGACGGGTTTTATTCCGAAATTCGGAATATAAAAAGAAATTGGGTTACAAATAGATAATTGAAAGGGAAGCTTATTTTATTTTATAAAACAAGAAAATTTATTTATAAACGATGTTTATAAATATAGTAAAACAAATTATCATTAGATAATTTTGAAGTTTAAATTCAAATGTGAACTTAAAAGTGAATTGGAAATCATTTCGAAAAGAGAACGATAAATTTTATTTTGTAATTCGGAATATAAATTGAAGTGAGGATTTATAATCAGAATTCGATTATATCGAATTTTATAAAATAATTTAGTTCTAAAGGAATTGGGATCTTAAAATAAATAGAGTTGTAAATAGATTTACGACTGAGTTATGAAAATCGACGATTCAGAAAAATCGAAATGTTTAACGTAGATTTGAAAAGCTGTTCTTATATATATATATATGTATTAAAATACATAATAATAGAGTTTAAATTTATAAATTAAATGAAGTTTAAACATTTATATTTAAATATAATTAAAACGAACTCGCCGTAGCGTGGCAGTTCGTAAATTGGCGTTTCGAACTTCAATTGAGTATATAACACTCAATTTAAGTCGAAATTCTTTGAAACAAAAATCGTCGGGACTGATTTGATAATAGTTTTCTAATGAAAGGGAGAAATCTGGATTTCGTTGTATAGATCGTGAGTTATGTCAAAATCTAATTTTCAGAAAAACAACGCCATAAACATTATTAAACCATAACGGTTTATTTAAATAAATAAAAGGATTTTAAGCAAATAAAATCCGAATCTTCATTAGAAAAATCCAGATTTGAGTTATAAAATATATATGAACTCAAGTGGAGTAATGAAATGATTTTTGAAACAAAAATCAAATTTTGTTAATTATTGAATAGAATTAACTAGTTTGAAGAATAATTAGCTAATGGAGTTCAAATTGAAATTGGGCTCTGGATAAGTAAATTGAGTTTGTAAATTTATATTTGAAATCGGATACGAAACTTGAATTAAAAATGGAATTTGATTGGTTTATAACCAAATTAAAAATAGTATATGAACGTGATATGTTCAATTAAAAGTGGAATAGGCAAAAGAGCAAATTTGAGAATTAATTAACAAATTGAATTAAAATGACCAGATTGAGTTAGAACAAATTAGGAATGGACGTACATGGGTTAGATAGGTATGGAATAAAGTGTATGAAGATTATAGTTCGTGTGCCCAACAAAAAGGTACATGTTTAAATTTCATATGAGGTTTTATGCGTCGAATCGGCAAGCCGCTTGGCTTTTTGATTTTCTTTTTGAATGGAAAGGGCCTAAAGAGGCGTTTTATAGTTATACCGAGTGACCCGTGCAAAGGAGGTCATGGCGTAATTTTCAAGAAATTTAAGAAGTTAGAATATTTTTAAGAAAATTGGATAAAGCGAAAATCAATATATCAATATATATTGAATTCGATAAGGAAATGAATTTAAAATAGAATATTATAAACAAAAAGGAAATCGATAATCTGATAATAGAAAGAGAATCGTATATACGTTTTAAAAATGAATAATTGAGTTTTTATGGTATTGGTTATTCGAGATAAGCAGTCTTGTCCGTTTTGAAGTTAAGAATGTTATTCAGTAAACGTCTGAGAGGTAGTTATACCCTAACTTGATTGATTTCATTATTAACCAATAAATAACAAGATTCGGTCTCGAAGATAAATGTTTTGAATAAGATTTAGTTGAATGTAGTATTTTGGGTTGTTCTAATAATGTTTTACACAACATTTGATTTAACCCACGTAAGTGGAATTTTGAAAATATAAAGATAAATATTTCCTAAGTATTGAAATAAATGGATGGTCATAAAAGAGCTAAGTAATTGGAATGCTTTCCAATTATAAATAGAATATATTTAATTAGTACGGAAAATAAAAGAAGGCGATATATGAAAATGTTTTCCAGATAGCGTTAGAGACCAAGATGATTATTGAAAATATCGTGTTTTCCAATATCGTTGTCAATATGGAGAGACCGTTTGGATTATCATCCGAGAACCACTCCGTATTGGCAGTAGCGTTGCAAATCAGATTATACGACGATAATCAGATACGTAGTAGAGTGCAAGGGTTTTTTCTATTAATGGAAGTTGTGCCTTATGTTTCGTTCAATCCCAGAACGAATGTATATGGATGAATGTCTGACAAAGTATTTTCAATGAGCGCAAATGTTGTTTTGTACAGGCGGAGAATTTATTCTCTTAGCATAATTTCCAAATTATATTTGTGCAAATCAGTTAATGATTAACGGATCTGACAATGTGGCATGCAAAGTGATTGTGCTAACAATGAATGGTAAGCAATCGTAGCCTTAGGCCTGAACAACCGGGAAATGACAAAAACCGGGCAGGCAGCATGACTCAGTGGGTAGCTCCCAATTAGGGTGTATTATCACATATCTAGAGAAATTCATTTCATTCTTTATTCTATTCGATGTTGTCCCATTTGGGAAAACGGTTGCTGATCCCAACCGTTGGTGATATACATTCGATACACTCAAGCGAAATGAGTGGTCGGTCATGTGTGGCCGGGTTACAGGATGTTTGTAACAACTCGGAAAATCAAAACCAAATTAAATTTTTTATTTTGGCAATTTTAATGAATTTTGGATATTTAAAATGATTTATTTTAAATAATAACGACTAGAAATTTATTTTGAATAGAATTAGAATGTATTTATTTATTTGAATCGAAGTTAGAATATAAATATTTATTTTAATTATAAAATAAAATGGAAATGGCGCGGCAGTTTGAAAATTCGATTTCAAATTTCAAATGAATGTACAGGATTCAAAATAAACCGGATTTTAGTTAAACAAAAAATATTAGAATCTATTTGAAAATATATTTCCAACGAATCCGAAAAATTGAAATTTCATAGCGGGGATAAAAAGTTATGCCCAGTTGAAAATTCAGAATAGTCGCTACGGAAATACAGCCCTTAAAAATGGAAATTTTGCAAACAACCTCCGTTTTTGATGAAACCACTTTTGTTGGCTCCGGGATGTCAAGTTATTGCTAGATTCCAAAATTCACAATTTTTGGAATTAATTTGTGAGCTTGGCAAAAGAAAACGTGTTTTAACAGTTTCAGTCAATTTGGATCGACCAGAAAGTGGCCATTTTTCAATTGGTCTTCAAATTCAACGAAATTAGTTTTGTTAGGACCGTATCATCAAAACATAGCCAGATTTATTTTTCTGAAATTTTTGGGGTCCGTATGTGAACCCGGTAAATTGAAATGTGCATTTGAATTTAAAATATATTGATTTATATTTTAAATTTTACGGAAACGGATCGAAATAGTCGAATTGGCTTACGTAACATATCCCATTGTGTTCGGAATATGAGTATTTAGCTGGGGGAGACAGTCGGTGGATTTGATTTGGAGTCTGTATTAAAATCTAACTTTTTGTAAAATTAAAGTAAATTAAATATGTATATTTTCAAATCCTCCCTTCCTCTCTCATTTGGTCAACGCAAAGATGAAATTTAAAAAAAAAACGCGATGGGAAGGGGGAATAATCGCCGTCGCGGCGAACTGGGCTGCCGCGCCTCTAGCGCCGCCCACACTGGAGTCGCCGCCCCTTCCCACTCCTTTTCAGACGATCCCACCTCCTCTCTTCGTCGATCCTTCTCCCCTCTTCCATTAAAGACCGAAAGCACCCCAAAACCACTTACCCGCCACTTCCTGACACCACAGCCCTACCGCGCGCTACCAGTGCCGAGCGCCACCCCTGCCTGACCCCACCACCGTCTGAGCCACCCCGTCGTCCGTCCAGCAGGCCCTCCTCCTATAAAGATCGGATTTTTATAAAAGGGGGTGAGTTTTTATTTATATTTTCATTCATGTATGTAAATAAAAACATGATTTCTATGTTGATAAAATAAAAACATGATTTTATGTTAATAGAAAAAAAATAGATTTTTATGATAGCAAAGTTGTGTTTTTTTTAGTAAAGATAAGATTTTCAGTTTATAAATAAAAATTGGATTTTTATTTATATAGATGGCAAATAAAAATTGGATATTTATCATGAAGAAAGCGATTTAAAAATATAATTTTTATAATGGAATAACGTATAGAAAAGATGAGATTTTTAGTTTGATAAAAATGAGATTTTTTATATGATAAAGAAATGGTTTTTAGTTAGAAAAAGAAGTGATTTTTATGTAGACAATAACAAATAAAAATGCGATTTTTATTTATATGATATCAAAATGTGATTTTTATCATATAAGTGGAGGAATAAAAATGGGATCTTTCATGTGTTTGATAGCGAATAAAAATGGAATTTTATTATATATAAAGCGTTATAAAAAATTGATTTTTTTTCTCATTTTATAAAAATATGATTTTTATATATTATTTAGCTTCATAAAAATATGATTTTTATCAATTTGAAGAAGCGTTAAAAATTGGATTTTTAATTTATGAAGAGCATTGTAAAAATATGATCTTTTATATGTATGTAACTGTATGAAGATTTGGTTTTTATAATAAAGTAGCGATATAAAAATTGGATTTTTATATATGGAGCGAATTAAAAATACGATTTTTAATATAAACTGTGTGAAACAGATTTCGTTGAAAACACGGTGAAGGACACAACACGCGGGAAACAAATCCAAACCATCGTCCAATAAAACTGGCGAAGGGGATCCCAAAGGTGAGAACTTCTCACTTTAATTTTATTTTCTAGTTAAAATATATACTAGGATGCAGATGGTGCTTAGCAGCACCCGACACCCGTCGTCCACAGACCATGGACGACTTGTTTGTTTGTTTGATTGTGTTGTGAAAATTGTTTGTGATGTGAAATGGACTGTATAAAATATTCATGTGTTGAACTAAATATTTAATCGTTAAAAATATAATGTTTAACGTGTATATGAATAGAATAAATATTCATTTACGAATCAGACGATTTGTTTATGTACACAAATTTGACTGATATTGATTAGGACGATATATTTTAGACATCGCCCAACTGCACAAATAAATCTATGTTTGTTGTTTGAAAACCCCACATGGGTATTGGGATGATATTTGACGTACACTAATCCCAATTGTTTAGTTGTATGTCAATCGATTGATTGATAGACTATTATAAGCGTTAAATATTTATATTTAATGCTTATGCAGTTGTGTAATGCACTCTGGATGATGGTTGATTGGTTATCATAACTGTTGTATACATGTGTTGTATGAAATCCATATAAATCAAATATATGGTAATTGACTATGTCTGCCTCCAGTTCAGAAAGAAGGAATATTTAAAAATAACGATTATTTTAAAATAATGAATATTTTAAAATACTATTCAGTAATGGATCAAAATATGATTTTGATATCCGATTTGGGATGGACACGAAAATATTTAAATATATAAAGCCGTGTTGATTTGATTGACGCCATTTTGACGTGAACGATATTTATATCAATTTTATTCATTTTTATAATGAATATAAAAAAGGAAGTGATTTCAAAATCTAATGTCTTGAAAATATTATCATTTATATATCGATGATATGGAATATTCAATTTTGATTTGAAATTGAATATGAAGTTGAAATCGTTTTAAAAACGAATTTAAAACGATTTATAAAATACGTTTTAAATGGAAATCGACGATATATATATAATATATATATTATATATAATGGCCTGAATAGAACGTGCCGCGCCGCGGTAGTTCGCGAATTTCGACCTTTGACTTCGAACAGATATTACGGGAGATCCAACCGTCGGATCCTCCTGAAATCAGAACCTTGGGTTCGTATCGAAAAGAGCTTTCCAACGAATACAAGAGTTTTGAAATCTAATGGTTGGATTTGGACTTATGTCCAAATCAAATTTGGAAAAGGTCGCTGTAAGTGCAGTTCGATGACCGTTTATGGAAATTGAGTGTACGGGCCTTGATAAAATTATTAAAAATATCGATAATTTGTGTAAAATCATAATAAATGATTTGGAAAGAATTGGGATAAAAAATTCCATATTTGAAAAGATAAAAATATATTTTTATCGAAATGAACTAGTTATGAACTAGAATTATAAATGTAACGACCCGAAAATCCGGACCAATTTGAGCTGACTAAATAACACAAGTCCAACCCCAAATTGCACTGGAAACTAGGAAATTGATAGAAAGAAGACAGGGGGTGAGAATAGATAAGATAGAAACTTAGAATAGCCGAAGAAGAACAACACAACATCAGAGTAACACGAACCTCACAGCGGAACGAATAACATATAATATATAACATATCTTTGAAATAAAAGATTTTACTTGAATATACATCATTTTCAAGTACAGCACTTACAACACAACGGAAATAAACAATAGCTATATGATCCTGAAGCCTCCTGCTCCAGCTCTTCAAGTATCTGTAAATCCCGACTACTTGACTTCCCATACAAAATTGGGCACCCAAGAGTTTAGGGAAAACAAAACAAAATAAACTCCGGGTCAGTCATGGGACTGGTATGAGTAAAACAGTTTAAAACAGTTTGAGCCATTAACGATATCTCATAAGACCACGCCGTATAACGGAACGAGTTTTTCCCTTATGAGAATCCAAAATATCTTTATATCAAAAATCTTTTGATATTATAATAATGTCTATCAACCACAATATAATAATCATCTAGCAAAAACGCTTCTATCTCACGTTCTACATATATAGTATACAATCAAAACCGCAAGCACATATTGGGTAATGGATTTCCAACTATGACAAGGTATGGAACCACCTTTCGCTAGTGTACCTCTAGAGAGGAATACACTGGATTCAACAAGAACATCTTGCAACCTGGCCACACATGATAGAACACTCATTTTACTGGAGTATATCGAATGTATATCACCAACGGTTGGGATCAGCAACCGTTTCCCGAATGGGACAACATCAACAATAAATTTTTAGAAGAAATTGAAACTCTAGATCAGGTGATTATACACCCTACTTCGGAGCGACCGACTTAGCCATGCTGCCTGCCCGATTTATGTCATTTACCGGTTGATGAGGCTTGAGGTTATGCTTCATCATCACATCAGATTCACTTCGAATGCCACATTGTCAGATCCATCGAAAATCACTAATTGACGTCTACAACAGTACATTACGTGTTAGCTAAAGAAGTTTCCTTCTCCGCTTCCACTCTTGGTATGGTTGAAGAAATCAATGTACGTGACCTTTCTGGAACTACTCTGTCAGACATTCATCAATACAAGTCATCTAGGAACAGGATGAACCGAAGGCACTATTCAGTACATCCATCTTAGGCACTGTTATCTAAGACTTATACAATAGCCCTTGCACTTTACTCCGTCTTCAATTTTCTTTGGCATATATGATTCGCAATGCTTATGCCAATACAGAGTGGTTCTTTGGATAATAATCCAACCGGTCTCTCCATATTAACAACGTTAAAATGGTCAAAAACTTCGATAGTCGGTGAGTTAACTATCAAAGAAAAATATGTGTGCAAACAACGATATTATTTCCAGATGGAAATTCTATCAAATCAATCATCAATCATATATATATCTATATATATATATATATATATTCATATTTCCTTATTTCCTATGTTTAGAAAATATACATTAACACTGGAAAACGTTCCCATTTCTAATCCATATTTCCAATTTCAATATTTGATTATGTTTCTGATTCTATTTGGAAAAACATTTCCAAATCTTCTTTACTTGGATTTAAACAGATGTTTAAATCAACATCGCGACGACAACTCGAACCACTATACTTATTTACTAAATTCACTTAACCACATTCACTCTCGTACCCTAACCATTTCTAAATTAAAAACGAAGTCAATCAAGTTGGGGTATAACTACCTCTCAGACCTTAACTGAACAACATTTCAAATCTCGAAATAGGTTAAGTTCATCTTTTAACTCTTTAACACTTCCTTACATAACTCTCGTTCGAATAAATCTCTATTCGATAACTCCTTTCTTCGAATACTATATTCGTTATTCTACTTCAATTCTAAACTGAATTAAATATCACAGACAATCCAGTTCACACCATATCGCCATTTCAGCCAATTCTGATTATTTTAGAATTAAATATATTATTAAATATATTATTTTAATTTAAATATTCACCATTATTTAATTCCACGACCATTAAATTCACTATATCACTATTTATATAATTAAATAAATTAATTATAATACCTCTGCAAATGCGGGTCATTACAATAAGTCCAATATTTTTAAATAAATAAATTGGATTTGAAATGGTTTTAAAAATAATAACCTAAATTTACAATATACGAATTGGAATGGATTTGAATCGAAATTATCATCGGAATATTTCGATATTGGATTCCGTGACTAAGCGGATACTCTGGAGGAATTTGGAATATATATATATATATATCGTTATTCCCAATACGATATTTGTTTATTTCAGAATTTGATATTGAATATAAGCCGATATATTTTCTATTCTGACCCTTGTATTTAATATCAAATGGGATTTTGGGTTTGTCATGAATGATGTCCTTATTAACATTGTTCTTAAACCTAGTGTGAAAAAAGTAAATCTTTTAATTAAGATTTAAAAAAGAATTAATTAACATTTAATTGTGAACTGAAAATGGAATGTGAATTGGGTTTTTATTGTGAACTGTGTTTTTAACGACATTCGTTC
The DNA here is from genome assembly GCA_030737875.1 of Allium sativum. Taxonomy (NCBI): domain Eukaryota; kingdom Viridiplantae; phylum Streptophyta; class Magnoliopsida; order Asparagales; family Amaryllidaceae; genus Allium; species Allium sativum. Next base: position 225,988,277 of record CM060919.1, on the reverse strand, counting down.
TTTAACCCGATTTACAGTGAAATGTGATTTGGAATTTATAAATCTTTTTATAAAGATTTAACGGGAATTTTCCAAAGTAATGTTTTCCAATTTAATATATTAAATTGGAATTGAATGGAATTCGATTGATAATAATCGAGGTGAACTTCTATGGAGAAAGACTGTTAATACATATGGAATTTAAAAGGCTTTGCCGTTATTCCATTTATATTATTAGTTCGACACGGAAATTGATATCAGTTATATATTGATTTGTTTTTCCGTGAAGATTCCATAATTAATGGAATGTGATTTGGGTTTATCATGAACTGTGTTTTGAATGACTTTAGTTCTTTAACCCAGTTAAATGCAGGATTACATGTCTGACATTGTATTTCGAACTGTGTGGTTGATCTCTGCTAAATATATATCTGTTTGGAGGTGGAGGATTCATTCTCTTGCTTAACACCCTTCTCTAAGACGTACGAGCTTAGAGGTTATATATCGACAGAAATCAATTGTATAGTGTAGATTGTCGATGCGACATGTTTGTGTTTCCAAAGTTAAATAATCATTAATATTGATTTTTGGGAAGATTAAAACTAAGTGGAGTATTAATGAATCTTTAAATATATTGAAAAAGGGAATGTGATAATTTAAATTATCTAATTTGGGAAATGATCGAGAATGGAGTATCGCCAGTTTTGCTCCTAGCGATAGTTAAATCTTTAATTAGATTTGAACGGGAAATGGTAATTAATTTTACCAATGAAACCGAGGTGTTAGTTATGGAGTATTACCAGTTTTGCTCCATGGGATGAATAGGTTGGGATTGAGAAATTAAACAAATGATTAATTCGGTAAGGTGCGCTAATCCCGACTAGTTTGGAAAACCGTAATAGGGTTTGAATTGACATCCAAAGGATGATTAAAGAATAAATTCAAAGAATTTATCTTTGATAAAATTAATGGGAACCTTTCCCAAAGTATATGAATATTAAAAGAATATTCAGAATTAGAATGAGGCGTATGTTGTGTTTTCATAGCACTTGTTTATTATATACATGAGTTATTCAGAAATTCTGGGTTTTACCCATTCTGAATAACTGATTCGACGATAAGTCGACGATGAAGGCGGTGGTTGAAGACCGGAGGCCTTCACATCGTTTGGATGATTACTGATGTTTTGATTGGGCTGTACACCCAAGACAAGGTAATAAGTGGTGATCATCCAGACGTACTTGGAGATCGAAGGATATGCGAGGGCCTCTCTCCTACATTGGACATATGGGACGAGGAATAAGGTGCCTCCGGTTTCGTTCAGACCCGGAATGAACTTGTAAGTGGATGTGTGTCTGACATTGGATTTTATTCTGTGTTTATTGATTTCTTAAATATATATATGTTTGGCGGCAGAGAATTTATTCTCTTGCTTAACGCCCTTCTCTGAGATGTACGAGCTCAAAGGTTATATATAGATAGATACCAGTCGCATGGCATGAATTGCCTGTGTGGCATGCTGAGATGTAGTGATCAAGGCTTCTGTTGAAAATGAAACGACTCGAACTTCCCCGGTCTCCGAAGAGAAGAGAAAGAACGAATTGTTTTGAGAACATGACAAAATAGAACGCAGACGGGAGAACATTTCATTGTATATTACAACAATGCATCAGATTACAAGAATATACAGAGTATAAATGAATATTACACAGAAATATCAGAGATTTAAATTACATTTAAATACATAGCAGCGGAAAATAATACAATACACAACTAGAAGGAGATATACGGGTACAAAGCTTTTCGGATATCGTTCCAGCTGTAAACCAGGATCCTGTGAATATCAATCTGCAAAACCAAAACTACAAGCTGCCCGTATCAAAATAAGGGCACCCAGAGTTTAGGTTAAAACAATAAACTCCAGGTCAGTCATGGGACTGGTGTGAGAACTAAAACAATTATTAATCTTTATTTTTAAAGTTTCGTAAATCAAGGGACCACGCCGTATAACACGGAACGGGTTTCCTCCCAAGAATACTAGTGCATAAAACAACAGTGCAATGCTAAATAAATAAAGAAAAATGAAGCTATTATAAGACCCAGGTCCTATCACACAATGCAACGCAAGTCGGGGGATAGGGTTTTCCCTTATAACAGCCAAAGAATGCTTGATACGTTTAAAACAAATCATTTGATACTATTATAAGTGCATAGTGTATAAAACAACTTCAAATCATAAGTATCAATCATAGACGGCATGGGTACCATATATCATGTCGCCATACTAGGCTCTACAATCAAAACCGCAAATGTCACGTATTTGGAAGTTGGTTTTCCGTCTGTGAACCGAGGCCAGGGATCGTCCTCTACCGATTTGAGACGCTCTAGCCCGTGTCTCAGGAACAGAACGCATCGTCCCTTGGAGCGACAGGGCCGGTCCATCGATGTGGATTAAAATGCCTGAACACTGCGTTTCCCCGCCCTTTGGGGGCGTAAGTGAGCCAACGAATGACTCCACCGGACTCGGATCGTCCGATCAAACCGAGGCGCCTCGCAACAGCAACAACCACACAGGTGAAAAGTATAAAAATGTCAGGGCTGGTAGGTCACTGACACCACCCTAGCTAGAAAGAAACGCATGTCCTCCCTGAGGTCCTCTCCCGTTTTTGGTTCACCCCGGGGTGTGAGGCTCGCGAACCAACGCTACACAAAGCGATGCCACAAAGGTCGTGCTTTGATCATCAACCACAAGACTTTGCTTTTCAACAGAAGCCTTGATCATTTGCATCTTAGCATGCCACACAGGCAAACCACTCTATGCAACCGATATCAATCACACAGAATGAAATCCGGTGTCAGACACACAGTCCATTTACTAGTCCGTTCTGGGTCTGAACGAAACCGGAGGCACCTAGTACCCCGCATATCCATCGATCTCCAAGTACGTCTGGACGACCACCAACTGTTTCCATCTTCTTGGGTGTACATCCCAATCAAGATCATCAGTAATCACCCAAACGACGTGAAGACCTCCGGTCTTCGACCACCGTCTTCATCTTCGACTTATCGTCATATCAGTTATTCAGAATGGGATAAACCCGGTCTTTCCGAATAACTCGCGTATATTTTAAATAAGTGTTACACAAACACAACATACGCCTCATTCCAATTCATCAGTCACTAACCGTAAATTAACAAGAGAATAATTCCCCAAATATTAACCCCGAAGGCCGAAACCAACATCAGATCAATATCCAGAAAACCGTTCTGCTTAGCTAACCGACAGTTAGTTTCTAAATTTCACATTCATAGGGAAAGGTTCCCATTAATTTTATCAAAGATAAATCATTAAAATTTATTCTTTAATCTACTTTTGAATTTCGATTCAACTAGTCGGGATTAACGAACCTTACCGAAGTAATCATTTGTTTTAATTTCCCAATCCCAACCTATTCATCCCATGAAGTAAAACTGGTTATACTTCATATCTAACACCACGGTGTTATCGGTAAATTCAATTACCATTTCACGTTCAAATCTAATTAAAGATTCAACTATCGCCTGGAGTAAAACTGGTGATACTCCATTCTCGATCTTTTCAATCTAATTAAAGATTCGTTAAAACTCCACTTGGTTTTAATCTGTGACTGGGTGAAAGAATCAGTGTCATTTAAAACACGGTTCACGATAAACCCCAAAATCACATCACATTTCAATCAGTCCCTAACCAAAAATTAGCAAGTGAGCAATTCCCAAAATATTAACCCCGAAGGCCGAAACCAACATCAGATCAATATCCCAGAAACCATTCAACTCAACTAATCTTCTGGATTTTCTTAACTCCTTTGGGTCTAAGAACAGTATTATTGAAGATACCGTTCACGACAACCCAAAATCACATTCTATTAATTATCGGGTTAAAGAACGAGTGTTATTTAAAACACCATTCACGATAAACCCAATAATCAATTCGAATTCAATTCCAATTAAATATTATTTAATTGGTATACTTCATTAAATCTAAATAAAAAGATTTAATCTTTTCTCAACTGGGCTTAAGAACAGTGTTAATGAAGACACCATTCATGACAAACCCAAATCACATTTGATATTAAACACAAGGCTCTGAATAGAAAATATACCGGCTTATATTCAATATCAAATTCTACGACTAACAAATATCGTATTGGAAATAACGATATATATATATATATATATATCTTTCAAATTCCCATAACAAAATCTGTATCATCACGAAATCCAACATCGAAATAATCCAAAGACAATTTCGATTCAAATCCATTCCAATATAATTATTGGAAATTCTGGTTATTTTCAAAATCATTTCAAATCCAGTTAATTTATTTTAAAAACAAATAGAATTATAATTCTAGTTCAAAACTAGTTCATTTCGATAAAAATCTATTTTTATCTTTTCAAATATGGAGTTTTTCATCCCAATTTTTCCCAAATCATTTCTTATGATTTTACACAAATTATTACTATTTTTAATAATTTTATCAAGGCCCGTACAGTCGATTTCCACCAATGGCCATCGAACTGCACTTACAGCGACCTTTTTCAATTTTGATTTGGACATAATTCCAAATCCAACCATTAGATTTCTAATTTCTAATATTTGTTAGAAAGCTCTTTTCGATACGAACTCAACGGTTCTGGTTTTAGGAGAATCCGACGGTCGGATCTCCCGTAATATCCGTTCGAAGTCAATGGTCGAAATTCGGGAACTGCCACGGCGCGGCGCGTTCTATTCAGGCCATTATATTATATATATATATTATATATAATATATACTTCGTCGATTTCAATTCAAAACGTGCTTTATAAATCATTTTAAATTCGTTTTCAAAACGGTTTCCAACTTCATCTTCAATTTCAAATCAAAATTGAATATTCCAATATAAATTCGTTTTAAATTCGTTTCAAATCGATTTCAATTCGAATTCATTTATATTCAATTACAATTTGAATTCATTTATATTCAATTTCCATTCGAATTCATTTATATTCAATTTCAGTTCGAATTCATTTATATTCAATTTCAATTCGAATTCGTTCCTATTCAATTTCTATTCGAATTCGTTTATATTCAATTTCAATTCGAATTTCAATTCTTTTCAAAATATCAGATTTAGAAATCACTTTCGATATTCATTATAAAATGAATAAAATCGATATAAATATCGTTCACGTCAAAATGGCGTCAATATAATCAACACGGCTTCACATATTTCTATTTTCAAATATTCTATTTCAAATATTTCCATTTCAAATATTTCTTTTTCAAATATTTCTATTTCAAATATTTCTATTTCAAATATGGAATGAGGCCCAATCAATTACCATATAATGTTAATTATATGGATTTTCTACAACGCATGTATACAATAACAACGATGAATAATCAACCATCATCCAAAGTGCATTCTACACTGTATAAGCATCAAATATAAATATTTAACGCTCATAACAGTCTGTCATTCCATCGATCGACATACAACTAAACAATCGGGATTAGTGTACGTCAAATATCATCCCAATACCCGTGTGGGGTTTCAAACAATCAAACACAGATTTTATTTGTGCAGTTGGGCGATGTGTAAAATTTGTCGTCCCAATCAATATCAGTCAAATGTGTGTATATAAACAAATCGTCCGATTTGTTTATTTTTATTTCATTTTATATACACGTTAAAAATTCTATTTTTAACTATAAAATATTTTCCATTATAAAATATTTTATTTCATTTCTCATCACATCACACAATCAACTACACATCAAAATTAAACAACCAAGCATACAAGCCGTCCATGGTCTGTGGACGACGGGTGTCGGGTGCTACTAAACACCGTCTGCATCCTAGTATATATTTATATAACTAGAAAATTAAATTAAAGAGTGAGAAATTCTCACCGATTAGCTAATCCGATTCAACGACTCTTCTTATGTAGAAATCTTCATCGTTCTTCCTTTTGTCACTTTCTTTGCCCGTATTCTCTACATATATAAAAATCACATTTTTACTTCGCTATTTGATATATAAAAATCAAATTTTTATTTTGCTATTCAATATATAAAAATCGAATTTTTACTTCGCTATTCAATATATAAAAATAGAATTTTTACTTCGCTATCCAATAAATAAAAATCGAATTTTTACTTCGCTATTCAATATATAAAAATCGAATTTTTACTTCGCTATTCAATATATAAAAATCGAATTTTTACTTCGCTATTCAATATATAAAAATCGAATTTTTACTTCGCTATTCAATATATAAAAATCGAATTTTTACTTCGCTATTCAACTTCGCTATTCAATATATAAAAATCGAATTTTTACTTCGCTATTCAATATATAAAAATCGAATTTTTACTTCGCTATTCAATATATAAAAATCGAATTTTTACTATGCTATTCAATATATAAAAATCGAATTTTTACTTCGCTATTCAATATATAAAAATCGCCTTTTCAAATATGAAGATTTAATTTTTATTTCATCACTATAAAAATCACCTCTTTATTTCAACATATATACAATAAAAATCAGGTTTTTATTTTGCTATATTTATAAAGATGGTATTTTTACAAGCTTGCCTATATAAAAATTATATTTTTATTACTTCTACTTTATAAAAATCATATTTTTATTATTTCTACTTTATAAAAATCATATTTTTATTACTTCTACTTTATAAAAATCATATTTTTTTTCTAGTCAAACACATAAAGATCGAATTTTTACTACACGGTTTTTATATTTTAAAACTGAAATAAAATAAAATACTAAATGAAAATCAACTAATCTTACCACACGAAGAGGGGAGGGTCTGTATCCTCACTGCATTGAATTGAGGAGCGTCGGCATGGGGATGGTCTCACTCGAATCAGAAGGGAAGAGGAAGGAGAGAGGCTGTCGGGACATGGGGAGGGTTGCGCGCTGATCGATTTGAGCTGGAGGGGGGCGTCGGGTGTCTCGGCAGAGGATGGGGGGGGGGAGGCTGCGGTCGAGGCAGAGGAGGAGGGGGGTCGTGAGGTGGCGTAGGTGGAGGGGGGGTCGTGCGGTGGCACAGGGGGAGGGGGGTCGTCGGTCGGCTGTTTAGGTTTTTTTTCCTTCTGAATTGATTTGCGGGAGAACAAAAGGGGGGGGGCCTATATATATTTTATATTTAATTCATTTTATTTTTCAAAAAGCAACTTTTTATTTTGACCTCGAAACGAGACCCACCGCCTGTCGTCCCTAGCTAATTACCCCCCATTCCGAACACAATGGGATATGTATCGTAAGCTGATTCGATCGTTTCGATCAGCTTTTGTCAAAATCAAAATATAACTCTATATATTGAATTTGAACGCGCATTTTAATTTACCGGGGTCACATACGAACTCTAAAAATTTCCGAAAAATATTTTCTAGCTTCGTATTGACGATACGTTCCTAACAAAGCTAGTTTCGTCGAATTCTGAGACCGTCTGGAAAATGGCCAATTTTCAGTCGATTAAAATCAATTGAAACTGGTCAAACGCGTTTTCCTTTGCCACGCTCACATATTGATTCGGAAAATTATGAAATTTGGAATCTAACAATAATTTGACATCACGGACCCAACAAAATTGGTTACGTCGAAATCCGAGGTCGTTTGCAAAATTTCCATTTTTAAGGGCCTTAATTCCATAGCGACTATTCAGAATTTTCAACTGGACATATCTTTTGATCCCCGCTATGAAATTTTGATTTTTCGGATTCGTTGGAAAGATAGTCACAATTAGATTCCATTATTTTTGGTTTCACAAAAATCCGGTTTATTTTGCACCCGGTATGTTCATTTGAATTTTGAAATTGAATTATCGAACTACCGCGCCATTTTCAATTCCTTTTATAATTATATATAATTATTTATATTCTATCGTAGATCTATATAATTATATACGATTGAATTTTATTCAAAGTAAATTTCTCGTCGTTTTTATTTAAAATAATTCATTTTAAATAATCAAAATTCGCTAAAATTGCCAAAATAAAAATTTTAAACTGGCCCAGATTTCCGGGTTATTACAGAAAAGCTGAGTCATGTGGCTGATGATCAAAGCAAAACTTTAATATAGCGCCACTTTGTGTATAGCATTAATTTGCGAGCCTCACACCTCAGTATGAGTTTAAAACGGGATAAGGATCGTTGGGAGAACACGAAGTTTCTTTTTAGCTAAGGGTGGTGTCTGGGTTTTGCACGGCCTAACATTGTTATATTTTTACCTATGTGGTTGTTGGATTGCGAGGCGCCTCAGATATATCGGTCTCTACGGAGCCGATGGATAGGTCCGATAGGACCGGGAAACGTGTGTTCAGGAATAACTAATCCTCAAACGTAAGGGAGGACCGACCCAGAAGATTCTAGGGGTTACCCAGAGTGTGTAGTTATGAGACATTTGCTAGAGTGTCTCGAAGCAGAAAGGAGTATATCCCTTGCCTCGGTTTTATTTGTAGAGCCTAGTATGGCGACATGATAGATGGTACCCATGCCGCCTATGATTGATACATTTATATTTGAAGTTTGTTTCTTCACTTATAGTAATAATAAAAGATTGAATTTCACGTATCAAGCATTATTTGGCTACATAAGGCAAAACCCTATCCTTCAGCTTGCTTTGCATTGTGTGATGGAACTTGGGTCTTATAATAGCTTCATTTTCTTTAATTAGCATTGCGCTGTTTGTTATATGCACTGGTATTCTTGGGAGGAAAAACGTTCCGTGTTATACGGCAAGGTCCCTTGATTTACCTAACTTTATAAATAAAGATTAATAACTGTTTTAGTTCTCACACCAGTCACATGAATGACCTGGAGTTTATTGTTTTAACCTAAACTCTGGGTGCCCCTATTTTCCACACGGGTAGCTAGTAGTTTTGGTTTTGCAGATTTATATTTACAGGATCCTGGTTTACAGCTGGAATGATGTTCGGAAAGCTCTGTATATGTATATTCTTTTCAGTTGTATTTTGTATTATTTTCCGCTATATTGTTAGTTGTAAATCTCTGATATTTATCAAATGTATAATATTTATTCATATTCTGTATATTCTTGTACTCTGATGTAAATTATTGTAATAAGCAATGAAATGTTCTTCAGTTTGTTTTCTGATTTGTCGTGTTCTCAACTCAATTCGGGCTTTCCTTTACGGGGAAGTTCGGGTCATGTCAGTTTGGTATCAGAGCTTTGGTTTACAGAGCTCAAGAACAAGACACATTAGAACCATACGAAAGAATTCATCAGAGATTGGATTAGTAATGTCCAATGAGAATGACTCGCTAGATATAGGATCAGTAGTATCCTAGAACGAGTGTGAAGAGTGTTATTTTTAAAATTAAAATGAAAATAAATTTTGTTTTGAAAGTTTAAACCATTTCATACGTATTTGAACATTTATTTGTATTGAATTAGGACAATCCAATATATAAAGATTTTGTATATACGCCTTGCAAATGTATATTCGAAGTTTTAATGTACTGGATAGATAAAGAATCACACTTTAGTCGCCTGGGGATGATTCTGGTGATAGTTGCAACATCATCAAAATTTATGTTCGAGCTTCGAAAAGTGAGATATCTATATATTTCCAATTGACTGGTGTGAGAACCAAAATTAGATAGGGTCTACTGTTGTAAATAGGCATCAAAAATCAGATTTTTGGACTATGTATTAAAGTTATGTGTTTGAAACAATAACCAACTAATTGATTGTTGATTGTGTTGTTTGATTATTGATTTGATTAATTAAAATTTTGAACCATTAGCCAAATCGAATCAAAATATTGAACTGACTTGAGAATTGTTTGAAATTGCATACATGTACATGCATATATATTGAATAAGTCACAGCAAGGAAGCTAGAGAAGAGGAATAAAATTGGATGCCCAACAAATAGTTACATGTTTACTAATTTATTGGGTTTGGATGATTTTATGAGCCGATTGGCTAGCCGCTTGGCTTTTTCTTTTTCTTTTTAAGATGAGAGGGCCTGTGTGGCGGTTTGGAGATTTTGCCGGTGCTCCCCGTACAAAGGAAGTTATGGCGAATTTTTTTGAAAATTTAGGGTGTTAGCCAAATTTTTGAAGAATTTGAAAATTCTTAGAAACTAAAAAGTTGAAGAATGAACGCCAAACTAAAAGTTGAGTTGATTAGTAAAACAACATTCAGCTCCGTTCCTTTTCGGGGACGAAAAAATTTTAAGAGGGGGAGAATGTAACAACCCGGAAAATAAGAACCAATTAAAAAAAAATTATTTTGGCAATTTTAATAAATTTTGGATATTTAAATGATTTATTTTAAATAATAACGACTATAAATTTATTTTGAATAGAATTAAAACGTATATATTTATTTGAATCAAAGTTAGAATATAAATATTTATTTTAATTATAAAATAAAACGGAAATGGCGCGGTAGTTTGAAAATTCGATTTCAAATTTCAAATTAATGTACAAGATTCAAAATAAACCGCATTTTAGTGAAATCAAAAATATTAGAATCTATTTGAAAATATATTTCAAACAAATCCGAAAAATTGAAATTTCATAGTGGGAATAAAAAGTTACGCCCAGTTGAAAATTCAAAATAGTCGCTATGGAAATATAGCCCTTAAAAATGGAAATTTTGCAAACGACCTCTGTTTGACGAAACCACTTTTGTTGGATCCAGGATGTCAAGTTATTGCTAGATTCCAAAATTCATAATTTTTGGAATTAATATGTGAGCGTGGCAAAAGAAAACGTGTTTTAACGGTTTCAGTCAATTTGGATCGACCAGAAAATGGCCAAATTTCAAATGGTCTTCAAATTCAACGAAATTAGTTTTGTTAGGACTGTATCGTCTAAAGAGAGCCAGATTTATTTTTCTGGAATTTTTGGAATCCGTATGTGACCTCGGTAAATTGAAATGTGCGTTTGAATTTAAAATATAAAGATTTATATTTTAAATTTAATGGAAACTGATCGAAACAGTCGAATTGGCTTACGAAACATATCCCATTGTGTTTGGAATAGGGGTATTTAGCTAGGGGCGACAGTCGGTGGATTTGATTTGGAGTCTGTATTAAAATCTAACTTTTTGAAAAACTAAATAAATTAAATATATATATTTCCAAATCCCCCCTTCCTCTCTCATTTGGTCAACGCACAGATGAAATAAAAAAAATGCGATGGCGGGGGGGGGGGGGGGGAATCATCGCAGTCGCGGCGAACTGGGCTGCCGCGCCTCTAGCGCCGCCCACACCGGAGTCGTCGCCCCTTCCCCCTCCTTCTCAGACGATCCCACCTCCTCTCTCCATCGATCCTTCTCCCCTCTTCCATTAAAGACCGCAAGCACCCAAAAACCACTGACCTGCTGGCTCCTGACACCACAGCCCACCGCGTGCCACCAGTGCCGAGCGCCACCCCCGCCTGACACCACCACCGTCTAAGCCACCCCGTCGTCCGTCCAGTAGGCCCTCCTCCTATAAAGATCGGATTTTTGCAAAAGGAGGTGAGTTTTTATTTATATTTTCATTCATGTATGTAAATAAAAACATGATTTCTATGTTGATAAAATAAAAACATGATTTTTATGTTAATAGAAAAAAAAATTAGATTCTTATGATAGCAAAGTTGTGATTTTTTTTCTTTTTAGTAAAGATATGATTTTCAGTTTATAACTAAAATTGGATTTTTATTTATATAGATGGAAAATAAAAATTGGATTTTTATCATGAAGAAAGCGATTTAAAAATATAATTTTTATAATGGAATAACGTATAGAAAAGATGAGATTTTAGTATGATAAAAATGAGATTTTTTATATGATAAAGAAATGGTTTTAGTTAGAAAAAGAAGTGATTTTTATGTAGACAATAGCAAATAAAAATGCGATTTTTATTTATATGACTAACATATCAAAATGTGATTTTTATCATATAAGTGGAGGAATAAAAATGGGATCTTTCATATGTTTAATAGCGAATAAAAACGGAAATTTATTATATATAAAGCGTTATAAAAATTTGATTTTTTTCCTCATTGTATAAAAATATGATTTGTATATATTGTTTAGCTTCATAAAAATATGATTTTTATCAATTTGGAGAAGCGTTAAAAATTGGATTTTTAATGTATGAAGAGCATTGTAAAAATATGATCTTTTATATGTATGTAACAATATGAAGATTTGGTTTTTATAATAAAGTAGCGATATAAAAATTGGATTTTTATATATGGAGCAAATTAAAAATATGATTTTTAATATAAACTATGTGAAATAGATTTCGTTGAAAATACGGTGAAGGACATAATGCGTGGGAAACAAATCCAAACCATCGTCCAATAAAACTGGTGGAGTGGATCCCAAAGGTGAGAACTTCTCACTTTAATTTTATTTTCTAGTTAAAATATATATTAGGGTGTAGACGGTGCTTAGCAGCACCCGACACCCGTCATCCACAGACCATGGACGACTTGTTTGTTTGTTTGATTGTGTTGTGAAAATTGTTTGTGATGTGAAATGGACTGTATAAAATATTCATGTGTTGAAATAAATATTTAATCGTTAAAAATATAATTTTTAACTTGTATATGAATAGAATTAATATTCATATACGAATCAGACGATTTGTTTATGTACATACATTTGACTAATATTGATTGGGACAATATACTTTACACATCGCCCAACTACATAAATAAATCTGTGTTTGTTGTTTGAAAACCCCACATGGGTATTGGGATGATATTTGACATACACTAATTCCAATTGTTTAGTTGTATGTCAATTGATTGGTTGATAGACTGTTATAAGCATTAAATATTTATATTTAATGCTTATGCAGTTGTGTAATGCACTCTGGATGATGGTTGATTGGTTATCATGGCTGTTGTATACATGTGTTGTATGGAATCCATATATATGGTAATTGACTGTGTCTGATTCCAATTCAGAAAGAAGGAATATTTTAAAATAACAATTATTTTAAAATAATGAATATTTTAAAAAAATATTCAGTAATGGATCAAAATATGATTTTGATGTCCGATTTGGGATGGATATGAAAATATTTAAATATATAAAATCGTGTTGATTTAATTGACGCCATTTTAACGTGAATGATATTTATATCGATTTTATTCATTTTTATAATGAATATCGAATAGGAAGTGATTTCAAAATCTAATGTTTTGATAATAATATCATTTATATATCGATGATATGGAATATTCAATTTTGATTTGAAATTGAATATGAAGTTGAAATCGTTTTGAAAACGATTTATAAAATACATTTTAAATGGAAATCGATGATATATATATATATGTATATATATATAATGGCTTGAATAGAACGCGCTGCGCCGCGGCAGTTCGCGAATTTCGACCATTGACTTCGAGCATATATTACAGGAGATCCGACCGTCGGATCCTCCTGAAACCGGAACCATTGGGTTCGTATCGAAAAGAGCTTTCCAACGAATACAAGAGATTTGAAATCTAACGGTTGTATTTGGAAAAGGTCGCTGTAAGTGCAGTTCGATGACCGTTTATGGAAATCGACTGTACGGGCCTTGATAAAATTATTAAAAATATCGATAATTTGTGTAAAATCATGATAAATGATTGGAATGAATTGGGATGAAAAATTCCATATCTGAAAAGATAAAAATATATTTTTATCGAAATGAACTAGTTATGAACTACAATTATTAATCCAATATTTTTAAATAAATAAATTGGATTTGAAATGGTTTTAAAAATAATAACCAGAATATCCAATATACGAATTGGAATGGATTTGAATCGAAATTATCATCGAAATATTTCGATATTGGATTCCGTGATTATACGGATAATGTGGAGGAATTTGGAAGATATATATATCGTTATTCCCAATACGATATTTGTTGATTTTAGAATTTGATATTGAATATAAGCCGATATATTTTCTGTTCAGAGCCTTGTACTAATATCAAATGGGATTTTGGTTTTTTCATGAATGGTGTCTTCATTAACACTGTTCTTAAACCTAGTGTGAAAAGAATAAATCTTTTAATTAAGATTTAAAGAAGAATTACCGATTAATTACCATTTAATTAGAACTGAAAATGGAATGTGAATTGGGTTTATTGTGAACTGTGTTTTTAACGACATTCGTTCTTTAGCCCGATTTACAGTGAAATGTGATTTGGAATTTATAAATCTTTTTATAAAGATTTAACAGGAATTTTCCAAAGTAACGTTTTCCAATTTAATATATTAAATTGGAATTGAATGGAATTTGATTGATAATAATCGAGGTGAACTTCTGTAGAGGAAGACTGTTAATATATATGGAATTTAAAATTCTTTGTCGTTGTTCCATTTATATTATTAGTCGGATACGGAAATTGATATCATTATATATTGATTTGTTTTTCCGTGAAGATTCCATAATTAATGGAATGTGATTTGGGTATATCGTGAACTGTGTTTTAAATGACATTAATTCTTTAACCTAGTTAAAGGTAGGATTACATGTCTGCCATTGTATTTCAAACTGTATGGTTGATCTCTGCTAAATGTATATCTGTTTGGCGGCGGAGGATTTAATCTCTTCCTTAACATCCTTCTCTGAGACGTACGAGCTTAGAGGTTATATATCGACAGAAATCAATAGTACAGTGTAGATTGTCGATACGACATGTTTATGTTTCCAAAGTTAAATAATTATTAATATTGATTTTTGGGAAGATTAAAACTAAGTGGAGTTTTAATGAATCTTTAAATAGATTGAAAAAGGGAATGTGATAATTTAAATTATCAAATTTGGGAAATGATCGAGAATGGAGTGTCCCAGTTTTTCTCCTAGCAGTAGTTAAATCTTTAATTAGATTTGAATGGGAAATGGTAATTAATTTTACCGATGAGACCGAGGTGTTAGTTATGGAGTATTACCAGTTTTGCTCCATGGGATGAATAGGTTGGGATTGGGAAATTAAACAAATGATTACTTCGGTAAGGTGCGCTAATCCCGACTAGTTTGGAAAACCGTAACAGGGTTTGAATTAACATCCAAAGGAAGATTAAAGAATAAATTTAAAGAATTTATCTTTGATAAAATTAATGGCAACATTTCCTAAAGTATATAAATATTTGAATAAAAGAATATTCAGAATTGGAATGAGGCGTATGTTGTGTTTTTATAGCACTTGTTTATTATATACGCGAGTTATTCAGAAAGGTCGAGTTTATATCCATACTGAATAACTGATTTGACGAAGTCAACGATGAAGGCGATGGTTGAAGACCGGAGGTCTTCACATTGTTTGGATGATTACTTATGTCTTGATTCGGGTGTACACCCAAGACGAGGTAATAAGTGGTGATCGTCCAGACGTACTTGAAGATCGACGGATATGCGAGTGCCTCTCTCTTGTATTGGACATATGGGATGAGGAATAAGGTGCCTCCAGTTTCGATCAGACCCAGAACGAACTTGTAAATGGGTGTGTGTCTGACATTGGATTTTATTCTGTGTTGATTGATTTCTATTAAATATATATATCTGTTTGGCAGCGGAGAATTTATTCTCTTGCTTAACGCCCTTCTCTGAGACGTACGAGCTCAAAGGTTATATATAGATAGATATCAGTCGCATGACATGAATTGCCTATGTGGCATGCTGAGATGCAATGATCAAGGCTTCTGTTGAAAAGCAGAGTCTTATAGTTGATGATCAAAGCATAGTTTTAATATAGCGCCACTTTGTGTATAGCGTTAATTCGCGAGCCTCACACCTCGATATGAGTTAAAAACGGGATAAAGACCATTGGGAGAACACGACGTTTCTTTCTAGCTATGGGTGGTGTCAGGGTTTTGCATGCCCTGACATTGTTATATTTTTACCTATGTGGTTGTTGGTTTGCGAGGCGCCTCGGATGTATCTGTCTCTACGGAACAGATGGATAGGTCTGATAGGACCGGGAAACGTGTGTTCAGGAATGACTAATTCTCAAACGTAAGGAAGGACTGGCCCAGCCGATTCCAGGGGTTACCCAGAGTGTGTAGTCATGAGACATTTGCTAGAGTGTCTCGAAGCGGAAAGGAGTATATCCCTTGCCTCGACTAATGACGGATATCCAATTTCCAATACGTGACATTTCGGTTTTATTTGTAGAGCCAAGTATAGCGACATGGTAGATGGTACCCATGCCGCCTATGATTGATACATTTATATTTGAAGTTGATTTCTTCACTTATAGTAATAATAAAAGATCAAATTTCACGTATCAGGCATTATTTGGCTATTATAAGGTAAAACCTTATCCTCCGGCTTGCGTTGCATTGTGTGATGGGACCTGGGTCTTGTAATAGCTTCATTTTCTTTAATTAGCATTGCGCTGTTTGTTATATGCACTCGTATTCTTGGGAGGAAACCCGTTCCGGGTTATACGGCGTGGTCCCTTGATTTACCTAACTTTAAAAATAAAGATTAATAACTGTTTTAGTTCTCCCACTAGTTACATGACTGACCTGGAGTTTATAGTTTTACTCTGGGTGCCCTTATTTTTCACACGGGCAGCAAGTAGTTTTGGTTTTGCAGATTTATATTCACAGGATCCTGGTTTACGGCTGGAATGATATTTGGAAAGCTCTGTATCCATATATTCTTTTCAGTTGTATTTTGTATTATTTTCCACTGCATTGTAAGTTGTAAATCTTTGATATTTATCAAATGTATAATATTCTTTCTACTCTGTATATTCTTGTACTTTGATGTAAATTGTTGTAATAAGCAATGAAATGTTCTTCTGTTTGTGTTCTGAATTGTCGTGTTCTCAACTCAATCTGGGCTTTCCTTTATGGGGAGATTCGGGTCATGTCAATGTTCTTGTTGAACCTAGTGTATTCTCCTCTAGAGATACACTATCAGAAGGTGGTTCCATACCTTGTCATAGTTGGAAATTCATTACCCAATAAGTGCTCGCGGTTTTGACTTTATATTATGTATGTGGAGCGTGAGATGCAAACATTCCACTAGATTTCTATTTATTTGATTTAGACACTATTATAATATCAAAAGAGTTTTGATATAAAGATTTTCATTTTCTTTCAAAAGGACTTAAAAGTTAAATTAAGTGTTTTGGATCCTCATAAGGGAAAACCCGTTCCGTGTTATATGGCGTGGTCTTATGAGATATCGTTTATTTTCTCAAACTGTTTTAAATTGTTTACTCATACCAGTCCCATGACTGACCAGAGTTTATTTTTCTATGTTTTCCTAAACTCTTGGGTGCCCAAATTTGTACGGGTATTCAAGTATTTCAGGTATTTACAGATGTACTTGGAGCAGGAGGCTTCAGTGTATTTAGTTATTGTTTTTCCACTGTGTTGTAAGTGTTGTGCTCTAATGATGATATGTATATATATAGAAAAAAATTGTACTCCAAAAGTTGAGATATATATTATAATTTTTTCTGTTGCGATGTGAGATTCTGTATTGTTATTTTTGCCTTCTTCTACCTTTTTCTTCTTTATTAATAATGATTCGTATTTCTGTGATATTTGGATTGGACGTGTGGTGTATTTAGTCAACTCAGATAGTACGGATTTTGTAACAACCCGTATTTTTAAATAACATGTTATAACATAAACCAAGGCAGAATTAAACGATAAAATCTAAATCAATGGAAACGGGATGTGCCATTGCGTTCGTCTCGGAAAAATACGCGAAATAGAGTCCGAGTTTTCGAAAATCGGAGTCCGTATGACCAAGTTATGGCCCGTCAAAGTTTTCAGAAAATTTCAAGTTCAAAAACAGTTCAAATTTGAATTCAGAATTCAAATTCATCCAAGCAGAACAGGCGGGAAAAATTCCCGCCACCCCCAAGTCGACTGGGGAGTCGACACACACCAGGTGGTGTCGACTGCCCAGTCGACACCCCTGTCGACTTGGGTGGTCGGCCAGTTTGGCCTGGGTGCACCTGACTTGTTCCTCAAGACATGTTTGGAGGCTTGTGACAGATTTTAAAGGCTCAGATCTGAATTAGGGTTAACCCTATGGCCTAAACTAACCTAAACTTCTATAAAAGGACCCTAATACCTAGCCTAAATCATCATAAATCAATCCTACAACTAGATTATGCCAAAATGTTTAATCATGGCCTCCACCCTCTTGTCATAGTCTCCATCTTCATTCATATGAGAGTTTCTAAGCTTGTTTGAGGGTTTCTAAGTTTGATTCAAGGCCAAAGTTCATTCTTTCTTCATTAAAACAAGGATCTTTCTTCATACAAATCAAAGGAGCTTCTTGTTTCTCAAGACAACTTGGAGCTTGTATTCATTTGGGGGATTTTAGAGTTGCTAGTGGCTTCGTCTCAATCTTATTTTATTTTATAGGTCTTCATAGCATTGTAAGCCCTATTCTACTCTTAGATTCTAACTATGAAGTTAAATATGACATGTTGCAAGTTTGAGTTTGGGCCTAAGTATGATTTGTGCTTTGATTCTATCATGTTATGCATAGATTTATTCTATGCATGTTTGTAAAGCTATCACCTTGACTTTGTGCATAGAAAGCTATGAGCTTTGATTTGAAATGTTGCATAAAGCAACATAGAAACTCTCATAACCCTTATGTTATCTTGCATATGATGTTATATGCGAATCACTAGCTATCATCCTATGTCATTTATGACCATGTTTCACCTATTTTGCTAAAAGTTGATATCATGCATGTTTTGAGGCTTATAATGTAATATGCAAGTTCATGAACACATTTGCCTCATATGCCACCATGTTTAACTTGTGGCCAAACCTTATTAATTATGTCATGCTTCTAAAGTTCCCTCTTTGAGATCTATTTGCGTTTATGCGAACTTACATGCGATGGGGTTACGTTATGGGTAAACTAAAATGACATAAAATCATGACTTGAAAAATGACACGAAATATGACATGTGATTATGCTTGGAACATGAACATGAACTTGGACATGACTTCTAGAAAACATGAGAATGGCCAACTCGAGGTTGGGTTGAGTTTGTAGCATAAATCTACCCGGAACCGACCGGCTTAACTAGTGGCTACAAGCAATAGGACCCAATGTGAGTAGTTGGTCATGTCGCACTTGAAACCCAAGGTTAGACTAAGTTGTGGTGTAAAGCTACCCGGACCCGCCCGGCTTAACTAGTAACCACAACAAGGTCTAATGTGAGAGGTTGGGTGCATTAAATTAATTAATGCCACATAATAGGGTTAAGTCATGGACCGCTTGAATACTTAACCAATTAAACACGATGGGTTGGTAGGGTTAAGTCATGGACTACTTGAATACTTAACCAATTAAACACAATGTATTGATAGGGTTAAGTCATAAACTGCTTGGATACACTTGACCAAGTCAATACATGGTTAGGATAGGGTTAACCACACTTAACCCGCTTGAAATCCTAGTTATGTGGTCCTTTTCAGCAGTAACCCACTTGGGAGTATCTGGATACCCTGGACTAGGCTAGGGTGGGGCACGATTACTGGACTGATTGTAAGAGACCAAAAGAGACGGCTGAATGGTGCACCGGTTGTTCAGGCGGACCATGGTCGTGCACATTAAGTCCGGAGTTGAACATGGGCACCAGTAGGTTTAGACTGTGCGTGCTTGATTTGTGTCTGTGGTTTACACCTTAGGGCTGGATACACCCTAGGGTGGACCTTGCACAGTTAACTACATTCCATGATTAAGCCGTATGACACCGATACACGACGAGTTAGGCTTATAGGGAGCCGATCGACTAGACCGAGTAGTTGGACCTTGATTTAGGTCACCTCATGATGTTGGGCCAACTTTGGGCCAAGGGATCATTTCTTATTTATACTTGACATGGATTAGAATACTAGTACACCTGGTGCAAAAACTTAACCTTGTATATGCGATGCCACACTTGATCTATCTTGTTATTTTTTCACCATGCTAGTTATCATCCTATGTTTCATCTCTGTTTTACATGTCCAGTTAACTTTATTAGTTTTTATACTAATAGTAGGTAGGACTTACCAGTCTTTTTGACTGACCCGTTTTATTTCGCCTCTTTTCTTCCGTTCCCCCCCCAGGTTCTCAGGGTGGGAACGCTAGCACCTAGCTTGGATCTTTAGCTGCTTTTCTGGATAGCTCATGTACGGTTTGGACTTGAGCATGCTATGGCTTTATTCTACTTTGGGGATAGTTACTTTACGTTATTTCCGGTTTTCAGTTTATGTTTTTCTAGACTTTATAGTAGTTGGATTATAATGACTCAGTACTTTGATGTAACTTGACTATGGTTTTGAAATAGTAGTTTTATCCGCTGCTTTATTTACTCTGTTTTACTTATATGTTCTGTCTTGTGATATCTGCATGCATGTTTACCTTGTTTAACGCCCCTCCAAAGCTAGTGTGCTTACAAGAGTGGCATTGGCGGAGGTGGGGTGTTACATTTGGTATCAGAGCATAAGGTTTACAAAATTTGAGCAAAAGGGTTTTTAAAACTTACCTTTTGAAAAACTATTTTCAAAACCAATTAAGCATTTTTCCAAGAAAAGTCTAGTTTATTTTAAAAGGCTATTCCCCAAAAGCCATTAGCACTATCCTTTGTTTCCTCGTTCTAAATCTATCTTTTCATTTTTCAGCATGGCCGATCTTAACCTTCCCGAGGGAGTAACCATTCCCGGATGGTTCCGGAGGTATTTGGAAGCTAGGGCCAATGATGCGGGCCCAGCAAACACTCCCACTGTACTTGAGGTTCCTCCTCCTCCTCCTCAGCATCCACAAGCAGTTTTCGCAAAGGTTTGCAAAGACTTTAAGGCGATGGGTGGCAAGAATTTTATTGGGACGGAGACTTTTGTTGAGGCGCGAAATTGGTTGAAAGAAACTGAAGATCTCTTCGCCATCTTTGATGTGGAAGACCGTAGAAAAGTTCTGTTGGCAGTATGGCTGTTGAAGGAGGAAGCTGCTTATTGGTGGGAGGTCACCAACGCTACTAGGCCTATAGAGACTTGGGCCGACTTTAGGATGAGGTTTGGGCTTAAGTTTCTATCATCTGCTGAGGAGAATCTACAAATGGAGAAGTTTATATCTTTGAAGCAAGGGGACATGACAGTGAGGGAGTATGTGAATAAGTTTAACCAACTTGCTCGATTCGGTTTGGACATGGTTAACACACCCCAGAAGAAGGCTCTACGCTTTGCACGAGGGTTGAATGAGCCATTACAAGGTTTAGCCATGTCTCATATACCCATGGGGGCCACTTTTGAAAGCCTAGTAGACATGGCATTGCTTCAGGGAGATGATAAGAATGGCAAGAAAGAAGTCAAGCCGAATGAGACTCAAACCAAGAAGGCGGACTCCAAGTGGGGAGGCAATCAGAGCAACTAGAGCAACAAGAACAACAAGAACAACAAGGGTAACAAGGCCAACAACAACAAGGCAAGGGACACAAGGAAGTGCAACTACTGTGGGATCGTTGGGCACATAGCCAAAGATTGTAGGAAGAAGAAGAGGAAGTTGGGAGAATGCTTCCATTGTGGAGAGACTGGACACTTTAGCAAAGATTGCCCCAAGAAGCAAGGACAAGGGCAAGGGCAGACTCAGCGTGCAGGACCTTCTGGAGGGCAAGTGCATGCTCTCAACACTGTTCCAGTTCCAGACCGAGGTAGTATTTCGGTAGAAAGTCTTGTTTACATTTAGGATTTTCCTATTTGCACTTTATTTGATTCTGGCGCATCGCATACTTTTATTTCTTCTGACATTGTTGAAAGTTTGCACCTAAGTACTAGTCTAGTTGAGGATCCCGTTAGTGTTTCAAATCCAATTGGGGGTTCCGCCCATCTATCTATGATTTGTATGGATTTGAGGATTTCTATCTTGACCGTAGAATTCACGTGTAATGCTTATGTTCTCGGGTTCACGGGATACGGGTTGATTTTGGGCATGGATTGGTTGTCCAGTTATGGAGCCATTCTCGATTGTGAGCATAGGGTGGTGAGGCTCATGACTCACTTCGGTAATACCCTAGAGATTTCTTGCAACCCGCTGGATCCCGTCATGTTATGTTATCTTGAATCTCTTGACTCATCCATCGATGATCTACAATCTGTAAGGGTGGTCCGAGAATATCCTGATGTCTTTGAAGAGGTTAAGGGGTTACCCCCTAAACGAGAGATAGATTTCCGTATTTATCTTGTTGATAATGCCAAGCCAGTTTCATTGCCCGTTAGGCACATGGCCCCGTGAGAAAGAAGAGAGCTCAGTAAGCAAATCAAGGAGTTGCCTGAGAAGAATTTCATTAGGCGAAGCATTTCTGCATGGGGTGCTCCTGTGGTGTTCGCTACTAAGGCGGATGGTTCGCTTCGTCTATGTGTTGATTATCGAGAGTTGAACAAGCTGACAAAGAAGAATAGGCACCCGTTACCGAGGATTGATGACCTCTTTGACCAGCTTGTTGGTGCTTCTGTTTTCTCTCAGCTCGATCTAGCCACCGGATTCCATTAGCTTAGAGTGGCTGAGGATAGTATTGATAAGACTGCGTTTAGGACTCCAGATGGATTCTTTGAATGGCTTGTCATGCCATTCGGTTTGACTAATACACCCCCTACTTCGTAGATTTGATGAGTAGGGTGTTCAGGGAGTTCCTTAACAAGTTTGTGGTTGTCTTCGTGGATGATATTCTGATCTTCTCAAAGGATGAGGAAGAACATGCTAGACAACTCAAGGAAGTGATGGATACACTTAGAGCTCATCAGTTGAAAGCCAAGTTCTCCAAATGCCATTTTTGGAGAAGGGAAGTTCGGTTTCTTGGACATATAGTTTCTAAGCAAGGCATAGCGGTGGATCCCGCGAAAGTGGTTGCAGTTCAAGACTGGAAGACTCCTAGGAATGCAACCGAAGTAAGAAGCTTTCTCGGTCTGGCGGGCTACTATAGGAAGTTCATCAGGGATTTCGCTAAGATTTCAGCCCCTCTTACTAAGTTGACGAAGAAGAACTTAGTCTTTGCATGGAACTTAGAGTGTGAGCTTGCTTTTCAAAGCCTCAAGAGGGCCCTCACAACAGCTCCAGTTTTGGCATTACCCGATGGCGGTAAGATGTTTACCGTGTACACCGATGCATGTGGCACGGGGTTAGGTGTTGTTCTGATGCAAGAAGGAAGAGTGATATGTTATGGGGGTAGGCAACTTAAAGTTCATGAGAAGAACTATCCCACTCATGATTTGGAGTTGGCGGCGATCGTCTTTGCACTCAAATCCTGGCGCCACTATCTTCTAGGCGAAAGGTTTGAGTTATATACTGATCACAAGTCGCTCAAGTACCTCTTCTCGTAGAAAGATCTGAATCTAAGGCAGAAAAGGTGGATGGAATTCTTGGCATCATATGACTTCGAGATAGCTTATACCCCTGGCAAGGGTAATGTTGTGGTAGATGCGCTAAGCAGAAGAAGGTTGACTTTGAGTCCCTTGTTTGTGGAGATGAAGAGCCTAGAGTTCTTGGCAACCTTTGATTTCACAACGGCTATTGAGTCGATGACGGGTTCGTTAGCATCTCTTGAGCTTAGACCTACACTTCTTGATCAAGTAGGGACTTCGCAGAAGGAAGACCCGCAGATAGTCGAGGTCATGGACAAGTTGATGCGTGGTGAGACGTCTAGTCACCTCGCTAGATATACTATTGATGACAGGGGATGGCTAAGGCGTGATGGAAGGCTATGTGTTCCACAAGTGGGAGACTTGATGCATAAAGTTCTCGAAGAAGCGCATCACTCGAAGATGACTATACATCCTGGAGGAGATAAGATGTATATGGATATGAAGCGCATTTTCTTTTGGGCTGGAATGAAGAAGGATGTGGCAGAGTATGTTTCAAAGTGCATGGTGTGCCAACAAGTGAAAGCCGAGTCGAAGAAACCCGGTGGGCTATTACATCCATTGGAGGTCCCGCAATGGAAGTGGGAAAGTATCTCTATGGATTTTGTGGATGGATTGCCTAGGTCAAGGAAAGGGAATACGAGCATATGGGTTATAGTTGACAGACTTACGAAGAGTGCTCATTTCATTCCAGTGAAGAGCAAGAGGACCGCATCATGGCTAGCATCTGTTTATCTTCGAGAGATAGTGCGATTGCATGGGGTTCCTTCTAGCATAGTTAGCGATCGTGACCCAATCTTCACTAGCCAGTTCTGGAATAGTTTGCAAGAAGCGATGGGTACGCTATTTAATCTAAGTACAGCCTATCACCCCCAGACGGATGGCCAAACCGAAAGGGTGAATAGAGTGCTAAAAGATCTTTTGAGGCTTTGTGTGCTTGACTTTGGTGGTACTTGGGAAGACCACCTTCCTCTTGTAGAGTTTGCTTATAATAATAGCTATCAAGCTAGCATAGGGATGGCACCATTTGAAGCTTTGTATGGGAGGCCGTGTAGGTCACCATCTTGTTGGTGGGAGACAACGGATAGACTTATGCTTGGGCCCGATATGATACGGGACACCTCCAAGAAAGTTGAATTGGTGAGAAGACGGATGAAAACAGCCCAAGACAGGCAGAAATCCTATGCTGACAAGCGAAGGACAGATTTGGAATTCAAAGTTGGAGATATGGTTTTCGTGAAGGTTTCTCCTTTGCGTAATGTGGTTCGTTTTGGAGCAGTTGGGAAGTTGGCACCAAGGTTCGTAGGACCCTTCCCTATCATAGAGAGAATTGGGAAGATGGCTTATAAGGTGGAATTGCCTGAGAAGCTGGCCGGAGTGCATAATGTCTTTCATGTCTCGCATCTCCGAAAGTGCCTACATGAGTCCGCTGAGGTGGTTGAACCTAGTATTCTTGAAGACATGGAGGTAGAGAAAGAGGCAACCTTGAGGCGAGCTCTGATTCGTATCTTGGGAACGGAGATCAAGAAACTGAGGAATCGAGAAGTCAAGTTAGTAAAGGTTCAGTGGAGTGAAGACGATGAAGATGCAACTTGGGAAACCGAGGAGAAGATGCGTGGGCTTTATCCATTTCTTTTTGAGGGTACATTCTCAATCTCTTTTCCTAGTTAGCATATCTTTCTTTTGCTATCCATGTTTATCTTGTTATCTCGTTAACCTTGTCATGAGAACCTTAGGTAGAAACCCTTTGGATGAAACATGTATTTGAAACATGTTATGCTTGATGTTTGCAAGCGGTTGCAAGTGTTTGCAAGTGGATACTCGTGGATGCATGATACACATTAGGCACTAAGATCGGCTCACACACTTTCATATTGCATATGCATGAGTGCTTATACTTATTCATGGCTGAAACTTGTTATGATATCACGTGGATGTTGCATATGGATGAATGTTATGTGCACTTATATAGAGATTATGAATTATGTTAGGAATTTGCATACATATGGACTCATTTCACTAACATACTTTGCATTAAGGAGGTTTGCTGAATCAGTAACCGCCTGATTTTCGCATTAGATAAGTACATATACACACACCTTTCGCATATGAACATACAGCATTTAGAATCTTTTAAGGACAATGAGTGCACGTGGATGATGTTTTGAGTAGATGGATGATGGATGGTAGGATATGTTCTTCCTAACTTGAAGATTTCGGGGACGAAATCCTTTAAGGAGGGGAGAATGTGACAACCCGTATTTTTAAATAACATGTTATAACATAAACCAAGGCAGAATTAAACGATAAAATCTAAATCAAGGGAAACGGGTTGTGCCATTGCGTTTGTCTCGGAAAAATACGCGAAATAGAGTCCGAGTTTTGGAAAATCGGAGTCCGTATGACCAAGTTATGGCCCGTCAAAGTTTTCAGAAAATTTCAAGTTCAAAAACAATTCAAAGTTGAATTCAGAATTCAAATTCAGCCAAGCAGAACAGGCGGGAAAAATTCCCGCCACCCCCAAGTCGACTGGGGAGTCGACACACCCTAGGTGGTGTCGACTGCCCTGTCGACACCCCTGTCGACTTTGGTGGTCGGCCAGTTTGGCCTGGGTGCACCTGACTTGTTCCTCAAGACATGTTTGGAGGCTTGTGACGGATTTTAAAGGCTCAGATCTGAATTAGGGTTAATCCTATGGCCTAAACTAACCTAAACTTCTATAAAAGGACCCTAATACCTAGCCTAAATCATCATAAATCAATCCTACAACTAGATTATGCCAAAATGTTTAATCATGGCCTCCACCCTCTTGTCATAGTCTCTATCTTCATTCATATGAGTGTTTCTAAGCTTGTTTGAGGGTTTCTAAGTTTGATTCAAGGCCAAAGTTCAATCTTTCTTCATTAAAACAAGGATCTTTCTTCATACAAATCAAAGGATCTTCTTGTTTCTCAAGACAACTTGGAGCTTGTATTCATTTGGGGTTTTTTAGAGTTGCTAGTGGCTTCGTCTCAATCATATTTTATTTTATAGGTCTTCTTAGCATTGTAAGCCCTATTCTACTCTTATATTCTAACTATGAAGTTAAACATGACATGTTGCAAGTTTGAGTTTGGGCCTAAGTATGATTTGTGCTTTGATTCTATCATGATATGCATAGATTTATTCTATGCATGTTTGTAAAGCTATCACCTTGACTTTGTGCATAGAAAGCTATGAGCTTTGATTTGAAATGTTGCATAAAGCAACATAGAAACTCTCATAACCCTTATGTTATCTTGCATATGATGTTATATGCGAATCACTAGCTATCATCCTATGTCATTTATGACCATGTTTCACCTATTTTGCTAAAAGTTGATATCATGCATGTTTTGAGGCTTATAATGTAATATGCAAGTTCATGAACACATTTGCCTCATATGCCACCATGTTTAACTTGTGGCCAAACCTTATTAATTATGTCATGCTTCTAAAGTTCCCTCTTTGAGATCTATTTGCGTTTATGCGAACTTACATGCGATGGGGTTACGTTATGGGTAAACTAAAATGACATAAAATCATGACTTGAAAAATGACACGAAATATGGCATGTGATTATGCTTGGAACATGAACATGAACTTGGACATGACTTCTAGAAAACATGAGAATGGCCAACTCGAGGTTGAGTTGAGTTTGTAGCATAAATCTACCCGGAACCGACCGGCTTAACTAGTGGCTACAAGCAATAGGACCCAATGTGAGTAGTTGGTCATGTCGCACTTGAAACCCAAGGTTAGACTAAGTTGTGGTGTAAAGCTACCCGGACCCGCCCGGCTTAACTAGTAACCACAACAAGGTCTAATGTGAGAGGTTGGGTGCATTAAATTAATTAATGCCACATGATAGGGTTAAGTCATGGACCGATTGAATACTTAACCAATTAAACACGATGGGTTGGTAGGGTTAAGTCATGGACTACTTGAATACTTAACCAATTAAACACGACGTATTGATAGGGTTAAGTCATGAACTGCTTGGATACACTTGACCAACTCAATACATGGTTAGGATAGGGTTAACCACACTTAACCCGCTTGAAATCCTAGTTACGTGGTCCTTTTCAGCAGTAACCCGCTTGGGAGTATCTGGATACCCTAGACTAGGCTAGGGTGGGGCACGATTACTGGACTGATTGTAAGAGACCAAAAGAGATGGCTGAATGGTGCACCGGTTGTTCAGGCGGACCATGGTCGTGCACATTAAGTCCGGAGTTGAACATGGGCACCAGTAGGTTTAGACTGTGCGTGCTTGATTTGTGTCTGTGGTTTACACCTTAGGGCTGGATACACCCTAGGGTGGACCTTGCACAGTTAACTACATTCCATGATTAAGCCGTATGACACCGATACACGACGAGTTAGGCTTATAGGGAGCCGATCGACTAGACCGAGTAGTTGGACCTTGATTTAGGTCACCTCATGATGTTGGGCCAACTTTGGGCCAAGGGATCATTTCTTGTTTATACTTGACATGGATTAGAATACTAGTACACCTGGTGCAAAAACTTAACCTTGTATATGTGATGCCACACTTGATCTATCTTGTTACTTTTTCACCATGCTAGTTATCATCCTATGTTTCATCTCTGTTTTACATGTCCAGTTAACTTTATTAGTTTTTATACTAATAGTAGGTAGGACTTACCAGTCTTTTTGACTGACCCATTTTCTTTCGCCTCTTTTCTTCCGTTCCCCCCCCCAAGTTCTCAGGGTGGGAACGCTAGCACCTAGCTTGGATCTTTAGCTGCTTTTCTGGATAGCTCATGTACGGTTTGGACTTGAGCATGCTATGGCTTTATTCTACTTTGGGGATAGTTACTTTATGTTATTTCCAGTTTTCAGTTTATGTTTTTCTAGACTTTGTAGTAGTTGGAATATAATGACTCAGTACTTTGATGTAACTTGACTATGGTTTTGAAATAGTAGTTTTATCCGCTGCTTTATTTACTCTGTTTTACTTATATGTTCTGTCTTGTGATATCTGCATGCATGTTTACCTTGTTTAACGCCCCTCCAAAGCTAGTGTGCTTGCAAGAGTGGCATTGGCGGAGGTGGGGTGTTACAGATTTGCGGGCCATTACAGAAAGCTTCGACTCAATCTTCAACTTGAGCATGGTCGAATATGTCAAACCAAGGCATAGACGTAAGAATGGACATTTTTACCATATTACCACTTATTTTCATTACCTGCCGCTATCAATTAAAATGGTAATATAGGTAGCCAATTTGTTTGGTACGATTTTCCAAACTTCTTGAAATTATGTTGTATAGTGATGGTAATTAACTATTAAATATGGTAATAACCATACTAGCCATATATCTTCGCATACATGAGCATATATACGTATATATATATGTACACACACACGTGTGTGTGCGCGCGCGTGTATGTATAATATTTCTATTTTGTAACACCGCATTTAATGCATAATGAATTAATAGAAAATATAGCAAAACACTATTATGTTATCAAATTGAATACAATCCTTACTGTTTATTGTTTAAAAACAACATGATTTTGTACAATATTTTTAGCTTCTTGGCTATGCAAAATAAAAATGATTAATGATCATATAATAGAAAATAACAACTCTTAATATTTACTCTTTTAGCATGACAAATTTGAAACAAATTGACATCAGACTTGCAAATGGTAAAAAGTAATTGCCGACCTCTACCCACCAAAATCGAATTATCAGTTTACCAATTACTTCGGTTGGTACTGGTATGATTTTTTTGTTACCATGTGTATTGATATGGTAATGGTTTTTAATATGGATTTTCAATATCGAACTGAATCCAGCTACATGCATATGAAGAGCTATTCTCTTGGCTAATGACTTGGATAAATATCTCCTATAATCTCGGATCGAGATACACATTCTGGAGAAGAATTCTCCAGAACCAAGTTGTTTATAGTATTTTTGCAAGATCTAAGGAACTGGCCAATCCATGAGTATAGTATTTTTGCGAGATCTAAGGAATTGGCCAGTCCATGAGTATACCATGAAGTTACAAAAGTTGTACCTATGAACCAACCCCCTAAATCGAAATAAGCACAAAGTAATACGGGAGGGACGTAGTAACATACTAGTGGTTTATAAGACTGATGATCATCTAGCAGCTGGAATAGCCCCTCGTTTTCTCACGGCTCCCTCCTAAGTAATATTGTGTTGAAGATTTTAGAGTTTTCCATAATTGTTTAGCTCTTACCATTCGGCTGAGACTCCCACCGCGACACCAGGTGGGTAAACCATTTTCCTTTGCCATTCAACCAACTCCTATTACATCAGATCGATGAAAATTGGCTCGATCCAGCCTAGAGAGGTTGTCTCTGCAACCCAAAGATGCAGTTAACTACGTTCCTAATGGCCCAGGATGGTTGCCACGTGGCGCATCGTTACGGGCACCATACCTGCATATAAATATCACATTTTGAGGCTGAATTAAGCAACTTATTTGGCTAAGCATCCTCCCTATGCGCAAGGACATAGTGTTTAAGGAAGATTGAGCATAACTTTGGTTAATACAAGGATCTTGTGCTAATCTTTGCCACTTCTTTCTCTTCTTATTTACTACAGATTAACTGTAATATGCAATCAGTAGTACGAGCAAAAATTATAAAGTGGAGTAGGCTTGGATTGAGCCGAACCACTATAAAAACTCTCGTGTATTCTCTGTTGTTTACTTTATTCTTGCATTTGGTGGTGTGATTAAGAGAATTACCTGTGTATGGATTGTACGCTTTGGGGATTGATTGTCAAAGTACCACTTTTTGACGTTAACACTTTGGCGTGCCAGGTGGGAGTATGCAATTACATCAACTTTTAGCTTGAAAGGATTTGGATAGCTCATTTTTGAATTAAAGATGGTAAAGCGAAAGAAGGATGGAATGTCTTCCCATACTTAAGCTAATTGGAATGCAGGTGCAGGAAACGATGTAAATCAGGAGGCTTCCTCTCATGGAGATCCATCCGCCTACTTGACGATGGAAAATATGAATTATGTGCTAACGAAATTGAGGATGCGGATGGAGAAACATGATGAGCTTCTCCGCAAATAGGAAGAGATGAAGAATTCTTTCTTTGCTAGGTTCGACGAATCTCAGCGACCAGGAGGCCAAGGCTTAGGCATAAGGGAAGAAACCGACACTGCAGCCCCCATACACTCTGGAAGTATGCAGCAAATTGGCTCAGCAATTCAACCAATAGCATGAACTAGAGACCTCCCACAACCTAGATTGGATCAATCCCTAAGTTGAATAGTAGTCAACATAGTCTCGGGAATGGCAGGGGAAGTCGCCCATAGTTTGGTGGTTCTCATCGTAAAGCACTCCCTCACGACACTCTGGATGGATATGCAAGAGATTTGGGTCGGGCTCGGCCTAGTGTCAATCCAGATCGGACAAACACTGAAGCACCAGACATGAATGAGCCCGAATCGAAAATATCGACCCGTCAATGATCAAATAAGTCAACAGTCGGGAACTGAAGGCAGATTCGAATAAAACCGAGGATTGAGAAGCCAATTCCTACCTTTTTATGGATTATGAGCTGGGGACACCAGTGCTAGATTAGACAATTGGCAATAATTTCTCAGAGGAAGAAATCAAATTGCCAATATAATCCAATGCTTCACTAGAGGCAACACCTCTCAAGATGATGTAGACAATGTCAATCACAGTCCTTTCACATAGGGGATCAGGAGTTCCCTAAATTCCTCGGATTTTAAATTGCCATATTTGGAAGCATATAACAGCAGAACTGATCCTACCGTGCATCTGATGCGCTATATGCGCCACATGGAAATACTCTCAGCGTCGGATAATGTCGTGGCTAAATGCTTCCCTTTATTCTTAATAGATATCACTGCTAGTGGTTTCAGCAGCTTCAAACTGAATAGATCAATAGTCGTAGCATGTTGTTCACCCGCTTCATTGAGCAATATATGGTTCGTATAGCTCGAACCAAAAACATAACGACATAAACTTCAATCAGGTAGAGGTCCGGAGAGGATCTACGATCAATGGCGGCGTCAGTGGAGCGACCAGAACCGTCCATGGTACTCATGGCTACTTCGTCCGGGCATCTTGGATAAAACGGACTTCAAAATCTCTTGCAGCGTGATCTTTCATGAGATCTTGGTGAATTCTACTCTGAGGTAGACATGTTTTTACGGTAAGAGGATGCCAATGTCGAGGTGGATGAACTCAATGTATATATGACAAAGGATGGAGGACCATCTAACTTTGGAAAGAATAAAGGTCAGGGAAAGTCCTCGGAAAAGAATGATAGAAATGTACGGCTCTAAAGAGAGTCCAAGTTCGATAAATATACCGAACTCAATTCCTCCTTATTGGATATCTACTTAGATGTGTGAGGAACTCTTCCTTTCCCAAAGCCTCCCAAGAGGGAACCAAAGCAAAATGAATGAGAGTCTGGAAAGCACTGCATGTCCCATGATATGCCAGGCCATGCTATGAACAACAGTAGGCATTTGCGTGACCTTATTGAAGAACGGATCAGACAAAGAGAGCTGACTGAGTACATCAAGCAACCAACAGTACAAACACCGGCACTACCACCTCCTGCTCCATGGAATGAGAATGATCCAGGTCCCCAGCTCGCACGGGATCAACATCAGCTAATCTAGATTAATGTAACATCCCGGAATTTTGACAATACTTGATTTAGTTATTTAATTAGGTTCCAAAAATGAAAATTTTGCAAATGAAGGAATTTGACTATTGAATTTTCACTATTGTGTTCGTTACGAAATTCTGCTCACTTTCATGTTTGGAGTTTCGTGAACGGAGTTCGTATGAAAAAGTTATACACGAAATACAAAAATGGGCGGAAAATAAATTAAGAGAATATTTAATTAATATTTACCATTTTGTAAGTGTCCCTCACTGGGATAAATCAACCCAGAGCGGTCAACCTAGGAGTTAGAAAATCCTAGTGGTAGCTAGATTTTTTTGGGTATATATAATTTACATGTACGGAAGGATCTTTATTAAATTAAATCTAATGGTTTAGGGTTATTTTAACCCCTATAAATAAAGGGTTAGACCCCCATTCTTTTGCACACAATTCTGAAAGTTGTAGCAAGGCTTTATCATTTTCTTTTCTTCCAAATCTCTTCTAAAACAAAATGTAAGCATATAGAAATTAAATAAACATAGATTTGAGAAGATTGAAATCAGACTCTTGTGCAAAAGAGATGATAGTATGAATAGACGTCATTCCATTCAGATTTCCTTCCTCTTTTCTATTTCATACATATTTACAAATAAAAAAGAATCCCTTTTTTGAAATAATTGTAGATCTATCAGATATGTGAATTGTAATACTAAACGTTTTGTTCAGATTTGGTTTTGGATAGCTTTCAGGTGAGATGGAAATTATATACATTATTTATAATAAAGATGTACAATTCTTTTGTGTTGAATTTGAATTATATGCCTAAAAGTGTCGGATTTGATTATTTTGTCAAATCTGAAATATTATGAATATTAGTGAAGTATAATGTTGTAGGCTTTTTAATTTATTATCATCATCTTGCCTACAAATATTCATAGATTTGTTTGTGGTTATTGTAAACACCATGGATTTGGAAATCAGTCCCTAAATCATTGTTAAATTTATAGTGATTATTTCAGATTCTTAGATTCGGTGTTGATTAGTGGTTTATTTAAATTTTGATTAAAAAAAGGCCTGTTTGTGTTCGATATTATTTGGCGTTTAACTTGGTAATTGTAAATATGCCATTTTTGTTCCTTTTTAATAAAAAGGCATTATTTGGAATTAACTGGAAATATATACAAATCAAATAGGAAGGGATGTGTTAATTCACGTATATTTGCACGTAGTTTATAATAGCCATTCCAAAAATATACATATTTCGTATTTCTTGTGATTTGAAATATGCATATTCCTCTTTTAACTATTTTGGGAATTTTTTTACAATAGCTACAGTTGTTTATCTTTTTATAAGATCTTGAATCTTAAACAATATTAAACATAAAAAGGTTTTATTGGTCGTTAGTTTAGACAAAAACATAAATGGTTAATAATAATAAATAAAACTTAGCAACTATGTTAACCGCGATTGAAACATAATAATATATATAAGGCTTATTCATCCGAATCTACATAAATAACATTAATATATTATAATAAACGTTTGTTGTTGTGTGTTTGATTAGTTTTCATCGTATGGGAATATATATGGAATTATATCCCATGTCAAATGGAAATTAAGACTATGACCACTATAGCAATAAATATAGTTGATTTGTTATAAATGAATAAATTGGTCATAAGTAAAGTAATAAATATTGTAACTATATTTGATTAGGGGAAATGAATTGAATAGGATAAACATGTCTGAATGGTTACAATTTGAATTGTGTTAGGAATAGGAATTGTAACTGCAATTAAGGAATCTAATAAATAAATAAATACACAAATAAGAAATAAATGGAATTAAATTATAGTAATAAGAGTGAGTTATAGTATTTAGATCAAAACTAAAATGAGACTGATATAAATGACATTTAATGGGATAGTAAATGCCTTACAAAAATACGATTGTTCGTGTCATATATGGCATTAAATAGGTTAGTTGATACCTTAGGAAATATGACTGATAGGGTCATTAGTGGCAGGTAACCTAATTAATAATAAAAGAAAGTACAGAAAGGGAAATTAATGGGGATTGATTGGCGCAGTAAAAGTTAAGTCCAATAAGGAAATTAATAAACAAAAATCCTGGGATAAGAAGTTATAAGTTTTCCATATATATTTCTATTAATCTAGAATTAATATAATTAAGAATTAAGAATTGGACTTAGTAGGTTAACGATGCATTTGCCTTATTCGATAAAAGTCTACACTTTCCAATAGTCAGATATATGTACAGCTGATGTGAGATATCACTAACCATAGGAACCTGTGATGATAATTAATTTCGTAGCAAACATCCTAAAATGAGGTTTATTTTAAGTGTGCGGTATTAAGTGGTTGTAGGACACCCCACCCTCCCAAAAAAGGAAACCTTAAAAAGAGGAATAATTTATAAGCATAAGCCTGCTTTGGGATAGTGGTATTACGTAGTTAGATCTACCCTTAAAAGGGTATTAAGTGATCACATAGCTTACCACCCTATAAACAAAAAGTACTAAATGGCTACTGGGTGCGAGCTTGGTAATCCCTGCATTGACCCGCTTCCTCTAGGTAGTAAGTGCCTGGGGTGAGAGTCCGCCTTGGGATTAGGTATTAAATGACCTCTACAGAGGTACCATAGGTCTGCCTATCCAGAGAGAAGTAGTAAGTGGTTAGAGGTTTATCTAATAAGGTTAGTTAGATAGTAAAATGACGGTCCGTTGGGGGAAGGCCATAAATGATGAGATATCGTCTACCTATCCTATAAGTAATAAGTGACTTCTTACAATCTCTCACCTTATGCAGGGCATGGGTATATGCGTGAAAGACAAAAGCCATAAATTATTTGGACTTATAGCTAGTGTCCTCCAATTTATATTAGTGTAGAGTAAACCAGCGAATGAGGAATTAAGTGATCGATAAGTCCGCCTTAGGTCTTAAATGATCGAAAGGATCCACCCTTATCTTATATTGGTAGAGGGGTCTTAAGTGATCGAAAGGATCCACCCTTATCTTATATAGATAGCGAGGTCTTAAGTGATTATATAGAAATAATTAACCTCCTCATGGAATAATGAGTAGATGGGAGCCCGCCTCCTAATCCTTGTTAATTAATTGAATGGTTGTTTAAAGGCTTCATATTTATGCATAAATGTTCTATCTCATTATCATTCTCGTTATCATTTGGGAAAACTACCTTAGGTATGGTAATTAGTCGTCGTACATAAATCTTTACAAGGTTAGGTTAGAATTACTAGCCTTGTTAGACATATGTTTTGGTTCTGACAGAACATGATATATTTGTGTATCTAGGAAGTGTTGTACATTTTCTACTCACCGGGACTTGTTGTTCTGACCCCCTCCTCATAACAACTCTTTGGTTTAGCTTGGAGAAAATAGGTCTCAACAGGTGTTCAGTTTGGTTTTCGGTTCTCGTTCTCTCATGCTCAGTATCGATAATTATCTTATCTTGTTTCCGCAATGACCTAGTTTTATTTTACTTTGATTATGCTCATGCTCATTAATTGCAAGTACCAGATTTATACTCTCCATTCTTTGATGGGTTTTAGTTTTGATTTTTGTCGAAATTCGAGCTTAGAAAAGCATGGAGTGTTACATTTGGCATCAAAGATTAGGTTTAGACAATCAGAGGAATTAATTAATTAGGACTAGTAACAGAATGTATTCGAATTTCTTTTCTATTTTCTTCCATCTCTTTTACTCAAATTTAAATTACTTCAACGATGATATAGTCGTGGGGCTATTTAATTAAGATAGGTTTTGAACGATTAGGAGTTAGAAGTATTTTTAGTTCAGTATTTGGCCAACCCCGATTACCCCATGGTGCATTTGGCGATTTCATTACAAAGAGCACGAGGGCGACATATGGTGAATTCCGTGGATTTGAGCTTGGTGACTGGAAAAAAAGTTAGCTACAACTAAGATAGTCGAGATTTGTTGTTTTGGTTTCATTTGAGAGTTCTAGGCAATGACCTTTTCTTGGTCTTTAACGGGAGATTCACGTTAACTTGTTGTCATAGTCCGGAAAATAATTACGTAGTATACTTATTGTATATTTCGTCGTATGAATCTAGATAATCTTTTGCTAGAATTATTCATTTGAGTCCTTAATCTTATATTCAGAGGGGTTTTAGTTTTTAAAACTGTTTTTAAAATTAAATAGAGTTTTCAGATATTTAAATTATGGTTTTGAAGAAATTGTTTTATGAATAAATATTTGTGTAAAACATAATATAATCATAGAAATTTAAATCTAACTATGTTTCAAATCATTGGATTTTATATAATTTTAGTAAAAAATCTATCTTGATAAAAGAAGGAATTTGAAACGATAAGGAATAAGCCTCAAAATTTAGAAACTATAATTACCCATTCCTTGTAATTTCTAGTATTCTTCTTTTCAATTATTTTTGATGATTTATAGAAATAATCTAAATTAACCTTTTTAGAGATTTAAAATCTCGATAATCTAAAACGTGGAAAGGTCGTACCAGTCTGGAATATAAAATTTTAAATATATATTTATATTGTGGGACCCTCAGTTATAATAACATCGAAAAAATTCAAAATTTTCTCTTGGAAGAGACTTAGGAAATTTCTATTCGGCTTGAGGTATCTGAATTCGTAAATCGTTCGGAATGCTTGCCAGCTACGTAAGGGGAAAATTCATTTTATTTATTTTTGATTTCTTGCTGAGTTTTCTTTTCGAGAATCCGTTATTGGTTGGCCGCAGCTTTTTATTGAGACTACTGTGAATCTTTGGAGACAGTTCGAAGTGTGACTGCGGTCTATAATACCGTCATGATACGGATAATTATTTTTTGATTTACGTCAAATCTTAAAAGATGACACAGGATAATTAATATTTTAATTCGATCCCTATAGGGTTAAGTTCAACTTTTGTCCAAAACCGATTTAATAGTTGACCGTTTAGAGTTATACCTAGAGTGGTCAACTAATTGACGAGTTATGATATAATTTGAACCTAGGACGGGGCTGAAAAGGTTGCATCCAAAATTCCCTTCATAAAATTCTTTTTTTGTGCTTTCTTCCTTAATTAACTGAACCATATTCTTCTTCTATTTCTTTGCTGTCGCCTCATCTTTTCCTTTTTCGTGCTAGTTTGCGCATTAGACTTGCCCCACTATGAATCCAAGATCTAACCCCAATTTCTTCTCTTCGATCATTTCGTAGCCCATAATACCTACTAAACTATCCGACATTCTCGTGCCATTTAAGTTCCATTCTTAGGCAGAGAGGCTATTTGGTTAGATCGGATTGAGCATAAGGTTTCATTGCTTTAGGGCTAACAGAATTAGTCATAGCAGTTGAACGTGCACCGGTCCTTTGCTTCGAATTTTTGTGTAGAGTTGTTGTTTGTACTGCATCTGCCTTTGCCATATCTTGCTGGAATTGGTTTTGATGAAGGAAATTGTCGTTTTGGAGGTGAATGTTGAGCTATCTTTGGATGGTCTTTCGGAGGAAGATCTAATGAGATTTTGGAGGCATCCCTGTTGTAAGCAGACTTGAATGGTCTTTGGTTTGACCGTCTTTGGAGATTTTGCAGCAGATCTCCTCTTCCTAAATGTCGGTTTTTGAGTTTGGAAATCTATGTTTGGACTGCCAATATAAATACGTAATTCATTTAGCATATTAATCCAAAGATGGGAAGTTACGACTAGATTTGTTTTATGATGCGGGAATCAATCTTTTCTTTGATTGACAGCGGGAAATATATGTTTGGACTACCCATATAAATGCATGATTCATTTAGCATATTAATCCGAAGATTGCAATTAGATTTGTCTTATGATGCGGGAATCAATCTTTTCTTTGATCAATGACGTAAAAATCATTTAGTACGCATTATATTTGATTCAGCTTGTTGTCCTTGTGTGTTGTTTCATGGAGTTGCTTTCTGTATTTTAACTATCGACTTTTGTCTTTAGGCAATGTTAGGTGAATGTCAGTTTTGTGGTGGGTTTCTTTTGCCATCACAAAATTCTCTCCTATAAGAGATGATGGTGTTGGAACCTCGAAACCATCAGCAATGTCCGCAACACGAGATTGAGCAATTTGATACCATTATATGACTAGTCGAAGGTCGTGGAAATGGTTTGGGCTCCAACCACCAAGCAAGATGTCTTGTTTTTTATAGACAATGTTTTAGAGCTTTGGTGTTGTTGTCTTTGTTTCTAGCAATTTTCTCTTAGTTTGTTAGTAGTTCATGCTTGTAGCAGTTAGTGTTGTTGTTCTTGTAAATAACATGATGATGTAATGAGATTTCATGTGTGTTTGTCTTTCACACTTCGTTGTATTTGAATTAGAAACGAAATCTGATTTTCTTGTCTAGCTAACAGTCGTTTTAGAGCTAGAAAGTATAGATTCTATAGTGGATAAATTTTAGCGAAGGATAGATTTTTGCGTTGTTTCGTCATGAGTTTATTTATTATATTTGTCGCCTGTTCATTTTGCGCTAAAATTTATTTTTGGTTTTGAATGTGGTTTCGTTTTTTGCATTTTTCTGCGTGACCGGCTTCCTTTTAGGCAAACATGTGACTTGAAATGTTTAAGTTTTCGCAAAATATATTTTAGGAACTTTTTGCAAATACTATGTGAAATATATACAATAATAATAATATATCCTTTTGAAAATTTACATTTTAGGTTCACTTTCTTATAATTCTGATTTATGTAAAACCATGAATTTTGTTGCGTTAGTTAACATATGTTTAAACATCAGTTTTGTATAAAAATAGATGGTTTAAATGTAGGTAAAGCGCATGTTACCAAAAAATTTGTTTTTAGACAAATCTGATAAAGAAAGTAAAATGATATCAAAAAGGAATTTCAAATTTACATAAAAAATTCTAAAGCGGAAATTTATTTTAATGGAAAATTTTCGATTTTATAGTTACATGTAAAGCGCAAGGGGGATTTTGGATGATTTGTTTGTGCGTTTTAGCGGTGCATTAAGGACGACGATGCGTAAAGACGCTAATGATGACAAGGGAAAAGTTGTTTTAACTGTGGAAACGTTGTTTCTATACCTTGTCGACGATATGCACGAGTTATTAATTAACTCATTTTATGTATTAGAGCTTGTCTTAAGCCTCCTGTGCAGTCTACATTGGGGAATTTTCAGAGTATTTTGGGGCTTTTGAGGTAAGATTCCACTGTAGGACGAGAATTTGAACATTTATAAGCGGAAAGAACGTTGAATTTCTCCGCTTTAATTTCATTTCTTCGGCTTAGGAGAAATCGATAGGAAACAATTTAGATGCGTTAACATGTTGGATGGTATGGTTTGGATACAAAATTGGTTGCTTCACACTTCTTTTCGTAGTCATGTGAGGATGATGGATAAAGAATGTTTTCAAAAGCTTGCATTCATATAGAACTACTAGTATATTTTAGAATGTTTGCATCGTATTCTCAAAATGAAGCGCACATATATAAAAGGATCCGATTTGGAATCATTATGCATGCATATTTTGTGATTGCAATTCATTGTGCAAAATGTGCATGTGCGCACGTTGGATTCAACATTGGTTGTACACTAATTGATTGTGTAGCTTTGGATAATTAGGCTCCAGTGCCATGATTTGTCACAAGTAAAATTTCGGGAAGAAATTTCTTTTAAGGAGGGATGATTGCAACAACGCATAATTTTGACAATAATTAATTCAATTATTTAATTAAGTTCTAAAAATTAAATTTCTACAAATGATGAAATTTGACCAAGAAGCTTGCATCGTTGCATTTGTTCTGGAATTCTGGTCAACTTTCATGTTTGGAGTTTCGCGAACGGAATCCGTATGAAAAATTTACGGATGAAATACAAAAATGAACATAAAATAAATCAAGAGGATCTTCAATTAATATATACAATTTATAACCGACCTCCACTGGGCTAAATCAACCCAGAGCGGTCGACTCCTCTCATCAAAAATGCTCAGTGTCAGCTAGGTTTTTTTAGGGTACTTATATATATATGTATATATATACACACACACACACACACACGGACGGATCTTTATTAAATTAAATCTAACGGTCTAGGGTCATTTAACCCCTATAAATGTAGGGTTAGATCCTTATTCTTTTGCATACAATTTTGAAAGCAGTAGCGATGCTCAATCATTTTCTCTTCTTCCAAATCTTTTCTAAAACAAAATATAAACATATACAAATTAAATAAACATAGATTTGAGAATATTGAAATCAGATTCTTGTGCAAAATAGATGTACTATGAATAAGTGTCCTTCCATTTAGATTTTCCTTTCTCTGTCCTATTTCTTGCAGATCTACAAATCTAAAAGAATCCCCTTTTTGAAATAATTGTAGATCTGTAAGATTTGGGAATTGTAGGCCTAAACATATTATTCAAATTTATTTTTGGATAGCTTTCAGGTGAGTGGGAAATTATACATTGTTTATAATAAACATGTCTAATTCGTTTGTGTTGAATTTGAATTATATGCCTAAAAGTTTCAGATGTGTTCATTTTGTCAAATTTGGAATATTATGAATATTATTCAAATATGAGTTTGTAGGCTTTATAATTTATTATCATCATCTTTCCTACAATTATTCATAGATTTGTTTGTGGTTATTGTAAACATCTTGGATCTGGATATCAGTCCCTAATCATTGTTAGATTTGTAGTAATTATTCAAGATTCTTAGATTTGGTGTTAATTTGTGGTTTATGTAAATTCTGATTAAAAAGACATGCCTGGTTGTATTCGTATTATTTTGGGTTTTACTTGGTTATTGTAAATATGTCATTTTTGTTCCTTTTAATAAAAAGAAATTATTTGAATCAGCAAGAACAATGTACAAATCAAATAGAAAGAGATGTGTAAATTCATGTATATTTATACGTAGTTTATAACAACCATTCCAAAAATATACAGATATCATATTTCTTGTGATTTGAAATATGCTTATACCTCTTTCAACTACTTTCAGCAAAAATTTACAATAACTACAGTTCTTAACATTATTATAAGATTTTGAATCTTAAATAGTATTAAACATATAAATGTTTGTTTTGGTCGTTAGTTTGAACCAAAACATAAATAGTTAATGATAATAAATAAAACTTAGCAACTACATTACTAATGCTTTAAAAAAAATTAATTATACATATATAAATCTTATCCGTCCCAATCTACATAAGTAAGGTTAATATATTATAATAAATGTTTGTTGTTGTATGTCTAATTAGTTTCCGTTTTATAGGAATATATATGGAAGTATAACCCATGTTAAATGGAAATGAATACTATGACCTTTATAACAATAAATACAATTAATTTGCTATAAATGAAAAAATGGTCATAAGTAAAGTAAGAAATATTGTAATCATGTTTGATTAGAGGAAATGAGTTGAATAAGATAAACATTCCTAAATGATTACAATTTTAATTGTGTTAAGAATAGGAATTGTAACTCCAATTAGGGAATTTAATAAATAATAAACATATACACACATATATACACAAATAAGAAATGAATGAAATTAAATTATAGAAATAAGTGGAAGTTATAGTATTTAGATTAGAATTCAAATGGCATTGATATAAATGACATTTAGTAGGATAATAAGTGCCTTAGAAAAATATAACCATTAGTATCGTATATGGCATTAAATAGGATAATTGATGCCTTCAAAAATATGGCCATTAAGGTCATTAGTGGCAGGTAACCTAATTAATAATAATAAAAAGTATAGAAAGGGAAATTAACGGGGATTGGTTGGCATAGTAAATGCTAATTCCGATAAGGAAAATAATAAATAACATCACAGAATAGGAAGTTTTAAGTTTTCCTTATTTATTTCTTGTTAATCTAGAATTAATATAATTAAGAATCAAGAATTTGACTTAGTAGGTTAATGATGCATTTTCCTTCCTCGATAGAAGTCTTCAATTTCCAGTAGTCAGATATATGTACAACTGATGTGAGATAACATATACCAAAGGAACCCGTGATGATAGTTAATTGCGTAGCGAGGATTGTTTCCTAAAATGAGGTTTATTTCAAGTGTGGGGTATTAAGTGCTTACAGGACCCGCCTCTCTCCTAAAAGTGAAAGCCTTAAAAGGGGAAATAATTTATAAGTGTAAGCCTGCTTGGGTATAAAGGTATTAAGTAGTTAGATCCACCCTTAAAAGGGTATTAAGTAACCGCATAGCTCACATCCCCGTAAAGTAGTACTAAATGGCTATTGGGTGTGAGCTTGGTAATCCCTGCATTGGCCCGCTTTCTTTAGGTAGTAAGTGAATGGGGTGAGAGCCCGACTTGGGATTAGGTATTAAATGATCGCTACGGAGGTACCATAGGTTTTCCTATCTTACAGAAAGTAGTAAGTGGTTAGGGGATCATCTAATAAGGTCAGCTAGATAGTAAATAGGGGTCCGCCGACGGAAGTCGTAAATGACGAGATGCCATCTACTTATCCTATAGGTAATAAGTAAATGTTTGTTATCTCTCGCCTTATGTAGAGCATGGGTATATGCATGAAAGACGCAAGCCTTAAATTATTAGGACTTGTACCTAGTGTCCTCTAATTTATATTAGTGTAGAGTAAACCATCGAATAAGGTATTAAGTGATTGATAGGTCCGCCTTGGGTCTTTAGTGATCGAAAGGATCCACCCTTATCTTATATTAGTAGTAGGGTTTTAAGTGATTGAAAGGATCCACCCTCATCTTATGTTGATAGTAAGTACTTAAGTGGCTATATTGAAATAATTAACCTCCTTATGGAATAATGAGTAGTTGGGAGCCCGCCTCTTAGTATTTGTTAATTAGTTGAATGGTGGTTTAAAGGCATCATATTTATGCATAAACATTCTATCTCAATATCGATATTGTTATCATTTGGGAAAGCTATCATGGGTACGGTAGTTAGTCGTCGTGCATAAATCTTTACAAGGTTATGTTAGAATTACTAGTCTTGTTAGACATATGTTTTGGTTATGACTGAACGGGATATATTTGTGTACTATAGACAGTGTTATACATTTTCTACTTATCAGGACTTGTTGTTCTGACCCCCTCATAACAACTCTTAGTTTTAGCTCGGGAAAGGCAGGTCTCAACAGATGTTCAGTTTGGTTTTCGATTCTCGTTCTCTCATGTTCAATATCGATGTGGCGATGTGCTTTAAGGTTGTCGTCTTAGTCAGTATTAATTATCTTATATTTCTTCCGCTATGAGTTAGTTTTATTTTACTCTAACTGTGTTCATGCTTATTAATTACGGGTACCATGTTTATATTCTCCATTCTTGGATGGGATTGGGTTTCGATCTTTATCGAAATTCGGCCTCAGAAAAGTGTGGAGTGTTACAAGATCACCATTTATTTTTATATTCACTAGGAATAAGATATGTATCTGTTAATTTTAGGACTTTTGGATGGCTACATCAACTCACACGTGCAAGAGGATTAGAATTTAATACACAGGCATTCTCTGTGCTCGACAGTAAAACCATCCGACAATAAATGGCTAAGTTGAAGTACACACATATAGGATTAGGATTTAGTCACTAGGCGTGCTCTGGATTTAACGATAAACCAATAAAACTTTATTTTGGTTATGTAATAAATTCGGATTTAATAAAATAGATTTCCAAGCATGGGTTATGCTTGACGGTACTTAATTACCTTGTTAGGATATAACATGACTTCTTAATCAGGTTTTTGAGTATGGTTTATGCTCGATATAAAACTCCCATTATGGTTTATACCTGTGAGGATGGATTAACTTGTCAGGATTTGACGAGAGAACTCAATCACAACTCGAGTATGGCTAATGCAATGTTTGGATTTCCGGGTATGGATGATTCCCGAAGGGATGAGTTATCTTGTTAGGTCTTAGCAAGGCGATTCAATCATGGATTGAGTATGGATTATACTCATTATGAATTTTCAGGCATGGTTTATGTTTGGAAAGTCTAAATAATAATGTTACGATTTGGCAAAGCCATTCACTTGGTTTATTTTGCTGGTATGAATTATACTCGCATTGGATAGGCCCGACGAGGCCATGATTTTCTTGAATTTAGATTTCTATTATATTACGATCGAGAGTGACCGTTATATTTCTTGGTATTCTGGTCATCTGGTCTTCTTATAATATGATCCGGTTTGATCATGATTTCCTTATAATATGGTCCGGTGTGACCATGGATTTTTGGTTTTCTATTAATATGACCCGGAGAGACTGTCGGTTTTCTGGATTTATATTATTACCTGTTACAATCCAATGCGATCACGAACTTTTGGATTTTGGATATAGGACTTATATAATGGGTTTTTATGGTTTATGGATTATTCAAACATATCTTCTAATGAAAGATATGTTTTGAGGGGGCAAAGTGTTGATCTGTCTTTCGGCAAGGCCATCACATCTCAGATTTCTATCAAGCGGAACGCTCAGAAC
Organism: Allium sativum; assembly: GCA_030737875.1. Lineage (NCBI taxonomy): Eukaryota > Viridiplantae > Streptophyta > Magnoliopsida > Asparagales > Amaryllidaceae > Allium > Allium sativum. The sequence goes on along the minus strand of CM060919.1, from coordinate 225,943,705 downwards.
TTGAGAATAAGCTCGCAATAGGGTTTACTTGGTTGAAGTATTAAGAAAATTGAAAGTTTGAACCTTGCATGCTTGGAGCCCGGTTCGAACAACTCGCCAGGTCGAATAGGTCGACTCAACCTGGATACATAATTCACAACTTTAGATCGAGGCTACCTTAGGTCATTGAAGACCTTGGTTCTAAGAAGGTCGACTCGACCTCGAGACCACTGTTGCGCTCAATTGGAATTGGAAGAGGGAATCCCTTGGATCGAGCGCTTCGACAAGAGCCCCGGTCGAATATGTCAAACTAAGGCGTGGACGTACATATGAAGAGTACTCTCTTGGTTAAGGACTTAAACAAATATCTCCTATAATCTCGGATCGAGATACACATTCTGGAGAAGACTTCTCCACAAACCAAGTGCTTATTCAACGAACTCTTATTATATCAAATCGATGGACATTTGGCTCGATCCGACCCAAAGGGGCTATCTCTGCAACCAAAAGAAGCGGTCAACTACGTTTCTATCGGTCCGGGATGGTTTCGATGTGGTGCATCGAGCCGGGAAACATATCTGCCTGTAAATATCACATTTTGAGGCTGAATTAAGCAACTTCTTTGGCTAATCATCCTCCTGATGCGAAAGGACAAAATTTTAGGAGGGATCAGGCATAATCTGTAATCAGCGGTATAAAAAAAGAATATAAAGTGGACATAGGCTTGGATTGAGCTAAGCCACTATAAAAACTCTTGTGTTTTCCGTGTTATTTTACTTTATTCTTGCATTCTGTTGTTGTGATTATGAGAATTATCCGTGATTTGTCTATGGATTATACGCTTCGGGGATTGATTGTCAAAGGACCACATTTTGACGTTAACAATCTGGTCTTATATAAATATAATTTAGTAATGACCTTGAATTTTATATCTGTAATTTGTTTGGTATATTTCAGTGCGGGTGAGTTTTTAGTTGAGTCCTACATCAAATGTTTGAAGTGGTACAAATACGTATGTAGTATATATATATATATTTATGTGTGTGTGTATATATATATATATGAGGAGTGTTCTAGGGAACCCTTGTTTTGCAGCACCATTTTAGCACCCCTATCCACTTGTGAGCTCCACCAATCCAATTCTAATAAAAATTTGTAGATGTTCAACCCACAAATATATTATCATCAATCCAAATACGATTCCAAGATTCGTAACATTTTGCAAGTCATAGCTCAATTATTCACCATTTAGACATTTATTCAAATAGTTAAATTTAAACATCAAATATATTATTCTACGAATGTCAGGATGTGCTCAAATTTTGGATAAATGATAATATATATGGGGATTGAACATCTATAGATTCTTGTTTGATTTGGATTAGTGTAGCTCACGAACGGATAGGGGTGATAAAGAAGTGCTACAAAATAGGGGTTCCCGGAATGCATATATATATATATACATATATATATATATATATATATATATATACAAACACACACACACACTGCACCAAACAAACATTTCTGCAACTCCCTATTATGGAAAATTTTCAACGGCTTTCAGTCGTTGTGAAATAGCAACGACTAAAGTCCATTGCAACCTCGAATAATACGGTCACCGACCGTTCTTAACTTTAAAACGGATTTAACTCATTCTAAAACTAAGTACACACTTCGACTCACCCAATTCCCACTGTACCATGCTTTCATTCCCCGTTTTGTTATTCATGCCAACAAAAAGCTTACCCTAATTCTTAAAAACTCAAGCTCTTTTTAAACGGAAGAAATCATAATTGACGAAACTCAAATGGCCGCCTGAAATCCATCCTTTATTTCAACATCCGTGTAATTCGTACTTCAAATCATCCATTGGTGTAGTATCTCTCTACATATTTAATAGTTTTTTTTAGTGTTGTGAATTGATTTTGCATTCTGCTAATTAGATTAAATGCCAACATTTTAAAGATAGTGGATTTAGCATCAAATTTGAATAATTTTAGTCTGCAATCAGAGAAGAGGATTTACTTGAGAATAGAGACGGTAAATCACGAAATTTTTGCACGTAAGAATATCAATTTAGCATATTTTTTTCTCCGTAGTTTTGTAGCATTTGATGTTTTTCTTATATTGTTTTCTTAATGTTGTATTACTAAAAATGGGATGCATTATGTGAAAGATGCAGTACCATCTCTGTTTGGAACTTGAATTGCTGAGGCTGCAAATTAATTGAAATTTCATTTGTATTCACGATTGGGCATGTGCTAACTCTAGTATTGGAAAGTGAAAATTTTAAGTTGTATCCATATTTAATAATAAAGGAAAGAAAGAATAATGGGATAGCAATAGTCATATGCCCATTATAACAAAGCAACAGTCACATGCACATTATAATAAAGCAACAGTCACATGCCTGTTATAACAAAACAACGGTCACATGCCCATTTTAACAAAGCAATGGTCACATGCCCATTATTCAAGCATATTTACGTTTATTTCTTGTATTACAAATAGTGGACTCCTCTATATAATTTGTATCATCTTGTATAACAATTCTTTAATAATAAACTATTGTTTTCATCTCAATTCTGCTTTTCTGTCATGGTATCAGAGCTTTATTAAGGCTTAATATCCATCTGATTATTCATCGTTTGGTCATCATAACCAATGATACTGCTTCATCAGCTTCTGACATCGGTACTGGATCGATTGAAAGCCTCATTGTTGTTGACAAACTCACCAAAACCGTAATTAGGCCTCAATCACAACTAATTACAGTGCAATTGGACGAAAATAATTACTTGCTTAGGAAACTTTAGATCGAGACTATAACCCAAGGTTATGGCCTTGAAGGCTTCATCATGGGGACTTTATCATTTTCACCAAAATTCATTGCTGATCAAGAGAATAAAATAGTCAGTAATGAAGAATACATGAAATACCACAGACAAGATCGTTTAATCAGTTCATGGCTACTATCCTCTATCAGTCAATGCTTATTACCACAAGTGAATGGCCGTAAAGTGCTAACGAGATATGGACAACAATAGAAAAATCCTTCAACAACCAGTCAGCTACTAATGTCATGTTTTATAAAAGACAATTGCAAAAAATAAAGAAGGACAACATTACCATGAGAGAGTACTTGAGCACAATTAAATCTGTTTGACATGTTAGAAGCTACTGACCATAAAGTGCAAGATTCTGAATAAACCTTGACTATTCTTAGTGGCTTAAGTAAAGAATATGAGGCTGTAGAAGCCATAATTTCCTCACAAAAGGATTTCTTATCTCTTGATTATGTTCACTCTATTTTATTAGCACATGAAGCTAGGCTTGAAGGCAAGAAAGCTCAAGAAATTGAATTCTCTATTAACTATGCATATAATAAAAGTAACGACAATAACATAAATCAGATAAGTAATAATTACAGAAATGAGCAAACCTTTCAGAGGGGCAACCCCACCACCAGAGGAAGAGGTGGTAGTGGAAGAGGATGCTGGAGTAACAATAGCAACAATCGACCAAAGTGTCAAATATGTGAGAAGATTGGCCATACTACTATCAAGTGCTATTTCAAATACAATTCAAACTACTCATCCGGCCAAGCCAACAACAACAGTCAAAGAAACACCAATTTCACAACTAATTTAGCACAAGGACAGGGAGATGCAACTAATTATACTGACAACACAAGGAATCACTTTGAATAAGCCAGAGCTGGTCATATTCAAGATGAATTATGGCACCTAGACTCAGGAGCTAACCATCATATCACTAACAATATGAAAAACCTGAATCTTGGAAACAAAGAATACAAAGGTAATGAAACTATAAGCATGGGCAATGGTAAGTGTGTTTAAATCTTTCATATTGGCACTAGTAGTATCAATGGTAATAGGTAGTTATTTTTGCATAATTTACTAAGAGTACCCACTAATAAGAAAAACCTAATTAGTGTGTCTCGATTTGCAAAAAATAATAATGTATATTTTAAAATTTTCCCTAAATACTGTGTAGTTAGAGACATAATAACTAGGGAAATTCTTCTTCAGGGTAATGATGTGAAGGGACTCTATGAATTCAATCTCAGCAACCACAATACTATTATCAATAATTACTCACATTGTAATCTGACTGATATAACTGATGTAGTTCAAACTAGAAGTACTTTTGATTTATGTCATTATAAGTTAGGACATCCTAGTTGTAACACCGTGCAATTTATAACAATTGAATATTTAATAGTACATATATGCATAGTCACAAACAATTGTAATATTGCATGTAATAAGTGCATGCATAGAAATGAAGATTAAAATTAAAGCAATTAATGCAATGCATGCATGGTAATGGTTTAAAAATGAAGAAAGGATTAATATAATTAAAAGCATGCAATACATGCACTAAAGAGAAAATTAATAAAAAGAAATGCATGCAATGCAATTAAATTGCATGCAGACATTATTAAGGAAAATTAATGCCATAATTTAAAAGATAATGCATGCAGTAAAGGAAGCAATTAATATGTGAATACATGCAACAATCTTTAATAAAGAGAAATAAGAGAGCACATGCAAATATATAAGAAAGGAAAATTAGTAATGAAAATAGTAAAAGGGTGAATTAATGGGGTTAACTGTATGCAATAATAAAAGAAGTATACATTTAAAACAATAACGATGGAATGATTGAATAAATTAAAAAATAAGGCATGCATGCATTTCACAAATAAAGGAGATATATGTATAAGTTTGAAATTCAATTGCATGCAATGGAGAATTGAAGACAAAAATAGACATACGCATGAAAACTTGCGATTAATTAGAGAAAGAAAAGAGGTATGAATTTAATTTAAAAAGGAGCAAACCAAGAAATCAATTAAACTTTAAAATTAATAAACGTTAGAAATAAACAAAATAGGAAGCAACGGGAGAAAAAGCACCGTTGGACCCGATGGGGTTGACCCAAGCTTGACTGGGTCGACCTACTGGTCGACCCATCAGGGGGTGGGTCGACCTAGGGGGTCCAACGAGCTTTTGTGACGTGTTTTTGCTGAGTTGTATGTTTTGGATTTTCATGACTAAAAATCCGATGGATCTAGTTCTTCTAGCACCCCTATAAATATGTTAGCAGAGCCTAATCTTATTCTGAAAATTCTAAAATAACGCCCAGGCTCTGCCATTCTTCTTCCTCAAATATCTTCAGAAAATAGAATAGCTGGTTCTAGCGAGTTCTAATCTAGGAATTGGAGGAAGAGAATGCATAACTGCAAATAGGAGTCCAGAATTCTAGTCAAAGTAAGGTAAATTCTTGGATCTGGTTAATTTAAAATTTTCCTCTTTCTTCCCTTTTTCTTTTAGTTGAGAATTCTGGATCCATGGTTATTTAGGTTCTAAATTAAGTTAGGGGAGCCATGGAATGCTTGGTCTAGACCAGATTCATGAATCGGAAAGCTATTAGGTGAGTGGACTTAAGTTATGCCTTTTTGATAATGGTATATTTATCGTTTGGCATTCCCCGTTAATATGTATAGTAAATCTGTTGAAATGTTTAAACCTGTGAAATATATGTGGAAACGATTACGGTTGTATACATACATGTTCTAATAACTTGTTAATTGGGTATTATAAGTTAATTTACAGTGAAACTGGAATAATTACATGTTAATATGTGGCATATTATGTACTTAAATCCTTAACTGTGAGAATTGGGATAATTACATGTCAATTTGTTAGACTGAAATAGTTACATGATTACATGTTATTCTTTTAAAAGAGATTTAATTACATGTTAGGAAGAACATGCGACATAATAATTAGTTAAAATGGACTTAATATAATATTAGGTATGACATGTAAAAATAGATTATGGTAAAATTAGGAGGAATGGATATGCCTGAATTTACAGTAAATAGAATATTGTAACCGCACTTAGAGACGAGGTTAAATTCAACTTGTGGTAGAAGTGTGCCCGGAATAGCCCGGCAAATCCAACATCCATAAGTTGTTAATTTAATGTGAGGGGTCTAGTGCGTGAATATACATGTAACGGTGTTAAGACAAGAGGTTAAGTCCAATTTGTGGTAGAAGTTTGCCCGGAACCGCCCGACAAATCCAGCATCCACAAGTGGTCAGCTTAATATGAGAGGTCTGGTGCATAAACATATATATGAATATATGTATATAAAAGGATAGAAATAAATGACACTAATTATGATTAATGGAAATGAATGGAAAATAATGAAATTTACAACAGTAAAAGAAGTGGAATGAACGGGGAATGATAATAACCCATTATGAATAAATTTGAAGGGGAAAAAGAAAAGACAATAGGTAGGCTTGTCCTAGGGACAAGTGGAAATTATAATTTTGGTTATAATAAACGATAAAGGGAATGCAATAAGTTGTACTTAATTATACATTAAGTAATTTGTGAGCTTGAGAAATTGAGTCCTGTCGATGGGAATAACTTGTTAAAGCCTTATTAATGAACTTAAATGGGTTAAGTTATATAACTGAAATTAATAAGCAAGAGAAACTTGGTAACTTGAATAATAAGTCAATATGACTTGAAATAACCAAGTTAAATGGAAATCTGAAAAGGTAGAGCAAGCACGTAATTAAATGATTAGACATAGGGTCTAAAAACACATTAATTCGAGGCGCTTGGGCCAGTTTGTACGTTATGAAGGTGAATAACCCAACGCGGTAGATCATCGTGGTGTCATGAGGCACGATGGGAATGCACGTCCATTTGATTATTCTGCCTAATATTCTGTTGCTTCTGAAGGACTGGAAGGGGAAGCACGTGGTTCCTAGGACGCGAAGGGTACTCCTGGTAGTCCTCTGTACGGTGGCAACGTTTAGGCTGTGCTCGCAGAGGTTAGGTCTACGCATTACTACCCGGTGAGTATACCTTTACTGCCATAATAGGTGGCAGTCAGATGGCTGTAGGGTGGCAAAGGTGATTCGACGATCCGGTTGCCTTGTGACTAGGTGGGTTACGACCATTTTATCGGGTTTCCTTCGGTGGGTCTAACTATCTATTTGATAGCAGTCGTCGGGTACCGGCCATCGACAGTCAGCGTGATGCGTGTTGCGGAAAGACGGAGGGATAAACCTACAAATCATCGACCTTTCGCTATCAAGACTTTTGTTGCTAGATAGGCCAGTTAGGGTTTATTGTTTGTTGTTTTGTTTCTGGTCCATGTCTCTAGATCTCAATTATGTTTGTCTTTCACTAGTTGAGGGAGGGGTCGGGTAGGACCATAACCACTGAAAATGCAGACCATAACATGTGTGTATACAGATATCTGAAAAAGCTTCCGGCCGATTTCTGTGCTTCTGATACAGCCCTGTTATGGAACTCGGTGCACATTAGATAGTGCGTGCGGATACATGCATACCATTTTCAGATGGTGTATCGTAAAGGTAAGGCATTGAGTACGATTAACGATATGTGCGTAAGAAAGTCTAGATAGATGCATGTCTTCTCTGGGTGGTGTATCGTAGACTCAAGGGCATTACTCTGTGATGGATTCTGATTCGATCGAAGATGGCAGTCTGTTCGGTTACGTAGCACGGTGATGGCGGTTCTATGCGGAACGTAGCATGGTTATATAGAGATCCGTACATTGTTCAAGCAAAGGATGAGGGACTGTGTATATTTCTATGGCGTCACGGCGGAGACCCTACGAGTGGGGTACCTTGGGGTGTACCTTAATATTGGGTGTAGCTACATATATATTGTATTAGGTTAATCCACAAGGAAGTAGATGGGTACGACGAGTGTGTAAGCCTTGAGTGCTGATAAACCAAGTAACCTAATAAATAAGAAAATGTAACCGAACGGTATATGTAGGGTTATCCAAAATGTGTAGTTTAAATCTAGTCACCAGAACTTTTGTTTTGACCCTCTCCTCATAATGTAATCATAGGTTATATTTGTGGCAGAGATATGATAGCTATGGATACTGGTTAGGCAGTATTATTATCTAGATAAGGCTATGTTTTGATTATATTATATTTTATTCCATTCGGCTGTGAGATGTTTTCTGAGCTCTGATATGTTTATTATCTCTATCTTTTCTGCAGGATACCAGACAAACCAACATGGGTTTCGATAAATTAGAATTTTGAAAAAAAAAACGGTTTGTCGGAATTCAGGTTGTTACATCTGGTATCAGAGCCTAGGTTTAGGATTCCTGTATAGTTAGAGAGCGAACGTATTTGTATTTTTAAAATATAAATATATTATATATGTACCTAGATCCATAGAGGAACCCACTAAATAGAAAGAGCATAATATGGTGAGAATTGGGATATCCGTTTTGTACACTAGAGGAATGAACATGGAAATCTGATACCCTTAAGTAATTTGGGTGGGAAGTGTACAATATGATTTATAATAGAGAAAGATGGATCCCATATGTAAGTATCTGAAATATTAGTATTTCAAGATTAGTGGGTTTGGCAGTAAAACCTTATAAGTTGGGAAAAGGTTAAAAAGAGAAAAATGGATTAGGAATATATATGTTTGAGAGAATTGACTTTGTGAGAATATCTAGGTAAGACTAGTTAAATTAGAAACCCACTTTGAGTATAACCCCATTGTTAACTTTTAAGAATTTGAAATTGTAAAAGCTTTTGGAAGATGGTTTATGGTGTTTTCAAGTTTTGATCCTAAAAGTGACAGTTTTAAAATATGTAAAGAACATATTTGAAAAAGTACATACCGAGTTTTGAAGTAAAATGGGGTATATTTTGGAAATAGTGATTTCTTGTGAAAATTTAGTCTAAAATAAATTCTCTCAGTAAATGGTGCATGTATAGCTCGCTAGTTTTCAAGCTATATGGCATGTAAAGGTGTTGCAAGCTAGAATTTTCAATAAAGAAGGTTTTGAAATCACTATTCTTTTAACAATCAATTTTTATAATTGTTTTAACATAGAAAATTTTTTTTGGGCGGAAGAAATAAGTTGTAGAAATTAAGAATAAAGTAGTTGTTTGCACCTTGTGGTAAATAGCTAAACTGACCTTATAAGCAAGAACAAGTTGTAAACCTGATTGAGAAATAATTGTCCTTATCTACTCCAGTTTTTGTGATTTGAAAAAAAAAATGATTTACATTTTTTTTATATAATATGTTTTATAGTTTGGCAAAAGTAAGTTTTAGTGAGGAAAAATAAAGTTTTGATATTTTTAACTTTTGGAAGAAAAGTTAAAGGAAATGGCCAAACCATGTTTTAAAAAGTATGGAGTAGGTAAGGATTAGTACCTAGGGAAGACGGGAAAAGTTTTGAGACTATGAAGTAGACAGCGAGAATTATCTTGGAGTAATGGTAAGTTCCCGAAGAATGCGTAAGCATTGAGAAGCCTAGGGTGTTGCTTGGAAATGACCATTAGTACACAACTAGGACTAGTGGTGACTATTAAATAGTGAAAGGCAAGTAAATGTTTAGATTCTGCTGGGGTAAAACTCGTTATTACATTTCTGTTAGGATCATTCTGTTATTTTGTTCTTGTTAGGTAATTAGGGTAACACCTAAACCGACCATTGATCCCGTGGTTTGAAAATTTCTGAGGGGGACATAGTCCTGAGTTTCTTGGCCCTTAGTACTAGCTGTGTAGAGCGTTTGTTTTCCTGTTTTAGTTGAAGGACTAGAAGTCTTATTTAAAACTAAACTTAGATCACAGGATTAAGTTAAATAAAGTAAGAAAAAAGTAATGGTACAACTAAAAAGGAAACAACAAATTCAGTAAAGCAACAAACATGACAGTTAAAGAAAAATGGAAAATTCTGAGAAAAGGTGAATAAGAATAAATTTTTCCAAGATAAGTTGAAAAAGAAAATTTGTAACAAAGAAAGTTTTCTAATGTGGGTTGCGCTTGGATAGAAGAATAGGGAATCTTTATAGAATAGTTGTATAAATCCAAGTGCAGATAGAAAAGGTGCACAAAAGAAAAACGGGGGACGCGAAGTCTTCCGTTTTCTACCTTTTTGTAACATAAGAAATCAAATTTCGAAAATTAGATTTTTTTTGAAATTCGAAAAATAAAGTTGCTTGGTAGGATTTTGGATGCAAAAATTGGATGAACTATGCTCTTTCTCAGTAAGAGTGTGGGAAAAAATTTGGATGAAAATATATTTTGATTTTCAAAATATTGCATTCATGTAGAATTGCCAATATATTTAGGATGTGTGCATCATGTTTTTAAGGGATCTTTGAATGTTTTGCCTGCATATAGGAGGTACCGCTTAGGCATACATGTATTACTATATTGTATTACACTTTGCACAAGTGCACAATGTTTGCAAAAATTTGGATGCACACATGATGGATGTATATTATATGAGGAATTATTTTATTTTACCCTTACCAAATTTTAGGGAAGAAATTTTCTAAGGGTGGGAGAATATACACCCCGCATTTCATGACAATTGAATATTTAATAGTACATATATGCACAGACATAAACAATTGTAATATTGCATGTAATAAGTGCATGCATTGAAAAGAAGAAATAAAATTAAAGTAATTAATGCAATGCATACATAGTAATGGTTTTAAAATGAAGAAAGTATTAATATAATTAAAAGCATGCAATACATGCATTAAAGAGAAAATTAATAAAAAGAAATGCATGCAATGCAATTAAATTGCATGCATACATTAGTGAGGATAATTAATGCCATAATTTAAAAATAATGCATGCGGTAAAGGAAGCAATTAATATGTGAATACATGCAATAATGTTTAATAAAGAGAAATAAGAGAGCACATGCATATATATAAGAAAGGAAAGAAAGCAATGAAAATAGTAAAAGGCTGAATTAATGGGGTTAAGTGCATGCAACAATAAATGAAGTATACATTTAAAACAATGACGGTGGAATGATTGAATAAATTGCAAAGACGAGGCATGCATGCATTTCACAAATAAAGGAGATGTATGTATAACGTTTGAAATTCAATTGTATGCAACGGAGAATTGAAGATAAAAATAGACATATGCATGAAAACGTGTGATTAATTAGAGAAGGAAAAGAGACATGCATTTAATTTAAAAAGGAGCAAACCGAGAAAGCAATTAAATGTTTAAAATTAATAAACATTGAAATAAGCAAAACAGGAAGCTAAAGGGAGAAAAAGCACCACTGGACCCGATGGGGTTGACCTAAGCTTGGCTAGGTCGACCCATCAGGGGGTGGGTAGACCCATGGGTCGACCCAAGGGGGGATCCAGCGAGCTTTTGTGATGTGTTTTAGCTGAGTTGTACGTTTCGGATTTTTATGACTTAAAATCCAATGGATTTAGTTCTTATTGCACCCCTATAAATATGTTAGCAGAGCTTAGTCTTATTCTGAAAATTCATAAATAACGCCCAGGCTCTGCCATTCTTCTTCCTTAAATATCTTCAGAAAATAGAATAGCTAGTTCTAGGGAGTTCTAATCTTGGAATTGGAGTAAAGGGATGCATATCTGCAAATAGGAGTCTAGAATTCTAATTAAAGTAAGGTAAATTCTTGGATCTGGTAAATTTAAAATTTTCCTCTTTCTTACCTTTTTCTTTTAGTTGAGAATTGTGGAAATTATGGGAGCCTTGGAATGCTTGGTCTGGATCAGATTCATGAATGGGAAAGCTATTAGGTGAGTGGATTTAAGTTATGCCTTTTTGATAATGGTATATTTATTGTTTGGCATTCCCCGTTAATGTGTATAGTAAATCTGTTGAAATGTACAAACCTATGAAATATATGTGGAAATGATTATGGTTGTATACATACATGTTCTAATAACTTGTTAATTAGGTATTGTAAGTCAGTGAAATTGGAATAATTACATATTAATCTGTGGCATATTATGTACTTAAACCCTTAACTGTAAGGATTGGGATAAATACATGTCAATTTGTTAGATTGAAATAATTACATGATTACATGTTATTCTTTTACAAGGGAGTTAATTACATGTTATGAAGAACATGCGACATGATAATCAGTTAAAATTAACTTAGTATGATATTCGGTATATATTGTAAAAATAGACTACAGTAAAATTGGGAAGAATGGATATGCCTAAATTTACAGTAAATAGAAAATTGTAACAACATTTAGACACGAGGTTAAATTCAGCTTGTGATAGAATTCTGCTCAGAACCGCCCGATAAATCCAGCATCCACAAGTTGTTAATTTAATGTGAGGGGTATAGTGCATGAATATTCATGTAACGGTGTTAAGACACGACGTTAAGTCCAACTTGTCGTAGATGTCTGCCCAAAGCCGCCCAGCATATCCAGCATCCACAAGTGGTCGGCTTAATGTGAGAGGTCTAGTGCATAAATATATATATGAATATATGTATATAAAAGGATAGAAATAAATGACACTAATTGTGATGAATGGAAATGAATGAAAGTTATAACAGTAAAAGAAGTGGAATGAACGGGGAATGATAATAACCTGTTATGAATAAACTTGAATGGGAAAAAGGAAAGATAATAGGTAGGCTTGTCGTAGGGACAAGTGAAAATTATAACTTAGGTTATAATAAACGATAAAGGGAATGCAATAAGTTGTTCTTAATTATACATTATGTAATCTGTGAACTCGAGAAACTGAGTCCTGCTGATGGGAATAACATGTTGAAGGCTTATTAATGAACATAAATGTGTTAAGTTATATAACTGAAATTAATAAGTAAGAGGAACTTGGTAACTTGAATAAGAAGTCAATATGACTTAAAATAACCAAGTTAAATTAAAATCTGAAAAGGTAGAGCAAGCGTGTAATTAAATGATTAGACATAGGTTCTTAAAACACATTAACCCGTGGCGCTTGGGCCAGTCCGTACATTTTGAAGGTGAATAACCCAACGGGGTAGATCATCGTGGTGTCATGAGGCACGAGGGGAGCGCACGCCCATCTGATTATTCTGCCTGATATTTTGCTGGCTCCGAAGGACTGGAAGGGGAAGCACGCGGGTTCCTAAGACACGAAGTGTACTCCTGGTAGTCCTCTGTGTGGTGGCATCGTTCAGGCTGTGCTCGCAGAGGCTAGATCTGCGCATTACTACCCAATGAGTATACCTTGACTGGCACAATAAGGGGGCAGTCAGAAGGCTGTACGGTGGCATAGGTGATTCGAGGATCTGGTTGCCTTATGACTAGGCAGATTACGATCATTTTATTGGGTTGCCTTTGGCGGGTCTAACCATCAATTTTATAGCAGTCGTCGGGTACCAACCATCGACAGTTAGCGTGATGCGTGATGCGGAAAGATGGAGGGCTAAGCCTACAGATCATTGACCTTTCGCTATCAAGGCTTTGGTTGCTGGACATGCCAATTAGGATTTATTGTTTGTTGTTTTGTTTCTAGGCCACGCACTAGCTCTTAATTCTGTTTGTCTTTCACTAGTTGAGGAGGGGTCGGGTAGGACCATAGCCACTGAAAATGGAGATCATAGCATCCGTGTGTATAAATATCTGAAAAGCTCCCGACCGAGTTCCGTGTTTCTGATACAGGCCTGTTACGAAACCAGGTGCACAGTAGATAATACGTGCGGATACATGCATACCATTTTCGGATGGTGTATCGTAAAGGTTAAGGCATCGAGTACGATTGACGATACATATGTGAGAAAGTCTAGATACATGCATGTCTGCTCTGCGTGGTGCATCGTAAATGTAACGACCCGGATTTTGAGCGATTTTGGTTATCGACATAAGCTCGATGTCGATAACCAAAACATCGAAAAATCCTGGTAATTAGTGAAAGAAATTAGAGGGTGAGGAAAAATAAGATAGAAACTTAGAATAGAAGAAGAAGAAGAACACAACATCAGAGTAACACGAATCTCACAGCGGAATGAATAACATATAATAGATAACATATCCTTGAAATAAATCATTTTATGTATACAATACATTATCAGAGTACAATACTTACAACACAGCGGAAATAAACTATAGCTATATGATCCTGAAGCCTCCTGCTCCAGCTCTTCCAGTATATCTGTAAAATCCTGACTACTTGACTGCCCATACAAATTTAGGCACCCAAGAGTTTAGGGAAAACAACAAAGTAAACTCCGGGTCAGTCATGGGACTGGTATGAGTAAAACAGTTTTAAAACAGTTCGAACAAGTAAACGATATCTCATAAGACCACGCCGCATAACGGAACTGGTTTTTCCCTTATGAGAATCCAAAATATCTTTATATCAAAAACCTTTTGATATTATAATAATGTCTATCAACCACAGTATATATATAACCATCTAGCAGAAACGCTTTCATCTCACGTTCTACATATATAGTATACAATCAAAACCGCAAGCACGTATTGGGTAATGGATTTCCAACTATGACAAGGTATGGAACCACCTTTCGCTAATGTACCTCTAGAGAGGAATACATTGGGTTCAACAAGAACATCTTGCAACCCGGCCACACATGACCGACCACTCATTTCGCTTGAGTGTATCGAATGTATATCACCAACAGTTGGGATCAGCAACCGTTTCCCGAATGGGACAGCATCGACAATAGATTTTTAGAAGTAAATGAAACTCTAGATCAGGTGATTATACACCCTAATAGGTGCGACCTACATAGCCATGCTGCTTGCCCGATTTCTGTCATTTACCGGATGTTGAGGCTAGATGCTACGCTTTATCATCACACCAGATTCACTTCGAATGTCACATCGTCAGATCCATCGAAAATCACTAATTTACGTCTACAACAGTACATTACGTGTCAGCTAAAAGAAGTTTCCTCCTCCGCTTCCACTCTTGGTACAGTTGAAGAAATCAATGTACGTGACCTTTCTGGAAATACTCTGTCAGACATTCATCCATACAAGTCACCCAGGAACAGGATGAACTGAAGGCACTATTTCTATTAATAGAAAAAGTCCTTGCACTCTACTCCGTCTTCGATTATCTTTATATAATTTGATTCGCACGCTACTGCCAATATGGAGTGGTTCTTCGGATAATAATCCAACCGGTCTCTCCATATTGACAACGATGGTCAAAACTTCGATAGTCTGTGATTTAACTATCGAATAAAAACAAGTGTTTCGATAGTCGATGATTTAACTATCGAATAAAACAAGTGTTCATCCAAACATCCAACAATCACTGAACCTTTAATTAATATTCCATTAATTAAATCTCTTCTCTATTTCTTATCAATATTTGTTAACCAAATATTT
Organism: Allium sativum; assembly: GCA_030737875.1. Lineage (NCBI taxonomy): Eukaryota > Viridiplantae > Streptophyta > Magnoliopsida > Asparagales > Amaryllidaceae > Allium > Allium sativum. Next base: position 225,928,504 of record CM060919.1, on the reverse strand, counting down.
TCAATAACCATATTGGCCTTATACGTTATTTGGAAAACATTTCCGAATATCGCCTTCCTTTATTTTCTATACTAGGAAATATTCATTATTCTATTTCCAAGCTTTGCACATATTTGGGTTAAAACAGATGTTGTGTAAAACATCGTTACGACAACCCAAATACAGTATTTAACTAATTCTTATTCCACATTGATCTTCGAGCCTGAATCTTGCTACTTATCGGTATATCATGAAATCAACCAAGTTAGGGTATAATTACCTCTCAGACCTTGACTGAATAACATTTAACGTCAAAATAGACAAGACTACTTACTCGAATAATCAATACCATACAACTACTGATTCACTTTTAAACACGTATACTCTTCCTCTTCCTATTCTTACTAGATTTTATCCCTAGTCTTCCTCTTTGATTATACTATTCTATTTCTAAGTTCGTTTCCTTATCGACTTCTATATATTTTGATATGTTAATTTCTAACTATCAAATTATCTTAAAAATATTCTATCTCCTTAAATTCCCGGAAAAATTCGCCATAACCTCCTTTATACCGGGAGCATCGGGAAATTTCAAATAGCTTTCCCGGTCCTTCTCATCTCAAAAAGAAAAAGAAAAAGCCAAGCGGCTTGCCGATACGGCGCATAAAATCTCATATGAAAATTAAATACGTACCTTTTTGTCGGGCATTCTATTTATTTCACTTCTATACTTTATTCCATACCTGTCTCCTGTATATTTATACCTGTCCAATCTATTTTAACTATACCAATCGTTTTAACTCAATTTGTTAATTAAATCTGTTACTTAACTTTTCAGTCTTATTCACCTTCATATTTGAACATGACATGATCAAATATATTTTAACTGCATATTAACAAATTCTAATTATCTTCTACTATTCAAATCCTATAATATAAATCCCATTTGAATTCTCTTTATTCAAATTCTATATTCAAATTCTATAGTTGAACTCCATTTGAATTCTATTATTCAAATCCTATAATATAAATCCCATTTGAATTCTCTTTACTCAAATTCTATATTATAAACCCCATTTGAATTCTATATTCAAATTCTATAGTTTAAAGTCCATTTGAATTTCTATATTCAAATTCTATAGTTTAAAGTCCATTTGAATTTCTATATTCAAATTCTATAGTTTAAAGTCCATTTGAATTTCTATATTCAAATTCTATAGTTTAAAGTCCATTTGAATTTCTATATTCAAATTCTATAGTTTAAAGTCCATTTGAATTTCTATATTCAAATTCTATATTCAAAGTCTATTTGAATTCTCTTTTCAAATACTATATTCAAAGTCTATTTGAATTCTCTTTTTATTTATAAACAACGTTTATAACTTCAATTCAAATCCCACCTTTCCATTTATAAACAACGTTTATAAATTCAATTCAAACCCCATATTTTCATTTATAAACAAAGTTTATAAATTCGATTCAAATCCTATCTTCCATTTATAAACAAAGTTTATAAATTCGATTCAAATCCCATCTTCCATTTATAAACAAAGTTTATAAATTCGATTACTTGTTTTATATACCTTCAAAACAAGTAAATATTTTCTATAGTTTTATTTAAAATTCAAATTCTATTTATAAAAATAGAATTTCCTTTTTAAATATCAAATACCCTTTCCGATATTTTTATGAATCAATATTCAAACCCCAGGGATATTTTAAACAGTCAATCAACCAATTTTCAATCATTTGATTTTTATCACATTATATATGAATATATATGATACCAAACAAACAACAGATAATATATATTTTTGAGGAATCCAGTTGGATTCCTCCAACCTGTTTTCCTGCATCCACAGATGTTAGTCAACATAGTAATACCCATCCTGCTTCGAGGCAGGATATCGCGGTATAGAAGGTCATCCACTAATCATAGCGTGGGGCGTATAGGGTAATCATCCGCTATGAAACTGCGGGCATCCGCTAATGAAACTGCGGGAATCCAACCAATCACCAAACCAATATATATATATATATATATATATATATAATAGTAAGCCTATTTAACTATATATATTTAAATCAACCAAACAGTATTCATACAAGCAACAATAATTATTTTTAACGACATAAAAATAATTCTGATTAAGGTGAGTGAGATTTACTCACCGAGGTTTTTATTTGATAAAATAGCGGTTTGTTTTTCTGATTAAATTAAACTAGCGTTTAATTTAATCGAAACTCCAACGGGCTCCAGACGAACTCAATCCGGTTTCGTATTGTAGATAATGTCGTTAATGAATCCAATGCAATCTACCGCGTTTGGATTTGAACCTAATCCCAATAAGTATTTTAGTTTACAAATGTTAAACAAGTTAAAACATTATTAACCAATTTAAATAATAACTAAATTTACCAATCACCTTATTAACTCCTTAATTCCTTCTTCCTTCCAGATGAATAATGCGACTTCCAAGATCCAGTAAGCCCCTTCGACATTTGCCATTCCCCCTCCTTTTGCTCCCTTACCATCTCACAATATCCATTGTCATAACCACCCTGACCCATTGATTAGAGCTTGATGGCCCTCTTTTCACTGCAACCTAGCACACAAACTGGAGCGACACTATTTTGTTCGAAAGACTCCAAAACTTTAGCATCCCGACTCTCTCGCTACCCGAAGGTCAACGCCATCATTGGTTCACCCCAGCTCCATCCGCAACACCATCGACGCTCAAAGATGTCGAAAACTCCCAAAAATCAAAGTCGTTGACTGTCACTGGTTTGAAATCGAACAGGCCCAAAACAGACGACGCACTCCAATTCCGGCGACTAGCAGACTTAACGCCTCCCTGTATGCTGCGATAGTGCAAGTTGCAGTACTCCAGTACAAACTCAAATCGAACATCGGTTTGCTTACTCCCTTTTAAATGACAGCAAAACTCCTGTCGCACTTCTGGGCATCGCGACCCTCGGATCTGAGCGACACAGACAACAACGGAGGCTGCTCTTTGATTTTGATTCCGTTCGATTATAGAAAATGGGAGCGGCCATTATTGATTTACGGTTTGGAGCTTGATTTTTGTCTATTCAGAAATAGGAGGAGCAGTGTGATTTTATAACAGAGAGGTGTGGTTTTTAGAGTGAACAACGAGGCCAATAACATGTGGAGTTGAAGAGGAAGACATGTTCGGTTTTTTCCCCCTTATGATTTCTTTGCCTTGTTGTTTTTGTTTAAGTCCATTAAAAAGGAGGGGAATTATAATATTATATTTTAATTTAATTTGTTAAAAACTGTATCCTTAAATTTAAAATACCCATGATGTCGAACTCCTTTCTGAACCCAACAACTGGCGTTTCTAGGATTTACCCACCATTCCGGACACACTGGGATAGGTCACGAAGTCCAATTTGATTCAGCTGTAGAAGATATTAATTTAATTCAATATAAATTAATTTCAGACAATTTATTTCCTCGATAAATGAATATATTTCCTCGATAAATGAATAAATATCATTATCGTTATAAATTCAAACTAAATTTCCTATTAATTATTTGAACTGTTTTCAATTCAAATAAAAATTTGAATTCAACTAAATCCATTTTCTTATTTTGATAATTTAATATTTTCAACATTAAATTGAAATTGATTTTTAAATCGATAACTTAAAAATAAATATTCATTTAATTTATCAAATTAATATTTAAAACCGTATTAAATATTCAAACTCTACCGACGGAATATCCGGGTCATTACATTCTTCCCCACTTAAAATAATTTCGTCCTCGAAATTGCTAAGGTAGGAAAAGTGCTACAAACCCATTTATCTTTTCAAACTTATTTCTGTTGATACTCAACATTTCAACTTCCTTACGTAACTCTCTCTCGAATAAATCCCTATTCGATAACTCCTTCCTTCGAATAACTATATTCGAAATCTCTCTATCAAATAACTAGATTCGAAAACCTTTCTTTGAATCAACTATATTCGATTTACCCTATTCAATTTACTCTTATCAATTAACTCTATTGGATTTAACTCTTTTCGATTAACTCCATCGAATAACTAAATTCTATAACTCCTTCGAATAACCAATATTCTATAACTCACTTCGATTAAACTAATCGATAACTCCTTTCGATTAAACTATAATCGATATCTCATTTCGATTAACAAATAATCGATAACTCCTCCGATTTACTAAAAATCGATAACTCCTTTTGAATAACCAAATTCGATAATTCCTTTCGAATAAACTATATTCGATAATCTCTATTTCGAATAACTATATTCGATTAACTCCATTCGCTTGACTCTAGATCGCAGCGATCACAATGGTTACGCCTGATTCCCCCTGGAAACATCCGACCGCCCTAGGCTATCTGCAGCCCTGCAAATTACGCTAGCAGTCATACGAAATGGCAACTTATCCTGAGTAACTATGTTTGACCAATTCTATCTCAATACTATATTCGATCAACTTTAATTGAATAACTAACATTCAATTAAATTCTAATTCGATTAATTATGTATTTATGTTCAATTAACTTTATCTGGTTAACTCTTTATTTGAATAACAAATATTCGATAAATTCTAATTGAATAACACATATTCAATTAACTCTACGGATTAACCCTAACTGATTAACTCTAACTGGTTAATTCTTACTCTAATCGATTTATTCTAACTCTATTGATTATTTCTAACTCTAATCGACTTCTCTTATTCGAATAACTCCTACTGGATAACGTTTATTCATTTATAAAGATTTGCTTTTAGTAACGGTTCTTCACTTTATAAATGTTCTCTTTAATAACGTTACTTCACTTATACAAGTGTTGTGTACCCCTTTTATTTAAAACTATTGGTGTTAAAAACCAATATCTCTTCTCTATATAAGTTCAGACTTATATATTCCATTTATCGAATGATAAATATTTAATTTAATTTATAAACTGTTATTTATAAATTAATCCTTTCTATTTATCTGTTAAAAACAGATTTCCATTTTCTATTCATCTTCTGAATATTCCTTTGATTAAATTCTATTTGTAAATGTTTTTCACAAATATTTCTCCTTCCATTTGTTTGCACATAACTTCCTTTGTATTTGTGTTACAAATATATTTCCTTTATTCATACCCAATTCACATTTCATTCACATTGATTTTACTCAATTTATCTATTTTGATCCATTTAACTTACTTAAGTTAAATTTAATTTCAATCATTCAAATTCCCATTAACTAGTTGCTAATTAACCGTTTTGCCGATTTCACCCTTTTATTTGAGTATAACTTGTTCAAATATATGTCACTTAATTATAAACTAATCTAATTATAATTTCAACTCGAGTTATATATTCGATTTCGAATATAAATTCTCAATCTCTTTCACTTATCCAAAAACCCAGTTTCGATTCAACTTTGATTAACTAATTCCTCTTTTACTTAGTTAATTCTACTTAACCATTTAAAATATGATTTTTGTCTTAAAAATCTTTCCACTTACTTTACTAGAGTTCATATTTATTTTATATCCCCAGTCTGGATTTTTCTAATGCCAATTCGGATTTTATTTCCTAAAAATCCTTCTATTTATTTAATTAAACCGTTATGGTTTTATAATGGTTCTGGCGCTGCTTTTCAAAAAATTTGATTTTGACATAACTCAAAATCTATATGACGAAATCCAAATTTTTCTCTTTCGTTAGAAAACTATCGTTCAACCGGTCCCGACGATTCTTGTTTCGAAGAATTTCGACTTCAATTGAGTTTTGTATACTAAATTGAAGTTCGAATCGCCAATTTACGAACTGCCGCGCTACGACGAGCTCGTTTTAATTATATTTATACATATAAACGTTTTAACTTCGTTTATAATAAATTTAACTCCATTCTGATATATTTTTAATATATATCCAATCCATTCCAACATAATATTCCCGATCTATTTCTCTTCAAATATTCAAGTCCTCTACATCTAAAATATTCAAATTCCATTTGAATTTCTTTATTCAAACTCTATATTTGAATTTCCTTCTATTCAATTTCTATTTGAAATCCTCGATTCAAATTCTAATTAAATTTCTATCTTCAAATTCTATTTGAATTTCTTATCTTCAATTCCTATTTGAAATCCTTTATTCAAAACCCATTTCAAATCCCTTATTCAAATTCCATTTGAAATCCTTTATTCAATTTCTATTTAAATTCCTTATTCAAATTCCTATTTGAAATCCTTTGAATTTAAATTCTATTTTAACTCCTTTTGTTTTCTTTGAATTCTAATATTCATCCTCCACTTTATATTCTCTTCGAAATTCTATTTAACCAAATTCCATTTGAATTCTAATATTCAAATCCCTATTTGACTTTTCTTTATTCAAATCCATTTGAATTCCTCTGAATTCAAATTCCATTTCAATTTTTCTTATACAATTTCTATTTGAAATTTCCTTTATTCAAACTCATTTGAATTCCTTTGAATTCAAATTCTATTTCACTTCTATTTGAATTATATATATATTCAAATTCCTTTATTTTACTTCTATTTGAAATCTATATTCCAATTCTCATTTCAAAATCCCTTTGAAGTTATATAAATATATACATATATTTATATTTATCCCAAATTCAAAACATTTGAATTTTCAAACAACTTGTTTCTTTTCAAACAAATTTCCATCAAAACTTTTCTAAGGCAGCAATTCGTCACTTAGAAACTCGAAAATGAACACTGATGATGTTGCGACCATCATCAGAATTATTTCCCAGCTACTGAATGAGTTCAGTACTATATTACTTTCAAACTCCATTTAGAAAAATATTTTCCCAAACTCCCAGGATTTTAAATTCTTAATTCTGGTTTGAATTCAATTTCAATTCATCTTATTTGTATATTTGATTTCATATACAAATTCCATTGGTTATATATAACTATTTCTATTTTAATATCTCATTTGATTATAACCCTAACAATCAACTCAACTATTTAAAACAATATCGTGTCCAATCTTCTGTTCAAGTGTTTATAAATTCCTATCGACTTCGTGGCGTCCCACGATTCGACCAAAATTCATAATCCACTCAACAGACTAGTCAACACAATATAAAACGGTTTTTATATCAAATAACAAATACGCTCTCTCGTATATATATACACTCAAACTCAATCTAGGGTATTACTAACCCTATCTCTACCGAGTCACGCCACAGAGCCAAGTAATTCTTAACTTAAGCTCTGATACCAACTGTAACGACCCGGATTTTGAGCGATTTTGGTTATCGACATAAGCTCGATGTCGATAACCAAAACATCGAAAAATCCTGGTAATTAGTGAAAGAAATTAGAGGGTGAGGAAAAATAAGATAGAAACTTAGAATAGAAGAAGAAGAAGAACACAACATCAGAGTAACACGAATCTCACAGCGGAATGAATAACATATAATAGATAACATATCCTTGAAATAAATCATTTTATGTATACAATACATTATCAGAGTACAATACTTACAACACAGCGGAAATAAACTATAGCTATATGATCCTGAAGCCTCCTGCTCCAGCTCTTCCAGTATATCTGTAAAATCCTGACTACTTGACTGCCCATACAAATTTAGGCACCCAAGAGTTTAGGGAAAACAACAAAGTAAACTCCGGGTCAGTCATGGGACTGGTATGAGTAAAACAGTTTTAAAACAGTTCGAACAAGTAAACGATATCTCATAAGACCACGCCGCATAACGGAACGGGTTTTTCCCTTATGAGAATCCAAAATATCTTTATATCAAAAACCTTTTGATATTATAATAATGTCTATCAACCACAGTATATATATAACCATCTAGCAGAAACGCTTTCATCTCACGTTCTACATATATAGTATACAATCAAAACCGCAAGCACGTATTGGGTAATGGATTTCCAACTATGACAAGGTATGGAACCACCTTTCGCTAATGTACCTCTAGAGAGGAATACACTGGGTTCAACAAGAACATCTTGCAACCCGGCCACACATGACCGACCACTCATTTCGCTTGAGTGTATCGAATTTTGTTAAAAACTGTATCCTTAAATTTAAAATACCCATGATGTCGAACTCCTTTCTGAACCCAACAACTGGCGTTTCTAGGATTTACCCACCATTCCGGACACACTGGGATAGGTCACGAAGTCCAATTTGATTCAGCTGTAGAAGATATTAATTTAATTCAATATAAATTAATTTCAGACAATTTATTTCCTCGATAAATGAATATATTTCCTCGATAAATGAATAAATATCATTATCGTTATAAATTCAAACTAAATTTCCTATTAATTATTTGAACTGTTTTTAATTCAAATAAAAATTTGAATTCAACTAAATCCATTTTCTTATTTTGATAATTTAATATTTTCAACATTAAATTGAAATTGATTTTTAAATCGATAACTTAAAAATAAATATTCATTTAATTTATCAAATTAATATTTAAAACCGTATTAAATATTCAAACTCTACCGACGGAATATCCGGGTCATTACAGTAAACTCAAGGGCATTACTCTATGATGGAATCTGATTCGATTGAAGGTGGTAGTCCATACGCTTACGTAGCATGGTGATGGAAGTTCTATGAGAAACATAGCGAGGTTATACATAGATCCGTACATCGTTCAGGCATAGGATGAGGGACTTCGTATATTTCTATGGCGTTACGGTGGAGACCGTGCGAGTAGGGTACCTTGGGATGTACCTTAATGTTGGGGGTAGCTACATATATATTGTATTAGGTTAATCCACTGGGAAGTAGATGGGTACGACGTGTGTGTAAGCCTTGGGTGTTGTTAACCCTAGTAACCTAATAAATAGGAAAATATAACTGAACGATATATGTATGGTTATCCAAAATGTATAGTTTAAATCCAGTCACCATAACTTGTGTTCTGACTCCCTCCTCATACCATACTCGCAGGTTAGATTTGTGGAGAGATATGATAACTTTGGATACTAGTTAGGTAGTATTATTATCTGGGTAAGGCTATATTTGATTATATTATATTTTATTCCATTCCGCTGTGAGATGTTTTATGATCTCTGATATGTTTATTATCTCTGTCTTTTCTGTAGGATACCAGACAAACCAACACGTGTTTCGATAGATTAGAATTTTGAAAAAAAATCGATTTGTCGGAAATCGGGTTGTTACACTAGTGCTAACATTGTAACAAAAATTTTTTATTGATAATAAAATAAAATTTATTCCTGCGAAATTACCTTATGTATGTACTTATTGCTAGACGGAAAAAAACCACAAATCACCATTCTCTGATTCATTAACTATGTATTCCTCACCTAGTCAATTAATTACCATTGATATTAGGGGTCCATCTCCTATATTTTCTGCTTACGGATACAGATACTATATATCATTTGATTATGCTTACACTATATATACTTGGATATTCTTTTTAAAAGATAAACTGATACTAAAAGTGTTGTCACCAGTTTTATCAATATGTTTGAAAACCAAATAAACTGCTAAATTAAAGTCATGCAATTTGATGGAGGATTAGAATACAAACCCCTGACAGATTATTTTAAAATAAGGGTATTATACATAGACCAACATGTCCCTATAATTCTGGACAGAATGGTATATTTGAGAGGAAACATAGACATATAGTTGAATCAGGTTTAACTTTGTTAGCTCAAGCATCTTTTCCACTTAAATTTTGGCCTGATGCTTTCAGTACTGCTGTGTATCTAATAAATAGAATGCCCATTAAAGTACGGAATGACATAACACCTCTAGAAAAGTAATTTAATGTCAAACCTAATTACAACAGTCTAAAAACATTCGGTTGCCTGTATTTCCCTTACTTAAGACCTTATAATAATCATAAACTTGACTATATATCTAAACCTTGCACTTTCATAGGTTATTGCAATAATTGAAAATGGTTTAGATGTATAGACAAGTCTACTAGAATATTTACAAGAAGACATATTATTTTTGAAGAAAATATTTTCCCTTACAGTAGATCAGGTATACAAACCGTAGACAAAATATATAATCCAAAGGTTAGTATACCCGATCTGCACAACATTGCTGACACGTGGCATCAAGAGAATGGTGACAAGGCTGCTAGTGACTTTGAAGGTCATAATAGTGATAAGAAACTAATGATGATCTGCCAGAGAAAACTAGTCACGCTATTGAATCACCTACATAATCAAGTTGTAGACAATCAGAAGAAAGAAGAGAAAAAAAATCAACAATGATAGCAATCAAAACTCCAGCAAAAGAAAAAATGACTCACCAACTCAACCATCACAGCATCAAACTAGACATCCAATGATAACCGTATCAAAAGGAGGCATATTCAAATCAAAGACTTATACCGTAGTCATTACTGAAGAAGAGCCAAATAGTTATCAACAGGCAGTCAAACACAAAGAATGGAGAAAAGGCAATGGATGAATAATATTAAGCACTAATGAACAATTGTACATGGGGACTAGTGAGTCCACCAAACAACAAGTATATAAGTGGATGCAAATGGGTATACATACTGAAAAAGAATCCAAATGGATCCATTAATAAATATAAAGCAAGACTCATTGCAAAATGATTCACACAAGAATTTGGTTTTGATTATAATGAAACTTTCTCAAGTGTGGTAAAACCCTCAACTCTTAGATTTATATTGACTATAGCACTAAGCAGTAACTGGAAAATCAAACAGTTAGATGTCAACAATGCATTCTTAAATAGGAACCTACATGAAGAGATATTTATGCAACAACCACAAGGCTATACACAAGACCCAACATTGGTATGTAAACTGAATAAAGTAATCTATGGTCTGAGGCAAGCACTCAGAGTATGGTTTGAAAGACTTAAAGCAAGTTTAGCAACATTACGCTATTCACCTACCAGATCTGACACATTCATATTCACAAAAATCAGTGAATCATCTACCACTTATATATTAATATATGTGGATAGTTTAATTATCACAGGCAGTAGTGAAACTGAAATCAGAAAATTAGCAGATTATTTGAATAATCGGTTCTCAATAAAAGATTTGGATGAATTATCAATAGAAGTTACAAGAAAATCAGATAAAGAAATTCATCTTTACTAAAGAAAGTATATTACAGAGCTTCTAAACAAGACAAACATGATTGAAGAAAATGGCTAGCCAACTCCTATGATATCAAACCAACACTTGTCAAAGAAAAGGGGGGAAGCTATCTCAAATATCAAACAATACAGGATCGTTGTAGGAGCATTTCAATATGCTACTATAACACGACCTGTTATTTCTTTCAGTGTTAACAAAGTATCTTAATTTTTGCAGGAACCCAGAATTAAGCATTGGACAACAGTGAAAAGAATGCTCAGATACTCGAAAACAACAATCAACTTTGATTTATCATTAAAAGCCAGCAAAAACTTAATTCATTACTCCATAAATGGCCAAACACAACGCAAAAATAATTGTTGGCACAGGCCCAAATTTTTTTGGCATAGGTCTTTGGTAGGGTTTTTAAGATGATGTAATTTTCACTGTTGCTGCAAACCTCAAAGGTAACATTTTGACTATCTACGACAACACAACAAATATTGTTACAGTAGAACCCTATTTAGGCCTATAGCAACATCCTTAGGTGTCTGTATCAACATCCTAAAATGTTGTTATAGATAATAATTTTATAAATATATTTTTAGGACCCACAATGTGGGGCCCATTGGGCCCACACCCTAATCTAATCCCATCCCTACGGCAACATCTTGTATGACTATTGCAACATTATTTCGGCAACATTTATAACCCGATAGTAACACTATATTAAAGCTACTGCAACACGGTATTTTATTCAAATATTTATTTTGTTTCAATCTTTCAAATAGTAAAAATTTTCTGACACCACTATTGTATATTCACTGGCATATTACACAATCATTCATATTTACTTACATTCCTCTCTACACTGTCACTCGATTCACTCATATACAGACTCACTGACACTCTGACACACAGTCTTTAATAGCTTCCATACAACCATCTGCACAAGTGCAACATAATGGCTGTGAAATACGATATCAGCTTATATATATTCACAGATACAAAGCAAATCAGAATGATATTATTTAAGCTATTGTGTGCTTTATGTGTCTAAAGCAAGAAATTCGATTCAAACAATATAATCAGTGAAGTATCATTTGAAGGTTAAAGAGGCAGTGAATGAATAAAGTATAAAACTGAATCCAAAATAGAAAAGGCACGACAAAACCTGCAAGCATAATAATTAAAAAGCACTGAAATTTTTGCAGGAAATGGTGAACCCACTCGCAGTATAAAATTTATGCTAGAAACATAATATCATATAACATTTTTGATCGTCTGACAGCAATAACATATAGAAATATCAATATTATTCACATTCAACTAATGCTTCATATCTGACTTATCTACTAAGTGTATTGAAAGTTATATGCACATTAAGATACTTTGGTGAATGTAATAAGTTTTGCATGACTATATTCAATTCTAAACAAGGTTAATGAAAGCTTAGTCATATTAAGGAACTGCAAAATAAGGAGTTTGATGCACAATATTTTCTCAGAGCATTGTCCAAACAATCTGAGGTAGTTATCGGAAAGCAATCTGAAAAGGTAATAAACGTACATGGAAGGGGGTGCAAGGATTTCTCTGTTCATATTATATAGGGAAGAAGCCAGGATCTTGATAAATGGGGGACATTTACAACGAATATTTCAGAAAACATAGGTTGCTTGATTTACCTGTCGGCCTTGAAAAACATGAACCAAAGGAGGACTTGAAAATCAAAAATCAAAAGAAGCTTGTCAATTGCCTGCAAGAATATGCATCTTCACATTATTACAAGGATACTTAAACAGCTTTAAAATAACGTTAAATTATCAAAATGTCCGCTTACACATTTGATTATCTTGACAAAAATCCAAACAACAAGAATATCATAATATCAATTTCTGACCTAGCTATTTCCTATGCAATTCCCTCATCGGTTTGTATTATTTAAAACAATATCTCCATCCATCACAAGCATGCTACTAAAATTTTAACTAGCATCATTTAAAGAGTATCTGCCCAAAATTGAGGAACGACACACAACAATATGTATAGTACCACCCCAGCACTCCATACATCTACTTCAGGTCCATAATTTCTTTTCGGAACTTCAAGCGCCATGTAATATGGACTTCCAAGTTGGATTAAAATAGTGGAATTAGCTCATAACATTGCATTGACCTAGAAATAAAAAATTAAAATAATAAAATAATTGCTTTAATTTGAAAATAAGACCGAATGTACCTAGAGCGGGAACTGGAAGTATACAGACGTAAATGAACTAGCTACAAAAAAGTGAAAGGAAAGCGCATAATATTTTTACCAAAAAAAAAAACAGATTTAAAAGCATCATTTTTCAATTACATGTTACATATATAATCAAGCTATGGTTTTACATGCCTATCTCGATGTCAAGTGCACAAATGTCATGAAAACAGTTACAAGTTCACAAACGTCACAAGTGCATGCACAGAGCACAAGTGCACAAGGTTACAGGTGCGAAACGCAAGTTTAACAAGTGTTTCAACAAAGTGCATGGCCAAGAATAGGTTCAACAAAGTGCACATGAGCAAGACATGAACAATGTGCAACATGTTTCAAAACAGAAAAAAATAATTAAAAAACAAAATTTTACTTCATTACTTGAGGACTAGACACATACTCAAGTCCATCTGTTCTCTTACAACTTTCAGGAAAAAGTGTTGCATCTGATGGTGTCTCCTGATATACTCAAACATGATTGTTATCCCAGTTGACAAAAATCAAAGGAAACCAAGTGAAGTTATGCATTCAACAAAAAATATTTCATTGAAAAGGAATACAAAACATTTCAAAGCAACCTTAGCATTATGACCAAAATTCTTATTATATTTCACAGCACAACATGCAAAAAATTATTAGCTTAAGGAAGACAACAAACATTGGAAGCTTATTTGCCTTCCAAAAGCACGAATCTGCCACGAGCATGGCTTACAACTTGCCAGATTCTGATTTGCATCGAGTTAACACCAAATTTTGTGTTTTTGATAGTGCACAAATACCAAAATTTGTAGTTGTGATTTGCATCTAGAAAACTATAATTAATAAAATGTACGTATACCTGAATCTAATGATGAAGCTGGGCGAACGACTTTGGACCAGCGGCTTGTTTTCTAGCCTCTCCTCATCAGTCTCTTAAGCTTTATAATAAGTTGTTTATATGCGACTCTTGTTTCCACTCCCCCATTCAATACAAAACGGATACCAAATGGTATACGAAAATAAATTAATTATGAAAATCAGAATAACTTACAAGCAATCAAGTAATTAAAAAGTACTAAATTAATTATGAAAATCAATAGATATGGAAGTCATCCCTTAATTAAGAACCAACACATAAATAGAAGCCACTTGATCAAATTTGTTACATAGGAATCTAGAGGAAGTTTCCTCTATCATGCTAGGTGGAATGAGGATTTGTGTTGCCGGGACATCATCTTTATACCACTTAACATCACTAGCTAGATTTCCTATTCCATAACCACATTGAATATCATGTAAAACTGGTTCATCATCATTTCCATTTTCCTTTTCGACATCACACCAGTCCCTCGGCAGTTTCTTGATAACATTATAAAGTTCCTTATCAGTTGGATCTTGTACATAAAATACTTGTTGTACTTGTAAAGCCATAACATACGGATCAGATTTCTGGCACAATCTGTTAAAATTAACTCGAGCCATCCCATACAAATCTTTCTCTTCTTTATACCAGCAACACTTAATTAAAACCACTGAAATTTCTCCACAATAATCAATTTTTGTTATTTCTTCAATTGCTCCGTAGTAACTAATATTGCCAACCAATGGATTTTGATCTTTTGAACTTGCAAAACTAGTGGTCAAGGCAGTCAAGAATACACCACTATTCTGTGTTTCGCACTTAGCATCTCTATATTTTGTATGGAATCTGTATCCATTAATAACGTATCCACCAAATTTCCTACCTTCCCGATTTGGGCCCATTGCATGCACTTGTAACACTTTCGAAATGTCCTTTTTTCCCCAACCTCATCCTTTAACCATTTCCAGAATTCTTTAATATGTGCTCTCTCTCTCTCTTTTATATCTTCTCGATATTGCATGGCCATTAATTAAAGCTTGATGCTCCATGTAATAACATGATGATATTAATATTGATAAAGAAATATTCTAATATATTAGTACTAGCTAGAATAAAATTAGAACCTAAAAACTTACTCTTTTAATTTCTCTGTTTCCTCGTTACCACAACTGAATAGAATATATCGATGACATGTCATCCACTTAGATTCTTTTAGATGAATAGCTTTTATATCTTTATTTCCTCTTGTACCAATACCATATTCCATATTTTGTGGACAATTTTCAAATTTAGGTACTGCATCCCCACTCAAGAATCTTGAGCAGAATGTCAAGAATTCTTGCTAGGTAACCTTCGGCGATGGAACCTTCCGGTTTAGATCTGTTGCGCACATAAGATTTGAGTTTAGCCAAATAATGCTCAATCAGAAACATACATCGAACGTGCAAGGTTCACAGTACTCAACTTCCCTGCACAAGTGAACCGTTAAGTGAGCCATTATGTCAAATAAAGAAGGTGGAAATATCATCTCAAATTAGCAAAGAATTTTGACAATTTCTTGTTGTTTCCACTTCACATCTTCCAAGTCAATTACTTTACCCCCAAAGACCTCTTAAGAATGCACCAAATCTTATCAGCTGCAATGCAACTTCAGGTTTCAGTGTTTTTCCATAGAAAATTGCAACAAGTAATGAAGTAAAAAATGAGCATCGTGGGTCTTGTACCCTGAGATAGTCCATTCTTTCGTGCGAACATACCAACTGATATTGGTTGCATAACCGTATGGTAATTTAGCATTCTCCAGTACTAAGCAAAATAATTCTTTTTCTTTCTTCGTCATGTCAAATATGGAAGCCCTGGTCTCAAAGTGTTCGCCGTCACTTGATAAAGTAGGATGATAGAACCTTCCTGATGCCCATTTCTTGTAAATCCAAATGAGAATTCAAATGGTCTTTTGACTTGCCATAAATATTTAGCAAAGTACCGAGTATGTTATCGCATATGTTTTTCTCTATATGCATAACATCAAGGTTATGTCGCAAAAAATTGCGGATCTAATACAGTAAATTGAAAAATATTGACTTCTTTTTGAAAGGGGAATCCTTTTTCTTCCCAAAATTATTTTCAAAGCCAAACAACAGTTCTTCAATGTCTGTTCCTGATAAATTTCCTTGAATCTGTCCTATTTGTGCTCCAACCGGATAACATTGTATACCCTGGAAAATCACTAATGGTCCATAACATGCCTGCACGTAACATGAAATTTTGATCAGTAAAGGCATCATAAGTTTCTATGCCTATATCCTATAATTCTTTCAACTCTTTAATTAGAGGCTACATATATACATCAATTTTATTCTTTGGAGGCTCTAGACCGGAGATGATTGTTGAAAGAATTATATTTTCGGACTTCATGCATAACTAAGTTGGAAGGTTGTAGTTAACTAATACAATCGGTCATATACTATAAGCTGTACCTAATGTATGAAATGGATTGAATCCATCAGAGGCTACACCCATTTTGGTATTTCTGTTTTTTGATGAAAAATCAGGATATATAGCATCCATTGCCTTCCATGACTCGCTGTCAACTGGATGTCTAAGTTTTCTGTCTTTTTTTCATCCCACAGAATGCCATGTCATAGGTTGTGCAAACTCCTTGCATATAAACAGGCTTTGTAGCCTTGGTTTTTGCGGAAAGTAACGCATAGCTTTTGACGGGACTTTGCGACTCAACTTCGCAGGATCATTGTCACTGGTGCCTTCCTTTTTCACTGGTTCCCACCTTGAAACACCACAAATTTCACAGACATCTTTATCTTCATTTTCTGCCATATACAGCATGCAATCATTTGAACGTGCATGTATTTTTTTTTATTTTCAAGACCTAAATCTTTAATGATATTCTTTGCGGCTCTGACGAATAAAGGTATGTGGGCCTGTGGAAAAGCCTCACTCATCAACTCTAGTGTATCCCCAAATGCAGACTATGTAATTCCATATACACATTTTAAAGAATAAAGCCTGATGATAAAACTTATTCTTGAAAATTTTGAATAGCCAACATATAATGGTTGCTTTCCATCTTCGACAAGGCGATAAAATTTTCTAGCATTGGCATTCGGTTCATCAGAATTCTCATCCTCACAGTTATATGTCCATGAGCACGGTCCAACATTTCACCAAGATTATCTCCAAAATCACCAGCTTCATAATTTATATCTTCATCACTCCTTCCAAAATTTCGGCGAGAAACCTCACATATCCATTTCACATATAATGAAGATGGATCATTGTAGATGAGATGATCGTAAATTATATCTTGACGATGCCACTTATTATTATTACAATTCTTGCAAGTGCACTTCATTTCATCACCGACGACAAATTTAGAAAAACCATTTGGTGTAAAGGTTTTTATCCCACTAATATATCTTTCACTAAACTTTGGAAGTTTTATCCAGATGTTTTTGCTGTCCATCACTGCATTTATCGATATGAAGATTTTAACATAGAAAAGATAAAACGTGTGTGTGTGTGTCCAACAAGAGGAAACCTAAAACAAGTCGAATTGTTAATTCAGGCCGACCTAAGAATTTATAAGTAATTTAAATCGAAGCCATAAATTGATGTAAGAGAGTGTTATACCTCAAAATCTAAATTGGAGCCCTAAAGCGATGTGAACAATGCTAGAACCCCCAAATCTAGCCCTAATTGAACTGAAATCGTTGAACAAAGCTTAAACCCCCAAATCGAAGCCCTAATTGAACCGAAATCTTTGAACACCAACGTAAGAATGTTTGCTAGAACCTTTGCATGAAAAAAGAAAAGAATCAAAATGTTATTTATAAAGAAAAATGTTATTTGCTTAATGAAACTGGGAAGTGGGAAAATGAAAATAAGATGGCGGGGAATGAAAAGAGGGTGAGAACTGAGTCGCGTCAAAGAAAAATTGTTGTTTGAAGAAGAAGCGATCAGGATTGACGAGGTGTCACATTCTTCGACGTAGGATTTGATTCACGTGGATCGCCACGTAAGACATGGAAAGGTCTGCTATAACAACAATATATAAAATGTTGCATCGTGTGCTAGGCCAACACATTTTTATGGCTAAGCTAGCATAAAAAATAGAACGTTGCGGTAGGACCAGAATACCATAGCTATTGTCACATATTGGCTGACAACATCTTGAAAAATCGTTGCATTAGGCCATTTATGGCGTAGTATAAACATTACAACTTATTCTGACGCAGAATGGGCTACAGTGTACAGACATAGATGATAGAAAATCAATTTCTGCTTATTGCATTTATATAGGAGAAAGTCTTATTTCTTGGTGCTCTAAAAAGCAAACAACCATCTCGAGGTCAAACAAGAAGCGGAATATAGGACTGTTGCTAGTACTACAGTTGAAATTTTATGACTACAATCATTATTAAAGGAGCTAAAACGATCATCTAACAGAAATCCTATAATTTGGTGTGACAATTTGAGCACAATCTACATGAACGCAAATCCTATTCAGCAAAATCGAACCAAACACATAGAAATCGATATCTATTTTATTCGAGAGCAAATTCAAAAGAAAAATTTACAAGTGAATCATATTCCAGCTTACTATCAGAGGGCCGACATGCTTACAAAATCACTTTCAGCTAAAAATTTCCACAGACTCAAAGATGCACTTGGAATCAAAGAGTTACAAACAAATACGAAGTTAAAGATGGAACTTTCATATGTGGATCTTACCTGTATCTTCACTAGTATGACGAAGGATTGAAATTGCTTACACTTTACCGACGGCAGTCCACGAAATGACAAATTAGGGTTGCAAACCCTAACCCTAATTTGAGAGGCGGTAATAAAAGGAAAGAAAGAATAATGGGAAAACAACATTCACATGCCCATTATGACAAAAGAATGGTCACATGCCCATTATAATAAAGCAACGGTCACATACCCATTATTCAAGCCTATTTACATTTATTTCTTGTATCATAAATAGAGGACTCCTCTATACAATTTGTATCATCTTGTATAACAATTGTTCAATAATAAACTGTTGTTTTCATCTTAATTCTTCTTTTCAATCATTTAAGGCTAGTGTTAAAGCATGCACAATTATAATCAAGTTTTGTCTTCTTGGCGATTCTCAATGCTCAACAACTTTTACTTACTCGTGAGAAGGAACGATCTTGTTGCATCCATGAGATTTGAAACTAGACTTTCGGCTTGTGAGATTTCTTTTTGAGGTTTATTTCAACCAGTGATCCAATCGCTCCTGTAAGATAGGGCGTATTGATGTTTGAATTTACATTTTGTTTAACTCTTTATGTGTTAATGTTATTTTCTTCTCGCCTTTGTAGGGTTGCGCAGCCAAAATTTGGCATGTTGATATTGATTATGTGTAGGCTGTTATGGTAATTACGAAATTTGTTTCAGTAGGATATAACGAATGAAGAATAAATGTAGTACAACAACAATAAAAAGTCAGCTAATATAAAATCCACACATCTCTGAGATCATTTAAAAGATTTTTAATCGAATTATAATAGATGTAAAGAAATGTAAATTGTTTTATTACTTGATAATTAGCTATAGCAGCTTGTACATTATTATATATACAGCGGAAATGATACAGGGCTTTAAAGATAAACATATTATGACATTGGGCTTTATATTGAGACGTTGGGCTGAAGCCCATTTACTTAATATAAGGTGAACGGGGTACCAGTGTTAAGCTAAAACACTTAATACACCCCCCCGGCAAACCCTAGAATTGGAGCTAGGGTTTGGTGACAAAAAATGGCAGTCGGAATCATCTTCATCCCTTGATTTCTCTGATGAATCTCCTTCAATTTGTTTATGCTCTTTTATTCTCCACTCTTTACTCCTTGAACTATTCTTTCTGGCCTCCGTTATTAGTAAATGAGTGATTGCTTTGGCCATTTTGGAGCTGTACTGGTGATGATTGCTAGTCGTAGATGGAGCAACTTCAGATCTCTGGGAAGTATTGTTTTTTATTGTAGATAATTTCGTTTCTATCCTCATATTTATGATCTTTTGACTTTCGTTTGCAGGAGCTTTTAGATTGTTCCGGGGTTGAGTGCTAATGACTTCATCTAAGCCAAGCTTGCTTCGCAGTTGCTCAAATCTGGATCTTGAGAGGGGTTTGGTCAGGATATCTGCTGTCTGGCAAGTTGAAGGTACATGGTTCACCACAAGTTTCTCTTTCTCAACTAATTCTCGAACGAAATATATGTCAAGTTCTAGGTGTTTGGTTCTAGAGTGTAATACAGGATTAGCTGTTAGTGCAATAGCACTCATATTGTCGCACCATATAGTTGCTTTAGCATTAGTGTTGATTCTGATTTCACTAAGTAAGGATTGAATCCACATTATCTCTGTTGTAGTACTAGCAATGCTTATGTACTCAGCCTCTGTGCTTGACCTTGACATAGTGTTTTGCTTTTTTGCACACCATGATATAGGATTTTTACCCAAAAATATGCAGTATCCACTGGTTGATTTTCTATCATCATAGTCATTTGCCCAATCTGTATCTGCATATGCATTGATATTTAAATTTGTGCTTGGCTTTAGGATAAGACCTTGATTGATTGTGCCTTTTAAATATCATAGAATTCTCTTAACAGCTTGCCAGTGATCACTTACGGGTCTTTGCGTGAATTGACTGGCTTTGTTCACACTATATGAGATGTCTGGCCTGATTATAGTCACAAATTGCAAAGCCCCAATAACACTTCTGTACATCTTCTCATTGCAAGTAGGCTCACCCATGTCTTTGCTTAGATGTAAATTTGTTGTCATGGGTGTAGGTAAGGATTTAGCACCATGTAACGACCCAGGAAATCTGAACCAATTTAAAATTTTTAAATTGGCTAAAATAGTGGATTTCAAATATTTAAAATAAATATTTTAAATAATAGCAATGAAAAGTGAGTTTGAATCGACGTTTGAAAACGAATATAATTAATTCTAATTATAAACAAGGCCTGAAAAGGCACTGCAGTTTCAAAAATTGAATTCAAACTTTGTCGGACTGTACCGGGTGCAAAACAAAACGGATTTGAGTGAAACCAAAATATTTAAATCTGTTAGTGAATACCTTTCTAACGAATATGAAAAATCGAAGTTTCATAGCGGAAAGCAAAAGTTATGGCCAAATGAATTTTCAGAAAGGTCGCTATGGAATTTATATAGCCCGTGAAATTGGCCATTTTGCATACGACATCGGAATTCGACGAAACCACTTTTGTTGGATCCGGGATGTGAATTTATTGCTAGGTTGCAAATTTCATAATTTTTGAAGCTAGTATGTGAGCGTGGCAAAGGAAAATGTGTTTTGGTCAATTACAGTTAAATTGGATTGACCAGAAATGGGCCTTTTTGCAAACGGTCTCAGAATTCGATGAAACTAGTTTTGTTGGGACCGTATCGTCAAAACATGGCTAGATTTATTTTTCTGGAATTTTTCGAATCAGTTTGTGGCCCTGGCAAATTGAAATGTACGTTCAAATCAAATATTGAATGTTATATATTTTAATTTGAAGGAAAACTGACTGAAACAGTCGAATGGGCCTACGAAACATATACCATTGTGTTCGGAATGGGGGTAAAACGCTAGGGACGACAGTCGTTGGGTTTAGATTGGTGGTCGTGCCAGGAAACCCCTTTAAAACCCACCGGCCAATCATAATTTTTATAAAAAAAAGGAAATTCTCTCTCCTCCCCCCCGATAAACGACGGAAGTGGCTCGAAACTTCCCGAGCATTTTGCCACCGCCTCGTCGATCTTCATCCCCACCTCCAGTTGTGTTTTTTGTTCGCCTCCCTCCCCTCTTCAAATCTATACCACCTTCGCCCCTTCTCAATTCGTGTACGTCGAGATCCAGGGCCAGGAAGTCGCGTCGTTCCCTTCGCCGCCGCACCCGATTCCGACCACCGGAGTCCACCGCGCCACCATCGTTGGGTGCGCCTCTCTCCCCTCTACAGCGTGGCAGTGGCTGATTGACGCAACACCTCACGGATCGAGCGAAAGTTTAAAACCTAGTTTCGAAGATTTAAAGCAGGTAACGGGTTTGAACTTCTGAACTAATTTCCACAGTTTAAAACCATTGCAAACTTTGAAAAATCATATCTTTTTCGTGTGTTGATGAAATTCAGTGAAACAAGATACAGTGGACTCGTGTGGACGTCTTCTACCTTCTAGAAGAGACCGCATATTTTTCTGAGCCTTCTGCTATTTTTAGTGGAGTGGAACCCAATGTGAGATTTCTAATTTATAAACGATATGGAAAACGACGACGTATAAATTATATAGTCGATGTATGAGTTATATAAGCGTTGTACACCTCATGTATAAGCATTGTATAAGTCGTACGTTCGATGTATAAGTTGTATATGCGTTGTAAAAATTATATATGTGTTGAAACAGAAGTGAATTGCTATATATATGTATATATATATATATATATATATATATATACGCCCCTCGTCCACAAACCATGGACGATATTTATTGGTTGTGATTGATGTGAAAATTGATTGATAGCGAATGGTTGATTGGGATTGTTTGTGGTTGATATTGATTGATTGTGGTTGAAAAATACCCATTTGTGGTTGAGAAATATTTGGTTGAAACCACATAGGATTAGTTTGTGGAAATGAAATAAATATATACATGCCGTCTGCGTGCGAACTAGATGCATGATTCCTCATTGTCAAAAACCGCGAGGTTTTAAGGTAGAGCGAGGAGCCATACTAGGGACGGTCCCGGTTTTAACTACCCTACCGGTATGCTGCCGAAATTTTGAATAATATTTATGTGTTTGAATTATTTTCATGTGTTGAGTCGATATTCATTCGTCGGATTGAAATTCATGTGTTGAATGGTGTTTGTGTTTTGAATATAAAAATCACCTTTTTATCATCTATATGAACTATATAAAATAGTCGAGTTTTGAAATAAATTGTTTTATATTAAAAATCCCATTTTTATCACCAATATGAACTATATAAAATAATCTGGTTTTGAAATAAATCGTTTTACATTAAAAATCACATTTTTATTATATAAATGAATTGTTAAAAATAGTGAAGTGTTGAAATAGAAGACAGTTAGATAAAAATATCATTTTTATCAAATGTATGAAAAGAATATGGTTTTGAAATCGAAGAATCGATATATATATATATATATATATATATATTTAAATAGAATTGAAATATATCAAAAAACGACGCTGCAGTTCGTATTTTGGAACTGTGATTTCAAACGATTAGTACGGGAGATCCAACCATCGGATTTTCCTGAAATCGCAATCGTTGAGTTCGCTTTGGAAAAATCTTTCCAACGGCACCAACTTTGTAAAAATCCAACGGTTGGATTGTCTGGAATGTTTAATTCAAATCTGAAGAAAAACAGTGCCAGAATCGAGTATATTTATATATATATATAAATATAATTATATTTAATCGAATAACGACGCTGCAGTTCGTATTTTGAAATCGAAACTTTAAACGGTTATACCGGGAGATTCGACCGTCGGATTTTCTCGAAACTAGAACCATTGGATTCGTTTTGAAAAGATCTTTTCAATGATGTAAATTTTGTGAAGATCCAACGGTTAGATTTTCAGATATGTGTAAATCAAATCTGAAGAAAAACAGCGCCACAGCCGTGTTATGGCCCGAAGCGTCGTTTTGAATAAATTGGCTATTTTAAAATAAATAAAAATAGCGATAAATCGTTATAAAATATTATAAACGATATGGATGTGAAATTTAGAAATTAACTGAAGGTTGGCTAAATCGTTCTCTTACTGATTGACGGTTAGTGACTAATGAATTGAAATGATGCGTGTGTATGTTAGTGTTGCACTTGTTTATTATATACGCGAGTTGTTCAGAAAGATCGGGTTTATCCCATTCTGAATAACTGAATCGACGATAAGAAATCGAAGATGAAGACGGTGGTCGAAGACCGGAGATCTTCACCTCGTTTGGATGGTAACCGAGGTCCTGATTGGGAGGCATCCCGAAATATGGATAATGAGTGGTGATCGTCCAGACGTACGTGGTGGTCGATGGGTTTGCGAGGTATATAGTGCCTCCGGTTTCGTTCAGACCCAGAACGGACTTGTAAATGGACTGTGTGTCTGACATTGGATTTTATTCTGTGCAGATTGATCTCTATTAAATATACATCTGTTTGGCGGCGGACAATTTATTCTTTTGCTTAACGCCCTTCTCTGAAACGCACGAGCTCAGAGGTTGTATATCGATGGACATCAGTCGCATGGCATGAATTGCTAGTGTGGCATGCCTAAGTGGCAAATGATCAGGGCTTCTGTTGAAAAGCAAAGTCATGTGGTGATGATCAAAGCACCGCCTGTGTGGCGTAGCTTTGTGTATAACGTGAATTCGCGAGCCTCACATCCCGGTATGAACCAGAAACGGGAGAAGGACCTAAGGGAGGGCATGCATTTCTTCCTAGCTAGAAGTGACGTCAGTGGTTTTACACGCCCTGACGAGTTTGACTTATGTGGTTGTTGCTGTTGCGAGGTGCCTCGGTTAGATCGGACGATCCGGGTCCGATGGAGTCATTCGTTGGCTCACTTACGCCCCAAAGGGCGGAGAAACGCATTGTTCAGGCATTTTAATCCACATTGGTGGACCGGCCCTGACGATCCAAGGGTCACTCGAGCTCTGATCCTGAGACTCGGGCTAGGCAGTCTCGAAGTCGGTTAGGACTATCTTTTGCCTTGGTTCATGACGGAAATCCAATTTCCAAATACGTGACAGTGCGGTTTTGATTGTATATATATATATATGTATATGGCGACATGATATATGGTACCCATGCCATCTATGATTGATAGTTATGATTGAAATCGTTTTTGAAACCTATAAACACTAGTAATAATATCAAATGCTTTTGTTTTATTCGTATCAAGCATATTTTGGCCATTATAAGGTAAAACTCTATCCTCCGGTTTGCGTTGCATTGTGTGATGGGAACTGAGTCTTATAATGGGTTCATTTTTATAAAAAGCATTGCGATGTTTAAAAGAAAGATTTGTTTTTAAAGCACTGGCAATCCAATGGAGTAAACCCGTTCCACGAAAGTGGCATGGTCCTGTGATTAGCCATATTTTGAATGTGTTGAGTAGATTTCTCATACCAGTCCCATGACTGACTCGTAGTTTGTTTCACTTTCAAACTCGGGTGCCCCTTTTTCTACACGGACAGCCTTGTATTCAGGTTTAGCTGGTTCTTTCTGGATAGATGGAGCTGAAGATGGATTCTATTATTTATCTCTTTTTATGCTGTTCAGCTCCTATTGTACATATTTTGTTTGTTTCCGCTGTAGACATTTATATATAGCTGAACTGTATTTGTACTAAGTATGATCCTGTATACTGTGTAACTCTGATGATTACGTTTATCCAGTGTATTCTATTGTACATTATCTGGTGTATTTATTAAATTATGTTCTGCTATTATCTGTTTTTGAGTTATATTCCAAGGATTACCCTTGCCGCCGTCAATACGGGGTTTGGGGTCGTCTCACACCATCCATTTTAGCTCTAACTAGAATTCCAGATATGAATTTTCTTTGGCATAATTGAAGTTCATTTTCACTTGTTCTGTGGAGTTCAATTCCCAAGAAGTATGATAGGTCACCTAGATCTTTTACAGAGAATTTATTATTTAGTTGACTTGTGATGTTCCTGATTTCTGTTATGCTGCTACCTGTGATTATAAAGTCATCTACATAGATTAGGACATAGGTGACTGCATCAGTTGTGAATTTTGTGAACAATGAATTGTCAGATTTTGTAGATGTGTATCCTAGACTTGATAGAGTTGTCTTCACTTTATTGAACCACACTCTAGGAGCCTGATTTAGACCATATATAGCTTTGTTTAACTTGCACACCATTCCTTTGCTTGTTGTTTCATCAAGTCCTTATGGTAATTCCATGTATACTTCTTCCTGCAATTCACCATTCAAAAAGGCATTATTGACATCAATTTGTTTGACGATCCAATTTCTATACAAGGCTATGGTTAATATTATTCTTATTGTGGTTGGCTTCACAACAGGTGAGAATGTTTCATTGAAATCAATTTCACACTGTTGTGAATAGCCTTTTACCACTAATCTGGCCTTGTATTTAGAAATTGTACCATCTGCATTCCTTTTTATCCTATATGTCCATTTACACCCAATTATATTCTTGTGTTTGGGTGGTTAAACTAGGTTCCAGGTTTGCTTATTGTTCAAAGCATCTAGTTCCTCCTTCATTGCAGCTTTTCACTTATCATTTTTCACTGCCTGATGATAAGTGGATGGCTCAATGTTATTGAATTCAGCACAGTAAGTTTTTGGTTTAAAGATACCACTTTTAGTTCTAGTAATCATATGATGCTTGTTGCAAGCTTGAGTAACTTCCCTGTTTTCATCAGTTTGAGTGTTTTCTTCATTACTGTCTTCATCATTGCTTGTGTTCTGATGCTAGGAATTAGCCTCATTTCCATCATTATTGCTTTGATTACTTTCAGTGTTAGCTCTGCTTTGACTGTCTTCTATACTGACTGTTGGGTTGTGTGATGACCTGGTAGTTTGTTGACCTTATGTGTGTGTGTGTCATGTTGTCCCTTGTTTGTGGAACATTGTCAACCTCATTTATAGTTTCAGGAATAGATGGAATGGAGACTCTTGGATTGTATATTTTCTTTGTTGTTTTAAGAGAGTCACTTTTAAAAGGAAATATACTTTCATTGAATATGACATGTCTGGATACATACAGTTTGCCATTATTGCTTAAACACTTGTAGCCTTTGTGATTAGGAGAGTAACCCAGAAATGTACATGGTATAGACCTAAAGTCAAGTTTGTGCTTATTGAAGGGTCTTATGTGAGGAAAACACAAACATCCAAATATTTTGATATCATTATAGTTGGGTTTAACCTTGTTTAGCATTTCATAAGGACATTTTAGATTCAGTACCTTTGTAGGCAATCTATTTATTAAGTGCATTGCGGTAGCAAATGCATCAGGCCAGAATTTCAATGGCAATGATGCATGTGCCAGCAATGTCAACCCAGTTTCTACAATGTGTCTGTGCTTTCGTTCAATGAGACCATTTTGTTCAGAAGTATGAGGGCAGGTTAACCTGTGTATTATACCCTTTT
The DNA here is from genome assembly GCA_030737875.1 of Allium sativum. Classification (NCBI taxonomy): domain Eukaryota; kingdom Viridiplantae; phylum Streptophyta; class Magnoliopsida; order Asparagales; family Amaryllidaceae; genus Allium; species Allium sativum. Next base: position 225,901,081 of record CM060919.1, on the reverse strand, counting down.
TATTGAAAAACTGCTTTAAGGGTAAAAACTCCTTACCACCATCACTTTGAAGAATCTTGACTTTATGACCTAACTGATTTTCAACATTAGCAATGAACTTCATCACTGTATTGCAAGTATCAGGTTTAGATTTTAAAAAATAAATCCATACATATCTTGAACATGCATCTATGAATGAGATGTAGTAGCTGAAACCATAGTCAGTGTTGACTGGTGCTGGACCCCATAGGTCAACAGCAACTAATTCTAAAGGATTTTGATAATTAGTTTCAGAGTTTGAAAATGGTAGTTTGTGACTTTTTCCCATTTGACAATATGTACATATGTAATTGTCTGGAATATCAATAGAAATGTCACTAGTATTTAAAATTTCTTTCATAACTCTGAGACTTGGATGTCCAAACTTAAGATTCAACATATCAAATTTAGTACAGTCATTGTGTTTGTCTAACTCTGTTATATTATAGACATTTTTCTTTAATTCACTATTTCTTGTACTTTCAGAGTCAAACTTGTACAATCCATTTTGTGGGTTACCATACAATAAAATATGTTTAGTTAGCAAGTCCCTAACTACACAGTGGTTTGGATAGAATTCAAAAGACACTTGATTGTCTTTTGCACACTGTGACACACTAATTAGATTTTTCCTTATGTTTGGTGCACATAGTAAATTATTTAGGTGAAGTAGTTTTGCACCTTTGATACTAGCATGTCCAGTGTGAGAGATTAGAATAGAATTACCATTGCCCATAACTAGAGACTTTTTACCTTTGTATTCAAGATTACCAAGGTTGAGATTGTTTAGATTGTTGGTAACATGATGAGTTGCACTAGAATCTGGGTACCATGCTTCATCTTGAATATCTTCAATGCTGGCAGCATTTGATGTTGATTCTTGACTGCCTTTGTTTTCTGACTGACTGTTAACCAAATTTGCATTTGGATTATTGTTCCTGTTATTATTATTGCCTTGCTGATTGATATTAAAGTTGTTATCGAATCTGAAGTAGCATATATTGGCTGTGTGTCCAAATTTGTCGCAAATTTGACACTTTGGTCAGTTGTTGGGATTCCATCTACCAGCTCTACCTCTTCCACGATTTGATTGACCCCCTCTTTGGTAAGTATTTTGATTTCTTTGGTTACCTTGCTGAATCTTGCCTTTTCCTGTAGTAGTGTAATTGACATTAAAGTCAGATCCCTGATCTTTCTTTTGTAAAAACCTTCCTTCATGAGCAAGAAGCATGTTGTAAACACTCTGTAGTGAAGGGGTAGGTTCAATTGATGTTATGAAGGCTATTACTGATTCATATTCATCTTCCAACCCTCCTACAATATAAAGAATTTGCTCTTTTTCTTCAATTTTGTTACCAGTGCATGCAAGTTGATCACACAGGTTTTTAATCTTCATTAGATACTCATTCATGTTAGAGTTTTCTTTCTTTATACTTTGAAGTTGTTTCTTGAAATGTAACACCCTTGCAGCAGATTGACTTGTAAAAGATCTCTCTAATGCAGTCCACACCTCATGAGCAGTCTTTGTACCTATTAACTGTGGCATTAGAGTTGCACTCACAGATGACATTAGCCATGCACTGATTAGGTTATCTTGCCTTTGATAAACTATAAATTCTTGATTGAGAACAAGACTGTTATTGCTGTCTCTTACATATTTTGCTGGAACTGGCTTAGTTCCATAGATGAATTCTTTGAGACCATAACCTTTTGCAGCTGTTTCAATTTGCAGTTTCCATAGGAGACAGTTGGATTCATCGAGTTGAATTGAGATTATTTGACTTTGGGGCTTTACGATGGATTTGATGAGATCTTCTGTACTTTCTGCACTTGTCTGATTTGATCTTGCTGATGATCTTGGCGTAGTTGGAGGATCTGTTTCCACCATGATTGCAGAAAACAGAGAGAGGCTTCAGTATCACAAAAACATGTAAGTTTTTATGAACTTCAGGTTCTTGAATTGAAGAATTTGAGTGATTTCTTCAATTGAATTTGGAGAAATGCAACTGGAAGTTGGTGTTAAAAAAAACACTTCTGATATGACTGATTACGATCTTGGATGGCTTTCAATGTGATTTTGTCAATTGAAAGCAACCAGATTGATAAGATGATGTCAACAGGCTTCCTTGAATGGTTTTTGAATTCAGTGGATGGTTTCTTCAGATTCTTCGATCGAATTTGAGGCTTCAGTACTGATTTACCACCAAGCTGTAATGAAGAACAGATGCAGCCACGTAATAGATGGCGAGACACTGTTTTGCTTTACAGCCTCAACTCTCAAAGGAAATGATTTAAAGAATCTTGGATGAGAGGGTCCAGATGATGATAATATGCTGATGGACAATCTATCTTTTAGATATATTTTTGGAGATTTGATCGAGTTCTTGATTGTTGTTAGCAAGAAGGCTCTGATACCATAATCGAATTATAACAGATGCAAAGAAATGTAAATTGTTTTATTACTTGATAATTAGCTATAGCAGCTTGTACATGATTACATATACAGCGGAAATGGTACAGGGCTTTAAAGATAAACGTATTATGACATTGGGCTTTATATTGAGACGTTGGGCTGAAGCCCATTTACTTAAGATAAGGTGAACGGGGTACCAGTGTTAAGCTAAACACTTAATAATTTTCGAAGAATGATGGCTAAATCTTAAAATTTGACATGAGTAGTCGGTTAAATTATTTAGGCCAATGTACTCGTCAGTAAGAATGGGCATCAGAACATTCACATATTTGCTACCAAGGGACTTCGTTTTCATGGATAAGTCATTGAAAAAGAAAAGTAATGAATGAAATAACTATGCCCCTGCACAATAACGTCATAATATACTTACCTTTCCAATTTAAGTAGGATAGAAGCAAATTAAAGGCTACGAGAATTTTTTCTTAACTGTGGAATTTAGACAGAAAAATAGTAGGAAGAAAAATACAAACACAAATATATAACATCAAGTAGCAAAGAAAAATGTGTTCTTTAAAGGATTCACAAGCGTTAGCTATTGATTATCTTATTATGAATGCATCCTGTTCAGATAAAGTAATAAAGCTGCAGATGCCTTAAGATGTCCTGTTCATAAAACAACACGTGGGTGATTATACAATAAGGATCAAAATCATGTAGATTATATATACAATAAGTGTAATTTCAATTTCAAAGCTTTAATTTGAGAACAACACGTCAGTTAAAGATACGTTTAAAACATGTAACTTGCTACTAAATATATGTGAGAGAACAAGAAGAAAAGACCAATCTAAAATTGTTATATTGGCTACTAAAAAGTCATGAAAAATTATACAACATTTGTAGATGGTTTCCAAAACTTCTAAATAGTCCAATAAAAAACAATACTAGTTCATCAAATATTGTTGTTCATCAGTGTCAAATTAGAAGAACTAAAAATGGGGCAGTGACTTATGAAGCTGCAAAACTACAGGCAACAAAACCTTCAGTTTGATCAAAAACTACAACGCCCAACTGCAAAATCAATTCTGGTCATCCAACTCCAATATTTACTGAAGGGTATGAAGCCCTAATCTTGCGTTTAAAAAGATCACGAACATACTCATGCAATAGTCCATCCTCCTTCATGAATTTGGTTTTAGCGATGAGGTTAAGTAAATCTAGTAAAGTTAATTTTATTCTATTCGTCGACGGTAAGTAATTTGCTTTAAATATTCTTTGACTTCACTCATGCCATATATTCCACACTGTAGCGGTGAGTAAAACTGCTTTCAAGTCTTTAATATGGCTTCTATTTGTTGCAGACTTGCAGTTGCATCTGTAAGTAACAACTCCTATATATCTTTTGTGGTATTGTTAAAACGGAGATTGAAGTTTGTCACCAACTGATCTCATATGTTAGTTCAATACTCAAAATTGAAAAACAAGTGATAAGTGTGCAAAGTATGGAGTTACATTTTAGGTGCTCAGCAAGAGCTCCAAACCCTTTTACACCAAATATATTTATCTCCTCCATTTTTGATCGAGTCCCAAGCAGATTTTTTTTAGAAACTCTCTTTGTTAGGTACCCATGCACACCTTTGGGCAGATCAACTTCATTAAATTTCCATTCATTGTTTTGAATTAATTTGTCCACCATGTGGGCTTTCATGTACCCGGGTTGTATGTACGTCTGACCCATAATATTGGCAAGTGATTCACCCCCAATCGATGGATCGAACCAGAGACTTGTATCTCTACTGCTCACAATTTGTCTTTGTATAACCATTTTCCTAGTGTCTCTTTTTGTTAGCAGTAACTTCCATGTGAACGGTACATTATTGTCTATGGTCACTGTCCAAAAGTTCTTATAAATTTTTTATTTCTGCAAGGATAGATAGTCACTGCCCCATTAGGCTGTTCAATTTTTTTAGAAAAAAAATCCAATATCTTTCCATTTCATCTTATGAAATTTTTATCTATGCAGACAGGCTTATGTATTTGTGTTTCCATTTCAATTATTCAGATGCAGAATGGGCTTACATAGATGATAGAAAATCAATTTCTGATTATTGCATTTATATAGGAGTGTTGGAAATGTTTTACAAACATTAAGTGAATTTTTTAAAAAAATCTTGAATAAGTGTAAGAATGGCTCCTATATGGGAATAGTCCCACATCATGGGATTATATAGAAGAGGCAAGCTTTTATACTTGTTTCTAAGAAATCATGTTGGGGCCTTGGGCTCCCAATACATGCATTGTTGTGAGGAGGGAGACCATGCATCATATGACCACCACACACGCGCGCGCGACCGACCGACTCGACTCGACCCGGCCCGGTTCGGGCTTGGTGGTGTAGGCACTTATATTTTTGGACCATAAAACTTAGTTGTTTTCGAACCGTTTTTTTTTATGGAAAATTTATTTTGCGCACCGATATTTATTCTGCAACGGAAAAGTTTTGCAACGGTAAAATATTAATTCCCCCCGAAATTTTAGCAGATCCGATATTTTCTCCCTAAACCTAATTCTCGTTCTATATATACTATTTTATCTGAGACGAGAAAAACACCGAATTATATATTCTCTTCTCCTCAGCCGCCATTAAAACTTCTAAGAAATTTCGAGCAGTATTTTTCCCGAAAGTGCAAATCTGCACTGATTTGTCTGTGCAAGCAAATCAGTTACTATTTTAGAGGCTGTTTTATCCTAGAGGCGGCGGCGAAGGAACGAATTGGTTTGCACCTCTGACCAAATCGCCGAATCGTCTTCAAGAAAGCGACCTAGTCCGCGACTCAGCCATTGTTTTCCAACAATTTGAAGACGAACTGAAACAATGGCCTCGAACTCAACCATAGACGATTCTGCTCCTCCCTCTGCTTTTCACGGCCCTCTGGTGACTGCTGCTCCTTTCAAGTTCGAAGGTTTGCATTTCAAGCGCTGGCGTCAGAAAATGGAGTTCTTCCTCACGATCAGGAAGGTGGTGGCTGCTCTGACTGCTGAAAAACCGTAGCTACCAGACAAGCCTGACGAGACTGATGCAGCAAAGATGGCATCATGGACTGAACAGTCAAAGCAATTGCAGACCTGGACTGAACAGGATTACTTATGCAAGAATTTCATACTGAATGGACTGAGCGATGATCTGTATGATTATTATAACTCAGATGAAAAGACAGCAAATGAGATCTGGGAAGCACTAAAGAAGAAATATGACACAGAGGAGGCAGGGGCAAAGAAATACGCTGTAAGTCGCTACCTAAAGTATCAGATGACTGATGATAGATCGGTAGAGATGCAGTCTCATGAGCTTCAGAAAATAGCTCATGAGATCATCTCCGAAGGTATGGTCTTGGACGAACAATTTCAAATTGCTGTTATCATTGATAAATTACCCCCTAGCTGGAAAGATTTTAAGAATGTCTTGCGACATAAGACTAAGGAATTTTCCTTAGAAAGCTTGATTACACGCCTCCGTATTGAGGAGGAGGCACGCAAACAGGACCAGAAAGAAGAGGTGCTGATTGTGAATAACAACAGTACTAAGAAGACCACTCCCGCTGTTCTGAAACCAAATCAGAAATCTTTTAAGAATCAGAACAGGCGCAACAAACAGAATGGGAATCCGCAAGGAAACCCAAAAGGACAGCAGAAACCAGCCCAAAAGAATGACTCTGGACAGTTGTTTCTTTGTTACAACTGTGGAAAACCAGGGCATATGGCACGAAAGTGCCGGAACAGGCCAAGCTCTGCACCGCAGGCTAACCTGACTGAGGAGCCTCTTACGGCTATGGTTACTGAGATTCACCTTGTTGGTGGATCAGAGGGTTGGTGGGTAGACACTGGTGCTTCTCGCCATGTCTGCTATGATCGTGGCATGTTCTCTACATACACGGCTGCTGAAAATCAGAAAGTGCTGTTGGGAGACTCTCACACCACTACAGTCGCGGGGATTGGAAATGTGGAACTCAAGTTCACCTCTGGAAAAACTGTAATTCTGAAAGATGTTATGCACACTCCAGAGATAAGAAAGAATCTGGTCTCTGGCTTCCTCCTTAATAAGGCTGGTTTCACTCAAGTTATTGGGGCTGATCTGTACACTCTTACTTATAAGGGAACTTTTGTGGGAAAGGGTTATGCTTGTGAGGGTATGTTTAAACTGAATGTTGAATCTAATAAAGTGACTTCTTCTGCTTATATGATTTGTGATTTTAATATTTGGCACTCTAGATTGTGTCATGTTAATAAACGAATAATTCAAAACATGAGCACCCTAGATATGATTCCTAAAATGATAGAATCTGAATCTGATAAATGTGAATTCTGTACACAAGCAAAAATAACAAAGAAACCTCACAAATCTGTTGATAGAGTTTCTGAACCCTTAGACTTGATTCATTCTGACATATGTGAACTTGATGGCACTTTTACTAGACAGGGACATCGTTATTTTATCACTTTTATTGATGACTGCTCTGATTTCACATATGTATATCTTATGAAAAATAAAAGTGATGCTTTTGACATGTTTAAAACATTCAAAACTGAGATTGAGAATCAAGCAAATAGAAAAATTAAGAGACTTCGTAGTGATAGAGGAACAGAATATGAATCTAATTCTATTCTGGATTTCTATAAACAACATGGTATAGTACATGAGAGAACTGCACCCTACTCACCTGAAATGAACGGTAAAGCAGAAAGGAAAAATAGGACCTTTACCGAGCTAATAGTTGCCATATTATTAAATTCTGGTGCAGCAAAACATTGGTGGGGGGATATTTTATTGACTGTATGCTACGTTCTGAATAGAATCCCTAAATCTAAGAATAAAATTTCACCTTATGAAATTTTAAAGAATCATAAACCCAATGTCTCATACTTTAGAACTTGGGGTTGTTTAGCATATGTTCGCATTCCAGACCCTAAGAGAATAAAATTGGCAAGTAGAGCATATGAATGTACATTTATAGGCTATGCTATTAATAGCAAAGCATATAGATTTTATGACCTTAATGCACATAATATAATTGAATCAAATGATGCCGATTTTTATGAAACTAAATTTCCTTTCAAATTAAGGAATAGTGGGGGCACTTCAAATATGCATATTAGAACAGAACTTAATGAAAATTCTGAAGCTGAACCTAGAAGAAGTAAAAGAGCAAGAACCATAAAAGACTTTGGTTCAGATTTTTGTGCTTTTACTATTGAGGAGGATCCTATAAACCTCCAAGAAGCCTTATCTTCTTTAGATGCCGATTTCTGGCAAGAGGCTATAAACGATGAGATGGATTCTTTAGAATCCAACAAGACTTGGCACTTGGTAGATTTACCCCCTGGTTGTAAGTCTATAGGCTGTAAATGGGTACTTAAGAAGAAATTAAAACCTGATGGCACTATAGATAAATATAAAGCACGACTAGTAGCTAAAGGTTTTAAACAAAAGGAAAATATAGACTTCTTTGACACTTTTTCGCCTGTAACTAGAATAACATCCATTCGGGTATTAATCTCACTTGCTTCCATTCATAATTTACTTATACACCAAATGGATGTTAAAACTGCTTTTTTGAACGGTGAATTAGACGAAGAAATTTATATGGACCAGCCTGAAGGATTTGTAGTACATGGTCAAGAACATAAAGTATGTAAATTGGATAAATCATTATATGGTTTAAAACAAGCACCTAAACAATGGCATGAAAAATTTGATAACTTAATCATTTCAAATGGTTTTAAAGTTAATGAAAGTGACAAATGCATTTATTACAAGTCTGAGAATAACATTTGCACTATTATATGCCTTTATGTAGATGACCTACTCATTTTCGGGTCAAATATTCATGCCATAAACTCAGTCAAATCCTTATTAAGTGTCAATTTTGATATGAAAGATCTAGGTGAAGCGAGTGTAATCCTTGGTATTAAGATTACTAGGTCAGAAAAGGGAATTTCTTTAGATCAATCTCATTACATTGAGAAGATACTAAAGAAATATAATTACTTTGACTGTAAACCTGCAAGTACACCATATGATCACAGTGTAAAGTTATTTAAGAACACTGGTGAAGGTGTAAGACAGTCTGATTATGCGAGCATCATTGGCAGCCTTCGGTATGCCACTGATTGTACTAGACCCGACATTGCCTATGTCGTGGGATTATTGTGCAGGTTTACCAGTAGACCTAGTATAGAGCACTGGCAAGCTATTGAAAGGGTAATGAGATACCTTAAACGAACCATGAACCTTGGATTACATTATGAAAGGTTTCCAGCTGTACTTGAGGGATATTCCGATGCAGACTGGAATACCTTATCTGATGATTCTAAAGCGACCAGTGGCTATATATTTAGTATCGCTGGAGGAGCTGTTTCTTGGAAATCCAAGAAACAGACTATTTTGGCTCAGTCTACTATGGAGTCTGAGATGATAGCACTAGCTACAGCTAGTGAAGAAGCAGAGTACTTGAGAAATCTGCTAGCTGAGATTCCCTTATGGGAAAAACCGATACCAGCAGTGCTGATACATTGCGATAGTACCGCGGCTATTGCAAAAGTTCAGAACCGTTACTACAACGGTAAGAGACGACAAATACGTCGTAAACACAGCACTGTTAGAGAACTACTTTCCACAGGTACCGTTAGAGTGGATTACGTACGTAGTGAAGAAAATTTGGCAGATCCTTTGACGAAAGGACTGTCCAGAGAGAAAGTCCATAACTCTTCTAAAAGAATGGGACTATTGCCCTTAGATTGTTGAGTCACGCACAATGGTAACCCGACCTAAATGACTGGAGATCCCAAGAACTAGGTTCAATGGGTAATAACAAGTTGTGTAGTGATATGAGTTGAACATGCTATTTAATAAACCAAGAAGCATGTATTCCTGAAGTGATTAGAGGATGAGTTAATAGAAACTCTTAATGAGATCTATACTCTATTTGGAGTGGAGTACCTACCTTCAGGAGTGCTCTTGATATACTCACCTTTGTGAATGTGGAAATGTGGCCGTTTCCTATGGAGTTTGGGCAAAACTTCTAGAGCATTCACTAAACTGGGATAGACGTGCAGGGCCATAAATGCACGGGCTTATCTGATTGCACTATAGAAAAGGTTGTGTGTGGTTTGATGTCAGGAATAGAGTTCAAGACTACGTGTCACTCTAGTAAAAACTGAATCTTACTCACTATGCAAAGGTTCAAGTCCTTGGACACCTTTGTTTATGCACAATCTTATGTTTTTAAGAAACTGCTCGAAAATATTTTTAAAAAAATTCAAGTGGGGGATTGTTGGAAATGTTTTACAAACATTAAGTGAATTTTTTAAAAAAATCTTGAATAAGTGTAAGAATGGCTCCTATATGGGAATAGTCCCACATCATGGGATTATATAGAAGAGGCAAGCTTTTATACTTGTTTCTAAGAAATCATGTTGGGGCCTTGGGCTCCCAATACATGCATTGTTGTGAGGAGGGAGACCATGCATCATATGACCACCACACACGCGCGCGCGACCGACCGACTCGACTCGACCCGACCCGGCCCGGCCCGGTTCGGTTCGGTTCGGGCTTGGGCTTGGGCTTTGTGGTGTAGGCACTTATATTTTTGGACCATAAAACTTAGTTGTTTTCGAACCGTTTTTTTTATGGAAAATTTATTTTGCGCACCGATATTTATTCTGCAACGGAAAAGTTTTGCAACGGTAAAATATTAATTCCCCCCGAAATTTTAGCAGATCCGATATTTTCTCCCTAAACCTAATTCTCGTTCTATATATACTATTTTATCTGAGACGAGAAAAACACCGAATTATATATTCTCTTCTCCTCAGCCGCCATTAAAACTTCTAAGAAATTTCGAGCAGTATTTTTCCCGAAAGTGCAAATCTGCACTGATTTGTCTGTGCAAGCAAATCAGTTACTATTTTAGAGGCTGTTTTATCCTAGAGGCGGCGGCGAAGGAACGAATTGGTTTGCACCTCTGACCAAATCGCCGAATCGTCTTCAAGAAAGCGACCTAGTCCGCGACTCAGCCATTGTTTTCCAACAATTTGAAGACGAACTGAAACAATGGCCTCGAACTCAACCATAGACGATTCTGCTCCTCCCTCTGCTTTTCACGGCCCTCTGGTGACTGCTGCTCCTTTCAAGTTCGAAGGTTTGCATTTCAAGCGCTGGCGTCAGAAAATGGAGTTCTTCCTCACGATCAGGAAGGTGGTGGCTGCTCTGACTGCTGAAAAACCGTAGCTACCAGACAAGCCTGACGAGACTGATGCAGCAAAGATGGCATCATGGACTGAACAGTCAAAGCAATTGCAGACCTGGACTGAACAGGATTACTTATGCAAGAATTTCATACTGAATGGACTGAGCGATGATCTGTATGATTATTATAACTCAGATGAAAAGACAGCAAATGAGATCTGGGAAGCACTAAAGAAGAAATATGACACAGAGGAGGCAGGGGCAAAGAAATACGCTGTAAGTCGCTACCTAAAGTATCAGATGACTGATGATAGATCGGTAGAGATGCAGTCTCATGAGCTTCAGAAAATAGCTCATGAGATCATCTCCGAAGGTATGGTCTTGGACGAACAATTTCAAATTGCTGTTATCATTGATAAATTACCCCCTAGCTGGAAAGATTTTAAGAATGTCTTGCGACATAAGACTAATGAATTTTCCTTAGAAAGCTTGATTACACGCCTCCGTATTGAGGAGGAGGCACGCAAACAGGACCAGAAAGAAGAGGTGCTGATTGTGAATAACAACAGTACTAAGAAGACCACTCCCGCTGTTCTGAAACCAAATCAGAAATCTTTTAAGAATCAGAACAGGCGCAACAAACAGAATGGGAATCCGCAAGGAAACCCAAAAGGACAGCAGAAACCAGCCCAAAAGAATGACTCTGGACAGTTGTTTCTTTGTTACAACTGTGGAAAACCAGGGCATATGGCACGAAAGTGCCGGAACAGGCCAAGCTCTGCACCGCAGGCTAACCTGACTGAGGAGCCTCTTACGGCTATGGTTACTGAGATTCACCTTGTTGGTGGATCAGAGGGTTGGTGGGTAGACACTGGTGCTTCTCGCCATGTCTGCTATGATCGTGGCATGTTCTCTACATACACGGCTGCTGAAAATCAGAAAGTGCTGTTGGGAGACTCTCACACCACTACAGTCGCGGGGATTGGAAATGTGGAACTCAAGTTCACCTCTGGAAAAACTGTAATTCTGAAAGATGTTATGCACACTCCAGAGATAAGAAAGAATCTGGTCTCTGGCTTCCTCCTTAATAAGGCTGGTTTCACTCAAGTTATTGGGGCTGATCTGTACACTCTTACTTATAAGGGAACTTTTGTGGGAAAGGGTTATGCTTGTGAGGGTATGTTTAAACTGAATGTTGAATCTAATAAAGTGACTTCTTCTGCTTATATGATTTGTGATTTTAATATTTGGCACTCTAGATTGTGTCATGTTAATAAACGAATAATTCAAAACATGAGCACCCTAGATATGATTCCTAAAATGATAGAATCTGAATCTGATAAATGTGAATTCTGTACACAAGCAAAAATAACAAAGAAACCTCACAAATCTGTTGATAGAGTTTCTGAACCCTTAGACTTGATTCATTCTGACATATGTGAACTTGATGGCACTTTTACTAGACAGGGACATCGTTATTTTATCACTTTTATTGATGACTGCTCTGATTTCACATATGTATATCTTATGAAAAATAAAAGTGATGCTTTTGACATGTTTAAAACATTCAAAACTGAGATTGAGAATCAAGCAAATAGAAAAATTAAGAGACTTCGTAGTGATAGAGGAACAGAATATGAATCTAATTCTATTCTGGATTTCTATAAACAACATGGTATAGTACATGAGAGAACTGCACCCTACTCACCTGAAATGAACGGTAAAGCAGAAAGGAAAAATAGGACCTTTACCGAGCTAATAGTTGCCATATTATTAAATTCTGGTGCAGCAAAACATTGGTGGGGGGATATTTTATTGACTGTATGCTACGTTCTGAATAGAATCCCTAAATCTAAGAATAAAATTTCACCTTATGAAATTTTAAAGAATCATAAACCCAATGTCTCATACTTTAGAACTTGGGGTTGTTTAGCATATGTTCGCATTCCAGACCCTAAGAGAATAAAATTGGCAAGTAGAGCATATGAATGTACATTTATAGGCTATGCTATTAATAGCAAAGCATATAGATTTTATGACCTTAATGCACATAATATAATTGAATCAAATGATGCCGATTTTTATGAAACTAAATTTCCTTTCAAATTAAGGAATAGTGGGGGCACTTCAAATATGCATATTAGAACAGAACTTAATGAAAATTCTGAAGCTGAACCTAGAAGAAGTAAAAGAGCAAGAACCATAAAAGACTTTGGTTCAGATTTTTGTGCTTTTACTATTGAGGAGGATCCTATAAACCTCCAAGAAGCCTTATCTTCTTTAGATGCCGATTTCTGGCAAGAGGCTATAAACGGTGAGATGGATTCTTTAGAATCCAACAAGACTTGGCACTTGGTAGATTTACCCCCTGGTTGTAAGTCTATAGGCTGTAAATGGGTACTTAAGAAGAAATTAAAACCTGATGGCACTATAGATAAATATAAAGCACGACTAGTAGCTAAAGGTTTTAAACAAAAGGAAAATATAGACTTCTTTGACACTTTTTCGCCTGTAACTAGAATAACATCCATTCGGGTATTAATCTCACTTGCTTCCATTCATAATTTACTTATACACCAAATGGATGTTAAAACTGCTTTTTTGAACGGTGAATTAGACGAAGAAATTTATATGGACCAGCCTGAAGGATTTGTAGTACATGGTCAAGAACATAAAGTATGTAAATTGGATAAATCATTATATGGTTTAAAACAAGCACCTAAACAATGGCATGAAAAATTTGATAACTTAATCATTTCAAATGGTTTTAAAGTTAATGAAAGTGACAAATGCATTTATTACAAGTCTGAGAATAACATTTGCACTATTATATGCCTTTATGTAGATGACCTACTCATTTTCGGGTCAAATATTCATGCCATAAACTCAGTCAAATCCTTATTAAGTGTCAATTTTGATATGAAAGATCTAGGTGAAGCGAGTGTAATCCTTGGTATTAAGATTACTAGGTCAGAAAAGGGAATTTCTTTAGATCAATCTCATTACATTGAGAAGATACTAAAGAAATATAATTACTTTGACTGTAAACCTGCAAGTACACCATATGATCACAGTGTAAAGTTATTTAAGAACACTGGTGAAGGTGTAAGACAGTCTGATTATGCGAGCATCATTGGCAGCCTTCGGTATGCCACTGATTGTACTAGACCCGACATTGCCTATGTCGTGGGATTATTGTGCAGGTTTACCAGTAGACCTAGTATAGAGCACTGGCAAGCTATTGAAAGGGTAATGAGATACCTTAAACGAACCATGAACCTTGGATTACATTATGAAAGGTTTCCAGCTGTACTTGAGGGATATTCCGATGCAGACTGGAATACCTTATCTGATGATTCTAAAGCGACCAGTGGCTATATATTTAGTATCGCTGGAGGAGCTGTTTCTTGGAAATCCAAGAAACAGACTATTTTGGCTCAGTCTACTATGGAGTCTGAGATGATAGCACTAGCTACAGCTAGTGAAGAAGCAGAGTACTTGAGAAATCTGCTAGCTGAGATTCCCTTATGGGAAAAACCGATACCAGCAGTGCTGATACATTGCGATAGTACCGCGGCTATTGCAAAAGTTCAGAACCGTTACTACAACGGTAAGAGACGACAAATACGTCGTAAACACAGCACTGTTAGAGAACTACTTTCCACAGGTACCGTTAGAGTGGATTACGTACGTAGTGAAGAAAATTTGGCAGATCCTTTGACGAAAGGACTGTCCAGAGAGAAAGTCCATAACTCTTCTAAAAGAATGGGACTATTGCCCTTAGATTGTTGAGTCACGCACAATGGTAACCCGACCTAAATGACTGGAGATCCCAAGAACTAGGTTCAATGGGTAATAACAAGTTGTGTAGTGATATGAGTTGAACATGCTATTTAATAAACCAAGAAGCATGTATTCCTGAAGTGATTAGAGGATGAGTTAATAGAAACTCTTAATGAGATCTATACTCTATTTGGAGTGGAGTACCTACCTTCAGGAGTGCTCTTGATATACTCACCTTTGTGAATGTGGAAATGTGGCCGTTTCCTATGGAGTTTGGGCAAAACTTCTAGAGCATTCACTAAACTGGGATAGACGTGCAGGGCCATAAATGCACGGGCTTATCTGATTGCACTATAGAAAAGGTTGTGTGTGGTTTGATGTCAGGAATAGAGTTCAAGACTACGTGTCACTCTAGTAAAAACTGAATCTTACTCACTATGCAAAGGTTCAAGTCCTTGGACACCTTTGTTTATGCACAATCTTATGTTTTTAAGAAACTGCTCGAAAATATTTTTAAAAAAATTCAAGTGGGGGATTGTTGGAAATGTTTTACAAACATTAAGTGAATTTTTTAAAAAAATCTTGAATAAGTGTAAGAATGGCTCCTATATGGGAATAGTCCCACATCATGGGATTATATAGAAGAGGCAAGCTTTTATACTTGTTTCTAAGAAATCATGTTGGGGCCTTGGGCTCCCAATACATGCATTGTTGTGAGGAGGGAGACCATGCATCATATGACCACCACACACGCGCGCGCGACCGACCGACTCGACTCGACCCGACCCGGCCCGGCCCGGTTCGGTTCGGTTCGGGCTTGGGCTTGGGCTTTGTGGTGTAGGCACTTATATTTTTGGACCATAAAACTTAGTTGTTTTCGAACCGTTTTTTTTATGGAAAATTTATTTTGCGCACCGATATTTATTCTGCAACGGAAAAGTTTTGCAACGGTAAAATATTAATTCCCCCCGAAATTTTAGCAGATCCGATATTTTCTCCCTAAACCTAATTCTCGTTCTATATATACTATTTTATCTGAGACGAGAAAAACACCGAATTATATATTCTCTTCTCCTCAGCCGCCATTAAAACTTCTAAGAAATTTCGAGCAGTATTTTTCCCGAAAGTGCAAATCTGCACTGATTTGTCTGTGCAAGCAAATCAGTTACTATTTTAGAGGCTGTTTTATCCTAGAGGCGGCGGCGAAGGAACGAATTGGTTTGCACCTCTGACCAAATCGCCGAATCGTCTTCAAGAAAGCGACCTAGTCCGCGACTCAGCCATTGTTTTCCAACAATTTGAAGACGAACTGAAACAATGGCCTCGAACTCAACCATAGACGATTCTGCTCCTCCCTCTGCTTTTCACGGCCCTCTGGTGACTGCTGCTCCTTTCAAGTTCGAAGGTTTGCATTTCAAGCGCTGGCGTCAGAAAATGGAGTTCTTCCTCACGATCAGGAAGGTGGTGGCTGCTCTGACTGCTGAAAAACCGTAGCTACCAGACAAGCCTGACGAGACTGATGCAGCAAAGATGGCATCATGGACTGAACAGTCAAAGCAATTGCAGACCTGGACTGAACAGGATTACTTATGCAAGAATTTCATACTGAATGGACTGAGCGATGATCTGTATGATTATTATAACTCAGATGAAAAGACAGCAAATGAGATCTGGGAAGCACTAAAGAAGAAATATGACACAGAGGAGGCAGGGGCAAAGAAATACGCTGTAAGTCGCTACCTAAAGTATCAGATGACTGATGATAGATCGGTAGAGATGCAGTCTCATGAGCTTCAGAAAATAGCTCATGAGATCATCTCCGAAGGTATGGTCTTGGACGAACAATTTCAAATTGCTGTTATCATTGATAAATTACCCCCTAGCTGGAAAGATTTTAAGAATGTCTTGCGACATAAGACTAATGAATTTTCCTTAGAAAGCTTGATTACACGCCTCCGTATTGAGGAGGAGGCACGCAAACAGGACCAGAAAGAAGAGGTGCTGATTGTGAATAACAACAGTACTAAGAAGACCACTCCCGCTGTTCTGAAACCAAATCAGAAATCTTTTAAGAATCAGAACAGGCGCAACAAACAGAATGGGAATCCGCAAGGAAACCCAAAAGGACAGCAGAAACCAGCCCAAAAGAATGACTCTGGACAGTTGTTTCTTTGTTACAACTGTGGAAAACCAGGGCATATGGCACGAAAGTGCCGGAACAGGCCAAGCTCTGCACCGCAGGCTAACCTGACTGAGGAGCCTCTTACGGCTATGGTTACTGAGATTCACCTTGTTGGTGGATCAGAGGGTTGGTGGGTAGACACTGGTGCTTCTCGCCATGTCTGCTATGATCGTGGCATGTTCTCTACATACACGGCTGCTGAAAATCAGAAAGTGCTGTTGGGAGACTCTCACACCACTACAGTCGCGGGGATTGGAAATGTGGAACTCAAGTTCACCTCTGGAAAAACTGTAATTCTGAAAGATGTTATGCACACTCCAGAGATAAGAAAGAATCTGGTCTCTGGCTTCCTCCTTAATAAGGCTGGTTTCACTCAAGTTATTGGGGCTGATCTGTACACTCTTACTTATAAGGGAACTTTTGTGGGAAAGGGTTATGCTTGTGAGGGTATGTTTAAACTGAATGTTGAATCTAATAAAGTGACTTCTTCTGCTTATATGATTTGTGATTTTAATATTTGGCACTCTAGATTGTGTCATGTTAATAAACGAATAATTCAAAACATGAGCACCCTAGATATGATTCCTAAAATGATAGAATCTGAATCTGATAAATGTGAATTCTGTACACAAGCAAAAATAACAAAGAAACCTCACAAATCTGTTGATAGAGTTTCTGAACCCTTAGACTTGATTCATTCTGACATATGTGAACTTGATGGCACTTTTACTAGACAGGGACATCGTTATTTTATCACTTTTATTGATGACTGCTCTGATTTCACATATGTATATCTTATGAAAAATAAAAGTGATGCTTTTGACATGTTTAAAACATTCAAAACTGAGATTGAGAATCAAGCAAATAGAAAAATTAAGAGACTTCGTAGTGATAGAGGAACAGAATATGAATCTAATTCTATTCTGGATTTCTATAAACAACATGGTATAGTACATGAGAGAACTGCACCCTACTCACCTGAAATGAACGGTAAAGCAGAAAGGAAAAATAGGACCTTTACCGAGCTAATAGTTGCCATATTATTAAATTCTGGTGCAGCAAAACATTGGTGGGGGGATATTTTATTGACTGTATGCTACGTTCTGAATAGAATCCCTAAATCTAAGAATAAAATTTCACCTTATGAAATTTTAAAGAATCATAAACCCAATGTCTCATACTTTAGAACTTGGGGTTGTTTAGCATATGTTCGCATTCCAGACCCTAAGAGAATAAAATTGGCAAGTAGAGCATATGAATGTACATTTATAGGCTATGCTATTAATAGCAAAGCATATAGATTTTATGACCTTAATGCACATAATATAATTGAATCAAATGATGCCGATTTTTATGAAACTAAATTTCCTTTCAAATTAAGGAATAGTGGGGGCACTTCAAATATGCATATTAGAACAGAACTTAATGAAAATTCTGAAGCTGAACCTAGAAGAAGTAAAAGAGCAAGAACCATAAAAGACTTTGGTTCAGATTTTTGTGCTTTTACTATTGAGGAGGATCCTATAAACCTCCAAGAAGCCTTATCTTCTTTAGATGCCGATTTCTGGCAAGAGGCTATAAACGATGAGATGGATTCTTTAGAATCCAACAAGACTTGGCACTTGGTAGATTTACCCCCTGGTTGTAAGTCTATAGGCTGTAAATGGGTACTTAAGAAGAAATTAAAACCTGATGGCACTATAGATAAATATAAAGCACGACTAGTAGCTAAAGGTTTTAAACAAAAGGAAAATATAGACTTCTTTGACACTTTTTCGCCTGTAACTAGAATAACATCCATTCGGGTATTAATCTCACTTGCTTCCATTCATAATTTACTTATACACCAAATGGATGTTAAAACTGCTTTTTTGAACGGTGAATTAGACGAAGAAATTTATATGGACCAGCCTGAAGGATTTGTAGTACATGGTCAAGAACATAAAGTATGTAAATTGGATAAATCATTATATGGTTTAAAACAAGCACCTAAACAATGGCATGAAAAATTTGATAACTTAATCATTTCAAATGGTTTTAAAGTTAATGAAAGTGACAAATGCATTTATTACAAGTCTGAGAATAACATTTGCACTATTATATGCCTTTATGTAGATGACCTACTCATTTTCGGGTCAAATATTCATGCCATAAACTCAGTCAAATCCTTATTAAGTGTCAATTTTGATATGAAAGATCTAGGTGAAGCGAGTGTAATCCTTGGTATTAAGATTACTAGGTCAGAAAAGGGAATTTCTTTAGATCAATCTCATTACATTGAGAAGATACTAAAGAAATATAATTACTTTGACTGTAAACCTGCAAGTACACCATATGATCACAGTGTAAAGTTATTTAAGAACACTGGTGAAGGTGTAAGACAGTCTGATTATGCGAGCATCATTGGCAGCCTTCGGTATGCCACTGATTGTACTAGACCCGACATTGCCTATGTCGTGGGATTATTGTGCAGGTTTACCAGTAGACCTAGTATAGAGCACTGGCAAGCTATTGAAAGGGTAATGAGATACCTTAAACGAACCATGAACCTTGGATTACATTATGAAAGGTTTCCAGCTGTACTTGAGGGATATTCCGATGCAGACTGGAATACCTTATCTGATGATTCTAAAGCGACCAGTGGCTATATATTTAGTATCGCTGGAGGAGCTGTTTCTTGGAAATCCAAGAAACAGACTATTTTGGCTCAGTCTACTATGGAGTCTGAGATGATAGCACTAGCTACAGCTAGTGAAGAAGCAGAGTACTTGAGAAATCTGCTAGCTGAGATTCCCTTATGGGAAAAACCGATACCAGCAGTGCTGATACATTGCGATAGTACCGCGGCTATTGCAAAAGTTCAGAACCGTTACTACAACGGTAAGAGACGACAAATACGTCGTAAACACAGCACTGTTAGAGAACTACTTTCCACAGGTACCGTTAGAGTGGATTACGTACGTAGTGAAGAAAATTTGGCAGATCCTTTGACGAAAGGACTGTCCAGAGAGAAAGTCCATAACTCTTCTAAAAGAATGGGACTATTGCCCTTAGATTGTTGAGTCACGCACAATGGTAACCCGACCTAAATGACTGGAGATCCCAAGAACTAGGTTCAATGGGTAATAACAAGTTGTGTAGTGATATGAGTTGAACATGCTATTTAATAAACCAAGAAGCATGTATTCCTGAAGTGATTAGAGGATGAGTTAATAGAAACTCTTAATGAGATCTATACTCTATTTGGAGTGGAGTACCTACCTTCAGGAGTGCTCTTGATATACTCACCTTTGTGAATGTGGAAATGTGGCCGTTTCCTATGGAGTTTGGGCAAAACTTCTAGAGCATTCACTAAACTGGGATAGACGTGCAGGGCCATAAATGCACGGGCTTATCTGATTGCACTATAGAAAAGGTTGTGTGTGGTTTGATGTCAGGAATAGAGTTCAAGACTACGTGTCACTCTAGTAAAAACTGAATCTTACTCACTATGCAAAGGTTCAAGTCCTTGGACACCTTTGTTTATGCACAATCTTATGTTTTTAAGAAACTGCTCGAAAATATTTTTAAAAAAATTCAAGTGGGGGATTGTTGGAAATGTTTTACAAACATTAAGTGAATTTTTTAAAAAAATCTTGAATAAGTGTAAGAATGGCTCCTATATGGGAATAGTCCCACATCATGGGATTATATAGAAGAGGCAAGCTTTTATACTTGTTTCTAAGAAATCATGTTGGGGCCTTGGGCTCCCAATACATGCATTGTTGTGAGGAGGGAGACCATGCATCATATGACCACCACACACGCGCGCGCGACCGACCGACTCGACTCGACCCGACCCGGCCCGGCCCGGTTCGGTTCGGTTCGGGCTTGGGCTTGGGCTTTGTGGTGTAGGCACTTATATTTTTGGACCATAAAACTTAGTTGTTTTCGAACCGTTTTTTTTATGGAAAATTTATTTTGCGCACCGATATTTATTCTGCAACGGAAAAGTTTTGCAACGGTAAAATATTAATTCCCCCCGAAATTTTAGCAGATCCGATATTTTCTCCCTAAACCTAATTCTCGTTCTATATATACTATTTTATCTGAGACGAGAAAAACACCGAATTATATATTCTCTTCTCCTCAGCCGCCATTAAAACTTCTAAGAAATTTCGAGCAGTATTTTTCCCGAAAGTGCAAATCTGCACTGATTTGTCTGTGCAAGCAAATCAGTTACTATTTTAGAGGCTGTTTTATCCTAGAGGCGGCGGCGAAGGAACGAATTGGTTTGCACCTCTGACCAAATCGCCGAATCGTCTTCAAGAAAGCGACCTAGTCCGCGACTCAGCCATTGTTTTCCAACAAGGAGAAAGTCTTATTTTTTGGTGCTCTAAAAAGCAAACAACCATCTCAAGATCAAACAAGAGGCGGAATATGACTGTTGCTAGTACTACAGCTGAAATTTTATGACTACAATCATTATTAAAGGAGCTAAAACTATCATCTAACAGAAATCCTATAATTTGGTGTGACAATTTGAGCACAATCTACATGAAAGCAGATCCTATTCAGCATAATCGAACCAAACACGTAGAAATCGATATCTATTTTGTTCGAGAGCAAATTCAAAAGTAAAATTTATAAGTGAATCATATTCCGACTTACTATCAGAGGGTCGACATGTTTACAAAATCACTCTCAGCTAAAAATTTCCATAGATTCAAAGATGCACTTGAAATCGAAGAGTTACAAACAAATACCAAGTAAAAGATGGAACTTTCATACGTGGATCTTACCTGTATCTTTAGCAGTATGACGAAGGATTGAAATTACTTACTCTTTACTGACGTTCCACGAAATGACAAATTAGAGTTGCAAACCCTAACCCTAATTTGAGAGGCGGTAATACAAGGAAAGAAAGAATAATGGGAAAACAACATTAACATGTCCATTATAACAAAGCAACGGTCGTATGCCCATTATAATTAAACAACAGTCACATGAATATTTTGTGTATTGTACGCTTAAGATAACACGATATATAAAAAAATAATTGATTTTTTCTTTTTACTTCATGTCATATAAATGACTGAGGATGGATGCTTTAATCATGAAATAACACTTGAACTTGTCATTGTTTTAATCAAACATGTCTTGCGTAATCGCATATACTATGACAGATACAATGGAGGGTCATTTGACAGTAATTCAATAACAAAGAAGTGTTACTTCATTTTTGAAATGAAACCCAAAAATTTAGAAGACGGACTCCCTTAATTAAAAATTGAAGTACTTTATTTTTTGTGTACTCAAATTGACATCAATATGGAATTGAAAATATATGTATTGAATTTGGTAATTCATGGATTGATTTTTTTTTTTGGTTAGTTGATACTTTATTTTGTTATCATGAATATGCATTATATTTGCCAATTATTATATTTTTTCCGTTCATACATTGCTCTTTAAATTGCTATGAGAATCCATTTTGACCGTTATTGTTAAAATGTAATACATAGGCATAGCTCTTGAAAAGCTTTATAACCATATGACATAAGGGCTACAAATAGTAATGTAATATAGGCTTACTATCAAAGAATAACAGCAAATAGGTGTTGTTGTATCTACAAATTTTATAGCGGCATATATGAGCTGTAAAAGGATTTAGCAATACTATAACATGTTGATTTAATGGCATCATATAGCCGCAATCGAGTAAATATGTTATAGCGGCTGTACTGTGTTATAAAGTTCTCACTTTCGTTGAGATTAGATATTTAATAGCCGTGAAGATGAGCTGTTTTCTTAAAGTAACATAACAACAAAATTGTCCCATAAAACCTACTATTTTATAGCGTCTTTTTATGCATTATAAATATTCAGCAGTTTTTTTCATAATATATCAATATACAACGTTTATTGAACCGCTATAGCACCGATTATTAGCGGCTATATGTCGCTATAAAAGACAATTTATGTTGTAGTGATTGATGGATTTATGGGAGGCCGCTTCTAACGTGGAGGTTGGTGGCTTCGAAAAGGGAGTTAGTTGGAGGCACATGCAGTGCAGTAAAAACGCTTAGCAGTTCTATAGCGGTGGAAGTGCAAAAAACAGCAGCGAGGATAAAGCATGAATTTAACGGATACGTAAAAAGGTTCAGTAGATGTAACATCATATATTTAAAATTATTTAATTATCATTGTCACGTCATTTTTGTAGAAGAAACGAATATTAATTAATATTCACTACAACGAAAATAACCATATAACAACCTTTCCTTTACAACTTGCATAAACTAACGGTTGTAATAGGTTATTTGTAACAACTATTTATTTTACCAGATATAATAAATTTGGTTTTAACAATTGTATTTCTACAGAAGTTGCAATATAGATCTATAACAACTACTTTCTTGTAGTAGCCAGTTGTAAATATTCATATAACCACTCCTTAGTTTTCATTGATTTTCCGAATTAAAAAAAAACGCTCCAAACAATTTTTTGGCTAACACAAATTACGCTAATCTTTAAACTGTAATTCACTCCTGTTGTTCCCCGCTGTCACCATCCACAGATCTAAACTACTCTCCCTCGCATCGACGAAACCGTAGCATGCGACAAATCCTCTTAAAAAACCTAGCCGGCAACAAAACCCTCAAGAACCCCTAAGCCACTAATTTTCTTTTCTTGCCTCCATTGTTGCTTGCCTCTTTTGTTGTTAGCCACCATTGCACAAAAGGGATATTGGCATCACTCGCATTACCACGCCCCTCTGGCGTTCCAACATCTTCAGCCTTGAAACCTAGAAATACGTAAGTATCAGTTATGGCCTTCATTTATTAGTTTAACCATATGATGAGAATTGCTTTGTATCAAAGTATTTATTTTGATGTATAAACAGGGTCGGCCCTAGGGGTAGGCTAACTAGGCAGCCACCTAAGACAACCCACCCGGAAGGGGGCAACAAGTGGAATGATGAAATACTATCAGAGTTGTATTTTATATTTCTGTTAATAAACTCAGTTGTATGTTGATTTCAAGAAATTGGTCTAGTTGAGTGGTAGATTGCCCGCTTCAAGATGTTGAGGTCAAGTGTTCGAATCCTGGGCATTGCACTGAGCATTTTTAAATCCTAGTATTGTAGTAAATTTTTTGGGGCATCATTTTCCTTGAACATTGCACATTATTTTGCGTGCTGCCTTGGGCAGTGAATATGTCCTGGTCGGGGCTATGTACAAACTTACATATGATTGCACTTTGCTATAAATACACAAACCCCCTAAACCTAAATCCAATCCTCTCAAAGTCAAAGTTTCCGCCGTGCTCATTTGCTTACAGCGAGAAAAAAATGGCAACGGAAGAAATCAAAAGAAACTCAAATCAAACTCTATAAATCTTCAAACGTATATATATGGATTCAACATCAAACAAACTTCGATTCTATATGCAAATTGTTGGGTTCGGTGAAAGATCCGTTCGATGGAAAACTGTACAGCGTGTGCAAATCGAGCTAGGGCTGATATGTGTTGATCATTGGAGGAACGATTGATGATGTCATGTTTGTTTTTGGTACGAGGAGGTGGAATAACATCTGTTTGCAAGTTTTTGGAGGAATCAGTGACAATACATGTTGATAGTTTTCCTAGAGCAATAGCTCATGGACGCAGGTCGCGTTCAAGAAGATACGGGCAAGTTGTTCATGATGGTGTTGGAGATGTCGGGCTCAGGAAGAGAGAAGTGGTGGTGAGATCGGATTGAAAGTTCGTGAAGAAATGGTGCGGATAAGGCTTCGTAAGTTTTGAAATGGGAGTTGGAAGCAAAGCAGGTCACGATGAACATTTGGGGAAGATGGATTTAATCGGTCTGGGTATTAAGAAGGCATGTGGGCCGGGAAAGGGAAGTAAGCCCAATAGAAAAATAAACTATGTTATTTTTAATTTAAATATGTATTAACTTCTAAATAACGTAACTTTATCATACGTTATCAGAATTGCGAACGGTCAGATCCGTTGGGACCGTATGGACGAGAGCTCCACAATGAAACTGACTGGAAGTCTTGGAGCTCGTATAAAATTATGGAAAAATAAATTGTTTGATTCAAATCAAACAACATTTTATCGTTCTATAACGATGAACTGCCAATCTGAGTAAAACTCACCAACTCTGAACAGTTATATTTTTATAACATATTCTTAGAACTGATAAGTATCTGTTGATTGATGTGTGTTAACTGTTTGGTTGAATTGCTTATGTATTAGTTGAATTTATAAATAACGATATATATATATATATATCGTCAATCAAATATTGATTCTGTTTAATAGAATATTTCATATTGAAATAAAATCGATGTTAATAATATTGTTTTAACATCTGTGGATGCAGGGAAACAGGTCGGAGGAATCCAACTGGATTCCTCAACATTTATTTTACTGTTTTCATATATGGTGATGTATGATGTGATATATAATCTGCTGTTGATTATGTGTGTTTGAATGATATCGATCATTGTGATTTGGTATTTTAAATACCATAAGAAACACTGGGATGTAAAAAGGGGATTTTCAAAGTATATTTTGAAAATAAATTATTTATATAAAATCAACGGATTTTATATATAAAAGAAAAAAAAAGGATTTTATAAAAGGAAATAATTATAAAATCAAAAGAGAGATAAAGGAAATATTTATTTCTTAAATAAATAGGAAAGATAAAGGAAATATTTATTTGTTAAATAAATAGCAGTATAAAAGGATCTTTTATTTAGAAAATAAATAAAACAAATAGAAAGAGAAATATTTGTAAACCATTTACAAATAAATAGAATAAAGGATTATCTATTTAGAAAATAAATAGAATAAAGGATTATCTATCTAGAAAATAAATAGAATAAACGATTATTTATTTGGAAAATAAACAGTGGAGTTAATCGAATCGAGTTAATCGAAAGGAGTTAATCGAACAGAGTAAATCAAATAGAGTTAAGCAAAATTAGAAACTGACTAGAGATTAGTAAATTAAATGGTTTTCTAAGTGTCTATCTGATGTTGGTTTCGGCCTTCGGGATTAATACTTAGGGAATTGTTCTCATACTAGTTTGCAGTCAGGGACTAATAGTTGTGGAATGATAGTGATATGTAAATAAACATTGGAAATGTTTTCCAGTGTTAATAACATATATTTTCTAAACATAGAAAATAAGGAAATGTGAATATATATATATATGTTAAATGATGATTGATCGATATAATTTCCATCTGGAAATAATATCGTTGTTTGCACACGTGTTTTTCTTTGATAGTTAAATCACAGACTATCAAAGTTTTGACCATTTTAACGTTGTTAATATGGAGAGACCGGTTGGATTATTATCCGAAGAACCACTCCGTATTGGCATAAGCGTTGCAAATCAAGTACGCTGAATATATTGAAGACGGAGTAAAGTGCAAGGGCTGTTGTATAAATCTTAGATAACAATTGCCTAAGATGGATGTACTGAATAGTGCCTTCGGTTTGTCCAGTCCCAGGACAACCTGTATGGACGAATGTCTGATAGAGTATATCTGATAGATTGTGTAAGTTGATCTCTTCAAACGTATTCACGTTTGGTGGCGGAGGAATTCGTTTCTCTTAGCTGTATACCTGTGTTATTTTTGGAGAAATCAATTTGTGATTTAAAGGGTATGAGACATTCTAAGTGAACGAAGATGTAGTATGTAAAAGATAAGCGTAGCTTCTAGCCTCACATCTGGTAAATGACAAAAATCGGGCAGGCAACATGGCTATGTAGGTCGCACCTATTAGGGTGTATAATCACCTGATCTAGAGTTTCATTTACTTCTAAAAATCTATTGTTGATGCTGTCCCAGTCGGGAAACGGTTGCTGATCCCAATCGTTGGTGATATGCATTCGATACACTCAAGCGAAATGAGTGGTCGGTCATGTGTGGCTGGGTTGCAAGATGTTCTTGTTGAACCCAGTGTATTCCTCTCTAGAGATACACTAGTGAAAGGTGGTTCCATACATTGTCATAGTTGGAAATCCATTACCCAATACGTGCTTGCGGTTTTGATTGTATACTGTATATGTAGAACGTGAGATGTAAGCGTTTCTGCTAGATGATTATTATATTGTGGTTGATAGACATTATAATAATATCATGAGAGTTTTGATATAAAGATCTATTTTGGATTCTCATAAGGGAAAAATCCGTTCCGTTATACGGCGTGGTCGTATGAGATATCATTTACTTGTTCAAACTGTTTTTAACTAATTTACTCATACCAGTCCCATGACTGACCCGGAGTTTATTTTGTTTTGTTCTCCCTAAACTCTTGGGTGGCCAATTTTGTTCGGGCAGTCAAGTAGTCAGGATTTACAGATATACTGGAAGAGCTTGGAGCAGGAGGCTTCAGGATTATATAGCTATAGTTATTTCCGCTGTGTTGTAAGTGTAAGTGTTGTACTCTGATAATGTTATTGTATACATATACTGATTTTATTTCAAGGATATGTTATCTATTATATGTTGTTTGTTCCGCTGTGAGATTCGTGTTGCTCTGATGTTGTAGGTTCTTCTTCTATTCTAAGTTTCTATCTTATCTTTCCTCACCCTCTAATTTCTTTCATTAACCATCCGGTATTTTCGACTCTTGATGTTCGATATGTGTTGTATATCGGATAATCAAGGTCGCTAATTTTCCGGATCGTTACACTGCCTGCCCGATTTCTGTCAATTTCCAGTTGTGAGGCCTGAGGTCACGATTACTTTTTAGAACAACACGCCACCATTTACTTTGAATATCACATCGTCAGATCCGTCAAATCACTACTTGACGTCCATAAGTATATTCTGGTTGTTAAGGAAGAGAATTTCTCCACCACCAAACTTGGTATATTTGTAAAAATCAACATATATGAGTTTCAGGAAATACTCTGTCAGACATTCATCCACACATGTCATCCAGGAGTAGGATGAACCGAAGGCACCTTCATACTACATCCTATAAGGGAATCACCCCAAGGATCAATAGCCAGAAGTCCTTGTAATCTGCGGATTTCAATCACGATATAATCACAAGTCAAAATATCTCCAGGAGATACCCTTCAAAATTCAATAAGTAGTTCTACCATTCATGAAGATCAACGGTCTTCAATGCTCCATCTTTATAGCCTACAAGTTAGTCACGAACAAACAGTTAGTTCGAAGTGGTTTTGGGTCTAGTTCCCATCCTGGTCTCTTCGAAACAACAGGTCCAAAGGTAAAACAATATTTATTGATAGTCAGGGTTTTAACTATCAACTCAAATAGTATAGATTAGTACTTTGGCAGTTCAGGTGCCTTTTAAAATATTCTATCGATTCTTAGAAATCAATTTAAAAATATCTCACGTTTCGTTACTTTGAAACATTAATCAACTTAAATAACATATTTTCTAAACTTCATTCATTCATTTTTTTTCTGTCAAATATCACCACATTTCACTAAAACTCATTCATTTACTTTATTCAAAAATATCATTATATTTTTTATTTCATCTTCCAAAGATTTAGTCCTTGCTTCTTATAACTTCATTTTTCAAAAACATTCATTACCATTACAAACTAATACCATCTCTTGTTAATAGAGAAGTCGTTCAAGTTGGAGGTATTTTAGTTACCTTCAGACCTTAATCGACAGCTTTCTTATCTTAAGATATGTAAAAGTTTGTAATTCGTAAACTGATACTAATAATAATATCTTATTTACTATTTGATCTCAATATGGTTTTATAAACCATTTCATATATTTGAAATTTCCTTTCAAACATAATTGTTCTTGCTTAATTCGTTATTTAAGTATATTATTATTCGATCCCAGTATTTGGTTTAAACCTCTTATTATGATCATTATTTATAATCCTGGTTTAATGGAAAAATGCAATTAACAATTGATTTTGTATTCGAAAATCTTCTTTCAAAACTCAGTCGTTCACTTAATCAAATTATCAAGTAATACATCTCTTAAACCTTAACATTTTATTTTTAAGTCTTTTTATAAACTTTATTTACCATGCTTGTATCTACTATCAAAAATCTATTCGCTACATTCTTTACATCAATCCAATTTACATTCTTTATTTTTGAAATCTCTTCCCAATAATAACAACTTACTCCTAATATAATTATTAAGAAACACTTACTTAAAATAGTTTATTAGCTTCAAATTCTTTTTACAACTTTTTGTTATAAATATGGGTTTATTTATAACATCGTTTTAACAAATTCAACTAAGTTTTATTTTTGGTTTGATTTCTATTTAAATGAATTTCATTTACGAAGGTAATCATTTCAATTATTATTAACTGAAATAATAATTGATTTCAACATTTACTACAGTAAATGTACTAACTTCTTGATTAACTCAAGTAGAATATTAATTCCTTTTTTTTAAATAATAATAATTAATTTTATTAATAATAAACAATTCGATAATCGCTTTTAAATAAAGTCAATTGAAGATTATTTAACTTTTAGGAACGCTTAATAAATGTAACAATTATTGTTGAACTATTCCAATTAAATAACCAATTCAATAACACCTCCAATTGAAACAGTTGACTAAGCCAATCTTGAAAATACGGTTAGTTGTTAACCTTTTTTTCCCTCAATCTTCCTTATTAAAAAAAAAAATTTAATATAACTTGCTTAATTAATTTCTTGAAAATAATATCATTAACCTTTCAGTTAATTTCCTACTCTCTTATTATTTGAAAACATAAGATTATGCTATATAAATCCTTCAATGATTTCTCTTGTAAAAATATGGTTATAAATATTGATGTATTTATAAAACTTTTATTTTAAATAATTTATATAAAATAAACTTGAAGACTTTGATTCAGTTATTAAAATAAATTTTATAACTTCAATTACGTCAATTCACCTGACGGCAAAATCAACGTCTAAAAAGATAGGTTTTAGGTTTATTTTCACCTAATCAATAGTGTTTATTGATCAAAAACACAACAATCAATGAATTAAAATTCAACGATCAACGTACAATCAATAATCAACATCCAATCAGTGTATAATATTATTTGGGATAAATAATTCAAATATGAATAATATGAATAACAACATACAATTTATTTTGAGGAATCCGGTCAGATTCCCCAACCCGTCCTTCCCTGCATCCCTGTAACGACCCAGATTTTGCCCGACCCCCAATCGATCGCAAGACCGATCAAAACCGTTCAAAACTCGCGTACGTTAACTTTGGGCTAACAACACATCAGAACAACAACACAGACTTTTATAACATCATACAACATCTACACAATCAGATCTGAAAATGAATAACTATAAATACAAAATTAATTAATTAATTAATTAAAACAAGAGATATCTCACAGTCATTGAGAAATTTGCCCAAAATTCAGGTTGTTCTGAATTGCTTCGTTTCAGTCCAGCAGCGTAGATCTGCTCAATACGATCACAACGTCGCTGAAATCATCGAATTCCGAGTTGAAACGAATTAATTACGATCAAAACAAGTTATAAAATAAATTAGATTAATTAATTAGTTTAGTCATTAAGGAATTAACCTATCTTCCTCCTTCAGATATTTGGCCGTGACTTTCAAAATTTGTTCAAAACTTTGAACTCAGTTTTCAGAGGTAGGAAGGTCAGTTTGAGGCGTGGTTTGTTGGAGGTGGTTGGGCTTGGAGGGGGCCACGTGCGCCTAGCACGGTGGAGGGTGCGGCGGCACCAGGTGGGGTCGGCGGCGGCTGAAACGCGCGGGCTTCAGGGGCGCGGTTCTCTGAAACCGGGACACGAGAGGAGGTGAATCTTGTCTAGAAATGAAGAGGAAGGAGAATCCTAGATAAAACTCCAAAGGAGCATAGGGTAATTGTTTGTGTGGAGAGAGAATTTTGAGGGGAAAGGATTGAAGAGGGGAGCAGATGAAATGGGATTGGGGAAGATGAATACGGCGGCTACAGGGATTTAAATAATATTATAATTAGGGTTAGATTTAATTATTTAATTAACCCAATAAAAGTCCATTTACCCACTTGCTCTGATTCCAGCCCAACGACTGTGTTTCCTAGCTAATGACCCCTAGTCCGGATCCATCTAGCTATGTCCCGCAGGCCCAAGAGGTCATCTCAGCCCTCGTTTTTCGAATTTAAAATTAATTCTTTTATTATTTAATTCTGACATAATCAAAAATCCAACGGAGCCACATACGGACTCTGAAAAATCCAAAAAATATATTTTTTGGCTCTGCTTTGACGATATGAATCCAAAAAAATTAATTTCATCGAATTCTGAGACTGTTCGAAAAATGGCTATTTTCCAGTCGTTCAATTTTGACTGTATTTGACCAAACACAGTTTCTTTCGCCACACTCACATATTAAATCGGAAAATTCTAAAAATTGAAACCTAGCAATGATTTGACATTCCGGTTCCAACAAAAGTGGTTTCGTCGAAAACGGAGGTCGTTTGAAAATTGACTATTTTCACTGGCTTTAATATTATATAAAAATAGATTTTTTTTAAATTTGGGCACATTTTCTAACCAATTCATTAAAAATAAAAATTTTAAATTGGTTCGGATTTGCGGGTTGTTACAATCTCCCCCACTTAAAATCTTTTCGTCCTCGAAAAGGAAATGAAGCTTAAAGTTGTTTATTTAACTAAATTAATTTTCTTACTTCAATCGTTTAATATTTTTTTTAGTTGAACTCATATTCACACAACACAATTATCAATCAATTAGTTGATTAAATTTTCAAAAATATTTTACTTTAATATGTTCAAAAATCATATTTTCTAAAATAGGATTATATATAATTACAAGTACGTTAATTAGAAATTTTCCACTCTGACTCATTCTAGGGCATTGCTAACCCCATCTCTAATGAGTTTTCTCATTCTAGGATATTGCTGATCCTATCTCTAATGAGTATTCTTATTGGATATTACTAATCCAACCTCTGATGAGTCTTTGTTCAGTTCTAACGAGTTGTACCCCAAAGATTTGAGCTAACCAAAGCTCTGATACCAACTGTAACGACCCGGATTTTTCCCGACCCCAATCGATCGCAAGACCGATCAAAACCGTTCAAAACCCGCGTACGTTAACTTTGGGCTAACAACACATCAGAACAACAACACAGACTTTGATAACATCATACAACATCTACACAATCAGATCTGAAAATGAATAACTGTAAATACAAAATTAATTAATTAATTAATTAAAACAAGAGATATCTCACAGTCGTTGAGAAATTTGCCCAAAATTCAAGTTGTTCTGAATTGCTTCGTTTCAGTCCAGGAGCGTAGATCTGCTCAATACGATCACAACGTCGCTGAAATCATAGAATTCCGAGTTGAAACGAATTAATTACGATCAAAACAAGTTATAAAATAAATTAGATTAATTAATTAGTTTAGTCATTAAGGAATTAATCTCTCTTCCTCCTTCAGATATTTGGCCGTGACTTTCAAAATTTGTTCAAAACTTTGAACTTAGTTTTCAGGAGGTAGGAAGGTCGGTTTGAGGCGTGGTTTGTTGGAGGTGGTCGGGCTTGGAGGGCGCCACGTGCGCCTAGCACGGTTGAGGGTGCGGCGGCACCAGGTGGGGTCGGCGGCGGCTGAAACGCGTGGGCTTCGGAGGCGCGATTCTCTGAAACCGGGACACGAGAGGAGGTGAATCTTGTCTAGAAATGAAGAGGAAGGAGAATCCTAGATAAAACTCCAAAGGAGCATAGGGTAATTGTTTGTGTGGAGAGAGAATTTTGAGTGGAAAGGATTGAAGAGGGGGCGACTGAAATGGGATTGGGAAGATGAATACGGCGGCTACAGGGATTTAAATAATATTATAATTAGGGTTAGATTTAACTATTTAATTAACCCAATAAAAGTCCATTTACCCACTTGCTCTGATTCCAGCCCAACGACTGTGTTTCCTAGCTAATAACCCCTAGTCCGGATCCATCTAGCTATGTCCCACAAGCCCAA
Source organism: Allium sativum (assembly GCA_030737875.1). Classification (NCBI taxonomy): domain Eukaryota; kingdom Viridiplantae; phylum Streptophyta; class Magnoliopsida; order Asparagales; family Amaryllidaceae; genus Allium; species Allium sativum. The sequence goes on along the minus strand of CM060919.1, from coordinate 225,868,444 downwards.
GAGGTCATCTAAGCCCTCGTTTTTCGAATTTAAAATTAATTCTTTTATTATTTAATTCTGACATAATCAAAAATCCACCAGAGCCACATATGGACTCTGAAAAATCCAAAAATGCTTTGACGATACGAATCCAACAAAATTAATTTCGTCGAATTTTGAGACTGTTCGAAAAATGGCTATTTTCCAGTCGTTCAATTTTAACTGTATTTGACCAAACACAGTTTCTTTCGCCACGCTCACATATTAAATCGGAAAATTCTAAAAATTGAAACCTAGCAATAATTTGACATTCCGGTTCCAACAAAAGTGGTTTCGTCGAAAACGGAGATCGTTTGAAAATTGACTATTTTCACTGGCTTTAATATTATTTTAAAATAGAATTTTTTTAAATTTGGGCACATTTTCTAACCAATTCATTAAAAATAAAATTTTTAAATTGGTTCGGATTTGCTGGTTGTTACAATCCCAGTTTATAATATTTAACAATAAAATATAGAATAAATATTTTAATCCATATTATCCAATAGATATAATAATTAACTATTAAACACCCAATTAGATTCAAGGCATCCAATTATCCAGTTTAAATTATTAACTATGAAATATAATTATATATGAATTTAACACATAATAGAATTCCAGAAAGCATGAGAGTTAACTCACAATTTAGTTCGATCGGTGGTCCAGATCGTTTCATTTAATTTTAAACAGTCGTTTAAAATTAGACTAAATTTCCAACCATTATAAAGCGAACCAAAATAGCTTGACAGCGTAGCCCTCCATGATACAATTTCAATGCCACCAATTTTGTTCCATTTTGATAACACACGTGAGAATTATAAATGGTTTAATATAATTATTTTAATTAATATTAACTAAACCTTTAATCAAATATTATAAACGTTGATTACTTATTAATACCATCTTAAGCCCCATGTTTCTTTTTCCTTGTAACGACCCAGATTTCCAACCGTTTTATTTAAATATTTAATTTGGTTTAAATATTGATTTGGAAACATAATTGGATATTTATTTATTTATTTATTTAATGGAGTCTGAACGTTTAAATTTATAATATAATTAAAACGAGCTCGTAACGCCGCAATAGGTTGTAATATAACATTTTGAACTTTAATTGGTTGTATGGGATCCAATCTAAGTCAGATTTCTTCAAAATAAGAAATGCCTTAATCTACTGGATAATAATATTCTAGTGAATCAGAAAAATCGAGATTTCATGTTGTAGATTTTGTTTTATGTCCAAATCAAATTTTCAAATAGTCGCTATGGAATTCGTTTATATAATATAATGATTTATTATATAAAAATAAAAGATTTTTATCTTATTTAATATCATTGTGGCTTGAAATTCAACCTGGAGTACTTCATTTTGGTAATACATGAAATTCTACACATGTTTGGTCGACTATAATATTTTAATATTATTTTATTGAGGTATTCTAAAATTGTTTTATTTTTTTTTAAATTGGACCCTTTAAAAGGGGCTTTATTCAAACGACAACCATTTTCAACGAAACAAATTTTATTAAAACCGTAATAACTAATTAATGTTAAATTTCAAATTTGGAGCCAAACGGAGTTATTTCATCGGTAGACAAAATTTAAAGGCGAACCGACTAATAAATTAAAATTTAAATAAAGCCATTTTTGCAAACAGAGTCCGTTTTCCACAAAATTAGTTTCATTGGGACCGAAACATCAAGGCATAGCAGTACGTTCATTTTCATTATATTTGAGGTATGTGGGTGTTTGTGCTGATTTAACGATTAACGCTAAGTAACAATAAACGTATAAATAATAATACATATCGTTGGTCGCTTTTGAAGAAAAATCGTTAGTTGCTTCTTATTAAAAAATACTAGAGCACGAATTTTTCCTATCACAAAGCCATGTCAATTTATTTATGAATCTTAGTAGAAAATCCACGCTATTTCCTATCAAAGTCCCAGCACATTCTTTGCATTTAATTTTCACTGTATATGATCCATTCAATCGTACAATAACGATAGCAATGTGTTGTCCCTGTTAAATATTCTTGTCTATGATTTCTACAACATGTTGTGCATTTTTGACTTATTTATATATAAAATGATGAATATCTCTGATATAAGCAGAGAAGCTTTAACAAAAAAAAATTCGGCTCTACAGGGCAAAACATCACATAACAAATCAAATAAAATAAAAATATCTCTTCTGACAAACTATTTTCTTTGCCATCCACGCATTGCTTTTCTTGTATAAACCAAAGCTGTTTGTTTCTTTTCAAAAATTTTAAAACAAAAACATCTCATCTTCACATCTCAGTGTCAACATACATACATACATACATACATACATATACATATATATATATATGCATAAATTCATTCTTCCCCAGCAACTATATTACATACCGCAAACCTTTCCTACCTTCTTCCCTACAAGAAAACAAAAACCGAAAGCCCTCTACAAAAAATAAAATAAATAAATAAAATAGGTATAGGTCATCGATTCTTCAGGCAGAATCACGCACCACTGCTGCTGCTTCTTTTCTAAATACTTCACTCAACCATGCTTCCGTTAGCATGCAATTGAATGCTTGAAGCTCATTCCTTTCACGGCTAAGTTAGTCACGGAGGCTCTCAGGTTTGTGGCGTGAAGGGGATGAGTCGGCCTGTGGAGGAGGCTGGGTCCAGGGTACGTCGGATAGGAATAGGGCGGCGACCTGTAGTTGCCGGAGGTAGTGTAGATTGCGGTGGAAGTAGGAAACAGTAAGGAGGATGAGGCGCTGTGTAGTATGATGAGGATGGCGTATAAGGGAGGAGCTTGGAGGAGGACTTTACATGGTGGTTGAAGTGGTGGAGTTCGCTGATGAGGGAGTGGCTCGAGAAGGTCTACATCAAACTGGGATGAACAGTGAAACGAGGGACTAAGGGAGGAGGTTTAATTCGGTTTCCGTGGAGGGGGTGACTGCAGTGACCATGGTGGTGCAGTGGCTGGGTTCCATGTGGGTGGAGGTGGTGACAAGGTGTTAATGATGAAGTTTGTGGGACTATTGATTAAGAAGGGAGTTCAGAGAGTAGAAAGCACGGCCTGGGTGGGTTAGTTTTAGGCATCAGTTTCACTTCTTGGGGGAAGAGGACAAGGACGTGGACTGTGAAACACATTCTGGGTTTGTGCCTTGTTATATATAAAAAAATACATTGAAGGATGGGGTCTACATGTTGGGTCCCAAAGTATCAAACCTAGGAATAGAAATTCCAACGTGAACCTGCATGGGAATTGTTGTGGCGGCCTTTCAGGCTTCGGGTTACCAACTTTGAAAAAGGAGTTAATGTGGAAAATCACATTATTTAGGTTATAATGTATTTAATTTAATTAATTAATTTTATAACATTATAAGTTATCTTAAATTAAATTAAATATTGTAACGACTATAAGTTATTCATCCGTGAACAGAATTGTATAAAACTAGATTTGTTGGAATAGCAAAACCGAAGGCTACGTAGGCAAGTGATTTGACCGGAATCGGAAGCAATCTCGTTTTCGTGTAATTTTAAACATTTGTTTAAAATTATACAGTGCTCGAATCTTCCATCAAAACAAATGTTGAGTTAACTCTCACACTATTCTGGAATTCTATGATGCGTTAAATTCATATAATATAATTTATGGTTGATTGAATAATTGGATGCCTGGGTTGCTGATTGGATGTTTAATAACTGCCGACAATTAAATTTGTCGTGTTGGATGATTTTAATTTAAATATTTCATATACTGTCATCAATTATTATTGTAACCTGTGATGTAGGAAAGAACAGGTTAGAGGGATCCGACCGGATTCCTCAAATATATTGTATGTTATTTATTTATCCATGTTATCCAAATATGAACTGTTTATCCCAAACAATGTTGTATTCTAATTAAATGTTGACGGTTGATTATATATTGAACGTTGAATTGAAATTCAATATTGATGTGATGTTTTAATCAATAGACGGTATTAACTAAGTTATTAGCAGTAAATGATCTAAAACCCTGTTTTAAGACGGTTCGCCGTGAGGCGAACTGATGTGTTTTAAAGATATAAAATTTATTTTTATAATAGGAGTGAAGTAGTTGTTTAATAAATGATTAACTCATCTATTTTTTTTAAATAAACTATATTTTATATCAGTTAATAATGAAATAAATTATTATGGTAATTGATAACAACTAAATTAATTTATTTTTTAAAACGAAAGTCAATCCGGAAGTATACACATGTGAAAATAGAATCTTATTATTGAATTAAGTGAAATGGAAGTGAATTGAAATATGGTTTTCAAAGAAATAAGATTAATGGACAAATATAAGAATTCTATAAGTAGATTTTAGAATTGAATTCAAGTTTGCATAAATGAAGTTTGTAATCGTTAACCCAAGTGATGGTTTTGAAATGAGCTGTTTACTTAAGGAATAAGATCAAATAAATGGTTATAAATTAGAAGAAGATTTGTAATAGTAAGCGACTTGATGAATTTTGATAAAAGATTTGGAAATAGATTTACAATAATAAGTTCAAGTAAGTTTTAAAACAAGATAGTAAACTGATTTGTTTGAAGGACTTAGTAAATGAGTTTTGACACAATTCCAAGTGTTAATAAGTTAGAGTTAAAGAGATTAAAAAGTAAAAGAGCTTTCGTTCAGTAAGTTTTACTTAAATAAAAGTAAAGAAGATTTAGTCCGGGAATAAATTTCCCAATGAAAGGAATAGTTATTGGAACCATGTTTTTAATAAAATAGTAAATGGAAATGGTAGGCTCGTTTTTCAAACTTTTACCTATTCTGAGATGAGAATGTTGTCGGTCAAGGTCTGAGAGATAGCTAAAATACCCCAACTTGAACGGCCTCACTATTATCAAGGATTGGTATTAGTTTGAAAACAGTAAGGGTATTGAATTTGGATTATTATAAGTTAATGTCGCAATGCTATTTGCAATATTTTAAATGTAATTGGAACTGGTGAGTTTAAAGTAAACGATGCATAACTTAACATCGTTGACTCAAGTTTGAAGCGTGAAAATATTTATACTTTGGAAATAAATGTATATATAGTGAAATGGAATTGAAAATATATTATTGTTTTCAATGTAATGAAAACAATGGAATTTGAAATAAGAATATAAATCGATTTTCAAGAATCGACGATATGGTTTTAATGAATGGTTCAAGTAAAAAGATTTGAGCTGCCAATATACTTGACCGTACTGTTTGGACATTAATAGTTAAAACACTAAACTATCATTGAAATATTTTATTGGACCTTCTGATGTGTTGTTTCGAAGAGAACAGGATGGGAACTAGAACCAAAACCACTTCGAATCAACGTTACATATGAAACTAACTTGCAGGAAATAAAGACGGAGCAACTGAAGACCGTAGATCTTCATAAAGCGAAAGAATTATTTATAATCTCTAGTTAGCTCCCAGAGATAAATTGTGGTTCTATCATCGTTGAAATCTATGGATTGCAAGGGCTTCTCACTACTGGTCCTTGGTGTGATTTCTATATAGGATGCGGTGGGAGGGTGTCTTCGGTTCATCCTATTCCTGGATGACTTATATGAACGAATGTCAGACAGAGTATTTACTGAGGGTCACATACGTTGATATTTTCAAATGTACCAAGTTTGGTGGCGGAGAAATTCTCTTGCTTAACACCCACGGTATATTTGTGGACGTCAATTAGTGATTTGACGTATCTGACGATGTTGCATTCAAAGTAAATGAAGATGTGTTGTTGTGAAAAGAAAACGTGACCTGAAGCCTCATCAACTGGGAAATGGAAGAAATCGGATAGGTCGCACGGATAGTTGAGTCATACGCAAACAGGGTATATCATTACCTGATCTGGAGAAATAAAATGCCTCGATTGTTCCTTTATGTATGCTTTCGGTTTGGTTGGCTGTCCACCAACCGTGGTAATGATATATTCGGTCCACTCAAGTTAAATGAGTGACCGGTCATGTTTAGCCTGGGTTGCAAGATGTTCTTGTTGAACCCTAGTTTATTCATCTCCAGAGTTACATTGATCGGGCGGTGGTCCCATAGTTTGAATCCGTTCTCCAATGAGAGCCCCGCAGTTTTTGATTCTATAGTAAAATATGTAGAGCGTGAGATGCAAGCGTTCTACTACATGGTTATTTATTTGTGAATTGGCAAACACTATTATGATGTCACTAGATTTTTATATATCAATAATATTTTGAGTTATAGTAAAGTAAAAACCATTCGTGTTTATGCGTGGGCTGGTCTTACTATTATCCTTTCTTTCAAATGATTTTCTTAAAGTTAAGCAAGTTGTTTGCCATGTGAATTTATCTATGATAGTATTCCAGATTGATCCAGGTGAATTTTGCTTTGCTTCAAATGTGCTCGGGTAAGACCGAGCATATTTCCTCGTAAGATTTCGCTGGATTTTAAAGAGTTGGAAGCAGGAGGCTTCACCGTTAGTTATTTAGAGTTTATTTCCGCTGTGTCTGATATATGATGTACTCTGGTGATTGGTATGTACATACAGTTCTTTTTGTATAAAGAAATTTGATATATTATATTTATTCATTCCGCTATGAGATTCTGATGTTCTTCTTCTTTTTCTTCTATTCTAACAATTCTTTCTTTCTACTTATCACCCTCTAATTTCTTTCTATTAAAGATTCATAATTTCATGCAATTTGGGTTGGAAATGCGTTGTAATTCGTCAGCTCAAAGGGTACGGGTATTTGGGCCTTTACAGGTGATATTAGAGCTATTGGTTTAGTGATAACCTTGGCTCTGTGGCGGAATCTCAATAGAGATGGGGTTAGTAATACCCCAGATTGGGTTTGAATGTGTGTGTGTGTGTGTGTGTATATATATAAAAGCTGTTGAGTCAAGGAATTCATGAAGTTTTGATTATTGACAAAGAGATGAATCATTATCGACAAAAAGAGATGATCAATGGTTCGATAAAGACACGAAGAGCTTCATATGGTATTTTATATTAGAGGCTGATTATTTTGTGAGTTATTAGTGTTATTAATGTTAAAAACTATCCTCAAATAATCATATCCCTCAATATTGGAATATATATATATATATATAATGTGTGTGTGCACATTCATATGGCTTTCTGGCCAAAACCGGTCGACCGGTCAAATACCAGCGGTCGACCTATTCTGCCCAGAAAACCTTGTGAACATGCACACATATATATAACATATACATTTTTTCAAATTCCTGTCTACTGGTGATTTTTTACCCGTCAACCGTTTTTAAACAGAAACAACTATTCGAATAGTCACTTCCATTTCTTCAAGAGTTGCTTCTTTTCCTTTTCATCAATGATCATATTTATTGATTGTAACTCTTTACTAATGGTTACAACTATTTATCTCCTATATAAACACCTTGAAATCATTAATTCATGACACCAATTCTTTCTATCTAATATCAATACTATTGATTCTATTTTGAACTCTCAAGTATTCAAACGCTCATATTCTTCACAGTATCGTTCTTGAATCCTAGAATTTATATATTATTCTTTTGATTCAACTACGATATCATCTTCCAAAATCTTCATAAACACAAATTCTATTTGAGGATAAGATTATAGGAAGGTTGTACAAGATTTGACAAATTCGTGTTGTTGAGAACACGCATTGTCAAACTACAAGTCTACTCGTCTTGTTTGATGTCCTCCGTGTTCTAAGAGGCAAGTTTGAAGTCCTCCGTGTTGTCAGAGGCAAGTTTGAAGTCCTACGTGTTGTAAGAGACAAGTTGTGAAGTTCTCGTGTTGATAGAGGCATGAAATTCTCGTTCGGCTGCTCGGCTGTTGTAAACATATTCCTCCGGGTGAAGTGAGGTTGTTGTTAGTGAAAATCCAGATAGAATTCTGGGACTGGACGTAGGACGGTGCTCCAAGAAAGTCATATCGACATTACAACCACTTGAGCTACTACATATAGATTAATTTGGATGATTTTCTTGAAAAACAAAAGTGACACTTTCGATCATTTCAGATCTTTCGTCAAAAGAATTCAGAAATAGAAAGGGCTTAAAGTTAAAAATATAAGAAGTGATCATGGCGGAGAATTCAAAAATAATGAATTTGAACATTTTTGTACAAAGAAAGGTATATATCATAATTTTTCGTTTCCTAGAACTCCACCACAAAATGGAGTTGTAGAACGGTAAAACTGGACTTTACAAGAATGTGCAAGAACATTATTAAATGGAACCACTTTACCAAAACATTTTTGGGTAGAAGCTGTTGCAACTACGTGTTATGTTTTGAATCATGTATCCATTCGACCTCTCACCAAGAATACATCTTATGAATTATTTCATCAAAGAAAGCCAAATATATCATACTTCAAAGTTTTCGGTTCAAAGTGCTTTATTTTAAATACGAAAGACCATCTTGGAAAATTTGATCCAAAGTCCGATGAAGGCATATTTGTCGGTAATTTGGAACGAAGGAAGGCCTATCGTATATTTAACAAAAGAACCAAAACTATTGAAGAATCACTTCATGTTTCATTCGATGAATTCTATCAACCTTCTCATAACATATCAGATGATGACGAAACTATAGTCACTGATAATCCGACCATCACAAATGTTGATTCTGACTCCGAAATAATTGAGAATATTCCTCAACCATGTGTGTTACCTTCTTTACTAGCATTACGATCTTGTCCAAGGATATTAAGAGATCATCCGGTTCAAAATATAATTGAAGAAGTAACATCACAAATAAGAACAAGGAGTCAACTCAATCAAATGGGTCATGTTGCGTTTCTTTCGAATATCGAACCTAAGAATCCAAAAGAAGCTACTACTGATGATTACTGGATCATTGTCATGCAAGAAGAACTAAATCAATTCGAGCGCAATGATGTCTGGGAACTTGTTCCAAGACCAACTGATCAATCAGTTATTGGTACTAAATGGGTCTATAAAAAATAAGGCCGATGAATAAGGAAATATCACCTGAAATAAAGCAAGATTAGTAGCACAAGGATATAACCAGGAAGAAGGTATCGATTATGAAGAAACATTTGCACCAGTTGCTTGACTAGAAGCTATTGGAATCTTATTATCCTTTGCTTGTCATCACAATTTCAAACTTTATTAGATGGATGTCAGAAGTTCTTTTTTAAATAGATTTATCAAAGAGAATGTATATGTCGAACAACCTCCCTTGTTCGTACATGAAAAGCATCCTGACAACGTATACAAGCTCAAGAAGGCTTTGTATGGTTTTAAACAAGCACCTCGTGCTTGGTATGAACGATTACGCAGCTATCTTACTGATTCAGGATTTCAAATAGGCAAAGTCGATCAAACTTTGTTTATTAAACATTCTCGAAAAGATATATTGGTTATCCAGATATATGCAGACGATATTATCTTTGGTTCCAAAAACGATAAACTCTGCAAAGAATTTGCGGATATTATGACCAAAGAATTTGAAATGTCTCATATGGGAGAACTATCATATTTTCTTGGTCTTCAAATCAAACAACTTTCGAATGGTATTTTTATTAATCAAGAAAAATATTGTGGAAATCTTATCAAGTGCTTCAGTTTAGAAAATACGTCTGGTAAACCTACTCCTATGAGTACAACTGCACATCTTGAAAAAGATGAAAATGGTAAGAGTGTTGACTCGAATTAGTATCATATAGTGATGTTGATTTCGTAGGTTCTCGAACGGATAGAAAGAGTACAAGTGGTATGTACCATTTTATTGGAAAATCACTTGTCTCTTGGTTTAGTAAGAAACAGAATTGTGTTTGACATTGATATTCATTTATCAAATTCTATTACATACTGTGATAACACCAGTGCTATAAACCTATCAAAAAATCTGGTAAATCATTCTCAAACCAAGCATATTGATATCCGTCATCATTTCTTGAGAGACAATATTGAAAAAGGAAACATATGTCTCGAATATGTCCAATCTGATCATACAACTAGCGGACATTTTTACTAAGCCTCAACTTGAATCAAGTTTTATTACATTTCGTAGAGAGCTTGGCTTAATTTCAAGAAATGAACTTGATATGTAAACACTGAAGCTATATATCACTAAGTTCATTTCTATATTCGGTTCATTCACTTTCAAAAAGTTTAGCTATTTTATAGTTAATTCTATCTTTAGTAAAAGAATATGTGTTATTCATTGTTTGTACGACAATTATTCCTTGACATTTCTCCTCCACTAATCAATATATAGACAAACTCTATATAAGCTTATCACGCTTTCTCTTAATTGGCATCTTCGAGTCTATATTTTAAAGTTTAAATACTTCAATATGGCTCACATCTGCGATGAGTGTGCACAAAAGTCTCACATTTCAGTTACTAGTACAGAACCAGAGGAGTATTACTCTCCCGAGACACCGAAAAGCAAATCACACTGCACTCATACCCTCGGTAATACACCTTCATCTAAACGTGCAAAGAAAGCACTATTTTTCTCGCCTCGAACTAGAGAAAAGATTAATGAGATACATCATTATCAGAAACATCAAATGGATCTTCAGCGACAAATTCATTCTGAGCAACGACTTACTTCCGAACTGTAATGACCCGCATTCGCAGAGGGTATTATAATTAATTTATTTAATTATATAAATAGTGATATAGTGAATTAAATGGTGGTTTAATTAAATAATGGTGAATATTTAATTTAAAATAATAAATTAAATAATATATGTAATTCAGAAATAATCAGAATTGGCTGAAATGGCGATATGGTGTGAACTGGATCATCTATGATATTTAATTCAGTTAGAATTTGAATTTGAATAATAAAAATATTATTTGAACGACAGTTTGAACGTATAATTATATTATAATTAAAATCGAGCTTGAAATGGCGCGATAGTTCGCGATTTGGCGATTTGAACTTCAACTAAATGTACAGGATTCGGATTAGGCCGAATTTCTGTGAAACAAGAAACGTGTGGAGCTCGTGGAGTATATCTTTCTAGTGGAAGAGAAAAATCAGGATTTCATCGTGTAGATTTTGATTTATGTCCAAATCAAATTTTAGAAAAGTCGCTGTGGAATTCCATTATAATTTATAAAGGAATTATTTATATATAAAAAAAAGGAAATTCATTTTAAATCGAGTATCGATTTAATCGGGATGTGAAGGATCGAGTTATAAATCCCAATGGAGCTATATGATATTCTATTATGAATGTATACGATAATATTAATTTATTAATATTTTATTTAATTATATTTAAATATATTTATATATTAAATGGGTCATCCAGAGCTTTCAAAATAGCCACATTTGCAAAAGAAGTCGGAATTCGACGAAAATAATTTTGTTGGATCCGCAATGTCAAATAGTTGTTAGATTTCCAGTTTCGTGATTTTTAGAGTCACTGTGTGGGAGTACGGATTTTTAGAGTGAAAAACAGTCAGTATTTCGATGGTTAAAAATACGTTGTGTGAGCATACGAAGTCGGAATTCGACGAAACCAGTTTCGTTGGGACCGTAATGTCGAACTGTAGCTGCATGTCCATTATTGTGATTTTTGGGTATCGTATGTGGTCACGGGAATTTTAATTGACAAGAACAAATAACGGTTGGTTAAAATTGAATATAAAATTGAATAGAAAATATCTAAATCCTTCCCATTATAAATACCCCCTCCTTAACCCCTTAAAACCTAATTTCTCATTTTCCACGATCACTTCTAAACCGCCACAATTCCTTTATCCCACAGCCAAATCGAGCCACTCAAAAATCAAGGGAAAATGTAATAAAAATCTCTAAAATCCAAAAGCAATTTCTGCGAGTTCCTTTAGGCTTGCAGTCCTCTTCCTTGGAGTTCGACGTGGTGCGATCTCAGTTTCTGGAACACGCGAGACGGCGGCGGAATGCTAGGGTTCGATAAATCTGGATGTTGGCGCAGCAGCTAGGAATTTGGAGCTTCAATTGTGGGTCGGTTGTATTGCAGTGGTCTCAGGCAGTGTGATGTTGGCCTGACGGATGTGAGTTCAATGTTGGGTGAGGTTGGCCTAGGTATGGATGAACTGCGGTGGTTCATTGAAGTTAGGGAATGAACGGCTTGTTGTTGGACTGAGTGGGATTGCGTTATAATTTGGTTCGATGTCTTCTGTGGTGCTTCGCGGATCTGCTGAAGACAGCAAGTTGCCAGGATGATGCGGTATTAAGTTATAGGAGGAGGAGATATCAAGGGGTATGTACCTGTAATAAAATCATTATGGGTGATTAACTAATGTTAATTAGGCATTAATTTTAAACTAAATTATTTTGGTAAGGGTTGTTTAACAAGTGAATGAGTATGGCAGAAATGAAAGTCTTGGGTTGAAATAGTGTTGTATGGTGAAAGCAGTGAATGACAGAAGTAGTTTTGTATGGTGACTGTGGTTGAAGTTTTGTTGTGATATGATATGGCAGTGTAGCTTTGGCAGTGCAAAATGAAGTAGATGTGTGGATGAAGGGTGTTTTCAGGCTAGTGGTTTGTTTGGACGCGAAGAGTATGCACAGTTTGTGTGGTGATGGAATTGTGCAGATGTTCATGAACAAAGAATGGATGGAGCGGTGCTGTGTTTACACAGGTGAAGGGAGCAGATTTCTTCAATTAGGTGAAGAAAAGGTTGGACGAGTCAAAATGGATGAGGGAGTGGGCTTAATACATAACGGGCCAGAATTCATAAGGAGAAAAAAAACAGAGGGTCCGTTACGATCGTATGGACGAACACTATACAATGCAACGGGTTTGGAATGATTCAGAGTCCGTCTCAATTTATGGTAGGATATAACGTCAAATCAGAATCAAGAGACAGTTAATCGTTTTTAAAATGATAACAGTCCAATGTGAGTAAACCTCACTAACTCTGAACAGTTTATAATTTCATGTTGTATTTTTAGAACTGCTAAATATTGGATGATTGACTGGGTGTTGATTGTTTGATTGAACTGCTAGTCAGTTAGTTAAATTTCTATATTGATTCTGTTTAACAGAATATATCATATGGAACTGAAAGTAATGTTGATTTTATTGTGTAACATCTGTGGATGCAGGGAAACAGATTGGAGGAATCCGACTGGACTCCTCAACAATTATTTTATTGTTTTTCATATATTTTGATATATGACGTGATATATAATCTGTTGTTGATTATGTGTGTTTGGACGATATTTATCGTTGTTATATGGTATGTTAAATACCATGAGAAATACTGGATGTAGAAAAGGGGATTTTCAAAGTGTATTTTGAAAATGAATTATTTATATAAAATGGATGGATTTTATATGGATAAGGAAAAGGATTTTTATAAAAGAAAAAAATTATAAAATCGAAGGATAAGTTATAATAAAGGGAATATTTATTTGTTAGAATAAATAGAATAGGATAAAAGGGAATATTTATTTGTTAGAATAAATAGAATAGATATAAAAGGAAATATTTATTTGTTAGAATAAATAGAATAGATATAAAAGGATATATTTATTTGTTGGAATAAATAGAATAGGATAAAAGGGAATATTTATTTGTTAGAATAAATAGAATAGGATAAAAGGGAATATTTATTTGTTAGAATAAATAGAATAGGATAAAAGGGAAATATTATTGGTTAGAATAAATAGAATCAAATAAAGGAATAATTACTTGTTAAATAAATAGAGTTAAAAGGAGTTATTCGGACATTGTTTATTCGAATAAAGTTAAAAGAGTTAATCAGTTAGAGTAAACCAGTTAGGTTAATCAAATAGAGTTAAAAGAAATAGAGTTAAGCAAAATTAGAAACTGACTAAAGATTTGTAAGTTGAATAGTTTTCTGAGTATCGATCTGATGTTGGTTTCGGCCTTCGGGGTTTATACTTGGGTAGTTGTTCTCTTATTAGTTTACAGTTAGAGTCTGATAGTTGTGGAATGATAGTGATTGATGATTGATCTATAGAATTTCCTTTTGGAAATGATATCGTTGTTTGCACACCTGTTTTTCTTTGATAGTTAACTCACCGACTATCGAAGTTTTGACCATTTTAACGTTGTTAATATGGAGAGACCGGTTGGATTATTATCCAAAGAACCACATTGTATTGGCATAAGCGTTGCGAATCATATATGCCAAAGAAAATTGAAGACGGAGTAAAGTGCAAGGGCTATTGTATAAGTCTTAGATAACAGTGCCTAAGATGGATATACTGAATAGTACCTTCGGTTCATCCTGTTCCTGGACGACTTGTATGGACGGATGTCTGACAGAGTATTTCCAGACGATCACGTATATTGATGCCTTCAACCGTACCATGAGTGGAAGCGGGGAAGGAAACTTCTTTAGCTAACACGTAATGTATTGTTGTAGACGTCAATTAGTGATTTTCGATGGATCTGACAATGTGGCATTCGAGGTGAATCTGATGTGATGATAAAGCATAACTTCAAGCCTCACATCCGGTAAATGACCAAAATCCGGGTCATTACAGTTGGTATCAGAGCTTAGGTTAAGTGAATTACCTTGGCTCTGTGGCGTGACTCGGTAGAGATAGGGTTAGTAATACCCTAGATTGAGTTTGAGTGTAAATATACGAGTGAACGTATTTGTTATTGATATAAAAATGGTTTTATATTGTGGAGATTCATTGGTTGAGTTGTTTATGAGTTCTGGTCGATCAGTTTGATCCACTGTATCGGTAGGAGTTACTAAACACTTGAATACGATGGGTCGTCACGATATGTTTTGAAAAGAGGGTAAATTAAAATAAGTTTACCCAAAGTATGTTTTGATATAAAGAAGTATATATATTAGATATATTAGTTGTTATTATAATCGAGTAAGATTATAAGTAAAATGGTTATGTAAATAACCAATCAGAATTCATATAAGTGAAATACGTGAAATCAGATGAGTTAAATCTGAAATTTAAACCAGAAATTGAATTAAAATTCTGGAAAATTGGATAAGTGTTTGTAAATGGATTGGATTAAAAATAAGGAAAATTTAAGATCCTGGAAGATTTTAAATTGTTTTACAAGCAATGTGAATTATATTTTTGAAATGAATTTCAAAGTGGAAATGTTTAGAAATGGTTTTATAGTATTGAACTCACTTCGATCGCTGGAAAATAGATTCTGATGATGACAGCTGCATCATCAGTGTTCATTTTCGAGTTGTAAGTAACGAATTACTACCAGAGATATTGTTTTGAATTTGTTTTGGGAAAGACAAGTTGTGTTGAATTTCAAAATGGGATTTATAATATAGAATTTGTATATAGAAATTCAAATGGCATTTATAATATAGAATTTGAATAGAATTTGATATATAGATTTGAATAATAGAAGTGATAAAAAATTTGAATAGAAATTGAATAGAATTAACCGAGTCGAAGAGGAATTAGTTAATCGAGTTTTGAATTTGAAGTTGAACTTTGAAAGGTGAATTGGATTTGTAAATGGATATTCGAAATCGAATATAGAACTTAAATTTGAAATTTGGATTCAAATTAGTTAATAAGCAAGTTAAAATATATTTGAACATGTCATGTTCAAATATAAAAGTGAAATAGACTAAAGAGTTAATTAACAAATTAATTAACGAATTGAGTTAAAACGACCAGGTATAGTTAAAATAGATTGGGCAGGTATAAATATACATGAGTTAGGTATGGATAAGGTATGAAGGTATATAAATAGAATGCTCGACGAAAAGATATGTATTTAATTCATATATGAGATTTTATGCGCCGTATCGGCTAGCCGCTCGGCTTTTTCTTTTTCTTTTGGATTGGTGAGGGCCATGGGAGGCTATTTGAAATATCCCGATGCTCCTGGTACAAAGGAGGTTATGGCGAATTTTTCCAGGAATTTAAGGAGTTAGAATATTTTTAAGATAATTTGATAGTTAGAAATCAACGTATCGATATATATATATATATATATATAAGTCGATAAGGAAACGAACTTAGAAATAGAATAGTATAATTAAAAAGGAAGACTAAGAATAAAATCTAGTAAGAATAGAAAGAGGAAGCGTACGTGTTTAAAAGTGAATAAGTAGTTGTATGGTATTGATTATTCGAGTAAGTAGTCATATCTGTTTTGATGTTATAAATGTTATTCAGTCAAGGTCTGAGAGGTAGTTATACCCCTACTTGATTGATTTCATTATTAACAAATAAATAGTAAGATTTCAGGCTCGAAAATCAATGTTGGATAAGAGTTAGTTGAATATAGTATTTGGGTTGTCGTAACGATGTTTTACACAACATCCGTTTTAACCCAAATAAGTGTAAGCTTGGAAATATAATAAAGAATATTTCCTAAGTATAGAAATAAACGAGATCGGAAAAGAGATAAGTAATTGTAATATTTTCCAATTATAAATAGCATATATTTTCTAAAGTTTAGAAAATAAAGGAAGGCGATAATCAGAAATGTTTTCCAAATAACATAAAAGGTCAATATGGTTATTGAGAATATTTGGTTAACAAATATTGATAAAGAAATAGAGAAGTGATTTAACTAATGGAATATTAATTAAGGGCTCAGTGACATATTCAAATGGAAAATTTGATTTTCGAAAAGAGTAAACTGTTTAAAAACTCCCAGGGAAAGACTGTTTGAATTAAAAATAAATTTAACAGAAATTTGTGAAAGCAAAATTGAATTAAAGTAAAGCCAGTAAGTGGTAACTGAGGTTGAATTAGAATGATATCAAGACAAATTGGATTGTGAGATTCAAATTTGAAGTGTAATGTGATAATCAAGTTAAGAGTTGGGAATCGAGAAGAAACTCGAATTGAAATGATATTTGGCTCGGATATAAGTGAATGGTTGTGTTGTGGATAAAAGCAGATTGGAATTTGATTAGGATGACCCTTGTATCCGCTGAATTGATAATAGGTGGAAAGGATAAAATGATATGCCGACAAAAGGTACAAGTTTATATTTCTATTGGATATAAGATTTATGAGCCGATTTGGCAAGCCGCTTGGCTGTTTAATTTTCTTTTGGGTTGGAGATGGCGTAGAGAGGCGAGTTGGAGTTTGACCGATTGACCAGTACAAAGGAGGTGCTGGCGAAATTTTTCGAAAAGTTAAGGAGTTAGAAAATTTTCAGGATTTTCGGAAATTTTTGTTGATAAGAATCAATTAATAATTTAATTGAAATTAAATTGGTTCAGTTGAAACTGAAGTTAAGAAGTGAACAAATATGTTCAAACTAGTCGATAGGGTCGTCCTCTACCTTTTAGCAATTTCGAGGACGAAATTATTTTAAGTAGGGAAGATTGTAATGACCCACATTCGCTGAGGGTATTATAATTAATTTATTTAATTATATAAATAGTGATATAGTGAATTAAATGGTGGTTTAATTAAATAATGGTGAATATTTAATTTAAAATAATAAATTAAATAATATATTTAATTTTGAAATAATCAGAATCGCTGAAATGGCGATATGGTGTGAACTGGATCATCTATGATATTTAATTCAGTTAGAATTTGAATTCGAATAACGAAAATATTATTTGAACGACAGTTTGAACGTATAATTATATTATAATTAAAATCGAGCTTGAAATGGCACGGCAGTTCGTGATTTGGCGATTTGAACTTCAACTAAATGTACAGGATTCGTTTTAGGCCGGATTTCTGTGAAACAAGAAACGTGTGGAGCTGGTGGAGTATATCTTTCTAGTGGAAGAGAAAAATCGGGATTTCGTCGTGTAGATTTTGATTTATGTCCAAATCAAATTTTAGAAAAGTCGTTGTGGAATTCCTTTATAATTTATAAAGAAATTATTTATATATAAAAAAAAAGGAAATTCATTTTAAATCGAATATCGATTTAATCGGGATGTGAAGGATCGAGTTATAAATCCCAGTGGAGCTGTATGATATTCTGTTGTGAATATATACGATAATATTAATTTATTAATATTTTATTTAATTGTATTTATATATTTAAATGGGTCATCCAGAGCTTTAAAAATAGCCACTTTTGCAAAAGAAGTCGGAATTCGACGAAAATAATTTTGTTGTATCCGCAATGTCAAATAGTTGTTATATTTCCAGTTTCGTGATTTTTAGAGTCACTGTGTGGCCGTACGGATTTTTAGAGTGAAAAACAGTCAGTATTTCGACGGTTAAAAATACGTTGTGTGAGCATACGAAGTCGGAATTCGACGAAACTAGTTTCGTTGGGACCGTAATGTCGAACTGTAGCTGCATGTCCATTTTTGTGATTTTTGGGTATCGTATGTGGTCACGGGAATTTTAATTGACAAGAACAAATAACGGTTGATTAAAATTGAATAAAAATACCTAAATCCTTCCCATTATAAATACCCCCTCCTTAACCCCTTAAAACCTAATTTCTCATTTTCCACGATCACTTCCAAGCCGCCACAATTCCTTTATCCCACAGCCAAATCGAGCCACTCAAAAATCAAGGGAAAATGTAATAAAAATCTCTAAAATCCAAAAGCAATTTCTACGAGTTCCTTTAGGCTTGCAGTCCTCTTCCTTGGAGTTCGACGTGGTGCGATCTCAGTTTCTGGAACACGCGAGACGGCGGCGGAATGCTAGGGTTTGATAAATCCGGATGTTGGCGCAGTAGCTAGGAATTTGGAGCTTCGATTGTGGGTCGGTTGTATTGCGGTGGTCTCAGGCAGTGTGATGTTGGCCTGACGGATGTGAGTTCAACGTTAGGTGAGGTTGGCCTGGGTACGGATGAACTGCGGTGGTTCATTGAAGTTAGGGAATGAACGGTTTGTTGTTGGACTGAGTGGGATTGCGTGATAATTTGGCTCGATGTCTTCTGTGGTGCTTCGCGGATCTGCTGAAGACCGCAAGTTGCCATGATGATGCGGTATTAAGTTATAAGAGGAGGAGATATCAGGGGTTATATACCTGTAACAAAATCATTATGGGTGATTAACTAATGTTAATTAGGCATTAATTTTAAACTAAATTATTTTGGTAAGGGTTGTTTAACAAGTGAATGAGTATGGCAGAAATGAACGTCTTGGGTTGAGATAGTGTTGTATTGGGAAAGCAGTGAATGACAGAAGTAGTTTTGTATGGTGACTGTGGTTGAAGTTTTGTTGTGATATGATATGGCAGTGTAGCTTTGGCAGTGCAAAATGAAGTAGATGTGTGGATGAAGGGTGTTTTCAGGCTAGTGGTTTGTTTGGACGCGAAGAGTATGCACAGTTTGTGTGGTGATGGAATTGTGCAGATGTTCATGAACAAAGAATGGATGGAGCGGTGCTGTGTTTACACAGGTGAAGGGAGCAGATTTCTTCAATTAGGTGAAGAAAAGGTTGGACGAGTCAAAATGGATGAGGGAGTGGGCTTAATACATAACGGGCCAGAATTCATAAGGAGAAAAAAAACAGAGGGTCAGTTACGATCGTATGGACGGACACTATACATTGCAACGGGTTTGGAATGATTTAGAGTCCATCTCAATTTATGGCAGGATATAACGTCAAATCAGAATCAAGAGATAGTTAATCGTTTTTAAAACGATAACAGTCCAATGTGAGTAAACCTCACTAACTCTGAACAGTTTATAATTTCATGTTGTATTTTTAGAACTACTAAATATTGGCTGATTGACTGGGTGTTGATTGTTTGATTGAACTGCTAGTCAGTTAGTTGAATTTCTATATTGATTCTATTTAACAGAATATATCATATGGAACTGAAAGTAATGTTGATTTTATTGTGTAACATCTGTGGATGCAGGGAAACAGATTGGAGGAATCCGACTGGATTCCTCAACAATTATTTTATTGTTTTTCATATATTTTGATATATGACGTGATATATAATCTGTTGTTGATTATGTGTGTTTGGACGATATTTATCGTTGTTATATGGTATGTTAAATACCATGAGAAATACTGGATGTAGAAAAGGGGATTTTCAAAGTGTATTTTGAAAATGAATTATTTATATAAAATGGATGGATTTTATATGGAAAAGGAAAAGGATTTTTATAAAAGAATAAAATTATAAAATCGAAGGATAAGTTATAATAAAGGGAATATTTATTTGTTAGAATAAATAGAATAGGACAAAAGGGGATATTTATTTGTTAGAATAAATAGAATAGATATAAAAGGAAATATTTATTTGTTAGAATAAATAGAATAGATATAAAAGGAAATATTTATTTGTTGGAATAAATAGAATAGGATAAAAGGGAATATTTATTTGTTAGAATAAATAGAATAGGATAAAAGGGAATATTTATTTGTTAGAATAAATAGAATAGGATAAAAGGGAAATATTATTGGTTAGAATAAATAGAATAAAATAAAGGAATAATTACTTGTTAAATAAATAGAGTTAAAAGGAGTTATTCGGACATTGTTTATTCGAATAGAGTTAAAAGAGTTAATCAGTTAGAGTAAACCAGTTAGGTTAATCAAATAGTGTTAAAGAAATAGAGTTAAGTAAAATTAGAAACTGACTAAAGATTTGTAAGTTGAATAATTTTCTGAGTATCGATCTGATTTTGGTTTCGGCCTTCGGGGTTTATACTTGGGAAGTTGTTCTCTTATTAGTTTACAGTTAGAGTATGATAGTTGTGGAATGATAGTGATTGATGATTGATCGATAGAATTTCCTTCTGGAAATGATATCGTTGTTTGCACACCTGTTTTTCTTTGATAGTTAACTCACCGACTATCGAAGTTTTGACCATTTTAACGTTGTTAATATTGAGAGACCGGTTGGATTATTATCCAAAGAACCACTCTGTATTGGCATAAGCATTGCGAATCATATATGCCAAAGAAAATTGAAGACGAAGTAAAGTGCAAGGGCTATTGTATAAGTCTTAGATAACAGTGCCTAAGATGGATATACTGAATAGTACCTTCGGTTCATCCTGTTCCTGGATGACTTGTATGGACGGATGTCTGACAGAGTATTTCCAGACAATCACGTATATTGATGTCTTCAACCGTACCAAGAGTGGAAGTGGGGAAGGAAACTTCTTTAGCTAACACGTAATGCATTGTTGTAGACGTCAACTAGGGATTTTTGATGGATCTGACAATGTGGCATTCGAGGTGAATCTGATGTGATGATAAAGTGTAACCTCAAGCCTCACATCCGGTAAATGACCAAAATCCGGGTCATTACACGAACGATTATCATTATTAGAACGCATGGCATCATTTTTCTGTAGCACAAACAAACATGGAGTTTACGAACCCATGCCACATGCCCCTTCATCATGTAGGAGTCCAAACTCTTGGGATCGTAACTATAATCGTAACGAAGGTGCGAAATGGTCGCCATGGACACCTCATATTAACGAGACCAAGGAAGAGTCAACCGAGCATAATTCAGCTACATCTCATTAATTTTGTTTTTAAATATGTTATGATTATATTTATGTTGTTTCCCTATGTTATAACATATATGTACTTCCTTTGAAAGAATTTATTTAAGTTTCGATTGTTTCAAAAACGTAAGAAGTAAAAAGGGTAGAAAAACAAAAATCTGGAGGACCAGTTGACCGGCAGAAACAGACCAGTCGACCGTTTTGATCTCTGTTCAAAAACGGTCGACCGGTATATTTTTAGCGGTCGACTGGTCTTACTTTTTCCTGTTTTTATATTGAAACATCACGTCGTTTTACCCCTCTCACCCATTCATTTCTCTTTTCAACGTTCGAAACAACAAAACCCTCAATAGCCCTAACTTCAAAATTCTCAATTCTCTTTCAATTTCATCATGGCTCCTCCACAAAAACGATCAAAGAGATCTTCTACATCCAAATCTCAACCACAACCAATTGATTCCAATATTAAAAAATGGCTTATGGATCCCATAGCTATAAAGAGATGGAATCAAATGAAGGATTTCAAAATATACCAAGGTTCGTTTATTAAATTCTCGGATTTTTCAAATTATCATGTTCTCAATCTTGCCAGGAAGGCTAAACTCGAGTCTCTACTAGATTTCGACAAAAATAATGTAGATATTAATCATGTCATGATTAAGCTTTTCTATGCTAATCTAAATTTGAAGAAATATAAGCCTGGGAATCTGACGCAATGCCTTTGGTCGGTTGTTTGCGGTAAAGAAGTTTTCATTTCATGTGCAAAGATGGCACAAGTTCGCGAATCGTCTTTTTATGGTCAAAAATTCTCAAGTGATTTCTGTCCGGTTTATATTCGAAATAGTGTAAGCCATCAATTCATTGTAGATGATAGCAACGGCACAAAATCTATTGGCTTAAGGCCTACGGCAAGAGTTTTACATCATGTACTTATGCATTCCTTATTTCCGAGACTAGGAAACTTCGATGTCGTTTACAAAGAAAACTTTAAGGCCTTATACGCTATTTATGGAGATGTCAATATGAACTGGATTGGAATGATTTTTGACGAAATCTTGAGCGTTAATGATTCTACGAGGCCGACGATATTCTATAATGAATATGTTATGCGTCTCCTACTCGATTGTGGTATTACTCCTCCCGAGTCTCCATCCTCATGACCTAAGTGCATCAACAAAGCGTCAATCAAAATGATGAAGCTACCTCCGCCTTATTTCTCAATTAGTTCTTTCGAACAATGGAAGGAGAGACGTCATGAAGGCACCACTTCACAATCATCTAAGCCAAAACCGGAAGAAGTAAAACTTCTTGGACCTTCTTCTTTGACTAAAGAATCGCTTAACCAAATTGCGCGTAATCAATTCTTGCTTGAAGCATGTCTTAAGCGCATGGATACGAAAATGGAAAAACGCTTTAACAAGATAAAATCCTTCTTTGAAACTTTATGGGAAGCGATTTCTTATGGTTCTTCAACATTGCAAGCTCAAGATCCCGGAAAACATCCGCCACCTCCTTCTTACAATTGGACATCTTCCGATGAGGCGGCAAGCTCCAAGACTAGCTATGGACGTGGTCGTGGTAAGTCTCATATTGAAGAAGGGGAAGAGGAAGGAGAAGAAGAATATGAGGAAACCAGATCCAAGTCTTAGATTTGCATCTCCATGGTTTAACCTACCTTTTTCTTATGTTTACGACTTTATTTTGCTATCTTAAGACATTCACTAGCACTTGTACGTAAATAGTGTTGTGTATTTTATTTGAAATAGACTTGGTTTTGTATGTTATGACTCTTTGGTATGTTTTGTTGGTACGGTATGTGTGGTATGATATATGACACAATTATGGTATGTATTTCATCTGCTGGTATCATATTCATTCTTATCTATTTTATTTATCTACTCTTTTTTGTCGATGACAAAGGGGGAGAAAAGTGGTAATAACAGTGTTGTGCAGGAAGTATATTATAAGTGCTTAAATTCAGGGGGAGATTATATACAAGGGGAATTCTTAAAGTTTCAAGAGCTATGTTGTCATCAATCAAAAAGGGGGAGAATGTTGAGTCAAGGAGTTCATGAAGTTTTGATTATTGACAAAGAGATGATTCATTATCGACAAAAGAGATGATCAATAGTTCGACAAAGACACGAAGAGCTTCATATGGTACTTTATATTAGAGGCAGATTATTTTGTGAGTTAGTAGTGTTATTAATGTTAAAATCTATCCTCAAATAATCATATCCCTCAATATTGGAATATATATATATATATATATATAATGTGTGTGTGCGCACATTCATATGGCTTTCTGGCCAAAACCGGTCGACCGGTCAAATACCAGCGGTCGACCAATTCTACCAGAAAACCCTATGAACATGCACACGTATATATATATATTTTCAAATTCCTATCTGCTGGTATTTTTTACCTGTCGAACGTTTTTAAACAGAAGCAACTATTCGAATAGTCACTTCCATTTCTTCAAGAGATGCTTCCTCTTCTTTTCATCAATGATCATATCTATTGATTGTAACTCTTTACTAATGGTTACAACAATTTATCTCCTATATATACACCTTGAAATCATCAATTCATGACACCAATTCTTTCTATCTAATCTCAATACTATTGATTCTATTCTTAAACTCTCAAGTATTCAAACGCTCATATTCTTCACAATATCGTTCTAGAATCCTAGAATTTATATATTATTCTTTTGATTCAACTACGATATCATCTTCCGAAATCTTCATAAACACAAATTCTATTTGAGGATAAGATTATAGGAAGGTTGTACAAGAATTTACAAATTCGTGTTATTGAGAATCATTGTCAAACTACAAGCCTACTCGTCTTGTTTGAAGTCCTCCGTGTTGTAAGAGGCAAGTTTGAAGTCCTTCGTGTTGTAAGAGGCAAGTTTGAAGTCCTCCGTGTTGTAAGAGGCAAGTTGTGAAGTCCTCATGTTGATAGAGGCGTGAAATTCCCGTTCGGCTGCTGGTGTAATAAACCGGAAATCTGGGCCAGTTTAAAATTTTTATTTTGGCAATTTTAGCGAATTTTGATTATTTAAAATGAATTATTTTAAAATAATATCTATGAGAAATTTATTTTGAATATAATTCAAACGTATATAGTTATAAAGATCGTCGTTGGAATATAAATATTTATTTATAATTATAAAAGGAATTGAAAATGGCGCGGTAGTTCGATAATTCGATTTCAAACTTCAAATGGAAGTGCAGGATTCAAAATAAACCGGATTTTAACGAAACCAAAAATATTAGAATCTATTTGTGAATATATTTCCAACGAAACCGAAAAATCCAAATTTCATAGCGGGGATCAAAAGATATGTCCAGTTGAAAATTCTGAATAGTCGTTGGAATTCAGGCCCTTAAAAAAAGAAATTTTGCAAACGACCTCGGATTTCGACGAAACCACTTTTGTTGGATCCGTGATGTCAAGTTATTGCTAGGTTTCAAATTTCATAATTTTCCGATTCAATATGTGAGCGTGGCAAAGGAAAACGCGTTTGACCAGTTTTAGTTGATTTTAATCGACTGGAAATTGGCCATTTTTCAAACGGTCTCGGAATTTGACGAAACTAGTTTTTTTAGGACTGTACCATTAATACGAAGCTAGAAAATATTTTTCTGGAATTTTTCAAGTTAGTATGTGACCCCGGTAAATTGAAATGCGCGTTCAAATTCAATATATAGAGTTATATGTTGATTTTGACGAAAACTGATCCAAACGATCGAATCAGCTTACGATACATATCCCATTGTGTTCGGAATGGGGGTAATTAGCTATGGGCGACAGGCGGTGGGTCTCGTTTCGAGGTCGAAAATAAAAGTTGCTTTTTAGAGAATTTAATAATAATAAAAAATATATTTATTCATATGATATCCCATCCCCTCCCCTTTTTCTCTTTCATTTACAGTCGAATAGAAATAAAAAAAAGAAAGTAAATCGGCCCCCCCTCGATCTCATCGTCACCGCGCCACAGGCGCGGCCACCATCCCCCTCCCTCGCTCCAAGACCCGACGCACCGCCTCCTCGCTCGCGCAACCCCTTCCCCCTCGAAGCCTGGCCCCAATCGAGACCCCAATCGAACCCGCCGCCACCCACAATCCACAGCCGCCGCCTCCCCCTAGCCCTAGAAACCCTGCGCCGACATCAGCAACCACCGCACCCCTCTGACCCCTCCCCCCTCTCGATGACCAGCAGACCTCCCCCTCCTCCCAATTCAATCTGTAAGTTTTATTTTTACTCTTTCATATATTTTTTTCTTCTTTAAACCATTAATCCTAACTGGTTTGTTTAATTAGTAATGTAGCAAAAGAAATGATCTTTACATAGCAGAAGAAATGATCTTTATATAGCAAAAGAAATGATCTTTACATAGCAAAAGAAATGATCTTTATATAGCAAAAGAAATGATCTCTACATAGCAAAAGAACCGATTTTTATATATTGAATAGCAAAGTAAAAATTCAATTTTTATATATTGAATAGTGAAGTAAAAATTCGATTTTTATATATTGAATAGCAAAGTAAAAATTCGATTTTTATATATTGAATAGAAAATAAAAATGTGATTTTTATATATTGAATAGCGAAGTAAAAATTCGATTTTTATATATTGAATAGCGAAGTAAAAATGTGATTTTTATATATTGAATAGCAAAGTAAAAATTCGATTTTTATATATTGAATAGCAAAGTAAAAATTTGATTTTTATATATTGAATAGCAAAGTAAAAATTCGATTTTTATATATTGAATAGCAAAGTAAAAATGTGATTTTTATATATTGAATAGCGAAGTAAAAATGTGATTTTTATATATGTAGTGAATACGGATGACGAAGGTGACGAAAGAAGAAACGGCGAAGACTTCTACATTTGAAGAGTCGTGGGATTGGATTAGCTAATCAGTGAGAACTCCTCACCTTTTAATTTTGTTTTCTAGTTATATAAATATATACTAGGATGCAGACGGTGTTTAGTAGCACCCGACACCCGTCGTCCATACACCATGAACGGCTTGTATGCTTGTTTGTTTGATTTTGATGTGTAGTTGATTGTGTGATGTGAAATGAAATAAAATATTTATATAGTTGAAATAAAATATTTTATAATGGAAAATACTTTATAGTTAAAAATAGAATTTTTAACGTGTATATGAAATGAAATAAAAATAAACAGATCGGACGATTTGTTTATATACACACATTTGACTGATATTGATTGGGACGATAAATTTTACATATCGCCCAACTGCACAAATAAAATCTGTGTTTGATTGTTTGAAACCCCACACGGGTATTGGGATGATATTTGACGTACACTAATCCCGGTCATTTAGTTGTATGTCGATCGATTGATTGACAGACTGTTATAAGCGTTGAATATTTATATTTGATGCTTATGCAGTGTCGAATGCACTTTGGATGATGGTTGATTATTCATCGTTGTTATTGTATACATGTGTTGTAGAAAATCCATATAATTAACATTATATGGTAATTGATTGGGCCTCATTCAATATTTGAAAAAGAAATATTTGAAAAAGAAATATTTGAAGTAGAAATATTTGAAATAGAAATATTTGAAAAAGAAATATTTGAAATAGAAATATTTGAAGTAGAAATATTTGAAATAGAAATATTTGAAATAGAATATTTGAAAATAGAATATTTGAAAGTAGAATTATTTGAAAAAGAAATATTTGAAATAGAATATTTGAAAATAGAAATATATGACGCCATTTTGACGTGAACGATATTTATATCGATTTTATTCATTTTACAATGAATATCGAAAGTGATTTCAAAATCTGATATTTTGAAAGGAATTGAAATTCGAATTAAATTGAATTGAAATGAAATTCGAATTAAACTGAATAGAACTGAAATTCGAATTAGATTGAAATAGTTTTGAATTGGATTTAAAACGTATTGAAATTGAACTGAAATTAATTTGAATTGAAACCGATTTTAATTGAAATAGAATTGAAATGAATTTAAAACGAATTTATATTGGAAATTTCAATTTTGATTTGAATTTGAAAAGAAGTTGAAATCGTTTTGAAAACGAATTTAAAACGATTTATAAAATACGTTTTAAAAGGAAATCGACGAAGTATATATTATATGTATTATATATATATATAATATAATGGCCTGAATAGAATGCGTCGCGCCGCGGTAGTTCGCGAATTTCGACCATTGACTTCGAACGGATATTACGGAAGATCCGACCGTCGGATTCTCCTAAAACCGGAACCGTTGGGTTCGTATCGAAAAGAGCTTTCTAACGAATATTGGAAATTAGAAATCTAACGGTTGGATTTGGAATTATGTCCAAATCAAAATTGAAAAAGGTCGCTGTAAGTGCAGTTCGATGGCCGTTGATGGAAATCGACTGTACGGGCCTTGATAAAATTATTAAAAATAGTAATAATTTGTGTAAAATCATAAGAAATGATTTGGGAAGGATTAGGATGAAAAACTCCCTATTTGAAAAGATAAAAATAGATTTTTATCGAAATGATCTAGTTTTGAACTAGAATTAAAATTCTATTTATTTTTAAATAAATAAATTGGATTTGAAAAGGGTTTTAAAAGTAACCAGAATTTCCAATAATTGAATTGGAATGGATTTGAATCGAAATTGTCTTCGGAATATTTCGATGTTGGATTTCGTGATGATACAAATATTGTTATGGGAATTTGAAAGATATATACATCGTTATTTCCAATACGATATTTGTTGGTCGTAGAATTTGATATTGAATATAAGCCAGTATATTTTCTATTCAGAGCCTTGTATTTAATATCAAATGTGATTTGGGTTTGTCGTGAATGGTGTCTTTATTAACACTGTTCTTGAACCCAGTTGAGAAAAGATTAAATCTTTTTATTTAGATTTAATGAAGTGTACCAATTAAATAATATTTAATTGGAATTGAATTGATATTGATTTTTTGGGGTTTATCGTGAACCGTGTTTTAAATGGCACTGATTCTTTAACCCAGTCAAAGATTAAAACTAAGTGGAGTTTTAATGAACCTTTAATTAGATTGAAATGATCGAGAATGGAGTATCACCAGTTTTGCTCTAGGCGATAGTTAAATCTTTAATTAGATTTAAACGTGAAATGGTAATTAAATTTACCGATAACACTGTGGTGTTAGATATGAAGTAAGACCCGTTTTACTTCATGAAATGAATAGGTTGGGATTGGGAAATTAAAACAAATGATTACTTCGGTAAGGTTCGTTAATCCCGACTAGTTTGAATTGATATTCAGAAGTAGATTAAAGAATAAATTAAAGAGTTTATCTTTGATAAAATTAATGGGAACCTTTCCCTAAGAATGTGAAATTTAGAAACTAGGTGTAGATTGGCTAAGTAGAGTGATTTCCTGGGTATTGATATGATATTGGTTTCGGCCTTCGGGGTTAATATTTGGGGGATTATTCTCTTGATTAATTTACGGTTAGTGACTGATGAATTGGAATGAGGCGTATGTTGTGTTTGTCTAACACATGTTTATTATATACGCGAGTTATTCAGAAAGACCGGGTTTATCCCATTCTGAATAACTGATACGACGATAAGTCGAAGACGTTGGTCGAAGACTGGAGGTCTTCACATTGTTTGGGTGATTACTGATGATCTTGATTGGGATGTACACCCAAGAAGATGGAAACAGTTGGTGATCGTCCAGACGTATTTGGAGATCGATGGATATGCGGGGTACTAGGTGACTCCGGTTTCGTTCAGACCCAGAACGAACTTGTAAATGGACTGTGTGTCTGACATTGGATTTTAGTCTGTGTGATTGATTTCTATTAAATATATTTCTGTTTGGCGGCGGAGAATTTATTCTTTTGCTTAACGCCCTTCTCTGAGACGTACGAGCTCAGGGGTTATATACTGATGGATATCAAACGCATAGAGTGAATTGCCTGTGTGGCATGCCTAAGTGGCAAATGATCAAGGCTTCTATTGAAAAGCAGTGTCTTGTGGTTGATGATCAAAGCACGGCCTTTGTGGCGTAGCTTTGTGTAACATTTACCTCGCGAGTTTCACACCCGGTATGAACCAAAAACGGGAGAGGACATCAGGGAGGACATGCGTTTCTTTCTAGCTAGAAGTGGCATCAGTGGTTTTACACGCCCTGACGAGTTTGACTTATGTGGTTGTTGCTGTTGCGAAGCGCCTCGGTTTGATCGGACGATCCGGGTCCGATGGAGTCATTTATTGGCTCATTTGCGCCCCATAGGGCGGGGAGACGTATTGTTTAGGCATAATAATCCACTCCGTGTGGACCGGCCCTGACGATCCGTGGGGCAGTTGCGGCTGTTCCTGAGACATGATAGGCTAGATTGTCTCGAATCGGTAGAGGACGATCCCTTGCCTCGGTTCATAGATGGAAATCCAACTTCCAAATACGTGACATTTGCGGTTTTGATTGTAGAGCCTAGTATGGCGACATGATATATGGTACCCATGTCGCCTATGATTGATACTTATGATTTGAAGTTGTTTTATACACTATACACTTATAGTAATAATAAATGATTTGTTTTAAAACGTATCAAGCATTCTTGGCTATTATAAGGTAAAAACCCTATCCCCCGGCTTGCGTTACATTGTGTGATAGGACCTGGGTCTTATAATAGCTTCATTTTTCTTTATTTAGCATTGCGCTGTTTGTTTTATGCACTGGTATTCTTAGGAGGAAACCCGTTCCGGGTTATACGGCGTGGTCCCTTGATTTACCTAACTTTAAAAATAAAGATTAATAACTGTTTTAGTTCTCACACCAGTCCCATGACTGACCTGGAGTTTATTGTTTTGACCTAAACTTTGGATGCCCTTATTTTGACACGGGCAGCTAGTAGTTTTGGTTTTGCAGATTTATATTCACAGGATCCTGGTTTACAGCTGGAATGATATCCAAAAAGCTTTGTATCTGTATATCTTCTTCAGTTGTGTATTGTATTATTTTCTGCTGCTAAGTATTTAAATGTAATTTAAATATCTGATGTTTCTGTGTAATATTGATTTATACTCTGTATATTCTTGTATTCTGATGGAATTGTTGTATTATACAATGAAATGTTCTCCTGTCTGCGTTCTGATGTGGCTTGTTCTCGAACTATCCGCGCTTTCCTCACCGGGGAAGTTACGGGCCTTTACAGTTGGTATCAGAGCTTTGGTTTACAAAGCTCAGAGAACAAGACACATTAGAACCATACGAAAGAATTCATCAGAATCTGGATTAGTATTATCCAATGGGAATGACTCGTTAGAGATGGGATCAGTAGTATCCTAGAACGAGTGTGAAGAGTATATTTTTGAAAGTGAAAACAAATTTTGTTTTGAAATTTAAATCAATTATTCGTATTTGATTATTTATTTATATTGAGTTGGACAGTCCAATATATAAAGATTTTGCATATACGTCTGATCCACGTGTATTTGAAATTTTAATATACTGGATAGATATAGAATTACACTCTAATCGCCCGGAGATGATTTTGATGATGGAGCTCCATCATTAGAATTTATGTTCGAGTGACGAAGGTGGGACGTCTATATATTTCCTATTGACTGGTGTGAGAACCAAAATTAGATAGGGCTTATTGTTGTGATTTGGCATCAAAAATGTGATTTTTGACTATATATCAAAGTTATGAATTTGAAACGATAACCCACTAATTGATTGATGGTTGTGTTGTTTGATTAATTAAATTTGAACCATTTAGCCAAATTGTACCAAAAAGTGAATTATATTGAAATTTGGTCGCATTTGCTTGCATATACATGTACTTACATTGAACAGGTCATAGCAAGGAGGCTAGAGCAGAAGAATAAAATTGTTTGCCCAACAAATAGGTACATATTTACCATAATTTACTGTTTTGTTTGGGTGATGATGATTTTATTGGCCGATTGGCTTTTTCTTTTTCTTTTGGAGATCAGAGGGCCTGTATGGCAATTTCGGGATTTTCCCGTGCTCCCGGTGTAGGGGAGGTTATGGCGAATTTTTTCGAAAATTTAGGGTGTTAGCCAAATTTTTGAAAAATTTGAAAAGTTCTTAGAAACTGAAAAGTTGAAGAACTTAAGCCATAATAAAAATAATGAAAGTTGAGTTGGTATTTAAAACAACTTTCGGCTTCGTTCCTTTTCGGGGACGAAAAGTTTTAAGTGGGGGAGTTGCAATAACCCGGAAATCTAGGCCAGTTTAAAATTTTTATTTTGGCAATTTTAGCGAATTTTGATTATTTAAAATGAATTATTTTAAAATAATATCGACGAGAAATTTATTTTGAATATAATTCAAACGTATATAGTTATAAAGATCATCGTTGGAATATAAATATTTATTT
Source organism: Allium sativum (assembly GCA_030737875.1). Taxonomy (NCBI): domain Eukaryota; kingdom Viridiplantae; phylum Streptophyta; class Magnoliopsida; order Asparagales; family Amaryllidaceae; genus Allium; species Allium sativum. The sequence continues at coordinate 225,836,643 of CM060919.1, read as the reverse complement.
ATAATTATAAAAGGAATTGAAAATGGCGCGGTAGTTCGATAATTCGATTTCAAACTTCAAATGGAAGTGCAGGATTCAAAATAAACCGGATTTTAACGAAACCAAAAATATTAGAATCTATTCGTGAATATCTTTCCAACGAAACCGAAAAATCCAAATTTCATAGTGGGGATCAAAAGATATGTCCAGTTGAAAATTCTGAATAGTCGCTATGGAATTCAGGCCCTTAAAAAAAGAAATTTTGCAAACGACCTCGGATTTCGACGAAACCACTTTTGTTGGATCCATGATGTCAAGTTATTGCTAGGTTTCAAATTTCATAATTTTCCGATTCAATATGTGAGCGTGGCAAAGGAAAACGCGTTTGACCAGTTTTAGTTGATTTTAATCGACTGGAAATTGGCCATTTTTCAAACGGTCTCGAAATTTGATGAAACTAGTTTTGTTAGGACCGTATCATCAATACGAAGCAAGAAAATATTTTTCTGGAATTTTTCGAGTTAGTATGTGACCCCGGTAAATTGAAATGCGCGTTCAAATTCAATATATAGAGTTATATGTTGATTTTGATGAAAACTGATCCAAACGATCGAATCAGCTTACGATACATATCCCATTGTGTTCGGAATGGGGGTAATTAGCTATGGGCGACAGGCGGTGGGTCTCGTTCGAGGTCAAAAATAAAAGTTGCTTTTTAGAGAATTTAATAATAAAAAATATATATATATATTTATTCATATGATATCCCACCCCCTCCCCTTTTTCTCTTTCATTTACAGTCGAATAGAAATAAAAAAAAAGTAAATCGGCCCCCCCTCGATCTCATCGTCACGGCGCCACTGCGCCACAGGCGCGGCCACCATCCCCCTCCCTCGCTCCAAGACCCCACGCACCGCCTCCTCGCTCGCGCAACCCCTTCCCCCTCGAAGCCTGGCCGGGACCCCAATCGAACCCGCCGCCACCCACAACCCACAGCCGCCGCATCCCCCCTAGCCCTCGAACCCCTGCGCCGACATCAGCAACCACCGCACCCCTCTGAAACCCCCCCTCGATGACCAGCAGACCTCCCCCTCCTCCCGATTCAATCTGTAAGTTTTATTTTTACTCTTTTATATTTTTTTCTTCTTTAAACCATTAATCCTAACTGGTTTGTTTAATTAGTAATGTAGCAATAGAAATGATCTTTATATAGCAAAAGAAATGATCTTTATATAGCAAAAGAAATGATCTTTACATAGCAAAATAAATGATCTTTATATAGCAAAAGAAATGATCTTTATATAACAAAAGAAATGATCGTTACATAGCAAAAGAACCGATTTTTATATATTGAATAGCGAAGTAAAATTTCAATTTTTATATATTGAATAGCGAAGTAAAAATTCGATGTGCATATATTGAGTAGCAAAGTAAAAATTCGATTTTTATATATTGAATAGCAAAGTAAAAATGTGATTTTTATATATTGAATAGCGAAGTAAAAATTCGATTTTTATATATTGAATAGCGAAGTAAAAATGTGATTTTTATATATTGAATAACAAAGTAAAAATTCGATTTTTATATATTGAATAGCAAAGTAAAAATTTGATTTTTATATATTGAATAGCAAAGTAAAAAATCGATTTTTATATATTGAATAGCAAAGTAAAAATGTGATTTTTATATATTGAATAGCGAAGTAAAAATGTGATTTTTATATATGTAGTGAATACGGATGACGAAGGTGACGAAAGAAGAAACGACGAAGACTTCTACATTTGAAGAGTCGTGGGATTGGATTAGCTAATCAGTGAGAACTCCTCACCTTTTAATTTTGTTTTCTAGTTATATAAATATATACTAGGATGCAGACGGTGTTTAGTAGCACCCGACACCCGTCGTCCACAAACCATGGACGGCTTGTATGCTTGTTTGTTTGATTTTGATGTGTAGTTGATTGTGTGATGTGAAATGAAATAAAATATTTATATAGTTGAAATAAAATATTTTATAATGGAAAATAATTTATAGTTAAAAGTAGAATTTTTAACGTGTATATGAAATGAAATAAAAATAAACAGATTGGACGATTTGTTTATATACACACATTTGACTGATATTAATTGGGACGATAAATTTTACATATCGCCCAACTACACAAATAAAATCTGTGTTTGATTGTTTGAAACCCCACACGGGTATTGGGATGATATTTGACGTACACTAATCCCGGTCGTTTAGTTGTATGTCGATCGATTGATTGACAGACTGTTATAAGCGTTGAATATTTATATTTGATGCTTATGCAGTGTAGAATGCACTTTGGATGATGGTTGATTATTCATTGTTGTTATTGTATACATGTGTTGTAGAAAATCCATATAATTAACATTATATGGTAATTGATTGGGCCTCATTCAATATTTGAAATAGAAATGTTTGAAAAAGAAATATTTGAAGTAGAAATATTTGAAATAGAAATATTTGAAAAAGAAATATTTGAAATAGAAATATTTGAAGTAGAAATATTTGAAATAGAAATATTTGAAGTAGAAATATTTGAAATAGAATATTTGAAAATAGAATATTTAAAAGTAGAAATATTTGAAAAAGAAATATTTGAAATAGAATATTTGAAAATAGAAATATATGAAGCCGTGTTGATTAGATTGACGCCATTTTGACGTGAACGATATTTATATCGATTTTATTCATTTTACATTGAATATCGAAAGTGATTTCAAAATCTGATATTTTGAAAGGAATTGAAATTCGAATTAAATTGAATTGAAATGAAATTCGAATTAAACTGAAATTCGAATTAGATTGAAATCGTTTTGAATTGGATTTAAAACGTATTGAAATTGAACTGAAATTAATTTGAATTGAAACTGATTTGAATTGAAATAGAATTGAAATGAATTTAAAACGAATTTATATTGGAAAATTCAATTTTGATTTGAATTTGAAAAGAAGTAGAAATCGTTTTGAAAACGAATTTAAAACGATTTATAAAATACGTTTTAAAAGGAAATCGACGAAGTATATATTATATATATTATATATATAATATAATGGCCTGAATAGAACGTGCCGTGCCGCGGTAGTTCGCGAATTTCGACCATTGACTTCGAACGGATATTACGAGAGATCCGACCGTCGGATTCTCCTAAAACTGGAACCGTTGGGTTCGTATCGAAAAGAGCTTTCTAACGAATATTGGAAATTAGAAATCTAACGGTTGGATTTGGAATTATGTCCAAATCAAAATTGAAAAAGGTCGTTGTAAGTGCAGTTCGATGGTCATTGATGGAAATCGACTGTACGGGCCTTGATAAAATTATTAAAAATAGTAATAATTTGTGTAAAATCATAAGAAATGATTTGGGAAGGATTAAGATGAAAAACTCCCTATTTGAAAAGATAAAAATAGATTTTTATCGAAATGAACTAGTTTTGAACTAGAATTAAAATTCTATTTATTTTTAAATAAATAAATTGGATTTGAAAAGGGTTTTAAAAGTATCCAGAATTTCCAATAATTGAATTGGAATGGATTTGAATCGAAATTGTCTTCGGAATATTTTGATGTTGGATTTCGTGATGATACAAATATTGTTATGGGAATTTGAAAGATATATATATCGTTATTTCCAATACGATATTTGTTGGTCGTAGAATTTGATATTGAATATAAGCCGGTATATTTTCTATTCAGAGCCTTGTATTTAATATCAAATGTGATTTGGGTTTGTCGTGAATGGTGTCTTTATTAACACTGTTCTTGAACCCAGTTGAGAAAAGATTAAATCTTTTTATTTAGATTTAATGAAGTGTACCGATTAAATAATATTTAATTGGAATTGAATTGATATTGATTTTTGGGGTTTATTGTGAACCGTGTTTTAAATGGCACTGATTCTTTAACCCAGTCAAAGATTAAAACTAAGTGGAGTTTTAATGAACCTTTTATTAGATTGAAATGATCGAGAATGGAGTATCACCAGTTTTGCTCCAGGCGATAGTTAAATCTTTAATTAGATTTAAATGTGAAATGGTAATTAAATTTACCGATAACATTGTGGTGTTAGATATGAAGTAAGACCCGTTTTACTTCATGGGATGAATAGGTTGGGATTGGGAAATTAAAACAAACGATTACTTCAGTAAGATTCGTTAATCCCGACTAGTTTGAATTGATATTCAGAAGTAGATTAAAGAATAAATTAAAGAATTTATCTTTGATAAAAGTAATGGGAACCTTTCCCTAAGAATGTGAAATTTAGAAACTAGCTGTAGATTGGCTAAGCAGAGTGATTTCCTGGGTATTGATCTGATGTTGGTTTCGTATTCGGGGCTAATATTTAGGGGATTATTCTCTTGATTAATTTACGGTTAGTGACTGATGAATTAGAATGAGGCGTATGTTGTGTTTGTGTAACATATGTTTATTATATACGCGAGTTATTCAGAAAGACCGGGTTTATCCCATTCTGAATAACTAATACGACGATAAGTCGAAGATGAAGACGTTGGTCGAAGACCGGAGGTTTTCACATCATTTGGGTGATTACTGATGATCTTGATTGGGATGTACACCCAAGAAGATGGAAACATTTGGTGATCGTCCAGACGTATTTGGAGATCGATGGATATGCGGGGTACTAGGTGCCTCCGGTTTCGTTCAGACCCAGAACGAACTTGTAAATGGACTGTGTGTCTGACATTAGATTTTAGTCTGTGTGATTGATTTCTATTAAATATATATCTGTTTGGCAGCGGAGAATTTATTCTCTTGCTTAACGCCCTTCTCTGAGACGTACGAGCTCAGAGGTTATATATTGATGGATATCAAACGCATAGAGTGAATTGCCTGTGTGGCATGCCTAAGTGGCAAATGATCAAGGCTTCTGTTGAAAAGCAGTGTCTTGTGGTTGATGATCAAAGCACGGCCTTTGTGGCGTAGCTTTGTGTAACATTTACCTCGCGAGTTTCACACCCGGTATGAACCAAAAACGGGAGAGGACATCAGGGAGGACATGCGTTTCTTTCAAGCTAGAAGTGGCGTCAGTGGTTTTACACGCCCTGACGAGTTTGACTTATGTGGTTGTTGCTGTTGCGAGGCGCCTCGGTTTGATCGGACGATCCAGGTCCGATGGAGTCATTTGTTGGCTCATTTGCGCCCCATAGGGCGGGGAGACGTATTGTTCAGGCATAATAATCCACTCCGTGTGGACCGGCCCTGACGATCCATGGGGCAGTTGCGGCTGTTCCTGAGACATGGTAGGCTAAATTGTCTCGAATCGGTAGAGGACGATCCCTTGCCTTGGTTCATAGATGGAAATCCAACTTCCAAATACGTGACATTTGCGGTTTTGATTGTAGAGCCTAGTATGGCGACATGATATATGGTACCCATGCCGCCTATGATTGATACTTATGATTTGAAGTTGTTTTATACACTATACACTTATAGTAATAATAAATGATTTGTTTTAAAACGTATCAAGCATTCTTGGCTATTATAAGGTAAAAACCCTATCCCCCGGCTTGCGTTGCATTGTGTGATAGGACCTGGGTCTTATAATAGCTTCATTTTTCTTTATTTAGCATTGCGCTGTTTGTTTTATGCACTGGTATTCTTGGGAGGAAACCCGTTCCGTGTTATACGGCGTGGTCCCTTGATTTACCTAACTTTAAAAATAAAGATTAATAACTGTTTTAGTTCTCACACCAGTCCCATGACTGGCCTGGAGTTTATTGTTTTGACCTAAACTCTGGGTGCCCTTATTTTGACACGGGCAGCTAGTAGTTTTGGTTTTGCAGATTTATATTCACAGGATCTTGGTTTACAGCTGGAATGATATCCGTAAAGCTTTGTATCCGTATATCTTCTTCAGTTATGTATTGTATTATTTTCCGCTGCTATGTTTTTAAATGTAATTTAAATCTCTGATGTTTCTGTGTAATATTGATTTATACTCTGTATATTCTTGTATTCTGATGGAATTGTTGTATTATACAATGAAATGTTCTCCCGTCTGCGTTCTGATGTGGCTTGTTCTCGAACTATCCGCGCTTTCCTTTACGGGGAAGTAACGGGCTCTTACAGCTGGGGTGTTGTAAACCTGCTCCTCTGGGTAAAGTGAGGTTGTTGTTAGTGAAAATCCAGATATAAGTCTGGGACTGGACGTAGGACGGTGCTCCAAACCAGTATAAAAATCTCCGGTGTGATTTTTCTATTTTTACTGCATTTACAATTATATAGTTATGTGATTATCTATTACTTCGTATTTGAATATTGTTCGTCATATTACACAATCCTTGTGAGTCTATTATACTAGCATGTACACGCCTACACTTTCAAAAGCATATTTGTAATTTGAATAATAATTTTTTAAAATTATTTTGTAAAGAGGGTAAATGAAACAATTTTACTCGAATCATATTTTTATAGAAAAGAAATAATTTTCTCAAATTATTGATTGATTGTTGTATTTTCTTGATTGGTTGAATTTAATGGGTTTGATTATGAATTTAAAAAGATTTAGCCAGTAGAGAATTTCAAATATGAGTATTTAATTTAACTTAGGTTAAGAAGAATGAATAGTATAAATCATGATTGAATTAAAATAAGGATTCTAGTTTGATTATGAATTCTCAATCTGAAATGTATGAATGTAAAAATTAATTTAATTTAGGTTGAGTACATCATATGAAGTTGAAAATGAAATAAATTTTAACTTAAGTCAGTAAGAACTTGACTTGAGTTCGGAATATAAATACTTGCAAATTAATGAGTTGGAATGGAATGTTTGGAAATCAGTTTGGTTATATGGTTGAAATTGATTGCGTGGATGATATAGATGTTTGAATCTAATTTGATGGTCATGAAAGCTAATGAATTTCATTAAGAACAAGTGCCAGACCAAATTTAGCCTATATTGATTGAGTTCTAAGGCTGATTAGACCCAGTTTGTTCAGAGCTGCATAATAATTGAACAAACTCGAGTATAGTTTACAACTTATCGAGTGATAACGCTTGTAAAAAGGTACTCCTATACAAAATATAATTTTTGGTTTTTGATTTGGGTTTTGAGATTAGATTTTTGATTTTTCCTGACCATATGGGCCAATGGATTTATTTTTGTTCCTGCAATATTGTAAAAGTCCTTCCATATAGAGGAGACTCTACCAAATTTTTCCAAAATTTAAAGTGTTAGAAAATTTTCAAATATTTTTGGAAATAATTTTCTATAGAAATTATTTGGTGCTTATATTAAAAGTAATTAGACTAATTTGGAAAGTGAACCTGAAGATTTTAATTTAAATATATTTTGGGTTTATAGCATACTTCCTGTCTTAATAATTTCGAGGACAAAATTTTTTAAGGGGGAAGGAATGTAACGATCCAGATTTTTAACCGTTTTGTTTAAATATTTAATTTGGTTTAAATATTGATTTGGAAACATAATTGGATTTATATTTATTTATTTAATGGAGTTTGAACGTTTAAATTTATAATATAATTAACGAGCTCGTAACGCCGCGATAGTTTGTAATATAACGTTATGAACTTTAATTGGTTGTATATGATCCAATTTAAGTCGGATTTCTTCGAAATAAGAAATGCCTGAATTTATTGGATAATAATTTTCTAACGAATATGAAAAATCGCGTTTTCATATTGTAGATTTTGTTTTTATGTCCAAATCAAATTTTTAAATAGTCTCTATGAAATTCATTTATATAATATAACGATTTATTATATAAAAATAAAAGATTTTTATTTTATTTAATATCGTTTTGGCTTGAAATTTAACCTAGAGTATTTCATTTTGGTAAGACATGAATTCTACACATGTATGGTCAATTATAATATTTTAATATTATTTTATTAAGTTATTCTAAAATTGTTTCATTTTATTTTAAATTGGACCCTTAAAAGGGACTTTATTGAAACGACCACCATTTTCAATGAAAGAAAATTTATTAAAACCGTTATAACTAATTAATGTTAAATTTCAAATTTGGAGTCAAGCGGAGTTATTTCATTGGTAGACGAAATTTAAAGGTGAACCGACTAATAAACTAAAATTTAAATAACGCCGTTTTTGCCACGGAGTCCGGTTTCCACGAAATTAATTTCATTGGGACCGGAACATCAAGGCGTAGCAGTATGTTCATTTTCGTTATATTTGAGGTATGTGGGTGTTGGTGTTGATTTAATGGTTAACGTTAAATAACAGTAAACGTATAAATAATAATACATATCGTTGGCCGCTTTCGAAGAAAAATCGTTAGTTGCTTCTTACTAAAAATTACTGAAGCACGGATTTTCCCAATCTTTAAACTACCCTGCGCCACCTTTTAATTTTCCAACGTCACATGGATATGCTGTCGTTTATTTGATCTCAGCACATATCTTGGTTGCTCAAAAATTCAAAGTAAACCGCGAAGCCATGTGAATTTTATTTATGAATCTCAGTAGAAAATCCATGTTGTTCCTATCAGAGTCCCAGCATGTGCTTTGCATTTAATTTTCACTGTATAGGATCCATTCAATCGTACAGTAACAATAGCAATGTGTTGTCCCTATTAAATATTCTTGTCTATGATTTTTACAACATGTTGTGCATCTTTGACATATTTATATGTAAAATAATAAATATCTCTGATCTAATCAGAGAAGCTTTGACCCAAAAAAATTCGGCTCTACAGGGCAAAATATCACGTAACAAATCAAACAAAATAAAAATATCTCTTTTGCAATCTATTTTCCTTGCCATCCGTGTATAGATTTTCTTGTATAAACCGAAGTTATTTGTTTCTCTTCAAAAAATTTAAAACAAAAATATATCATCTTCACATCTCAGTGTCGTCAAACATACATATAAATGCATAAATTCATTCTTCCCCAGCAATTATATTACATAGCGCAAACCTTTCCTACCTTCTTCCCTGCAAGCAAACAAAAACCGAAAGCCCTCTACAAAAAATAAAATAAATAACAAAAAAGGTATAGGTCATCGATTTTTCAGGCGGAATCACACACCACTGCTGCTGCTTCTTTTCTAAATACTTCACTCATCCATGCTTCCGTTAGCATGCGACGAATGCTTGAAGCTCGTTCCTTTCACGGCTAAATTAGCCACAGAGGCTCTCAGGTTTGTGGCGTGAAGGGGATAGGTCGGTCTATGGAGGAGGCCGGGTCCAGGGTACGTCAGATAGGAATGGGGCGGCGGCATGTAGTTGCTGGAGGCAGTATAGATTGCGGTGGAAGTAGGAAATAGTAAGGAGGAGGAGGCACTGTAGTATAATAAGGATGGGGTAGAAGGGAGGAACTTGGAGGAGGACTTGACATGGTGGCTGAAGCAGTGGAGTTCGCTGATGAGGGAGTGGCTCGAGAAGGTCTATGTCAAACTGGGATGAACAGTGAAACGAGGGACTAAGGGAGGAGGTCTAATTCAGTTTCCGTAGAGGGGGTGACTACAATGACCATGGTGGTACGGTGGCTGGGTTCCGTGTGGGTGGAGGTGGTGACAAGGTGCTAACGGTGAAGTTTGTGGGACGATTGATAATGAAGGGAGTTTAGAGAGTAGAAAGCACGTCTTGGATGGGTTAGTTTCAGGCATCGGGTTCACTTCTTGGAAGAAGTGGATGGGGACGTGGACTATGAAACACGTTCTTGGTTTATGCCTTATTATATATATAAAAAATACATTGAAGTATGGGGTACGCATGTTGGGTCCAAAAGCATCAAACCGGGGAATAGAGTTCCAACATAAACTTGCAAGGGAATTCTTGTGGCGGCCTTTCAGGCTTCGGGTTACCGACTTTGAGGATGGAGTTAATGCGGAAAATCACATTATTTAGGTAATATTGTATTAAATTTAATTAATTAATTTTATAACATTATAAGTTATCTTAAAGTAAATAAAATATTGTAATGAGTATAAGTTATTCATCTGTGAATAGAATTGGATAAAACTAGATTCGTTGAAACAGCAGAAATGAAAGCTACATAGGCAAGCCGATTTGACCGGAATCAAAAGCAATCTCGTTTTCGTGTAATTCTAAACATTTGTTTAAAATTATACAGCGTGCGAATCGTCCATCGAAACAAATGGTGAGTTAACTCTCACAGTTTTATGGAATTCTATGATGTGTTAAGTTCATATAAAATAATTTATCATTGATTAAATTTGTCGTGTTGGATGATTTAAATTTAAATATTTCATATACTATCATCAATTATTATTATAACCTGTGATGTAGGGAAGAACAGGTTTGTAATGTCCTGTATTTTTGGTCGTCAAATATTTAATAGATTTTATTATTTTAAATATTATATTTGGAATATTAATCAATTTTAATGTTGAATTCATTAATAAAACAACGATTGAATATATATAAATTTTATTTAATTATAAATAAGCTTGAAATGGCACTGTGGTTCTGATATGGAGTTTTGAACTTTAACTGGATATACCGGATCCGATATAAGTCGGATTTCTATGAAACAAGAAACGGTGTAAGCTTGTTGATTATAATTTTGATATGAAAGAGAAATATCTGGATTTCGTGTTATAGATTGTTAAATATGTCCTATTCAATTTTTAAAATAGTCGCTATGGAAATCGTTATTAAAATATAATGTTTATTTAATATATTTAAATGGGAAATTTAAATCGTTTAACTCAAAATTGACGAGATTGAGTTGTGTAAATTATATTTGGATTGTAAATATATTCTGGCTGGATATATATAATAAAAATAAATTATTATGATTTATTTGGGAATTTGTATAATATTTTATTAATATTATTTGAGTGTTAAAAATAACCGTTTTTGCAAACAGTCTCAGTTTTCTATGAAATTAGTTTCATTGGGACCATACCGCTAAATTATTGTAAGAAAATCAAATTTCGCGGCAAACCATTGTGCGACTTCGGTGGACAAAAACGTCTCTTTTTTATCTAATTGTTTAGAGTATTTAGACAGGGGTAACTTTTAACGAATAAATGAATGGTCAAAAGAACTCCAAATTTAACGAAACAAGATTCATTGTATCTGTTAGGAAGAGGTCTAGTAAAATGTCAAGGACTCATATTTTTTGGATTTTTTCTGTAATTATAGGAATTTTAAACGCTTGATTTTTCATTGATATTTATAAAGCACTTTTCACAAACGACCTCGGAATTCGATGAAACCAGTCCCATTGGGTCCGGAATATTTTTTTATGCTAGGGTTAGGTGTTACATCTCGAAGTTGAAATCATATGGGGTGTTAATTTTTCGAAAAACTGAGCGTAAGTTTCCATATAATAAAATAATAATATTTCCTACCCCATTTCATTTTGCCCACAAATGTAAACACGTACAATTTGTCTAAGAATTGAAATGAGAGAATATGCGCATGTCAATTGGAAACAAACAACATGCACCTACCCTAAACTGTATACCCCAGGCCTAAGATGGTCGGCTGCCTTTAAAGTACACACAATGAAATGAAACTCAACAGTTCTGTATTTTCATATCGAACGTCCGTATGAAGTGATACTTTCGTAATGAAGTTTCTAAGATTAAAATAGTATTAAAAACTATCCAGCCCTATATATAACAGATACAAACGAAACCTAGTTTCGGTCAATTTTCATTTGGCGGTCAACATTAAACTTGTCGCCTCTATCATTAATCAATGCACAACATCTTTCCGACTTCCCTCAGTCCGATCTTTTGATCCACAAACTAAAATCCAAACTTACCAAATACAAAGATGTTCGTCGATCCGAGTATTGCAATCTAATCGGTTATGATTTTTTCTGGTGACGTATTTTGGCCGGATCGGGTGTAATAACCCGGAAATTCTGGGCCAGTTTAAAATTTTTATTTCGGCAATTTTAGTGAATTTTGAATATTTAAAATGGATTATTTTAAATAATATCGACGAGAAATTTATTTTGAATATAATTAGAACGTATATATTATATACGTCGTCGTTAGAATATAAATATTTATATATAATTATAAATAGAATTGAAAATGGCGCGGTAGTTCGATAATTCGATTTCAAACTTCAATTGAATGTACCGGGTGCAAAACAATCCGGATTTTAGTGAAACCAAAAACATTAGGATCTAATTGATAATATCTTTCCAACGAATCCGAAAAATCGAAATTTCATAACGGGAACCAAAAGTTATGTCCAGTTGAAAATTCTGAATAGTCGCTATGGAATTCAGGCCCTTAAAAATGGGAATTTTGCAAACGACCTCGGATTTCGACGAAACCACTTTTGTTGGGTCCGTGATGTCAAATTATAGCTAGATTCCAAATTTCATAATTTTCTGAATCAATATGTGAGCGTGGCAAAGGAAAACGCGTTTGACCAATTTCAGTTGATTTTAATCGACTGGAAAATGGCCATTTTTCTAACGGTCTCAGAATTCGACGAAACTAATTTTGTTAGGACCGTATCGTCAATACGAAGCTAGGAAATATTCTTCTGGAATTTTTCTAGTTAGTATGTGACCCCGGTAAATTGAAATGCGCGTTCAAATTCAATATATAGAGTTATATGTTGATTTTGACAGAAACTGATTGTAACTATCAAATCAGCCTACGATACATATCCCATTGTGTTCGGAATGGGGGTGAAACGCTATGGATGACAGGCGGTGGGCCTCGTTTCGAGGTCGTATGTAAAAGTCAACTTTTTGCAAAATAAAATAATTAAAAATTTAAAATCCTTTTCTCTTTCTTCCTCTCCTATACGTTCTGGCCCCCCTTTTCTCGTTTTCATTCCAGAGAAAAGAAAAAAAATAGAAAAAAAAAGAAAAATAAAAAAACGACGGAGCCCTCCTTCAAGCCACTACCCGCGCTCCGGCGTCGCGCCCCAGCCTTCGGTCAGCCAAGCGCCGCCTCTCCCCTGCTCCTTCCCTCCTCCAAGTCGCGAAGACCCTTCTCCCTCCCTCTCAAATCAGAACGTCACCCCCCTAACCTAGCCCCCACAAACCCTACCACCTTAAAATGCCACCACCAGCCAAGAACGCTGCTGCCGCCTGAAGGGACCCCCCTGACCACCTACGATGCACTGCGACCCCCCCCCCCCCAACCGCCGGTTCGAACAGAAGCCCTCCCCTCCTCAGTAAATACCGATAACACAGTAAGCATTTCTATCTTTATTATTTTATTATATTTAGTAAATAAAGGATTTTTATTTAAAAGAAAGTTAGGATTTTTATTTAGAAGAAAGTTAAGATCTTTATTTAAAAAGAAAGACTTGATTTTTAAGACCAGAAAGATTTGGTTTTTAAGACCAAAAAGATTTGACTTTTTATTGTTTGAATAACGACTTAGAAATACCATCTTTATATGTGTAGAAAAATAAAAATGTGATTTTTATAATGATATATTTGAAAAGGCGAAATCTTTATATAGAGAATAGCGAGTTAAAAATAGAATTTTTATCTATACAGTAGCGGTGTGAAAATGGAATTTTTATCCATATAGCGAGGTAATAAAAGTTTGATTTTTATATATAGTATAATAAAAAATTCGATTTTTATATATTGAATAACAAGGTAAAAATTCGATTTTTATATATTGAATAGCGAAGTAAAAATTCGATTTTTACATATGTAGTGGCTACAGCAACGAAGATGACAAAAATGCGATAACGATGAAGATTTCTATCAAAGTTAGAGTCAAGATGATTGGATAGCTATCGGTGAGAATTTATCACTCTTCAATTTCTTTTTCTAGTTATATATATATATATACTAGGATGCAGACGGTGTTTAGTAGCACCCGACACAATCGTCCACAGACCATGGACTTGTTTGTTTGATTGCAAAAAAATTAGTTAGATTATTTGATTGAAATTTGAGTTGTTTGGTAAAATGGAATGGATTGATTGATGTGTGAATGGCGTGGGCCTTCACTAGACCGGGGATAAGGCTAGGCCTTGTCCGGTTTCTAGTATCGTGCCGTTAGCCGCCGAAATTTTCTAAAATAAGTTAGAAAAATAAAAATATCATTTTATCTAAAGAATGAACTGAATAGAAATTCATATGTTAAAATAAAACGTTTTATCGTTAAAAATATAATTTTTAACGTGAATATGAATATAGTGAATGTGAATAAATAAATATTCATTTACAAACCGGACGGTTTGTTTATGAACACTGATTTGACTGACATGGATTGGGACGATAAATTTTACACATCGCCCAACTGCACAAATAAAAATCTGTGTTTGATTGTTTGAAACCCCACACGGGTGTTGGGATGAAATTTGAAGTTCACTCATCCTGATTGATTAAATATGTCGATCGATAGATTGACAGGCTGTTATAAGCGTTAGATATCTATATTTGATGCTTATACGGTGTAGTGCACTTTGGTTGATGGTTGATTATTTTTCAATGCTATTATATACGTGTGACGTATGAAAATCCATATAATTAATATTATATGGTGATTGATTGGGCCTCATTCCAATTTAGAAAATAAAGAATATTATAATATAAAGGTTCATGTGTTGACTGTACTCATCCGTTGAGATTAGTCATGTGTTGAACGAAATATTTTAATAATAAAATTTACAACTTTATCGATATAATATAAAGGTTCATGTGTTGACTGTACTCATCCGTTGAGATTAGTCATGTGTTGAACGAAATATTTTAATAATAAATTTTACATCTTTATCGATATAATATAAAGGTTCATGTGTTGACTGTACTCATCCGTTGAGATTAGTCATGTGTTGAACGGAATATTTTAATAATAAAATTTACATCTTTATCGATATAATATAAAGGTTCTTGTGTTGACTGTACTCATCCGTTGAGATTAGTCATGTGTTGAACGAAATATTTGAAATAGAATACTTGAAATAGAATATTTGAAATAGAAATATTTGAAATAGGAATATTAGAAAAAGAAATATTTGAAAAAGAAATATTTTAATAATAGAATATTTGATAATAGAAATATATGAAGCCGTGTTGATTAGATTGACGCCATTTTGACGTGAACGATATTTATATCAATTTTATTTGTTTTAAATTTAATATGAAACGATTTCGAAATGAATTGAATATAAAACGATTTCGAAACGAATTGGATATGAAACGATTTCGAAATGAATTGAATAGAAAACGATTTCGAAATGAATTGAATAGAAAACGATTTCGAAATGAATTGAATATGAAACGATTTCGAAATGAGTTGAATATAAAACGATTTCGAAATGAATTGAATATAAAACGATTTCGAAATGAGTTGAATATGAAACGATTTCGAAATGAATTGAATATAAAACGATTTCGAATTGAATTGAATAGAAAACAAATTTGATTTCAATTGAATATATAACGAATTGAATTCGAATTGAATATATAACGGATTTGATTTCAATTGAATATATAACGGATTTGATTTCAATTGAATATACAACGAATTTGATTCAAATAGATAACGAAACGAATTTGATTCAAATAGATAACGAAATGAATTTGATTCAAATAGATAACGAAACGAATTTGATTCAAATAGATAACGAAATGAATTTGATTCAAATAGATAACGAAACGAATTTGATTCAAATAGATAACGAAATGAATTTGATTCAAATAGATAACGAAACGAATTTGATTCAAATAGAAAACGAATTGAATTTGATTTGAATAGAAAACCAATTTGAATTGAATTGAATAGAAAACCAATTTGAATTGAATTTAATAGAAAACCAATTTGAACTGAATGGAATAGAAAACCAATTTGAACTGAATGGAATATAAAACCAATTTGAATTGAATCGAATAGAAAACCAATTTGAATTGGAATTGAATTGAAAACTAATTGAAATGAATTCAAATTGAATTGAAATTCGAATTGAATAAAAATGAATTTTAAAACGATTTTATAAGGAAAAATTCAATTTTGATTTGAATTGAAATGGAAGTTGAAATTGTTTTTGAAACGAAATTAAAACTATTTATATAATTCGTTTTAAATAGGAATCGACGAAATATATATTATATATATAATATAACGGCCTGAATAGAACGCGCCGCGCCGCGGCAGTTCTTGAATTTCGACCATTTATTTCAAACGGACATTACGGGAGATCCGACCATCGGATTCTCCTAAAACCGGTACCGTTGGGTTCGTATCGAAAAGAGCTTTCTAACGAATATTAGAAATTTGAAATCTATCAGTTGGATTTGGAGATACATCCAAATTAAATTCGAAAAAGGTCGTTGTAAGTGCAGTTCGATGGCCGATGATGGAAATCGACTGTACGGGCCTTGATAAAATTATTAAAAATTTCAATAATTTGTGTAAAATCATAAGAAATGATTTGGGAAAATTTGGGATGAAAAACTCCATATTTGAAAAGATAAAAATAGATTTTTATCGAAATGAACTAGTTTTGAACTAAAATTAAATCCGTTTATTTTTAAATAAATAAATTGGATTCTTAACGAGTTTTAATCGAATTGATTTGTGGGTTTATCGTGAACAGTGTTTAAAATAACACTAGTTCTTTAATCCGATAATAAATAGAATGTGATTTGGGTTTATCGTGAACTTTGTTTTAAATGACATTAGTTCTTTAACCCTGTAAAAGGAGTTTTAATGAATCTACCATTAGATTGTAATGTGAATAGATACTCTAAATTATCAAACTTAGAAATTGAGCGAGAATGGAGTATCACCAGTTTTGCTCCAAAGCGATAGTTAAATCTTTAATTAAATTTGAACGTGGAAAGGTAATTAATTTTACCGACAATACTATGGTGTTAAATATGGAGTATTACCAGTTTTGCTTCATGGGATGAATATGTTTGGATTGGGAAATAAAATAAATAATTACTTCGGTGTGGTTCGCTAATCTCGACTAGTTTAGAAAACCATAATTTGGTTTGAAACGACATCCAAAGGAAGATTAAAGGATAAATTTTAAAGAATTTATCTTTGATAAAATTAATGAGAACTTTTTCCTAGGAAAGTGATTTTGGGAATAAAAGAATATTCTGGATTGGAATGAGGCGTTTGTTGTGTATGTGCAACATTTGTTTTTAATATACGCGGGTTGTTCGGAAAGACCGGGTTTATACCCATTCTGAATAACCGATTCGACGATATGTCGAAGATGAAGACGGTGGTCGAAGACCGGAAGTTTTCACATCGTTTGGGTAATTACTAACGATCCTGATTGGGCTGTACACCCAAGAGGATGGAAATAGTTGGTGGTCGTCCAGACGTACTTGGAGATGGATGGATATGCGAGGAAAGTGCCTCCGGTTTCGTTCAGACCTAGAACGGACTTGTAAATGGATTGTGTGTCTGACATTGGATTTTATTCTGTGTTGATTGATTTCTATTAAATATACATCTGTTTGGCGGCGGAGAATTTATTCTTTTGCTTAACGCCCTTCTCTGAGACGTACGAGCTCAGAGGTTGTATATCGATGGACATCAGTCGCATGGCATGAATTGCCTGTGTGGCACGCTAAGATGCAATGATCAAGGCTTCTGTTGAAAAGCAAAGTCTTGTGGTTGATGATCAAAGCACGCCTATGTGGTAGCTTTGTGTATAACGTGAATTCGCGAGCCTCACACCTCGGTATGAGTTAAAAACGGGATACGGACCGCTGGGAGAGCACGACGTTTCTTTCTAGCTTTGGTGGTGTCAGTGACTTACCAGCCCTGACATTTATATACTTTTCACCTTTGTGGTTGTTGGAATGAGGCGCCTCGATTATAGGTCTGTAAGGACCGGAAAACGTGTGTTCAGGCATAATTAATCCTCTAACGTAAGTGAGGACCGGCCCAGCCGCATCCAGGGGTTGCCCAGAGTGCGTAACCCTGGGACATTTGCTAGAGTGTCTCGAACGCGGAGAGGAGCTTGCCCCTTGCCTCGACTCATGACGGAAATCCAATTTCCAATACGTGCATTTCGGTTTTAGTTGTAGAACTAGTATGGCGACATAGTAGCATGGGATGCTATGCCGTCTATGATTTATATTTATGATTGAAATTGTTTTGACACTATACACTTATTATAGTATCAAATGATTTGTTTTAAACGTACCAAGCATGTTTGGCTATTATAAGGGAAAACCCTATCCTCCGGCTTGCGTTGCATTGTGTGATGGGACCTGGGTCTTATAATAGCTTCATTTTTCGAAAAAGCATTGCGTTGTATACTCTATGCACTGGTATTCTTGGGAGGAAACCCGTTCCGTGTCATACGGCGTGGTCCCTTGAATTACTCTCTTTTAAAATAAAGTTTTAATAACTGTTTTAGTTCTCACACAAGTCACATGACTGACCTGGAGTTTATTGTTTTAACCTAAACTCTGGGTGCCCCTATTTTCGACACGGGCAGCTAGTAGTTTTAGTTTTGCAGATTTATATTCACATGATCCTGGTTACAGCTGGAATGATATCCGGAAAGCTCTGTATCCGTATATCACCTTCAGTTGTGCTTTATATTATTTTCCGCTGCTATGTAATTTATTGTAATCTCTGATATTTATCGAATGTAATTTATTCATTTATACTCTGTATATTCTTGTATCTGATGGAATTGTTGTAATAGCAATGAAATGTTCTTCCGTCTGCGTTCTGTTGTGTGTTGTTCTCAAAGTATCCGCTCTTTCCTTCACGGGGAAGTAACGGGTCCTTACAGTGGTATCAGAGCTTTGGTTTACTGAGCTCGAGAACAAGACACATTAGAACCATACGAAAGAATTCATCAGATATTGGATTAGTAATATCCAATTAGAATGACTCGTTAGAGATAGGATCAGTAGTATCCTAGAACGAGTGTGAAGAGTATATTTTTCAAGTGAAAACAATTTTGTTTTGAAATTTAAATCATTTTATACGTATTTGAATATTTATTTATTTTGAATTTGGACAATCCGCTATATAAAGATTTTGCATATACGCGTCATGAACGTATATTCGAAGTTTTAATATACCGGATAGATATAGAACCGCACTCTAGTAGCCCGGAGATGTTCTGATGGTGGTTCGAAACATCATCAGCATTTATTTTCGAGTGACGAAGGTGTGACTTCTATATATTTCCATCAGACTGGTGTGAGAACCAAAACCAATATAGCTAGAACACATTGTTGTGAATTGGCATCAAAAACATGATTTTTGTATATATATCAAATTTATGAATTAGAAACTCTAATCCACTAATTGATTGATGATTGTGTTGTTTGATTATTGTTGCCTAATTGAATTTTGAACCATTATGCCTAATAGAATCAAATATTGAATTGTATTGAAAATTGGTCACATTTGTTTGCATATACTTACATTGAACAGGTCATAGCAAGGATGCTAGAGCAGAGAATAAAATTTGTTTGCCCGACAAATAGGTACATGTTTACTACATAATTTACTGTTTTGTTTGGGTGATGATGATTTTATGACCCTATTGGCTAGCAGCTTGGCTTTTTCTTTTTCTTTTTGAGATCAGGAGGCCTGTATGGCAATTTCGGGATTTTCCCGTGGCTCCCGGTGCAGGGGAGGTTATGGCGAAATTTTTCGAAAATTCCGGGTGTTAGCCAAATTTTTGAAAATTTGAAAATTCTCCAAAACTGAAAAGTTGGAGAATGGAAGCCAGATCGAACGTCGAGTTGATTAATCAAACCACTTTCGACTTTGTTCCTTTTCGGGGATGAAAAGTTTTAAGTGGGGGAGATTGTAATAACCCGGAAATTCTAGGCCAGTTTAAAATTTTTATTTTGGCAATTTTAGTGAATTTTGAATATTTAAAATGGATTATTTTAAATAATATCGACGAGAAATTTATTTTGAATATAATTAGAACGTATATATTATATACGTCGTCGTTAGAATATAAATATTTATATATAATTATAAATAGAATTGAAAATGGCGCGGTAGTTCGATAATTCGATTTCAAACTTCAATTGAATGTACCGGGTGCAAAACAATCCGGATTTTAGTGAAACCAAAAACATAAGGATCTAATTGATAATATATTTCCAACGAATCCGAAAAATCGAAATTTCATAACGGGAATCAAAAGTTATGTCCAGTTGAAAATTCTGAATAGTCGCTATGGAATTCAGGCCCTTAAAAATGGGAATTTTGCAAACAACCTCGGATTTCGACAAAACCACTTTTGTTGGGTCCGTGATGTCAAATTATAGCTAGATTCCAAATTTCATAATTTTCTGAGTCAATATGTGAGCGTGGCAAAGGAAAACGCGTTTGACCAATTTCAGTTGATTTTAATCGACTGGAAAATGGCCATTTTTCTAACGGTCTCAGAATTCGACGAAACTAGTTTTGTTAGGACCGTATCGTCAATATGAAGCTAGGAAATATTTTTCTGGAATTTTTCTAGTTAGTATGTGACCCCGGTAAATTGAAATGCGCGTTCAAATTCAATATATAGAGTTATATGTTGATTTTGACGGAAACTGATTGTAACTATCGAATCAGCCTACGATACATATCCCATTGTGTTCGGAATGGGGGTGAACACTATGGACGACAGGCGGTGGGCCTCGTTTCGAGGTCGTATGTAAAAGTCAACTTTTTGCAAAATAAAATAATTTAAAATTTAAAATCCTTTTCTCTTTCTTCCTCTCCTATACGTTCTGGCCCCCCCTTTCTCGTTTTCATTCCAAAGAAAAGAAAAAAAATAAAAAATAAAAGAAAAAAAAACGACGGAGCCCTCCTTCGCGCCACTACCCGCGCTCCGGCGTCGCGCCCCAGCCTTCGGTCAGCCAAGCGCCGCCTCCCCCCTGCTCCTCCCCTCCTCCAAGTCGCGAAGACCCTTCTCCCTCCCTCTCAAATCAGAACGTCACCCCCCCTAACCTAGCCCCCACAAACCCTACCGCCTTAAAACGCCACCACCAGCCAAGAACGCTGCTGCCACCTGAAGGGACCCCCCCCCCTTGACCACCTACGATGCACTGCGACCCCCCCCCCCAACCGCCGGTTCGAACAGAAGCCCTCCCCTCCTCAGTAAATACCGATAACACAGTAAGCATTTCTATCTTTATTATTTTATTATATTTAGTAAATAAAGGATTTTTATTTAAAAGAAAGTTAGGATTTTTATTTAGAAGAAAGTTAAGATCTTTATTTAAAAAGAAAGACTTGATTTTTAAGACCAGAAAGATTTGGTTTTTAAGAACAGAAAGATTTGACTTTTTATTGTTTGAATAACGACTTAGAAATACCATCTTTATATGTGTAGAAAAATAAAAATGTGATTTTTATAATGATATATTTGAAAAGGCGAAATCTTTATATAGAGAATAGCGAGTTAAAAATAGAATGTGTATCTATATAGTAGCGGTGTGAAAATGGAATTTTTATCCATATAGCGAGGTAATAAAAGTTTGATTTTTATATATAGTATAATAAAAAATTCGATTTTTATATATTGAATAACAAGGTAAAAATTCGATTTTTATATATTGAATAGCGAAGTAAAAATTCGATTTTTACATATGTAGTGGCTACAGCAACGAAGATGACAAAAATGTGATAACGATGAAGATTTCTATCAAAGTTAGAGTCAAGATGATTGGATAGATATCGGTGAGAATTTCTCACTCTTCAATTTCTTTTTCTAGTTATATATATATACTAGGATGCAGACGGTGTTTAGTAGCACCCGACACAATCGTCCACAGACCATGGACTTGTTTGTTTGATTGCAAAAAAATTAGTTAGATTATTTGATTGAAATTTGAGTTGTTTGGTAAAATGGAATGGATTGATTGATGTGTGAATGGCGTGGGCCTTCACTAGACCGGGGATAAGGCTAGGCCTTGTCCCGTTTCTAGTATCGTGCCGTTATGCCGCCGAAATTTTCTAAAATAAGTTAGAAAAATAAAAATATCATTTTATCTAAAGAATGAACTGAATAGAAATTCATATGTTAAAATAAAATGTTTTATCGTTAAAAATATAATTTTTAACTCGAATATGAATATAGTGAATGTGAATAAATAAATATTCATTTACAAACCGGACGGTTTGTTTATGTACACTGATTTGACTGACATGGATTGGGACGATAATTTTTACACATCGCCCAACTGCACAAATAAAAATCTGTGTTTGATTGTTTGAAACCCCACACGGGTGTTGGGATGAAATTTGAAGTTCACTCATCCTGATTGATTAAATATGTCGATTGATAGATTGACAGGCTGTTATAAGCGTTAGATATCTATATTTGATGCTTATACGGTGTAGTGCACTTTGGTTGATGGTTGATTATTTTTCAATGCTATTATATACGTGTGACGTATGAAAATCCATATAATTAATATTATATGGTGATTGATTGGGCCTCATTCCAATTTAGAAAATAAAGAATATTATAATATAAAGGTTCATGTGTTGACTGTACTCATCCGTTGAGATTAGTCATGTGTTGAACGAAATATTTTAATAATAAAATTTACATCTTTATCGATATAATATAAAGGTTCATGTGTTGACTGTACTCATCCTTTGAGACTAGTCATGTGTTGAACGAAATATTTTAATAATAAAATTTACATCTTTATCGATATAATATAAAGGTTCATGTGTTGACTGTACTCATCCGTTGAGATTAGTCATGTGTTGAACGGAATATTTTAATAATAAAATTTACATCTTTATCGATATAATATAAAGGTTCATGTGTTGACTGTACTCATCCTATGAGATTAGTCATGTGTTGAACGAAATATTTGAAATAGAATACTTGAAATAGAATATTTGAAATAGAAATATTTGAAATAGGAATATTAGAAAAAGAAATATTTGAAAAAGAAATATTTTAATAATAGAATATTTGATAATAGAAATATATGAAGCCGTGTTGATTAGATTGACGCCATTTTGACGTGAACGATATTTATATCAATTTTATTCGTTTTAAATTGAATATAAAACGATTTCGAAATGAATTGAATATAAAACGATTTCGAAATGAATTGGACATGAAACAATTTCGAAATGAATTGAATAGAAAACGATTTCGAAATGAATTGGATAGAAAACGATTTCGAAATGAATTGAATATGAAACGATTTTGAAATGAATTGAATATAAAACGATTTCGAAATGAATTGAATATAAAATGATTTCGAATTGAATTGAATAGAAAACAAATTTGATTTCAACTGAATATATAACGAATTGAATTCGAATTGAATATATAACGGATTTGATTTCAATTGAATATATAACGGATTTGATTTCAATTGAATATACAACGAATTTGATTCAAATAGATAACGAAACAAATTTGATTCAAATAGATAACGAAATGAATTTGATTCAAATAGATAACGAAACGAATTTGATTCAAATAGATAACGAAACGAATTTGATTCAAATAGATAACGAAATGATTTTGATTCAAATAGATAACAAAACGAATTTGATTCAAATAGAAAACGAATTGAATTTGATTTGAATAGAAAACCAATTTGAATTGAATTGAATAGAAAACCAATTTGAATTGAATTGAATAGAAAACCAATTTGAACTGAATGGAATAGAAAACCAATTTGAACTGAATGGAATAGAAAACCAATTTGAATTGAATCGAATAGAAAACCAATTTGAATTTGAATTGAATTGAAAACGAATTGAAATGAATTCAAATTGAATTGAAATTCGAATTGAATAAAAATGAATTTTAAAACGAATTTATAAGGAAAAATTCAATTTTGATTTGAATTGAAATGGAAGTTGAAATTGTTTTTGAAACGAAATTAAAACTATTTATATAATTCGTTTTAAATAGGAATCGACGAAATATATATTATATATATTATATATATATAATATAACGGCCTGAATAGAACGCGCCGCGCCGCGTCAGTTCGTGAATTTCGACCATTTATTTCAAACGGACATTACGGGAGATCCGACCGTCGGATTCTCCTAAAACCAAAACCGTTGGGTTCATATCAAAAAGAGCTTTCTAACGAATATTAGAAATTTGAAATCTATCGGTTGGATTTGGAGATACGTCCAAATCAAATTCGAAAAAGGTCGCTGTAAGTGCAGTTCGATGGCCGATGATGGAAATCGACTGTACGGGCCTTGATAAAATTATTAAAAATTTCAATAATTTGTGTAAAATCATAAGAAATGATTTGGGAAAATTTGGGATGAAAAACTCCATATTTGAAAAGATAAAAATTGATTTTTATCGAAATGAACTAGTTTTGAACTAAAATTAAATCCGTTTATTTTTAAATAAATAAATTGGATTCGAAACGAGTTTTAATCGAATTGATTTGTGGGTTTATCGTGAACAGTATTTTAAATAACACTAGTTCTTTAATCCGATAATAAATAGAATGTGATTTGGGTTTATCGTGAACTGTGTTTTAAATGACATTAGTTCTTTAACCCTGTAAAAGGAGTTTTAATGAATCTGCCATTAGATTGTAATGTGAATAGATAATCTAAATTATCAAACTTAGAAATTGAGCGAGAATGGAGTATCACCAGTTTTGCTCCAAAGCGATAGTTAAATCTTTAATTAGATTTGAACGTGGAAAGGTAATTAATTTTACCGACAATACTGTGGTGTTAAATATGGAGTATTACCAGTTTTGCTTCATGGGATGAATATGTTGGGATTGGGATATAAAATAAATAATTACTTCGGTGTGGTTCGCTAATCTCGACTAGTTTAGAAAACCATAATTTGGTTTGAAACGACATCCAAAGGAAGATTAAAGGATAAATTTTAAAGAATTTATCTTTGATAAAATTAATGAGAACTTTTCCCTAGGAAAGTGATTTTGGGAATAAAAGAATATTCTGGATTGGAATGAGGCGTTTGTTGTGTATGTGCAACATTTGTTTTTAATATACGCGGGTTGTTCGGAAAGACCGGGTTTATACCCATTCTGAATAACCGATTCGACGATATGTCGAAGATGAAGACGGTGGTCGAAGACCGGAAGTTTTCACATCGTTTGGGTAATTACTAACGATCCTGATTGGGATGTACACCCAAGAGGATGGAAATAGTTGGTGGTCGTCCAGACGTACTTGGAGATGGATGGATATGCGAGGAAAGTGCCTCCGGTTTCGTTCAGACCTAGAACGGACTTGTAAATGGATTGTGTGTTTGACATTGGATTTTATTCTGTGTTGATTGATTTCTATTAAATATAAATCTGTTTGGCGGCGGAGAATTTATTCTTTTGCTTAACGCCCTTCTCTGAGACGTACGAGCTCAGAGGTTGTATATCGATGGACATCAGTCGCATGGCATGAATTGCCTGTGTGGCACGCTAAGATGCAATGATCAAGGCTTCTGTTGAAAAGCAAAGTCTTGTGGTTGATGATCAAAGCATGCCTACGTGGCAGCTTTGTGTATAACGTGAATTCGCGAGCCTCACACCTCGGTATGAGTTAAAAACGAGATACGGACCGCTGGGAGAGCACGACGTTTCTTTCTAGCTTTGGTGGTGTCAGTGACTTACCAGCCCTGACATTTATATACTTTTCACCTTTGTGGTTGTTGGAATGAGGTGCCTCGATTATAGGTCTGTAAGGACCGGAAAACGTGTGTTCAGGCATAATTAATCCTCTAACGTAAGTGAGGACCGGCCCAGCCGCATCCAGGGGTTGCCCAGAGTGCATAACCCTGGGACATTTGCTAGAGTGTCTCGAACGCGGAGAGGAGCTTGCCCCTTGCCTCGACTCATGACGGAAATCCAATTTCCAATACGTGCATTTCGGTTTTAATTGTAGAACTAGTATGGCGACATAGTAGCATGGGATGCTATGCCGTCTATGATTTATATTTATGATTGAAATTGTTTTGACACTATACACTTATTATAGTATCAAATGATTTGTTTTAAGCGTACCAAGCATGTTTGGCTATTATAAGGGAAAACCCTATCCTCCGGCTTGCGTTGCATTGTGTGATGGGACCTGGGTCTTATAATAGCTTCATTTTTCGAAAAAGCATTGCGTTGTATACTCTATGCACTGGTATTCTTGGTAGGAAACCCGTTCCGTGTCATACGGCGTGGTCCCTTGAATTACTCTCTTTTAAAATAAATTTTTAATAACTGTTTTAGTTCTCACACCAGTCACATGACTGACCTGGAGTTTATTGTTTTAACCTAAACTCTGGGTGCCCCTATTTTCGCCACGGGCAGCTAGTAGTTTTGGTTTTGCAGATTTATATTCACATGATCCTGGTTTACAGCTGGAATGATATCCGGAAAGCTCTGTATCCGTATATCACCTTCAGTTGTGCTTTATATTATTTTCCGCTGCTATGTAATTTATTGTAATCTCTGATATTTATCGAATGTAATTTATTCATTTATACTCTGTATATTCTTGTATCTGATGGAATTGTTGTAATAGCAATGAAATGTTCTTCCGTCTGCGTTCTGTTGTGTGTTGTTCTCAAAGTATCCGCTCTTTCCTTCACGGGGAAGTAACGGGTCCTTACATCGGGGCTTAGAAGCCACAGCGTTTAAAGGGGAATAACTAGAGAAAGATGGCTACTGGACGGACGAGGTTCAGTGC
This sequence comes from Allium sativum, assembly GCA_030737875.1. Lineage (NCBI taxonomy): Eukaryota > Viridiplantae > Streptophyta > Magnoliopsida > Asparagales > Amaryllidaceae > Allium > Allium sativum. The sequence continues at coordinate 225,810,061 of CM060919.1, read as the reverse complement.
AAAGGTGGAGTAGGGCGGTGCGACGCAGGCGGCGGAGGTAGATCGTCCTTCGATCTTTTATAGGGGTTGCAGTGATGTCTTCTTTTTGGTAGCATGGCGTTTCACGTAGGCAATGAAGGAGCAGTAAACTTTAAAGTTTTGGGCACAAATATTTTGAACAGTGAAGAGGAGAGCTATGCGTCGTTTGGGGTGATCAAATGGAAGCAATGGTTTTGAAAACACGGAAGCAGAAGCATATTAGTCGGATCATTTTATTCTTGAAGCAGCAGAAAGTTTGAAGACCCGGGAGTGAAGATAACCGGGCCTGTTTTTGCCTATTACATAGAAATTAAAGTTCCTAAGCTATAATAAGTTTAATTAGTCTTCTTATTATAAAATCATTTAAACGCGGATAGTATTAATGTATGGCAGGGTTAGTGTACTGGAAACGCGAAGACAAAGGATGTTGAAGAATTAAAGTGGATCGGGCGCAAATCGTTTTTCCTGAACAAAGTAAACCGCAGGACCAAATTTATTGAACACGGTAATTAATATTTTTTTTAGTTAATTATATTAATTAAGGGATTGTTAGTAACTAAATCGTATTTTAAACACAGGTTAAAGTGGTGGCGATCGTTCAAAACTAACGAACGAATTAGGAGCAATATGACAAAGGGAACAAAGGATTGAAGAAATCAGCCTTGTTTACTATTATTAGAAAGTAATTAAGTGATCAAATAAAAAAAATTAATTAGTTAATTAAAAATCATATACTAAAATATTTATAACATCTTATTATGTAATCAGAACTGGACGTAACCAGCTATGCTGAGACTGTATTGTCAAGCATCACATTTTAGAACTGATTTTGATGGAACTGGAGGTTGCTGGAATTACTAATTAAATTAAACGTCTGTTTAATTTGACTAGAACTAAACCGCTTAAATAAAAAATGGAATTAAGGTGAGTTTACTCACTCAGTTATTCTCACTTATATTTTATGTAAGTTGGGTTTCTTCTTATCTTGTGTGCTATAATTGCTGATTGTTTATTGTGAGTTGACTGTTACATATATGTTGATTGAATTGATTGAATTGCATGTTAGTTAATTTAAATAAAACCAAATCGTTATTTTAACGATTGGTCCCAAATTAGATAACTTACCTTGTTGGTCACGGTTATGAAATAACCGTGTTTAATTTGATGAATTATTTGAATTGTCTAAATTGTTTGTTAGCGGTAAATAAATTGATTGATATTAAATTGCTATAATTTTACTGTTATAGAAGTAACGAGTAAAATTGAAGTAAATGATGTTATTGAAGTAACCCATTTGGATGTAGAGAAGAACAGGTTGGAGGAATCCAACCGGATTCCTCATAAATATATTAGATGTTATTTATTTTCATATTATCATTATATGAACTGTTTAAACCCATATGTTCGGATGATTGATTTGATTGTTGATCATTGATCAAATATTCAACAAATTGTTTTGTTATAACCAATGGGCAGTATTGGTTGAGTAATTGGCAGCAGTTGACCGATAAGTAAATCGTTTGAAATATTAATTTACCGTCCGGTAAATCGATATAAAAATGATGTTATAAAATTTATTTTATAACTGAATACAGATTTTTAAATATATTATTTAAAAATGAAGTTTGTAAAAAGGAAAATCAGTCGTGTGCGGAGCACGTGCCTCATCTAAATTATTAAACAATTTACAACTGAGATTAATTGTTTTTAAGAAACAATTAAAATGGAATTATATTATTATTTATTTAATACTTATCAAAGTAAATGATATTTATTTAAATTAATTTATTAATTTAAATGAGGTTATTTAAATTAATTCATTAATTAATTTAAATGAAGAGACAAGTTAAAATTGATCAACGAGTTAATCATGTTTAGAGTTGACCAAGTAAAATCTTTTAATTGAAATTGATTATTTAATTAAATTAGTTTGTGCTAGTTAGAAATGAAATAATTTAGAACATAGTTGTTTAACTTGAATAAGATTTAAAAAGAAAATGAGATAAAAAGGGGTTTAACCTGAGATTTTATAGCAAAGTTTATAAAGGAAATGAGAAGTCAAAGCGTGATTTGAATTGGTAATACTTAATAATCGAATTAAGTAAAAGGGTTACAATCAAAATGAGATTTCCAAAAAGGAATGATAATGGAAAAGTTTTGTAAGTAAATTTGGTAAAGGATTTTAAACTGGGATTTAGTGATAATAAATTCTAGTTATAAAATGAATGCTTTGGAAAAAATTAGGGTTAAGAAGTGATTTTATTAAATGATTACTTAATCAACGCATTATGTAGTAATAAGGAATATGAGATATTTCAAAAGTAAGAAGGTTTTATAAATCATATTTTAAATAAAGAAGTTTAATGAGATTTGTTGATATTTGAATAAATATCGATTTTTGAGTTACAGCTCATATCTATTTTAAGATAAGAATGTTGTTGATCAAGGTTTGAGAGGTAATTCCAATACCCCAACTTGAACGACTTCAGGATTATTTGAGAATGATATTAGTTTGTAATGGAAAAGAGGTTAAGAACATTTCCAGATGAGAAATAATAACGCAACGTAAATTGCCAATTTGAGAATATGATGTGATTTCCAAAGTAATGGAAATGACAAGATTTGATAATATAAAATGAAATTTCCAAAGTAACGGAAATGGTAAGATTTGAGGATATATATATATATATATATAATGGTATTTTCCGAAGTAAAAGAAATAAAAGGAGATTGAGAAATTATAATGATATTTTCAAGTAAAAGGAGATGAAAAGTGAAGTGTTGAAATAAGTTTATTCTAAAAGAATAAGGATGAGTTGTTGTTTCCAAATAATGAAACAAAAGAGATTCATTACGTTATTTTACGATGATAAGTTGAATTAATTTTCCCAATTATAGATAATGAGAAATGTATAAAAATAGTTTTGAAATTATCTTGTGTTAAATAAGAAACAAAATTTATATTTGTAATATCGAAATATTTAAAGAGTTTGAAATTAACATTCGTTAATGATTTTAATTAAAAAGGCCAAGTAATGCCAAATACTGAACCAGTAACTCATTTTATTTTTCATGATTGTTTGTTTGATAGTTAAATAACCAACTATCAAATTTGGCCATACGATTGTTGGTACGGAAAGACCGGGATCGAATTCATATTCGAAAACCATTCCGACCAACAAATACGTAACATTGAAAATAGAAAATGGAGCAATTGAAGACCGTGGATCTTCGTAAGCGGAAGGATTACTTGTCGAATATTCTCTGTGTTGCAACGCAGAGGTATTATGACGTGATTCTGTCGTGGTTGAGATTTTGTGGATTTGCAAGGACTACTCGCTACTGATCCAAAGGGTAATTCAAGGATGCAGTAGGAGGGTGCCTTCGGTTTGTCCAGTCCCAGGACAACTTGTATGGACGGATGTCCGACTGAGTATTTTCAAAGGAGTTACGTATGTTGATTTCCTCAAATGTATTTCTGTGGCGGCGGAGAAGACACCTTCTATTAATTTTACAACCCGAGTATTTTTGTGGAAATCAATTAGTGATTCTGGCGGATCTGACGATGTGGCATTCAAAGTGAATGGTGAACAGATGTTCTAAAACATGAATTTCATAATAATATAATAATGATAAATTAATTAATTAATTTTGACCTCAAGCCTCATTAACTGGGAAATGGTATAAAATCGGGTAGGTCGTAAGACTATGTGGGTCGCACCCATCAAAATGGTATATTCATTACCTGATCTAGTGAAATTAAATGCCTTCAGTTGTCCCTTTATTTTATTTGTATGCTATCGGTTCAGTTGGCTGGCCCCCAACCGTGGTAATGATATATTCAGTACTCTCAAGCGAAGTGAGGGGCGATCATGTTCAGCGGGGGTTGCAAGATGTTCTTGTTGATGTATTCATCTCCAGAGGTACATTGTCGGAAGGTGGTCCCGTACCTTGCCATAGTTGGAAATCCATTCTCCAATAAATTCCTGCAGTTTTGATTGTATACTATGTATGTAGAGCGTGAGTAGATTGCTATTTACTTGATATTAGACATTATTATAATATCAGACGATATATGATTTCAAAAAAACAATTTGGGTTATAGTAAGGTAAAAACCGTCCGTATTTATGTGTGGATTTGGTCTTACTATTATCCTTTTTCTTGAAAAGGTTTTAACTTTAAAATCAACTTGGATGTTACCCATAAACTTAGTGTATTCTCTCACACTGATTCACCTGACTGATCCGTGCATTTGTAGTGCTCGGGTTAGACCGGGTTGTACAGGTTCAGGTTGTCGGATGAAGTGAAGAGACAAGCCGGAGATGTCCAGATGTATGATATATATTTATTCCGCTGTGTTTTGTATATGAGGACAGGTCATTATAGCTGTCCAGATGTGTGATGTGCTCTGATGACTGTAAGTTTTATTTTCATGCTCTCTATAAAGATTTATTTCTATATTATATTTTGTCCACTGCGATGTGAGACTCTGATTCTGTGTTTGTGTTTCTTCTTCTTCTATTCTAATATTTCTTTCTTCCTTATCTCACCTTTATATTCTTTCTATTGGCATCTGATTTTCCAGTGCATTTTGGGTTGAACTTGGGTTGTTTTGGTCAGCTCAAAGGTACCGGAAGTTCGAGTCATCACAGTTGGTATCGGAGCTATTGGTTTAGTAATAACCTTGGCTCTGTGGTGTAACTCGATAGAGATGGAATTAATAATATCCTAGATTGAGTTGAGTGTATATATGAGAGAGCGTATTTGTAGATTTCATATACAAATGTTTTGCATTATCTTGGATGATCGGTTTAAGTGTTGAGAAGCATTGAACTGGTAATGAATACAATATTGTTTGGTAAAGAGGGTAAATAAAATAATTTTACCCAAATTATATTTATATAGAAAAGAAATAATTTCATAAAATTATTTAAATATTGGTTTGTTTGTTTGGTTGATTTGAATTGAATTAAGAATTTGGAATTATTTAACATAACCAGAAGAAAATTTTCATATAAAATTGTGAATAAGAACTGTGGTATGAAAGTGAATGAATCAGAATTTAACTTAAAAATAAGTTAAAACGTAATAAATTAGAAAGAATGATTTTTGAAATAAAATCAGAAATTGGATTATGAAATGATAATAAACTAATTAGAAAATTGTTAGCCTACTTTGTAAACTAGGCTACACAAAGTTAGAAGATCAATTGATGAAGAACACTCTCTCAAGGACCGGGTAGGATCGGAGTTCTTTAATGTGCTAGATTGAACAGTGCGAAGCAGAAAAGAAGGAGCACAGGTAGAATCGGATCGGTTCGGATCTGCCCAATCCGCTCTTACACTCCTTCATGCATCCGATCCGAACAGGAAACTGCAGCAGCTACAACCAACGAACCCTAAAAATGCGGAGCGGTTATGTGCCATTTCCCCCACGTTCATCCACTAACCTGATGCGTTGTCTTCGTTTCATTCCATCCAAACCCGAGTTTTAAGGGGGAAGCGCCACGTGCATCCGAACCAGAGCCAGTCCAGAGACATTTTTCACCTATATATAGACCATCAAGGGTCATTTGAAGGGATCTTTCGGCAAATTCCGAGCTCTGACTCCCTTTTCAACCGAATTTCATTTCTATATTCAGATCATTGCTTCAATTTAAAGTGAGAAACTATAAACATTGAGTGAATTTATGCATTGTATGAGTGAAATTGAGTGAAAACTACTATTGTATTTGTATTTGAATCATCAATTCAAAGAGTAGAAAGTGGACGTAGGCTCTTTAACGTCTAACCACTATAAATCGTGTGTTTCTCTTCACTATTTGATTTCATTCCATTAGAATTATTGCAAGTTTGGGTGTTAGAACCACTTTTTGGTCTAACATTTTGGTGCTTTCACTGTGAATTTTTTGAATTCTCCGCTTTTTTGGATTATCATTCTACTATTTGGACCCTCGAGTTCAAAGAAGTTAATCCTCTGTTTTCAGCATTCTCGAGTATTTGCTGATTACTGTCTAAGGAATTGGATATTATGGCCAAAGGAAAAGGAAAAGAAGTACAAGGCGCTCGGGAGAATGAGGCTAACGAAGAACAGCAGGCCATAGTCGTGATGACGTCGCGGGAAAAAGCCCTGGAACCCTCCGATCCAGCCCGGATGCTCTGCACCAGGTCGATAATTCAAACCCGAACCGATCCGTAGGCTCTGAAGCTGCACGCACCCCCCTCTGAACCGATTCGGCACTACTCCCCTACTCTGATCCGATCCGATCCGAATGCGGCTGAAACTGGTACATCTACTCGAGCACCCACCAATGCTCCGATACCGGCCGCGACGACTAGTGAACAACCCGCTCCATCTGCACTAGTTACACATGGAGTCATGCTTGAAAGTACTAGGGATGCTTTGGAAGCTCACAAATATGATGGTTGTTGTATATAACGTCGTTGTATACACAATTATATGATTTTTGTTTGATGATAACAAACAAATAAATATTATTATAAATGTGTTTGAAATCGTACTGTTAAATATATACATCACTGACTGAAATATAATATTTATATTTAAATGGAATACGACCATACAGACATTGATTTATTCATACTGTATTCTATTTAAATTGAATATTCTATTTCAATAACACAACAATACAAATCTTTTAAAATCCACTATTTAAACACTCACAGAATATTTGTACTAATAAATAACAGAATGAAATAGACGAGTTTGTTTGACAACAATAAAATATTATTTTATCTCAATCAAACTTGTGTATTACAAATTACAGTACAATTCCATTTCAGTACACAGCTTCTCACTACAACACTCACACTCGTATATATAAACACTGTGATTTCATACATTTCAATATACAATTTTATATACACTCATTTACATATTGACACACTGGCTTCTTCAGTTTTCTGTCTTCACTTCACAGTCAGTCCAGTCTTCGTACCTGTCATTCACAGAAATACACACACAGTATATGGAACAGAAATAATTTTCTAATTACACGCGAATATAAATTTTATTTTTAAAATTTTATTTGCCTCAGAATTCTGGTGTGTTTCTCATCATTTTTCATGACTTGATCTGATCTGTATCTAGCTAGTTTGTATATGAACAGGGACAGAAAATATTGTCTGATGGCTGCATATACACACGTGTATATTTATACACGTGTGCACTGCCACGCCAATCAGCGTGCAACTAAGGAGTAGCCACGTGGACCAACTCGACTCAGTGCACACATAAAAAAAAACTCAATGAAAAGTCAACAAAAGCAGTTTCAAAGTGGTTGAGCCAGTGTCACAAACTTGACAGAATAAGGTGAAAAATGCAAATGAATGCAAACTCTTTCAAGTCAAATGGTTATGCATGGCAAAGCTACTCGGGTTCAAAGCCAAGAAATTTCAAGACTGCCCAAATTCAAGAGTGCTCAAACAAACACAAAAGAAAACTCAAGTGCAACATGTTCAAGTTTCTCAAGATGGTCAAAAACTGGTTCATACACAATACAGTGGCGAAAATACAAGTGCATGTGGAATGCAGCAAGGACATGTCAGCATGGTCAAAAGCTAAGCAGCATGAACACACACAAGAGAGCAATAATTATATGGAGCATGTCAAGTGCAACTCAAGTGATCAACTCAAAGTGGAGTGCAAATTAGCAAAGAATTTTCAGCAAAACAATATCAACATGCAAGTGGACGAGCACAAGGTCGAGCTCTACAAATATTATAAGGCAGCAGCAAAACTAAGCCAAACAATACATGGCAAGAGTATATATGCAATATACATGCATTAATAATCAAGCCAGCAAAACATGATTCAACACAAATAAAGAATGTGCAAGTGCACAAGCCAACAAGGGATTTTTTTTAAAAGCTGCATACATGGCTCTGCAATATGATGTCAAGCATGGTCAAGCAATGAGCACACAAGATTGTGCAGTGCATTAAAACATTTCAGGTTCAAGAAATCAGTGCAAAGAATTTTGCAAATCATCTTTGGCAATTCATCAACAAATTTCCAGAATTGCAAGTGAATATACAAGTTCAAAAAATGACTAGGTTCTGTGTAAATCAAGCACCAATCAAGGAATCATGCAAGGGGCCAATATTTATTGTTTTTCCAGAAATATAAATGATTCAGAGATTTCCAGAAATCAGTAAGTATATCCACGACTTTAAAATCATGTTCAGAAATCATAAAGGAATTTTTTTTAGAAATCAAGTCAGTATTTTTTGTTGGCAATGTATTTAAAAATGTTTCTGGAAATCATTAGTTTTGGAAAGAGATCAATGCATCATAAGGGGAAAGGTTTAAACATTTCCGAAATCATGTTATGAATCAAAAGGAAACATTGGTTTCAAACATATATGGTATGGTGATTCGACATTTGTTTTGGGGTTATTTTTTTTCTTCAGAAAATCAGCATGAACATATATGGCAATGTTTTCAAACCAATATTTGGCAACAAATATTTCCAGAAAAACATTCAAGTACATCAAAGCTAATTGCACAAATATGTTTGGCAAGAATTAATTTGTGTTTCCTGTTTTCAATTCACAAATTCAAAAAAAAATTCATTTTTGTTTCTGGGTGAAGCAAACAACAATTTAATGGTGGATAAATTGTTCGACAAGTATGAAATCTCGGCAAGAATAAATTCCAGAAATTCAGTAATTTTTTTTGGCAACTGTTTTTAAAAAGGGATCAATTGTTTTTGCGAGAAGTCAAAAATTCATGTCCAGGTTCAACGTTTCAATTCACAACAGTCAAAGGAATTCAATCAAGCCGCAAATCAAACAGGAAACATCACAGATCAGCCAAGTCATATATTCGAAATCAGAGGATCAGTTTTAGGCATTTTCTATTTACCCTATATAGTCTACACCACATCATCACAGGCAAACTAGAGATCGAAAATCCAACACAATCAGCTCAAAAAATTCAAGGAGCATAAATCAATACAGAGAACTTACATCGTTTTTCGATCGCTTGAAATTTCCCAAAAACAGTGAAGCAAGGAGCATCGCAAATCAACAGACATCATCAAGTGATTCAAAGCCATAAGGATTCGATCAATTTCCAGAAGCATCGAATCGATTTGGGGACGAAGCAGAAAACCCTAGCAATTTCTAATCGCCGCTGCCATTTTTGAGTTCCAGAGCAAAAGAGAACTGGCAGAACTAATTTGAAAAGGGCCGGCCAAGAAATGAAAAGGAGCTTGGGCTTTGTTTTTTAAAAAAAGGGATGACCCCTTATATTTAAACTCCTTTATTCAAATTTCACAAGGGGTTTCTTTTGTTTTTATTTTTGTTGTATTTAAATTTTGTTTTGTAAATCGAACCAAAAAACAGTTCTAGTGTCTGTAAAATACTAGGGGGTTTAGTTAAGGTGTTGACTGTCAGTTTCAGAGTCTGTAAAATCTGGGTTACGGATTACAGAGTTGTAATTCGGGGAAATCTGATCGAGGGGATATCTATCAGTCTACGGTTTTGAGCGTAGGGTTAGAATAGGAGCAGGGTTTGCGAGTGTACACGGTCTTGTATGCGGGATCTGTTCTATCACCTAGTAGAAACCTTAGAAATGCAGCAGTAGGCAGGGTTTTGCCGAAGCTAGGTATATCTGTGTGTGATTTATTTTCTGCATTTCTGTTTTTCTGCTATATACTGTGATCTGTTTATTATTACATATCTCGTTAGATTTTTAATTTAGTTAAAAACTGTGATAAACCCTATTCACCCCCCCTCTAGGGTTAATCTAGATCCTACAAGTGGTATCAGAGCAGGTATTCTGTTTAACTCTAGAGTCATGGGTAACCCTAGTTGTTTGTCTAGTGAGAGTCAGTCTAGTTCATCTCCAACTATTTTCACTGGAACAGATTTTTTAAACTGGAAATCCAAAATGGAATTTTATTTAAAATCTGTTAATATTAAATGTTGGGATGTTGTTTGTAACAACCCGTATTTCGATAACATGATTAAGACGAGAATCAAGGCAGAATTTAATTTTAAATTCTGAATCAAGTTAAACGGGCTATGCCATTACGTTCGTCTCGGAAAAATACGCGAAATAGAGTCCGAGTTTTCGAAAATCGGAGTCCGTATGACCCGATTAAGGCCCAACGAAGTTTTCAGAAAATCTCTAAGTAAAAACAGATTTCAAATTCAAACTTGAATTTGGAAAATTGGGCTGGTTGGGCCAGGCGGGAAAAATTCCCGCCACAGTACCCAAGTCGACAGCCCTGTCGACTTGGGAGTCGACTTGGTTTGTACCAAGTCGACAGCCCTGTCGACTTGGCTGTTGACACGGGTGGCCGAGCCATCTTGGCTTGGTGCACCTGCACTGGTCTCTGGTCTTGTTCTGGAAGCTTCTGACGTGGTTTGATGGTTCAGATCTATCTTAAGGTTAATCTAAGGGCCTAAAACTATCCTAATCTCTATAAAAAGACCCTAAACCTAACCTAAATCCCTAAAAATCAAACCTAGCAACTAAGTGCTGCCAAAATCAATTTTGATCATGGCCTCCATCTCCAATCCCTAGAGCCTATGCATTCAAATCGGGTTCAAATCAAAAGGTGCAAGCTTGCTACACCAAATAGAGGCCAAATCAACGTTGCTATGCGAGTTTCATGAAGGTTCTTCTTCAAAGGAGCCACCTTTCTTTGTCAAGATGATGCATGACCCCTTTTCTAAGCCTTGCTTATGTAAGTTCTAGCTACTTTTGGATCAAAACGGTAGTTTTAATGTTGACGTGGGATAAAATGAGATAAAACATAAGTATGCATGTATGTGAACCTAACTTTGCCCCCTTTTCTATGATCTATGACCTTGGGCTAAGATGTAGCAACTTAATCATGTCACTCATGTTATGTTTAGCCTAGTTTATCTTGCAAGTTTGGAACTTTGTCTATGGAAGATTAGCATGAACCTTTGGGAACCATTTGACTTGTGAAACATAGCCAAATACTTGACCTTGGGGCTTATGCATGCATATGAACACAAACCCCTTATGTTTCATGCATGTTTGTGGCAAAAACCTCCTTATGATATTATGCAAGTTTGTGGCCAAATCCTATAGGATAGTATGCATGCTTATGGTCAATCCCTATATGACTCTATCATGCATGTTTATGGCCAATCCCTTTATGATGTTATGCATGTGGAAGCCAAGCCCTTCTTGGCATCATGCATGTTTTGAGACCAATATGTGACATAGTGTCCTTACTATGTTGACTCGCTTTACTTGCATCGGGAAAACACGATTTTGGGTAGTTAGATAAACATGAACATGTCGCGAAATCTTAACTTGAATATGACATGTGTTTATACTTGAAAATATGACTTGAAAGATAACATGGAAGTTGACGTGTAATTATGCATAAAAACATAAGCTTGGGAATTTAACTATTAAGTTAGGTCTACCCTTTGGGAATTTACCTATTAAGTTAGGTCTACCCAAATGCTTGAAAAACTTGTAACATGTTTTGGAAACATGATGAACTTAGATAATATAAGTGTGGCCAACTCGAGGTTGGGTTGAGTTTGCAACGTAAAACTACCCGGAACCGACCGGCCTAACTAGTAGTTGCAAACAATGGGACCCAATGTGAGAAGTTGGTCATATCGCGCTTAAGACCCGAGGTTAGACTAGGTTGTGGTGTAAATCTACCCGGACCTGCCCGGCTTAACTAGTAACCACAACAAGGTCTAATGTGAGAGGTTGAGAGTGCATTAATTAAATTAATGCCACATGATAAGGTTAAGTAAATTTGACTAATGACACTTAACCGATATGACACGAATGGGTAGGTTAGGTGGGACCGGGCTTGATTTCTTAATGACACTTAACCATGCAAAATGATTAGGGGATGGGGTTAAGTAATTTACACTTAACTAATCCGACTTGGTAATTAGATGGGGTTAAGTAATTAAGGCTTAACTAATCTAAACACGGTAATTAGATGGGGTTAAGTAATTAAGACTTAACTAATCTAAAACATGGTAATTAGATGGGGTTGAGAAATTGATACTTAACTAATCTAACCACGGTAATTAGATGGGGGTTAAGTAATCCACACTTAACTAATCTAAACACGGTAATTCGATGGGGTTAAGTTAAACACTTAATCAATTTAAACTTGGTAATTCAATGAGGCTAAGTAACCAATACTCAACCAACTTAACGTGATAATTTAATGGGGTTAAGCAACTTATACTTAACCAATTATACAAGATGATTTGATGAGGTTAAGTAACCTACACTTAACCAATCTAATACGCGGACCTGATAAGGTTAAGTCGCAAGACCTTCTTAGAGTATACTTAACCATTGTAGTACGATTAGAGGATGGGGTTAAGCTAACCTATACTTAACCAATCCGACTCGATAATTTGATGGGATTAAGATAATCTATGCTTAATCAATCTAGCAAGATAATCCGATAGGATTAAGGTAAACTAGTACTTGACCAATTTGACTCGATAGGGTTAAGTCATGAGCCTCTGGGTACACTTAACCAACTTGTAGGGCTAAGTCTTGAACTTAAATACTTAGCCAATCTTGACGTGATTCGTGGGCAGGTTAAGGCATGGACTTGAATGATAACACCTAACCCAATAAGACAAACCCTAGTTAGAAGAACTAGGTAGAAAACCATGGTTAATCAAGGATAACGGGAAAGGAAGCTAAGTGGTAAACCTTAGTTAAGGGTAACTAAGTAATAATTCTTAGCTAAGGACATAGGACTAATTCACAAAGCGATGAGTAACCTGATACGGTAGGTCATCGCTTAGTATACGAGGAGGAGCAAGTTATCCGACTTGGATAAAAGCTCCAGCGCACTGGGTGCCGAAGTGGAAGCTTCGGGGGACGTGAGGATATTCTTGGGATCCCTCTGCGGGCTTCCAGGTAATTATACTAGGCCCATGAGAGGTTAAGGTCTGCGTTAGAAGGACCAAGAGTATGCCTTGGTTGCTATGCGAGCGACCTAAAGACGGGGATGGATTAGCGTGGAGTCGACGATTCTTAGTTTTTGCCCTGGATAGCACATCGCCGACTACCTACCATCTTTAGTCAATCGTGTACGTGCGGAAAGGCAGGGAACCCCCAACAGACCATGTGCTTGCTATCGAGTCATGGGTGAGGTTGGCCCGTAGGAAAGTGGGCTATAGTGGGGCCGTGGAGTGGTTCTTATACATGATTTTTCTTGGATTGCCTTTCAGTAGTTGAGGGAGGGGTCACGTGGGACCATAGCCACGGGTACAAAAACAGACCTTGATATCTGCATCGGCAGACGATTTAAAGCTCCCGACCGAGTTCCGTATTTCTTGATTTGCCCTGGCACGGAACTCGGATGGCACATTGGGGAACATGTGCATCTAGACATGGCAAACGATTCACGATACATACGTGGGATCAAGGGCGCGGTTGACGGGTGGCATAATCCCTAGTGGTTCTAGGTGGCCAAAACCCAGACCGAGACACGGAAACATTCATTAGGTAGCATAATCCCTAGCGGTCATAGGTGGCATAAATCCTAAGTGGACGCGCGATAGTTCATGGTAAGGAAACACAACTAGACCAAGGGTGGCAGTCCAAAATAACTTCAAGGATAAAACGTTTACATGGGAAAGCCCGTACGGCCTACGGCAAAGGACTGAACTTATACATGGAAAGAAACATACGGGTGGGAAAACCTACATATGCTATATATTAGGTTGACGTGGACCATTACATGACATTGGGCAAGGGACATTCATGGTTAACACCTGACGCGGAATGGGATACTAGTACGAGGGGTGCAGAGCAAATATACGTGTTAGAACCAGGAAAAATATACATAATAGATACCGTGGGATGTTAGACGGGGTAGATAACTTTGGATAGTATACTTGATAGAAACCTGACGATGTGATACCTTGATTTATCATGACACCGTAGTTTATCATGATATCTTAGTTTACCTTGCTATAGTAGTTCAGCCTGTTACCCTGGTTTAGTTTATCTATCTTGTAGTTATCCTTATGTTTACTTTCAGTTTATGCATGTCATGTTACCTTTACCTGTTTTTATACTGGAAGTAGATAGGACTTACTCAGTCTTTTTGACTGACCCGTTTTGTTTCGCCTCTTTTCTTCTGTTTCCCCCCCAGGTTACAGGGAGGAAACAATGCTGTTTAGTTCGGACTTCTTCTGCTTGAAGGTCATCATGGATGGCTTGGACTTCTCTTGGCTATGGCTACTTTACTGTTTTTACTTGGGGAATAATTTATTAAAAAGTCTTTATGCTTCTTTACTATTGCAAGACAGGTTTTGATGTACTCTGATGTAAAAGGGCTTTAGACCTTAATTATTGAATTTATGAAAGTTCGATTTTACTTCCGCTATTTTATATGTTCTGTCTTGTGATATTTCTGTGCATGTTTACCAATAATGCCCCTCTAAAGCTAGTGCATTCCTTTGCGAGTGACCCTAGCGGAGGTGGGGTGTTACATTTGGTATCAGAGCAGAAGGTTACCAGACTGGGCAAAAGTTTTTAAAGACCTTCTGAAAACTATTTGAAAACCGTTTATAAAGAAGCATTTTTCAAGAAAAGTTTGCTTTAAAAGGCTATTCCCCAAAAGCCATTAGCACCATCCTTTGATTCCTTGATTGAATCTCGTTTCCTTTCTTTCCTCCATCTGTGGTCACAGTATTTCTAACTGTGACTAATCTTTGTCTAGCCACGTAGGTGTTTCCCGTACGATGGAGGTGGTTCTCGAGAGACCCTTTGCCGTGTTACAAGAAAGGATAATAAGAGTAAGGGTAAAGGATACCAGCTTAAGGATAAGCAACTGTTGTTATGGCTTAGTCCATCAAGGAGGACAAGGACAAGATCAGTGGAGAGGGAAATAGTACGCTCTCATTTCTAGGGTACCTAAAAGAAATGGTGCCGTTTCTGGTAAAGGTTTAGTCGTTCTTTTCTCTCATCCCGTCCAGACTTTGTCTTGATCATCGTATCACTTAAGTCTGCTTGGATAGTTGAGTCTCTGCACCTTAGTACTAGCATGGTAGAAGATCCCAGTTTTGTCCCAAAAATCTGGTTGGAGAGTTGGTCCATTCCTTCATGACTTGTTGGATTTGAGAATGACATGTCTCAACTACGGATAGATTCTAAGGATAAAGTGGTCACCCAATAAGGGGTGCCATTCTCGGTTTTGGAAAGAGGGTAGTTAGACTCTCGACTCATCTTGGTGACACCCTCGAAGTCTCGTGTAACCTTTTTTGGGTTCTGTCATGGTTAGTCACCTAGAATCCCGGGATGCAGTTATTGGTAATCCATTCGAATAGAATTCGCCGCTAAGGCGGATGGTTCGTTTCGATTATGCATGAGTTATGGGAATCACCCTAGTAAGAACTCTTGGCAACATGGATTGGCATTGGAAAACGAGATCCAGAATTCACTAGTGAATTTTGGAGAGCTGGCATGAGTACGTAGATATGGTTGAGCCAAGTATACTAGGGAAAGAATAAATGGAAGTGGAATGAGAGGCGACAGTGAAAAGAGTTCCGACTCATACTTTGGAAATAGGAATCAAGGAGCTACGAAATCATGAAGTCAAAGGCGGTCAAGGCATGATGGGATTAAGCTCATGGAAATGCGGCTTGGACGCGCGCATCACGTCTCTTTTTAAGAGTATATTTTTGATCCTTGGTTCACCTGTAAAGCTTACTTGCATGCTATCGCTTGGTGGATATCCTCTCGGTCCTGTTCCCGTTACAAACCCCGTAAGAAGTTTGTCTTGTTATCTTCTCGATCTTATCTTGGGAATCCTAGGTAGAACCCTATGGATGTAAACATGTATTTGAAACATGTTATGATCGATATGGTTGCAAATGGTTGCAAGTGGTTGCTCGTGGATGCGCGAATACACGTTAGATACTAGATTGACGCGATCACGTTTCATGTTGCATATGCACGAGCATTTATACTTCTTTATGGGTGAAATTGAATGTGTTGTCATGTGGATGTTGCATATGAATGAATGTTTGTGCACGCATATAGTACTTATATGACTAGGACTATTTGCATACATGTTGGATTCATGGCACTATACATATTTTTGCATTAGAAAGATTATTCAGGCCTGATCATTAGCATTAGCTAAGGAACATGTACACACACGTTTTGCATATATTCATACAGCATTAGAAATCATCTAAGGACAATGGTTGCTTGTGGATGATGTTTTGAGTAGATGGATGATGGATGGTAGGATATGTTCTTCCTAACTTGGAGATTTCGGGGACGAAATCCTAAAAGGTGGGGAGAATGTAACAACCCGTATTTCGATAACATGATTAAGACGAGAATCAAGGCAGAATTTAATTTTAAATTCTGAATCAAGTTAAACGGGCTATGCCATTACGTTCGTCTCGGAAAAATACGCGAAATAGAGTCCTAGTTTTCGAAAATCGGAGTCCGTATGACCCGATTAAGGCCCAACGAAGTTTTCAGAAAATCTCTAAGTAAAAACAGATTTCAAATTCAAACTTGAATTTGGAAAATTGGGCTGGTTGGGCCAGGCGGGAAAAATTCCCGCCACAGTACCCAAGTCGACAGCCCTGTCGACTTGGGAGTCGACTTGGTTTGTACCAAGTCGACAGCCCTGTCGACTTGGCTGTCGACACGGGTGGCCGAGCCATCTTGGCTTGGTGCACCTGCACTGGTCTCTGGTCTTGTTCTGGAAGCTTCTGACGTGGTTTGATGGTTCAGATCTATCCTAGGGTTAATCTAAGGGCCTAAAACTATCCTTATCTCTATAAAAAGACCCTAAACCTAACCTAAATCCCTAAAAATCAAACCTAGCAACTAAGTGCTGCCAAAATCAATTTTGATCATGGCCTCCATCTCCAATCCCTAGAGCCTATGCATTCAAATCGGGTTCAAATCAAAAGGTGCAAGCTTGCTACACCAAATAGAGGCCAAATCAACGTTGCTATGCGAGTTTCATGAAGGTTCTTCTTCAAAGGAGCCACCTTTCTTCGTCAAGATGATGCATGACCCCTTTTCTAAGCCTTGCCTATGTAAGTTCTAGCTACTTTTGGATCAAAACGGTAGTTTTAATGTTGACGTGGGATAAAATGAGATAAAACATAAGTATGCATGTATGTGAACCTAACTTTGCCCCCTTTTCTATGATCTATGACCTTGGGCTAAGATGTAGCAACTTAATCATGTCACTCATGTTATGTTTAGCCTAGTTTATCTTGCAAGTTTGGAACTTTGTCTATGGAAGATTAGCATGAACCTTTGGGAACCATTTGACTTGTGAAACATAGCCAAATACTTGACCTTGGGGCTTATGCATGCATATGAACACAAACCCCTTATGTTTCATGCATGTTTGTGGCAAAAACCTCCTTATGATATTATGCAAGTTTGTGGCCAAATCCTATAGGATAGTATGCATGCTTATGGTCAATCCCTATATGACTCTATCATGCATGTTTATGGCCAATCCCTTTATGATGTTATGCATGTGGAAGCCAAGCCCTTCTTGGCATCATGCATGTTTTGAGACCAATATGTGACATAGTGTCCTTACTATGTTGACTCGCTTTACTTGCGTCGGGAAAACACGATTTTGGGTAGTTAGATAAACATGAACATGTCGCGAAATCTTAACTTGAATATGACATGTGTTTATACTTGAAAATATGACTTGAAAGATAACATGGAAGTTGACGTGTAATTATGCATAAAAACATAAGCTTGGGAATTTAACTATTAAGTTAGGTCTACCCTTTGGGAATTTACCTATTAAGTTAGGTCTACCCAAATGCTTGAAAAACTTGTAACATGTTTTGGAAACATGATGAACTTAGATAATATAAGTGTGGCCAACTCGAGGTTGGGTTGAGTTTGCAACGTAAAACTACCCGGAACCGACCGGCCTAACTAGTAGTTGCAAACAATGGGACCCAATGTGAGAAGTTGGTCATATCGCGCTTAAGACCCGAGGTTAGACTAGGTTGTGGTGTAAATCTACCCGGACCCGCCCGGCTTAACTAGTAACCACAACAAGGTCTAATGTGAGAGGTTGAGAGTGCATTAATTAAATTAATGCCACATGATAAGGTTAAGTAAATTTGACTAATGACACTTAACCATATGACACGAATGGGTAGGTTAGGTGGGACCGGGCTTGATTTCTTAATGACACTTAACCATGCAAAATGATTAGGGGATGGGGTTAAGTAATTTACACTTAACTAATCCGACTTGGTAATTAGATGGGGTTAAGTAATTAAGGCTTAACTAATCTAAACACGGTAATTAGATGGGGTTAAGTAACTAAGACTTAACTAATCTAAAACATGGTAATTAGATGGGGTTGAGAAATTGATACTTAACTAATCTAACCACGGTAATTAGATGGGGGTTAAGTAATCCACACTTAACTAATCTAAACACGGTAATTCGATGGGGTTAAGTTAAACACTTAATCAATTTAAACTTGGTAATTCAATGAGGCTAAGTAACCAATACTCAACCAACTTAACGTGATAATTTAATGGGGTTAAGCAACTTATACTTAACCAATTATACAAGATGATTTGATGAGGTTAAGTAACCTACACTTAACCAATCTAATACGCGGACCTGATAAGGTTAAGTCGCAAGACCTTCTTAGAGTATACTTAACCATTGTAGTACGATTAGAGGATGGGGTTAAGCTAACCTATACTTAACCAATCCGACTCGATAATTTGATGGGATTAAGATAATCTATGCTTAATCAATCTAGCAAGATAATCCGATAGGATTAAGGTAAACTAGTACTTGACCAATTTGACTCGATAGGGTTAAGTCATGAGCCTCTGGGTACACTTAACCAACTTGTAGGGCTAAGTCTTGAACTTAAATACTTAGCCAATCTTGACGTGATTCGTGGGCAGGTTAAGGCATGGACTTGAATGATAGCACCTAACCCAATAAGACAAACCCTAGTTAGAAGAACTAGGTAGAAAACCATGGTTAATCAAGGATAACGGGAAAGGAAGCTAAGTGGTAAACCTTAGTTAAGGGTAACTAAGTAATAATTCTTAGCTAAGGACATAGGACTAATTCACAAAGCGATGAGTAACCTGATACGGTAGGTCATCGCTTAGTATACGAGGAGGAGCAAGTTATCCGACTTGGATAAAAGCTCCAGCGCACTGGGTGCCGAAGTGGAAGCTTCGGGGGACGTGAGGATATTCTTGGGATCCCTCTGCGGGCTGCCAGGTAATTATACTAGGCCCATGAGAGGTTAAGGTCTGCGTTAGAAGGACCAAGAGTATGCCTTGGTTGCTATGCGAGCGACCTAAAGACGGGGATGGATTAGCGTGGAGTCGACGATTCTTAGTTTTTGCCCTGGATAGCACATCGCCGACTACCTACCATCTTTAGTCAATCGTGTACGTGCGGAAAGGCAGGGAACCCCCAACAGACCATGTGCTTGCTATCGAGTCATGGGTGAGGTTGGCCCGTAGGAAAGTGGGCTATAGTGGGGCCGTGGAGTGGTTCTTATACATGATTTTTCTTGGATTGCCTTTCAGTAGTTGAGGGAGGGGTCACGTGGGACCATAGCCACGGGTACAAAAACAGACCTTGATATCTGCATCGGCAGACGATTTAAAGCTCCCGACCGAGTTCCGTATTTCTTGATTTTCCCTGGCACGGAACTCGGATGGCACATTGGGGAACATGTGCATCTAGACATGGCAAACGATTCACGATACATACGTGGGATCAAGGGCGCGGTTGACGGGTGGCATAATCCCTAGTGGTTCTAGGTGGCCAAAACCCAGACCGAGACACGGAAACGTTCATTAGGTAGCATAATCCCTAGCGGTCATAAGTGGCATAAATCCTAAGTGGACGCGCGATAGTTCATGGTAAGGAAACACAACTAGACCAAGGGTGGCAGTCCAAAATAACTTCAAGGATAAAACGTTTACATGGGAAAGCCCGTACGGCCTACGGCAAAGGACTGAACTTATACATGGAAAGAAACATACGGGTGGGAAAACCTACATATGTTATATATTAGGTTGACGTGGACCATTACATGACATTGGGCAAGGGACATTCATGGTTAACACCTGACGCGGAATGGGATACTAGTACGAGGGGTGCAGAGCAAATATACGTGTTAGAACCAGGAAAAATATACATAATAGATACCGTGGGATGTTAGACGGGGTAGATAACTTTGGATAGTATACTTGATAGAAACCTGACGATGTGATACCTTGATTTATCATGACACCGTAGTTTATCATGATATCTTAGTTTACCTTGCTATAGTAGTTCAGCCTGTTACCCTGGTTTAGTTTATCTATCTTGTAGTTATCCTTATGTTTACTTTCAGTTTATGCATGTCATGTTACCTTTACCTGTTTTTATACTGGAAGTAGATAGGACTTACTCAGTCTTTTTGACTGACCCGTTTTGTTTCGCCTCTTTTCTTCCGTTTCCCCCCCAGGTTACAGGGAGGAAACAATGCTGTTTAGTTCGGACTTCTTCTGCTTGAAGGTCATCATGGATGGCTTGGACTTCTCTTGGCTATGGCTAATTTACTGTTTTTACTTGGGGAATAATTTATTAAAAAGTCTTTATGCTTCTTTACTATTGCAAGACAGGTTTTGATGTACTCTGATGTAAAAGGGCTTTAGACCTTAATTATTGAATTTATGAAAGTTCGATTTTACTTCCGCTATTTTATATGTTCTGTCTTGTGATATTTCTGTGCATGTTTACCAATAATGCCCCTCTAAAGCTAGTGCATTCCTTTGCGAGTGACCCTAGCGGAGGTGGGGTGTTACATTGTTATCAATGGGTACGATATGATAGATAAAGTTTTTAATTCTCGTGCTACACATATTCTTTATTCTCATCTTAATGATGATCAATACAGTCTGATCTCTCATTGTTTAACTGCGCAGGAAATTTGGATAGTTCTTGATACGAAGTATGGACAAATTGACAACAGCTACTCACAATCCCAAAATATCAAATCAGTTTCAGATCTATGCTTGAAAGGAGAAACATATAGATCAAACGAGGGAGAATCAACAGATGGTGAAACAGAAAATTTCTCTTATGAAGATTTAATTTATATGTGTGCTGATCTAACTAAGTCTGTCGATAAACTCCAGTCTAAAAATAAAAGTCTTGAATTGACCAGCAAAATGGATGATTTGGAATTACAACTAGAACATTTTAAAAATTCTTCAAATTCAGATTGCAAAAATTGTTTGAAATTGAAAACCAATCTTGTTCATCTCAATAAAAATATTCAGAAGTTTGAAAAAGAAATTTTGATCTTAAAAGAAAACAAGATTGAGTTATCAAGTTTGAATAATTTTTTACAAAAGGAATTTGAAATTTTTAAGAATGATATATATTCCAAATTTGAAATTCTTGAAAAGGAGAATTTGTTGAAATCCGATTTGATTTTGAAAGAACTGGAAAATGAGATTGAGAAATCCAAGAAATTTGAGTTTGAAAAACAAAAACTTTTTGAATCTGAGATTGCTGAATCCCAAGCCAAAATTAAATTGCTTGAAAATGAGAATTTGGTTTTGAAACAGTCCAATGCTGAACAGAAGATCGCTATAAATAATTGCTCAAATTTATTAAAAGAAAATAGCAATCTAAAATCCAAAATTCAACGATTAGAATCAACTTTGGATAAATTTTCTAATGGGGAAAAGTCGTTGAATATGCTGTTACAAAACCAAGTTTCTATTGGAAATAAATCTGGTCTTGGCTTCAGGAAAAATAATGTTTTTGGAACACAAAATTCAAATGATTTGAAAAATCCCTCAAACTGCTTTGGAAAGAACTGCTTTGAAAATTTGAACTCTGAAAATTTCAAATGATTTTTGAATCAAAATCGCGATGAGAAATCGTTTTATAATATCCATCTAAACAATCCAGGATCGCAGAAATAAATAAGACAAACTCCGTTAAATTCAAACAGATTTGGGTTCCAAAGGGTACAACGGTAAATTCGAATGGATTGTTATACAAACAGATATGGGTACCAAAACGAACAAATACAACTGTGAGTGATTTTGCAAATTTTGCTAGACCACTCGATGCTTTCAACTGTTAGGTACCAAAGAAGGCTAAGGAACTGCTGTGCTGTAAAGAGTTTGAATTCAAGTTGTTCTATATTTCTGTTTGCTTTACAGTTCCCTGGCCAAAATTTGTTGAGTTAGAGATTCTGATTTACACTGGATTCTGGTATGATCTCTAAACTCACCTCTGTAAATATTTTTCTGTTTTGATTCTTTTTCTTTTGTTTATTTCTTCTTCTTCTCCTTTCTATCTCTTTCTTCTGTCTATTCTGATTTGATTGATCACTGCCATATTTTTTTTGTGCTTCTTGAATTGCAGTATTCATGATATTCTGGAAATTTGTTTTGCGTGTATAACTCTGATGTTTTTAATTATTTCCAGATCTTGTACTTAATCTTGTAAATATCTGCAATTGTTTTGAAGTATATTTTTATTTCTGAATTCATAACAGTGTTGATGTATTCGTGCCATATATTGAACACTGTTAATTTGAATTCTAAATTTTTGAAGATCTGAATAATTAATGAAATTTCACACTCTTATGCTCTTTTGAGTTTATTTCAATTAATTTTGGAAATGCTCAAAATATTATACTCATTACAGTACACTCTGTTATTTATCAGTTGTGATAATTTCTTTAATTTTCCATATTGGCTTAGACATTTTTTAATCTGCCTTGAATCATTGCTTACATCTTTAAATTCACCGTTATTCATGATCATTTGGTTTAGTTTTTTTGTTTGTTTGAGATCATTTGAAATTTTTGATATTTTGAATCTCACACACCTCTCAAATCTGAAGTTATTAATTATGTGTGATTGATTCATTGTATCTCATGATTTACATTTGTTCAAATGATTTCGAATAAACCATTATTTTTGGATCATGAATTATTATTCAGTCTTGATGTAAATGATTTGAAATCTCTCTTGTGATTGTCAGAAACATTTGTGAAAAATTCTTTTGAAAAATGGTCATTAAGACTCACTGCTATTTCATGATGTATTTGATTTGAATATATGTTTGTTTAAAATCATTTGAAATTATTGATTTATTGAATCTCACACATACCTTGAATCTGAAATTAATATTCTGGTGTGATTGATTCACTGAATCTTGAGAGTTTTATATTCCTTAAATGATTTCAAATAAACGGTATTTTTAATCATTGGATCATGGATCATCTTATGTGATCATCATCTGACAGGTCTGCTGTGATATTGTGCTCTGTGCTGCTCTGATACTGTGTCAAATAATTGTTTGCTCTTGTCTGCAGCTCTGAAAAATGTGCAAATTTGTTAATTCTGTCTGCTTGGGCTTTGTGTTTGAAATTTCTTTAATCTGAGATATCTAGGGTGTGAATAAATTCCTCGATAAAGGAGACTACAATTGGTATCAGCTTTTTCATCCATCTGTTTTTGAATTTTTCACCTTGTATAGACACCATACACATTTTTTTCCCTTTTATAAATCTGTACAAATTCCTCTTGTAATTGTTTTTCAATTTTAAAATTATTTATTGATTATTCATTCAGAAATTGAAATCTATAACCAAATTGAACTCCATTTATAATTCATCAAAATTATTAACAGATTATGAAATTGTGATGAATTGTGACTGCAATATATTTCACAAACAAGAGGAGATTTTATTTAGATTTTCATGATGGTTGAATATTTATTATAATATCTTTGAACTGGCAATTATTTCACGACCATCTTCATTATCTATCATCTTTCTGCCATCCATGGTGATTTTATATAAATATGGAGAGTTTAATATTTTTTTTGAATAAACAGTGGAAATATTTGTGATAGAAATTGGACTATGTTGTTATTCAGAATTGGTGATAATTGAAAATTTTCAATAATCCCAGTACAGTCGAGCATATTTCATAATATAATTAATTTAGAAATTTATTTCACAGTTCATTTCTGTACCTACCACATTTCTATCATTCATATTGGTTTTATATACCGAGGAGTTTTTCTATTCAAAGCTGAAAATGATAAAATATATAATTAATACATAAGTGTGTCTCTAAACTCATTTAAAAATCCAAGCTCTGGTCATGCATGGTTATGAGACAACTTATAATTTATGTTGCGACTGACCTCATTTAAAATTCCAAGCTCGGGTTATGCGTGGTCAGTGTGCTCTTAAATAAAAATAAAAATAAAGGAAAAGGAAAAATGTGCTATAAATATAAATTAATCTGAAATTCTCCTCAGAATATAAAAACCAGCCTATCAATCCATCTTTCTAATCTGTGAAATGTGTTGAAATCTTATGACGTATTATGATTTGTTGATTGATAGCTACTGGGATTTGAGATTATATGATTGAGTCACTTAAATTGAATTATTAATTATAGCCTAAATCCATCACTGTTTTTGTGTTTTACTCTTATAAAAATTCATTTGAAAATAGTTGGAATTCATTTTTTTTAACTCTCTCCATATATATATAATTCATCGTAAATCCGTCATTCTCTACAATGTGAAATATGCCACCTGTTCTTAGAATATTATGATTTTTTTTTGACTGATTGAAATTTATGATGACCGTTCTTACTCTTAAGCTGAAATTATATTTTTAGTCAAATATTTTTACTTTTGAAAATTCATTATCATTCAGTTCAATTCACTCATGCACTGTTATAGGGGGAGTTTTCTATTGTAGGGGGAGTTCAATTTTCACTGTATAACACATTTGTTGGATTCAAAATCTTTTATTTGTTTGTCATCATCAAAAGGGGGAGATTGTTGTATATAACGTTGTTGTATACACAATTATATGATTTTTGTTTGACGATAACAAACAAATAAATATTATTATAAATGTGTTTGAAATCGTACTGTTAAATATATACATCACTGACTGAAATATAATATTTATATTTAAATGGAATACGACCATACAGACATTGATATATTCATACTGTATTCAATTTAAATTGAATATTCTATTTCAATAACACAACAGTACAAATTTTTTAAACTCCACTATTTAAACACTCACAGAATATTTGTACTAATAAATAACAGAATGAAATAGACGAGTTTGTTTGACAACAATAAAATATTATTTTATCTCAATCAAACTTGTGTATTACAAATTACACTACAATTCCATTTCAGTACACAGCTTATCACTACAACACTCACACTCGTATATATAAACACTGTGATTTCATACATTTCAATATACAATTTTATATACACTCATTTACATATTGACACACTGGCTTCTTCAGTTTTCTGTCTTCACTTCACAGTCAGTCCAGTCTTCGTACCTGTCATTCACAGAAATACACACACAGTATATGGGACAGAAATAATTTTCTAATTACACGAGAATATAAATTTTATTTTTAAAATTTTATTTGCCTCAGAATTCTGGTGTGTTTCTCATCATTTTTCATGACTTGATCTGATATGTATCTAGCTAGTTTGTATATGAACAGGGACATAAAATATTGTCTGATGGCTGCATATACACACGTGTATATTTATACACGTATGCACTGCCACGCCAATCAGCGTGCAACTGAGGAGTAGCCACGTGGACCATCTCGACTCAGTGCACACATAAAAAAAACTCAATGAAAAGTCAACAAAAGCAGTTTCAAAGTGGTCGAGCCAGTGTCACAAACTTGACAGAATAAGGTGAAAAATGCAAATGAATGCAAACTCTTTCAAGTCAAATGGTTATGCATGGCAAAGCTACTCGGGTTCAAAGCCAAGAAATTTCAAGACTGCCCAAATTCAAGAGTGCTCAAACAAACACAAAAGAAAACTCAAGTGCAACATGTTCAAGTTTCTCAAGATGGTCAAAAACTGGTTCATACACAATACAGTGGTGAAAATACAAGTGCATGTGGAATGCAACAAGGACATGTCAGCATGGTCAAAAGCTAAGCAGCATGAACACATACAAGAGAGCAATAATTATATGGAGCATGTCAAGTGCAACTCAAGTGATCAACTCAAAGTGGAGTGCAAATCAGCAAAGAATTTTCAGCAAAACAATATCAACATGCAAGTGGACGAGCACAAGGCCGAGCTCTTCACATATTATAAGGCAGTAGCAAAACTAAGCCAAACAATACATGGCAAGAGTATATATGCATTATACATGCATTAATAATCAAGCCAGCAAAACATGATTCAACACAAATAAAGAATGTGCAAGTGCACAAGCCAACAAGGGATTTTTTTTAAAAGCTGCATACATGGCTCTGCAATATGATGTCAAGCATGGTCAAGCAATGAGCACACAAGATTGTGCAGTGCATTAAAACATTTCAGGTTCAAGAAATCAGTGCAAAGAGTTTTGCAAATCATCTTTGGCAATTCATCAACAAATTTCCAGAATTGCAAGTGAATATACAAGTTCAAAAAATGACCAGGTTCTGTGTAAATCAAGCACCAATCAAGGAATCATGCAAGGGGCCAGTATTTATTGTTTTTCCAGAAATATAAATGATTCAGAGATTTCCAGAAATCAGTAAGTATATCCACGACTTTAAAATCATGTTCAGAAATCATAAAGGAATTTTTTTTAGAAATCAAGTCAGTATTTTTTGTTGGCAATGTATTTAAAAATGTTTCTGGAAATCATTAGTTTTGGAAAGAGATCAATGCATCATAAGGGGAAAGGTTTAAACATTTTCAGAAATCATGTTATGAATCAAAAGGAAACATTGGTTTCAACCATATATGGTATGGTGATTCGACATTTGTTTTGGGGTAATTTTTCTTCTTCAGAAAATCAGCATGAACATATGTGGCAATGTTTTCAAACCAATATTTGGCAAAAAATATTTCTAGAAAAACATTCAAGTACATCCAAGCTAATTGCACAAATATGTTTGGCAAGAATTAATTTGTGTTTCCTGTTTTCAATTCACAAATTCAAAAAAAAAATCATTTTTGTTTCTGGGTGAAGCAAACAACAATTTAATGGTGGATAAATTGTTTGACAAGTATGAAATCTCGGCAAGAATAAATTCCAGAAATTCAGTAATTTTTTTTTGGCAACTGTTTTTAAAAAGGGATCAATTGTTTTTGCGAGAAGTCAAAAATTCATGTCCAGGTTCAATGTTTCAATTCACAACAGTCAAAGGAATTCAATCAAGCCGCAAATCAAACAGGAAACATCACAGATCAGCCAAGTCATATATTCGAAATCAGAGGACCAGTTTTAGGCATTTTCTATTTACCCTATATAGTCTACACCACATCAACACAGGCAAACTAGAGATCGAATATCCAACACAATCAGCTCAAAAAATTCAAGAAGCATAAATCAATACAGAGAACTTACATCGTTTTTCGATCGCTTGAAATTTCCCAAAAACAGTGAAGCAAGGAGCATCGCAAATCAACAGGCATCATCAAGTGATTCAAAGCCATAAGGATTCGATCAATTTCCAGAAGCATCGAATCGATTTGGGGACGAAGCAGAAAACCCTAGCAATTTCTAATCGCCGCCGCCATTTTTGAGTTCCAGAGCAAAAGAGAACGGGCTGAACTAATTTGAAAAGGGCCGGCCAAGAAATGAAAAGGAGCTTGGGCTTTGTTTTTTTAAAAAAAGGGATGACCCCTTATATTTAAACTCCTTTATTCAAATTTCACAAGGGGTTTCTTTTGTTTTTATTTTTGTTGTATTTAAATTTTGTTTTGTAAATCGAACCAAAAAACAGTTCTAGTGTCTGTAAAATACTAGGGGGTTTAGTTAAGGTGTTGACTGTTAGTTTCAGAGTCTGTAAAATCTGGGTTACGGATTACAGGGTTGTAATTCGGGGAAATCTGATCGAGGGGATATCGATCAGTCTACGGTTTTGAGCGTAGGGTTAGAATAGGAGCAGGGTTTGCGAGTGTACACGGTCTTGTATGCGGGATCTGTTCTATCACCTAGTAGAAACCTTAGAAATGCAACAGTAGGCAGGGTTTTGCCGAAGCTGGGTATATCTGTGTATGATTTATTTTCTGCATTTCTGTTTTTCTTCTATATACTATGTTCTGTTTATTATTATATATCTCGTTAGATTTTTAATTTAGTTAAAAACTGTGATAAACCCTATTCACCCCCCTCTAGGGTTAATCTAGATCCTACAATGGTCTTCGTATGCAAGAGAACATGATCACTATGAGTAGGGAAATTAGTGAACTTCGTACATGGAAGACACCCTCTCCAACTCGCCGTCTCACGGCAGACCAGTCATCCTCTTCGGAT
The DNA here is from genome assembly GCA_030737875.1 of Allium sativum. Taxonomy (NCBI): domain Eukaryota; kingdom Viridiplantae; phylum Streptophyta; class Magnoliopsida; order Asparagales; family Amaryllidaceae; genus Allium; species Allium sativum. The sequence continues at coordinate 225,781,676 of CM060919.1, read as the reverse complement.
GAAGAGCACCCTCGTGAAAGAAGGCTGTATGAGCGAGCTGAAAACCTTGATCAGCTGACTTTTGGATCTTTGGGATCCTGTGAAGACGCGGCTCAGATGCTAGGTCCTAACGACCCGAGCCTGAGAGAGCCCATTCTGGTACCCATGCGTGGATCTGATGTCCTACCTAGGGATCCTAAAATTACCAATCCCACAAAAGGACAACTCCTCCAACCCCTTCCTCCCGTGAATGACCGGGAGTGTAGGGAACAAAGCAAGGCAGCTGCTGCTAGAAGCAAGAGAACATCCCCTGGTCAAGAGCACAGGGTTAATCCAAACATCAGGACCAGAGAGCCTAAACCAACATTAACGAATGCTGATGTATGGGCAACGGTGCGTCAAATCATGGCAGATAGCCGACGCTATACCAATGAGGACTGGGGCATTGAACGAAGTCATACCCCCTTACAGATGACATACTGGACTTTCAATTTCCCCGGCGATTCAATTTACCACAGATGGGTAGATATGCTGGAAGAACAGATCCAAACAACATTTAATGAGATATGCGTGGTATATAAACGTTGCGGCTGCACCTGACACTGTAAAGTGTAAAGCCTTCCCAATATATCTAGAGGATGTAGCATTAATGTGGTTTACTCGACTTCCCCCGCGATCGGTGTCAAGTTTTCAAGAACTAAGCGAGCCTTTTATGAAACAGTTCCGACTCCATTCCTGCAGAGCTAAAAGCGTTATCGAACTATCCAGAATCAAACAGGCCCTTGGAGAATCTCTAAAATCATACTTGGACCGCTTCAACTTAGCAGTCACTGAAATAAGCGATCCTCATGAACTAACTATTTTGATGGCCTTGATCGAAGGATTTGATCCAGATACTGAATTCGGAGGTTATTTAGCTGGAAAACCACCACTAACTAGGGAAACTTTCTACGAAAAAGTGAATATCCATCTACGGGGAGAAGAGATATACGCTAATCGGAAAAGAAAGTATGATGGAACCTCGAAAGAAGATATTCAAAGTAACGCCGCTGTGAAGCAGTCCGGTGACGTATCAGGAAAAGTCAAGGTGAACATCGGTAACAAAAATGAAGGAAGTAACAACAAGAATGGGAATGGCAATAGGAGGAATAGGAACCGAGCAAACAACTCCAGTAAAAGACCTCGATTCCAAACTTTTGAGAACTATTTGCCACTGAATGACACATTGGAAAACATCTATCTGGATACTTACAACATCTTACAATATAAAAGGCCGCCACCCAGAGACTCAACCGAAAAAGAGATCATGACTGGAAAATTTTGCCTTTTTCATGGAACACACGGATGCTCAACTAATGAATGTCGGCATCTGAGAGACGTTGTTGAAAAGCTATTACGGGAAGGAAAGTTTGACGAGTATAAAGTCGCTCCGAAAGATAAGGGGCAGGGGGCAGACCCCGAACCAAAATCAACTTGCTCCTAAACCCACAGCTCAACAGAAAGGCAAAGGGATTGTCATCAACACCATAGTAAGCGGGCCTCATCTAGCCAGCCATTGTTACAGAGCGATGGACCAATATGTTAACGCATCTAAACACATCAATATGGAGGATTGCGATAACCTCGAAGATATCACTCCGGTAAAGCAACAGAAAACAATGTCCAACGATGTTGTGTTCCGTAACAGAGACGATGTTGGAGTTCAATCACCTACTGAAGACCAATTGGTCATCACTACAACTATTGGTCCCGCTCTAGTTTATAAGGTATTGGTGGATAATGGATGTTCAGTCAATATTCTTTTCAAAAAAAGCATTCGATCAGATGAAACTCGAACTAGAAGATTTGAAGCCTTGTGAGGGATGGATTCATGGCTTCAATGGGACATCGACGGCTCCAATGGGATATATAGAATTGTCTATGACGTAGGGACAAGGAGACCGTCGGAGAGTAAGAATTGTTTAGTTTGTAGTTTTGGAAGTTGACTCACCCTATAACGCTTTCTTGGGGAGATCGACACTCGCAGAATTCAGGGCTTGCATTGCACCCTGGTGGCTGTTGTTAAAGTTCCCAACCGAAGCCGGGGTGGGAGTAATGAGAGGTGACCAGGTCTATGAACGGGCCTGCTACATGGCCGAACTGAAAATGTTGATGAAGGGGTTAAGTATAGATGTTAAAGGTGCTTCCTCCCTCCGTAGGAGGGTTTAGTATAATAATTAAAGGAACCAACCCAGAAGGAGTTGCCCAGAGAACTGTTCGAGGACAAAGATTGAAGAGCCCGGGGACAGAAAGGCGACTCCCAATGAAACGACAGTGGACATTTCCATTGACGGCGTTGATCCCACAAGGGTTTTGAAGATTGGATCCCAACTGGATCCGTTCTGAGCATAGGAATTGACTGACTTTCTAAAGGCGAATTTAGATGTGTTTGCCTGGACCCGCGCTGACTTGTGTGGGATATCTCCGTCTATTATGAGTCACACGTTGAGTATCAATCCGAAACATCCACCCGTTAAACAGAAGAGGCGTATACTAGGCCCGGAGAGGTCAGCAGCCCTAAAAGAAGAAGTGGAAAAGTTGAAAGATAACGGGTTCATTAGGGATTCAGTGTATCCCGACTGTATATCGAATCCTGTTTTGGTCAAGAAATCAAATGGAAAATGGAGGACGTGCATTGATTTCTCGGACGTAAACAAAGCTTGTCCAAAAGATAGTTTCCCACTCCCTGGGATTGACCAGCTAATGGACTAAACAGCTGGACACAAGCTCCTTTCCTTCATGGACGCATATTCAGGATATAACCAGATCCCCATGCATGTATCGGATCAAGAGCATACGAGTTTCATAACGAATTTGGGATTGTATTGTTATATGGTGATGTCGTTCGGACTAAAGAATGCCGGAGCGACATATCAGCATTTGGTAAACCGAATGTTCTATAATTAGATTGGAAAAACCATGGAGGTCTATGTAGATGGCATGCTCGTGAAATCCAAGCAGTCTTCCAGTCATACACAAGATTTAGCGGAGATGTTTGATATCTTACGGAGGTACGGAATGAAGTTGAACCGCTTAAAGTGTTCGTTTGGAGTGGCATCTGGAATGTTTCTTGGTTTCATCGTGAGTTCTCACGGAATTGAAAATAATCTTAGCCAGATAGCGGCAATAAGAAATATAGAAAAACCACGAAAGATTAGTGACGTTCAAAGCCTAGCAGGAAGGTCGCCGCATTAAGAAGGTTCATCTCCAAGGCCATAGACAAGTGTGTACCTTTCTTCGATTTGATCAAAAGGGGGAAATTTAACTTCGAGTGGACTCCTTACTGTGTATAAGCTTTCCAAAACCTGTTGGACTTACTGGAGAAACCCCCAATATTGTAAAAACCTGTGAATCATGAAGATCTATTCGTCTATCTGGCGGTATCATCCCATGCTGTCAGCACAGCGTTGGCGCGTGAAGAAGACAAGGTCCAGAGGCCTGTATATTATGTGAGTAAGAAGTTGGTGGCTGCAGAACGTAATTATCCAAAAATAGAAAAGCTTGCCTACAGCCTTTTGATTGCCTCTAGAAAGCTCTGACATTATATCCAAGCTCATCCGATAGTTATATATACCGATCAGCCTCTAAGACAGGTCTTGCAAAGACCCGAAGCATCGGGATGATTACTTAAATGGAATATCGAATTGAGCCAATTTGATCTGAATTTTCAACCAAGGAGGTCAATAAGGGGGCGGGCCTTAGCCGACTTCATAGCCGAATTCACGATTCCTGAAGAAGAAACGGTGAATGACAAAGTTGTTACTTAAGAACACGAGTTAGAACTTAATCCGTGGAAGTTGTTTACGGATGGGGCCAAGAATGATCGAAGATCCGGCGCCGGAGTTGTTTTAATCACTCCTAAAGTACAATCCATTTACTATGCCCTGCGATTGAAATTTCCTGCCACCAATAACGATTCCGAGTATGAGGCCCTAATCGCCGGGCTAAAACTCGCAAAGGAATTAGGAGTAAGGACATTGGATATATTCTGTGATTCCAAGATAGTTGTTTGCCAAGTTCGGAAGGAGTTTGTGACCAAGGGACCTCGACTTGTTACTTATCTTGGAAAAGTAGAGGAGTTACTAGGCAACTTGGAACGTTAACATATAACACGCATTCCACGAGCAGAGAATCAGAAGGCAGACCGACTGGCTAAGCTAGCGAGTTCTGACAATCCTAAAGAAACCAAAATGGTTCCAATAGAAATATTGGAGTCACCAAGCTTCGACCTAATGGAAATCGAATTAGCCTTAGAAGTTAAGCCAGAAAGGGAGTCATGGATGACACCAATTAAGAACTTCCTCAAGAGTGGAATTCTCCCATCGAAGAAGAGCGAGAGACGAGCTGTAACGCGTAAAGCTGTAAGATACGTTTTACAGGATGACATCCTTTATCGCCAAGGATTTTCTATTCGTTTGTTACGGTGTATAGCACACGATGACATCAAGAGTGTGCTAAGAGAAGTACATGAAGGCGAGTCTGGATATCATACCTGGGGTCAAACCCTAGCAAAGAAAGTATTGCGGTACGGATATTTTTGGCCTACCATAAATAAAGATGCCGCTGATTACTCACGATGCTGCGACAAGTATCAAAGACTCACTAAAATCCCCAGAGCATCTCCAACTCAGTTTAAGTCAATGGTAAGCCCGTGGCCGTTTGCTATATAGGGAATTGATATTATTGGAGTTTTACCAATCGCCAAAGAAGGAGCGAAGTACGCGATCATCACCGTGGATTATTTCACAAAGTGAGTGGAAGCCGAACCCTCAACCACGATCACAGCAAGGAAGGTGATAAGCTTTGTGGTCAGAAATATTATTTGTCGATTCGGGATACCGAAAACCATTATAAATGATAATGGAACTCAATTCGACAGTGCCGAGTTTAGAAATTTCTGCCACAAATATAAGATTGGTAAGAGGTACCCCGCCGTAGCTCACCCGCAGTCGAATGGACAGGCTGAAGCAATAAATAAAGTCATTAAGTCTATTCTTAAGAAGCGATTAGAGAGGGCCAAAGTCATGTGGTTGGATGAGTTGCCGCTAGCCTTGTGGGCCTATCGAACAACTTTTAATACGACTACAGGTCATACTCCTTTTTCACTTTCCTTCGGATCAGAAGCAGTGATCCCCGTGGAACTTAAAGTCCCTTCTCATAGGGTGACACACTATGACCCAATAATGAATAAAGAACTCGTCCTAGAGTCCCTTGACGCGATTGAAAAAAAAGGGACGAAGTAGACATGCGTGCTTCAAGGCATCGACGCCAAGTTGCACGTTATTATGTCAGAAAGGTTCGCTTTAGGACTTTCGAACCAGGAGACTTAGTACTGAATCGAGTCTTTCCACCCTCAGTCCATCTAGGCCCAAAATGGGAAGGACCATACGCCATCCAATAGAGACTTGAAATGGGAGCCTACAAGTTAACGACCGTGGATGGTGAAGAAATTCCTAGAGCTTAGAATGCTCAGCATTTGCGACGATATTTATGTTAGATATGTATTGCTTTCTTTTGTTTTTATGAACTATGTAAAAAGGCATGACTTGCCTTGAAAAGTCTGTTTATATGAACAAAGGATTATAAAGTGGATGTAGGCTATGACTTAGCTGAACCACTATAAAAACATCGTGTGTCATTTATTTTTCCTGCACTATTCTTATATTCTACGATTGTTATGTCCAAATTACGAAATGCTAAATATTAAATTTAGCTTAAAAGATTGAGAACAATTCACGTGCAGGAGCAAACGAAACGAACATTTGCGTAACAGGATTGAAGGAATGGGAAGATGACACTACTAACTCTAACTCTCATTAAATGAGAGAGAGTATAAAGGATGGGAAGACGACATCCTCCGAGGCGTGATGGTGCACCCGAAAAGAAACCGCCTCGATGACACTCTAACCTGATTACGAGACAGGAGAGTATAAAGATGCTCAAAAGAATAAGCATCCCCGATAAAGGGAACTTGGCCCCACCAGAGAGTTGGGGGCAAGTAAGTATCAAAGCTAATCAATCTCGAACAAAGCTTTAGACAGGCCACTTATTCAAGATTGATAGGGGCATCCACATGCGCATCCCCCGCATATACTGTCTATCGTATAAGTAGCAGTGGTTATAAATATGACATTTTGTTTATCTGCATTCTTACTTAAATAATGAATTCACAAACATTCGACGTTGCAGAAGATAAACTATTTTATTTACATGTGGATTTACACAGTAAAACTAAAACAAAAGATGCGACGCCCGCACTCGCTACAACAACAATGGACCAAGAGATAAACAAAACAAAAGACAAAGCCACCTTTTATTTGGACTTCGGAGTAGGCTTCGCCTTCTTGGTTGCCTTAAGCTTTTTCTTTCTCCTCTCTATCAGCTTCACTAATAATACACTTTTGCTTCTTCTTCTCCGGAATTGGAGTACTGGAGTCAACGGATGTCTTCCCAGGAATCGGAGCATTAGGATTTATAGGAGATTTTTTAGCAAGTTCCTCCGTGATTGACCGAGTTGAATGTTTGACAACTAACCTTGATCCGAGAGGCACCACCGAAAGAGGCTTAAGATTTTCGGGGTCTGTTTCCTCAACTTTCAGCTGCATGCGCTTGTCCTGTTTGGCCTTTATCTAAGCCAAAGTCATGTCATCGACGTTCCCCGAATCTCCGGTCACAACAACATCATTCCTCCTCTTCATGTCCCTCATCACCATCATCTTCTATCAGAGCATCTATCATCTCCCCATGGTGAGAAGTCTCGGTGATGGGTGGCACGGAAGCTTTGTCAGTAACTTCCTCTTTCTTGTCCTCGGCTCCTCCTCCAGATTTGGGGACAGTGACTTCATCCCGTTTCTCCTGAGTTTCTCCAGTAGACCCTTCAGCTGGAGTTGTCTTCTGTGAGTCATCAATTTTATCAGTTGACTTGGTACCTACAGGACGAGAAGTAACAGTTATTAACTCAGGAGAAAACGCGGGACTTTCAATTGTTTGTCCAATAATGAGATGAAAGGTTGAGATAGCTTTGGCGAATTGAGGTGAAAAAGTAGAAATACCCTCAACAGATTTCTCAACTTAAGCAGCAGGAACTTCGGGAGTCAATCCGGCAGTAGAAGGTAAGGAAGAAGCTTCGGGGATCTCTGGCCTTTCTGGATCATATCCCTCTACTACAACAGTTTCGGCTATGGCAAAGAAGAACCAATTTCAATGGTATCCTCTCTCTTGGCTTGACGCTTTTCCTCCTCCATTGCGGCGACAATAAGTTTTCGCCCTTCAGCTAAGCGGGTTGTCTCCTCGCCTCTCAAGTACTTCTCCATCAGCTTGTCTTCATCAATCGAGTCAACTCCAAGTTCTGCTTTTTCACATTCGACCAATTGGTCCCATGCATACACAAGGGGAAGAGGATAGTCCTTAAGCCAAGCAAGATTTCGGCGATGAATCACCTAAGCAAAAAATCCAACCATAGTTTCACCACTCTCATCCAGCTCCTTTTGAGCGTCTTTAAGCTGTTCATTAACTTCTTCAACTTGTCGTAAAGCCATGTTTACATTCCCCTCAGCAAGGGCTAGCCTAGTTACAGCCTCCAGTAATTTAGCCTCAAGCTCTGCGTTCTTTTTGGCTAAGTCCGCCTTCTCTTAGGTGAGACGAGTGCTCTCGGACTTAGCATCTTCAGTCTGCTTCTTTAAATCTATTCACTACTGACTATGGGATTCAACCTCAGAATGACTGCGCTTTTGTAATTCTTCGAGATGCTTCTTATAATTATCTGCGTCGCGTTGTACAAGAGCAAGCTTAGCTTGGGCATCCTCTAGATCTTTCTCAGAGTTTTCGTTAGCCCTCGCATCATACTTAGTAGCATCGGCCATAGTTTTTACATCTGCCATCAGATCGCTAATGATTTTGGAGAGAGTCTTTGCATACTTCTTCATTTCCTTATATTGTTCATCCACAAAGCCTATAGTAGCCTTAACGTCGTTGGCCCAATCAGGATTTACCGATTTGAGTTTTAGGACAAAGTGCATGTGCCCGAAATGGTGATCGGGAAATTGCTGCCTCAAAACTTCCAGTCTGGCCTGGTTCTCGTCATTGAGAATAACCGACCTTGTAGTAGTTATGCCAATAGTGCAACGAGATAGTTTCGTGATGGGTCGGTTCTTTCCTGCATCTTTCCCTGATTCTGGTTGCTTCTCTTTTAGATCAGGAACCCTTTTTGAAGTACTGTCTTGAGGAGTCTTGCCCTTAGATGGAGCAGGAGGCTTAGCGTTGTACTTATCCTTCTCATGATGTGAAGGCTGACTCTTGCATTTGTCTGAATCTTTGCAGTGTGGGGATCGAGAACGGGAAGACCGATTAGGCCTTGGAGGTCGATCCCTCCTGTCATCTCTGCCCTTACTTTCATGCTGGTCATGCCTCTTATCGAGATCCATTGGGGGCATGCTCGAACAAACATCCCTCATATAGTAAAGCTGCCTCACCATTTGTCCTATAAAAAGAAATGAAAGAATATTAGAGTTAACATTAACATAAAACTCAAGTGCTGTGACGTGCAGTATTAGAGTGCAGTGTGTTTCCTATGTGGTGATCCCCCCCAAACAGACCAGAGCCCGGACTGGGGTCGGTATGTGTAGTCTCCCAGGACTTTACGGGAGTAACTTCTTCCTCAGAAGTGAGAGAAAGAGGATTGGTTGCAAAATCTTCTGTATTATAAAGCGTCTCGGGCAAGGGAAGATCTCCTAAACCCTGATATATAGGGTTATCAACTGTAGTCTTATCTACTAAAGGAATGACTGACAGCAACTCTTCTGGAGAAATTGGCCTCTCAGGGGTAGCCACGTCCTCAAGAGTGATATATTTATCTCTGTCCTTCTCATCTATGTTTGATAGTTCGTCATCCTGAGTCGAAGATGTAGAAACAGGGTCCCTAAAGGGTACCGTTGGACTTTTCAAGCTATCTCCCGTCTCAGGAATAATATCGACTAAGGGGTATGTATACATAGGGGCCTTTCCCATGGCCTATACTGCGGGTGATAGATAACAACCCGTGGAGGTGAAGGTACTCATCTTTAAGGACGTCATCGATGGTCAAGAATTTTTAATCACCGGTGAGTAGCTGGTGCAAACAAGCGAAGTATACTTGACCCCTCACCTGCTTCGGATTAGGAACTGCAAGCAAAAGTAAGCGTCATTTAATGTGCTGACACAAGTATTTGAAGTTTAAATCCAAAAATTTGGTGCCTTACTTGACTTGAGCCATCTCCTGGCGCACCTAGGTTGTTATCTAATGTAGAACCATTTGGGTTTTGAGTCACCAGCCTTGCTGCTATATGGGATGGTGATAGTTTTCCTTTTTGGAACTGATTCAAAGTATGAAAATGATGGATCCTCTTGGGTCCGGTGCTTGAAATAATAAAAGAAATGGACGTCATCAAAGGTAGGCTCTACACCTAGAATCTCTTTGTAGGCTATATACAGAGTGTACAAATAAGCGTAGGAGTTGGGATGTAGTTGCATGGGGGCAATCCATAGCTGTCTCAGAAAATCGACGACAAAAGGCGGAAACAGAGGTATTGCCCCAACTAGACACATCAATCTAGTGATAGCCATATATCCTTATGATGGATTATGGGGACGATATGTTTTCGAAGGTAACTGCTCTTTGAAGAATCCCATGCTTTAGGCGTATCCGTAAAAGTCTGTCGTTGTCAATTGTCGACTCAACGGAATCCTTAGGCGAATCCAAAATAATGACATTTCCAAATTCGTCAGGAGCACGATTATCTCCTACTCCTCCTTCCTCTTCATCACCTAGAGAGACATCACCTCCAGAAGATACTTCACTATTATGAGTATTCCATCTCGTAATCTGGGCCCTCACTATCCCATCCTGAATCTGAGGTGGAAGATACATCCTCGACAGGTGGATTTTCAGATGATCTGGTAGCATCTCTCCTTTTTTCTAGTCTAGAGGAGCGTCTTTCTGCCATAATTGCTAAACTATTGAAGAAGCAGTAGTAGGAGTTAGAGTAAAGTTGCCTGTGTCCCCCCGTGCATGTATGTGAGCTATAGTGCACGAGTGTGTATGCAATGATACAAGATAATTGTATAAAGGAATGCAATGCAAAGATGAGCAAGACAACTATGTATTTGTCAACAATCCAGAAAGTTCAGTTGAAAAGGATATATCCTAACTGTCCATAAGAGTCATATGCCACAGTTAACATCGGTTCGAGTGTTCAAGACTTAGGCGGATCGGTCTAAGTACTTCATCTATGCAAATCGATTCGGATATGTGTGCTGGTTGCGGATCGGATCGGATGTGTAGGTCATGAGTGGATAGGTTTGGATGTGCATGTTATAATCGGATCGGTTCAAACATCCTTAAGCGAGGATAATATGATACCAAACCGAACCAGACTACACCAGCACCCCAAAGCCTATCCTACCAATTCAACTTTCCTCTACAATCGTTATCACTTCCTCCGACCCGAACCGACGCCATATGCCAAAACCCAAGTATTTCTGGATCATCTACTCTGCTCGAACTGATCCAACTCCCTTTCTTCTTCCTCTACTCTTACTTCGCTTTCCCAGTGTCACCAAACCTATTTGTTCTTGGAAATTCACTCATAGCGAAAGCTCCATGGATCAATCGTGTCAGCACCAAACTAATTTTCCTCAACCAACTCGAGGTGCTGACAAGGCCGTCGACGACAGCGGTGAGGAGGTAAAAGGCATGGCTTCGACGATTGACATGCAAAATGAAAACACAAAGATGGGTGAAATTAGCAAGCAAATTACGGGAGAATAAATTTACATGAGATTATTAACCCACCTATGTATTCGATTTGAAGATTACAAGGAATTCTGGGAATTGTGAAATTAGGTTTTTTTTCGTGTATAATTTTAGAGAACGGAGGAGTTAAAAAAAGTGGAAAATGGAGAAGAAGCGAATTTAAAGGCATACAAAGCGGCTCCTTGTATTCCAATTGATGTGACATCCCAGTCCAACCGAAATGGAAAGCAGGCCCATGGCCATTTAGCCTATTTGAATGAAGGTGTTAAAGCGGGGGCTGGGACAGATGGAGCCGATCCGAACCAAAGCATAATCACTAGTGTCAGCTCGGCATACGAAATGAATTCAAAGGAAAATAAAATATTCATGAAGACCCATTATAAAAATTTACCTAGAGGAGTTAATTGGGCATCAAACAAAGTTCTCAAAGTTATTTTAAACAATGGAAGCAATTTGTGCGTTCTATTGTGTATATATAGATAACAAGAGATGTGACTTTACAAACCAACACAACCCTTCAAATGAATGGTTGCAACTACTCTACGACTTCGATTTAAAAGCTGATGAACAGACAAATTCAAAGCACACTCTATCTTCAATAAAAGTGCACTTCGAGGGGGCAAAATGTTAGCCTACTTTGTAAACTAGGCTACATAAAGTTAGAAGACCAATTGATGAAGAACACTCTCTCAAGGACCGGGTCGGATCAGAGTTCTTTAATGTGCTAGACTGAACAGTGCGAAGCAGAAAAGGAAGGAGCACAGGTAGAATCAGATCGGTTCGGATTTGCCCAATCCGCTCCTACACTCCTTCATGCATCCGATCCGAACAGGAAACTGCAGCAGCTACAACCCACGAACCCTAAAGATGCGGAGCGATTATGTGTAATTTCCCCGACGTTCATCCACTAACCTGATGCGCTGTCTTTGTTTCATTCCATCCGAACCCTAGTTTTAAGGGGGAAACGCCACATGCAACCGAACCGGAGCCAGTCCAGAGACATTTTTCACCTATAAATAGACCACCAAGGGTCATTTGAAGGGATCTTTTGGCAAATTCAGAGCTCAAACTCCCTTTTCAACCGAATTTTATTTCTATATTCAGATCATTACTTCAATTTAAAGTGAGAAACTGTAAATATTGAGTGAATTTATACATTGTATGAGTGAAATTGAGTGAAAACTACTATTGTATTTGTATTTGAATCATCAACCCAAAGACTAGAAAGTGGACGTAGGCTCTTTAATGCCGAACCACTATAAATCGTGTGTTTCTCTTCACTTTTTGATTTCATTCCATTATAATTATTGCTAATTTGGGTGTTAGAACCACTTTTTGGTGTAACAAAAATCAATTAGTTAATTGGATGTGAAATTAAAACTTAAATTTATTAAGTTAAGGATCGGTATTGAATTATATAAGATAAATCTGAGATTTGAAAACTAAATTAATACAAGTGAATGGAAATCAATCGGATGTTAATCGATTGATAATTATAATATGGTAAACTCAAGTGAATATTACCAAAGTAATTATTGAACTTGGATATAAATTCAATTGAATGGTTTGAGTGAGTTGGTGTGCATGGTTGATTGACTGTACGTTAGATGGAATGAGTATAATTCATTACGGGTTTGATTAAGAGTTAATGATTTGGAAATTAAAGGAATGAATTCTGATTTTGAATGGAATCACATATAAAGTGAAATTAATGGTTTAACCCTGTATTTACAAATAAATGATATTATATGTTTAGTTTGGATATTGGTGTAGTTAACTGGTTGATTAATGAAATGGTATTAAATTATTCATGTAACTATTGCTTACATAACATTCTGAGTTGAGTAAAGTTGCTAAAAGCTATGGGGATAGGTTTTGTAACAACCCAAGGATTTTCGGCCCGGAAATCAACATAAATACCTTTACCGTAATCCCATGTCGACTACCAAACACCGAAAACACTGGATAGTTTAAGAAAGAATTTAGAGGGTGAGATAAGAAAAGAAAGAAATATTAGAATAGAAGAAGAAGAAGAAACACCACAACACAGAATCAGAGTCTCACATCGTCGCGGAACAAAATATAATACAGAAATAAATCTTTATTGAGAGCCTTAAAAATACTTACAATATCATAGTACATCACGCAACGGGACAGTTATAATAACATGTTCCCATATACAACACACAACGGAATACACATTATATATATGTAATACGTCTGAACTTCTCCAGCTCGTCTCTGGACATCACAGCATACGATAACCTGAACCTGTACACCCGGGCTAACTCGAGCATTTACAAAACACCGGGTCAGTCTGGTGAACCAGAGTGAGATAAACTCGCACAGTATTAAGGGTAAATCATCCATCATGATTTTAAAGTTTAAAATCTTTTCAAAAGAAAAGGAAAATCGTAAGACCAAATCCACACATAAACACAGATGGTTTTCACCTTACGATAACCCAAAACAGTTTTGAAATCAATATCCTTTCTGATATTATAATAATGTCTAAATACAAGTAAATAACAATCTAGTGGAACGCTTGCATCTCACGCTCAACATATATAGTATACAATCAAAACCGCGGGCGCTTATTGGAGATTGGATTCCGACCATGACAAGGTAAGGGACCACCTGCCGATAGTGTATCTCTAGAGGCGAATATACTGGGTTCAACAAGAACGTCTTGCAACCTGGCCCACACATGACTGACCACTCATTTCACTTGAGTGTATCGAATGTATATCACCGACGGTTGGGATCAGCAACCGTCTCCCGTAAAAGGGACAGCATCGAAATATAGATTAAAGAAGCAAATGGAATTTCCGTAGATAGGTGATTATACACCCTAATGGGAGCGACCCACATAGCCATGTTGCTTGCCTGATTTCTGTCATTTCCCGGTTGATGAGGCTTGAGGTTTAAATTATCCTTTGGGATATTTGGTCACCATTCACTTTGAATGTCACATCGTCAGATCCACCAGATATCACTAATTGACGTCCACAAAAGTACTATAGCAGTTAAGCTAAGAGAACGGCCATTCCTCGCCAACCACTATCGCACGTTTGGAGAAATCAACGTACGCGATCCCTTTGTAAATACTCTGTCAAACATCCGTCCATACAACTCATCCAGGAACAGGATGAACCGAAGGTACTCTACTACTGCATCTCATATAGGAATCACCCCATGGACCAGTAGCGAGAAGTCCTTGCAACCCGTAAATTCCGACCACGACAGAATCACAAGTTATCTCTGGTTGCAATCCCTGAGATTTTTTAGCGGTTCTTCCGTTTATGAAAACCTACGGTCTTCAAAGCTCCATCTCGATCATCTTCTAATATCTTCACGTATTTGTTGGTCGGAATGGTTTTCGAATATAAATTCGATCCCAGTCTTTCCGTACCAACAATCGTATTAGGCAGGTTAGATAGTCGGTGATTTAACTATCAAAATAAACAGTGTTTCAATTGTGACATTCCAATGAGTCTACTGATTCAGTATTCAGCATAACTTTGTCTTTAAACTTTATTATAAACCCTTCCCATCTTTCTATCCTTTTACTTAATTCAAGTATCCTTTAATTTAAACTCTCGTATTCACTTACCATTCTCTATATAACTTTGTTATAAAAAATTCCGCGTTTTAAATATAAAACCCATCCATACTTCTTTCACTATCCCATTAGATTTCCTTTCAACTTTAATTACTTTTTAAATGAATTCAAATAAAAGGTAATTATCTAAATCATCATTAACGACAATATTTTACTTCAACCATTAACTATTGAAGAAGTGGTTAATCTCTTTATTAACTAAATAAATGGTAAATCCTTTTTTAGAACCTTATTAAAATTAAACAATATTCATTAACTAATTTATTAGATTAATTCAAATCAGTTTAATTTAAAATCAATTCCAATTACAATGATTGACCTAGTCAACTCAAGGCGCGATTATCTTGTTAACCCATTCCAATTCGTTCTCATTTTAAATTAACTAATAATATAATAAATAAATTCTTAACAAACCAATTATCCGCATTTTAACCATTACGGATTAATTTCTATTCCCATATTCAAAAATCTCATATTTTCTTTGGAAAATCAATTTATAAAAAATCAAAGTCTTTAATAAATAAAATATTTATATATTTTCTTTTGTAAACTTTTATTCAAAATAGTATATTTCAAAATATAACTCCAGTTATAAAATAAATTTTTATAACTTCATCTCTATCGACTCACTTGACGGTGAATCAATATTTATAAACTGATTTATTTTATAGGCCATACGCTGCCCAATACTCAACCAATACCGCCCACTGGTTTAAACAACACAGATGTTGAATATTCAGCCAATAATCAACAACCAAATCAATTTCCCAAACAGGACATTTCATATGTTTATAATATGAAATAAATAATATAATTGAGGAATCTGGTTGGATCCCTCCAACCTATTCTTCGCTATATTCAAAACGGTTATCTCAACCCAGAACATTTAGTTTTATTTAACTGATAACAATAACTAACAGCTATTTAACATCAACCACACGCAATTCAAACAATTTAACAATTTAAACACGTTTATTTTATAAACGTGACCAATAAGGTAAGTTACCTTTATTGGAACTAATCGTTAAAATAACGATTTTGTATTTCACTGAAATTAAATGACGGTTTAATTTCATCAGTTAAATCAGCAAATAAATATATAACTAGCAAACAGTCAACCATTGGCAAGCAGAGCACACAAAAGTAAAACCCAATTTATATAAAATATAAATGGGAAACTGAGTGAGTTTAGCTCACCTTGCTTTGTCTGTTGCTGAACCATTTGGTTTAATTAATCTAAACTGCCGTTCAATTTAATTGAAAACTCCTATAGCTATCCATTCTGTCCGGACCGGTTTCATCTACCGTGCTTGTCGATACGGATCTGGCGCCGCATGTTTTGTCCAATACCGTTGTTGTATATACGGTTATAAATTAAATACGGTGTTCACTATAAATTTAAAATTAATCGTATTAAAGCCTAAACTTTCACTATGTTAATTTAAATCTCTGGGTTGGCATATCTATAGATAAGACACATAAATGAATCGGGTTGTATTTTTTTCAGTCCCTTTCTTTCCGATATGGCCCATGAAACTAAACATGCCGTGATCATTTAAACTTTACGTCAACATCTCTCTCATGCCAAGTTATATGTGAAAAACTAACCCGCCATCTGGCATATTAACATTTAATCAGATAATTTATAAATTATGCCTAGTTCAATACTTAGGGCTATGATGGCCATATTAAGTTACGGCATATTGGATTAAGCAAGGATAAGGCATTTGTTTGAAACTGACACGTTATCATTTCTCATCCAGCTACCTTAAATATGAACTATAGCTTCACATATACGTATTTACTTGGTCTTTAGCTTACGTTAAATAAAAGAGAGGTTAGGCACTGGTACCCATAAGGCCGTAACCATTTTTCTTAGGCAAGTTCCCATTGGTTTAGGCACGTTATAATTGGGTTGGCACAATATATATCAGTTAACGTAAAACCTTACTTAAAGTTAAATGTAAAGATATGACCTGTCACGTTTTATAATATAACTCAATATATAGGCAAACTATAGGTGATTAGGCATTCTTAACCGTTACTTAGGCACAACATAATTATGGTTTGGCACAGTTAAAAACGGATGGGCATAAGTGAACGTTTATAGGCACTATGTTGTATTATTTAAAACTAGATTAGGCCATTTTTAATGATAATTAGGCACCATATTATATATAAAGAGATACTGTTCATTTTTGTTTTTAATACCTTTTTGTTCTTCTCATTTCATCCCTCCTCCTCATATTTAACCCAACCGCCATTCCCTTTCTACTGTCGAACGCATCTCCTGCTAACAAAGCCTCCAACCTCCAGGACGAAACACATGCACCACTTGCATTGCTTGTCCCTTCCAAGCAGTCTCTGTAGTACTCAGCTCCACCGCCCATCCTTGCGGTCCTCACAACTCCACCGTGTACCGACAGTAAGATCAGCCATCACGTTGTCCCACTGCTCAGATCTGACGTCAACTCCTTCGGTTTTCACACGAGCTTCATTACGCACACTTTTACATATGTATTCATTTCCTACCATTTAAAACGCCTGGACTTCGTGTCCCTGTTTCGAAACCGTGAATTAAAAAACGAGAGAAGAAGATTTGTGTGTAGTTCTTACCCTCTTCGTGCGCATTTATATGAGTAGCACCTTGGCATCCAAGTAATTAACAGTAGACCGTACTCAAGTAGGATGTAAGGTGGGAGAAAATAGCATGTATTTTCTTTTTCCGTAGGTCTGCAGTGTTTGAGTTTTCACGGTGAAATGAAGGTCGATTAGACGTTGAGGTTGATAACACAAAGGCTTAGAGTAGCTGGGTTTTGAAATGGTAGGACAGTTGCGTGGTGTTTACTGTTTACAGCATGTGCAATGGTTCAGCGTAGGGTGGAAAAACGCAGTATAACTATGCTTGGTACTCGCATTACTTAACCATGATGTTGCATATATATATATATATATATTAACCAAAAGCTTACTGCTGCCAATTTTCCTTTTTATATATCGGTAGCTTGTAATTTCTTGGTTTAGCTATTGTTGTCCTTGAATTCTCAATGGTTAAATTTTATTATTAATCGAAACTTCGTTCTAAAGTAACGTGGTAAAACACTACAAATGATTTCTGTTTACTGATAAAAAGGCTAATCTTAGTGTAAAAAGTTATTCCGGACCCAATGGGACAAGTTTCATCGAATTCCGATATCGTTTGAAAAAAAATCCTTTATAAAACCAGAAATGAACACGCATTTAATTTTTCCACGATCACTGGATAATTCTAATCAACTTGAAACTTTGAAATCCAACAATAATTTCTTAATACAAACCCAACGGCACCAGTTTCGTCGCATTCTGAGACTGTTTCCACGGTAGGCTATTTTTACGCGCACCGCAAATGACATTTTTAACGCCAAATTACCCGGTCTCCAAAAATAGCAAACTATATACCTATCCTGACTCTAATCGACGATACGAACTCAACGGAATTGGTTTCGCGGCCTAATTCGATCATCTGTTCAGGTTATACCCAAATAACCCTTTATTGATTTAATTACGCACTATAGAAATTGAAAGGGCGTTTGTGGCTGTCGTGGTCACATACGACGTCGGTTTGCCATGCAACTCAACACCGTACAATAATTTAACGCTACGGTCCCAATGAAACTGATTTCGTCGAAATCTGAAACCGTTTGCAAAATGGCTATTTTAACGCGTATATTTTAATAACGATTTCCATAGCGACTATTTCAAAATTTGATTTGGCCATAACTTACAAATTATAACACGAAATCTGAATTTTTCTCTTTCATAAGAAAATTACCATCAATACGGTTCCAACGTTTCTTGTTTCACAGAAATCCGACTTATATCGAATCATGTGTTCTCAGTTGAAGTTCAAAACCAAATATTACGAACTGCCACGCGATTTCGAGCTCGTTTTATATTAACGTTCAAATTTCATTTTATTATCGAATTAAATATTAAAATCCATTAATACTCCAAATAAAATATTTAAAATAATAATTTAAATTAAATATTTGATGGCCAAAATACGGGTCGTTACATTCTTCCCCCCTTAAAATAATTTCGTCCTCGAAATTGCTAAGGTAAGAAAGAACGTCACAAACCCATTATCTTTATAAAAATATTTAATCAAAACCCCTTTTTATTTCCAAAACAAATCTAATAGGTTTTAAAACCAATTTACTTCAAACAAAAGAATTTTCCAAAAAAATTCAAAAATTTCTAATACCCTGAATTTTGGGGAAATTTTGGCAGAGTCTCCCCCGTACGGAGGACATCTGCAATATCGCAGGTACAAGAAATAAATATACCTCGACCAACTCGGTCGGAAAAATCAAAATCCAAACTCAAAACCCAAAAACAAAATTTTATATTTTGCGTAGGCATACGTTTTTGCGAGCGTTATTATGCGATAAGCCATATTTTATATCCGAGCTTGCTTACTTATTATGCAGCTCTATTCAAATTGGATTCAATTAACTCCAGAATTTCTCTTGGATGGTTTTTAGGGCTGAATTGGCACTTCTGCACCTTTTCTTATCTCAAATCACATATGAGTAATAACTGCGATACTATTTCACTAATCAACAATTATAGCTGCACCAATACCACAATCAAACATGAGCATTAATTCACTTTTAAATCCATAGTGAAATCATTTATTTCAATTCTTATTCGGTTTCATTCCAATTTTTAACACTGGAATTTATTTTTATATTCATTCAACTCTTATTTACCATTTGTTAATCATACATACAATCAATAAATAAATCAACAACCAACTTAACCAATCAATCACCTTTTATTAACTATTAATATTCAATATTAATATTTACTCTGGTTCACATGTTTGAACAACAATTGGTTAATATCCAATCGATTTCTATTTATTTATTATCCCATCAATTCCCAAATTCCAAATTTGTTTTATTATATTTCATTATCATACTTAATTCAATTCCACTTAGCCAAGCTAAGTTCCAATTCAAATTCTTAATCAATTTGAATTTATCCAAATCGACAAACATATCAAATAGACCAATATCTCAATAAATTGAGAAAATTATTTCTTTTCTATAAAAATATAATTTGGGTAAAATTATTTCATTTACCCCTTGACAAAACAATATTGTATTCATTTACCAGTCCAATGCTTCTTAACACTCGAACCGATCAGTAAACACAATATAAAACATTTGTATATAAAATTTACAATTACGCTCTCATATATATATACTCAATATCGATCTAGGGTATTACTAACCCAATCTCTATTGAGTTACACCACAGAGCCAAGGTTGTAACTAAACCAATAGCTCTGATACCACTGTAACAACCCAAGGATTTTCGGCCCGGAAATCAACATAAATACCTTTACCGTAATCCCATGTCGATTACCGAACACCGAAAACACTGGATAGTTTAAGAAAGAATTTAGAGGGTGAGATAAGAAAAGAAAGAAATTTTAGAATAGAAGAAGAAGAAGAAACACCACAACACAGAATCAGAGTCTCACATCGTAGCGAAACAAAATATAATACATAAATAAATCTTTATTGAGAGCCTTAAAAATACTTACAATATCAGAGTACATCACGCAACGGGATAGTTATAATAACCTATTCCCATATACAACACACAGCGGAATACACATCATATATATATAATACGTCTGAACTTCTCCAGCTCGTCTCTGGACTTCACAGTATACGATAACCTGAACCTGTACACCCGGGCTAACCCGAGCATTTACAAAACACCGGGTCAGTCTGGCGAACAAGAGTGAGATAAACTCGCACAGTATTAAGGGTAAATCATCCATCATGATTTTAAAGTTTAAAATCTTTTCAAAAGAAAAGGATAATCGTAAGTCCAAATCCACACATAAACATGGATGGTTTTTACCTTACGATAACCCAAAACAGTTTTGAAATCAATATCCTTTCTGATATTATAATAATGTCTAAATACAAGTAAATAACAATCTAGTGGAACGCTTGCATCTCACGCTCCACATACATAGTATACAATCAAAACCGCGGGCACTTATTGTAGATTGGATTCCGACCATGACAAGGTATGGGACCATCTACCGATAGTGTATCTCTAGAGGCGAATACACTGGGTTCAACAAGAACGTCTTGCAACCCGGCCCACACATGACTGACCACTCATTTCGCTTGAGTGTATCGAATGTATATCACCGACGGTTGGGATCAGCAACCGTCTCCCGTAAAAGGGCAACATCAAAATATAGATTAAAGAAGCAAATGGAATTTCTCTAGATAGGTGATTATACACCCTAATGGGAGCGACCCACATAGCCATGTTACCTGCGCGATTTCTGTCATTTCCCGGTTGATGAGGCTTGAGGTTTAAATTATCCTTTGGGATATTTGGTCACCATTCACTTTGAATGTCACATCGTCAGATCCGCCAGATATCACTAATTGACGTCCACAAAAGTACTATAGCAGTTAAGCTAAGAGAATGGCCATTCCCCGCCAACCACTATCACATGTTTGGAGAAATCAACGTACGCGATCCCTTTGGAAATACTCTGTCAAACATCCGTCCATACAAGTCATCCAGGAACAGGATGAACCGAAGGTACTCTCCTACTGCATCTCAAATAGGAATCACCCCATGGATCAATAGCGAGAAGTCCTTGCAACCTGTAGATTCCAACCACGACAGAATCACAAGTTATCTCTGGTTGCAATCCCAGAGATTTTTTAGCGGTTCTTCCGTTTATGAAAATCTATGGTCTTCAAAGCTCCATCTCGATCAACTTCTAATATCTTCACGTATTTGTTGGTCGGAATGGTTTTCGAATTTAAATTCGATCCCGGTCTTTCCGTACCAACAATCGTATTGGGCAGGTTTGATAGTCGGTGATTTAACTATCAAAATAAACAGTATTTCAATCATGACATTTTAATGAGTTTACTGATTCAGTATTCAACATAACTTGGTCTTTTAACTTTATTATAAACCCTTCCTATCTTTCTATCCTTTTACTTAATTCAAGCATCCTTTAATTTAAACTCTCGTATTCGCTTACCATTCTCTATATTACTTTGTTATAAAAAAATCCGGGTTTTAAATATAAAACCCATCCATACTTCTTTCACTATCCCATTAGATTTCCTTTCAATTTTAATTACTTTTTAGATGAATTCAAATAAAAGGTAATTCTCTAAATCATCATTAACGATAATATTTTACTTCAACCATTAACTACTATAGAAGTGGTTAATCTCTTTAATAACTAAATAAATGGTAAATCCTTTTTTAGGACCTTATTAAAATTAAACAATATTCATTAACTAATTTATTAGATTAATTCAAATCAATTTAATTTAAAATCAATTCCAATTACAATGATTGACCTAGTCAACTCAAGGCGCGGTTATCTTGTTAACCCATTCCAATTCGTTCTCATTTTAAATTAACTAATAATATAATAAATAAATTCTTAACAAACCAATTATCCACATTTTAACCATTACGGATTAATTTCTATTCCCATATTCAAAAATCTCATATTTTCTTTGGAAAATCAATTTATAAAAAATCAAAGTCTTTAATAAACAAAATATTTATTTATTTTCTTTTGTAAACTTTTATTCAAAATAGTATATTTCAAAATCTAACTCCAGTTATAAAATAAATTTTTATAACTTGATCTCTATCGACTCACTTGACGGTGAATCAATATTTATAAACCAATTTATTTTATAGGCCATACGTTGCCCAATACTTAACCAATATCGTTCATTGGTTTAAACCACACAGATGTTGAATATTCAGCCAATAATCAACAACCAAATCAATTTCCCAAACAGGACAGTTCATATGTTTATAATATGAAATAAATAATATAACTGAGGAATCCGGTTGGATCCCTCCAACCGGTTCTTCCCTGTATTCAAAACGGTTATCTCAACCCAGAACATTCAGTTTTATTTAACTGATATCAATAACTAACAGCTATTTAACATCAACCACACGCAATTCAAACATTTTAACAATTTAAACACGTTTATTTTATAAACGTGACCAATAAGGTAAGTTACCTTTATTGGAACTAATCGTTAAAATAACGATTTGGTATTTCACTAAAATTAAACGACGGTTTAATTTCATTAGTTAAATCAGCAAATAAATATATAACTAGCAAACAGTCAACCATTGCCAAGCAGAGCACACAAAAGTAAAACCCAATTTATATAAAATATAAATGGGAAACTGGGTGAGTTTAACTCACCTTGCTTTGTCTGTCGCTGAACCGTTTGGTTTAATTAAACTAAACTGACGTTCAATTTAATTGAAAACTCCTATAGCTGTCCATTCTGTCCGGACCGGTTTCATCTGCCGTGCTTGTCGATACGGATCTGGCGCCGCATGTTTTGTCCAATACCATTGTTGTACATACGGTTATAAATTAAATTCGGTGTTCACTATAAATTTAAAATTAACCGTATTAAAGCCTAAACTTTCACTATGTTAATTTAAATCTCTGGTTTGGCATATCTATAGATTAGACACATAAATGAATCGGGTTGTATTTCTTTTTTTTCAGTCCCTTTCTTTCCAATATGGCCCATGAAACTAATCATGCCATGATCATTTAAACTTTACGTCAACATCTCTCTCATGCCAAGTTATATGTGAAAAACTAACCCGCCATTTGGCATATTAACATTTAATCAGATAATTTATAAATTATGCCTAGTTCAATACTTAGGGCTATGATGGCCATATTAAGTTACGGCATATTGGATTAAGCAAGGATCAGGCATTTGTTTGAAACTAACACGTTATCATTTCTCATCCAGCTACCTTAAATATGAACTATAGCTTCACATATACGTATTTACTTGGTCTTTAGCTCACGTTAAATAAAAGAGAGGTTAGGCACTGGTACCCGTAAGGCCGTAACCGTTTTTCTTAGGCAAGTTCCCATCGGTTTAGGCACGTTATAATTGGGTTGGCACAATATATATCAGTTAACGTAAAACCTTACTTAAAGTTAAATGTAAAAATATGACCTGTCACGTTTTATAATATAACTCAATATATATGTTAGGCAAACTACAGGTGATTAGGCATTTTTAACCGTTACTTAGGTACAACATAATTATGGTTTGGCACAGTTAAAAACGGATGTGCATATGTGAACGTTTATAGGCACTACGTTGTATTATTTAAAACTAAATTAGGCATTGTTTAATGATAATTAGGCACCATATTATATAAAAAGAGATACTGTTCATTTTTGTTTTTAATACCTTTCTGTTCTTCTCGTTTCATCCCTCCTCCTCATATTTAACCCAACCGCCATTCCCTTTCTACTGTCGAACGCATCTCCTGCTAACAAAGCCTCCAACCTCCAGGAAGAAACGCATGCACCACTTGCATTGCTTGTCCCTTCCAAGCAATCTCCGTAGTACTCAGCTCCACCGCCCATGCTTGCGGTCCTCACAACTCCACCGTGTACCGACAGTAAGATCAGCCATCACGCTGTCCTGCTGCTCAGATATGACGTCAACTCCTTCGGTTTTCACACGAGCTTCAACTTGCACACTTTTATATATGTTTTCATTTCCTACCATTTAAAACGCCTGGACTTCGTGTCCCTGTTTCGAAACCGTGAATTAAAAACCGAGAGAAGAAGATTTGTGTGTAGTTCTTACCCCCTTCGTGCGCATTTATATGAGTAGCACCTTGGCATCCAAGTAATTAACAGTAGACCGTACTCAAGTAGGATGTAAGGTTGGAGAAAATAGCATGTATTTTCTTTTCCCGTAGGTCTGCAGTGTTTGAGTTTTCACAGTGAAATGAAGGTCGATTAGACGTTGAGGTTGATAACACGAAGGCTTAGAGTAGCTGGGTTTTGAAATCGTAGGACAGCTGCGTGGTGTTTACTATTTACAGCATGTGCAATGTTTCAGCGTAAGGTGGAAAAACGCAGTATAACTGTGCTTGGTACTCGCATTACTTAACCATGAGGTTGCATATATATATATATATATTTTAATCAAAAGCTTACTGTTGTCGATTTTCTTTTTTATATATCGATAGCTTGTAATTTCTTGGTTTAGCTATTAGTGTCCTTGAATTCTCGATGGTTAAATTTTATTATTAATCGAAACTTCGTTCTAAAGTAACGTGGTGAAACACTACAAATGATTTCTGTTTACTGATAAAAAGGCTAATCTTAGTGTAAAAAGTTATTCCGGACCCAATGGGACAAGTTTCGTCGAATTCCGATATCGTTTGAAAAAAATTCCTTTATAAATCCAAAAATGAACACGCATTTAATTTTTCCGCGATCACTGTATAAATCTAATCAACTTGAAACTTTGAAATCCTACAATAATTTGTTAATACGAACCCAATGGCACCAGTTTATTCGCATTCTGAGACTGTTTCCACGGTAGGCTGTTTTTACGGGCACCACAAATGCCATTTTTAACGCCAAATTACTCGGCCTCCAAAAATAGCAAACTATATACCTATCCTGACTCTAATTGACGATACGAACTCAACTGAATTGGTTTCGCGGCCTAATTCGATCGTCTGTTCAGGTTAGAGCAAATAACCCTTTATTAATTTAATTACGCACTATAGAAATTGAACGGGCGTTTGTGGCTGCCGTGGTCACATACGATGTCGGTTTGCCACGCAACTCAACACCGTATAATAATTTAACGCTACAGTCCCAATGAAACTGATTTCTGAAACCGTTTGCAAAATGACTATTTTAACGTGTATATTTTAATGACGATTTTCATAGCGACTATTTCAAAATTTGATTTGGCCATAACTTACAAATTATAACACGAAATCTGAATTTTTCTCTTTCATATGAAAATTACCATCAATACGGTTCCAATGTTTCTTGTTTCACAGAAATCCGACTTATATCGAATCATGTATTCTTAGTTGAAGTTCAAAACCAAATATTACGAACTACCGCGCGATTTCGAGCTCGTTTTATATTAACGTTCAAATTTCGTTTTATTATCGAATTAAATATTAAAATCCATTAATACTCCAAATAAAATATTTAAAATAATAATTTAAATTAAATATTTAATGGCCAAAATACGGGTCGTTACAGGTTTTGATCGCAAAAAATTGAGTAATATACTCAATAGCTCCCGTATAAGGTACGCCTACGCGAAAATATAAAATTTTGGTGTTTGATTTTTGTTTTCCGACCATGTGGTCGATGTATATATATTATTTGTTTGTGCGATATCGCAGATGTCACTCCGTACAAGGGAGACTCTACCGAATTTTTCCGGGAATTTAATGTGTTAGAAAATTTTCGATATATTTGAAAATTTATATTGATTCAAATGAATTAGTTTTTGATTTATAATAAATTGAATTTTAAAATTTATGGGTTTTATAACATTTTTCTTACCATAGTAATTTCGGGGACGAAATTCTATTACGGGGGGAAGATTGTAATGTCCCGTATTTTTTGTCGTTAAATATTTAATATATTTTATTATTTTAAATATTAAATTTGGAATATTAATCAATTTTAATATTGAATTCATTAATAAAACGATGATTGAATATATATATATAAACTTTATTTAATTATAAATGAGCTCGAAATGGCGTTGCAGTTCGTAATATGGAGTTTTGAACTCTAACTGGATATACCGGATCTGATATAAGTCGGATTTCTATGAAACAAGAAAGTTGTAATCTTGTTGATTATAATTTTCATATGAAAGAGAAAAATTTGGATTTTGTGTTATATATTGTTAAATATGTCCAATTCAATTTTTAAAATAGTCGCTATGAAAATCGTTATTAAAATATAACGTTTATTTAATATATTTAAATGGGAAATTTAAATCGTTTAACTCAAAATTGACAAGATTGAGTTGTGTAAATTATATTTGGAATTGTAAATATATTCTGGTTGGATATATATAATAAAAACAAAATTTATTATGATTTATTTGGTAATTTATATAATATTTTATTAATATTATTTGAGCGTTAAAAATAGCCATTTTTGCAAACAGTCTCAGTTTTTGATGAAATTAGTTTCATTAGGACCGTATCGTTTAATTATTGTAAGAAAATCAAATTTCACGGCAAACCGATGTCGTATGTGACTTTGACGGCCAAAAACGTCTCTGTTTTTATTTAATTGTTTAGAGTATTTAGACAGGGGTAACTTTTAACGAATAAATGACTAGTTAAAAAAACTCCAAATTTAATGAAACAAGATTCATTGGATTCGTTAGGAAGAGGTCTAGTAAAATGTCAAGTTCTTATATTTTTTGGATTTTTCTGTAAATATAGGAATCTTAAACGCTTGATTTTTTGTCGATATTTATAAAGGACTTTTCACAAATGACTTCGGAATTCGACGAAACCTATCCCATTGGGTTCGGAATATTTTTTTATGCTCGGATTAGGTGTTACATCTCGAAGTTAAAATCATATGGGGTGTTAATTTCACGAAAACTGAGCGTAAGTTTCCATACAATAAAATAATAATATTTCCTATCCCATTTCATTTTGCCTACAAATGTAAACACGTACACTTTGTCTAAGAATTGAAATGAGAGAACATGCACATGTCAACTGGAACCAAACAACACGCACCTACCCTAAACTGTATACCACAGACCTAAGATGGCCAACTGCCTTTAAAGTACACACAATGAAATGAAAACTCAACAGTTCTGTATTTTCATATCGAACGTCCGTATGAAGTGATACTTTCATAATGAAGTTTCTAAGATTAAAATAGTATTAAAAACTATCCAGCCCTATATATAACAGCTACAAACGAAACCTAGTTTCGGTCAATTTTCATTTGGTGGTCAACACTAAACCTACCGCCTCTATCATAGATCAACGCACAACATCTTTCCGACTTCCCTCAGTCCGATCTTTCGATCCACAAACTAAAATCCAAATTTCCCAAATACAAAGATGTTCGTCGATCTGAGTACTGTCGTCTGATCAGTTATGATCTGTTCTGGTGACGTACTTTGGCCATATTGGGGCTTAGAAGCCACGACGTTTAAAGGGGAATAACTAGCGAACGATGGTGATTGGACGGACGAGGTTCGGTGTGAAGGTGGAGTAGGGTGGTGCGACTCTGGCGGCGATGATAGATCGTCCTTCGATCATCTATAGGGGTTGCAGCGATGTCTTGTTTTTGGCAGCATGGTGTTTCACGTAGGCAATGAAGGAGCAGTAAACTTTAAAGTTTTGGGCACATATATTTTGAACAGTGGAGAGGAGAGCCGTGCGTGGGTTGGGGTGATCAAATGGAAGCAGTAGTTTTGAAAACATGGAAGCAGAAGTATATAAGTCGGATCATTTTATTCCTGAAGCAGCAAGAAGTTTGGAGACCTGGGAATGAAAATAACCAGGCCTATTTTTTCCTAGTACATAGTAATTAAAGTTCCTAAGCTATAATTAGTTTAATTAGTCTTCTTATTATAAAATCGTTTAAACGCGGGTAGTATTAACGTATGGCAGGGTTAGTGTACTGGAAACGCAAAGACAAAGGATGTTGAAGAATTAAAGGGGATCGGGCGCAAATCATTTTTCCTGGACAAAGTAAACCGCCGGACCAAATTTATTGAACACGGTAATTAATATTTTTTTAGTTAATTATATTAATTAAGGGATTGTTAGTAATTAAATCGTATTTTAAACGCAGGTTAAAGAGGTGGCGATCGTTCAGAACTAACGAACGAATTAGGAGCAATGTGACAAAGGGAACAAAGGATTGAAGAAATCAGCCTTGTTTACTATTATTAGAAAGTAATTAAGTGATCAAATAAAAAAATTAATTAGTTAATTAAAAATCATATACTAAAATATTTATAACATCTTATTATGTAATCAGATCTGGACGTAACCAGCTATGCTGAGACTGTATTGTCAAGCATCACATTTTAGAACTGATTTTGATGGAACTGGAGGTTGCTGGAATTACTAATTAAATTAAACGTCTGTTTAATTTGACTATAACTAAACCGCTTAAATAAAAAATGGAATTAAGGTGAGTTTACTCACTCAGTTATTCTCACTTATATTTTATGTAAGTTGGGTTTATTCTTATCTTGTGTGCTATAATTGCTGATTGTTTATTGTGAGTTGACTGTTACATATATGTTGATTGAATTGATTGAATTGCATGTTAGTTAATTTAAATAAAACCAAATCGTTATTTTAACGATTGGTCCCAAATTAGATAACTTACCTTGTTGGTCACGGTTATGAAATAACCGTGTTTAATTTGATGAATTATTTGAATTGTCTAAATTGTTTGTTAGCGGTAAATAAATTGATTGATATTAAATTGCTATAATTTTACTGTTATAGAAGTAACTAGTAAAATTGAAGTAAATGATGTTATTGAAGTAACCCATTTGGATGTAGAGAAGAACAGGTTGGAGGAATCCAACCGGATTCCTCATAAATATATTAGATGTTATTTATTTTCATATTATCATTATATGAACTGTTTAAACCCACCTGTTTGGATGATTGATTTGATTGTTGATCATTGATCAAATATTCAACAAATTGTTTTGTTATAACCAATGGGCAGTATTGGTTGAGTAATTGGCAGCAGTTGACCGATAAATAAATCGTTTGAAATATTAATTTACCGTCAGGTAAATCGATATAAAAATGATGTTATAAAATTTATTTTATAACTGAATACAGATTTTTAAATATATTATTTAAAAATGAAGTTTGTAAAAAGGAAAATCAGTCGTGTGCGGAGCACGTGCCTCATCTAAATTATTAAACAATTTACAACTGAGATTAATTGTTTTTAAGAAACAATTAAAATGGAATTATATTATTATTTATTTAATACTTATCAAAGTAAATGATATTTATTTAAATTAATTTATTAATTTAAATGAGGTTAGTTAAATTAATTCATTAATTAATTTAAATGAAGAGACAAGTTAAAATTGATCAACGAGTTAATCATGTTTAGAGTTGACCAAGTAAAATCTTTTAATTGAAACTGATTATTTAATTAAATTAGTTTGTGCTAGTTAGAAATGAAATAATTTAGAACATAGTTGTTTAACTTGAATAAGATTAAAAAAGAAAATGAGATAAAAAGGGGTTTAACCTGAGATTTTATAGCAAGTTTATAAAGGAAATGAGAAGTCAAAGCGTGATTTGAATTGGTAATACTTAATAATCGAATTAAGTAAAAGGGTTACAATCAAAATGAGATTTCCAAAAAGGAATGATAATGGAAAAGTTTTGTAAGTAAATTTGGTAAAGGATTTTAAAATGGGATTTAGTGATAATAAATTCTAGTTATAAAATGAATGCTTTGGAAAAAAATAGGGTTAAGAAGTGATTTTATTAAATGATTACTTAATCAACGCATTATGTAGTAATAAGGAATATGAGATATTTCAAAAGTAAGAAGGTTTTATAAATCATATTTTAAATAAAGTAGTTTAATGAGATTTGTTGATATTTGAATAAATATCGATTTTTGAGTTACAGCTCATATCTATTTTAAGATAAGAATGTTGTCGATCAAGGTTTGAGAGGTAATTCCAATACCCCAACTTGAACGACTTCAGGATTATTTGAGAATGATATTAGTTTGTAATGGAAAAGAGGTTAAGAACATTTCCAGATGAGAAATAATAACGCAACGTAAATTGCCAATTTGAGAATATGATGTGATTTCCAAAGTAATGGAAATGACAAGATTTGATAATATAAAATGAAATTTACAAAGTAACGGAAATGGAAAGATTTGAGGATATATATATATAATGGTATTTTCCGAAGTAAAAGAAATAAAAGGAGATTGAGAAATTATAATGATATTTTCAAGTAAAAGGAGATGAAAAGTGAAGTGTTGAAATAAGTTTATTCTAAAAGAATAAGGATGAGTTGTTGTTTCCAAATAATGAAACAAAAGAGATTCATTACGTTATTTTACGATGATAAGTTGAATTAATTTTCCCAATTATAGATAATGAGAAATGATATAAAAATAGTTTTGAAATTATCTTGTGTTAAATAAGAAACAAAATTTATATTTGTAATATCGAAATATTTAAAGAGTTTGAAATTAACATTCGTTAATGATTTTAATTAAAAAGGTCAAGTAATGCCAAATACTGAACCAGTAACTCATTTTATTTTTCATGATTGTTTGTTTGATAGTTAAATAACCAACTATCAAATTTGGCCATACGATTGTTGGTACGGAAAGACCGGGATCGAATTTATATTCGAAAACCATTCCGACCAACAAATACGTAACATTGAAAATAGAAAATGGAGCAATTGAAGACCGTGGATCTTCGTAAGCGGAAGGATTACTTGTCGAATATTCTCTGTGTTGCAACGCAGAGGTATTATGACGTGATTCTGTCGTGGTTGAGATTTTGTGGATTTGCAAGGACTACTCGCTACTGATCCAAAGGGTAATTCAAGGATGCAGTAGGAGGGTGCCTTCGGTTTGTCCAGTCCTAGGACAACTTGTATGGACGGATGTCCGACTGAGTATTTTCAAAGGAGTTACGTACGTTTATTTCCTCAAATGTATTTCTGTGGCTGCGGAGAAGACACCTTCTCTTAATTTTACAACCCGAGTATTTTTGTGGAAATCAATTAGTGATTCTGGCGGATCTGACGATGTGGCATTCAAAGTGAATGGTGAACAGATGTTCTAAAACATGAATTTCATAATAATATATTAATGATAAATTAATTAATTAATTTTGACCTCAAGCCTCATTAACTGGGAAATGGTATAAAATCGGGTAGGTCGTAAGACTATGTGGGTCGCACCCATCAAAAGGGTATATTCATTGCCTGATCTAGTGAAATTAAATGCCTTCAGTTGTCCCTTTATTTTATTTGTATGCTAGCGGTTCAGTTGGCTGGCCCCCAACCGTGGTAATGATATATTCAGTACTCTCAAGCGAAGTGAGGGGCGATCATGTTCAGTGGGGGTTGCAAGATGTTCTTGTTGATGTATTCATCTCCAGAGGTACATTGTCGGAAGGTGGTCCCGTACCTTGCCATAGTTGGAAATCCATTCTCCAATAAATGCCCGCGGTTTTGATTGTATACTATGTATGTAGAGCGTGAGTAGATTGCTATTTACTTGATATTAGACATTATTATAATATCAGACGATATATGATTTCAAAAAAACAATTTGGGTTATAGTAAGGTAAAAACCGTCCGTATTTATGTGTGGATTTGGTCTTACTATTATCCTTTATCTTGAAAAGGTTTTAACTTTAAAATCAAGTTGGATGTTACCCATAAACTTAGTGTATTCTCTCACTCTGATTCACCTGACTGATCCGTGCATTTGTAGTGCTCGGGTTAGACCGGGTTGTACATGTTCAGGTTGTCGGATGAAGTGAAGAGACAAGCCGGAGATGTCCAGATGTATGATATATATTTATTCCGCTGTGTTTTGTATATGAGGACAGGTCATTATAGCTGTCCAGATGTGTGATGTGCTCTGATGACTGTAAGTTTTATTTTCAGGCTCTCTATAAAGATTTATTTCTATATTATATGTTGTCCACTGTGATGTGAGACTCTGATTCTGTGTTTGTGTTTCTTCTTCTTCTATTCTAATATTTCTTTCTTCCTTATCTCACCTTTATATTCTTTCTATTGGCATATGATTTTCCAGTGCATTTTGGGTTGAACTTGGGTTGTTTTGGTCAGCTCAAAGGTACCGGAAGTTCGAGACATCACAGTTGGTATCAGAGCTATTGGTTTAGTAATAACCTTGGCTCTGTGGTGTAACTCGATAGAGATGGAATTAATAATATCCTAGATTGAGTTGAGTGTATATATGAGAGAGCGTATTTGTAGATTTCATATACAAATGTTTTGCATTGTCTTGGATGATCGGTTTAAGTGTTGAGAAGCATTGAACTGGTAATGAATACAATATTGTTTGGTAAAGAGGGTAAATAAAATAATTTTACCCAAATTATATTTATATAGAAAAGAAATAATTTCATAAAATTATTTAAATATTGGTTTGTTTGTTTGGTTGATTTGAATTGAATTAAGAATTTGGAATTATTTAACATAACCAGAAGAAATTTTTCATATAAAATTGTGAATAAGAATTGTAGTATGAAAGTGAATGAATCAGAATTTAACTTAAAAATAAGTTAAAACGTAATAAATTAGAAAGAATGATTTTTGAAATAAAATCAGAAATTGGATTATGAAATGATAATAAACTAGTTAGAAAATTGTTAGCCAACTTTGTAAACTAGGCTACACAAAGTTAGAAGACCAATTGATGAAGAACACTCTCTCAAGGACTGGGTAGGATCGGAGTTCTTTAATGTGCTAGATTGAACAGTGCGAAGCAGAAAAGGAAGGAGCACAGGTAGAATCGGCTCGGTTCGGATCTGCCCAATCCGCTCTTACACTCCTTCATGCATCCGATCCGAACAGGAAACTACAGCAGCTACAACCCACGAACCCTAAAAATGCGGAGCGGTTATGTGCCATTTCCCCCACAATCATCCACTAACCTGATGCGTTGTCTTCGTTTCGTTCCATCCAAACCCGAGTTTTAAGGGGGAAGCGCCACGTGCATCCGAACCAGAGCCAGTCCAGAGACATTTTTCACCTATATATAGACCATCAAGGGTCATTTGAAGGGATCTTGCAAATTCAGAGCTCAGACTCCCTTGTCAACCGAATTTCATTTCTATATTCAGATCATTGCTTCAATTTAAAGTGAGAAACTATAAACATTGAGTGAATTTATGCATTGTATGAGTGAAATTGAGTGAAAACTACTATTGTATTTGTATTTGAATCATCAATTCAAAGAGTAGAAAGTGGACGTAGGCTCTTTAACGTCTAACCACTATAAATCGTGTGTTTCTCTTCACTATTTGATTTCATTCCATTAGAATTATTGCAAGTTTGGTGTTAGAACCACTTTTTGGTCTAACATTTTGGTGCTTTCACTGTGAATTTTTTGAATTCTCCGCTTTTTTGGATTATCATTCTACTATTTGGACCCTCGAGTTCAAAGAAGTTAATCCTCTGTTTTCAGCATTCTCGAGTATTTGCTGATTACTGTCTAAGGAATTGGATATTATGGCCAAAGGAAAAGGAAAAGAAGTACAAGGCGCTCGGGAGAATGAGGCTAACGAAGAACAGCAGGCCATAGTCGTGATGACGTCGCGGGAAAAAGCTCTAGAACCCTCCGATCCAGCCCGGATGCTCTGCACCAGGTCGATAATTCAAACCCGAACCGATCCGTAGGCTCTTAAGCTGCACGCATCCCCCTCTGAACCGATTCGGCACTACTGCCCTACTCTGATCCGATCCGATCCGAATGCGGCTGAAACTGGTACATCTACTCGAGCACCCACCAATGCTCCGATACCGGCCGCGACGACTAGTGAACAACCCGCTCCATCTGCACTAGTTACACATGGAGTCATGCTTGAAAGTACTAGGGATGCTTTGGAAGCTCACAAATATGATGGTTGTTGTATATAACGTTGTTCTATACACAATTATATGATTTTTGTTTGATGATAACAAACAAATAAATATTATTACAAATGTGTTTGAAATCGTACTGTTAAATATATACATCACTGACTGAAATATAATATTTATATTTAAATGGAATACGACCATACAGACATTGATATATTCATACTGTATTCTATTTAAATTGAATATTCTATTTCAATAACACAACAGTACAAATCTTTTAAACTCCACTATTTAAACACTCACATAATATTTGTACTAATAAATAACAGAATGAAATAGACGAGTTTGTTTGACAACAATAAAATATTATTTTATCTCAATCAAACTTGTGTATTACAAATTACAGTACAATTCCATTTCAGTACACAGCTTCTCACTACAACACTCACACTCGTATATATAAACACTGTGATTTCATACATTTCAATACACAATTTTATATACTCATTTACATATTGACACACTGGCTTCTTCAGTTTTCTGTCTTCACTTCACAGTCAGTCCAGTCTTCGTACCTGTCATTCACAGAAATACACACACAGTACATGGAACAGAAATAATTTTCTAGTTACACGCGAATATAAATTTTATTTTTAAAATTTTATTTGCCTTAGAATTCTGGTGTGTTTCTCATCATTTTTCATGACTTGATCTGATCTGTATCTAGCTATTTTGTATATGAACAGGGACAGAAAATATTGTCTGATGGCTGCATATACACACGTGTGCACTGCCACGCCAATCAGCGTGCAACTGAGGAGTAGCCACGTGGACCATCTCGACTCAGTGCACACATAAAAAAAACTCAATGAAAAATCAACAAAAGCAGTTTCAAAGTGGTTGAGCCAGTGTCACAAACTTGACAGAATAAGGTGAAAAATGCAAATGAATGCAAACTCTTTCAAGTCAAATGGTTATGCATGGCAAAGCTACTCGGGTTCAAAGCCAAGAAATTTCAAGACTGCCCAAATTCAAGAGTACTCAAACAAACACAAAAGAAAACTCAAGTGCAATATGTTCAAGTTTCTCAAGATGGTCAAAAACTAGTTCATACACAATACAGTGGCGAAAATACAAGTGCATGTGGAATGCAGCAAAGACATGTCAGCATGGTCAAAAGCTAAGTAGCATGAACACACACAAGAGAGCAATAATTATATGGAGCATGTCAAGTGCAACTCAAGTGATCAACTCAAAGTGGAGTGCAAATTAGCAAAGAATTTTCAGCAAAACAATATCAACATGCAAGTGGACAAGCACAAGGCCGAGCTCTTCAAATATTATAAGGCAGCAGCAAAACTAAGCCAAACAATACATGGCAAGAGTATATATGCAATATACATGCATTAATAATCAAGCCAGCAAAACAAGATTCAACACAAATAAAGAATGTGCAAGTGCACAAGCCAACAAGGGATTTTTTTTAAAAGCTGCATACATGGCTCTGCAATATGATGTCAAGCATGGTCAAGCAATGAGCACACAGGATTGTGCAGTGCATTAAAACATTTCAGGTTCAAGAAATCAGTGCAAAGAGTTTTGCAAATCATCTTTGGCAATTCATCAACAAATTTCCAGAATTGCAAGTGAATATACAAGTTCAAAAAATGACCAGGTTCTGTGTAAATCAAGCACCAATCAAGGAATCATGCAAGGGGCCAGTATTTATTGTTTTTCCATAAATATAAATGATTCAGAGATTTCCAGAAATCAGTAAGTATATCCACGACTTTAAAATCATGTTCAGAAATCATAAAGGAATCTT
The DNA here is from genome assembly GCA_030737875.1 of Allium sativum. NCBI lineage: Eukaryota > Viridiplantae > Streptophyta > Magnoliopsida > Asparagales > Amaryllidaceae > Allium > Allium sativum. Next base: position 225,745,898 of record CM060919.1, on the reverse strand, counting down.
TTTTAGAAATCAAGTCAGTTTTTTTTGTTGGCAATGTATTTAAAAATGTTTCTGGAAATCATTAGTTTTGGAAAGAGATCAATGCATCATAAGGGGAAAGGTTTAAACATTTTCAGAAATCATGTTATGAATCAAAAGGAAACATTGGTTTCAAACATATATGGTATGGTGATTCGACATTTGTTTTGGGGTAATTTTTTTTCTTCAGAAAATCAGCATGAACATATGTGGCAATGTTTTCAAACCAATATTTGGCAACAAATATTTCCAGAAAAACATTCAAGTACATCCAAGCTAATTGCACAAATATGTTTAGCAAGAATTAATTTGTGTTTCCTGTTTTCAATTCACAAATTCAAAAAAAAAATTCAATTTTGTTTCTGGGTGAAGCAAACAACAATTTAATGGTGGATAAATTGTTTGACAATTATGAAATCTCGGCAAGAATAAATTCCAGAAATTCAGTAATTTTTTTTGGCAACTGTTTTTAAAAAGGGATCAATTTTTTTTGCGAGAAGTCAAAAATTCATGTCCAGGTTCAACGTTTCAATTCACAACAGTCAAAGGAATTCAATCAAGCCGCAAATCAAACAGGAAACATCACAGATCAGCCAAGTCATATATTCGAAATCAGAGGATCAGTTTTAGGCATTTTCTATTTACCCTATATAGTCTACACCACATCATCACAGGCAAACTAGAGATCGAAAATCGAACACAATCAGCTCAAAAAATTCAAGGAGCATAAATCAATACAGAGAACTTACATCGTTTTTCGATCGCTTGAAATTTCCCAAAAACAGTGAAGCAAGGAGCATCGCAAATCAACAGACATCATCAAGTGATTCAAAGCCATAAGGATTCGATCAATTTCCAGAAGCATCGAATCAATTTGGGGACGAAGCAGAAAACCCTAGCAATTTCTAATCGCCGCCGCCATTTTTGAGTTCTAAAGCAAAAGAGAACGGGCTGAACTAATTTGAAAAGGGCCGGCCAAGAAATGAAAAGAAGCTTGGGCTTTGTTTTTTAAAAAAAGGGATGACCCCTTATATTTAAACTCCTTTATTCAGATTTCACAAGGGGTATCTTTTGTTTTTATTTTTGTTGTATTTAAATTTTGTTTTGTAAATCGAACCAAAAAACAGTTCTAGTGTCTGTAAAATACTAGGGGGTTTAGTTATGGTGTTGACTGTCAGTTTCAGAGTCTGTAAAATCTGGGTTACAGATTACAGGGTTGTAATTCGGGGAAATCTGATCGAGGGGATATCGATCAGTCTACGGTTTTGAGCGTAGGGTTAGAATAGGAGCAGGGTTTGCGAGTGTACACGGTCTTGTATGCGGGATCTGTTCTATCACCTAGTAGAAACCTTAGAAATGCAGCAGTAGGCAGGGTTTTGCCGAAGCTGGGTATATCTGTGTGTGATTTATTTTCTGCATTTCTGTTTTTCTGCTATATACTGTGATCTGTTTATTATTACATATATCGTTTAATTTTTAATTTAGTTAAAAACTGTGATAAACCCTATTCACCCCCCTCTAGGGTTAATCTAGATCCTACAAGTGGTATCAGGGCAGGTATTCTGTTTAACTCTAGAGTCATGGGTAACCCTAGTTGTTTGTCTAGCGAGAGTCAGTCTAGTTCATCTCCAACTATTTTCACTCGAGCAGATTTTTTAAACTGGAAATCCAAAATGGAATTTTATTTAAAATCTGTTAATATTAAATGTTGGGATGTTGTTATCAATGGGTACGATATGATAGATAAAGTTTTTAATTCTCGTGCTACACATATTCTTTATTCTCATCTTAATGATGATCAATACAGTCTGATCTCTCATTGTTTAACTGCGCAGGAAATTTGGACAGTTCTTGATACGAAGTATGGACAAATTGACAATAGCTACTCACAATCCCAAAATATCAACTCAGTTTCAGATCTATGCTTGAAAGGAGAAGCATATAGATCAAACGATGGAGAATCAACAGATGGTGAAACAGAAAATTTCTCTTACGAAGATTTAATTTATATGTGTGTTGATCTAACTAAGTCTATCGATAAACTCCAATCTAAAAATAAAAGTCTGAAATCTAAAAATCTTGAATTGACCAGCAAAATGGATGATTTGGAATTACAACTAGAACATTTTAAAAATTCTTCAAATTCAGATTGCAAAAATTGTTTGAAATTGAAAACCAATCTTGTTCATCTCAATAAAAATATTCAGAAGTTTGAAAAAGAAATTTTGATCTTAAAAGAAAACAAGATTGAGTTATCAAGTTTGAATAATTTTTTACAAAAGGAATTTGAAATTTTTAAGAATGATATATATTCCAAATTTGAAATTGCTGAAAAGGAGAATTTGTTGAAATCCGATTTGATTTTGAAAGAACTGGAAAATGAGATTGAGAAAACCAAGAAATTTGAGTTTGAAAAACAAAAACTTTTTGAATATGAGATTGCTGAATCCCAAGCCAAAATTAAATTGCTTGAAAATGATAATTTGGTTTTGAAACAGTCCAATGCTGAACAGAAGATCGCTATAAATAATTGCTCAAATTTATTAAAAGAAAATAGTAATCTAAAATCCAAAATTCAACGATTAGAATCAACTTTGGATAAATTTTCTAATGGGGAAAAGTCGTTGAATATGCTGTTACAAAACCAAGTTTCTATTGGAAATAAATCTGGTCTTGGCTTCAGGAAAAATAATGTTTTTGGAACACAAAATTCAAATGATTTGAAAAATCCCTCAAACTGCTTTGGAAAGAACTGCTTTGAAAATTTGAACTCTGAAAATTTCAAAGGATTTTTGAATCAAAATCGCGATGAGAAATCGTTTTATAATAATCCATCTAAACAATCCAGGATCGCAGAAAGAAATAAGACAAACTCCGTTAAATTCAAACAGATTTGGGTTCCAAAGGGTACAACGGTAAATTCAAATGGATTGTTATACAAACAGATATGGGTACCAAAACGAACAAATACAACTGTGAGTGATTTTGCAAATTTTGTTAGACCACTCGATGCTTTCAACTGTTAGGTACCAAAGAAGGCTAAGGAACTGCTGTGCTGAAATGAGTTTGAATTCAAGTTGTTCTATATTTCTGTTTGCTTTACAGTTCCCTGGCCAAAATTTGTTGAGTTAGAGATTCTGATTTACACTGGATTCTGGTATGATCTCTAAACTCACCTCTGTAAATATTTTTCTGTTTTGATTCTTTTTCTTTTGTTTATTTCTTCTTCTTCTCCTTTCTATCTCTTTCTTCTGTCTATTCTGATTTGATTGATCACTGCCATATTTTTTTGTGCTTCTTGAATTGCATTATTCATGATATTCTGGAAATTTGTTTTGCGTGTATAACTCTGATGTTTTTAATTATTTCCAGATCTTGTACTTAATCTTGTAAATATCTGCAATTGTTTTGAAGTATATTTTTATTTCTGAATTCATAATAGTGTTGATGTATTCGTGCCATATCTTGAACACTGTTAATTTGAATTCTAAATTTTTGAAGATCTGAATAATTAATGAAATTTCACACTCTTATGCTGTTTTGAGTTTATTTCAATTAATCTTGGAAATGCTCAAAATATTATACTCATTACAGTACACTCTGTTATTTATCAGTTGTGATAATTTCTTTAATTTTCCATATTGGCTTAGACATTTTTTAATCTGCCTTGAATCATTGCTTACATCTTGAAATTCACCGTTATTCATGATCATTTGGTTTAGTTTTTTTTGTTTGTTTGAGATCATTTGAAATTTTTGAAATTTTGAATCTCACACACCTCTCAAATCTGAAGTTATTAATTATGTGTGATTGATTCATTGTATCTCATGATTTACATTTGTTCAAATGATTTCGAATAAACCATTATTTTTGGATCATGAATTATTATTCAGTCTTGATGTAAATGATTTGAAATCTCTCTTGTGATTGTCAGAAACATTTGTGAAAAATTCTTTTGAAAAATGGTCATTAAGACTCACTACTATTTCATGATGTATTTGATTTGAATATATGTTTGTTTAAAATCATTTGAAATTATTAATTTACTGAATCTCACACATACCTTGAATCTGAAATTAATATTCTGGTGTGATTGATTCACCGAATCTTGAGAGTTTTATATTCCTCAAATGGTTTCAAATAAACGGTATTTTTAATCATTGGATCATGGATCATCTTATGTGATCATCATCTGACAGGTCTGCTGTGATATTGTGCTTTGTGCTGCTCTGATACTGTGTCAAATAATTGTTTGCTCTTGTCTGCAGCTTTGAAAAATGTGCAAATTTGTTAATTCTGTCTGCTTGGGCTTTGTGTTTGAAATTTCTTTAATCTGAGATATCTAGGGTGTGAATAAATTCCTCGATAAAGGAGACTACAATTGGTATCAGCTTTTTCATCCATCTGTTTTTGAATTTTTCACCTTGTATAGACACCATAAACATTTTTTTCCCTTGTATAAATATGTACAAATTCCTCTTGTAATTGTTTTTCAATTTTATAATTATTTATTGATTATTCATTCAGAAATTGAAATCAATAACCAAATTGAACTGCATTTATAATTCATCAAAATTATTAACAGATTATGAAATTGTGATGAATTGTGACTGCAATATATTTCACAAACAAGATCAGATTTTATTTAGATTTTCATGATGGTTGAATATTTATTATAATATCTTTGAACTGGCAATTATTTCACGACCATCTTCATTATCTATCATCTTTCTGCCATCCATAGTGATTTTATATAAATACGGAGAGTTTAATATTTTTTTTTTGAATAAACAGTGGAAATATTTGTGATAGAAATTGGACTATGTTGTTATTCAGAATTGGTGATAATTGAAAATTTTCAATAATCCCAGTACAGTCGAGCATATTTCATAATATAATTAATTTAGAAATTTATTTCACAGTTCATTTCTGTACCTACCACATTTCTATCATTCATATTGGTTTTATATACCAAGGAGTTTTTCTATTCAAAGCTGAAAATGATAAAATATATAATTAATACATAAGTGTGTCTCTAAGCTCATTTAAAAATCCAAGCTCTGGTCATGCATGGTTATGAGACAACTTATAATTTAAGTTGCGACTGACCTCATTTAAAATTCCAAGTTCTGGTTATGCGTGGTCAGTGTGCTCTTAAATAAAAATAAAAATAAAGGAAAAGGAAAAATGTGCTATAAATATAAATTAATCTGAAATTCTCCTCAGAATATAAAGACCAGCCTATCAATCCATCTTTCTAATCTGTGAAATGTGTTGAAATCTTATGACGTATTATGATTTGTTGATTGATAGCTACTGGGATTTGAGATTATATGATTGAGTCACTTAAATTGAATTATTAACTATAGCCTAAATCCATCATTGTTTTTGTGTTTTACTCTTATAAAAATTCATTTGAAAATAGTTGGAATTCAATTTTTTTAACTCTCTCCATATATATATAATTCATCGTAAATCCGTCATTCTCTACAATGTGAAATATGCCACCTGTTCTTAGAATATTATGATTTTTTTTGACTGATTGAAATTTATGATGACCGTTCTTACTCTTAAGCTGAAATTATATTTTTAGTCAATTTTCATCTGTATTTTAAACTCTGTATCTTTTTTATGATAAAAAAAGGGGGAGAATGGATTAGATTTTGATTTATGAGTGAATATTTTATAAATATTTTTTACTTTTGAAAATTCATTATCATTCAGTTCAATTCACTCATGCACAGTTATAGGGGGAGTTTTCTGTTGTAGGGGGAGTTCAATTTTCACCGTAAAACACATTTGTTGGATTCAAAATCTTTCATTTGTTTGTCATCATCAAAAGGGGGAGATTGTTGTATATAACGTTGTTGTATACACGATTATATGATTTTTGTTTGATGATAACAAACAAATAAATATTATTATAAATGTGTTTGAAACCGTACTGTTAAATATATACATCACTGACTGAAATATAATATTTATATTTAAATGGAATACGACCATACAGACATTGATATATTCATACTGTATTCTATTTAAATTGAATATTCTGTTTCAATAACACAACAGTACAAATTTTTTAAACTCCACTATTTAAACACTCACAGAATATTTGTACTAATAAATAACAGAATGAAATAGACGAGTTTGTTTGACAACAATAAAATATTATTTTATCTCAATCAAACTTGTGTATTACAAATTACAGTACAATTCCATTTCAGTACACAGCTTCTCACTACAACACTCACACTCGTATATATAAACACTGTGATTTCATACATTTCAATATACAATTTTATATACACTCATTTACATATTGACACACTGGCTTCTTCAGTTTTCTGTCTTCACTTCACAGTCAGTCCAGTCTTCGTACCTGTCATTCACAGAAATACACACACAGTATATGGAACAGAAATAATTTTCTAATTACACGCGAATATAAATTTTATTTTTAAAATTTTATTTGCCTCAGAATTCTGGTGTGTTTCCCATCATTTTTCATGACTTGATCTGATCTGTATCTAGCTAGTTTGTATATGAACAGGGACAGAAAATATTGTCTGATGGCTGCATATACACACGTGTATATTTATACACGTGTGCACTGCCACGCCAATCAGCGTGCAACTAAGGAGTAGCCACGTGGACCATCTCGACTCAGTGCACACATAAAAAAAAAACTCAATGAAAAGTCAACAAAAGCAGTTTCAAAGTGGTCGAGCCAGTGTCACAAACTTGACAGAATAAGGTGAAAAATGCAAATGAATGCAAACTCTTTCAAGTCAAATGGTTATGCATGGCAAAGCTACTCGGGTTCAAAGCCAAGAAATTTCAAGACTGCCCAAATTCAAGAGTGCTCGAACAAACACAAAAGAAAACTCAAGTGCAACATGTTCAAGTTTCTCAAGATGGTCAAAAACTGGTTCATACACAATACAGTGGTGAAAATACAAGTGCATGTGGAATGCAGCAAGGACATGTCAGCATGGTCAAAAGCTAAGCAGCATGAACACACACAAGAGAGCAATAATTATATGGAGCATGTCAAGTGCAACTCAAGTGATCAACTCAAAGTGGAGTGCAAATCAGCAAAGAATTTTCAGCAAAACAATATCAACATGCAAGTGGACGAGCACAAGGCCGAGCTCTTCAAATATTATAAGGCAGCAGCAAAACTAAGCCAAACAATACATGGAAAGAGTATATATGCAATATACATGCATTAATAATCAAGCCAGCAAAACATGATTCAACACAAATAAAGAATGTGCAAGTGCACAAGCCAACAAGGGATTTTTTTTTAAAAGCTGCATACATGGCTCTGCAATATGATGTCAAGCATGGTCAAGCAATGAGCACACAAGATTGTGCAGTGCATTAAAACATTTCAGGTTCAAGAAATCAGTGCAAAGAGTTTTGCAAATCATCTTTGGCAATTCATCAACAAATTTCCAGAATTGCAAGTGAATATACAAGTTCAAAAAATGACCAAGTTCTGTGTAAATCAAGCACCAATCAAGGAATCATGCAAGGGGCCAGTATTTATTGTTTTTCCAGAAATATAAATGATTCAGAGATTTCCAGAAATCAGTAAGTATATCCATGACTTTAAAATCATGTTCAGAAATCACAAAGGATTTTTTTTAGAAATCAAGTCAGTATTTTTTGTTGGCAATGTATTTAAAAATGTTTCTGGAAATCATTAGTTTTGGAAAGAGATCAATGCATCATAAGGGGAAAGGTTTAAACATTTTCAGAAATCATGTTATGAATCAAAAGGAAACATTGGTTTCAACCATTTATGGTATGGTGATTCGACATTTGTTTTGGGGTAATTTTTTTTCTTCAAAAATCAGCATGAACATATGTGGCAATGTTTTCAAACCAATATTTGGCAACAAATATTTCTAGAAAAACATTCAAGTACATCCAAGCTAATTGCACAAATATGTTTGGCAAGAATTAATTTGTGTTTCCTGTTTTCAATTCACAAATTCAAAAAAAAATTCATTTTTGTTTCTGGGTGAAGCAAACAACAATTTAATGGTGGATAAATTGTTTGACAAGTATGAAATCTCGGCAAGAATAAATTCCAGAAATTCAGTAATTTTTTTTTGGCAACTGTTTTTAAAAAGGGATCAATTGTTTTTGCGAGAAGTCAAAAATTCATGTCCAGGTTCAACGTTTCAATTCACAACAGTCAAAGGAATTCAATCAAGCCGCAAATCAAACAGGAAACATCACAGATCAGCCAAGTCATATATTCAAAATCAGAGGATCAGTTTTAGGCATTTTCTATTTACCCTATATAGTCTACACCACATCATCACAGGCAAACTAGAGATCGAATATCCAACACAATCAGCTCAAAAAATTCAAGGAGCATAAATCAATACAGATAACTTACATCGTTTTTCGATCGCTTGAAATTTCCCAAAAACAGTGAAGCAAAGAGCATCGCAAATCAACAGGCATCATCAAGTGATTCAAAACCATAAGGATTCGATCAATTTCCAGAAGCATCGAATCGATTTGGGGACGAAGCAGAAAACCCTAGCAATTTCTAATCGCCGCCGCCATTTTTGAGTTCCAGAGCAAAAGAGAACGGGCTGAACTAATTTGAAAAGGGCCGACCAAGAAATGAAAAGGAGCTTGGGCTTTGTTTTTTTTAAAAAAGGGATGACCCCTTATATTTAAACTTCTTTATTCAAATTTCACAAGGGGTTTCTTTTGTTTTTATTTTTGTTGTATTTAAATTTTGTTTTGTAAATCGAACCAAAAAACAGTTCTAGTGTCTGTAAAATACTAGGGGGTTTAGTTAAGGTGTTGACTGTCAGTTTCAGAGTCTGTAAAATCTGGGTTACGGATTACAGGGTTGTAATTCGGGGAAATCTGATCGAGGGGATATCGATCAGTCTACGGTTTTGAGCGTAGGGTTAGAATAGGAGCAGGGTTTGCGAGTGTACACGGTCTTGTATGCGGGATCTGTTCTATCACCTAGTAGAAACCTTAGAAATGCAGCAGTAGGCAGGGTTTTGCCGAAGCTGGGTATATCTGTGTGTGATTTATTTTCTGCATTTCTGTTTTTCTTCTATATACTGTGATCTGTTTATTATTACATATCTCGTTAGATTTTTAATTTAGTTAAAAACTGTGATAAACCCTATTCACCCCCCCTCTAGGGTTAATCTAGATCCTACAATGGTCTTCGTATGCAAGAGAACATGATCACTATGAGTAGGGAAATTAGTGAACTTCGTACGTGGAAGACACCCTCTCCAACTTGCCGTCTCACGGCAGACCAGTCATCCTCTTCGAATGAAGAGCACCCTCGTGAAAGAAGGCGTATGAGCGAGCTGAAAACCTTGATCAGCTGACTTTTGGATCTTTGGGATCCCGTGAAGACGCGGCTCGGATGCTAGGTCCTAACGACCCGAGCCTGAGAGAGCCCATTCTGGTACCCATGCGTGGATCTGATGTCCTACCTAGGGATCCTAAAATTACCAATCCCACAAAAGGACAACTCCTCCTACCCCTTCCTCCCGTGAATGACCGGGAGTGTAGGGAACAAAGCAGGGCAGCTGCTGCTAGAAGCAAGAGAACATCCCCTGGTCAAGAGCCCAGGGCTAATCCAAACATCAGGACCAGAGAGCCTAAACCAACATTAATGAATGTTGATGTATGGGCAATGGTGCGTCAAATCATGGTAGATAGCCGACGCTATACCAATGAGGACTGGGGCATTGAACGAAGTCATACCCCCTAAACAGATGACATACTGGACTTTCAATTTTCCCGGCGATTCAATTTACCACAGATGGGTCGATATGCTGGAAGAACAGATCCAAACAACATTTAATGAAATATGCGTGGTATATAAACGTTGCGGCTACACCTGACACTGTAAAGTGTAAAGGCTTCCCAATATATCTAGAGGATGTAGCATTAATGTGGTTTACTCGACATCCCCCGCGATCGGTGTCAAGTTTTCAAGAACTAAGCGAGCCTTTTATGAAACAGTTCCGACTCCATTCCTGCAGAGCTAAAAGCGTTATCGAACTATCCAGAATCAAACAGGCCCTTGGAGAATCTCTAAAATCATACTTGGACCACTTCAACTTAGCAGTCACTGAAATAAGCGATCCTCATGAACTAACTATTTTGATGGCCTTGATCGAAGGATTTGATCCAGATACTGAATTCGGAGGTTATTTAGCTGGAAAACCACCACTAACTAGGGAAACTTTCTACAAAAAAGTGAATATCCATCTACGGGGAGAAGAGATATACGCTAATTGGAAAAGAAAGTCTGATGGAACCTCGAAAGAAGATATTCAAAGTAACGCCGCTGTGAAGAAGTCCAGTGACGTATCAGAAAAAGTCAAGGTGAACATCGGTAACAAAAATGAAGGAAGTAACAACAAGAATGGGAATGGCAATAGGAGGAATAGGAACCGAGCAAACAACTCCAGTAAAAGACCTCGATTCCAAACTTTTGAGAACTATTTGCCACTGAATGACACATTGGAAAACATCTATCTGGATACTTACAACGTCTTACAATATAAAAGGCCGCCACCCAGAGACTCAACCGAAAAAGAGATCATGACTGGAAAATTTTTCCTTTTTCATGGAACACACGGACGCTCAACTAATGAATGTCGGCATCTGAGAGACGTTGTTGAAAAGCTATTACGGGAAGGAAAGTTAGACGAGTATAAAGTCGCTCCGAAAGATAAGGGGCAGGGGCAGACCCCGAACCAAAATCAACTTGCTCCTAAACCCACAACTCAACTGAAAGGCAAAGGGATTGTCATCAACACCATAGTAGGCAGGCCTCATCTAGCTAGCTATTGTTACAGAGCGATGGACCAATATGTTAACGCATCTAAACACATCAATATGGAGGATTGCGATAACCTCGAAGATATCACTCCAATAAAGCAACAGAAAACAATGTCCAACGATGTTGTGTTCCGTAACAGAGACGATGTTGGAGTTCAATCACCTACTGAAGACCAATTGGTCATCACTACAACTATTGGTCCCGCTCTAGTTCATAAGGTATTGGTGGATAATGGATGTTCAATCAATATTCTTTTTTAAAAAAGCATTCGATCAGATTAAACTCGAACCAGAAGATTTGAAGCCTTGTGAGGGATGGATTCATGGCTTCAATGGGACATCGACGGCTCCAATGGGATATATAGAATTGTCTATGACGTAGGGAAAAGGAGACTGTCGGAGAGTAAGAATTATTTAGTTTGTAGTTTTGGAAGTTGACTCACCCTATAACGCTTTCTTGGGGAGATCGACTCTCGCAGAATTCAGGGCTTGCATTGCACCCTGGTGCCTGTTGTTAAAGTTCCCAACCGAAGCCGGGTTGGGAGTAATGAGAGGTGACCAGGTCTATGAACGGGCCTGCTACGTGGTCGAACTGAAAATGTTGATGAAGGGGTTAAGTATGGATGTTAAAGGTGCTTCCTCCCTCCGTAGGAGGGTTTAGTATAACAATTAAAGGAACCAACCCAGAAGGAGTTGCCCAGAGAACTGTTCGAGGACAAAGATTGAAGAGCCTGGGGACAGAAAGGCGACTCCCAATGAAACGACAGTGGACATTTCCATTGACGGCGTTGATCCCACAAGGGTTTTGAAGATTGGATCCCAACTGGATCCGTTCTGAGCAAAGGAATTGACTGAATTTCTAAAGGCGAATTTAGATGTGTTTGCCTGGACCCACGCTGACTTGTGTGGGATATCTCCGTCTATAATGAGTCACACGTTGAGTATCAATCCGAAACATCCACCCGTTAAACAGAAGAGGCGTATACTAGGCCCGGAGAGGTCAGCAGCCCTAAAAGAAGAAGTGGAAAAGTTGAAAGATAACGGGTTCATTAGGGATTCAGTGTATCCCGACTATATATCGAATCCTGTTTTGGTCAAGAAATCAAATGGAAAATAGAGGACGTGCATTGATTTCTCGGACGTAAACAAAGCTTGTCCAAAAGATAGTTTCCCACTCCCTGGGATTGACCAGCTAATGGACTAAACAGCTGGACACAAGCTCCTTTCCTTCATGGACGCATATTCAGGATATAACCAGATCCCCATGCATGTGTCGGATCAAGACCATACGAGTTTCATAACGAATTTGGGATTGTATTGTTATGTGGTGATGTCGTTCGGACTAAAGAATGCCGGAGCCACATATCAGCATTTGGTAAACCGAATGTTCTATAATTAGATTGGAAAAACCATGGAGGTCTATGTAGATGGCATGCTCGTGAAATCCAAGCAGTCTTCCAGTCATACACAAGATTTAGCGGAGATGTTTGATATCTTACGGAGGTACGGAATGAAGTTGAACCGCTTAAAGTGTTCGTTTGGAGTGGCATCTGGAAAGTTTCTTGGTTTCATCGTGAGTTCTCACGGAATTGAAAATAATCTTAGCCAGATAGTGGTAATAAGAAATATAGAAAAACCACGAAAGATCAGTGACGTTCAAAGCCTAGCAGGAAGGTCGCCGCATTAAGAAGGTTCATCTCCAAGGCCATAGACAAGTGTGTACCTTTCTTCGATTTGATCAAAAGGGGGAAATTTAACTTCGAGTGGACTCCTTATTGTGTAGAAGCTTTCCAAAACCTGTTGGACTTACTGGAGAAACCCCCAATATTGTAAAAACCTGTGAATCATGAAGATCTGTTCGTCTATCTGGCGGTATCATCCTATGCTGTCAGCACAGCATTGGCTCGTGAAGAAGACAAGGTCCAGAGGCCTGTATATTATGTGAGTAAGAAGTTGGTGGCTGCAGAACGTAATTATCCAAAAATAGAAAAGCTTGCCTACAGCCTTTTGATTGCCTCTAGAAAGCTCTGACATTATATCCAAGCTCATCTGATAGTTATATATACCGATCAGCCTCTAAGACAGGTCTTGCAAAGACCCGAAGCATCGGGATGATTACTTAAATGGAATATCGAATTGAGCCAATTTGATCTGAATTTTCAACCAAGGAGGTCAATAAGGGGGCGGGCCTTAGCCGACTTCATAGCCGAATTCACGATTCCTGAAGAAGAAACGGTGAATGACAAAGTTGTTACTTAAGAACACGAGTTAGAACTTAGTCCGTGGAAGTTATTTACGGATGGGGCCAAGAACGATCGAAGATCCGGCGCCGGATTTGTTTTAATCACTCCTAAAGTACAATCCATTTACTATGCCCTGCGATTGAAATTTCCTGCCACCAATAACGATTCCGAGTATGAGGCCCTAATCGCCGGGCTGAAACTCGCCAAGGAATTAGGAGTAAGGACATTGGATATATTCTGTGATTCCAAGATAGTTGTTTGCCAAGTTCGGAAGGAGTTTGTGACCAAGGGACCTCGACTTGTTACTTATCTTGGAAAAATAGAGGAGTTACTAGGCAACTTGGAACGTTAACATATAACACGCATTCCACGAGCAGAGAATCAGAAGGCAGACCGACTGGCTAAGCTAGCGAGTTCTGACAATCCTAAAGAAACCAAAATGGTTCCAATAGAAATATTGGAGTCACCAAGCTTCGACCTAATGGAAATCGAATTAGCCTTAGAAGTTATGCCAGAAAGGGAGTCATGGATGACACCAATTAAGAACTTCCTCAAGAGTGGAATTCTCCCATCGAAGAAGAGCGAGAGACGAGCTGTAACGCGTAAAGCTGTAAGATACGTTTTACAGGATGACATCCTTTATCGCCAAGGATTTTCTATTCCTTTGTTATGGTGTATAGCACACGACGACATCAAGAGTGTGCTAAGAGAAGTACATGAAGGCGAGTGTGGATATCATACCGGGGGTCAAACCCTAGCAAAGAAAGTATTGCGGTACGGATATTTTTGGCCTACCATAAATAAAGATGTCGCTGATTACTCACGATGCTGCGACAAGTATCAAAGACTCACTAAAATCCCCAGAGCATCTCCAACTCAGTTTAAGTCAATGGTAAGCCCGTGACCTTTTGCTATATGGGGAATTGATTTTATTGGAGTTTTACCAATCGCCAAAGGAGGAGCGAAGTACGCGATCATCACCGTGGATTATTTCACAAAGTGGGTGGAAGCCGAACCCTCAACCACGATCACAGCAAGGAAGGTGATAAGCTTTGTGGTCAGAAATATTATTTGTCGATTCGGGATACCGAAAACCATCATAAATGATAATGGAACTCAATTCGACAGTGCCGAGTTTAGAAATTTCTGCCACAAATATAAGATTGGTAAGAGGTACCCCGCCGTAGCTCACCCGCAGTCGAATGGACAGGCTGAAGCAATAAATAAAGTCATTAAGTCTATTCTTAAGAAGCGATTAGAGAGGGCCAAAGCCATGTGGTTGGATGAGTTGCCGCTAGCCTTGTGGGCCTATCGAACAACTTTTAATACGACTACAGGTCATACTCCTTTTTCACTTTCCTTCGGATCAGAAGCAGTGATCCCCGTGGAACTTAAAGTCCCTTCTCATAGGGTGACACACTATGACCCAATGATGAATAAAGAACTCGTCGTAGAGTCCCTTGACGCGATTGAAAAAAAAAAGGGACGAAGCAGACATACGTGCTTCAAGGCATCGACGCCAAGTAGCACGTTATTATGTCAGAAAGGTTCGCTTTAGGACTTTCGAACCAGGAGACTTAGTACTGAAGCGAGTCTTTCCACCCTCAGTCCATCTAGGCCCAAAATGGGAAGGACCATACGCCATCCAATAGAGACTTGAAATGGGAGCCTACAAGTTAACGACCGTGGATGGTGAAGAAATTCCTAGAGCTTAGAATGCTCAGCATTTGCGACGATATTTATGTTAGATATGTATTGCTTTCTTTTGTTTTTATGAACTATGTAAAAAGGCATGACTTGCCTTGAAAAGTCTGTTTATATGAACAAAGGATTATAAAGTGGATGTAGGCTATGACTTAGCTGAACCACTATAAAAACATCGTGTGTCATTTATTTTTCCTGCACTATTCTTATATTCTACGATTGTTATGTCCAGATTACGAAATGCTAAATATTAAATTTAGCTTAAAAGATTGAGAACAATTCACGTGCAGGAGCTAACGAAACAACCATTTGCGTAACAGGATTGAAGGAATGGGAAGATGACACTACTAACTCTAACTCTCATTAAATGAGAGAGAGAGTATAAAGGATGGGAAGACGACATCCTCCGAGGCGTGATGGTGCACCCGAAAAGAAACCGCCTCGATGACACTCTAACCTGATTACGAGACAGGAGAGTATAAAGATGCTCAAAAGAATAAGCATCCCTGATAAAGGGAACTTGGCCCCACCAGAGAGTTGGGGGCAAGTAAGTATCAAAGCTAATCAATCTCGAACAAAGCTTTAGACAGGCCAATTATTAAAGATTGATAGGGGCATCCACATGCGCATCCCCCGCATATACTGTCTATCGTCTAAGTAGCAGTGGTTTGAAATATGACATTTTGTTTATCTGCATTCTTACTTAAATAATGAATTCACAAACATTCGACGTTGCAGAAGATAAACTATTTTATTTACAAGTATGTGGATTTACACAGTAAAACTAAAACAAAAGATGCGACGCCCGCACTCGCTACAACAACAATGGACCAAGAGATAAACAAAACAAAAGACAAAGCCACCTTTTATTTGGACTTCGGAGTAGGCTTCGCCTTCTTGGTTGCCTTAAGCTGTTTCTTTCTCCTCTCTATCAGCTTCACTAATAAT
This sequence comes from Allium sativum, assembly GCA_030737875.1. Classification (NCBI taxonomy): domain Eukaryota; kingdom Viridiplantae; phylum Streptophyta; class Magnoliopsida; order Asparagales; family Amaryllidaceae; genus Allium; species Allium sativum. The sequence goes on along the minus strand of CM060919.1, from coordinate 225,730,131 downwards.
ACACTTTTGCTTCTTCTTCTCCGGAATTGGAGTACTGGAGTCAACGGATGTCTTCCCAGGAATCGGAGCATTGGGATTAATAGGAGATTTTTTAGTAAGTTCCTCCGTGATTGACCGAGTTGAATGTTTGACAACTAACCTTGATCCGAGAGGCACCACCGCAAGAGGCTTAAGACTTTCGGGGTCTGTTTCCTCAACTTTCAACTGCATGCGCTTGTCCTGTTTGGCCTTTATCTAAGCCAAAGTCATGTCATCGACGTTCCCCAAATCTCCGGTCACAACAACATCATTCCTCCTCTTCATGTCCCTCATCACCATCATCTTCTATCAGAGCATCTATCATCTCCCCATGGTGAGAAGTCCCGTGATGGGTGGCACAGAAGCTTTGTCAGTAACTTCCTCTTTCTTGTCCTCGGCTCCTCCTCCAGATTTGGGGACAGTGACTTCATCCCGTTTCTCCTGAGTTTCTCCAGTAGACCCTTCACCTGGAGTTGTCTTCTGTGAGTCATCAATTTTATCAGTTGACTTGGTACCTACAGAACGAGAAGTAACAGTTATTAACTCAGGAGAAAACGCGGGACTTTCAATTGTTTGTCCAATAATGAGATGAAAGGTTGAGATAGCTTTGGCGAATTGAGGTGAAAAAGTAGAAATACCCTCAGCAGATTTCTCAACTTAAGCAGCAGGAACTTCGGGAGTCAATCCGGCAGTAGAAGGTAAGGAAGAAGCTTCGGGGATCTCTGGCTTTTCTGGATCATACCCCTCTACTACAACAGTTTCGGCTATGGCAAAGAAGAACCAATTTCAATGGTATCCTCTCTCTTGGCTTGACGCTTTTCCTCCTCCATAGCGGCGACAATAAGTTTTCGCCCTTCAGCTAAGCGGGTTGTCTCCTCGCCTCTCAAGTACTTCTCCATCAGCTTGTCTTCATCAATCGAGTCAACTCCAAGTTCTGCTTTTTCACATTCGACCAATTGGTCCCATGCATACACAAGGGGAAGAGGATAGTCCTTAAGCCAAGCAAGATTTCGGTGATGAATCACCTAAGCAAAAAATCCAACCATAGTTTCACCACTCTCATCCAGCTCCTTTTGAGCGTCTTTAAGCTGTTCATTAACTTCTTCAACTTGTCGTAAAGCCGTGTTTACATTCCCCTCAGCAAGGGCTAGCCTAGTTACAGCCTCCAGTAATTTAGCCTCAAGCTCTGCATTCTTTTTGGCTAAGTCCGCCTTCTCTTAGGTGAGACGAGTGCTCTCGGACTTAGCATCTTCAACCTGCTTCTTTAAATCTATTCACTACTGACTATGGGATTCAACCTCAGAATGATAGCGCTTTTGTAATTCTTCGAGATGCTTCTTATAATTATCTGCGTCGCGTTGTACAAGAGCAAGCTTAGCTTGGGCATCCTCTAGATCTTTCTCAGAGTTTTCGTTAGCCCTCGCATCATACTTAGTAGCATCGGCCATAGTTTTTACATCTGCCATCAGATCGCTAATGATTTTGGAGAGAGTCTTTGCATACTTCTTCATTTCCTTATATTGTTCATCCACAAAGTCTATAGTAGCCTTAACGTCGTTGGCCCAATCAGGATTTACCGATTTGAGTTTTAGGACAAAGTGCATGTGCCCGAAATGGTGATCGGGAAATTGCTGCCTCAAAACTTCCAGTCTGGCCTGGTTCTCGTCATTGAGAATAACCGGCCTTGTAGTAGTTATGTCAATAGTGCAACGAGATAGTTTCGTGATGGGTCGGTTCTTTCCTGCATCTTTCCCCGATTCTGGTTGCTTCTCTTTTAGATCAGGAACCCTTTTTGAAGTACTGTCTTGAGGAGTCTTGCCCTTAGATGGAGCAGGAGGCTTAGCGTTGTACTTATCCTTCTCATGATGTGAAGGCTGACTCTTGTGTTTGTCTGAATCTTTGCAGTGTGGGGATCGAGAACGGGAAGACCGATAAGGCCTTGGAGGTCGATCCCTCCTGTCATCTCTGCCCTTACTTTCATGCTGGTCATGCCTCTTATCGAGATCCATTGGGGGCATGCTCGAACAAACATCCCTCATATAGTAAAGCTGCCTCACCATTTGTCCTATAAAAAGAAATGAAAGAATATTAGAGTTAACATTAACATAAAACTCAATTGCTGTGACGTGCAGTATTAGAGTGCAGTGTGTTTCCTAAGTGGTGATTCCCCCCAAACAGACCAGAGCCCGGACTGGGGTCGGTATGTGTAGTCTCCCAGGACTTTACGGGAGTAACTTCTTCCTCAGAAGTGAGAGAAAGAGGTTTGGTTGCAAAATCTTCTGTACTATAAAGCATCTCGGGCAAGGGAAGATCTCCTAAACCCTGGTATATAGGGTTATCAACTGTAGTCTTATCTACTAAAGGAATGACTGACAGCAACTCTTCTGGAGAAATTGGCCTCTCAGGGGTAGCCACGTCCTCAAGAGTGATATATTTATCTCTGTCCTTCTCATCTATGTTTGATAGTTCGTCATCCTGAGTCGAAGATGTAGAAACAGGGTCCCTAAAGGGTACCGTTGGACTTTTCAAGCTATCTCCCGTCTCAGGAATAATATCGACTAAGGGGTATGTACACATAGGGACCTTTCCCATGGCCTATACTGCGGGTGATAGATAACAACCCGTGGAGGTGAAGGTACTCATCTTTAAGGACGTCATCGATGGTCAAGAATTTTTAATCACCGGTAAGTAGCTGGTGCAAACAAGCGAAGTATACTTGACCCCTCACCTGCTTCGGATTAGGAACTGCAAGCAAAAGTAAGCGTCATTTAATGTGCTGACACAAGTATTTGAAGTTGAAATCCAAAAATTTGGTGCCTTACTTGACTTGAGCCATCTCCTGGCGCACCTCGGTTGCTATCTAATGTAGAACCATTTGGGTTTTGAGTCACCAGCCTTGCTGCTATATGGGATGGTGATAGTTTTCCTTTTTGGAACTGATTCAAAGTATGAAAAGGATGGAGCCCTTGGGGCCGGTGCTTGAAATAATAAAAGAAATGGACGTCATCAAAGGTAGGCTCTACACCTAGAATCTCTTTGTAGGCTATATACAGAGTGTACAAATAAGCGTAGGAGTTGGGATGTAGTTGCATGAGGGCAATCCATAGCTGTCTCAGAAAATCAACGACAAAAGGCGGAAACGGAGGTATTGCCCCAACTAGACACATCAATCTAGTGATAGCCATATATCCTTCTGATGGATTATGGGGACGATCTGTTTTCGAAGGTAACTGAGTACCTCTTTGAAGAATCCCATGCTTTAGGCGTATCCGTAAAAGTCTGTCGTTGTCAATTGTCGACTCAACGGAATCCTTAGGCGAATCCAAAATAATGACATTTCCAAATTCGTCAGGAGCACGATTATCTCCTACTCCTCCTTCCTCTTCATCACCTAGAGAGACATCACCTCCAGAAGATACTTCACTATTATGAGTATTCCATCTCGTAGTCTGGGCCCTCACTATCCCATCCTGAATCTGAGGTGGAAGATACATCCTCGACAGGTGGATTTTCAGATGATCTGGCAGCATCTCTCCTTTTTTATAATCTAGAGGAGCGTCTTTCTGCTATAATTGCTAAACTATTGAAGAAGCAGTAGTAGGAGTTAGAGTAAAGTTTCCCGTGTCCCCCCGTGCGTGTATGTGAGCTATAGTGCACGAGTGTGTATGCAATGATACAAGATAATTGTATAAAGGAATGCAATGCAAAGATGAGCAAGACAACTATGTATTTGTCAACAATCCAGAAAGTTCAGTTGAAAAGGATATATCCTAACTTTCCATAAGAGTCATATGCCACAGTTAACATCGGTTCGAGTGTTCAAGACTTAGGCGGATCGGTCTAGATACTTCGTCTATGCAAATCGATTCGGATATGTGTGCTGGTTGCGGATCGGATCGGATGTGTAGGTCATGAGTGGATAGGTTTAGATGCGCATGTTATAATCGGATCGGTTCAAACATCCTTAAGCGAGGATAAGATGATACCAAACCGAACCAGACTACACCAGCACCCCAAAGCCTATCCTCCCAATTCAACTTTCCTCTACAATCGTTATCACTTCCTCCGACCCGAACCGACGCCGTGTGCCAAAACTCAAGTATTTCTGGATCATCTACTCTGCTCGAACTGATCCAACTCCCTTTCTTCTTCCTCTACTCTTACTTCGCTTTCCCAGTGTCACCAAACCTATTTGTTCTTGGAAATTCACTCATAGCGAAAGCTCCATGGATCAATCGTGTCAGCGCCAAACTAATTTTCCTCAACCAACTCGAGGTGCTGACAAGGCCGTCGACGACAGCGGTGAGGAGGTAAAAGGCATGGCTTCGACGATTGACACGCAAAATGAAAACACAAAGATGGGTGAAATTAGCAAGCAAATTACGGGAGAATAAATTTACTTGAGATTATTAACCCACCTATGTATTCGATTTGAAGATTACAATGAATTCTGGGAATTGTGAAATTAGGGTTTTTTTCGTGTATAATTTTAGAGAACGGAGGAGTTAAAAAAGTGGAAAATGGAGAAGAAGCGAATTTAAAGGCATACAAAGCGACTCCTTGTATTCCAATTGATGTGACATCCCAGTCCAACCGAAATGGAAAGCAGGCCCATGGCCATTTAGCCTATTTGAATGAAGGTGTTAAAGCGGGGGCTGGGACAGATGGAGCCGATCCGAACCAAAGCATAATCACTAGTGTCAGCTCGGCATACGAAATGAATTCGAAGGAAAATAAAATATTCATGAAGACCCATTATAAAAATTTACCTAGAGGAGTTAATTAGGCATCAAATAAAGTTCTCAAAGTTATTTTAAACAATGGAAGCAATTTGTGCGTTCTATTGTGTATATATAGATAACAAGAGATGTGACTTTACAAACCAACACAACCCTTCAAATGAATGGTTGCAACTACTCTACGACTTCGATTTAAAAGCTGATGAACAGACAAATTAAAAGCACACTCTATCTTCAATAAAAGTGCACTTCGAGGGGGCAAAATATTAGCCTACTTTGTAAACTAGGCTACATAAAGTTAGAAGACCAATTGATGAAGAACACTCTCTCAAGGACCGGGTCGGATCAGAGTTCTTTAATGTGATAGACTGAACAGTGCGAAGCAGAAAAGGAAGTAGCACAGGTAGAATCAGATCGATTCGGATCTGCCCAATCCGCTTCTACACTCCTTCATGCATCCGATCCGAACAGGAAACTGCAGCAGCTACAACCCACGAACCAAAAAGATGCGGAGCGATTATGTGTAATTTCCCCGACGTTCATCCACTAACCTGATGCGCTGTCTTTGTTTCATTTCATCCGAACCCAAGTTTTAAGGGGGAAACGCCACATGCAACCGAACCGGAGCTAGTCCAGAGACATTTTTCACCTATAAATAGACCACCAAGGGTCATTTGAAGGGATCTTTTGGCAAATTCAGAGCTCAAACTCCCTTACAACCGAATTTAATTTCTATATTCAGATCATTACTTCAATTTAAAGTGAGAAACTGTAAATATTGAGTGAATTTATACATTGTATGAGTGAAATTGAGTGAAAACTACTATTGTATTTGTATTTGAATCATCAACCCAAAGACTAGAAAGTGGACGTAGGCTCTTTAATGCCGAACCACTATAAATCGTGTGTTTCTCTTCACGTTTTGATTTCATTCCATTATAATTATTGCTAGTTTGGGTGTTAGAACCACTTTTTGGTGTAACAAAAATCAATTAGTTAATTGGATGTGAAATTAAAACTTAAATTTATTAAGTTAAGGATCGGTATTGAATTATATAAGATAAATCTGAGATTTGAAAACTAAATTTATACAAGTGAATGGAAATCAATCGGATGTTAATCGATTGATAATTATAATATGGTAAACTCAAGTGAATATTACCAAAGTAATTATTGAACTTGGATATAAATTCAATTGAATGGTTTGAGTGAGTTGGTGTGCATGGTTGATTGATTGTACGTTAGATGGAATGAGTATAATTCATTACGGGTTTGATTAAGAGTTAATGATTTGGAAATTAAAGGAATGAATTCTGATTTTGAATGGAATCACATATAAAGTGAAATTAATGGTTTAACCCTGTATTTACAAATAAATGATATTATATGTTTAGTTTGGATATTGGTGTAGTTAACTGGTTGATTAATGAAATGGTATTAAATTATTCATGTAACTATTGCTTACATAACATTCTGAGTTGAGTAAAGTAGCTAAAAGCTATGGGGATAGGTTTTGTAACAACCCAAGGATTTTCGGCCCGGAAATCAACATAAATACCTTTACCGTAATCCCATGTCGACTACCAAACACCGAAAACACTGGATAGTTTAAGAAAGAATTTAGAGGGTGAGATAAGAAAAGAAAGAAATATTAGAATAGAAGAAGAAGAAGAAACACCACAACACAGAATCAGAGTCTCACATCGTAGCGGAACAAAATATAATACAGAAATAAATCTTTATTGAGAGCCTTAAAAATACTTACAATATCAGAGTACATCACGCAACGGGACAGTTATAATAACCTGTTCCCATATACAACGCACAACGGAATACACATCATATATATGTAATACGTCAGAACTTCTCCAGCTCGTCTCTGGACTTCACAGCATACGATAACCTGAACCTGTACACCCGGGCTAACTCGAGCATTTACAAAACACCGGGTCAGTAAGGTGAACCAGAGTGAGATAAACTCGCACAGTATTAAGGGTAAATCATCCATCATGATTTTAAAGTTTAAAATCTTTTCAAAAGAAAAGGAAAATCGTAAGACCAAATCCACACATAAACACGGATGGTTTTCACCTTACGATAACCCAAAACAGTTTTGAAATCAATATCCTTTCTGATATTATAATAATGTCTAAATACAAGTAAATAACAATCTAGTGGAACGCTTGCATCTCACGCTCCACATATATAGTTTACAATCAAAACCGCGGGCGCTTATTGGAGATTGGATTCCGACCATGACAAGGTAAGGGACCACCTGCCGATAGTGTATCTCTAGAGGCGAATATACTGGGTTCAACAAGAACGTCTTGCAACCTGGCCCACACATGACTGACCACTCATTTCACTTGAGTGTATCGAATGTATATCACCGACGGTTGGGATCAGCAACCGTCTCCCGTAAAAGGGACAGCATCGAAATATAGATTAAAGAAGCAAATGGAATTTCTCTAGATAGGTGATTATACACCCTAATGGGAGCGGCCCACATAGCCATGTTGCTTGCCTGATTTCTGTCATTTCCCGGTTGATGAGGCTTGAGGTTTAAATTATCCTTTGGGATATTTGGTCACCATTCACTTTGAATGTCACATCGTCAGATCCACCAGATATCACTAATTGACGTCCACAAAAGTACTATAGCAGTTAAGCTAAGAGAGCGGCCATTCCTCGCCAACCACTATCGCACGTTTGGAGAAATCAATGTAAGCGATCCCTTTGTAAATACTCTGTCAGACATCCATCCATACAAGTCATCCAGGAACAGGATGAACCGAAGGTACTCTCCTACTGCATCTCATATAGGAATCACCCCATGGATCAGTAGCGAGAATTCCTTGCAACCCATAAATTCCGACCACGACAGAATCACAAGTTATCTCTGGTTGCAATCCCAGAGATTTTTTAGCGGTTCTTCCGTTTATGAAAACCTACAGTCTTCAAAGCTCCATCTCGATCATCTTCTAATATCTTCACGTATTTGTTGGTCGGAATGGTTTTCGAATATAAATTCGATCCCAGTCTTTCCGTACCAACAATCGTATTAGGCAGGTTTGATAGTCGGTGATTTAACTATCAAAATAAACAGTGTTTCAATTGTGACATTCCAATGAGTCTACTGATTCAGTATTCAGCATAACTTTGTATTTAAACTTTATTATAAACCCTTCCCATCTTTCTATCCTTTTACTTAATTCAAGTATCCTTTAATTTAAACTCTCGTATTCGCTTACCATTCTCTATATAACTTTGTTATAAAAAAGTCCGGGTTTTAAATATAAAACCCATCCATACTTCTTTCACTATCCCATTAGATTTCCTTTCAACTTTAATTACTTTTTAAATGAATTCAAATAAAAGGTAATTCTCTAAATCATCATTAACGACAATATTTTACTTCAACCATTAACTATTGAAGAAGTGGTTAATCTCTTTATTAACTAAATAAATGGTAAATCCTTTTTTAGAACCTTATTAAAATTAAACAATATTCATTAACTAATTTATTAGATTAATTCAAATCAATTTAATTTAAAATCAATTCCAATTACAATGATTGACCTAGTCAACTCAAGGCGCGATTATCTTGTTAACCCATTCCAATTCGTTCTCATTTAAAATTAACTAATAATATAATAAATAAATTCTTAACAAACCAATTATCCACATTTTAACCATTACGGATTAATTTCTATTCCCATATTCAAAAATATCATATTTTCTTTGGAAAATCAATTTATAAAAAATCAAAGTCTTTAATAAATAAAATATTTATATATTTTCTTTTGTAAACTTTTATTCAAAATAGTATATTTCAAAATATAACTCCAGTTATAAAATAAATTTTTATAACTTCATCTCTATCGACTCACTTGACGGTGAATCAATATTTATAAACCGATTTATTTTATAGGCCATACGCTGCCCAATACTCAACCAATATCGCCCATTGGTTTAAACCACACAGATGTTGAATATTCAGCCAATAATCAACAACCAAATCAATTTCCCAAACAGGACAGTTCATATGTTTATAATATGAAATAAATAATATAATTGAGGAATCTGGTTGGATCCCTCCAACCTGTTCTTCGCTATATTCAAAACGGTTATCTCAACCCAGAACATTTAGTTTTATTTAACTGATAACAATAACTAACAGCTATTTAACATCAACCACACGCAATTCAAACAATTTAACAATTTAAACACGTTTATTTTATAAACGTGACCAATAAGGTAAGTTACCTTTATTGGAACTAATCGTTAAAATAACGATTTGGTATTTCACTAAATTAAATGACGGTTTAATTTCATCAGTTAAATCAGCAAATAAATATATAACTAGCAAACAGTCAACCATTGGCAAGCAGAGCACACAATAGTAAAACCCAATTTATATAAAATATAAATGGGAAACTGAGTGAGTTTTACTCACCTTGCTTTGTCTGTTGCTGAACCATTTGGTTTAATTAATCTAAACTGACGTTCAATTTAATTGAAAACTCCTATAGCTATCCATTCTGTCCGGACCGGTTTCATTTGTCGTGCTTGTCGATACGGATCTGGCGCCGCATGTTTTGTCCAATACCGTTGTTGTATATACGGTTATAAATTAAATAAGGTGTTCATTATAAATTTAAAATTAATCGTATTAAAGCCTAAACTTTCACTATGTTAATTTAAATCTCTGGGTTGGCATATCTATAGATCAGACACATAAATGAATCGGGTTGTATTTTTTTCAGTCCCTTTCTTTCCGATATGGCCCATGAAACTAAACATGCCATGATCATTTAAACTTTACGTCAACATCTCTCTCATGCCAAGTTATATGTGAAAAACTAACCCACCATTTGGCATATTAACATTTAATCAGATAATTTATAAATTATGTCTAGTTCAATACTTAGGGCTATGATGGCCATATTAAGTTACGGCATATTGGATTAAGCAAGGATAAGGCATTTGTTTGAAACTGAAACGTTATCATTTCTCATCCAGCTACCTTAAATATGAACTATAGCTTCACATATACGTATTTACTTGGTCTTTAGCTTACGTTAAATAAAAGAGAGGTTAGGCACTGGTACCCATAAGGCCGTAACCATTTTTCTTAGGCAAGTTCCCATTGATTTAGGTACGTTATAATTGGGTTGGCACAATATATATCAGTTAACGTAAAACCTTACTTAAAGTTAAATGTAAAGATATGACCTGTCACGTTTTATAATATAACTCAATATATATGTTAGGCAAACTATAGGTGATTAGGCATTTTTAACCGTTACTTAAGCACAACATAATTATGGTTTGGCACAGTTAAAAACGGATGGGCATAAGTGAACGTTTATAGGCACTATGTTGTATTATTTAAAACTAGATTAGGCAATTTTTAATGATAATTAGGCACCATATTATATATAAAGAGATACTGTTCATTTTTGTTTTTAATACCTTTTTGTTCTTCTCATTTCATCCCTCCTCCTCATATTTAACCCAACCGCCATTCCCTTTCTACTGTCGAACGCATCTCCTGCTAACAAAGCCTCCAACCTCTAGGACGAAACACATGCACCAAGTGCATTACTTGTCCCTTCCAAGCAGTCTCCGTAGTACTCAGCTCCACCGCCCATGCTTGCGGTCCTCACAACTCCACCGTGTACCGACAGTAAGATCAGCCATCACGTTGTCCCACTGCTCAGATCTGACGTCAACTCCTTCGGTTTTCACACGAGCTTCATTACGCACACTTTTACATATGTATTCATTTCCTACCATTTAAAACGCCTGGACTTCGTGTCCCTGTTTCGAAACCGTGAATTAAAAACCGAGAGAAGAAGATTTGTGTGTAGTTCTTACCCTCTTTGTGCGCATTTATATGAGTAGCACCCTGGCATCCAAGTAATTAACAGTAGACCGTACTCAAGTAGGATGTAAGGTTGGAGAAAATAACATGTATTTTCTTTTCCCGTAGGTCTGCAGTGTTTGAGTTTTCACGGTGAAATGAAGGTCGATTAGACGTTGAGGTTGATAACACAAAGGCTTAGAGTAGCTGGGTTTTGAAATGGTAGGACAGCTGCGTGGTGTTTACTGTTTACAGCATGTGCAATGGTTCAGCGTGGGGTGGAAAAACGCAGTATAACTATGCTTGGTACTCGCATTACTTAACCATGATGTTGCATATATATATATATATATATATATATATTAACCAAAAGCTTACTGCTGCCAATTTTCCTTTTTATATATCGGTAGCTTGTAATTTCTTGGTTTAGCTATTGTTGTCCTTGAATTCTCAATGGTTAAATTTTATTATTAATCGAAACTTCGTTCTAAAGTAACATGGTAAAACACTACAAATGATTTCTGCTTACTGATAAAAAGGCTAATCTTAGTGTAAAAAGTTATTCCGGACCCAATGGGACAAGTTTCATCGAATTCCGATATCGTTTGAAAAAAAATCCTTTATAAAACCAGAAACACGCATTTAATTTTTCCACGATCACTAGATAATTCTAATCAACTTGAATCTTTGAAATCCAACAATAATTTCTTAATACGAACCCAACGACACCAGTTTCGTCGCATTCTGAGACTGTTTCCACAGTAGGCTATTTTTACGCGCACCGCAAATGACATTTTTAACGCCAAATTACCCGGTCTCCAAAAATAGCAAACTATATACCTATCCTGACTCTAATCGACGATACGAACTCAACGGAATTGGTTTCGCGGCCTAATTCGATCATCTGTTCAGGTTATACCCAAATAACCCTTTATTGATTTAATTACACACTATAAAAATTGAAAGGGCGTTTGTGGCTGTCGTGGTCACATACGACGTCGGTTTGCCATGCAACTCAACACCGTACAATAATTTAACGCTACGGTCCCAATGAAACTGATTTCGTCGAAATCTGAAACCGTTTGCAAAATGGCTATTTTAACGCGTATATTTTAATAACGATTTCCATAGCGACTATTTCAAAATTTGATTTGGCCATAACTTACAAATTATTACACGAAATCTGAATTTTTCTCTTTCATAAGAAAATTACCATCAATACGGTTCCAACGTTTCTTGTTTCACAGAAATCCGACTTATATCGAATCCTGTGTTCTCAGTTGAAGTTCAAAACCAAATATTACGAACTGCCACGCGATTTCGAGCTCGTTTTATATTAACGTTCAAATTTCATTTTATTATCGAATTAAATATTAAAATCCATTAATACTCCAAATAAAATATTTAAAATAATAATTTAAATTAAATATTTGACGGCCAAAATACGGGTGGTTACATTCTTCCCCCCTTAAAATAATTTCGTCCTCGAAATTGCTAAGGTAAGAAAGAACGTCACAAACCCATTATCTTAATAAAAATATTTAATCAAAACCCCTTTTTATTTCCAAAACAAATCTAATAGGTTTTAAAACCAATTTAACTCAAACAAAAGAATTTTCCAAAAAATTTCAAAAATTTCTAATACCCTGGATTTTGGAGAAATTTTGGCAGAGTCTCCCCCGTACGGAGGACATCTGCAATATCGCAGGTACAAGAAATAAATATACCTCGACCAACTCGGTCGGAAAAATCAAAATCCAAACTCAAAACCCAAAAACAAAATTTTATATTTTGCGTAGGCATACGTTTTTGCGAGCGTTATTATGCGATAAGCCATATTTTATATTCGAGCTTGCTTACTTATTATGCAGCTCTATTCAAATTGGATTCAATTAACTCCAGAATTTCTCTTGGATGGTTTTTAAGGCTGAATTGGCACTTCTGCACCTTTTCTTATCTCAAATCACATATGAGTAATAACTGCAATACTATTTCACTAATCAACAATTATAACTGCACCAATACCACAATCAAACATGAGCATTGATTCACTTTTAAATCTATGGTGAAATCATTTATTTCAATTCTTATTCGGTTTCATTCCAATTTTTAACACTGGAATTTATTTTTATATTCATTCAACTCTTATTTACCATTTGTTAATCATACATACAATCAATAAATAAATCAACAACCAACTTAACCAATCAATCACCTTTTATTAACTATTAATATTCAATATTAATATTTACTCTGGTTCACATGTTTGAACAACAATTGGTTAATATCCAATCGATTTCTATTTATTTATTATCCCATAAATTCCCAAATTCCAAATTTGTTTTATTATATTTCATTATCATACTTAATTCAATTCCACTTAGCCAAGCTAAGTTCCAATTCAAATTCTTAATCAATTTGAATTTATCCAAATCGATAAACATATCAAATAGACCAATATCTCAATAAATTGAGAAAATTATTTCTTTTCTATAAAAATATAATTTGGGTAAAATTATTTCATTTACCCCTTGACAAAACAATATTGTATTCATTTACCAGTCCAATGCTTCTTAACACTCGAACCGATCAGTAAACACAATATAAAACATTTGTATATAAAATTTACAATTACGCTCTCATATATATATACTCAATCTCGATCTAGGGTATTACTAACCTAATCTCTATTGAGTTACACCACAGAGCCAAGGTTGTAACTAAACCAATAGCTCTGATACCACTGTAACAACCCAAGGATTTTCGGCCCGGAAATCAACATAAATACCTTTACCGTAATCCCATGTCGATTACCGAACACCGAAAACACTGGATAGTTTAAGAAAGAATTTAGAGGGTGAGATAAGAAAAGAAAAAATATTAGAATAGAAGAAGAAGAAGAAACACCACAACACAGAATCAGAGTCTCACATCGTAGCGGAACAAAATATAATACATAAATAAATCTTTATTGAGAGCCTTAAAAATACTTACAATATCAGAGTACATCACGCAACGGGACAGTTATAATAACCTATTCCCATATACAACACACAGCGGAATACACATCATATATATATAATACGTCTGAACTTCTCCAGCTCGTCTCTGGACTTCATAGTATACGATAACCTGAACCTGTACACCCGAGCTAACCCGAGCATTTACAAAACACCGGGTCAGTCTGGCGAACAAGAGTGAGATAAACTCGCACAATATTAAGGGTAAATCATCCATCATGATTTTAAAGTTTAAAATCTTTTCAAAAGAAAAGGATAATCGTAAGACCAAATCCACACATAAACATGGATGGTTTTTACCTTACGATAACCCAAAACAGTTTTGAAATCAATATCCTTTCTGATATTATAATAATGTCTAAATACAAGTAAATAACAATCTAGTGGAACGCTTGCATCTCACGCTCCACATACATAGTATACAATCAAAACCGCGGGCACTTATTGGAGATTGGATTCCGACCATGACAAGGTATGGGACCATCTACCGATAGTGTATCTCTAGAGGCGAATACACTGGGTTCAACGAGAACGTCTTGCAACCCGGCCCACACATGACTGACCACTCATTTCGCTTGAGTGTATCGAATGTATATCACCGACGGTTGGGATCAGCAACCGTCTCCCATAAAAGGGACAACATCGAAATATAGATTAAAGAAGCAAATGGAATTTCTCTAGATAGGTGATTATACACCCTAATGGGAGCGACCCACATAGCCATGTTGCCTGCCCGATTTCTGTCATTTCCCAGTTGATGAGGCTTGATGTTTAAATTATCCTTTGGGATATTTGGTCACCATTCACTTTGAATGTCACATCATCAGATCCGCCAGATATCACTAATTGACGTCCACAAAAGTACTATAGCAGTTAAGCTAAGAGAATGGCCATTCCCCGCTAACCACTGTCGCATGTTTGGAGAAATCAACGTACGCGATCCCTTTGGAAATACTCTGTCAGACATCCGTCCATACAAGTCATCCAGGAATAGGATGAACCGAAGGTACTCTCCTACTGCATCTCATATAGGAATCACCCCATGGATCAGTAGCTCGAAGTCCTTGCAACCTGTAGATTCCAACCACGACAGAATCACAAGTTATCTCTGGTTGCAATCCCAGAGATTTTTTAGCGGTTCTTCCGTTTATGAAAATCTATGGTCTTCAAAGCTCCATCTCGATCAACTTCTAATATCTTCACGTATTTGTTGGTCGGAATGGTTTTCGAATTTAAATTCGATCCCGGTCTTTCCGTACCAACAATCGTATTGGGCAGGTTTGATAGTCGGTGATTTAACTATCAAAATAAACAGTATTTCAATCATGACATTTTAATGAGTTTACTGATTCAGTATTCAACATAACTTGGTCTTTAAACTTTATTATAAACCCTTCCTATCTTTCTATCCTTTTACTTAATTCAAGCATCCTTTAATTTAAACTCTCGTATTCGCTTACCATTCTCTATATAACTTTGTTATAAAAAAATCTGGGTTTTAAATATAAAACCCATCCATACTTCTTTCACTATCCCATTAGATTTCCTTTCAATTTTAATTACTTTTTAAATGAATTCAAATAAAAGGTAATTCTCTAAATCATCATTAACGATAATATTTTACTTCAACCATTAACTACTGTAGAAGTGGTTAATCTCTTTAATAACTAAATAAATGGTAAATCCTTTTTTAGAACCTTATTAAAATTAAACAATATTCATTAACTAATTTATTAGATTAATTCAAATCAATTTAATTTAAAATCAATTCCAATTACAATGATTGACCTAGTCAACTCAAGGCGCGGTTATCTTGTTAACCCATTCCAATTCGTTCTCATTTTAAATTAACTAATAATATAATAAATAAATTCTTAACAAACCAATTATCCACATTTTAACCATTACGGATTAATTTCTATTCCTATATTCAAAAATCTCATATTTTCTTTGGAAAATCAATTTATAAAAAATCAAAGTCTTTAATAAACAAAATATTTATTTATTTTCTTTTGTAAACTTTTATTCAAAATAGTATATTTCAAAATCTAACTCCAGTTATAAAATAAATTTTTATAACTTCATCTCTATCGACTCACTTGACGGTGAATCAATATTTATAAACCAATTTATTTTATAGGCCATACGCTGCCCAATACTTAACCAATATCGCTCATTGGTTTAAACCACACAAATGTTGAATATTCAGCCAATAATCAACAACCAAATCAATTTCCCAAACAGGAGAGTTCATATGTTTATAATATGAAATAAATAATATAACTGAGGAATCCGGTTGGATCCCTCCAACCTGTTCTTCCCTGTATTCAAAACGGTTATCTCAACCCAGAACATTCAGTTTTATTTAACTGATAACAATAACTAACAGCTATTTAACATCAACCACACGCAATTCAAACAATTTAACAATTTAAACACGTTTATTTTATAAACGTGACCAATAAGGTAAGTTACCTTTATTGGAACTAATCGTTAAAATAACGATTTGGTATTTCACTGAAATTAAACGACAGTTTAATTTCATCAGTTAAATCAGCAAATAAATATATAACTAGCAAACAGTCAACCATTGGCAAGCAGAGCACACAAAAGTAAAACCCAATTTATATAAAATATAAATGGGAAACTGAGTGAGTTTAACTCACCTTGCTTTGTCTGTCGCTGAACCGTTTGGTTTAATTAAACTAAACTGACGTTCAATTTAATTGACAACTCCTATAGCTGTCCATTCTGTCCGGACCGGTTTCATCTGCCGTGCTTGTCGATACGGATCTGGCGCCGCATGTTTTGTCCAATACCGTTGTTGTACATACGGTTATAAATTAAATACGGTGTTCACTATAAATTTAAAATTAACCGTATTAAAGCCTAAACTTTCACTATGTTAATTTAAATCTCTGGTTTGGCATATCTATAGATTAGACACATAAATGAATCGGGTTGTATTTCTTTTTTTTCAGTCCCTTTCTTTCCAATATGGCCCATGAAACTAATCATGCCATGATCATTTAAACTTTACGTCAACATCTCTCTCATGCCAAGTTATATGTGAAAAACTAAC
Source organism: Allium sativum (assembly GCA_030737875.1). Taxonomy (NCBI): domain Eukaryota; kingdom Viridiplantae; phylum Streptophyta; class Magnoliopsida; order Asparagales; family Amaryllidaceae; genus Allium; species Allium sativum. The sequence continues at coordinate 225,713,406 of CM060919.1, read as the reverse complement.
CCGCCATTTGGCATATTAACATTTAATCAGATAATTTATAAATTATGCCTAGTTCAATACTTAGGGCTATGATGGCCATATTAAGTTACGGCATATTGGATTAAGCAAGGATAAGGCATTTGTTTGAAACTGACATGTTATCATTTCTCATCCAGCTACCTTAAATATGAACTATAGCTTCACATATACGTATTTACTTGGTCTTTAGCTCACGTTAAATAAAAGAGAGGTTAGGCACTGGTATCCGTAAGGCCGTAACCGTTTTTCTTAGGCAAGTTCCCATCGGTTTAGGCACATTATAATTGGGTTGGCACAATATATATCAATTAACGTAAAACCTTACTTAAAGTTAAATGTAAAAATATGACCTGTCACGTTTTATAATATAACTCAATATATATGTTAGGCTAACTACAGGTGATTAGGCATTTTTAACCGTTACTTAGGTACAACATAATAATGGTTTGGCACAGTTAAAAACGGATGTGCATATGTGAACGTTTATAGGCACTACGTTGTATTATTTAAAACTAGATTAGGCATTGTTTAATGATAATTAGGCACCATATTATATATAAAGAGATACTGTTAATACCTTTCTGTTCTTCTCGTTTCATCCCTCCTCCTCATATTTAACCCAACCGCCATTCCCTTTCTACTGTCGAACGCATCTCCTGCTAACAAAGCCTCCAACCTCCAGGAAGAAACGCATGCACCACTTGCATTGCTTGTCCCTTCCAAGCAATCTCCGTAGTACTCAGCTCCACCGCCCATGCTTGCGGTCCTCACAACTCCACCGTGTACCGACAGTAAGATCAGCCATCACGTTGTCCTGCTGCTCAGATCTGATGTCAACTCCTTCGGTTTTCACACGAGCATCAACTTGCACACTTTTATATATCTTTCATTTCCTACCATTTAAAACGCCTGGACTTCGTGTCCCTGTTTCGAAACCGTGAATTAAAAACCAAGAGAAGAAGATTTGTGTGTAGTTCTTACCCCCTTCGTGCACATTTATATGAGTAGCACCTTGGCATCCAAGTAATTAACAGTAGACCGTACTCAAGTAGGATGTAAGGTTGGAGAAAATAGCATGTATTTTCTTTTCCCGTAGGTCTGCAGTGTTTGAGTTTTCACAGTGAAATGAAGGTCGATTAGACATTGAGGTTGATAACACGAAGGCTTAGAGTAGCTGGGTTTTGAAATCGTAGGACAGCTGCGTGGTGTTTACTGTTTACAGCATGTGCAATGTTTCAGCATAGGGTGGAAAAACGCTGTATAACTGTGCTTGGTACTCGCATTACTTAACCATGAGGTTGCATATATATATATATATATATATATATATATATATATTAATCAAAAGCTTACTGCTGTCGATTTTCTTTTTTATATATCGATAGCTTGTAATTTCTTGGTTTAGCTATTGGTGTCCTTGAATTCTCGATGGTTAAATTTTATTATTAATCGAAACTTCGTTCTAAAGTAACGTGGTAAAACACTACAAATGATTTCTGTTTACTGATAAAAAGGCTAATCTTAGTGTAAAAAGTTAATCCGGACCCAATGGGACAAGTTTCGTCGAATTCCGGTATCGTTTGAAAAAAAAATCCTTTATAAATCCAAAAATGAACACGCGTTTAATTTTTCTGCGATCACTGTATAAATCTAATCAACTTGAAACTTTGAAATCCTACAATAATTTGTTAATACGAACCCAATGGCACCAGTTTATTCGCATTCTGAGACTGTTTCCACGGTAGGCTGTTTTTACGGGCACCGCAAATGCCATTTTTAACGCCAAATTACCCGGCCTCCAAAAATAGCAAACTATATACCTATCCTGACTCTAATTGATGATACGAACTCAACTGAATTGGTTTCGCGGCCTAATTCGATCGCCTGTTCAGGTTAGACCAAATAACCCTTTATTAATTTAATTACGCACTATAGAAATTGAACGGGCGTTTGTGGCTGCCGTGGTCACATACGATGTCGGTTTGCCACGCAACTCAACACCGTACAATAATTTAACGCTACAGTCCCAATGAAACTGATTTCTTCTAAATCTGAAACCGTTTGCAAAATGACTATTTTAACGTGTATATTTTAATGACGATTTTCATAGCGACTATTTCAAAATTTGATTTGGCCATAACTTACAAATTATAACACGAAATCTGAATTTTTCTCTTTCATATGAAAATTACCATCAATACGGTTCCAACGTTTCTTGTTTCACAGAAATCCGACTTATATCGAATCATGTATTCTTAGTTGAAGTTCAAAACCAAATATTACGAACTACCGCGCGATTTCGAGCTCGTTTTATATTAACGTTCAAATTTCGTTTTATTATCGAATTAAATATTAAAATCCATTAATACTCCAAATAAAATATTTAAAATAATAATTTAAATTAAATATTTAATGGCCAAAATACAGGTCGTTACAGGTTTTGATCGCAAAAAATTGAGTAATATACTCAATAGCTCCCGTATAAGGTACGCCTACGCGAAAATATAAAATTTTGGTGTTTGATTTTTGTTTTCCGACCATGTGGTCGATGTATATATATTATTTGTTTGTGCGATATCGCAGATGTCACTCCGTACAAGGGAGACTCTGCCGAATTTTTCCGGGAATTTAATGTGTTAGAAAATTTTCGATATTTTTGAAAATTTATATTGATTCAAATGAATTAGTTTTTGATTTATAATAAATTGAATTTTAAAATTTATGGGTTTTACAACATTTTTCTTACCATAGTAATTTCGGCGACGAAATTCTATTAAGGGGGGAAGATTGTAATGTCCCGTATTTTTTGTCATTAAATATTTAATATATTTTATTATTTTAAATATTATATTTGGAATATTAATCAATTTTAATATTGAATTCATTAATAAAACGATGATTGAATATATACATATATATATAAACTTTATTTAATTATAAATGAGCTCGAAATGGCGTTGCAGTTCGTAATATGGAGTTTTGAACTCTAACTGGATATATCGGATCCGATATAAGTCGGTTTTCTATGAAACAAGAAAGTTGTAATCTTGTTGGTTATAATTTTCATATGAAAGAGAAAAATTTGGATTTTGTGTTATATATTGTTAAATATGTCCAATTCAATTTTTAAAATAGTCGCTATGAAAATCGTTATTAAAATATAACGTTTATTTAATATATTTAAATGGGAAATTTAAATCGTTTAACTCAAAATTGACAAGATTGAGTTGTGTAAATTATATTTGGAATTGTAAATATATTCTGGTTGGATATATATAATAAAAACAATTTATTATGATTTATTTGGTAATTTATATAATATTTTATTAATATTATTTGAGCGTTAAAAATAGCCATTTTTGCAAACAGTCTCAGTTTTTGATGAAATTAGTTTCATTAGGACCGTATCGTTTAATTATTGTAAGAAAATCAAATTTCACGGCAAACCGATGTCGTATGTGACTTCGATGGCCAAAAACGTCTCTGTTTTTATTTAATTGTTTAGAGTATTTAGACAGGGGTAACTTTTAACGAATAAATGACTAGTTAAAAAAACTCCAAATTTAATGAAACAAGATTCATTGGATTCGTTAGGAAGAGGTCTAGTAAAATGTCAAGTTCTTATATTTTTTGGATTTTTCTGTAAATATAGGAATCTTAAACGCTTGATTTTTTGTCGATATTTATAAAGGACTTTTCACAAACGACTTCGGAATTCGACGAAACCTGTCCCATTGGGTTCGGAATATTTTTTTATGCTCGGATTAGGTGTTACATCTCGAAGTTGAAATCATATGGGGTGTTAATTTCACGAAAACTGAGCGTAAGTTTCCATACAATAAAATAATAATATTTCCTATCCCATTTCATTTTGCCTACAAATGTAAACACGTACACTTTGTCTAAGAATTGAAATGAGAGAACATGCACATGTCAACTGGAACCAAACAACACGCACCTACCCTAAACTGTATACCACAGACCTAAGATGGCCAACTGCCTTTAAAGTACACACAATGAAATGAAAACTCAACAGTTCTGTATTTTCATATCGAACGTCCGTATGAAGTGATACTTTCATAATGAAGTTTCTAAGATTAAAATAGTATTAAAAACTATCCAGCCCTATATATAACAGCTACAAATGAAACCTAGTTTCGGTCAATTTTCATTTGGTGGTCAACACTAAACCTACCGCCTCTATCATAGATCAACGCACAACATCTTTCCGACTTCCCTCAGTCCGATCTTTCGATCCACAAACTAAAATCCAAATTTCCCAAATACAAAGATGTTCGTCGATCCGAGTACTGTCGTCTGATCAGTTATGATCTGTTCTGGTGATGTACTTTGGCCAGATTGGGGCTTAGAAGCCACGTCGTTTAAAGGGGAATAACTAGCGAACGATGGCGATTGGACGGACGAGGTTCGGTGTGAAGGTGGAGTAGGGTGGTGCGACTCTGGCGGCGATGATAGATCGTCCTTCGATCATCTATAGGGGTTGCGGCGATGTCTTGTTTTTGGCAGCATGGTGTTTCACGTAGGCAATGAAGGAGCAGTAAACTTTAAAGTTTTGGGCACATATATTTTGAACAGTGGAGAGGAGAGCCGTGCGTGGGTTGGGGTGATCAAATGGAAGCAGTAGTTTTGAAAACATGGAAGCAGAAGTATATAAGTCGGATCATTTTATTCCTGAAGCAGCAAGAAGTTTGGAGACCTGGGAATGAAAATAACCAGGCCTGTTTTTTCCTAGTACATAGTAATTAAAGTTCCTAAGCTATAATTAGTTTAATTAGTCTTCTTATTATAAAATCATTTAAACGCGGGTAGTATTAACGTATGGCAGGGTTAGTGTACTGGAAACGCAAAGAAAAAGGATGTTGAAGAATTAATGGGGATCGAGTGCAAATCATTTTGCCTGAACAAAGTAAACCGCTGGCCCAAATTTATTGAACACAGTAATTAATATTTTTCCAGTTTATTATATTAATTAAGGGCTTGTTAGTAATTAAATTGTATTTTAAACGCAGGTTAAAGAGGTGGCGATCGTTTAGAACTAACGAACGAATTAGGAGCAATGTGACAAAGGGAACAAAGGATTGAAGAAATTAGCCTTGTTTACTATTATTAGAAAGTAATTTAGTGATTAAATAAAAAAATTAATTAGTTAATTAAAAATCATATACTAAAATATTTATAACATCTTATTATGTAATCAGAACTGGACGTAACCAGCTATGCTGAGACCGTATTGTCAAGCATCACATTTTGGAACTGATTTTGACAGAACTGGAGGTTGTTGGAATTACTAATTAAATTAAACATCTTCTTAATTTGACTAGATCTACACCTCTTAAATAACAAATGGAATTAAGGTGAGTTTACTCACTCAGTTATTCTCACTTATATTTTATATAAGTTGGGTTTCTTCTTATCTTGTGTGCTATAATTGCTGATTGTTTATTGTGAGTTGACTGTTACATATATGTTGATTGAATTGATTGAATTGCATGTTAGTTAATTTAAATAAAACCAAATCGTTATTTTAACGATTGGTCCCAAATAAGATAACTTACCTTGTTGGTCGCGGTTATGAAATAACCGTATTTAATTTAATGAATTAACTAAATTGTTTGTGAGCGGTAAGTAAATTGATTGATATTAATTGCTGTTATTTTACTGTTATAGAAATAACCAGTAAAATTGAAGTAAATGGTGTTATTTGAAGTAACCAATTTGGATGCAGAGAAGAACAGGTTGGAGGAATCCAACCGGATTCGTCATAAATATATTAGATGTTATTTATTTTCATGTTATTATTATATGAACTGTTTAAACCCATCTGTTTGGATGATTGATTTGATTGTTGATCATTGATCTGAAATTCAACAAATAGTTTTGTTATAACCAATGGGCAGTATTGGTTGAGTAATTAGCAGCAGTTGGTCTATAAATAAATCATTTGAAATATTAATTTACCGTCAGGTAAATCGATATGAAAATGAAGTTATAAAATTTATTTTATAACTAAATACAGATTTTTAAGTATATTATTTTAAAATGAAGTTTGTAAAAAGTGAAATCAGCCGTGTGCGGAGCACGTGCCTCATCTAAATTATTGATCGATTTACAAATGAGATTAATTGTTTTTTAGAAATAATTAAAATGGAATTATATTATTATTTATTGAATATTAATCAAAGTAAATGATATTTATCTAAATTAATTTAATAATTTAAATGAGGTTATTTAAATTAATTCATTAATTAATTTAAATGAAGAGACAAGTTAAAATTGATCAACGAGTTAATCATGTTTATAGTTGACCAAGTCATATGTTTTAATAGAAATTGATTATTTAATTAAACTAGTTTGTGCCAATTAGAAATGAAATAATTTAGAATATAGTTGTTTAACTTAAATAAGATTTTAAAATAAAATGAGATAAAAAGGGGTTTAACCTGAGATTTTATAACAAAGTTTATAAAGGAAATGAGAAGTCAAAGCGTGATTTGAATTAGCGATACTTAATAATGGAATTAAGTAAAAGGGTTAGAATCGAAATTAGATTTCCAAAAGGGAATGATAATGGAAAAGATTTGTAAGTAAATTTGGTAAAGGATTTTAAACTGGGATTTAGTGATAATAAATTCTAGTTATAAAATGAACGCTTTGGAAAAAATTAGGGTTAAGAAGTGATTTTATTAAATGATTACTTTATCAACGCATTAAGTAATAATAAGTAATATTTAAACAGAGATATTTCAAAAGTAAGAAGGTTTTATAAATCATATTTTAAATAAAGTTGTTTAATGAGATTTGTTGCTATTTGAATAAATATAGATTTTTGAGTTACAACTCATATCTATATTAAGATAAGAATGTTGTTGATCAAGGTCTGAGAGGTAATTCCAATACCCCAACTTGAATGACTATAGGATTACCTGAGAATGATATTAGTTTGTAATGGAAAAGAGGTTAAGAACATTTCCAGATGAGAAATAATAACACAACGTAAATTGCCAATTTGAGAATATAATGCGATTTCCAAAGTAACGGAAATAACAAGATTTGATACTATAAAATAAAATTTCCAAAGTAACGGAAATGGAAAGATTTGAGGATATATATATATATGTTATGGTATTTTCCGAAGTAAAAGAAACAAAAGGAAATTGAGAAATTATAATGAAGTTTTCAAGTAAAAAGGAGATGAAAAGTGAAGTGTTGAAATAAGTTTATTCTAAAAGAATAAGGATGGGTTGATGTGTCCAAATAATGAAACAAAAGAGATTCGTAACGCTATTTTATGAATGAAAAGTTGAATTAATTTTCCTAATTATAGATAATGAGAAATGATATAAAAATAGTTTTGAAATTATCTTGTGTTAAATAAGAAACAAAAGTTATATTCGTAATATCGAAATGTTTAAAGAGTTTGAAATTAACATTCGTTAATGGTTTTAATTAAAAAGGCCAAGTAATGCCAAATACTGAACCAATAACTCAATTTATTTTTCATGATTGCTTGTTTAATAGTTAAATAACCGACTATCAAATTTGGCCATACGATTATTGGTTCGGAAAGACCGGGACGAATTTATATTCGAAAACCATTCCGACCAACAAATACGTAACTTTGAAGATAGAAGATGGAGCAATTGAAGACCATGGATCTTCATAAGCAGAAGGATTACTTGTCGAATATTCTCTGTGTTCCAATGCAGAGGTATTCTGACGTGATTCTGTCGTGGTTGAGATTTTACGGATTTGCAAGGACTACTCGCTACTGATCCAAAGGGTAATTCAAGGATGCAGTAGGAGGGTACCTTCGATTTGTCCAGTCCCGGGACAACTTGTACGGACGGATGTCTGACTGAGTATTTCCAAAGGAGTTACGTACGTTGATTTCCTCAAACGTATTTTGTGGCGACGGAGAAGACACCTTCTCTTAATTTAACAACCCGAGTATTTTTGCGGAAATCAATTAGTGATTTCTGGCGGATCTGACGATGTGGCATTCAAAGTGAATGGTGGGCAAATGTTCTAAAACATGAATTACATAAAAATATAATAATGATAAATTTATTAATTAATTTTAACCTCAAGCCTCATCAACCGGGAAATGGTATAAAATCGGGTAGGTCACATGGCTATGTGGGTCACACCCATCAAAAGGGTATATTCTTTACCTAATCTGGTGAAATTAAATGCCTTCGGTTGTCCCTTTATTTTATTGTATGCTATCGGTTCGGTTGGCTGGCCCCCAACCATGGTAATGATATATTCAGTACTCTCAAGTGAAGTGAGGGACCGGTCATGTTTAGCCAGGGTTGCATGATGTTCTTGCTGAATCCCCAATGTATTCGTCTCCAGAGGTACATTGTCGGAAGGTGGTCCCATACCTTGCCATAGTTGGAAATCCATTCTCCAATAAGCGCCCGCGGTTTTGATTGTATACTATGTATGTAGGGCGTGAGATGCAAGCGTTCTATTAGATTGCTATTTACTTGATATTAGACATTATTATAATATCAGATGATATAAGATTTAAAAAAACGATTTGGGTTATAGTAAGGTAAAAATCGTCCGTATTTATGTGTGGATTTGATCTTACTATTATCCTTTCTTTCGAAAAGGTCTTAAATTTAAAGTCAAGTTGGATGTTACCCATAAACTTAGTGTGTTTTCTCACTCTGGTTCACCAGACTGATCCGTGCGTTTGTAATGCGCGGGCTAAACCGGGTTGTACAGGTTTAGTTTGTCAGATGAAGTGAAGAGACGAGCCGGAGAAGTCTAAACGTATGATATATATTTATTCCGTTGTGTGTTGTATATGAGGATAGGTCATTATAACTGTCCAGATGTGTGATGTACTCTGATGACTATAAGTTTTGTTTTCAGGCCCTCTATAAAGATTTATTTCTATATTATATTTTGTTCCGCTGCGATGTGAGACTCTGAATCTTTGTTTGTGTTTCTTCTTCTTCTATTCTAATATTTCTTTCTTTCTTATCTCACCCTTTAAATTCTTTCTATTTGCATCTGATTTTCCAGTGCATTTTGGGTTGAACTTGGGCTGATTTGATCAGCTCAAATGTACCGAAAGTTCGGGTCATCACAAGGTTGGAGGGATCCGACTGGGTTCCTCAAATATATTATATGTTATTTATTTTTCCATATTGTAACGACCCGGATTTTGAGCGACTTTGGTTATTGCCATAAACTCAATGATGACTAACCAAACATCGAAAAATACCGGTCAATAATGAAAGAAATTAGAGGGTGAGAATAGATAAGACAGAAACTTAGAATAGAAGAAGAAGAAGAACACAACATCAGAGTAACACGAACCTCACAGCGGAACGAATAACATATATTTTATAATATAACTTTGAAATACAAATCTGTACTTGAATATACATATCATTATCAAAGTACAGCACTTACAACACAGCGGAAATAACTATAGCTATATAATCCTGAAGCCTCCTGCTCCAAGCTCTTCCAGTATATCTGTAATCCCGACTACTTGACTGCCCGTACAAATTTAGGCACCCAAGAGTTTAGGGAAAACAACAAAATAAACTCCGGGCCAGTCATGGGACTGGTATGAGTAAAACAGTTTAAAACAGTTCAAGCAGGTAAATGATATCTCATAAGACCACGCCGTATAACGGAACGGGTTTTTTCCCTTATGAGAATCCAAAATATCTTTATATCAAAAACCTTTTGATATTATAATAATGTCTATCAACCACAATATAATAATCATCTAGCAGAAACGCTTTCATCTCACGTTCTACATATATAGTATACAATCAAAACCGCAAGCACGTATTGGGTAATGGATTTCCAACTATGACAAGGTATGGAACCACCTTTCGCTAGTGTACCTCTAGAGAGGAATACACTAGGTTCAACAAGAACATCTTGCAACCCGGCCACACATGATCGACCACTCATTTCGCTTGAGTGTATCGAATGTATATCACCAACGGTTGGGATCAGCAACCGTTTTCCCGAATGGGACAGCATCAACAATAGATTTTTAGAAATAAATGAAACTCTAGATCAGGTGATTATACACCCTACTTCGGTGCGACCGACTTAGCCATGCTGCCTGCCCGATTTCTGTCATTTACCGGGTGTGAGGCTAGAAGCTACGCTTTATCATCACACCAGATTCACTTTGAATGCCACATAATCAAATCCATCAAATCACCGATTGACGTCCTCAACAATACATTATGTGTTAGCTAAAAGAAGTTTCCTTCTCCGCTTCCACTCTTGGTACGGTTGGAGAAATCAATATACATGATCGTCTGGAAATACTCTGTCAGACATCCGTCCATACAAGTCATCCAGGAACAGGATGAACCGAAGGTACTATTCAGTATATCCATCTTAGGCACTGTTATCTAAGACTTATACAACAGCCCTTGCATTTTACTCCGTCTTCAATTATCTTTGGCATATATGATTCGCAACGCTTATGCCAATACAGAGTGGTTCTTTGGATAATAATCCAACCGGTCTCTCCATATTAACAACGTTAAATTGGTCAAAACTTCGATAGTCTGTGAGTTAACTATCAAAGAAAAACAAGTGTTCAAACAACGATATTATTTCTATATGGAAATTATATCAATCAATCATCCATCATATATATATATATATATTCATATTTTCGTTGTTTCAATATTTGATCACGTTTCTGATTCTATTTGGAAAACATTTCCAAATCTTCTATACTTGGATTTAAACAGATGTTTAAATCAACATCGCGACGACAACTCAAACCACTTTACTTATTTACTAAATTCACTTAACCACTTTCACTCTCGAACCTTACCCATTTCTAAATTAAAAACGAAGCCAATCAAGTTGGGGTATAATTACCTCTCAGACCTTAACTGAACAACATTTCAAATCTCGAAATAGGGTAAGTTCATCTTTTAACTCTTTAACACTTCCTTACGAAATTCTCTTTTGAATAATCTCTATTCGATAACTCCTCCCTTCGAATAAACTATATTCGATTAACTCCTTTAATTCTATTCGAATAAACTATATTCGATTTAACTCCTTTCGATTAACTGAATTCGATAACTCCTTTTTATTTAACTCTATTCGAATAAACTAATATTCGATTACTCCTTTTATTTCACTCTATTCGAATAAACTAATATTCGATTAACTTAGTTTGTCAAACTCTATCTCAATTAACTCCAATCGAATAACTAATTTGATAACTCTAATTGAATAACTGATATTCAATTAACTCTACTTGTCTATTTACCCTTATTCACTAACTTTATATGCTTTATAAAGATTTCCTTCTACAGCGTTTATTCAGTTATAATGATTACCTTCTACAGCGTTTATTCCTTATAATGATTACCTTCTACAGCGTTTATTCCTTATCTATTTGTTTACTTAACAAATAACTACTCCCTTTTTCCATTCTATTTATTTAAAAAATAAATATTTCTTTTATCTCTTCTATTTATTTCCTAAATAAATAAACCATTTTTCTTTTATTTATTTCCTAAATAAATAAATTCTTTTAACTCTTTATTTATGTTTTACCGATATATTCCTTTATATTTCCATTTCAAATATATCTCCTTTATATTTGATTAACAAATATATTCCCTTTATATTTGTTTAACAAATAAATTCCTTCTTATTTGTTTACTTAACAAATAAATTCCTTTTAATTTGTTTACTTAACAAATAAATTCCTTCTATATTTGATTAACAAATAAATTCCCTTATTTTTGATTAACAAATAAATTCCTTCTATATTTGATTAACAAATAAATTCCTTCTATATTTCCATTTCAAATATATCTCCTTTATATTTGATTAACAAATATATTTCTTTTATTCAAAATCCTTTTCTTTTTTATAATATAAAATCCATTGATTTTATATAAATAAATTATTTTCAAAATATACTTTGAAAATCATTTTTCTACATTCTGATATTTCTTATGGTATTTAACACGCCATATAACAACGATAATTATCGTCCAAACACACATAATCAATAACAGGTTATAATTCACATCATATATCACAATATATAAATCACAGTGAAATAAATGTTGAGGAATCCAGCTGGATTCCTCCAACCTGTTTCCCTGCATCACAGATGTTAGACAATATAAATTAACATCACTTTCAGTTCCATATGATATATTCTGTTAAACAGAATCAATATTGATATTCAACAAACTGACTAGCAGTTCAATCAAACAGTCAACACACAATCAATCAGACAAATTCTAACAGTTCTAAAAATACAACATGAAATTATAAACTGTTCAGAATTAGTGAGATTTACTCACATTGGATGTTGTCGTTAAATGATGACAACTGTCAGTTGATTCAGATCACATGTTATATTTCACCGTAAATCCAAACGAGCATTGAGTAGCTCCAGGCCAGTTCCCTTTTGTAGTGTGCGTTGATACGATCCCGGCGGATCTTGTTTTGCTGAATTCGGTCAACATATGAATAAGATATTCATTTTATAAGTTATTATACCATTTCATATTTAATATAAACTAAATCTTTTTTTCATGGGCTTACTAATTTGATAAGGCCCACTACCACTTCCACATATCCAGACCCGCTTCTACCAACTCATCTTCTCCAAAATTTGGAAATTTGCCATGACCTCCTGTAATCCCCTTTACTATTTTCGACAACAAACTCCTCCGCCGATCCTACCATTACTCAACCAACTTAAAACACTAAAACCACCATTCGCTTCAAATCCTTACATGCCGTTAATACTTCTTCCTACTGCCAGTCCAAACTCCTGGACCGAACTCTACAATCCAGTCCTCAAAACTGCGGCATCATCCCCAATCTCAACTTCAACTGCCGCATCACCACTTCACCATCCCACAAACAAACATCACTGAAATACTCCCCACCATCTCCTTTATCTCCTCGTTCCCATATTTCACCACTCGAACAAAACCCCCAAATCGCGTCGCAATACCTCACTGTTCCAGTAACAGGAACTCGCGATGCCTTTTTCCTCGTAGAAACCCACCCAATTTTTCTTAGAAGATGCAGAATCCTTCCTCAATCCCAAAAACGGACTCGAGTTCGAGGATCGAACCCTAAACCTTGAGATTAGCTTAACCCTAGAACACTGCAGCGAAAACCATAAGAAAAAAAAGGCGTCGAGCTTTCCAAAAATTATACCGCAACAAAGATAATGATGGTAGGAGTTTAACTATAAATATAGTGATTTTAGGAAATTTGTTTGATTTTATAAGAATTGTATGAGGATCGAAGTTTGTTTCCAGAAATTTTTGCTTGGGGAAAAAACGGAGGCGCGACCTCTGTTGACTTCTGAGGGAATGAATTAGGTTAAGGAGTAGGTTGGGGTATTTATAGAGGTGGTAAATATCTAGATATTTTTCTCATTAGTCAAGATTTAATTTATTTTCGTCTTCAAAAATTCGTGTGCTCACACACGATATCCAAAAATCACGAAAACTGACCTCTAGCTAGAGTTCGACATTACGGTCCCAATGAAACTGGTTTCGTCGAATTCCGACTGTATGTTCACACAGCGTATTTTTAAATCGTCAGAATATCGACTGTTTTCCACTCTGAAAATCCATACAGTCACACACTGACTCTAAAAATCGCGAAACTAGAAATCTAACAACTATTTGACATTGCGGATCCAACAAAATTAGTTTCGTCGAATTCCGACTTCGTTTGCAAAACCGGCTATTTTTAAAGCTTTGGATGACCCATTTAATATATAAATATATTCAAATATAATTAAATTAAATATTTTTAAAAATAAATATTATCGTCTATATATTCGTAGTGGAATACCATACAGCTCTAGAATATTCCTATATGAATTTCTAACTTGATATTTCAATCTGGGTCAACCCGATATTCGATTTATATTGCAATTCCTTTTTAAAATATAAATAATTCCTTTAAAAATTATAAAGGAATTCCACAGCGACTTTTCTAAAATTTGATTTGGACATATCTCAAAATCTACACGACGAAATCCCGATTTTTCTCTTTCACTAGAAAGATATACTCCACCAGCTCCACACGTTTCTTATTTCACAGAAATCCGGCTTAAAACGAATCATGTACATTCAGTTGAAGTTCGAATCGCCAAATAGCAAACTGCTATGTCGTTACGCGCTCTATTTTAATTATATTATAATTCTATGTTTTCCAACTGATGTCGATTGAATATATTCGTCAATATAATTCAATTCTAAGCTGAACTAAATCCTAGGGATGACCCAGTTCACAGAATATTGTGATTTCCAATATTTTGACTATTTCTGAATTAAATATATTATTCTATTATTTAATTTTTATTAAATATTCACTATAATTTATTTAACGACGATTTAATTCCCTAAATCCCTATTTATATAATTAAATAAATTTATTATAATACCTCTGCCAATGCGGGTCATTACAATCTTCCCCACTTAAAATAATTTCGTCCTCGAAATTGCTAAAAGGTAGAGGACGACCCTATCGACTGGTTAGAACATATTTGTTCACTTATTAACTTCAGTTTCAACTGAACCAATTTAATATAAATTAAATAATTTATTTAATTCTTATCAACGAAAATTTTCAAAAATCCTGAAAATTTTCTAACGCCTTAACTCTTCGAAAAATTTCGCCAGCACCTCCTTTTGTACTGATCAATAGCTCAAACTCCAACTTGCCTCTTTGGGCCATCTCCAACCCAAAAGAAAATCAAATAGCCAAGCGGCTTGCCAATTCGGCTCATAAACCTTATATCCAATAGAAATATAAACTTGTACCTTTTGTCGGTATATATTTATATCCTTTCCACCTGTTATCAATTCAGTGGATACAAGGGTCATCCCAATCAAATTCCAATCTGCTTTTATCCACAACACAACCATTCGCTTATAGCCGAGCCAAATATCATTTTAACTTGAGTTTCTTCTCGATTCTCAACTCTTTAACTTGATTATCCCATTACACTTCAAATTTGAATCTCACAATCCAATTTGTCTTGATATCATTCTAATTCAATCTCAGTTACTACTTTACGGGCTTTACTTTTAATTCAATTTTGCTTTCACAAATTTCTGTTAAATTTGTTTATAATTCAAACAGTCTTTCCCTAGGAGTTTTTAAACGGTTTACTCTTTTCAAAAATCAAATTTTCCTTTTGAACATGTCACTGAGCCCTTAATTAATATTCCATTAGTTAAATCACTTCCCTATTTCTTTAACAATATTTGTTAACCAAATATTTTCAATAACCATATTGGCCTTTTATGTTATTTGGAAAACATTTCCGAATATCGCCTTCCTTTATTTTCTAAACTTTAGAAAATATATGTTATTTATAATTGAAAAATATTCCAATTACTTATCTCTTTTCCGATCTCGTTTATTTCTATACTTAGGAAATATTCTTTATAATATTTCCAAGCTTACCCTTATTTGGGTTAAAACGGATGTTGTGCAAAACATCGTTACGACAACCCAAATACTATATTCAACTAACTTTTATTCAACATTGATCTTCGAGCCTGAAATCTTACTATTTATTTGTTAATAATGAAATCAATCAAGTTGGGGTATAACTACCTCTCAGACCTTGACTGAATAACATTTATAACGTCAAAACAGATATGACTACTTACTCGAATAATCAATACCATACAACTACTTATTCACTTTTAAACACGTATACGCTTCCTCTTTCTATTCTTACTAGATTTTATTCTTAGCCTTCCTTTTTGATTTTACTATTCTATTTCTAATTTCGTTTCCTTATCGACTTCTATATATATATCGATACGTTGATTTCTAACTATCAAATTATCTTAAAAATATTCTAACTCCTTAAATTCCCGGAAAAATTCGCCATAACCTCCTTTGTACTAGGAGCATCGGGATATTTCAAATAGCCTTCCATGGCCCTCACCGATCCAAAAGAAAAAGAAAAAGCCAAGCGGCTAGCCGATACGGCGCATAAAATCTCATATATGAATTAAATATATACCTTTTCGTCGAGCATTCTATTTATATACCTTCATACCTTATCCATACCTATCTCATGTATATTTATACCTGCCCAATCTATTTTAACTATACTTGATCGTTTTAACTCAATTTGTTAATTAATTTGTTAATTAACTCTTTAGTCTATTTCACTTTTATATTTGAACATGACATGTTCAAATATATTTTAACTTGCTTATTAAATAATTTGAATCCAAATTTCAAATCTAAGTTCTATATTCGATTTCGAATATCCATTTATAAATCCAATTCACCATTCAAAGTTCAACTTCAAATTCAAAACTCAATTAACTAACTCTATTCGACTTAGTTAATTCTATTCAATTTCTATTCAAATTTATATCACTTGTATTATTCAAATCTATATATCAAATTCTATTATTCAAATTCTATATTATAAATCCCATTTGAATTTCTATATTCAAATTCTATATTATCAAATTCCATTCAAATTCTATATTATAAATCCCATTTGAATTTCTATATTCAAATTCTATATCACTTCCATTGAATTTCATATATTCAAACTCCCTTTGAATTTCTATATTCAATTTCTATTTCAATTCCATTGAATTTCATATATTCAAACTCCTTTTGAATTTCTATATTCAATTTCTATTTCAATTCCATTGAATTTCATATATTCAAACTCCTTTTGAATTTCTATATTCAATTTCTATTTCAAACTTTCTTTATTCATTCTTTATTATAAATCCCATTTTGAAATTTTAACACAACTTGTCTTTCCCAAAACTAATTCAAAACAGTATCTCTGTTAGTAATTCATCACTTACAACTCGAAAATGAATACTGATGATGCAGCTGTCATCATCAGAATCTATTTTCCAGCGATCGAAGTGAGTTCAATACTATAAAACCATTTCTAAACATTTCCGCTCTGAAATTCATTTCAAAATATAATTC
Organism: Allium sativum; assembly: GCA_030737875.1. Classification (NCBI taxonomy): domain Eukaryota; kingdom Viridiplantae; phylum Streptophyta; class Magnoliopsida; order Asparagales; family Amaryllidaceae; genus Allium; species Allium sativum. The sequence goes on along the minus strand of CM060919.1, from coordinate 225,696,375 downwards.
ACAAGTCATGTAAAATAATTTAAAATCTCCCAGGATATTAAATTTTCCTTATTTTTAATCCAAATCCATTTACAAACACTTATCCAATTCTCCAGAGTTTTAACTCAATTTCTGGTTTAAATTTCAGATTTAACTCATCTGATTTCACGTATTTCACTTATATGAATTCTGATTGGTTATTTACATAACCATTTAATTTATAATCTTACTCGATTATAATAACAACCAATATATCCACTATATTATAATTTTGATATATATATATATATATATATATATATCTTCTCTATATCAAGATATACCTTGGGTAAACTTAATTTAATTTACCCTCTTTTCAAAACATATCATGACGGTTCATCGTATTCAAGTGTTTACCAACTCCTACCGATACAGTGGATCAAATTGATCGACCAGAATTTATAAACAACTCAACCGATGAATCTCCACAATAAAAAATTATTTTTATATCATCCACAAATATGTTAACTCGTATATATACACTCAAACTCAATCTAGGTTATTACTCACCCCATCTCTACTGAGTCACGCCACAAAGCCAAGGTAATTCACTTAATTTAAGCTCTGATACCAACTGTAACGACCCGGATTTTGAGCGACTTTGGTTATTGCCATAAACTCAATGATGACTAACGAAACATCGAAAAATACCGTTCATTAATGAAAGAAATTAGAGGGTGAGAATAGATAAGATAGAAACTTAGAATAGAAGAAGAAGAAGAACACAACATCAGAGTAACACGAACCTCACAGCGGAACGAATAACATATATTTTATAACATAACCTTGAAATACAAATCTGTACTTGAATATACATATCATTATCAAAGTACAGCACTTACAACACAGCGGAAATAACTATAGCTATATAATCCTGAAGCCTCCTGCTCCAAGCTCTTCCAGTATATCTGTAAATCCCGACTACTTGACTGCCCGTACAAATTTAGGCACCCAAGAGTTTAGGGAAAACAACAAAATAAACTCCGGGTCAGTCATGGGACTGGTATGAGTACAACAGTTTAAAACAGTTCAAGCAGGTAAATGATATCTCATAAGACCACGCCGTATAACGGAACAGGTTTTTTCCCTTATGAGAATCCAAAATATCTTTATATCAAAAACCTTTTGATATTATAATAATGTCTATCAACCACAATATAATAATCATCTAGCAGAAATGCTTTCATCTCACGTTCTACATATATAGTAAACAATCCAAACCGCAAGCACACATTAGGTAATGGATTTCCAACTATGACAAGGTATGGAACTACCTTTCGCTAGTGTACCTCTAGAGAGGAATACACTGGGTTCAACAAGAACATCTTGCAACCCGGCCACACATGACCGACCACTCATTTCGCTTGAGTGTATCGAATGTATATCACCAACGGTTGGGATCAGCAACCGTTTTCCCGAATGGGACAGCATCAATAATAGATTTTTAGAAATAAATGAAACTCTAGATCAGGTGATTATACACCCTACTTCGGTGCGACCGACTTAGCCATGCTGCCTGCCCGATTTCTGTCATTTACCGGGTGTGAGGCTAGAATCTACGCTTTATCATCACATCAGATTCACTTTGAATGCCACATAATCAAATCCATCAAATATCCGATTGACGTCCTCAACAATACATTATGTGTTAGCTAAAAGAAGTTTCCTTCTCCGCTTCCACTCTTGGTACGGTTGGAGAAATCAATATACATGATCGTCTGGAAATACTCTGTCAGACATCCGTCCATACAAGTCATCCAGGAACAGGATGAACCGAAGGTACTATTCAGTATATCCATCTTAGGCACTGTTATCTAAGACTTATACAACAACCCTTGCATTTTACTCCGTCTTCAATTATCTTTGGCAAATATGATTCGCAACGCTTATGCCAATACAGAGTGGTTCTTTGGATAATAATCCAACCGGTCTCTCCATATTAACAATGTTAAAATGGTCAAAACTTCGATTGTCTGTGAGTTAACTATCAAAGAAAAACAAGTGTACAAACAACGATATTATTTCCAGATGGAAATTATATCAATCAATCATCAATAATATATATCTATATATATATTCATATTTTCGTTGTTTCAATATTTGATCATGTTTCTGATTCTATTTGGAAAACATTTCCAAATCTTCTATACTTGGATTTAAACAGATGTTTAAATCAACATCGCGATGACAACTCAAACCACTTTGCTTATTTACTAAATTCACTTAACCACTTTCACTCTCGAACCTTACCCATTTCTAAATTAAAAACGAAGTCAATCAAGTTGGGGTATAATTACCTCTCAGACCTTAACTGAACAACATTTCAAATCTCGAAATAGGGTAAGTTCATCTTTTAACTCTTTAACACTTCCTTACGAAATTCTCTTTTGAATAATCTCTATTCGATAACTCCTCCCTTCGAATAAACTATATTCGATTAACTCCTTTAATTCTATTCGAATAAACTATATTCGATTTAACTCCTTTCGATTAACTGAATTCGATAACTCCTTTTTATTTAACTCTATTCGAATAAACTAATATTCGATTACTCCTTTTATTTAACTCTATTCGAATAAACTAATATTCGATTAACTTAGTTTGCCTAACTCTATCTCAATTAACTCCTATCGAATAACTAATTTGATAACTCTAATTGAATAACTGATATTCAATTAACTCTACTTGTCTATTTACCCTTATTCACTAACTTTATATGCTTTATAAAGATTTCCTTCTACAGCTTTTATTCAGTTATAATGATTACCTTCTACAGCGTTTATTCCTTATAATGATTACCTTCTACAGCGTTTATTCCTTATCTATTTGTTTACTTAACAAATAACTACTCCCTTTTTCCATTCTATTTATTTAACAAATAAATATTTCTTTTATCTCTTCTATTTATTTCCTATATAAATAAAGCATTTTTCTTTTATTTATTTCCTAAATAAATAAATTCTTTTAACTCTTTATTTATGTTTTACCAATATATTCCTTTATATTTCCATTTCAAATATATCTCCTTTATATTTGATTAACAAATATATTCCCTTTATATTTGAGTAACAAATAAATTCCTTCTTATTTGTTTACTTAACAAATAAATTCCTTCTAATTTGTTTACTTAACAAATAAATTCCTTCTATATTTGATTAACAAATAAATTCCCTTATTTTTGATTAACAAATAAATTCCTTCTATATTTGATTAACAAATAAATTCCTTCTATATTTCCATTTCAAATATATCTCCTTTATATTTGATTAACAAATATATTTCTTTTATTCAAAATCCTTTTCTTTTTTATAATATAAAATCCATTGATTTTATATAAATAAATTATTTTCAAAATATACTTTGAAAATCCCTTTTCTACATTCTGATATTTCTTATGGTATTTAACACGCCATATAACAACGATAATTATCGTCCAAACACACATAATAAATAACAGGTTATAATTCACATCATATATCACAATATATAAATCACAGTGAAATAAATGTTGAGGAATCCAGCTGGATTCCTCCAACTTGTTTCCCTGCATCACAGATGTTAAACAATATAAATCAACATCACTTTCAGTTCCATATGATATATTCTGTTAAACAGAATCAATATAGAAATTCAACTAACTGACTAGCAGTTCAATCAAACAGTCAACACACAATCAATCAGACAAATTCTAACAGTTCTAAAAATACAACATGAAATTATAAACTGTTCAGAATTAGTGAGATTTACTCACATTGGATGTTGTCGTTAAATGACAACAACTGTCAGTTGATTCAGATCACATGTTATATTTCAACGTAAATCCAAACGAGCACCGAGTAGCTCCAGGCAGTTCCCTTTTGTAGTGTGCGTTGATACGATCCCGGCGGATCTTGTTTTGCAGAATTCGGTCAACATATGAATAAGATATTCATTTTATAAGTTACTATACCATTTCATATTTAAAATAAACTAAATCTTTTTTTCATGGGCATACTAATTTGATAAGGCCCACTACCACTTCCACATATCCAGACCCGCTTCTACCAACTCATCTTCTCCAAAATTTGGAAATTTGCCATAACCTCCTGTAATCCCCTTTACTATTTTCGACAAAAAACTCCTCCGCCGATCCTACCACTACTCAACCAACTTAAAACACTAAAACCACCATTCGCTTCAAATCCTTACATGCCGTTAATACTTCTTCCTACTGCCAGTCCAAACTCCTGGACCGAACTCTACAATCCAATCCTCAAAACTGCGGCATCATCCCCAATCTCAACTTCAACTGCCGCATCACCACTTCACCATCCCACAAACAAACATCACTGAAATACTCCCCACCATCTCCCATATCTCCTCGTTCCCATATTTCACCACTCGAATAAAACCCCCAAATCACGTCGCAATACCTCACTGTTCCAGTAACAGGAACTCGCGATGCCTTTTTCCTCGTAGAAACCCACCCAATTTTTCTTAGAAGATGCGGAATCCTTCCTCAATCCCAAAAACGGTCTCGAGTTCGAGGATCGAACCCTAAACCTCGAGATTAGCTTAACCCTAGAACACTGCAGCAAAAACCATAAGAAAAAAAGGCGTCGAGCTTCCCAAAAATTATACCGCAACAAAGAGAATGATGGTAGGAGTTTAACTATATACATATAGTGATTTTAGGAAATTTGTTTGATTTTATAAGAATTGTATGAGGATCGAAGTTTGTTTCTAGAAATTTCCGTTTAGGGAAAAACGGAGGCACGACCTCTGTTGACTTCTGAGGGAATGAATTAGGTTAAGGAGTAGGTTGGGGTATTTATATAGGTGGTAAATATCTAGATATTTTTCTTATTAGTCAAGATTTAATTTATTTTCGTCTTCCAAAAATTCGTGTGCTCACACACGATATCCAAAAATCACGAAAACTGACCTGTAGCTAGAGTTCGACATTACGGTCCCAACGAAACTGGTTTCGTCGAATTCCGACTCTGTATGTTCACACGGCGTATTTTTAAATCGTCAGAATATCGACTGTTTTCCACTATGAAAATCCATACGGTCACACACTGACTCTAAAAATCACGAAACTGGAAATCTAACAACAATTTGACATTGCGGATCCAACAAAATTAGTTTCGTCGAATTCCGACTTCGTTTGCAAAACCAGCTATTTTTAAAGCTTTGGATGACCCATTTAATATATAAATATATTTAAATATAATTAAATTAAATATTTTTAAAAATAAATATTATCGTCTATATATTCGCAGTGGAATACCATACAGCTCTAGAATATTCCTATATGAATTTCTAACTTGATATTTCAATCTGGGTCAACCCGATATTCGATTTATATTGAAATTCCTTTTTAAAATTTAAATAATTCCTTTAAAAATTATAAAGGAATTCCACAGCGACTTTTCTAAAATTTGATTTGGACATATCTCAAAATCTACACGACGAAATCCCGATTTTTCTCCTTCACTAGAAAGATATACTCCACCAGCTCCACACGTTTCTTGTTTCACAGAAATCCGGCTTAAAACGAATCATGTACATTCAGTTGAAGTTCGAATCGCCAAATAGCAAACTGCCACGTCGTTACGCGCTCTATTTTAATTATATTATAATTCTACATTTTCCAACTGATGTCGATTGAATATATTCGTCAATATAATTCAATTCTAAGCTGAACTAAATCCTAGGGATGACCCAGTTCACAGAATATTGTGATTTCCAATATTTTGACTATTTCTGAATTAAATATATTATTCTATTATTTAATTTTAATTAAATATTCACTATAATTTGATTAACGACGATTTAATTCCCTAAATCCCTATTTATGTAATTAAATGAATTTATTATAATACCTCTGCTAATGCGGGTCATTACACATATTATACAAATATGAACTGTTTATCGCAAACAGTGTTATATTATGATTAATTGTTGATGGTTGATTATATATTGAACGTTGAATTGAAATTCAACGTTGATGTGATGTTTTAATCAATAGATGGTATTGACTAAGTTATTAGCAGTAAATGTCTAAAACCCTGTTTTAAGACGGTTTGCCGTGAGGCGAACTGACGTATTTTAAAGATATTTATTTTTGTAATAGGAGTGAAGTAGTTTTTTAATAAATGATTAACTCATCTATTTTTTTAAAGTAAACTATATTTTATGTCAGTTAATAATGAAATAAATTATTATGGTAATTAATAACAACTAAATTAATTTACTTTTTAAAACGAATGTCAATCCGGAAGTATGCACATGTGAGAATAGAACCTTATTATTGAATTAAGTGAAATGGAAGTGAATTGAAATATGGTTTTCAAAGAAAGAAGATCAATGGACAAATATAAGAATTCTATAAATAGATTTTAGAATTGAATTCAAGTTTGCATAAATGAAGTTCGTAAAGTTAAACCCAAGTGATGGTTTTGAAATGAGCTTTTACTTAAGGAATAAGATCAAATAAATGGTTATAAATTGGAAGAAGATTTGTAATAGTAAGCGACTTGATGAATTTTGATAAAAGATTTGGAAATAGATTTACAATAATAAGTTCAAGTAAGTTTTAAAACAAGATGGTAAATTGATTTGTGTGAAGGACTTATTAAATGAGTTTTGACACAATTCCAAGTGTTAATAAGTTAGAGTTAAAGAGATAAAAAAGTAAAAGAGTTTGCGTTCAGTAAGTTTTACTTAAATAAATGTAAAAAAGATTTAGACCGGGAATAAATTTCCAAATGCAAGGAATAATTATTGAAACCGTGTTTTTAATAAAATAGTAAATGGAAGTTTCAAATTTTTACCTATTTTGAGATGAGAACGTTGTTGGTCAGGGCATGAGAGATAACTAATATACCCCAACTTGAACGGCTTCACTGGAACTGGTCAGGGTATGCGTTCAGTAAGTTAATGTCGCAACGCTATTAGCAATATTTTAAATGTAATTGGAACTGGTGAGTTTAAAGTAAACGATGCATAACTTAACATCGTCTGCATAACTTAACATCATTGACTCAAGTTTGAAGCATGAAAATATTTATACTTTGGAATTAAATGTATATAGAGTGAAATGGAATTGAAAATATATTATTATTTTCAATGTAACAAAAACATTGGAATTTGAAATAAGAATATAAATCGATTTTTAAGAATCGAAGATATGGTTTTAATGAATGGTTCTAAGTAAAAAGATTTGAGCTGCCAATATACTTGACCGTACTGTTTGGACATTGATAGTCAAAACACCAAACTATCAACGAAATATTTTATTGGACCTTCTGACTTGTTGTTTTGAAGAGACCAGGATGGGAACTAGACCCAAAACCATTTCGAATCAACTTTGCATACGATTCTAACTTGTAGGAAATAAAGATGGAGCAACTGAAGACCGTAGATCATCATAAAGTGGAAGAACTACTTATAATCTCTGGTTAGCTACCGGAGATACACTATGGTTTTGTCGTGGTTGAAATCTATGAACTGCAAGGACTTCTCGCTACTGGTCCTTGGGGTGATTTCTATATAGGATGCGGTACGAGGGTGTCTTCAGTTTATCCTGTTCCTGGATGACTTATATGGACGAATGTATGACAGAGTATTTCCTGAGGGTCACGTACGTTGATATTTTCAAATGTACCAAGTTTGGTGGCGGAGAAATTCTCTTGCTTAACATCCAGAGTATATTTATAGACGTCAATTAGTGATCTGATGGATCTGACAATGTGGCATTCAAAGTAAATTGAGATGTGTTGTTCTGAAAAGATAAACGTGACCTCAAGCCTCATCAACTGGGAAATGGCAGAAATCGGGTAGGTCGCATGGCTAGTTGGGTCATACCCAAGCAGGGTATATCATTACCGGATCTGGAGAAATAAAATGCCTCGATTGTTCCATTATGTATGCATTCGGTTCGGTTGGCTGGCCCCCAATCGTGGTAATGATATATTTTGTCCATTCAAGTTAAATGAGTGATCGGTCATGTTTAGCCTGGGTTGCAAGATGTTCTTGTTGAACCCCAGTGTATTCATCTCCAGAGTTACAATGATCGGGAGGTGGTCCCATACCTTGCCATAGTTTGAATCCGTTCTCCAATAAGAACCCCGCGGTTTTTGATTTTATATTAAAATATGTAGAGTGCGAGATGCAAGAATTCTACTACATGTTATTTATTTGTGAATTGATAAACACCATTATGATAACACTGTATTTTGATATATCAATAATGTTTTGGGTTATAGTAAGGTAAAAACCGTCCATGTTTATGTGTGGGCTAGTCTTACTATTATCCTTTCTTTCAAAAGATTTTCTAAAGTTAAGTAAGTTGTTTGCCATGGGAATTTATCACTGATAGTATTCCAGACTGATCCGGGTGAATTTTTCTTTGCTTTAAATGTGCTCGGGTCAGACCGAGTATATTTCCAGGTAAAGTTTCGTTGGAGTTTCAGGAGTTGGAAGCAGGAGGCTTCACCGTTAGTTATTTAGAGTCTTCCGTTGTATCTGTTATATGATGTACTCTGATGATTGGTATGTATATACAGTTCTTTTTGTATAAAGAGATTTGATATATTATATTTATTCGTTCCGCTATGAGATTTTGATGTTCTTCTTCTTTTTCTTCTATTCTAACAATTATTTCTTTCTACTTCTCATCCTCTAATTTCTTTTTATTAAAGATTCGTAATTTCATGCAGTTTGGGTTGGACAGGGGTTGTAATTCGTTAGCTCAAAGGGTACGGATTTTTGGGCCTTTACATTCCCATCGTTTCCTTCTAGACGACTCTTTCTTCTCGTTCATCTCATCGCTTCAGTTCGAAACATTCGAACCTACCACGCATGCAACAGCAGATAGCTGCACCTTCTATGGCGCCTCAGAAGTTCATCTAAGCCCGCCCCTTCGAGCGCATATTCCCCCTCGGTGACGACCCTGAACCCCGACTATTCCACCTTCGTCAACGTCCAGCTGTGAGCCAATAACCGCCATACCTTCCTGAAACGACTCCGACCGCCACAGTACTCCATCAGCGATCACCACCATCCATTGTCATGAGCTCGACGAGCTGATTGATTTTGCTGTTGAACATTTTTGGGTTTATCAGGGGATTGGAAGGTTTGAGTGGAAAAATTTTCAAAAATTTCCGGCCATTTGTTTTGTTACATGATAAACTGGATTTCGAGAAATGGAAAGAACAAGTTGCAGGCATTTTGTTTTATAATGACACTGTTTCGAATGAAATAAAGGATAGTGCAGTTTTGATTTGTTTCGGGAAAGGCTGAAGTGTTTATAATAAAAAAAATTATACTAATTATATATATATATATGTATGTATATACATATATACGGTCATACGCAATGTTTGAAATATGGTAGCCTGATCGTACTGCATGTGCAAGGTTTTAAAATGGATTTATTGCAAGATCAGGATAGGATTATGTAAAGATATGTTTAAAGATTAGGGATGTCAATTATAACCTAGAACCGAAAATCCGAACCGAACTAACTCGAAAAGATCCAAACCCAAACCAAACCCAATGGGTCTCGGGTCGAGTCTAGGTGATGAAAATACCATCGAGACCCAATCAAACCCGACCCACATAGACCCGACCAAAAAGCATTGAAATATATGTATTTTTAGTGTTATTATTCAACCGAACCCAGACCGACCTGACCCGAATTGAAGCTCAGGTTGGGTCAGTCCAGATTTTTGAAACGCATAGTTAAGACCCGACAAAACCCGACTCGCCTAGAACCGAGACGCAACGGGTTGCTTCCGGGTCCATCGGGTTAGATCTAATTGTCACCCCAATTAAAGACTTTGTTTTCGATTCATACATGTTTGTGATTTATTTTGGATTAGATAAGATCTTCTGATATTATGAGATGAGACAAAGAACGAAGCTGAGCGTAAACAATTCATCCAAGACAGCGCAAAGAGATTTTTTCCTTTTATATTATATATAGTATATTTTTATCTACTCAGTCAAAGATGTCAAACAGAAATATTTGAAAACTATTAGCTGAATTTGCACATGGTTTTCAGTAGGGGAAGATATGGATATAGAATTATGTAGATATGGTGAGATTTTGGTCAAGTTTTTCTTTGCATGTGCTTACATTTTAATTTGCTAAGATTTAGTTCGAATGTACGAAGCAGTGTATATGGTAAGTCGGAATCTTTGACTACAAGACGATTGGGATTTGAACAAGATATTGCGTTCAGATTTATAAGGATTTTTGGTGGGATATGTGAAGATTTTTCGAACTTTTCATACGGGTTTTTAGCTAGACCAAAACAGTAGGATCTTGCGCGAGATTTGATAAGTATTTTTGATCGGATATGCTGAGTTATGTCAGTATTCCCAAGATTTTTCAAGCTCCATAGAGATCTTTAAAGATTTCACTAGGCGTTAGCCAGATTAGAAAAGATTATACCGAGGAATTGTTTGATTCTTTGGAAGCATTGCTAATTTCAAAAATTAATGCTTAATTAACGTTTGACGTTCTAAGTTCATACGAGAACCAAAGAGCATAAATCACAATGAAATTGAAAATCATAAAATAACTTAATATTTCAGATACGATGAAATAGATTTCATAAAATTTGGAGATTGTGCAAATTAGCTATTTTAATTCCAAATGGTTAAACAATACACGTTTATACTACGCACGGTCATAAAATAAATCTAATTGGCTTAAAACTAAAAATCTTACAATAATTAACCACTACGGATTTTATAAAAATAGTTTTGTTGAAATCCGAGGTCATTTGAAAATTGATTATTCTTAATGTAACGACCCGAACTTCCCCGGTCTCTGAAGAGAAGAGAAAGAACGAATTTTTTGAGAATGGGACAAATCGGAACACAAACAGTAGAACATTTCATTGCTTATTACAACAATTTACATCGGAGTACAAGAATATACAGAGTATGAGCAAATAATATACATTTGATAAATATCAGAGATTTACAAATTACAATGTGGTGGAAAATAATACAAAACACAATTGAAAGAAATACACGGATACAAAGAGTTTCGAATATAGCTCCAGTTGTAAACCAGGATCCTGTGAATATAATATCTGCAAAACCAAAACTACTAGATGCCCGCGTGGAAAATAGGGGAACCCAGAATTTAGGTTAAAACAATAAACTCCACTTCAGTCATGTGATTGGTGTGAGAACTAAAACAGTTATTTAATCTTTACTTTTTAAAGTAAATCAACGGACCACGATGTATAAAACGGAACGGGTTTCCTCCCAAGAATACCAGTGCATAGAATAAACAACGCAATGCTTTTTGGAAAAATGAAGCTATTATATGACTCAGGTCCTATCACACAATGCAACGCAAGCTGAAGGATAGGGTTTTCCCTTATAATAGCCAAATATGCTTAGTGCGTTTAAAAGAAATCATTTGATACTATTATAAATGCACAGTGTATAAAACAACTTCAAATATAAATGTATCAATCATAGACGGCATGGGTACCATGTATCATGTCGCCATACTAGTTCTACAATTAAAACCACGAAGTCACGTATTGGAAGTTGGATTTCCATCCGTGAACCAAGGAAAGGGATCATCCTTACCGCTTCGAGACACTCTATCCCATGCCTTAGGTTAAGTACTCAGTCAAGTCTTTGGATCTTCAGGGTCGGTCCTCTCTTACGTTTGAGTATTAGTTATTCATGAACAATGCGTTTCCCCACCCTATGGGGTGTAAGTCTGTTAGTATGTCAACCATATCCATCCATCGGCCCCGTAGTGACCGATATAACCGAGGCGCCTCTCTTTCTATCATCCACAAAAGTAAAAATGTCTGGGCTCCATACCCTGACACCACTCCTAGCTACAAAGAAACGCATGTCCTCCCTGCAGTCCTCTCCCGTTTCTGGTTCACACTGGGGTGTGAGGCTCGCGAATTAACGCTATACGCAAAGTTATGCTATATTAAAGTCGTGCTTTGATCATTAACCACAAGACTCTTCTTTTCAACAGAAGCCTTGATCATTTCCATCTCAGCATGCCGCACAGGCAATTCACGCCATGCGACTGATGTCTATCGATATATAACCTCTGAGCTCGTACAACTCAGAGAAAGGCGTTAAGCAAGAGAATAAATTCTCCGCTTCTAAACAGATATATATTTAATAGAGATCAACCAACACAGAATAAAATCCAATGTTAGACACACATCCATTTACTAGTTCGTTCTGGGACTGAACGAAACCGGAGGCACCTTATTCCTCGTCCCATATGTCCAATACAGGAGAGAAGTCCTTGCATATCCAGTCGATCCCCAAGTACGTCTGGACGATCACCACTTATTACCTTGTCTTTGGTGTACAGCCCAATCAAGTCATCGATAATCATCCAAACGATGTGAAGACCTCCGGTCTTCAACCAACGTCTTCATCATCGACTTATTGTCGAATCAGTTATTCAGAATGGTTATAAACCCGGCATTTCCGAATAACTCACGTATATAATAAACAAGTGTTATAAAAACCCAACATACGCCTGATTCCAATTCCGTATATTCTTTTATTTAAATATTCATATCCTTTGGGAAAGGTTCCCATTAATTTTATCAAAGATAAATTCTTTAAATTTATTCTTTAATCTTCCTTTGGACATCAATTCAAACCATATTAAGGTTTTCCAAGCTAGTCGGGATTAGCACACCTTACCAAAGTAATCATTTGTTTAATTTCCCAATCCCAACCTATTCATCCCATGGAGCAAAACTGGTAATATTCCATATCTAACACCATGGTGTTATCGGTAAATTTAATTACCATTTCACGTCCAAATCTAATTAAAGATTTAATTATCGCTTCGAGTAAAACTGGTGGTACTCCATTCTCGATCATTACCCAAATTTGATAATTTAAATTATCAATACCCATTTCAATCTAATTAAAGATTCATTAAAACTCCACTTAGTTTTAATCTTCCCATAAATCAATATTAATGATTATTTAACTTTGGAAACACAAACATGCCACATCGACAATCTACACCATAATATTGATTTCTGCCAATATATAACCTCTAAGCTCGTACGTCTTAGAGAAGGGTGTTAATCAAGAGAATAAATTCTTCTCCACAAAACATATATATATTTAGCAGCGATCAACCATACAGTTCGAAATACAATGTTAGACATGTAATCCTGTCTTTAACAGGGTTAAAGAGCTAATGTCATTTAAAACATAGTTCAAGATAAACCCAAAATCACATTCCATTAATTATGGAATCTTCACGGAAAACAGATCGATATATATATATAATCGATATCAATTTTCGTATCCGACTAATAATATAAATGGAATAATAACTAAGTCTTTTAAATTCCATATATATTAACAGTCTTCCTCCACAGAAGCTCATTTTGATTATTATCAAATCGAATTCCATTCAATCCAAATTTATTATATTAAATTGGAAAACTTTACTTTGGAAAATTCCCGTTAAATCATTATAAAAAGATTTATAAATTCCAAATCACATTTCACTGTAAATCGGGTTAAAGAACGAATGTCGTTAAAAACACATTTCACAATAAACCCAATTCACATTCCATTTTCAATTTCAATTAAATGTCAATTAATTGGTCATTCTTCTTTAAATATTAATTAAAAGATTTATTCTTTTCACATGGGGTTTAAGAACAGTGTTATTTAAGATACTATTCGTGACAAACCCAAAATCCACTTCTTTTACTCAATTCCAATTAAATATTAATTAATTGGAAAAACTTCACTAAATCTTAACTAAAGAACAGTGTTAATCAAGACACCATTCACGACAAACCCAAAATCCCATTTGATATTAAATACAAGGCTCTGAAAAGAAATTATATCGGCTTATATTCAATATCAAATTCTGAAACCAATAAATATCGTATAGGAAATAATGATATCAATATATCTTCCAAATTTCCATAACAATATCCGTACAATCACGAAACCCAATATCAAAATATTCCGAAGATGATTTCCATTCAGATCCACTCCAATTCAAATATTGGAAATTCTACTTATTTTTAAAACCATTTCAAATCCAATTTATTTATTTTAAAAATATTGGATTATAATTCTAGTTCATAACTAGTTCATTTTGATAAAAATATATTTTTATCTTTATAAACGTGGAATTTTCCATTCCAATTCTTTCCAAATCATTTATTATGATTTTAAAAAAATTATTGATATTTTTAATAATTTTATTAAAGCCCTTTTAGTCGATTTCCATAAATGGTCATCGAACTGCACTTACAATGACCTTTTCCAAATTCGATTTGGACATAATTCCAAATCCAACCGTTAGATTTCAAATCTCTTATATTCGTTGGAAAGCTCTTTTCGATACGAATCCAACGGTTCTGGTTTTAGGAGAATCTGACGGTCGGATCTCCCGTAATCTCAATTCGAAGTCAATGGTCGAAATTCGCGAACAGCCGCAGCGCGGTGCGTGCTATTTAGGCCATTAAATATATATTATATATATTTCATCGATTTTTATTTAAAACGTATTTATAAATTCGTTTTAAAACGATTCTACTTCATTTTCAATTTTAAATCTAAATTGAATTTTCCTTATCATTATAATATATAAATGATAATATTTTCAAAATATCATATTTTGAAATAATTTCCTTTTCGATATTCAATATAAAAATGAATAAAATCGATATAAATATCGTTCACGGCCAAATGGCGCTAATCTAATCAACACGGCTTATATATTTAAATATTTTCGTGTTCATCCCAAATCGGACATCAAAATCATATTTTGATCCATTACTGAATATTATTTTATAATATTAGTTATTTTAAAATATTCATTATTCGTCATTTTAAAATATTCGTTAATTTAAAATATTCGTTCTTTCCGAATTGGAATTAGACAAAGTCAATTACCATATAATTTTATTTATATGGATTTCATACACACATGTACACTACAATAATCAAACATAGTCAGCCATCATCCAAAGTGCATTACACAACTGGATAAGCGTTAAATATAAATAATTAACGCTTACAACAATCTGTCAACCAATCGATTGACATACAACTAAATATTGGGATTAGTTTATCTCCAATATCATCCCAATACCTGCATGGGGTTTTCAAACAACAAATACTGATTATTATTCGTGCAGTTGGGCGATGTGTAAAATATATCGTCCCAATCAATATCAGTCAAAAGTGTGTACATAAACAAATCGTCCGATTTGTAAATGAATATTTATTTTATTCATATACACGTTAAAAATTATATTTTTAACTATAAAATATTTCTTTCAACTCATGAATATTTTATACAGTTCAATTATACAATAAAAATGATATTTTATTATTCTAACGTTTTTAGAAAATTTCGGCAGCATAACGGCGCGATACTAGAACTGGAATAAGGTCTAGCCTTATCCCTTGCCTAATAATGGCTCGCGTCATATACAAACCAAATTCTAATCAATTTATTTCACTTCCCAAACTAAATTTAAACAAATAATCCAATCAACCAAACAAACATGGTTTCAAACAAAGGTGTCGGGGGGGGGGGTATATATATTTAACTAGAAAATAAATTAGAGTGAGAAGTTCTCACATTTGGGATCCACTCCTCCATTCTATTCTGAATTTTTGAACCATTTGGATTTGCCCAAAATTCCAACGCAATTCTTTCCATGCCGTTCATAGTAAAAATCACATTTTTAATATGATGTTTATAAATTTAAAAATCGCATTTCATATTAATGATATTAATCTTTAAAAATCACATTTTATTTCAATGTCATATATATATATATAAATCACCTCTTTACAATGCCATCTACACATTAAAAATCGTATTTTTACAATGCCATTATATATAAAAAGTATATTTTTATATCGCTACTTCATATATAAAAATTATATTTTTATCGCGCCATTCAAATAAATAAAAGTCATATTTCTATCGCTTCGCTATATATATAAAAATCAAATTTTTATATCGTTAAAACAATATTTTTATATAATTAAAAATAATATCTTCATATTTTAAAAAATCATATCCTCATATCAAATCTTCATATTTTTAAAAATCAAATCTTTTTATTATGTTATTTTCTATATAAAAATTATATTTTTACTTTGCTATTCAAATAATAAAAATCATAACTTTATGCATTAAAAATCATAGCTTTATATTGTTAAAAATCTCACCTTTATGTAATTAAAAATCTCTCATTTTCCTTTTAAAGGTCATAAATTAATATGTATAAAAATATTAACTTTATACGATTAAAAATCCTATCTTCATACGATTAAAAATCGTATCTTTATACTCACAAAAATCATGTCTTTCTATTCATAAAAATCATATTTTTATTATTTAAAAATAAAAATCAGAAAACTTACATTGATTTTAGGGTTTCGATCAGTAGAGTAGTCCCAAATTGGTCGAGCAAAGTCATCCAAGACTCGAGCATCGGAGAAAGGCTCGCCGGTTTGGAAAAAATTGGATTTTTCTTCTAAGTGGAGGGTTCGTGGTCGAAGATGGGGTTTGTTGGAGGCGGTGCAGGGCAGCGGTGGTGGTCTTAATCTGGCGAGGGAGGCGATTTAGGCTTGGAAGGTTCTGGGGCTGTGGAATTTCGAATGGGGAAAGGGGGCAATCGGAGGGAGGAGGAGGTGATGGGGGTGGAGCGGAGGGAGGGTGCGCAGCAGGAGTGGCTGGTGGCGGTGCTCCATTGGACCGAGGCGCGGGCTACAGCGATCGTCGATCGCGGTTTTCCCTTTTTTTCTTTTCTTTTTTTATTCGATGTTGACTGAATAAAGAGAGGGGAGAGGGAAGTTTTATATTTTATATATTTAATTATTTTAAAGGGTGCGTTTTTTAGAGGTCCCTATTAAGTTTCAAAATATAAAAAAAACCCGGTCATAAACTTATTGTAAATTAGGTCCCTATTTTTTGAAAAGTCATAAAAAAATATAAAAAAAATATGAAAAAATCACGTAAATTCGTATTTAAATAAAACATGTAAACACTAAAAAATTCAGAACAAAAAACCATCAAAGAAGGCGTCAAAAATAAAAAAAAAACAGAAAAAGAAAACGAAATTTCCAGTTAAATGCATAATAGTATGCACATATATCATTTTCCTGCATACATCCGTGCATATTTTTCACTACATACATCTTCGTTGATTTTTATTCATACAAAAACATGCTTACATGTGTGCAAATATACCCAATATTTGCACACATTTGTGCAGGTTTAGTTTCAAATTTTCAAACCGAACACAGCTTACGGAAAAGTTGCATACATATATACAATTATCAGTAATAATTGCATAAATGTATGCAACCATTTTTTTTTATTTCCGTAGAATCCTAAAATTATTTACATATTTTAGAAAAAAAAATTAACTTTTTTATGAAGGAACGTACTTTTTAAAAAAAAAAATAAAAAAAGGCGGAAGTAATAAAATAAGGGGCGGGTTTAAATTTTTCAAATCTTTTTTATATATATATAAATTAGGTCCCTACTTTTATCATATAAAAATGTTGCACACATGTGTGCATTTTTTTGAGAAATTTGCACATTTGGATACAAATAAAAATGAACTGAAATATTAAGTTAAATCTATCCGCTGGAAGAACTGCAGTTAATTGCATATATGCATGCAATAAAATCGAAAAGGTGCATAATATTATGCATTTAACTGCAGTTTTTTCTGTTTTTTGCTGTTTTCTTCTTTCTGACATTATTTTTGTTGTTTTTTGAACTGAATTTTTTGTATAATGCATAATTTATTTTATTACTAATTTACAATTTTTTTTATTTTTTTTAATTATTATTTTATAAATTTTGAAAACAGGGACCTAATTTATATTAAGTTTATGACCGGATGTGAGCCTAATTAAGTTTCAAAATAGGGACGTGAGCCTAATATTCACTATTTTAAATTCCATAAAGATACTTTTTCGTTTGGACTCCAAATCGAACCCAACGACTGTCGCCCCTAGCTAATTACCCCCATTCCGAACACAATAAGATATGTATCATAACCCAATTCGGCTGTTACGATCAGTTTCTGCTAAATTTAAAATATAAATCATTATATTTTAAATTCAAATGCACATTTTAATTTACTGAGGCCACATACTGATCCCAAAAATTCCCGAAAAATAAATCTAGCTATGTTTTGACGATACGGTCCTAACAAAACTAATTTCATTGAATTTGGAGACCGTTTGAAAAACGGTCATTTTCTAGTCGATTAAATTCAAATTGAATTGACCAAACACGTTTAAATCCACCACGCTTACATATTAATTCCAAAAATTATGAAAATTGGAATCTAGCAATAATTTGACATTATGGGTCCAATAAAAGTGGTCTCATCGAAAACGGAGGTCGTTTGAAAAATCGTTATTTTTAAGGGCAATATATTATATAAATTCCATAGCGACTATTTTGAATTTTCAACTGGACATAACTTTTTATTCCTGTTATGAAATCTGGATTTTTCATATTCGTTGGAAAGATATTCTCAAACAGATTCAAATGTTTCTAGTTTCGCTAAAATCCGGTTTATTTTGAATCATGTACATTCATTTGAAATTTGAAATCGAAGTTTCAAACTACCGCGCCGTTTCCAATTCCTTTTATAATTATAATAAATATTTATATTCCAACTTCAATTGAAATAAATTTATACGTTCTAATTATATTCAAAATAAATTTCTAGCCGTTATTATTTAAAATAAATCATTTTAAATATTCAAAATTCATTAGAATTGCTAAAATAAAAATTTAAATTGGTTCTGATTTTCTGGGTTGTTACACTTAAGTTCCATATTAGAGCGATAAAATGCACATTGGTTTTGAAACAACCAAATTAAATGATAATAAATTATTATCATGTATACTTAACAAAATCTTCAAATTATAAATTTAACTTGATTTTAGCCTCGACATTTTAAATTTCAAGTTTAAACGATATTCAATTTAAAAAAATCCGTTTTATTTTATTAAATAAATCGTTATGGTTTATAAACGACTCCATAGTGACGATTTGAAAATTTTATTTGGACATAACTCAAAATTTACAATATGAAATCTTGATTTTTCTCTTTCGTTAGAAAATAATAATCAAATAGATTCGGAAGATTCTTGTTTCAACGAATTCCGGCTTAAAATGGATTATGTATATTCAATTGAAGTTCAAAACGTAATATTACGAACTACCATGACGTTACAAGCTCGTTTATAATTTAAATATAAATTATACGTTTAAACTTCGTTTAATAAAAAAATATAAATCCATTTATATTTCTAAATCAACATTTAAAACCAAATTAAATGTTTAAACAAAACGGTTAAAAATTTGGGTCGTTACAGGGGTTCGCGCGAAAAGTAGACAAATCCGCCCCTTTAGCTACATACAGTCATAGAAACTGATGAGGAAGGTGGGCACTGAGAGAAGATTGTCTCGACTTAAGCGCTAGAGGCTCAAGTCATAGAAGATAAATGTACGTATTCGGGTTCAACTGAATTAGAGCAAGGTAAAGATGATGTAGAAATTTAGCAATGAATTCTGGGAAAGAAAGAAACCACCGTGCCAGATATGAATGGCCGAATATGCAAAGAATCCTTCTGGTGGATTTTGAATAGTGTCTTTTTTAGAGGCAGGGACAACATCTAACCCAGCCATACCTAAGCTTTCAAATATCACCCTCACTTCCTCTTGAGTTTGAATAAGAGAATGTTATGGAGATGCTTAAGTCTTTTTCTGAGGAGTAAAGGAAGTTGTTGGATCCGATCCATCAACACTTTGCTTCTTAGACATGATGTTTCCAAGTGATAATATTCCATAAAAGCATGTTAGCACCATGATTTAATTTGCTCAAAGATTAATATTGACCATTTGCAAGTTTAAAACCATATTGAAGATTCACTATCATAGGTCACCTAATATTCTTGTAGAAAATTAAGACATATAATGAGTCATTAGAATCAGATTCACAACAAAATTCATGTAAAGTCATGCATTATACATATGCTTAAAACGGCTAAGTCATTGGTATCATTTTCAGTAATGATGATGACACCAAAGCTAGATATAATTTGGGTTTTTAGTATCAAAAGAATCCAAACCGGAACAACCCAAGTTCTTAGTATCTAAAAAATTGAAATCAAAATTTTTGTTATCAATACCGAAAACTCAAACGACGTTAAGGAAGTCCGAAGCCTAGTACCGATGAGATCAAGTCAAAAATACTTCAATATTGGTAATGATATAACCAACACTAAAGTTTCAAGTTTAACCAATATTGAAGCAGAATATGGCTTTTGGCATTGATTATACGCAGTTTCGATATCAATAAAATGAAACTATACGGTAGCGGTAATAGTTGATATTGAATTCATCGGTACCAAAAGGAAGATTCCATTCTCATAATAAAAAGTTAGAACTCCTCATAGGTGAATTTTGCATTTTAAACCCCGAAAAGCATATAACTTCAGTTTATCAGGAATGATAGATGATAGGTCCCCATGATTCATCGTTAATGTCTATTCAAGCTAACTGTTGTTTATTAGAATTCATTCAAATGAGAAATAAAAGGTTAAATAACCCTATTAAATTCATAATCAATCTCAGGAGATAGCGATTTTCAAATCTTAACTCAAATTGATCCTTAAAATAAGAAACTTACACCAAAAGAATCAAACTTGAAGTTTTGGAAGTTTATGGAATTCTAGGGAATAATGATTCTCGTTCCAATTATATTGCTTGTAGGTGAAGAAAAGGAGGAAAGAAGAAGAAGAGGCTTTATATTTAAGCACCTCTAATCGTAGCCATACATGCAAGTATGAGTCAATGATACAGATCAATCAAAAAGGCCAAAAGGTTGGAAATCATGCACCTTCAAGACAGTACAAAACAAAGTCGAAGTTATTGACTTGAAAAGTCAAAATTACCCCTTCATTAAGGGGAAATGTTACTACTAGATTTCATACCGAAACCAGATGAATGTGAAGAGGTATCACACCGAAGTCAGTACCGAAAGAAGCAACAACTCCAAAAGTTAAGCCACCACTAAGAGCAAAGAAGTAGAATAATAAAGACAATACCTGTAACAACCCGTAAATTCTGAACCAATTCAAAAAAAAATTATTTTAGAAATTTTAATAGTAAAAATAATTTATTTTAAATAATAATGATTAAAAATTTATTTTAATCGAAGTCAGAACGAATATATTTATTTTAATTATAAAAGGAGTTAGAAATAGCGCGGTAGTTTGAAAAGTCAAACTTGAACTTTGACTGACTGTACCAGATTCAAAATTTAACGAATTTTAGTGAAACCAAAAATATTAGAATCTATTTAAAAATATCTTTCCAACGAATTTGAAAAATCGAAATTTCATAGCGGGAATCAAAAGTTATGTCCAGTTTAAAATTCAGAATAGTCGCTGTAGAATATACATATATATTTTTAATATTAAAAATAGCCATTTTTCAAACGACCTCCATTTTCGACGAAACCACTTTTGTTGGAACCGGAATGTCAAATTATTGCTAGGTTTCAATTTTCATAATTTCTAGAATTAATGTGTGAGCGTGGCAAAATAAAACGTGTTTTGTCAGTTTCAGTCAAATTTAATCGACTTGAAAATGGTCATTTTTCAAACGGTCTCAGAATTCAACGAAATTAGTCTTGTTAGAACCGTATCGTCAAAACATAGCTAGAAATAATTTTTCTGGAATTTTTAGAGTCTATATGTGGCCTCGGTAAATTTAAATGCACGATCAAATTAAATAATTAAATTATTTATATATTAAATTGAGAAAAACACGTTGAAAACTTTCGTTTGTGCTGACGGGACCTAGCCCATTGTGTCCGGAATGGGGGTATGTGCCTAGGAACAATTTTGATTGGGTTGGATTAGGTGTTAGTTAGAATTAACGGGCTTATTTGTAAAATTAGAACATATATTAATATTATATTATAAATATCCTGAGGTTTTCAAAACCCTAATTCCCTCAAAAGCTACAGTCGCCATCTCTTGGTTAATGGCCAAAAATGCACCAATTTCAATCCCCAATTTCACAAAATTCGTCCAGTTAAACCCTAAACATTCAATTACTAAATTCAAGATCTTGGTGAGGACTTCGACATCAACGGTTGAGATCGAACAAGGTGGTCTGGATTTCTCGATTTATGAGCTGGAAAGCATCGCGTCTTAGGCCATTTTCGTGGATGGTGGATCAACCGAGTTCGGCGTCGTTGCGGGTGTAGGTGGCGGTGGCGAAGGTCGTGGTCGGGGCATGTCGGATCGTCGGCAGGGGGATCGGTGTAGCGTGCGACAGTGGAAGAAGGAGGCGAGGTCATGGGTTCCTGTAAATCCTGAAGCAACAATACGTAGAAGAAGAGGAAGGACGATGGCCTAATTTGGGATTAAGGAATCATTAAGGTTTAAGAATTTATTAATTATAATTATTAATATAATTAAGATAATTAACATATAAATGATTGTAACTTCTTCAAACAGTAACAGAATTCAGAAATTCATATTGCGTTGAAATCGTGGATCCAAGATCTATAGCATGAAACCGACCAGATCTGAAAACAAGGACTTTGAAATTTCAGACAAATCGAGGTGAGATATCTGATTTTATAATTTAAAATAGAATTATTTATCTTTATGTGAAATCCATGGATGTACGTTGTTATAGATCATGTATGTGGTGTATGAGATCATATGCGATTGTTTGTTTGTGGTTGAAATGAATAAACTGCATTAGATTTTGTAGATCTAGACTTTTCTTACAGTAAAAAAATCAAATTTTTATTGTATATATACAAATATTCATGTTGAGTGAAATAAATTTGTTTATTCAATAAAACAATATTTTATTATAAAGATAAAAATATTCATTGTTCTAAAATTGGATAAGTTTACAATAAAATCCACATTTTTATTTTGTATATAAAAGAATCATATTTTTGAAACAAAATATGTTAATAATTATATTCATTTTTTGTAAATGAAAATGTCATCTCTATTAGAAATGTTACACTAGGATGAAATATGTCAAATTTCTATTAAAAAGGTTATATTAGAATAAACATGACATTTTTTTCTAAAAATGTTTATTCCAATTTGAAATAACCATTTTGTCGCATTAGATTTGCCAAATTTAACATAACCATTTTGTCGCATTAGATTTGCCAAATTTAAAATAACCATTTTGTCGCATTAAATTTTCCAAATTTAAAATAACCATTTTGTCGCATTAGATTTCCCAAATTTGAGATAACCATTTTGTCGCATTAGATTTGCCGAATTTAAGATAACCATTTTGTCGCATTAGATTTTCCAAATTTAAAATAACCATTTTGTCGCATTAGATTTGCCAAATTTAAAATAACCATTTTAGATTTGCCAAATTTAAAATAACCATTTTGTCGCATTAGATTTGTCAAAGCAAAATAACCATATTGTCGCAATAGAATTGTCAATTCCACATAAAACATTATTTCATCATTTTTAATTGAAAAAGAATTGTAAATTCAATGTAAAATATTATTTTGTCATTTTATTTGATTTAATAGAATGATCAATACAATTTTGAACATGTCATTGAATTGAGACAGATATATATATATATATATATATATATATATTGAAAGTTAAAGATGGTTCTTTTATTTGCATTCTCCTATGCAATATACATTAAAAATAAAAATGTTCTTTTATCCAATGTAAATATACATTGAAAAATAAAGATGATCTTTTATTTGTAATCTCCAATGCAAATACGCATTGAAATAAAGTTGTTCTTTTATTTGCATCCCTTGATGCTAATAAGCATTGAATTTAAATGTTGTTCTTTTATTTGCATTCCTTGATGCAAATACTCATTGAATAAAAAGGGTTGTTCTTTTATTTGCATTCGTTGATTCAAATATACCTTGAAATAAAAGGTTGTATTTATATTTGCATCCTTTTATGCAAATATTCATAGAAAATAAAATTGATCTTTTATTTTCATCCTTTTATGCAAATATGCATAAAAATATAAATGTGAATATTAGGCTCACGTCCCTATTTTGAAACTTAATTAGGCTCACATCCGGTCATAAACTTAATATAAATTAGGTCCCTGTTTTCAAAACTTATAAAATAATAATATAAAAAAAATAAAAAAAATTCGTAAATTAGTAATAAAATAATTTATGCATTATACAAAAAATTCAGTTCAAAAAACAACAAAAATAATGTCAGAAAGAAGAAAACAGCAAAAAAACAGAAAAAACTGTAGTTAAATGCATAATATTATGCACCTTTTTGATTTTATTGCATGCATATATGCAATTATTGCAGTTCTTCCAGCGGATAGATTTAACATAATTTTCCAGTTCATTTTTATTTGCATCCAAATGTGCAAATTTCTCAAGAAAATGCACACATGTGTGCAACATTTTTATAGGATAAAAAGTAGGGACCTAATTTATAAAAAAAACAAAGTTCTGAAAATTTTTAAACCCGCCCCCTATTTTATTTTTTCCGCCTTTTTGTATTTTTTAAAAAAAATGTGCGTACGTTCATAAAAAAAAATTCTAAAATATGGAAATAATGTCAGGAATCTACGGAAATTGAAAAAAAATAGTTGCATACATTTATGCAATTATTACTGATAATTGCATATATGTATGCAACTTTTCTGTAAGCTGTTTTCAGATTAAAATCTGAAAATAAACCTGCACAAATGTATGCAAGTATTTGAAATTTTTTCGCACATGTATGCATTTATTTGCATGAATAAAAATCAACGAAGATGTATGTAGTGAAAAATATGCACGGATGTATGCAGGAAAGTGATATATGTGCATACTATTATGCATTTAACTGGAAATTTCGTTTTTTTTTTGTTTTTTTGATTTTTGACGCCTTCGTTGATGGTTTTTTGTTCTGAATTTTTTAGTGTTTACATGTTTTATTTAAATACGAATTTACGTGATTTTTTTAATATTTTTTTGATGACTTTTCAGAAAATAGGGACCTAATTTACAATAAGTTTATGACCGGGTTTTTTTTTTTTTTTTGAAACTTAATAGGGACCTCTAAAAAACGCACCCAATATAAATTGTTCTTTTATTTGCATTCTTTTATGCAAATATACATTGAAATGTAAAATGTTCTTGTATTTGCATTCTTTATGCAAATACACTTTAAAATATAAAATATTCTTTTATTTGCATTCTCTAATGCAAATATGCATTGAAATAATTAAAATCATATTTTTATTTGTAATTTTAGATGCAAACAAACAATTAGAATTAAAACCATATTTTTGTTTGCAATTTCAGATGCAAACAAAACATTAGAGTTAAAATTACATTTTTGCAATTATAAATGCAAACAAATACACTAGAATGAATATGACATTTTTAATTTGTATTTAAGATAGAAATAAAAATATGATTTCAGGAGTCACATTTTTGTTTTGTAAATTTAGTTGCAAACAAAGCATAAAGTATTAAAAAGGATTATATTTCTATTTGTGTATTTAAATGCAAATAAACATCGTAGTTAAAAGATTATATTTTTATTTGCATTCTTTGATGCAAATAAACACCGTATTTAAAAGTTGAATTTTTATTTGCATTCTTTGATGCAAATAAACCACCGTATTAAAAATTGAATTTGTATTTGCATTCTTTGGTGCAAATAATCTTTGAAATTAAAGGTTGTATATTTATTTGCAATATTGAATTAGAAATTGCATATTTTTTTGCATTCCTTGATGCAAATAAAATATTGAATTAAAAGTTGCATATTTATTTGCATTCCTTGATGCAAATAAAATATTGAATTAGAAGTTGCATTTTATTTGCATTCTTTGATGCAAATAAAACATGAAATTAAAAGTTGTATTTTTATTTGCATTCTTTGATGCAAATAAATTATAAATTAAAATATTGCATTTTAAAAAGCATAGTTTAAGAAGTTACACTTTTATTACATTTTAGTTATAAATAAAAGAACAGGACTAAAAATATCATTTTTACTTTTAAACTAGAGTAAATAAAAAGATTGCGATAAAATGAATTCATCTCTGTTGTAATTTTGTTAAATTAAATAAAATGTTTTTATTTTCATCATAGATTATAACAAAAAGATTAGAATTAAAAAGATATATTTTAGTGTCATTTTAGCTTCGATAAAAGAGTAAATAGATAGATAAGGTTTATCTGTCCTTTTGTTGAAATATAAAAAGATACTTTTTATCATTTAAATAGAACGAGACAAAATTTATTTAATTTTGTCATTTTGAAAGGTTAAAACAAAATAATCACTTTTGTCAATTTACACTAGTTGAAACAAAATAATCACTTTTATCAATTTACACTAGTTGAAACAAAATAATCACTTTTGTCAATTTACATTAGTTGAAACAAAATAATCACTTTTGTCAATTTACATTAACAAAATTATTCACTTTTGTCAATTTATATTTGTTGAATCAAACATTCATTTTGTCGAATTATATCGGTTGATACCAAAAAGGACATTTTTGTCAAATAAGAATTAAACACAAATAGCATTTTGATAAAATAGAATTGTCGGCAAATGAATGTATCACTCTTCTTATACATTTTGTTGAGATAGAATTTACATGCAAATATAATAACCATTTTTATTTGTATAACACAGTATAGAATTTATATGCAAATATAAAAATCATTCTTATTTGCTAACTTAATTAGAATTTATATTCAAATATAAGAATCTTATTCTTGGTCTAAACATAGATTAGAATGTATAGGTGAGATAAAATGACATCTTTACATGTTAATGCATACATTAGAATTTGTATGCAATTTAAGATAAATATTTTTGTGTGTTAGTTTATACATTGAAACATATACAAATGAGATTATTTCTTTTACGTTAAGAATAATTACATACAAATTAAGTATAATGAAAATTACCTTTTATTTTTCATCCACAATAATGTCATATAATTAAATTACATTCTATTAGATATTAGAAATATATATAAAGAAATTATGCGAGTCAAATATATTTTATCTCGACATTAGGAATAAAATATCATGTTTTGTCCATCATTATCAACACGTTGGTAGTATTAGAAAAATTGGTTAAATTCATTAACCAATTATTTATTTATATGTACTGTTGTTGGCTGAAACCCCCATACGGGTATTGGGATGATAATTGATATACACTAGTCCCAATATTTATTTATATGTCAATCGATAGATTGACAGGCTGTGATGAGCGTTATTATTTCATTTTAATGCTCACACAGTTGTGAACTTCACTCTGGATGTTGAATGAATGGTTTGATGATTATTTATCAATTGTTGTCATTTACATACGATGTACGAAATCCATATAACCAAAGTTATATGGTAAATGATTGAGTCGCTTTCCGATTCAGAATATCTTTTAAATAAAGAATAAATCTTCCAACTAAGATTATTGGTATTTCAATTTATATTTATTTTGTTGGAAAATGATTTTGGGTTTATCATGAACAATGCTTTTAAATGACATTGATTCTTTAACACAGTTAAAAATAAGATTTATTTCTTAAATTGGAATAATCGTAAAGTAATGATTTTTGATATTAAAACTGAATTGGAATTTTAATAAATCTTTGAAAATAAGATTTTAGAATAAATCTAAAAGATTTACCTTTCATAAAATTAACGGGAACTTTTCCCTAAAAATATGAATATTTTATTTAAAGAATACTCTGAATTGGAAAGAGGCGTTGGATGTATCCTTATAACACTTGATTTTTAATTATAAAAATATGCGAGTTATTCGGAAAGACCGGGTTTAACCCATTCTGAATAATTACTACGACGATTAAAAGTCGAAGACAATCAAGACGGTGGATGAAGACCAGCGATCTTCACATCGAATGGACGACTACTGATGCCTGGCATTGGGTCGCTCCCAGTAAAGGGTTAAAGTGGTAGTTTGTCCGGACGTATTTTTTGATCGTCCGGATACGCGAGCACCTAGGTGACTCCGGTTTCGTTCAGACCCAGAACGGACTTGTAAATGGATGTGTGTCTGACATTGGATTTCATTCCATGTAAATTGGTTTCTATTTAATATATACCTATTGGCGGCGGAGAATTTATTCTCTTGCTTAACACCCTTCTCTGAGACGCATGAGCTCAGAGGTTATATATTAGTAGTTATCGATCGCATGGTATGGACTGTCAATGTGACAGGCCAAGATGCAATTGATCAAGGCTTTTGTTGAAAAGCAGAGCCTTGTGGATGATGATCAAAGCATAGCCTATTAAGGCATAGCTTTGTG
The DNA here is from genome assembly GCA_030737875.1 of Allium sativum. Classification (NCBI taxonomy): domain Eukaryota; kingdom Viridiplantae; phylum Streptophyta; class Magnoliopsida; order Asparagales; family Amaryllidaceae; genus Allium; species Allium sativum. The sequence goes on along the minus strand of CM060919.1, from coordinate 225,667,969 downwards.
TATTTTGTTACCTCGCGAGCCTCACACCCCGGTATGAGTCAAAAACGGAGCAAGGGAACGCAGGGAGTGCATACGTTTCTTTCTAGCTAGAAGTGGTGTTTGGGTTTATCACAGCCCGGCATTTTACTTATGTGGTTGATGGATTTTGAGGCGCCTCAGATTTTTATTGGTCGCAATGGCCAATTTATAGGTCCAATATGATCGAGAAGCATGTGTTCTGGCATAACTAATCCAACCCATTCACTATTGGGGGACCGGCCCTGCAGGATCCAAGGGTTCGCTAGCGTCCGTATCCTGAGACATTGCTAGAGTGTCTCGAATCGGTCAGGAGATCGTTCCTAGCCTTGACTCTTGATGGAAATCCAACCTCCAATACGACATTCTGCGGTTCTGATTGTATACCTATGTATGGCGACATAGTAGGATGGGGTACTATGCCGTCTATGATTAATATATTATGATTGAAATGTTTTTAAAACTTGTATACAGTAATAGTAATATCAAATCCATTTTATCGTATCAAGCATTTTTGAACATTATAAGGTAAAACTCTATCCTCCGGCTTGCGTTGCATTGTGTGATGGGACCTGAGTCCTATAATGGTTTCGTTTTTCTAAAAAGCATTGCGTTGTTTTTAGCGATTTACTTTATTTATGCACTGGCAATCCAATGGAGTAAACCTGTTCAGCGATAGCGGCGTGGTCCTGTGATTAGCTTCCTTATTAGTTAAGTTAAATAAAGATTTCTCACACCAGTCCCATGATTGACCCGTAGTTTGTTTCACTTTGCAAACTCGGGTGCCCTCTTCTCCAACGGGCAGTCAAGTAGCTTATTTTGCAGATATATTGAGCAGGATTCTGGATTGAAGCTTAGAGCCGTGTCCAGAGCATTGGTGGTCTTCCGCTGTGTTAATTTAATTATTCTGCTGCATTGTATTAGTTTTGTTGTAATTTAACCTTCTGCTGTATTATTATTTATCAATGTACTCTAATATATTATGTACTCTGATGTAACATTATTATAATGTTTATAAAAGTCTGTTGTTATTTGTTCTGATGTGTTGTATTCCCAAAGTTAACGTATGCAGGTTTTGAACGGTCTTGGTCGATTTAGCGATCGATCGGGTCAGGTGAAAACCAGGCTGTTACAGTTGGTATCAGAGCCAGGTAAGCTTAAATCTTTAGGGTACAACTCATTAGAACAGAACAAAAGACTCATTAGAGATTGAATTAGTAATATCCAATAAGAATAACTCGTTAGAGATGGGATCAGTAGTATCCTAGAACGAGTGTGAAGAGTATTAGTTTTTAAAATAAAAATGAAAACAAATTTAGTTTTGAAAATTTAAAATCTTATTATACGTATTTGAATATATTATCCTATTTTATATTAGGCAAACGAGTATATAGAGATTTTAATATACGTCTGATCCACGTGTATTCGAAACCTCAAATATACTGGGTAGATATAGAATCACACTTTAGTCGCCCGGAGATGTTCTAATGGTGGTTCGAAACATCATCAGAATTTAGGTTCGAGTTTCGAAAGTGGTATATCTATATATTTCCATTGACTGGTGTGAGAGCCAAAACTAAATTGGGTCTATTGCACTAAAAATATGATTTTTGACTATATATAAAAGTTATATGTAACAACCCGCACCTTCGTTCACGTAAGATATTGTCCCCAACTTAGCCACCGTATAGGTGTGGGGTTTTGTTCCTCAAAAGGCCTCGGCTAAGTTTCGAGATCCGCCAACACATGGCGTTGCCACACAGGCTGAGCCAACCTCCCTACTAACACCGATATTATCCCTACTTTGCCACCTCTCAGGTGTAGGGTTTTCCATCACTAGGCCTCGGCGTTAGTAAGAGATGGGCTCTACTATATATGTACCCACTTCACACAGGATTTCACGATGTGGGACTTAGGGGTGTTACATTCTCACCTCCTATAGAGCCCAACGTCCCCGTTGGCTCACAAACACTTCACCCAGGCGCTGTGGTCCACATAGGAGCCACAATTCCGGCTGGGTATTGGCTCTAATACCACGTGTAACAACCCGCACCTTCGTTCACATAAGATATTGTCCCCAACTTAGCCACCGTATAGGTGTGGGGTTTTGTTCCTCAAAAGGCCTCGGCTAAGTTTCGAGATCCGCCAACACATGGCGTTGCCACACAGGCTGAGCCAACCTCCCTACTAACACCGATATTATCCTTACTTTGCCACGTCTCAGGTGTAGGGTTTTCCATCACTAGGCCTCGGCATTAGTAAGAGATGGGCTCTACTATATATGTACCCACTTCACACAGGATTTCACGATGTGGGACTTAGGGGTGTTACATTATATATTTGAAAAGTTAATCACCTAATTGATTGATGGTTGTGATGTTTGATAATTAGTTTAACTAATTAAAATATTGGAATGATAATTAATTTAACAATGTATAAAAGAATGACAAATTTAACCAAATCAAATTTAATATTGAACTAAACTGAATATTGATAAAAATTAAAGGTTGAATTGGTTAATTAAACGACTTTTAGCATCGTTCCTTTTCGAGGACGAAAAGATTTTAAGTGGGGGAGATTGTAACAACCCGCAAATTCTGAACCAATTAAAAAAAATATTTTAGAAATTTTAATAGTAAAAATAATTTATTTTAAATAATAATGATTAAAAATTTATTTTAATCGAAGTTAGAACGAATATATTTATTTTAATTATATAAGGAGTTAGAAATAGCGCGGTAGTTTGAAAAGTGATTAAAAATATATATATTCTGAATTTACATATATATTCTTAATCTGAAAAATCGAAATTTCATAGCGGGAATCAAAAGTTATGTCCAGTTTAAAATTCAGAATAGTCACTGTAGAATTTACATATATATTTTAGTATTAAAAATAGCCATTTTTCAAATGACCTCCGTTACATATATATTATAATAATGATTAAGAATAGTCACTGTAGAATTTACATATATATTTTAATTTACCGAGGATATTGGAGGACGATATTAAAGTGAGAACTTGGCACATAAGCTATTGGCACCAACAAGGGAAAACAAATAGCTTGTTGCTGATACTAAAGGGATGGCGATAAATGCACTATACTGATACCAACTTACAAAAAGCAACTGGCTTGGTATCGGTACTAGATTAGAAGGCAAAAGCACGAAAATAGCAAAGACGAAACTATACATCAAAGACCAAAAGCATGTGAAGACGATATCAAATATATGAGCTCAAGGAAACTAGACCAACATGGGAGTAAGTTATGAGCTATAGGCCCAGTATCGATGCTGATACTAAAGACGACGTCAATGCTATATGGAAAGAAGCATAAAGACAATATCCAAAAACTCTGTAGCAGACCGACACTTGGAAACATGAAGTCAGCAGTGGCACTACGAGCAGAAGAGTGATATCCACACCAATATACTTGGTGTCGATACACTGCATAGAGGTGGCATTAGAGTTACAAGAAATATAGAATCGAAACCGACACCCAGAGCACAAAAGTGGGTCAATACCGATGCCGAGTACCTACTGCCAAAGCCAGAAACTCTTAGAATGGGGCTTTCTACTAGATTGCAATCAAAGGGGCCCAAACTACCTATAAATAAGACCCTTGGGGTCACAATTTGGGGGACTTTTCTCATTCTCAATTTTATCCATTTCTTAGAGAGAAAACCATAATTTGTAAATCAATTTGGGGATTTCACTTATAAACATTTATGTGCTCACACAAGTGATAAATAAAGAGATTCTTAGCACTTGTCATTTATTCTTCTTGGTTTCCTTATCGCTAATTCATGATAAAGCCTTCTACTTGTACATAATTACCTAAATAACCCTTATTAGCCATCTAGCTTTCTGCATGTGCCGAGCTTATGAAACCCTTATCCCAAGGTAATTGTTGGTCCTTGAGTCTCGTAAGCGTGATACTCTCCTCTTTTGAAGGATGAGTAACTAATCTTCAAGCTTAAGACCTTGATATCTAGGAAACGACGAATTAAGTTAAACTCGAAGGAACTAAATAATCCGTAGGAGCCTCTAGATCCACAACCATACCCTATATTTCAGTGCTGACGGAAAATAATGCTAACAATCGATATATAGTCTTAATAAGGCTTCGATCGAGGAACTAGAATAAGTATTTTGATAAGTAAATGATCGCTTGGTTTTTATCAGAACACAAAGGAAGATAACATATATCAAAATGAGCAAGCCATTATTATTGTGTTTACTATACTGCATGTTGATGATTTGTTCGAAAATTACATTCAAATTAAACTATGTGATAGTAAGCTAGAAAATTTCAAAGTAAGAAGTCATAGTCGATTCAACGATGGAGGATGAGTACATCGCCCTAAACAAAGTTGCTAAAGAAGGGGTTTGGATGAACAAATTTATGACTTTATTAGGGATGACTCCAAAAACTGAGGATCCTAGTTGTTATGCAATAAGAATTAATGGCTACAAATTGTGAAAGAGCGTAGAGCTCATAAGAAATCTAGGCACATATTCCATAAGTTTAACCGGGGAAGGTAGTTCTTCAACAACAAAGAAATGATGGTTATAAGAGTAGATAATGGTAACAATAAAGCAGACCTCTTCACAAAGCGACTAACTCGATCGGTACCGATTAAGGTGATCGAAGGAATGAGATTATGAATCATAACTGGCTACGAGTTTGAAAAGAAGATTGAAAGAGTGGAGTATGCCTTAGGAGCATTATATATTATTTAACTCCATAATTAATTTTCCTTGTAATAAATAGTTTAGCTTCTAGTACATACTTTTATATTGTTATATATGTAATTTAGAAATTAATTTATAGTATATTTATAAAAAGATCCCTAAATAATGTGTTATCTGATAATAGATTCAACTAGTTATAATCGTGAGAAAATTATCACAACCACTATGTAATATAACTTACTATTTCTATTATTCTTGATCGAGAGTTTCGAAAAAAGAGTATTGATACATCTGTTGACCAATATATAGCATTGTCCAAACTTTAGGCAATGTAATACCCATAGGTATTGGAGCCACAAAGAGTTTGTGTACTTATAGTAATTGGATAATTATCGATTAGCTCATCTAAGACGATTAAAAACAACTAGGTCCAACGGGAAAGCATAAAGTAACGATGTTACAGAGTTCTCTCGACTTAAAAATACTACAAAACTTCAAAGTATACATCAGACTTTTATTGTAATAAAATCATGACATAAGGATCATCAAACGACTATATTTAGATTTCAAAAAAAAGCATCGGAAGTGAAACTCTTTTCGATATCTCCTCAGTCGTATGAGGTTGATATCGCAGTTAACTATGGTCAACTCATAGTCAAAATCTCTAGCCAGAGTAATATGGATAATAATAAATGATATTGCTGAACCAAGGATTTCGTTTATGGGCTAACCGAGTTAAATGCGGATGACATTGGAATTTCAAGCGAAACCAAATTCCATGTATCCTAAAATGATATCATTTTAACGAAGAGAACATGTGTAGGTAATAGTTACTAAATGGAACCACTTAAGAATATGCAGAATTGAATTCTCCGATGAGATCTATAAGTGATGAATTTATCCAAACTACCACAAGACATGTGAAATAATAATATATTGTACTGTTTAAATATTATTTACTGATTGAATTCATATATGTTAAGCCACACAGCTTAGTTCATTTAGTATATAAAACCTCACTCCATTTACTTAGTTTATAAAGTTTTATAAATTAAGATTTAAAAATACTATTTTTTTGTTTGATGGTTCGTATGTTTTTAGTATATGGGTAGCTTCCAGAAATGTTTTTGTGTTGCTAGTTACTAATTAGGTGCACATATAAATGTTATGTATGTGCATATTGTATGCATTTAAATTAGATTTGAATGGATTTAACTGTAAATGAGTTATTAATTCCATTAGGTCTATAAATTGACAATGGATTGGACGACCGCTAAGGGAAGAAGGAGTTTCAAGGTTTGACTCGGAAAAACGAAATAGAGGGATATCTTTTCTGCTTACTCCTCTATATAGGCAATCTAATAACTTAACATTTTCTCTTTACTCTAGTTACTCTCATCTCAGACAATTGCTGTAACACCCCATAAAATATACCCTGAATTGACATAAATAATTAAATTAAGAATAAACATTAATAAATTTGTAAAATATTAATGGGCTGAAAATACGAATTTTGGATGATTAAGAATTTAGCCATGAAAATATTACCATTGTATTCATGGCAAATTCTAGTCTGTTTTCAGATTTGATTTATCGAAAATGAATTTCGTATGAAGAAAATGAGTTATACAAAAATAATATACACACAAGGTTTGAAATCCAAATTATAAATATAAATTTGGAATAAAAATATATATTAATGGTATAACAGAATATTCCTTATGGAATTCAAAATTGTGTGTGTATGTATATGCAAGAAGAGGACAAGAATAAATAGAAACGGAAAGAATTAATGAAATTAATTAACATATTAATTAAAAGGAAACCAACGTGGAGAATTAATCTCCCTATGCTCGACCTATAAGGGGGATGGACTGCTCCCCATTAGGGGAGTTGAATGGTCGGTCGACTGCCCTTCTGGTCGAAGGGTGAAGGAGGCTATTTTATTAAGGTGTTTTATATATTTTTGCTAAAACGGACTATCTAGATTTTATAAAACTAATACGACGGACCATACCCACTCTAACAAGTATAAATAAGGCCTCAGTCTCTCCTTCAAACCCTACAATCTATTCTCTTCTGCGTCTTCATCATGCTTCTCCACCATTATTCTAAATTCTAGAAAACAGATAGGTTAGAATTCTTCTTCTTCCCTATAATATTTCCTAACTTAATTTTATTGTTAGAATTTGAAATTATATATATAAGACACTAATTGGATTCTTTATATATATATATAAATATGTTTAGGAGAAAAATCAAGCAAATTTTAATGTGTTCTGTGTAGATCAAGTGAGGAAGATGTCAAACGCTTATTTTTTAATCGTCCATACGTGCGTTTCCTATGGAGGAAAATCAAGCAAAAAGGTGGATATGTTGTTCCATTAATTGATAACAAAGAAGATTGGATGAGTATCTATAAAGCAACAAGATGGATAGAAGAGAAAACATATGAGCTCCTGATAATGATAAAAGTATTGTTATCTGAGATCTGGAAAGAAAGAAATCATAGAATATTCCGTAAGAAGGTGACTAGCAGAGCATAAGTTTATCAAGCAATACGCACCACTATAAGAAGAGAAGTTATGTACTCCACATTTGGTTTTGACCAGTCTATCAAAACCAAATGGTTATGATGCAGTCCCTTTCATTTTCTCCTATCTATTTCATCTTATCCTCTTGTAACCTTTCTCATGTTTATGTTGTAAGTTGCCTTATAAGATAAATAAAATGGTAGGGGTCATTCAACCTCGCAGGCTTTGCCAAAAAAATAAAGTTTGGAACAGGTATTTGCGAGGATACAATCTAGAAACAATTGCTACACGGCCCCTTCATCCTTCTACAAGTAACTATATAAGTGGAAATTTTATAAGTTTACTATTTTCTATATTATGATAGTGTAGATTTAGATAGTTATGCCCAAAGGGATTTGGATTCATATGAAAAAATACACAAAAATCACCCAAATCTCTTATAAATTGTGGAAATGATCCATCTTGTGAATATATTGGGTTTTGTTTATGAATATAATGAAAGTTGGAATTTTTGGGTGTTGTATGGTTTTGATAATGGTCTCATTTACATTCTGTTAATTTGTAAATCATATATGTGGAAAAACATAAAATTTGGGTATTATAAATATACATGTTTAAAAATCTGTTTGTTTATATTAGATATTCTAAACATATTAAAACACATATTACCGAAGCCTTAATTTTTTGATAAAATCGTATGAAATGTAAAGCAACACCAAAAAGAGACTATATATATTGTGTGTATCACACTTTTTCCTTTCTTTTATTATTGGAGTAATCTTTTAAAATCTAGTTTACAAGTTATTTTGTTTATGTTGTAATTTACCTATTATTGATATGAATGTGAATACACACTGTATGTTATGTTGATGAAATTAGGGAAATAAATTTATAAACCTTATTTAGATTAAGACTGACATTTCTATGGTTAGGGTGTTTCTTTTCGCAAGTTTTAATCACGTTCTCTATAACATAATTAACGTATTATAAATGCATATTAGTATGTACTAAATATGTTTAATTAGGAATCCCAAATAGGAAATTTGTATGTGTGTGAGTATTAATGGCTTTTATTAGTATTACTGACACATGGGCACATGGTTAACCCCAACTTGTAGTAGAAGTTTGTCCAAAACCGACTGACATATCCAACATCAATAAGAAGCCGGATTAATGTGAAATGTCTAAGTGCCAGAGGCCATTATAATAACTACACGAAGACGGAGGTTAATCCTAACTTGTAGTAGAAGCCTACCCAGAACCGACAGGTGAATCCAGCATCTACAAGGGGTCATCTTAATGTGAGACGTCAGGTGTGTGTGTGTATATATATGTGTGTGTGTGTATGTGTGTGTGTGTGAAGTAGGCCTGGCTCGAGAAGGTATTAAGTAGTTGACCTACCTTGTTTGGATATTATGTGGTTAGGGCTAGGTCCGTTCCTAAGATTCACTCCTTGGTTCTGGACCCAAGTCATGGGATCCTCCCTTATTAGGTTTTAAGAGGTCATTGGGTCTGTAATTCTCTAACAATTATAAGGTAATAAATGGTCTTAGACGATCATGAATGAGTACGATCATTCTTCAGAAATTGTCAACTTCTTATCATGGGTATGTTATAGTTGACCCAGGGATGGGCTACAAGGAGTTACGACACTTATGTGAGTGGCCTATTTAAAAAGAAACCGCCTACCGAAGGGAAGTATTAAGTGGTTAGGAGTTCACCAGTATTGAAAGCTAGAAAGTAACAAGGGGATCTGCCGACGGAGGGTTATAAATGAAGAGAAGTCGTCTACCATCCTGAGGTAACAAGTGATTGCTTACTATATCTTAATTTACACTAAGAGTACATTTACTAACATTGACAAGTAGCAAAAGAGGTCTTAAGTGACTAGGGTCCGCTATAGGGTATCAAGTGATTGTAGAAGGCGGAGTTTGCCCATAAATTAAATATAAATGGCCTTAAGTGACTACATGGTAGTTTGCCATGAAGGTTATTAAGTAATCATAAAATCCTACCCTTATAAAGTGTATGATTGTGTGTTTGCCTAGACAGACATGACATTTTTATAATGCCAAGTATAGGAAATGACATCTCTTTAAGTTATGTGATTTTCATTCACCAGAACTTGTTGTTCTGACCTCACTCCTCTTAACTAAAAGTGATTATTAGGTAGTAATCTTTGTTGATGGCGCAATGAAGACTAAAGCTTGGTGGAGGAGATTTATTAAACTATTCATGTTTGGCATTTATTATACTCCTGTGATATTATTGTTGATGTACCTTGATATGACATTTGAGACCTGATGTAATCAACATTTATTATGGTTTTATTTAATGGTAAATCTATTTCCAGTTATTATATTTTGTTACATCCTCTATGAGATTCTAATTTCGTTTTATTTGGTTGTGTTTATTTAGTCCTTATAGGAACCAACGACTCATTTAGAATGGCTCTAAGTTCCGATAGCACTTTTCTAGGTCGTTATTCAAGCCCCATTCCGGGTGGGTTGTTACAGTGGTTATCTTTATCCCTCCAAACTATAGTCTAACACTTTTTCAACTCAAAGTAGGAAAATACTTATTTTTAGGTATAGATCTCTAAAGCCAATAACTTAGGGTATCTAGAAGGTCGACAAGATTTTTTGAATCAATGTGCGATTTCAAGGCTTCATCTCTATATGGTGTATTATTTATATTTATACTTCTACTAAGTGCTACAAAGATTCAAATGCGAATATATTACCATGTTTAATTTTAGTTCAATTTAACATTAATAATTAGGTAAATGCATTTATTATATTAACATAGTAATATGAATAATATATGCATTTATAAATTTTAATTTTGGTTGTACAATTAATTAAAATATTTAGGAATTTTTTTGAATGTAAAACATAAATTTAATAACCTTAAATTATTTTTGCTAGTTAAAACCATCTACACTATAATATGTATAAATGTATACCAAATTAAAATTTGAAACAAAATATATATTATATTTTTAATTAAAACAAATCTCGAATATTTATAAAAATAATAATTTTTTGGTTGGAAATATAAGTTATTTATTTGTTGCATATGTATATTATGATTCTACTATATACATATCTAGTTGTTGCTTCCATTGTTATGCTTGTTGAGTGTTCTCTGGGTGATTGTAGTGAGGCATTTTGTACAGACTCTTATGTTGTAATCCATATGGATATACTTTCGAGTTGATATGAAAGTTTTTAGATTCTGCTCATATGTGCTTCACTATTAATGCTTGTTATATAAGCTCTACTATACTTTATTTCTACGCTATGAGTTATACGACAGGTTTCGACTGTGTCGTTCTATCCTGATGATCGTGCATAGCTGTCTAGCACACCTTTCAACACGGTATTTCCTTTTGTTAAGTGCAGGAATTATGGGCGGTCGTCACAACTGAAGTCCTTGTAATGATAATACAGAATTATATGGTTTCAAGTAAGTGTATTAAAGAGATTACATAATATAATTAGTATTATAATTCTTAAATGTCCCTAGTCAAGTTTTATTGTATATACAGGACAATAATGAAATGTTGAGACTAGTATGTTGATTGACTAATAATCATATCTTATTGATCATTAATATTAGTGATATTAATGTCAATACATAAATACGTATTAGAGAATGACATGTTATTATATATTTTATTCTCATATGTGAAAACTTCATGGAGCATAATTAATAGTGTCATAAGTAATTCTCATAATGATAGTGATGTAATGGTCCTCAAACCTTAAATCATTGTATATTTTATTCCAGGATATTTATGTTTTGATATCATCAAAAGTTACTTTTAACCGAGTAGACGATAAAGGTGATTATCGAATACATCATGAATCAATTTAATAATATGAATGATCTAGACGAAATTCAATCCTACAATATAAGTAGTGATATTCATAGGTCTCTTGATTGAGTATAATTATAAAATGCATGGTCGTGCTCAAATATTGATTTGTTTTATATAATCTACAAATATATCAAGATAGAAGGATTAAATTTTAAAGAGGATGATACCTTCCATGCATCGAGTTTAATCTTGGATATATTGATTAAAGGATTAAATTAAATCAAAACATTGGTCATAGAAAATATTGTATTGAATCATTAATTTATTATAACTCGGGTAAAGACGATGTATTACTATATGCCGCTCATTGTTTATGATTTTAAATACGATTTAATATCATTGTCAATGTTGTAATAACTTACAGGGTCACACGCTAAGAACGTTTAAAAGGGAATACTGTTCTTTGAATTTTAAAATTATTAAATGTTGATAATTTTAAAATAACTTAAGGCTATGTAAAGGATAATATCTCAGTATGATATTTTTCTCATTCATTTTCACTCATTCTATTGTTTCACTATCCCAATGTAGGAGTTCTCTTTACTTTGTTGTGCTCCATATGCTTTAAATTATGTTGTTACGATGTGGACCTCTTGGCTCCTTTGCTGTATCAATTTGGTGATTCTTTTTGGTAATCTTTGTGATGTTTTGATATGTTGTTTGAGTTTATACGTGAATATGCCTCTGTGCATGTATATTCATTTGTAAAGTGATAAGACCACTATAAAAAAATTCTCTAAGGAATAAAAAATAATAGAAAAATGATAATATTGATTTTTATGTTAAACATTTTCCTTTAAAAGTAAACTTGTTTGGGAAATGTTAGACTGCCAAATATTTGGCTAAAGAAATACTATTTGCTACGTAAATTATTGGTATCATCAATTTTATAGTTTATTTTCAAAGTTAGTTAAAGTACTTATGTATACTAATATCATTATTCAACCTTGTAATGCAGTCAATAATTGTAATGTCATTATTCTAATATCTTTTAAGTTAATAACTATGTTTTCTATGCAAAATAACAATAATAGAAAAATGATAATGTGGATTTTTATGTTAAACATTTTCATTCAAAAGTAAACTTGTTTGGAAGATGTTAGTCTGCCAAATATTTGGCTGAGAAACATCTTGAAGGCAAGTCAATGATCGGCAAGTATTTGCTATGTAAATAATTTGTATCGTCTAATTTATAGTTCATCTTTAAAGTTAATTAAAGTACATTTGTAAACTAATATCATTATTCGACCATGTAATGCAGTCAATGATTGTAATATCATTATTCTAATATCTTTAAAGTTAATAACTACATTTTATTCAATTAATTATATTGAATGTTAGAAGAAAAAAAATTATAACATTTACTAGCTAAATATTCGCCAGACAAATGCTTTTGTGGTAAATATACGATTTGAAATATTAGCTGAACAAACATAAATCAAGTAGATTTATACCCTTTTTCGGTCTATTTTTATTGTGCGTCATTAAAAAAATTTACATTAGTTACAAGGACGGAAGTATGCTTACCTGGGCTACAGCCCAGGTCCATATTCTTAAACATATGAAAAGACTTGTAGCATATATTAAGAAAAAGATTAGTAATGAACTCAATGCTAATCCACTAATCTTTAATAATTAATAATTGGTCCGACCGTAAAATACCCAAATTGCCCATAATTACTTTTAAAAAAAATCTTTACTACTTTTTCCTAAAAGGAAATTATCCTATTTACTACTTTACAACTTACATATCGATTTGTCATATTTTATATCAATTTGTAGTTCATTATAACTTTCAGAATGCTAAGGAAGTTGGCTATTAATTAGGAATTTCTAAAGGATGTTAACGCCTTCTAAGAAAATATTCAATTTATTTCGAAATCAATATTTTGATTCTGTTAGAGAAGTAATTGATTTCGTATAATAGTTTTTAATTTCTTACGACTGCATCCAAATTTCATTGAGTAAAATTTCGTTTTCAAAATTGGATAAATAAAGAAGTTAGCAGAGTTGAAATATCAAATCAAAATGTTCGTATCCAATAAGACATACAACTTCAATTTTTTGAATTTTTAATCATATTACATATAATATATTCCTATTGTGTTCATATAGATTTTTGGTATATTATATAATTTCCTTTCATGATATATAATTGCAAAATCAATTTCCTGATAAAATATATTAGTTAATTCACAACCAAATTAGTACAAATCTGTACGTCGACCAATTTTTCTACAAATTTACCATATAATTCATAGCCTACTAACTATATAGTAAATTCAATAAAGGGAAAGCAGTGAAAAAAAACACATTCATATGCAAATTTTATGATACCAAATAAATGAAAATGCAATTAGTAAAAATAACATCAGTGTGCTTATATTACTTTTATATGTTGCATAATCCACTTTCATGCCATATAATTACAAATCAAATATTTCCACTGAATATGCCATATAATTCACAAATTGTTGCACCAAAATTTCCATTTATTTTTACTTAAAATTTCAAATGGCAAGAAAATTAGTTAAACAAACCTGAGTATACATAGTAACAAAAGTTGTCTGTGGTATAATATCTTATTAGTAGTGCATATTTGGTATAATATCTTATTAGTAGTGCATGTTTATACAGAAATAGGTAGAATCAATTGTACGGTCTTAAATTATTTATTTAATTTCCCAAAATTCATTTTGATCAGTAATTTATACTGCTAATTGTTGTCTGACGTTTGCTGCTTCAAATTTTTACTCGGACTATTCATATTTGGTATAATATCTTATTAGTAGTGCATGTTTATACAGAAATTGGTAGAATCAATTGTATTGTCTTAAATTATTTATTAAATTTTCCAAATTCATTTTGATTAGTAATATATACTGTACCATATTATTAATACCATATACATATTTATATGGATCGTAAATTGATACAGTCAATTGTTTATGAAGAAATTGGTAGAATCAACTTTCCCATGAGAATGTTGCCTTATATATGAATTTTATGGTGCTGGTGGCCCAAATACAATTCTCTAATATTCATTAGCTAGACGAAAAATTTCAACTATCTTCCGTTGTACCACATAAGCGTGTTTATATTAACATTTCTCACTTTGGAGTCAGAACCTTACATCATACATTGTAAACGATATACTATTGACATACTTTATTTTTTCTTTTTTCTTGGAAAAAAGATATACTGTCAAGTTTAACTTAACTCAATTGTTGCATGATATTTAGCACTTGGTATCACCGATATTATATTGTTATTACATGAGTATGGGGATAAAAGATGTTTGTGATCTGTTTAATGACAAATTGCCGAGTTTGTTCCAGAATGCAACAACAATTTCTTTTTTAATATGTCAAATCTTGCTATATGAATCTTTAGCACAACGTACGTAGTGACATTTAAAATTTTATTTTACATTCTATCTTTTTATCTTTGACTTTTTAATTTCATTTCTAGGCTAAATCCATGGAGAAATTTGATGTTATCTGGCATAATAATTCTCAGTGATTCATGAAGATTTTGTTCCAATTTTTTACAGCATAGTTTTCTTATTCATTTTCAATTTTTATTTATTTATCCATGTAATAAAATATACATTTCATAGATAAAAAATTGCAATGTATGCACCTCGATATACTACACGGAGTGCATTTGTGTCCTTTCTGCTATATCTATATGTCCAGACCAATGTCATGAGCATGACAGATGGATACGTACATTTTTTAAATGGCCTGCAACGTGAGTGTAAATTTAAAACACATATGATACAATCATAGAGAAGTATTAATTAGAACTCAAAAACGTGCTAACAAATTAATTTAACAAAAAGCTAATACTACATCTTGATATTATTCATCAAATTGAAAAAATAAAAATTAATAATAATCAAAAAATTGTGGTTTTCCTTTTTTTAAAATGTTACAACACCCTTGAAACCAAATATTTCCATACAATCTTTATACTTTAAGTTAATTATCATTAATGTTGCACTACCTGTCAACTGAAAATGTAAATGTTAATTAAATTGCATTAATTTTTCCACATTTGTATGCAAAGTGTTACTTGATTAAGAATGGTTTATAGTCGAACTGAATAAGAATGATTTATATTGTTGAAGAGTTTTCATTATTTATTAATAATAGTATAAATATAATGTTTTATATGATAGGTTAGTATAATTTCAAGAGAATTGCCCTTACTTCAAAATCCATTCAAAATAAATTTAAACATAAATCCCGAGTTTTCTTATTCCTAAGAAATTAATTATCAACAAAATATAAGCTATTCTCTTATCTACAATAGAATTTTTTTGCTACAATAAAGGAAAAACAATCTGAGCATTTAGGTTCATGAAAAGAGCGAGGGTTTATTTTCATGCGAAGAACAAAAATTGGCAGTATGCTTGTAATGACCCGCATTTTCTAGGGTTATAATTAATTTATTTAATTATATAAATAGTGATTTAAGGAATTAAATCGTCGTTAATTAAATTATAGTGAATATTTAATTAAATTAAATAATTAAATAATATGTTTAATTTAGAAATAATCAAAAATATTGGAAATCACGATATTCTGTGAACAGGGTCATCCCCAAGATTTAATTCAGCTTAGAGTTGAATCATATTGACGAATATATTCAATCGACGTCAGTTTGAAACGTATAATTATATTATAATTAAAATTGAGCTTGAAATGGCGCTACAGTTCGCGATTTGGCGATTCGAACTTCAACTAAATGTACAGGATTCGTTTTAAGCCGGATTTCGGTGAAACAAGAAACGTGTGGAGCTGGTGGAGTATATCTTTCTAGTGGAAGAGAAAGATCGGGATTTCGTCGTGTAGATTTTGATTTACGTCCAAATCAAATTTCAGAAAAGTCGCTGTAGAATTCCTTTATAATTTGCAACGCTTTATATACGTTATAGATGGATTTTCAGTATAAACTGAATATCGAGATAATCTAGAATCTGAAATATCAAACTGTAAATTATGATATGATATTCTGGAGCTGTACGATATCATATGTGAAGATATACGATAATATAAATTTATTTATAATTAATTTAACTATATTTAAATGTATTTATATATTTAAATGGGTCATCCAGAGCTTTAAAACTAGTTGGTTTTGCAAACGAAGTCGGAATTCGACGAAACCAGTTTTGTTGGATCCACAATGTCAAATTATTGCTAGACGTCAAGTTTTGTGATTTTTAGAGTTAGTATGTGGCCATACCGATTTTTAGAGTGAAAAACAGTCAGTATTTTGACAGTTAAAAATATGTTGTGTGAGCTACGAAGTCAGAATTCGACAAAACCAGTTTCGTTGGGACCGTAATGTTGAACTCTAGCTACATGTCCAGTTTCGTGATTTTTGGGTATCGTGTGTGACCACATGGATTTTTAGAAGACGGATACGAATATAAAATGATATAAATAAAATATCTGAAAATATCTTTGAAAATATCTAGATATTTTATTTGACTATAAATACCCCCTTAAAAATCCTAAACCTAATTCACTTTCATTTTCTGGTCAATCTCGTTCTAGCCACCAATCTTCTTTTCCAGTAAAATTCATAAACTTCAAAAATCCACACAAATTCAAAGTAAAATCAATAAATCCCAGAAACTATATAGATGGATCGAGGAAGGCAATAGCTTCATCTGGGTACCACCTGGATTCGGTTCGACGTCCTGTTCTGTCGATGGGTTGTTGGGCAGTAGCGCTAGGGTTGCGGTTTTCGGAAGCTCGAGGAATCGAATGGCAAAACTAAACTGATATTTGGATTCGTGGCATTAAATAGCTCGAGTTTTGATTCAATGGTGGAATTCCATTCGAAAAGTTGTCGTTCGAATCTCCATGTGAACCAGCGGAGGACTGGAAGTTGCGGACGATAGTCTTGTGCGAGTGGTGATTTATGGGGGTGAGGTGGAAGCCTGGACGACGAGGTGAACGTTGGTGGAGGGCTGGGTGAACTCGGTGGTTGGTAGGATGACAACGGAGGGGATGAAGTCGGGTTTTTGTTTGTTGAGGAGCAGGAGTACTTCGATCTGTAATTGGGGAAGAAGAGGAGGATTTGGCGGGTTGGGCTTTAAGGGTTTTTGATGGGCTTAAGATAAGGTAAAGGCCCAAATGAAATTTAAAGGGGAATTCAATTTATTTTAATTTAAAGGATTTGTATAACTTGTTATTATCATAACTTTACCATACTGAATCAGAATTTCGAACGGTTGGATCCGTTAGGATCGTATGGACGGTAGATACACCATGGAATTGACTGGGAGTGGAGTAGAGCTCGTTTGAATTTATGGCGAGATAAATTGTTTGATTCAAATCAAATAACAGTTTATCGTTCTTTAACAATGAACTGCAAATGTGAGTAAAACTCACCAACTCTGAACAGTTATTTTTTATAATGTATTTTTAGAACTGTTAATCATCTGTTGATTGTTGTGTGTTGGTTTATTTGATTGAACTGCTAGTCAGTTAGTGAAAATTATATATATATATATATATATATATATATATATATGTAATTATATATATATATATATATAAACCGTTAAATATTTATATATTGATTCTGCTATCAGAATAATTTATATTGAACTGAAAGTGATGATAATCATATTGTGTAACATCTGTGGATGCAGGGAGACAGGTTGGAGGAATCCGACAGGATTCCTCAACAGTTATTTTATTGTTTTTCATATATTGTTATATGATGTGATATAAAATCTGTGGGCGATTATATGTGCTTGGACGATATTGAACATCGTGATTTGATATGATTGAATACCGTAACATACTGAATGTTGATAAGGGGATTTTCAAAGTGATATTGAAAACAGAGATATTTATAAATTGGAATATTTATAAATAAGAAATATTTATAAATTGGAATATTTATAAATAGGAAATATTTAGAAAAGAAAATAATTTCAAACCATTTTCTTTTTGAATGGAAAGGCCTGTGTGGCGGGTTTGGGGATTTTCCCGATGCTCCCGTTACAAAGGAGGTTATGGCGAATTTTTCAGAGAATTTAAGGAGTTAGAATATTTCAAGAATAAATTTGAAAAGGAAATATTTGTAAACCATTTACAAATAGAATTGAAAAGGAAACGTTAAAAAAAGGAAATCATTTTTAAAGTGTAGAACCGTTATTTAAAAGTAAATCTTTTCAAATGAATAAAACGTTGTAAAAAAGGAAATCTTTATAAAGTGAATAAAGTAAATCGAATATGGTATTCGATAGGAGTTAAATCGAATATGGTATTCGAAGGGAGTAAATTGAATATGGTATTTGAAAGTAAGTAAAACGAATATGCTATTCGAAAGGGGTTAGTCGAGTCGAGTTAGTTGAATAGAGTTAACTAGTTCAGTAGTGTTAACCAGTTCAGTAGAGTTAACCAGTTCAGTAGAGTTAACCAGTTCAATAGAGTTAACCAGTGAGTTAAGTAAGTCAAGTTAACCAGTGAGTTAAGTAAGTCAAGTTAACCAATGAGTTAAGTAAGTCAAGTTAACCAGTTGAGTTAAGTAAGTCGAGTTAATCAATTCGAGTTGATCGAGTTAGAGTTACTCAGTTAGAGTTAATCAAATATAGTTATTTGAGACAGAGTTAGTCAAACATAGTATTCAGGGTAAGTTGCCATCTCATACGACTGCTAGCGTAATTTGCAGGGCTGTAAATAGCCTAAGGCGGTCGGATGTTGCCTAAGGGAATCAGGCGTAACCATTGTGATCGTTGCGATCTAGAGTCAAGCGAATGGAGTTAAATCGAATCTAGTTATTCGATAGGAGTTAATCAAGATGAGTTAAATAAGTTAAGTTGATCGATTCTAGTCATTCGATAGGAGTTAATCAAGTTAAGTTAAATAAGTTAAGTTAATCGAATCTAGTTATTCGAGAGGAGATTATCGAATATAGTTTATTCGAAGGAGTTATCAATTATTAGTTATTCGAAGTGAGTAGTCGAATATTGGTTATTTGAAGTGAGTTAATCGAATATTGGTTATTCTAAAAGGGGAGTTATCAAATCGAATAGATTAAAGGAATTAATCGAATATAGTTTATTCGAGTAGAATTAGAGGAGTTATCGAATATAGTTTATTCGACAGGAGTTAAGTGAATAGTTAGATTAATCAAAGTGAATTTGTCGAGTTAATCAAAGTGATTAGTTCAGTTAATCGAGTTGAATTTGTCAGTCGAGTTAATAAATGGAGTTAGTCAAACCAAGTAAAACCGGTTAGAGTTAATTAATTAAGGTTGACCAGTTAGAGTTAATCAATCAGAGTTAATCAAATAGAGTTAAGTAAAATTAGAACTGACTAGAGATTAGTAAATTGAATGGTTTTCTAAGTGTCTATCTGATGTTGGTTTCGGCCTTCGGGATTTATACTTAGGGAATTGTTCTCATTCTAGTTCACAGTCAGGGACTGATAGTTGGGGAAGAGTAGTGATTTGTAAATAAGCAAATGGAAAACGTTTTCCAGTGTTAATAACATACATTTTCTAAACATAGAAAATAAGGCAATGTGAATATATATATATAGATAGATATATGTTGATGATTTACTGATATAATTTCCATCTGGAAAAAATATCGTTGTTTGCACATTTGTTTTTCTTTGATGGTTAAATCACAGACTATCGAAGTTTTGACCATTTTAACGTTGTTAATCTGGAGAGACCGGTTGGATTATTATCCAAAGAACCACTCTGTATTGGCATAAGCGTTGCGAATCATATATGCCAAAGATAATTGAAGACGGAGTAAAATGCAAGGGCTGTTGTATAAGTCTTAGATAACAGTGACTAAGATGGATATACTGAATAGTGCCTTCGGTTTGTCCAGTCCCAGGACAACTTGTATGGATGGATGTCTGACAGAGTATATCCAATGGATCGCGTAAGTTGATCCCTTCAAATGTATATACGTTGGTGGCGGAGGAATTCGTTTCTCTTAGCTGTATACCCGTTGTATCTTTGAGGAAATCAATTTGTGATTTTGCGGGTATGACGATGTGGCATTCTAAGTGGATGAAGACATGATATGTAAAAAGATAAGCGTAGCTTCTAGCCTCACATCCGGTAAATGACAGAAATCAGGCAGGCAGCATGGCTAAGTCGGTCGCACCGAAGTAGGGTGTATAATCACCTATCTAGAGAATATTCATTTGCTTCTTTAATCTATCAATGTTGTCCCATATATATACGAGAACGGTTGCTGATCCCAACCGTTGGTGATGTACATTCGATACACTCAAGCGAAATGAGTGGTCGGTCATGTGTGGCTGAGTTGCAAGATGTTCTTGTTGAACTCCAGTGTATCGTTCCTAGAGTACACTGATCGGAAGGTGGTTCCATACCTTGTCATAGTTTGAAATCCATTACCCAATACGTGCTTGCGGTTTTGATTGTATACTATATATGTAGAACGTGAGATGAAAGCGTTTCTGCTAGATGATTATATATACTGTGGTTGATAGACATTATTATAATATCAAAAGGTTTTTGATATAAAGATATTTTGGATTCTCATAAGGGAAAAACCCGTTTCGTTATACGGCGTGGTCTTATGAGATATCGTTTACTTGTTCAACTGTTTTTAAACTGTTTTACTCATACCAGTCCCATGACTGACCCGAAGTTTATTTGTTTTGTTTTCCCTAAACTCTTGGGTGCCTAATTTTGTACAGGCAGTCAAGTAGACAGATATACTGGAAGAGCGTGGAGCAGGAGGCTTCAAGATCATATAGCTATAGTTTTTTCCCGCTATGTTGTAAGTGTTGTACTCTGATAAGTGTGATTGTATACATAACTGTTATATTTCAAAGTTATGTTATCTATTATATGTTATTCGTTCCGCTGTGAGGTTCGTGTTACTCTGATGTTGTGTTCTTCTTCTTCTTCTATTCTAAGTTTCTATCTTATCTATCCTCACCCTCTAATTTCTTTCATTAATTACCGGGATTTTTCTATGTTTTGGTTATCGACATCGTGCTTATGTCGATAACCAAAGTCGCTCAAAAATCCGGGTCGTTACAATTGGTATCAGAGCTTAAGTTAAGAATTACCTTGGCTCTGTGGCGTGACTCGGTAGAGATAGGGTTAGTAATACCCTAGATTGAGTTTGAGTGTATATATACGAGTGCGTATTTGTATTTGGTATAAAATGGTTTTATATTGGGGAGATTCATTGGCTGAGTTGTTTATGAGTTCTGGTCGATCAGTTTGATCCACTGTATCGGTAGGAGTAAATAAACACTTGAATACGATGGACCGACACGGTATGGATACGTCATATATTAGATATATTGGTTGTAATTATAATCGAATGAGATTATAAAGTGAAATGGTTATATAACAAATCAGAATCATATAAGTAAAGTATATGAAATAAGATGAATTAAATATGAATTTAAATTAGATTTGGAATTAAAATAAGGAAATTTTAAGTTCCCGGGAGATTTTGAGATGTTTTCAAAATGGGTGTATTTAGTAAGGGTTTTGAAATGATATAGTATTGAAATCACTTGGGTCGCTGGAAAATAATTCCGATGATGACTGCGCAGTATCATCGGTGTGATTTTCGAGTTCTAAGTGGTGGATTACTACCAGAGATTTTGATTTGAATTGTTTTGAGAAAACAAGTTGTTTAAAAATTCAAAGGTTTTGAATTGGTATTATGATTTCAAATTTGATTTGAAATAAAACCGGTTCTAGAAATTAAAATTTAACTTGTGAAGTTAATTCGAATGGGATGGTAAAAGTAAATAATAAACCAGAATTTAACTTGAGATGATAGGTTAAGAAAAGTTGAAGTGATTAGAGAATAATCTGGATTTGAAATGATAAGTTGAGTGTTTGGAATTTGAAACTCGAACTTGAAATTAAATTCGGCTTGAATAAGCGAATGGTTGTGTTAAGAATAACTTGGTTGGAGTTGATTGGGATGGCATTTGTATATGCCGAGTTGATAACAGATGGTAGGGATATAATGATATGCCCAACAAAAAGGTACAAGTTTATATTTTATATGAGTTTGGAATTTATGAGCCGAATTGGCAAGCCGTTTGGCGTTTTGATTTTCTTTTGGGTTGAAGAAGGCCCAGAGAGGCGAGTTGGAGTTTGAGCTATTGACCAGTACAAAGGAGGTGCTGGCGAATTTTTTCGAAAATTTAAAGTGTTAGAAAATTTTCAGAATTTTTGAAAATTTTAATTAGTCGGAATGAATAAATATTTTAGTCGATATTAATTGGTTCAGTTAAAATCAGAAATAAGGGGTAAACAAATCTTAGGAATTCCAATAGGTAGGGTCGTCCTCTAACTTAGCAATTTCGAGGACGAAATTATTTTAAGTGGGGAAGAATGTAATGACCCGCATTTTCCAGGGTTATAATTAATTTATTTAATTATATAAATGGTGATTTAGGGAATTAAATCGTCGTTAATTAAATTATAGTGAATATTTAATTAAATTAAATAATTAAATAATATATTTAATTTAGAAATAATCAAAAATATTGGAAATCACGATATTCTGTGAACAGGGTCATCCCCAAGATTTAATTCAGCTTAGAGTTGAATCATATTGACGAATATATTCAATCGACGTCAGTTTGAAACGTATAATTATATTATAATTAAAATCAAGCTTGAAATGGCGCTGCAGTTCGCGATTTGGCGATTCGAACTTCAACTAAATGTACATGATTCGTTTTAAGCCAGATTTCGGTGAAACAAGAAACGTGTGGAGCTGGTGGAGTATATCTTTCTAGTGGAAGAGAAAGATCGGGATTTCGTCGTGTAGATTTTGATTTACATCCAAATCAAATTTCAGAAAAGTCGCTGTAGAATTCCTTTATAATTTGCAATGCTTTATATACGTTATAGATGGATTTTCAGTATAAACTGAATATCGAGATAATCTAGAATCTGAAATATCAAACTGTAAATTATGATATGATATTCTGGAGCTGTACGATATCATATGTGAAGATATACGATAATATAAATTTATTTATATTTAATTTAACTATATTTAAATATATTTATATATTTAAATGGGTCATCCAGAGCTTTAAAAATAGCCGGTTTTGCAAACGAAGTCGGAATTCGATGAAACCAGTTTTGTTGGATCCGCAATGTCAAATTATTGTTAGACGTCAAGTTTCGTGATTTTTAGAGTTAGTATGTGGCCATACCGATTTTTAGAGTGAAAAACAGTCAGTATTTTGACAGTTAAAAATACGCTGTGTGAGCATACGAAGTCGGAATTCGACAAAACCAGTTTCGTTGGGACCGTAATGTCGAACTCTAGCTACACGTCCTGTTTCGTGATTTTTGGGTATCGTGTGTGACCACACGAATTTTTAGAAGACGGATACGAATATAAAATGATATAAATAAAATATCTGAAAATATCTTTGAAAATATCTAGATATTTTATTTGACTATAAATACCCCTTTAAAAATCCTAAACCTAATTCACTTTCATTTTCTGGTCAATCTCGTTCTAGCCGCCAATCTTCTTTTCCAGTAAAATTCATAAACTTCAAAAATCCACACAAATTCAAAGTAAAATCAATAAATCCCAGAAACTATATAGATGGATCGAGGAAGGCAATAGCTTCATCTGGGTACCACCTGCATTCGGTTCGACATCCTGTTCTGTCGATGGGTTATTGGGCAGTAGCGCTAGGGTTGCGGTTTTCGGAAGCTCGAGGAATCGAATGGCAAAACTAAACTGATATTTGGATTCGTGGAATTAAATAGCTCGAGTTTTGATTCAATGGTGGAATTCCGTTCGAAAAGTTGTCGTTCGAATCTCCGTGTGAACCAGCGGAGGACTGGAAGTTGCGGACGATAGTCTTGTGCGAGTGGTGATTTATGGGGGTGAGGTGGAAGCCTGGACGACGAGGTGAACGTTGGTGGAGGGCTGGGTGAACTCAGTGGTTGGTAGGATGACAACGGAGGGGATGAAGTCGGGTTTTTGTTTGTTGAGGAGCAGGAGTATTTCGATCTGTAATTGGGGAAGAAGAGAAGGATTTGGCGGGTTGGGCTTTAAGGGTTTTTGATGGGCTTTGTAAAAACCCGTAACTGCCCCGTAAAGGAAAGCGCGGATAGTTCGAGAACAAGCCACAAAATAGAACGCATACAAAAGAACATTTCACTGTATATTACAACAATGCATCAGATTACAAGAATATACAGAGTATAAAAGAATATTACACAGAAATATCAGAGATTTAAATTACATTTAAATACATCGCAGCGGAAAATAATACAATACACAACTAGAAGGAGATATACGGATACAAAGCTTTCCGGATATCGTTCCAGCTGTAAACCAGGATCCTGTGAATATAAATCTGCAAAACCAAAACTACTAGCTGCCCGTGTCAAAATAAGGTCACCCAGAGTTTAGGTTAAAACAATAAACTCCAGGTCAGTCATGTGACTGGTGTGAGAACTAAAACAGTTATTAATCTTTATTTTAAAGTTCGGTAAATCAAGGGACCACGCCGTATAACACGGAACGGGTTTCCTCCCAAGAATACCAGTGCATAAAACAAACAGCGCAATGCTAAATAAAGAAAAATGAAGCTGTTATAAGACCCAGGTCCTATCACATAATGCAACGCAAGCCGGGGGATAGGGTTTTCCCTTATAACAGCCAAAGAATGCTTGTTACGTTTTAAAACAAATCGTTTGATACTATTATAAGTGCATAGTGTATAAAACAACTTCAAATCATAAGTATCAATCATAGGCGGCATGGGTACCATATATCATGTCGCCATACTAGTTCTACAATTAAAACCGCAAATGTCGTATTGGAAGTTGGGTTATCATTTATGGTATGAACCGAGGCTAGGGGCAAGATCCTCTACCGATTTGTGACTCTCTAGCCCGAGCCACCGGCAAGCGCGCAGGCAAGCCTTGGATCGTCAGGGTCGGTCCACCGATGTGGATTATTATGCCTGAACACTGCGTTTCCCCGCCCTTTGGGGCGTAAGCCTGGCCCGTCAGCCGACCAGAAGCATCGGCCGAAACTGATATCACGAGGCGCCTCGCTTTTCAGCAAGTAATAATAAGCAACATCCACATGAGTCAAACTCGTCAGCCAGTTCAAGCACCGACGCCACTCCTAACTAGAAAGAAACGCATGCCCTCCCTGAGGTCCGTGTCCCGTTTTTGGTTCATACCGGATGTGAAACTCGCGAAGTAAACGTTACACAAAGCTACGCCACAAAGGCCGTGCTTCGATCATCATCCACAAGACTTTGCTTTTCAACAGAAGCCTTGATCATTTGCCACTTAGGCATGCCACACAGGCAATTCACTCCATGTGATTGATATCCATCAATATATAACCCCTGAGCTCGTACGTCTCAGAGAAGGGCGTTAAGCAAGAGAATAAATTCTCCACCGCCAAACCGATATATATTTAATAGAGATCAATCACACGGACTAAAATCCAATGTCAGACACACAGTCCATTTACAAGTCCGTTCTGGGGCTGAACGAAGCCGGAGGCACCTAGTACCCCGCATATCCATCGATCTCCAAGTACGTCTGGACGATCACCAATTGTTTCCATCTTCTTGGGTGTACAGCCCAATCAAGATCATCAGTAATCCCCCAAACGACGTGAAGTCTTCTGGTCTTCGACCACCGTCTTCATCTTTGACTTATCGTCGTATCAGTTATTCAGAATGGGATAAACCCGGTCTTTCCGAATAACTCGCGTATATTTTAAATAAGTGTTACACAAACACAACATACGCCTCATTCCAATTCATCAGTCACTAACCGTAAATTAATCAAGAGAATAATTTCCCAAATATTAACCCCGAAAGCCGAAACCAACATCAGATCAATATCCAGAAAACCATTCTGCTTAGCTAACCGACAGTTAGTTTCTAAATTTCACATTCATAGGGAAAGGTTCCCATTAATTTTATCCAAGATAAATCATTAAGATTTATTCTCAAATCTTCTTTTGAATTTCGATTCAACTAGTCGGGGTTAACGAACCTTACCGAAGTAATCATTTGTTTTAATTTCCCAACCCCAACCTATTCATCCCATGAAGTAAAACTGGTAATACTTCATATCTAACACCACGGTGTTATCGGTAAATTCAATTACCATTTCACGTTCAAATCTAATTAAAGATTTAACTAACGCCTGGAGCAAAACTGGTGATTCTCCATTTCAATTATTTCAATCTAATTAAAGATTCATTAAAACTCCACTTAGTTTTAATCTTTAACTGGGTTAAAGAATCAGTGTCATTTAAAACACAGTTCACGATAAACCCAAAATCACATTCCATTAATTATCGGATTAAAGAACGAGTGTTATTTAAAAACACTGTTCACGATAAACCCAAAAATCAATATCAATTCAATTAAATAATATTTAATTGGTACACTTCATTAAATCCAAATAAAAAGATTTAATCTTTTCTTAACTGGGTTCAAGAACAATGTTAGTCAAGACACCATTCACAACAAACCCAAATCACGTTTGATATTAAATACAACGCTCTGAATAGAAAATATATCGGCTTATATTCAATATCAAATTCTACGACCAACAGATATCGTATTGGAAATAACGATATATATATCTATATCTTTCAAATTTCCATAACAACATCTATATAATCACGAAATTCAACATCGAAATATTCCGAAGACAATTTCGATTCAAATCCATTCCAATGCAATCATTGGAAATTCTGGTTATTTTCAAAACCATTTCAAATTCAATTTATTTATTTAAAAATAAATAGAATTGTAATTCTAGTTCAAAACTAGTTCATTTCGATAAAAATCTATTTTTATCTTTTCAAATATGGAGTTTTTCATCCCAATTCTTTCTAAATCATTTCTTATGATTTTACACAAATTATTAATATTTTTAATAATTTTATCAAGGCCCGTACAGTCGATTTCCATCAACGGCCATCGAACTGCACTTACAGCGACCTTTTTCGAATTTGATTTGGACGTATCTCCAAATCCAACCGTTAGATTTCAAATTTCTAATATTCGTTAGAAAGCTCTTTTCGATACGAACCTAACGGTTCCGGTTTTAGGAGAATCCGACGGTCGGATCTCCCGTAATGTCCGTTTGAAATAAATGGTCGAAATTCACGAACTGCCGCGGCGCGACACGTTCTATTCAAGCCATTATATTATATATATAATATATATAATATATATTTCGTCGATTTCAATTTAAAACGAATTATATAGATAGTTTTGAATTCGTTTCAAAAACAATTTCAACTTCCATTTCAATCCAAAGCAAAATTGAATTCTTCTTTATAAATTCGTTTTAAGATTCATTTCTATTCAATTCAAATTTCAATTCAATTTGAATTTATTTCAATTCTCTTTCAATTCAATTTGAATTCGTTTCAATTCAATTCAATTTCGAAGTAGTTTTCTATTCAATTCAATTCAAATTGGTTTTCAATTCATTTCATTTCGAAATCGTTTTCAATTCATTTCATTTCGAAATCGTTTTCAATTCATTTCATTTCGAAATCGTTTTCGATTCATTTCATTTCGAAATATTTGATTTCAAAATTACTTTTCAATATTCATTTTAAAATAAATAAAATCGATATAAATATCGTTCTCGTCAAAATGGCGTCAATCTAATCAACACGGCTTCATATATTCCTTTATTCTATTCAACAAATGAATATTTATTTTTGTCAACACACGACTAATCTCAACGAATGAGTACTGTCACTGTGTGACTATTTTTGTTAAATTATTTCGTTCAACACATGACTAATCTCAACGGATGAGTACAGTCAGCACATGAACCTTTATTTTATATTGATAAAGATGTAAATTTTATTATTAAAATATTTCGTTCAACACATGACTAATCTCAACGGATGAGTACAGTCAACACATGAACCTTTATTTTATATTGTTCTTTATTCTCTAAATTGGAATGAGGCCCAATCAATCACCATATAAAATTAATTATATGGATTTTCATACAACACATGTATATAATAGCATTGAAAAATAATCAACCATCACCCAAAGTGCACTACACTGTATAAGCATCAAATATAGATATCTAACGCTTATAACAGCCTGTCAATCAATCGATCGACATACAACTAACTATTGGGATTAGTGTACGTCATATATCATCCCAATACCCGTGTGGGGTTTCAAACAATCAAACACAAATTTTATTTGTGCAGTTGAGCGATGTGTAAAATTTATCGTCCCAATCAATGTCCTTCAAATAGGTGTACATAAACAAACCGTCCAGTTTGTAAATGAATATTTTATTTTATTCACTTCACGTTAAAACTATATTTTTAACGATAAAATATTTTATTTAACCTATGAATGTTCTATTCAGTTCATTTATTCAATAAAATGATATTTTTATTTTTCTAACATATTTTAGAAAATTTTGGCGGCATAACGGCACGATACTAGAAACGGGACGAGGCCTAGCCTTATCCCCGGTCTAGTGAAGGCCCACGCCATTCACACATCAATCAAATCAATTTCATTTCACCAAACCATTCAATTCAAACCAAATAATCTAACTAATTTTTGCAATCAAACAAACAAGTCCATGGTCTGTGGACGATTGTGTCGGGTGCTACTAAGCACCGTCTGCATCCTAGTATATATATATAACTAGAAAAAGAAATTGAAAGGTGAGAAATTCTCACAGAAAAGCTAAACCAATCGCCTCGACTCTTCATATGTAGAAAATCTTCACCGCTTCTTCTTTTGTTACTTCCATCATCCGTATTCACTACATTTACAAAAATCGAATTTTTACTTTGCTATTCAATATAGAAAAATCGAATTTTTACTTTGCTATTCAATATAGAAAAATCGAATTTTTACTTTGCTATTCAATATAGAAAAATCGAATTTTTATCATTTCAACTTCATATTAAAAATCGTATTTTCTTTCTATATTAAAAATCTAATCTTTTCTAAGATAAAAATCTAATATTTTTACTTAGCTAAAAACCATGCTCTTCGTTAGCTAAGAATCATATCTTTCGTATGTAAAAATTCTATTTTTCTTCATATAAAAATATAAATTTTCATATTAAAAATATAGTCTTTGGTATATATACAAAAAAAAATATAATCTTTTCTCATTAACAATATGATGTTTTCCATAAAAAAACGAATCTTTACATTATTAAAATCAGATTTTTATTAACTAATATTTGTATCTTCTTCTAACTAAAAGGATTTTTCTCTATAACTAGAAATCTTAACTAAATATAATAAAAATATTAACTTTCCTGTAATAAAATATTAACTTTTAAATATAAAAATATTAACTTTCCTATCATTAAACTATTCTACATATAAATTAAAAGTCACATTTTTAATAAACCGTATTATAAATTAAAAACCACATTTTTATTTAAACTATATATATGTAAAACTGAGTTTAAACTATGGGTTCAAATTCGAATTGATTAATAAAAACTCACCTTTTTATTTGCTATAAAAACCTAAATTACATTTACTGTAAAAAAAATACATTACTTTAAATAATAAAAACTTACGTTGCTGGCCTTGGTTGCCGGAGCCGGGGGAGATTCGAACTCGCGTTGGGGGAAAGGCATCGATGGTAGGGTCGGTCTGCGGTCTTCGGTGGTGGAGCGGTGCTGATTCGAGCAGTGTCGGCCGGGTTTCCTCGTTTGGAGCGAGGGACGAGGGAGGAGCAACATCGATGGGAGGAGGCGACGAAGCCGCGGTGGCCGGTGGATGTGGAGGGGGGAGATCGACGATGCATCTCCGTCGTCTTCGAAGGTTTTTTTTTTCCTTTTATGAATTCTGATCTGTAATCGATTGAAAGGGGGGCAGCGGTTTATAAGGGGAGGAGGGAGAGAAAGTTTACTTTTTAATTTATTTAATTATTTTATTTTGCAAAGTGTTGACTTTTACATACGACCTCTAAACGAAGCCCACCGACTGTCGCCCATAGCGTTTTACCCCCATTCCGAACACAATGGAATATATATCGTAAGCTGATTCAACTATTTCGATTAGTTTCCGTTGAATTTACATTTAAATCGCTATATTGAATTTTAAACGTACATTCTAAATTACCGGGGTCACATATTAACTAGAAAAATTCCAGAAAAATATTTTCTAGCTTCGTATTGACGATACGGTCCTAACAAAACTAGTTTCGTCGAATTCTGAGACCGTTAGAAAAATGGCCAATTTCCAGTCGATTAAAATCAACTGAAATTGGTCAAACGCGTTTTCCTTTGCCCCGCTCACATATTGATTCGAAAAATTATGAAATTTGAAACCTAGCAATAATCTGACATCACGGACCCAACAAAACTGGTTTCGTCGAAATCCGAGGTCGTTTGCAAAATATCTATTCTTAAGGGCCTGAATTCCATAGCGACTATTCAGAATTTTCAACTGGACATATCTTTTGATTCCCACTATGAAAATTTGATTTTTCGGATTCGTTGGAAAGGTGGTCACAATTAGATTCCATTATTTTTGGTTTCACTAAAATCCGGATTGTTTTGCACCCGGTACATTCAATTGAAGTTTGAAATCGAATTATCGAACTACCGCGCCATTTTCAATTCTATTTATAATTATATATAAATATTTATATTCTAACGACGGCGCGTATAATATATACGTCGAATCATATTAAAAATAAATTTTCCGTCGATATTATTTAAAATAATCTATTTTAAATATTCAAAATTCGCTAAAATTGCAAAAATAAAAATTTTAAACTGGCTCAGAATTTGCGGGTTATTACAATCTCCCCCACTTAAAACTTTTCGTCCCCGAAAAGAAACAAAGTCGAAAGTGGTTTGATTAATCAACTCTATGTTCGATCTGGCTTGCATTCTCCAACTTTTCAGTTTCTGAGAATTTTCAAATTTTCAAAAATTTGTCTAACACCCTAAATTTTCGAAAAATTTCGCCATAACCTCCCCTGCACCGGGAGCATCGGGGAATTTCAAATAGCTTCCCCGGTCCTTCAGATCTCAAAAAGAAAAAGAAAAAGCTAAGCGGCTAGCCAATAGGCTCATAAAATCATCATCACCCAAACAAAACAGTAAATTATGTAGTAAACATGTACCTATTTGTCGGGCAAACAAATTTTATTCTCTGCTCTAGCCTCCTTGCTATGACCTGTTCAAGGTAAGTACAAGTATATGCAAGCAAACGCAACCAATTTTCAATATAATTCAATATTTGGTTCTATTAGGCTAAATGGCTAAAAATTAGCAAACTAATAAACAAACAACACAAACATCAATCAATTAGTTGATTAGCTTTTCAAATTCATAACTTTGATACATAGTCTAAAAAATCAGATTTTTGATGCCAAATCACAACAATAGGCCCTATCTAATTTTGGTTCTCACACCAGTCTAATGGAAATATATAGAAATCCCACCTTCGAAACACGAACATAAGTTCTGATGATGATCGATCAATCATCAGAACCATCTCCGGGTGTCTAGAATGTGATTCTATATCTATCCAGTATATTAAAATTTCAAATACACGTTTGTAAGGCGTATATGCAAAATATTTATATATTGGACTGTCCAAATCAATACAAATAAATAATCAAATACGAATAATTGATTTAAATTTTCAAAACAAAATTGGTTTTCATTTTAAAAATATACTCTTCACACTCGTTCTAGGATACTACTGATCCCATCTCTAACGAGTCAATCCCATTGGATATTACTAACCCAATATCTGATGAATTCTTTCGTATGGTTCTAATGTGCCTTGTTCTCTAAGCTTTGTAAACCAAAGCTCTGATACCAACTGTAAAAACCCGTAACTTCCCCGTAAAGAAAAGCGCGGATAGTTCGAGAACAAGCCACAAAATAGAACGCATACAAAAGAACATTTCACTGTACATTACAACATTGCATCAGATTACAAGAATATACAGAGTATAAAAGAATATTACACAGAAATATCAGAGATTTAAATTACATTTAAATACATCGCAGCGGAAAATAATACAATACACAACTAGAAGGAGATATACGGATACAAAGCTTTCCGGATATCGTTCCAGCTGTAAACCAGGATCCTGTGAATATAAATCTGCAAAACCAAAACTACTAGCTGCCCGTGTCAAAATAAGGGCACCCAGAGTTTAGGTTAAAACAATAAACTCCAGGTCAGTCATGTGACTGGTGCGAGAACTAAAACAGTTATTAATCTTTATTTTAAAGTTCGGTAAATCAAGGGACCACGCCGTATAACACGGAACGGGTTTCCTCCCAAGAATACCAGTGCATAAAACAAACAGCGCAATGCTAAATAAAGAAAAATGAAGCTGTTATAAGACCCAGGTCCTATCACACAATGCAACGCAAGCCGGGCGATAGGGTTTTCCCTTATAACAGCCAAAGAATGCTTATTACGTTTTAAAACAAATCGTTTGATACTATTATAAGTGCATAGTGTATAAAACAACTTCAAATCATAAGTATCAATCATAGGCGGCATGGGTACCATATATCATGTCGCCATACTAGCTCTACAATTAAAATCGCAAATGTCATATTGGAAGTTGGGTTATCATTTATGGTATGAACCGAGGCTAGGGGCAAGATCCTCTACCGATTTGTGACTCTCTAGCCCGAGCCACCGGCAAGCGTGCAGGCAAGCCTTGGATCGTCAGGGTCGGTCCACCGATGTGGATTATTATGCCTGAACAATGCGTTTCCCCGCCCTTTGGGGCGTAAGCCTGGCCCGTCAGCCGACCAGAAGCATCGGTCGAAACCGATATCACGAGGCGCCTCGCTTTTCAGCAAGTAATAATAAGCAACATCCACATGAGTCAAACTCGTCAGCCAGTTCAAGCACTGACGCCACTCCTAACTAGAAAGAAATGCATGCCCTACCTGAGGTCCGTCTCCCGTTTTTGGTTCATACCGGATGTGAAACTCGCGAAGTAAACGTTACACAAAGCTACGCCACAAAGGCCGTGCTTCGATCATCAACCACAAGACTTTGCTTTTCAACAGAAGCCTTGATCATTTGCCACACAGGCATGCCACACAGGCAATTCACTCCATGTGATTGATATCCATCAATATATAACCCCTGAGCTCGTACGTCTCAGAGAAGGGCGTTAAGCAAGAGAATAAATTCTCCGCCGCCAAACCGATATATATTTAATAGAGATCAATCACACGGACTAAAATCCAATGTCAGACACACAGTCCATTTACAAGTCCGTTCTGGGGCTGAACGAAACCGGAGGCACCTAGTACCCCGCATATCCATCGATCTCCAAGTACGTCTGGACGATCACCAACTGTTTCCATCTTCTTGGGTGTACAGCCGAATCAAGATCATCAGTAATCCCCCAAACGACGTGAAGACTTCTGGTCTTCGACCACCGTCTTCAACTTCGACTTATCGTCGTATCAGTTATTCAGAATGGGATAAACCCGGTCTTTCCGAATAACTCGCGTATATTTTAAATAAGTGTTACACAAACACAACATACGCCTCATTCCAATTCATCAGTCACTAACCGTAAATTAATCAAGAGAATAATTTCCCAAATATTAACCCCGAAAGCCGAAACCAACATCAGATCAATATCCAGAAAACCATTCTGCTTAGCTAACCGACAGTTAGTTTCTAAATTTCACATTCATAGGGAAAGGTTCCCATTAATTTTATCCAAGATAAATCATTAAGATTTATTCTCAAATCTTCTTTTGAATTTCGATTCAACTAGTCGGGGTTAACGAACCTTACCGAAGTAATCATTTGTTTTAATTTCCCAACCCCAACCTATTCATCCCATGAAGTAAAACTGGTAATACTTCATATCTAACACCACGGTGTTATCGGTAAATTCAATTACCATTTCACGTTCAAATCTAATTAAAGATTTAACTAATGCCTGGAGCAAAACTGGTGATTCTCCATTTCAATTATTTCAATCTAATTAAAGATTCATTAAAACTCCACTTAGTTTTAATCTTTAACTGGGTTAAAGAATCAGTGTCATTTAAAACACAGTTCACGATAAACCCAAAATCACATTCCATTAATTATCGGATTAAAGAACGAGTGTTATTTAAAAACACTGTTCACGATAAACCCAAAAATCAATATCAATTCAATTAAATAATATTTAATTGGTACACTTCATTAAATCCAAATAAAAAGATTTAATCTTTTCTTAACTGGGTTCAAGAATAGTGTTAGTCAAGACACCATTCACAACAAACCCAAATCACATTTGATATTAAATACAAGGCTCTGAATAGAAAATATATCGGCTTATATTCAATATCAAATTCTACGACCAACAGATATCGTATTGGAAATAACGATATATATATATATCTATATCTTTCAAATCTCCATAACAACATCTATATAATCACGAAATCCAACATCGAAATATTCCGAAGACAATTTCGATTCAAATCCATTCCAATGCAATCATTGGAAATTCTGGTTATTTTCAAAACCATTTCAAATTCAATTTATTTATTTAAAAATAAATAGAATTGTAATTCTAGTTCAAAACTAGTTCATTTCCATAAAAATCTATTTTTATCTTTTCAAATATGGATTTTTTCATCCCAATTCTTTCTAAATCATTTCTTATGATTTTACACAAATTATTAATATTTTTAATAATTTTATCAAGGCCCGTACAGTCGATTTCCATCAACGGCCATCGAACTGCACTTACAGCGACCTTTTTCGAATTTGATTTGGACGTATCTCCAAATCCAACCGTTAGATTTCAAATTTCTAATATTCGTTAGAAAGCTCTTTTCGATACGAACCTAATGGTTCCGGTTTTAGGAGAATCCGACGGTCGGATCTCCCGTAATGTCCGTTTGAAATAAATGGTCGAAATTCACGAACTGCCGCGGCGCGACACGTTCTATTCAGGCCATTATATTATATATATAATATATATAATATATATTTCGTCGATTTCAATTTAAAACGAATTATATAGATAGTTTTGAATTCGTTTCAAAAACAATTTCAACTTCCATTTCAATCCAAAGCAAAATTGAATTCTTCTTTATAAATTCGTTTTAAGATTCATTTCTATTCAATTCAAATTTCAATTCAATTTGAATTTATTTCAATTCGCTTTCAATTCAATTTGAATTCGTTTCGTTTCAATTCAATTTCGAAGTAGTTTTCTATTCAATTCAATTCAAATTGGTTTTCAATTCATTTCATTTCGAAATCGTTTTCAATTCATTTCATTTCGAAATCGTTTTCAATTCATTTCATTTCGAAATCGTTTTCGATTCATTTCATTTCGAAATATTTGATTTCAAAATTACTTTTCAATATTCATTTTAAAATGAATAAAATCGATATAAATATCGTTCTCGTCAAAATGGCGTCAATCTAATCAACACGGCTTCATATATTCCTTTATTCTATTCAACAAATGAATATTTATTTTTGTCAACACACGACTAATCTCAACGAATGAGTACTGTCACCGTGTGACTATTTTTGTTAAATTATTTCGTTCAACACATGACTAATCTCAACGGATGAGTACAGTCAACACATGAACCTTTATTTTATATTGATAAAGATGTAAATTTTATTATTAAAATATTTCGTTCAACACATGACTAATCTCAACGGATGAGTACAGTCAACACATGAACCTTTATTTTATATTGTTCTTTATTCTCTAAATTGGAATGAGGCCCAATCAATCACCATATAAAATTAATTATATGGATTTTCATACAACACATGTATATAATAGCATTGAAAAATAATCAACCATCACCCAAAGTGCACTACACTGTATAAGCATCAAATATAGATATCTAACGCTTATAACAGCCTGTCAATCAATCGATCGACATACAACTAACTATTGGGATTAGTGTACGTCATATATCATCCCAATACCCGTGTGGGGTTTCAAACAATCAAACACAGATTTTATTTGTGCAGTTGGGCGATGTGTAAAATTTATCGTCCCAATCAATGTCCTTCAAATAGGTGTACATAAACAAACCGTCCGGTTTGTAAATGAATATTTTATTTTATTCACTTCACGTTAAAACTATATTTTTAACGATAAAATATTTTATTTAACCTATGAATGTTCTATTCAGTTCATTTATTCAATAAAATGATATTTTTATTTTTCTAACATATTTTAGAAAATTTCGGCGGCATAACGGCACGATACTAGAAACGGGACGAGGCCTAGCCTTATCCCCGGTCTAGTGAAGGCCCACGCCATTCACACATCAATCAAATTAATTTCATTTCACCAAACCATTCAATTCAAACCAAATAATCTAACTAATTTTTGCAATCAAACAAACAAGTCCATGGTCTATGGACGATTGTGTCGGGTGCTACTAAGCACCGTCTGCATCCTAGTATATATATATAACTAGAAAAAGAAATTGAAAGGTGAGAAATTCTCATAGAAAAGCTAAACCAATCGCCTCGACTCTTCATATGTAGAAAATCTTCACCGCTTCTTCTTTTGTTACTTCCATCATCCGTATTCACTACATTTACAAAAATCGAATTTTTACTTTGCTATTCAATATAAAAAAATCGAATTTTTACTTTGCTATTCAATATAGAAAAATCGAATTTTTACTTTGCTATTCAATATAGAAAAATCGAATTTTTATCACTTCAACTTCATATTAAAAATCGTATTTTATTTCTATATTAAAAATCTAATCTTTTCTAAGATAAAAATATAATATTTTTACTTAGCTAAAAACCATGCTCTTCGTTAGCTAAGAATCATATCTTTCGTATGTAAAAATTCTATTTTTCTTCATATAAAAATATAAATTTTCATATTAAAAATATAGTCTTTGGTATATATACAAAAAAAATATAATCTTTTCTCATTAACAATATGATGTTTTCCATAAAAAAACGAATCTTTACATTATTAAAATCAGATTTTTATTAACTAATATTTGTATCTTCTTCTAACTAAAAGGATTTTTCTCTATAACTAAAAATCTTAACTAAATATAATAAAAATATTAACTTTCCTGTAATAAAATATTAACTTTTAAATATAAAAATATTAACTTTCCTATCATTAAACTATTCTACATATAAATTAAAAGTCACATTTTTAATAAACCGTATTATAAATTAAAAACCACTTTTTTATTTAAACTATATATATGTAAAACTGAGTTTAAACTATGGGTTCAAATTCGAATTGATTAATTAAAACTCACCTTTTTATTTGCTATAAAAACCTAAATTACATTTACTGTAAAAAAAATACATTACTTTAAATAATAAAAACTTACGTTGCTGGCCTTGGTTGCCGGAGCCGGGGGAGATTCGAACTCGCGTTGGGGGAAAGGCATCGATGGTAGGGTCGGTCTGCGGTCTTCGGTGGTGGAGCGGTGCTGATTCGAGCAGTGTCGGCCGGGTTTCCTCGTTTGGAGCGAGGGACGAGGGAGGAGCAACATCGATGGGAGGAGGCGACGAAGCCGCGGTGGCCGGTGGATGTGGAGGGGGGAGATCGACGATGCATCTCCGTCGTCTTCGAGGTTTTTTTTTCCTTTTCTGAATTTCGATCTGTAATCAATTGAAAGGGGGGGCTGCGGTTTATAAGGGGAGGAGGGAGAGAAAGTTTACTTTTTAATTTATTTAATTATTTTATTTTGCAAAGTGTTGACTTTTACATACGACCTCTAAACGAGGCCCACCGACTGTCGCCCATAGCGTTTTACCCCCATTCCGAACACAATGGAATATATACCGTAAGCTGATTCGACTATTTCGATCAGTTTCCGTTGAATTTACATTTAAATCGCTATATTGAATTTTAAACGTACATTCTAAATTTCCGGGGTCACATATTAACTAGAAAAATTCCAGAAAAATATTTTCTAGCTTCGTATTGACGATACGGTCCTAACAAAACTAGTTTCGTCGAATTCTGAGACCGTTAGAAAAATGGCCAATTTCCAGTCGATTAAAATCAACTGAAATTGGTCAAACGCGTTTTCCTTTGCCCCGCTCACATATTGATTCGAAAAATTATGAAATTTGAAACCTAGCAATAATCTGACATCACGGACCCAACAAAACTGGTTTCGTCGAAATCCGAGGTCGTTTGCAAAATGTCTATTTTTAAGGGCCTGAATTCCATAGCGACTATTCAGAATTTTCAACTGGACATATCTTTTGATTCCCGCTATGAAAATTTGATTTTTCGGATTCGTTGGAAAGATGGTCACAATTAGATTCCATTATTTTTGGTTTCACTAAAATCCGGATTGTTTTGCACCTGGTACATTCAATTGAAGTTTGAAATCGAATTATCGAACTACCGCGCCATTTTCAATTCTATTTATAACTATATATAAATATTTATATTCTAACAACGACGCGTATAATATATACGTCGAATCATATTAAAAATAATTTTTCTGTCGATATTATTTAAAATAATCTATTTTAAATATTCAAAATTCGCTAAAATTGCAAAAATAAAAATTTTAAACTGGCTCAGAATTTGCGGGTTATTACAGGCTTAAGATAGGGTAAAGGCCCAAATGAAATTTAAAGGGGAATTCAATTTATTTTAATTTAAAGGATTTGTATAACTTGTTATTATCATAACTTTACCATATTGAATCAGAATTTCGAACGGTTGGATCCGTTAGGATCGTATGGACGGTGGCTACACCATGGAATTGACTGGGAGTGGAGTGGAGCTCGTTTGAATTTATGGCGAGATAAATTGTTTGATTCAAATCAAATAACAGTTTATCATTCTTTAACGATGAACTGCAAATGTGAGTAAAACTCACCAACTCTGAACAGTTATATTTTTATAATGTATTTTTAGAACTGTTAATCATCTGTTGATTGTTGTGTGTTGGTTGATTTGATTGAACTGCTAGTCAGTTAGTGAAAATTATATATATATATATATATATGTAATTATATATATATAAACCGTTAAATATTTATATATTGATTCTGCTATCAGAATAATTTATATTGAACTGAAAGTGATGATAATCATATTGTGTAACATCTGTGGATGCAGGGAGACAGGTTGGAGGAATCCGACAGGATTCCTCAACAGTTATTTTATTGTTTTTCATATATTGTTATATGATGTGATATAAAATATGTGGGCGATTATATGTGCTTGGACGATATTGAACATCGTGATTTGATATGATTGAATACCATAACATACCGAAATGTTGATAAGGGGATTTTCAAAGTGATATTGAAAACAGAGATATTTATAAATTGGAATATTTATAAATAAGAAATATTTATAAATTGGAATATTTATAAATAGGAAATATTTAGAAAAGAAAATAATTTCAAACCATTTTCTTTTTGAATGGAAAGGCCTGTGTGGCGGGTTTGGGGATTTTCCCGATGCTCCCGTTACAAAGGAGGTTATGGCGAATTTTTCAGAGAATTTAAGGAGTTAGAATATTTCAAGAATAAATTTGAAAAGGAAATATTTGTAAACCATTTACAAATAGAATTGAAAAGGAAACGTTATAAAAAGGAAATCATTTTTAAAGTGTAGAACCGTTATTTAAAAGTAATTCTTTTCAAATGAATAAAACGTTGTAAAAAAGGAAATCTTTATAAAGTGAATAAAGTAAATCGAATATGGTATTCGAAAGGAGTTAAATTGAATATGGTATTTGAAGGGAGTAAATCGAATATGGTATTTGAAAGTTAGTAAAACGAATATGCTATTCGAAAGGGGTTAGTCGAGTCGAGTTAGTTGAATAGAGTTAACTAGTTCAGTAGAGTTAACCAGTTCAGTAGAGTTAACCAGTTCAGTAGAGTTAACCATTTCAATAGAGTTAACCAGTGAGTTAAGTAAGTCAAGTTAACCAGTGAGTTAAGTAAGTCAAGTTAACCAATGAGTTAAGTAAGTCAAGTTAACCAGTTGAGTTAAGTAAGTCGAGTTAATCAAGTCGAGTTGATCGAGTTAGAGTTACTCAGTTAGAGTTAATCGATTAGAGTTAAAACGAACTAGAGTTAATCAAATATAGTTATTCGAGATAGAGTTAGTCAAACATAGTATTCAGGGTAAGTTGCCATCTCGTTTGACTACTAGCGTAATTCGCAGGGCTGTAAATAGCCTAAGGCGGTCGGATGTTGCCTAAGGGAATCAGGCGTAACCATTGTGATCGTTGCGATCTAGAGTCAAGCGAATGGAGTTAAATCGAATCTAGTTATTCGATAGGAGTTAATCAAGATGAGTTAAATAAGTTAAGTTGATCGAATCTAGTCATTCGATAGGATTTAATCAAGTTAAGTTAAATAAGTTAAGTTAATCGAATCTAGTTATTCGAGAGGAGATTATCGAATATAGTTTATTCGAAGGAGTTATTAATTATTAGTTATTCGAAGTGAGTAGTCGAATATTGGTTATTCGAAGTGAGTTAATCGAATATTGGTTATTCGAAAAGGGGAGTTATCAAATCGAATAGATTAAAGGAGTTAATTGAATATAGTTTATTCGAGTAGAGTTAGAGGAGTTATCGAATATAGTTTATTCGACAGGAGTTAAGTGAATAGTTAGATTAATCAAAGTGAATTTGTCGAGTTTATCAAAGTGATTAGTTCAGTTAATCGAGTTGAATTTGTCAGTCGAGTTAATAAATGGAGTTAGTCAAACCAAGTAAAACCAGTTAGTATTAATTAATTAAGGTTGACCAGTTAGAGTTAATCAATCAGAGTTAATCAAATAGAGTTAAGTAAAATTAGAACTGACTAGAGATTAGTAAATTGAATGGTTTTCTAAGTGTCTATCTGATGTTGGTATCGGCCTTCGGGATTTATACTTAGGGAATTGTTCTCATACTAGTTCACAGTCAGGGACTGATAGTTGGGGAAGAGTAGTGATTTGTAAATAAGCAAATGGAAAATGTTTTCCAGTGTTAATAACATATATTTTCTAAACATAGAAAATAAGGCAATGTGAATATATATATAAATATATGTTGATGATTTACCGATATAATTTCCATCTGGAAATAATATCGTTGTTTGCACATTTGTTTTTCTTTGATGGTTAAATCACAGACTATCGAAGTTTTGACCATTTTAACGTTGTTAATATGGAGAGACCGGTTGGATTATTATCCGAAGAACCACTCTGTATTGGCATAAGCGTTGCGAATCATATATGCCAAAGATAATTGAAGACGGAGTAAAATGCAAGGGCTGTTGTCTAAGTCTTAGATAACAGTGACTAAGATGGATATACTGAATAGTGCCTTCGGTTTGTCCAGTCCCAGGACAACTTGTATGGAAGGATGTCTGACAGAGTATATCCAATGGATCGCGTAAGTTGATCCCTTCAAACGTATATACGTTGGTGGCGGAGGAATTCGTTTCTCTTAGTTGTATACCCGTTGTATCTTTGAGGAAATCAATTTGTGATTTTGCGGGTATGACGATGTGGCATTCTAAGTGGATGAAGACAT
The DNA here is from genome assembly GCA_030737875.1 of Allium sativum. NCBI lineage: Eukaryota > Viridiplantae > Streptophyta > Magnoliopsida > Asparagales > Amaryllidaceae > Allium > Allium sativum. Next base: position 225,626,262 of record CM060919.1, on the reverse strand, counting down.
GATATGTAAAAAGATAAGCGTTGCTTCTAGCCTTACATCCGGTAAATGACAGAAATCGGGCAGGCAGCATGGCTAAGTCGGTCGCACCGAAGTAGGGTGTATAATCACCTATCTAGAGAATATTCATTTGCTTCTTTAATCTATCAATGTTGTCCCATATATATACGGGAACGGTTGCTGATCCCAACCGTTGGTGATGTACATTCGATACACTCAAGCGAAATGAGTGGTCGGTCATGTGTGGCTGAGTTGCAAGATGTTCTTGTTGAACTCCAGTGTATCGTTCCTAGAGTACACTGATCGGAAGGTGGTTCCATACCTTGTCATAGTTTGAAATCCATTACCCAATACGTGCTTGCGGTTTTGATTGTATACTATATATGTAGAACGTGAGATGAAAGCGTTTCTGCTAGATGATTATATATACTGTGGTTGATAGACATTATTATAATATCAAAAGGTTTTTGATATAAAGATATTTTGGATTCTCATAAGGGAAAAACCCGTTCCGTTATACGGCGTGGTCTTATGAGATATCGTTTACTTGTTCAACTGTTTTTAAACTGTTTTACTCATACCAGTCCCATGACTGACCCGGAGTTTATTTGTTTTGTTTTCCCTAAACTCTTGGGTGCCTAATTTTGTACGGGCAGTCAAGTAGTCAGGAATTTACAGATATACTGGAAGAGCGTGGAGCAGGAGGCTTCAAGATCATATAGCTATAGTTTTTTCCCGCTGTGTTGTAAGTGTTGTACTATGATAAGTGTGATTGTATACATAACTGTTATATTTCAAAGTGATGTTATCTATTATATGTTATTCGTTCCGCTGTGAGGTTCGTGTTACTCTGATGTTGTGTTCTTCTTCTTCTTCTATTCTAAGTTTCTATCTTATCTATCCTCACCTTCTAATTTCTTTCATTAATTACCGGGATTTTTCGATGTTTTGGTTATCGACATCGTGCTTATGTCGATAACCAAAGTCGCTCAAAAATCCAGGTCGTTACAATGCTGGATAAAATTGTTTACACTGCACAAACCATATGTTCATTCCTTAACAAAGTAGTTAAATTTCACTCTTTAATGCATATGTTTTATGTTTTTAGTTGAAAAGTGTTAACTATTCGTATAATTGTCTATATTTATTGAAAAAGATGAAAATACAAAACTTATTATCAACATAACATTTCCAATAGTAGTAGCTGTATATTTTTGTTGGCATGTCATGTGTATTTGATAGTTAAGATAAAAGGTTAGGATTAAAAATGCATACCAATATTAGCAATTCAGATTATTTCCTCAAATAGGTCGAGTTTTGCACAGCAATATCTGCATTGCACGAAATAAATTAGTTTATTGGAGAAGGATAACTCTGACGGGCTACGACATAGCATAACTAGCCATGCTTTCAAGCGCTATATTTTTTGAATCAATATTGCATGATAAGTTTTTTACAACTATATATTTATGGTTATTTCATGTATTTCTGAGCTTCTCTTAGCACATCATGTATTTGCCCTCTTTAAATTCTTTAATATTGTTGCACATATATTTACTTGACTTAAATTCACAATAGATCTATGTGAATGATTTCTTGACTTAAATTCAGTGGTTTTGGCCTTTTCACTCTCTAATGTCCATTGTTTTGGACCACTAGCCAATCAGTCAAATATAAGAGAGTTTCCAATTAGAGTGCATCAGTAAAAAAAATTATCAATACTTTATTTCTGTCTCTTCATGCATTTCTAAATGTTTACAATGGAACAAACCATTTAATCCATCCAATATATGTCATTATTTCCTTCTCAATGAAGCCGCAGAATTTTTTTTTCATTTACAAATCTAGTTAAAATGCCTTTCTTTTATGAACTTTATTTTCTTAGTGCAGCATTTCAAGAAAGTTGCTATAAGATATTGATTAAATTAATGCACATGGGAAGCTACAAGCCATTAAAATGCTATTTGACTTGGTGATTCTTCTTGCATCGAAAAGAGTTTGGTAAATTAAAATACTTGAAAATTACAAATCATTTTTGATGACTTTAAGGATAAAAAAGATGATTAAAATGGATTTATTTCAAAACTGAAAGCAATTAAAAAAGAAAAAGTAAGTTTTATATATACATACATACATACATACATACATATATATATAGAGAGAGAGAGGAGCGTTCAATAGCACCCCCTAATCACAGCACCCCTTTTGCCCCCTAATTTCCACCACACATTCCCGTTTCTCTCTCCTCCCACTAATTCCCTCCCCCCCCCCACTAATTTATTTAACTATAAATAGAAGGTTGTGGTTCGGATGCAAAAGGGGTGCCAAGAATTTGGGGTGCCATATAACCCCCCTCATATATATATATATATATATATATATATATATATATATATATATATATATATATATATATATATATATAGACACACACACACACATATGATGACATCATATACACTTTTAACATATAAAAAAGAATGCCTTTTTTGCTTCATCAAAACTGAAAGCAATAAAAAAAGAATGCCTCTTATACATATAAAAATATATTTAAAACTTAATAACAAAGCATACATTGCATCATATTATATATATATATGAAATTTTCAATACATACATATATATATATATATATGATGACATCATATACACTTTTTTGTTTCATCAAAAAAGTTAACATACTGTTGTTTGTATATAATTTATATAATAATACTTGAAGTGTATCACTTATATAATTTTAATGATTATTTGTTCAATTTTTCACATTTACAGATCACAAAATAAGTTTAAATTGTAATGAATTAAGAACATGTTTTCATAATAAAGTCACAAATAATCAATTTTTATATATATTTATATACCTGTGCCAAAAAATAATCATTTACAACAAAAATTTAGATGGATAATAGAATAATTAATCAAATAATCAACCACGGAAAAATTATTGTTGGGTGAACAAAATGACAATTAATTATTGTTACTGCATAAATTATCAGAAGGATAACAGAACAATTAATCAAAATAATCATCCATGATAAAATTATTTTTGGATGAACAACAGAACAATTTATTATTATTGCTGCATAAATTATAATATTTAAAAATATATATAACTATTTGATATTAATTACAATAGTTTATTTTTCTTTTATTTTTAATATTTAATCATTACAATATTTTTTTAATAACATAAATTTTAATGCCCAGCAAAGCGGACAAAAAATACTTGTTTAGTTCATTAAACTCTTTAATAATCTGTCCTCCCACTTAGTGAGAGTACATTCAATTTTGAAGCAAGCCAAATGAAATGCTAAAAAGAAAACCAATAAAGTATTTCTGAAAATGTTGTAGTTATATTTTACTGTTAAAATTATCATAGAGCTACTTAGCTACTTATATGTTAATTTTCAGACTCTAGTGTATTCCATTTCTCAGTATAAAACCAAAATTTGTTGAACTTCATTGTTTGGTAGTCGAGTTAAATTGCGCGTCCACGGTTTTATAATTGTTAAATCAATTTATCCTAAAAATTAGTTAAAACGATTTATACTTCCATTATTATATTTATATTTTGTATCATTAATATTTATTTTGACATATCAAAATTTTTGTTAGCCCACTTCAATATGGAATCCTAGCTCCGCCTATGATTAGTTATCAATAATTATAGAGAGTATTATAAAATTCTAAGGTAATATTTATCAAACTGAAGCCGAATATCATCCAATGTTACTTGCATGCCAAATTAAATTTCAAGTCATTTTGTTTGACAAATATTTTCCTCAATCAAATTTTTGCATGACAAATGTTTTATTTGGTAATTTTTTGCCAAAGAAATGCTATTGACTATAAACCTTCACCGACTGATATTTGTCACGCAATTTCTTTTAGTGGCACATGTTATATTAGCAAATATTCGTTATACACTATATATAGTAATTATTTGGTATTCTCTATTAGTAGCATTAATTTGGTATATTATTATCATGGGAACATATGTAATCGACTCAACAAATGCTTGTTAATGGCACTTTAACGGGTAAATTCCTGTGTTCTGTGGACTAATTTTAGTTTATTATCAAAGTTATACTATACTTAATTTGGGAATACTAGTATTACCGCACAACGGTGGAAAAACCGACCGTTAAGGTGTTCAGTATGAAATAAAAAATTATTTATAACTTAATTCAAATCATATTTTATTCAAAAAATTATAGTGCGGTTTGAAAAAAAACTGAAGTAATCGAAAAAGTAAAAATCCAATTAAACTGAATTTTATATGTACATCAACTTAAGACTAAGAATATACTACCATTGTATTGATTTTAATCAGTCATTTTTCTTGTAAATAGAATCCAATTAACCTGAACGCAATACTCTAAAATCTGGTAAATAGAATGAAAATTCAAAATGAGAACTAAATTAACAAAATACATGGCGCCTGAAGTTGTTCAAACATAGAAATTATGACAAGGTAGATGTTTTCTTGTTTGCCATGATATTATTATAGATGCTCTAATGTGACCCTCCCCTGTCAAACTATGAACCATATCAAGCTGCAAAGTATGTTGCGGATGGGAACAAACCAATATTTCGCTCCAAAGGATATCTACCTGAGCTGAAGGAATTGACTGAACTATGTTGGACACATGACACAAGCTATAGGCCTTCATTTCTAGAAATTCTTAAAAAGTTGGGGAAAATAAAGGGAAACTTAACCCAGATATGCTTATATGAATTTCTAAAACCCAGATAGTCTTTATTAGTCTTGATTTATCTAGCTTTCTAAACTTCACATGCATACCTTTATCTTTCAACTCAGCCCTCGTGCTGACCGCAAATACCGTTCATGTGTTGGTAACTATATTAAGTTGGAAAAAGGTAGTGCAAAAAAATAAAAAACTACACAAATCTGAGAAAAAAATGAGGTGGTAAAGGGACATTTTGTTCCTTCTAAAACTACACATCAGGCCTCTTTAGATTATAGCATGTGCATGCATAGAATTCACGTATTTAGAAAATCAACACGTAGGATTATATATTTACTAGAGTAGTTAGCAACATGTAGCAACAAATATATTGCTTATAGTAGCTACTTTTAAAAAAACTAAAGAATGAAAATTTGAATCAAGCCACTCTTCATTGTGCAAAAAGAAAAAGAAAACAGTATAAGAAAACCAAAAAAAAGGAAAGAAGAGACAAACAACACTTATTTGTTGATCAAGCTGGAAACATCCTTTAAACTTTCTAGCCCAACTCGTTAAAATCCTACTAAATATAATGATCTGTATATAAATGAAAAAGGAACTTATCATCAATTACACTCCATTTCCAATCGAATCAACAGCCTAAAATTTGCAATCAAAAATAGCAGTTGCAAGAAGAAAACATATATTATTGTTATTTGGTTGAACATATTTGAATGTGCGTAGTTTAACAAATACACATTTTTCATATGTTCAACAAACATATCAAATTACACATTTTTCATATGTTAAAGTTCAACAAACATATCCAATTGTTTACATTTAATAAAGTATTTTTTTTCAAAATCAAATATATTGGTATGACATGTCCTAAAACACATGTTTCATGACCTGCCACATTTGGAAACTTAGCCAAAATATACTATTCAAAAATTGTAACGTAAGGTAAAACTAAAATTTGTTAATTCAATTTCCAAAACCAATATGCACAGAAAAACCGACTAAATCTAAAAACTACATATTTGTGAACTTATTAAGCCATTTAACATTTTATTGATAATATTCTCAATGCACTTTTGTTCGTGTATGTGAAAAATAATGTATTCATAATTAAATGCAACAACTATCTCATATAGGCATCTAAAAGACAAATAAAAAATTGTCACAAGATAACATGCACTAAACTGGAACCTACACATGTATATTTGAACAAAAACTACTTGATGAGAAGTGCCACTAGACACAGAATAACGTTGCATGCATCAAAAGGTTGATTGGATCGGTACCAACCAAAACAAAAAGGCTCTATCAAACGTTCAAAAACCTCATCACCCAAATTACGCCTAGCAAATTCTTCAACCGACTCTTCGTATCCCTGAAATATTTCTCAAAAAATAAATACCACTAATAATTATGTTATTGTGGGGAATGAAAATTCATAAACTTAGGAAGTAAAATTACAATTAAAATATTAGAAAGAAAGTTTGGGTGCTTACTGGCCGAGGAGGAAAAATGCCAATAGCACCAAAACCAGCCCTTAATTTACCAACAATGCTCATCAGGTCAAAGAAAGGTATATCAGTAGGTTTTGAAGGAACTGGCCTTAATTTTCCACTACAAAAAACAAAACGTGGTGCTTTGGGGTCGGCGAATACAAGATCATCCTTTAGTCCACAATCAACCTGTATGTGTGGATCACACAAAAATAAATTCTTATTGTGAAAAGATTGCTATTTCTATTGCAAAAAAAAGACATGCAAATGAATCACACAAACAAAGGATTTAGAAATCCAGAATGTCCAAAAATATTCAATCCAACATATTTCAAGTAATAGTTTAAACATGTTAGATACCCTACATAATGAAACACCATGACCGTCCTGAAGTTTATAGCTCCCAATGCAGATTATTTTTATACAACAATAAAATGTTTATTTAATTCGACATATAACTAAAACATAAACTGAGCTACCATTGAATTAAAATTCATAAATGCAACAAGTCCCAAAGAATAGGTTGAAAAAGCAGAAGGAAAAAGAAGAACATGAATAAAAGAAGAGAAAAACTGATTGCAAGAATCCTTGCTTCACATGGAGACGTAGCAGTTGTAGGATTCAAATGTGGATGTCATAGTTTATACATTCCTTTTGCATATTTGGAAATAAATATTCTAAATTCCCACTACTTTCACATCACATGAAAGTTGAATCAGATATCTCAACTATCACTTCCATATGCTTTTAAGAAATGCAAGTACTACAAGTTTTATTGTTTACTTCTCAATTCTCATCTTCCAATTTGTATTGCAATTGTCTTCTCTTTAATTCTTATACATGTGCTCAACACGGGTAAAGGTTCATTTTGCTCAAATGTTGACAAACAATCATTTATGAACTCTATATTTAAAAACAAGACTAAGATAAAAGTGTTAAATCCCATATTTTGTCAATGCTAAGAAATTTCTTAAAGTATTGGAATGAACCTTTTTGCAGCCATATTTTGTCATGATCTTATACAAATTCAGAGTCCTAATCAGGTTGTTGTCTAAATACTGAAAAGGCTTGGCAACACTTTCTCCCACGGCTTTCTATCCCGCAAAATGAACTGCATCAAATCTATAAAAGAAATTGTGCATAAGTCAGTTCCTTTTGGAATTCAACAAACATCAATCAATACATCAAAATTCATAATTTGGCATTTAATTATACCTAAATTCTGAAAACTGCTTCTCCAAATCATTATTGTTCCTCAGATCCCCCTACTAACCACATTAAATGAACCAATTGATATACAAAATAGTGCAAACAAATAAAGTATTAATATGTACATCAGAAATTGGTTGATAAACTACTTTTCAAAACTTTTTTGTCTTGTCCTGTTCTACATTGTCCTTCATTAAATACATTTAAGCAAGCAAGTGTTCTTAATGGGTATCGCATGTTTAACACCTGAGATTTACTTGAGTATGCATGTTTCTCCACGGTTAAAGTATTATTTTGCCTTTACTATAAAGTATTAAAGGCTAAATCATTTTTAAACTGGTGCATATCATTTTTAATATTAAATTAGAGGCATATTATTTTGTCTCGACTATAGCAAATAAAGGCTAAATCATTTTTAGCCTTTACTATAAAGTACACATGATGGTATGTTTGTTCCGCCTTTAAACTGGTGCCTCTAATACTACAATTTGGTAGTGATATATGCTTTGTGCAAAGGGTATGTCAGTTCGTAATGCTTAAATGATTTTCGTACAACATGTCACATAATGATGGATAATCCTGTAAATAGGCAGGTGGATACATTCCTTTATAATATTATTAATATTAATTTTCAAATGCGATTCTGATGTATTGATATCAAGTATTGCATAAACATTTAACATAATAGATACCATGTAAACCATACAAACAACAAAGGAGTCGAGGGAATTAATGGTTTGGATAGAGAAGCTAAAAGGTTTGGATAGAGAAGCTAAATATATACGAAATGGTTAGTTCAAGCACAAAAATATCATTTTTCATTCCATCCATGATAGTATTTTTGTTCTGAAAAATAATGGACCGACATTTGTACACAAATATCTATTAATATATGACTCATTCCACAAAAAATACCACGCTGGTATATCCCATGCTAAAACAACCATTACTGACCACATTTTTCTTCATGTAGAATACACACAAGTTTTGTAGTATTATAATTTTACCTTTCTGATTTTATCCCAGTTTTAATATCATAATATCCTTTGTTCACAACATAATGATTTTATCCTATTAAGTAAAGCTTTTATTCCCTTGGAAATTTTCTTAATCAATTTGAGTTGAAAACCTATACTTTATGATGAGGTATGGACATCCTTAATTCAACAATTAGTTTCTATATTTAACCAACATAATAATCCTAAACATTCATAGATCTCTCTTTCTTTTGACAAAGTTCATAGATAATACTTTTATTTCAAATTTTAACCTATCAAACCATTTGACGACTATCATAAAGAATCTGCATAGATATGTAAATTGACAAAAATGCATAAAATTTAAATGGTCAAAAATCAAACCGTAAACATGGTTTCCACGTAAGCTTGCATCAAGCATAAGCTTGATTAGGGAGAAAAACAATTTGTTTTCCCAGTAATTAGAACAAAAGGGTTTTGAGAGAGATATTCTTTTATAAGGGCTAAATGCTTTTTTCCCCCAGCAAATTCAAATATATAACAAAACTGGAAGGTTGGAGAAACAGAGGAAACAACAAATAGCATTCAGATAACAGTCAGTTCTAACTCTAGTTACATAAGTCGACCCAGGTAGGTAGCTTAATGTTAGATAAAAGTCCTAATTTTCTCAAAACCTTCTGCGTATTTGGTATCAAAATTTTTTAATGCATTGGACAATTTTAGTTTCATTACTGGGTTAGAAATCATTCAACCCAAATCGGAATTCATAATTCAAGAACAAATCAATTTACGAAAAACAACGGCAACATACTGTTAAGCCCTAAACCAAAAACGACAGCGCAAGATTGAATCAAGTAAGAATAAAAACCTAATTGGATGAGGCAGTCTGAAGCAGACGGCGGTCGATCTGAAGGGAAGCGGCGGTCGATTTGAGAGAAGATGGCGGTCGATTTGAGATATTGAAATATTCCGTCTGAAAGATATAGGAGGAAATTCGATTCGGAGGAGAAAGAAAAGATCGTTGAAAATAGCAGAAGAACGGAATTAGAAGGAGAAAAATCGCGAAGGAAATAAAACGAGAAGAAAACGAAAAGAAGGAAAACGCGGAAAGGAAAGTCTTCTGAGCGAAAATTACGCCGTAATTGATTGGCTTAGACAATTTGTTTTTGGCTCTTACAGTAGGCAAACCTCCCTAACGGTCGGTTTGATTATATCTACGCTTCTACCAATTTGGGTTGATTGTAGCATTCTCTATTGGTATTAATTTCGTTGTAGGCGTTGACTTTAATTATGGATCATGCCTTTAATTCTGAATTTAATCGACATTCTAAAACAAACTAGGTGTAATCAAAACTGTTTTGAGAGAATTTTACTATTTGAAATGATTTTGAGTATAAGAAAACAGGTGATTTTTTATTTTCCATAATGGGAACTGAAAGCAAAAGTGGTATCCCATAAAATAATTTAGAAATAATTATGTAATTTAAAAAAAATATTTTGAAAGAAGGTGGACCTAATATTATTCAATTTTAAGGAAGTCATCCTGGCATTTTGTAGGGATGTCCCTGCGGTTTTGAAAAAAAGATTCTCTGCTGTACTAAGGATTTTCCCTTCGAATTTACGACAAACTACCGTTGTTTTAGGGCTATTATGGTAACGGTAACCATTATCGATACGAAAAAACGGTTACCATACTAATACTATTGGTAAGCCAAAAATCAATATAGATAATTATCCGTTACCGCTGGTAAAATGTTCGTTGGGATACCGATAAATTGGTAAACCGTTGACTGGTAATGGTAAATTTACCGACACAAAAAGCTATTAAACAATTAACACATTAAAATGCTGGCAATGATAAAAAGTAAATATTTTTTTACTAATTCTAACCCCGTTAATGTTTATACAAATATTTAAACTTATTTTAGTTAGCATAGAAAATTTACTTAGCTTATCACAAGATATTTACAACAATATGAAATAATAAATTTATTAATCTTAAACTTTAAAGTTAATGAAGCAAAAAATAATTACCATCCTGAATAAATCTATAAGCATCTGCATAAAATATGATAAACTTTCAAAAAAATAAAGGTTGGAATTCATTAAAATAACGAGAAAGCAAAATTAACATGACTGGTAAATTTACCGTTACCACTGGTATTGACATTTCTTTACCGCTATTTTACTGTTAATAATGGTAAAACTTACCGTTACCATACCGATAACATTGGTATACCGATGCATCTCGATATTGATTACCACCGGTTTGGTATTGGTATGGTGATGGTAAATTTACCGTTACCATAACACCCCTAGTTGATTTTGAATTCAACAGATAAAATAAGACGAATTGGGCGTAGCTGAAGTTGTTTTGAGAGATTTTGTTTACTGAAATGATTTTTATAATAAGAAAACAAGTGATTTTTTATCGTGATGGAAACAGTATTATTCGGACGAAAGTGGAATACAAGTATACAACAAGATAATTTATAATATTTATACGTCATTTAGAAACTATTTGAAATTAAGATTTGGGTTTGAAGATAAAGTTGCATAAATGAATCTATTATTGAATTGATAATAGAATACAACCTATGAAGTAAGCCCTGTATTTATGATTGTTTACATGGGCTCTGGGCTGTTACATTATTGGTTAAAATAAAAGAAAGCAGATAAGCGAAGGAATGGTTGTGATCTTATTGCATTAATGGAAGATGAGGTGCCACGTCTTCAATCCGATGGAGGAACATATAACACATCAACGACTTGTTTTTCCTTTATTCTTATTATGCCCCTTTGAAAGCTAAGGTTTCTCAAACCCTAGTTTACACTTCTTTAATGGTGGCTCCTTTGTGAATATTTGCTTTGTCTTCTCGAATCTCCACGGCAGCTCCTTTGTGAAACTTTGTTTTGTCTTTTCGAATCTCCATGGCGGCTCCTTTGTGAAATTTTGCTTTGTCTTCTCGAATCTCCTTCTTAGCTACATCTCTAACATCAGTGTTGTTTGATTTTAGTGTATGCGAGCAAGCCTCTTCATTCTGGTTTGAGAAACTGCAGCTTCGTTGATCTTCATGTCTTCCAATGTTCATTTCTGAGCGAAATCTGGTAAAATTCTTTGCTAAAATAGCTTTAGTCATAATGTCAGCCTTCTGGTAAGTTTCAGGTATGTGATTGACTTCGATTTCTCCCTTCTGAACTAGTTCTCCAACAAAATGTAAGTCTATTTCGATGTGTTTAGTTCATGCATGTTGTATTGGATTCTCTGACATTTAAACAACACTCTTGTTGTCACACCACAATATAGGTTTTGTTGTAGGCTTTATCTGCAGCTCCTTAAGTACAGATTGTAACCACTTTATCTCTACGCCAGCATTGGCTATACTCATGTATTCTTATTCAGTGCTTGATCTAGAAATTGTTGCATGTTTCTTCGAACTCCATGAAATTAAACTTTGACCTATGTACACACAGTAGGCTTTTATAGACCTTCTATCATCAGGATCAGATGCCTAGTCAACATCTGCATATCTTGTCATATTAAGATGTTGACTGGCTTTTAATGTGATTCCATAATCTATAGTTCCCTTTAGATATCTTAAGATCCTTTTGACTGCTTCCAATGTGTGTCCAGTGGTTTCTGCATAAACTGAGATACTTTATTAACACTATAAGCAATGTCACGTCTGGTTATAGTAGAATACTGCAGTGCTCTTACAACCATTCCGTATTCAGTAATATTGGCAATTGCTTCTCCTCTAAACTTTGAGTAATGTTGACTACTTATCATTGGAGTTGGTTGAGGATTAGCATTTTCCATTTTTGTCTTGTTTAGTAACTCAGTAATAAATTTCTTTTGACATAGAAATATTTTATCACTTGTTCTGGTTACTTCTATGCCTAAGAAATATTTAATATCTCCTAGGTTTTTAATAGAAAATTGCTTGTCCAAATATTGTGTTAATTCATCTATATGTCTGTATTTTTGTTGCCAGTTATTATCAAATCATCTACATATACTAGTATGTATATTATTGATGACCGATTGATCCTTGTAAATAAGGAATTATCTGATTTTGTAGACTGAAATCCTAATTTATGTAAAGTGTATTTCGGTCTATCAAAACATCCACTAGGAGATTGCTTTAGGCCATATATAGCCTTATTTAATTTACAGACATAGTTTGAATTAATATTATACCCTGGTGGCTGACACATGTAGATTTCTTCTTAAGAACACCATTCAAAAATGCATTATTGACATCCAAATGCTTGATATGCCAATTGTTACTAACTGTTATAGTTAGAATCAGTCTTATAGTGGTTGGTTTTACCACAGGAGAAAAGGTTTGATTAAAATCAAAACAACACTCTTGTGTAAAACCCTTGGCTACAAGTCTAGCTTATACTTGTTTATTGAACCATCTGGGTTCTTTTTCAATCTGTATGTCCATCTGCAGCTAACTATATTCTTATTAGCAAGTGGACATACAAGATTCCAAGTGTTATTTTTGATGAGAGCATTATACTCTTCATCCATTGCAGCCTTCCCGTGTTCATTTTTGATTGCCTGATCAAAAGGTTCAGGTTCATTTAAACTGGAAGCTGCTATGAATATTTTAGGTTTAAAGATACAACTTTTGGATCAGGTGATAATTGGTGACTAATTTGAGCTAGTTGTTCAATTGGTGGTGAGTCATTGTCGTTTTCTAAGTTTTCAGCTGTAGATTGTTGAGTACTTGAGCTACTTTCATTATCTGCATGACTTTGACTTTGTGCAGGTGGATGAGATGTCATGTTGGGTGGCTCAAAGTTCTTATGATCATTACTAGTTGATGAGCTTTGAGCATCGGACTGTTGATTACTCTCAATCTGCTGCCAATTTTCATTGATATGTGGTACCGCAGGTATTGATACTCGTGGATTTTTAACTTTACCTGTAGTACTTATATCTTTTGTACTATATGGAAAAACTTTTACATCAAAAACATCATGTCTGCTTACATATATTCTACCATTATCATCAATACATTTATATCATTTTTGATCAATGGTATAACCCAGAAAAGTACACTGCTTTGACCTGAAATTTAATTTGTTAGCATTATAAGGTCTTAAACATGGAAAACATAAGCATCCAAATGTTTTAAGGCTTTTATAATCTGGTTTGACATTGTGCAATTTCTCAAATGGTGATGTATCCTTTAATATATTGGTTGGTTGTCTGTTAATTAGATAAACAACAGTATTAAAGGCTTCTGGCCAAAATTTCAATGGCATACTTGCTTGTGCAAGCAATGTCAATCCAGATTCAACTATATTCCTATGTTTTCTTTCAACAAATCCATTTTTTTGAGATGTATATGGACATGTTGTTCTGTGAACAATACCTTTTTGCAGAAAATACTTAGATAAATGTTTGAATTCACCTCCACCATCAGTCTGAATTATTTTAACTTTATTATCGAACTGTTTTTCAATCATACTTATATAATTTATAATAGCATTACAAGTGTCAGACTTGGCCTTTAAAAAATATATCCAAGTAAATCATGTGTGAGCATCCACAAAAGATACATAGTATTTATAGCCATAATTAGAGTAAATTGGTGAAGGACCCCATAAATCTATAACAATTAACTGTAGGGTTTTACTGAAAACAGTATCAGAATCAGTGAAGGGTAACTTGTGATTCTTATCCATTTGGCAAAATTTACACACATAAGGCAAGGATACAGAATCAAACTTGATATCATTATCATTCAATATTTTCTGGACAATTTTAACACTTGGATGTCCAAGTTTGCAATGCAAGAAATCAAATACATTTGTACTGCTTTCAGTTTTGCCTTTAATATTCAAATTACAATTGTTTCTTTCATTGATGGCATTACTACTATCACTCTGGCATTTAACAGAATTAAATTTGTATAGTCCATTGACCAAATCACCCTGTAAAATAATTTTTCGAGTTAGAATATCCCTAATTAAACAATGTTTTGCAAAGAATTCAAAATAGACATTGTTATCTATAGAAAATTGGGTTACATTAATCAGGTTTTTAGTAATTTTTGGAACTCTAAGTAAATTTCATAGATGTAGTTGTTCACTGCCATTAAGATAAGTATCACCAACATGTGTAATTTGAATATGTTTACTATTAGTTATAGAGATAGACTTATTACCTTTATACTCCTTGCATCCAATGTTTTATGTTGTCAAGATTGTTTGTAAGGTGATTGGTTGCTCCAGAATCCGGGTACCAACTGTCGTCTTGCAAAATGTTCCATTCTGCCAGTGCCATTTCCTTGGTCTTGATTGCTGGTTTCTTGATTCATTTGTGCCACATTTGCATTAGGGTTATTGTTATTTTTCTGATACAGATTGTTATTTGAGTACTTGAAATAACACTTCAGGGCGGTGTGGCCAATCTTTTCACAAATTTGGCATTTGGGTCCGTTGTTGTGGTTTGACTGCCTCTGCCTCTATATGCACCACCACCTCTTTGGTAAGAAGTTTCATCTTTGACATTATTTTGATTCTTTTTTTTGTTGCCAGTAGCAAGATTTGCACTGAAACCAGTTTCTTGAATTATTTTGCTGCTTATCCTTGCTTCATGAGATAATAAGATGGAGTGAACCTCATCAATAGTTGGTACAATTCTTTGTGTAGTTATAACTGCAACCACTGCTTCATATTCTTTAGTTAAACCAACCAACAAATATAGCACATGATTTCCGTTGGGTACTTTGTTCCCTATTGCACTGAGTAAATCACATATTTTCTTTACTTTAGAGATATATTCTCTCATACTCAGATTTTCCATTTTAACATTCTAAATTTTTCTTTTATAATGCAACACCTTTGCTGAAGATTGGTTGTTGAATTCAGTTTTAATTGTAGTCCATATATCATTAGCATAAGTACATCCTATAACAGTCGGCAACAAATTTTCACTTATAGATGATAAAATCTATGAACTAATAAGTCTATCTTGCCTATGATATTGCATATAAGAATCATTAGCAATAGTTTTATTGTCTTGATCAGTAATAAACTTTGCAGGAATAGGGGTAGTGCCCAAGATAAAACACTCTAATCCATAGCCTTGTATGGCTTTTTCGACTTGTAGTTTCCATAACAAATAGTTTTCCTCTTTAAGATGAATTGTAATCAATTGGCTTTGTGGACTTGTAAAAGTCTTAACCAATTGTTGTACAAATGTGTTGGCTGGATTTTCTGGATTGCCTCCAGTAGCAGGTTCAATAGTTGAAGTGACAGAAGTGGAAGTCTCGACCATGATGAAAAGAATACAAGAAAAAGATTAAAGATTCAGATCAAATACCGTTTTTGATCGAAAAACAAGGAGGGACCTAGATTTTATGTAAGAAGCAACCTAAGAGTTCGATGACGAAATTTTACTTTCAGCGATGATAGCTTCTGAGAGTCTTTCAGGCGTGGTTTTAACCGTTTTTTTTGTGAATTTCTTGATTTCCTTATATTGGATTCTTGGTGATTGATGATTAATTTTGATGAATACAGTGTGTATTATTGTGATGCAGCCAAAGTCAAAAGATTTTATGGCACGACACCAATGATCACACTGTAGTCAGCCTCTCAAATGATGTGAGTGATCATAAATGAGAGGAAAATACCCAAATGATGAGAATTATCTGATGAGCATTTCACCACCAGATTTTTGCACGATGATAATGTTGCTAAGATCTAATTTGCTCTGATACCAAATTAAGATTTGGGTTTGAAGATAAAGTTGCACAAATGAATTTATTGTTGAATTGATAATATAACACAATTTATGAAGTAAGCCCAGTATTTATAATTGTTTACATGGGCTTTTACATTATTGGTTAAAATAAAAGAAAGCGGATAAGTGAAGGAATGTTTGTGATCTTGTTGCATGAATGACAGATGAGGCGCCACGTCTTCAATCCGATGGAGAAACATATAACATATCAGCGATGTGTTTTTCCTTTATTCTTATTATATGAAAGAAGGTGAGCCAATACTGACTTTCCAGTTTTGACATTTTGAAGAGATTTCGTTATGGTTTCAACAGAAAGGTTCCCTAATCTACTGTGGATTTTCCCGTCAATTTTGATTCTAATACTGCTATGGTTTTGAATCTGATTGACAAACAAAGACAATTTAGGTGTAATCGAAATTATTTTAAAAGAATTTGTTTCCTGAAATGGTGTTTAAATAAAGAAAACTATTGGTTTTTGCTTTGCTTTCGCGATGGAACTAGGACGATAATGAAATACGATAAAATAATAAGTGAAAGTCAGATTGTAGTTTTTTTTTAAAGGAGAACAGTTTTGGAAAAATAAGTTCAAAAAACAATTTCATAAATTCTTTTATCATTTTAACTTGTACAGGAAAATAATAAATTTATTTATTATTTCTATATAATTGAAAGGAGATTGTATTGTGAAGGACAAATTTCACAAAAAAAATTAACCTCACGGACAACCCATCAAAAATTTATTCTTTAGGACTATGCACACTATAAAACTGATACTTAAAAACCGATAGTTAAATTTTGATACCATAAACACTGTAAAATTGGCACTTAAAAACTCGTAGTCAAATTCTGATACTATGCACACTATCTATCTAGCTATTAACAAAGGACTATAAAGGTGTGTACTAAGCTACATCATACCAATAGCGGCGTGTTAAGGATTTTGAGCTCCACACTGAAAGTATGGAGCAGTATCATGCACCGCTTCCAAAACAAGTAAGCAGATATTAAGGTAGAAAAACTGGAGCTTGCCATGAGTGTACAAGGAGACAGAACAGCAGAATCGGGAGCGCGATGGCTACACCATTTCCACTGTCACTCCAGTGATGAGCAATTAGAACACAAAAAAACAAGGCAACCCCCAATTACTACATATATAGCAATGATAACATGTTTACGTCCATAACAAATAGTCACCACATGAAGTAAACATCTCGTACAAATAGGAAAACCACCAACGAACCGTAGACAGAAAAATTATGTGCCGAAGCATCACATATATTGTCGTAAACGTTCGATGGTGACCCATCTAGCTAGACAAATACGACGTGGACGAAGGTAATTACATGATATCCAAAGCCTGAGCAACGCTAGAAAAAAACCAACCAAACATCAGAACAGTAAACCACCCATAGCCAGAAATACGAAAACAAATACCACAATACTTTGTTGGATCTAGATTAACCCTAGAGGGGGGTGAATAGGGGTAATTACAGTTTTGAAGTGTTATTAAAATAAATCGCAGCACAGATAATCAACAGGGAAATTAATGCAGTAAATAACACACAGATATACCCGCTTCGGAAGACTCTGCCTACTGCTGCATTCGCTAAGGTTTCTACTAGGTGTTAATAACAAATCCCGCTTACAGGCCCTGTAAATTCACACTCCCTGCTCCTGTACTAACCCTATGCTCAAAACACTAGACTGCTCGATATCCTCTTGACCAGATTTTCCTGAATTACAAACCCGTAATCCATAACCTAGATTTTACAGACTCTAGTAAACTGCCAGCTAAACCCTAACTGGATTCCCCTAGAATTTTACAGACTCTAGAACTGGTTCGGAATGATTACAATACAAATTACAAAAACAATACAAAAATATAAACAAAAATTAAAACCCTAGGATTTAAAATAAAAGGGTCATCTCCTTTTCAATTTAAAACCAAGCTAAGCCCTTTTAGAAGAATTGGCCGGCCCATTTTCTTTTTCTCTCGATCCCTCTTTGCTCTATGAATAAAATGGCGGCCTTCTGAAAAACTAGGGTTTCTTTTAGATCCCAAATCAAAACAACGAATTCTGGAATTGTTGTGATGGCTTCTCTGATGATCGAATAGTTGATGCTCCCTCGTCGTTTGGTTTTGCCTCTCTCTCAGGCAATTGAAAAACAAGTAAGATTATTTGTGAACTGATTTCTTTGATTTTTTCTTTTTGAACGTTGGGTCGGTTTTCGATGATTATATGCCTGTGATGAGTGGTGTATGTATATAGGGATTGTAAAACCCTGATCGATACTCTGATTTCATGGAATTGACTTGACAGTTTTGCATTCCTTTTTTGACAATCTTAGTTTGTTTTAAAGCAGCGTGATTTCCTCGATGAATTTAGATATGAAATTTTGTCTATGTCCCTCTTTATGAACCTGGATGATTTTGTTTACACTGGGAAGATTTTCCATTTTGAATTCAGTTTCATTCCACAAATGTCTTCAAAATAATTGTTGAAATCTTTCCAAATAATGTTGCCTTCTTATCCACCTTGAATTGATTTTGCTGAGATGCAAAACTGGAAACAAACATTGTTTTCCCTGCAAGACTTTTCTTGTTAAAACTGGAATACAAGATTAACTTGTTCTGATTGTATCCCACTGATTTTATTATGGGAATCTTTTGCCTAATTTAATACTGCCTAAAAACGAGAATGATTTCATGCTCAAAATTCACGCAGTGATTTCTGTATTTAATTCTCTGGAAATATGAATAGGTACTTGAAACATCTTGAGAAACTCTTGCTAAATATATGTCACCAATTTTACTCAAAAACAGACTGTGATTACTGGAGATGATTTCTTACCGAAAACTCTTCACTTATTTCTTGTTTTTCCAAACTTGCATTTAATTTATTGCTTGTGTGCATAAATAGATCTGCCTTGTTGATCCACTATATTTATGCCCATCTGCCAGTATCTGTGATTCTTGTTTTTGCAACTTTGTTCACCTGAGTTTCATCCATGTATATGATCCACCATTTACTTGACTGCTTCGACCATACTTGCATAATCATGTCTCGACAACTCTATTGTTGTTTCATTTTGATATACTTTCTGTGTCAAGTATTTGGCAGTTGTACATGACTGGGCTTGATTATACTACTGCACCCAGACTTGTATTTGCACACAGGCAATCTGTGCAATCCATGCATACCCAAACTGTTCTGCCCATATTCATATGCACATACACTTTAAAAGTTGCACCATATCTTGTAAATCCCACTGATTTGTACATTATAAAAACTGCCCTCTAATTACTCATGCTCATGCTGTTATGTATGAAACATGTTTGTTGTGCATGCTTCACTGTATGGTGTACAAGAACATGAAACTGCTACACCAGTTTTGCATATCACTGAACTGGCTTGATCATGTATAGACTAGTACATGGTTATGCTGATGTGTTGCATAGCATTAGTTAAAGAAATGCTCCAGATTTGTGTTATTTGCACCATATGTATATATGCCTCTTGATATGCACCCTTTTGCTTCACTTTTGACAATGTTGTGTAGTTGACACCACTTGCACACATGCCCTGACCACTTGAACTGCTCCATATTCACATGTATAAATCACTGAATTATATGTTGAACCATTCTTTGCTTCACTTGAGCTTTGACCATTCTTGTTTTGCACTGAGCATGTATTCACTTGCACTTGAACATGAATGCCCCCCATGCTCCTATGCTGATCCATATGGTTGAGCTCGACCACACTATATACTCCACCATGTATCATTGCTATATAACCTTATTGCACCACCATTCATGAATGTTTCTGAACCTGGCTATGTTGTTGAGCAGCACATGAGTTATGTTTTTGTTTTCATTGTTTTGTTGCTGACTTGTTATGGCTCGACCAATTTGTTGTTACATGTATATACATATATGTATATATGTTTATATATACACACACACACATGTGTGTTTGTGTGTGCGTGTATGTATGACTTCATTTTCACTTGCACTGAGTCGAGTTGGTCCATGTGGCTGCTCCTCAGTTCCTCACACTGTATTTTGATTGGC
This sequence comes from Allium sativum, assembly GCA_030737875.1. Lineage (NCBI taxonomy): Eukaryota > Viridiplantae > Streptophyta > Magnoliopsida > Asparagales > Amaryllidaceae > Allium > Allium sativum. The sequence goes on along the minus strand of CM060919.1, from coordinate 225,606,041 downwards.
GAGGCAGTGCACACGTGTATATTTATACACGTGTGTATTTGCAGTCGATTAGAAAATTTCCTGTCCCTATACAAATACAAACTGTCTGTCTAGACATAGATTAATCAGATCAAGTCATGTAAAATGATGAGAAAACACCAGAAATCTGAGGCAAATAAAAATTAAAAATAAATTCAAATCTGCATGTTTTCAGTTTCATTTCTATTGCAGTGTACTGTGTGTGTGTGTGTGTGTTTCTGTATATGACAGGTATGAAGACTGGACTAACTGAAAGACCATGAAGACAGAAGGCTGAAGATAAGAAGAAAATGTGTAGTGTCAATAAATGTCTGAGTCTGAAACTGTATTTGTGAGTGTATGTATATGAGTGTTGCAGTGAGGAGAAAGTGTACAGAAAGAAAGAATTGTACTGGCATGTGTAATAAACAAATTCGATTGAAATAAAATATTATTTTATTGTGTTCAATCAAACTTGTCTATTATATTCAGATTATTTACAAGTACAATATTCAGGGAATGTATATGAAATGTGATGTGTTTAAATAGTGGAGTTATAAATAGTTGTACTGTTTGAATGTTTGAAATATAATATTCAATTAAATAAAATAATGTATGAAGATATGAATGTCTGTACAGTCGTATTCTATTTAAATATAAATATTATATTCCTGTCTCTATGGTATATATAGAATAGTACAGTAACAAACACATTTAAAATAATATTTATTTGATTGTTATCATCAAACAAAAATCATATAATTATGTATACAACTACGTCATATACAACAATCTCCCCCTTTTGATGATGACAAACAAATAAAAAGATTTTGAGCACAAAATATTGAACTCCCACTATTTATTAGCTCGCCCTACAATAGAAAATTCCCCCCATAATTGTGCATGTGTGAAAAGAATGTAGAATGAATTTGAATTTTCAAAAAAAATTAAAATATTTATAAAATATTCACTCATAAATCAAAATCTCAACCCATTCTCCCCCTTTAATTATCATCAAAAGGTTTCAGAATTTAAAATATAGATGAAAAAAGACTAAAAGTATAATATCAGCTTAAAAAGAAGAACGGTCATCATAGATTTCAATCAGTCAAACAAAAATCATAATAAACTGAGAACTAGTGGCATATTTCACATTGTAGAGAATGACGGATTTACGATGAAATTTATATATAATGGAGAGAGTTACAAAAATATGATTTCCAATTTTCAAAAGAATTGTATAAAAGTGAGCTCAAAAACAGTGATGGATTTGGACTATAATTATAGTTTCAACTTAAGTGACAAACTCGAATAATCTCAAATCCCAATAGCTATCAATCAACAAATCATAATACGTCATAAAATATTAACACATTTCACAGATTAGAAAATGGATTGATAAACTGATTTTTATACACCAAGGAGAATTCCATATTAATTTTAATATTTAGCGCATTATTTCCTTTTTCTTTTTATTTTATTTAAGAGCACACTGACCACACATAACCAGAGCTTGGATTTTTAAATGAGGTCAGTCGCAGCTTAAATTATAAGTTGTCTCATAACCATGCATAACCAGAGCTTGGATTTTTAAATGAGGTTAGAGACATACTTATGTATTAATTATATATTTTATCATTTTCAGCTTTAAATAGAAAAACTCCTCAGTATATATAACCAATATGAATGATAGAAATGTGGCAGGTATAGAAATGGACTGTGAAATAAATTTCTAAATTAATTATATTATGAAATATGCTCGACTGTATCGGAATCATTGAAAATTTTCAATTATCACTAACTCTGAATAATAACATAGTCTAATTTCTATCACAAATATTATCACTGTTTATTCAAAAAGATTTTTTTTAAGATTTTAACTCTCACATTAATATAAAAGACATGATGGATGGCAGAATGATGATAGATAATGGAGATGGTCGTGAAATAATTGCCAATTCAAAGATATTATAATAAATGTTCAACCATCATGAAAATCTAAATAAAATCTTCTCTTGTTGTGAAATATACTTCAGTCACAATTTCAAAATCTGATAATAATTTTGATGAGTTCTAAATACAGTTCAATTTGGATATTGATTTCAATTTCTGAATGAATAATCAATAAAGAACTTTAAAATTGAAAACCAATTACAAAAGGAAATTGAAAAGATCTATACAACACAAGAGGGATTAAAAATATATACAAAAATATTCAGCACTTCTGATACCAACTGGTGTCTCTATTAATGAGGATTGTAATCACACCGGAGACACACTAGAATATCACAGACAAACAGAAATTCGATCACAAGGCCCAAGCAGACAAGACTAGAAAATCACTCAAATAAATTCATCTATCATAACAATAGTCTAAATAACACGCAGTAATTTGAAAAAAAAACAGTATCAGAGCATCAATCAGAAAAACAAGCAATTTCGAAAATGCTTTCAAATCAATATCAGGACAGCACAACAAACAATTTCAATTTAAACTTGACAGGATGACGATCACAACAGATGATTCATGATCCAAGATTAAAAATACCGTTTATTTTAAATCATTTGATGGAATATGAGGATATCAGGATTCAATGAATCGATCACACCAGACTGTAAATTTTTTATTCGAGATATGTGTGTGATTCAGTAAATCAATAATTTCAAATGATTTTAAACAAACAGATATTCAAATCAAATAATCATGAAAAACAGTAATTTTCAATTTTTTCAAAGAATTTTCCACAAGTATTTTCTGACAATCCCAAAGAAAAATTCAGATCATTTACATCAAGTTTGAGAGGTATTCATGAAAAAAAATTAAAAAAAATTATTTGAAATCACTTGAGTCAATGTCAAGTTTGAGATATAATGAATGATTCACACAAGATTGATAATTTCACACTACGCCATAGATGGCCTATCGCAACGAAAATCCAAGGTGTTGCTAGCTACAATGTTACTATAGGTATGTCGTTTTTTTGTCTATTGCAACACAGGCTTCAAAGTGTTACCATAGAAAATCCAAGGTGTTGCAGTAGCCATGTGAAAAAATTATCAATCCGGGTGATTACGATCCAACGGTCCACGTAGCAATCCGCGTGACGTGAAATAATCTTTAACGCGGGAAGCAAAAACAAAAAACAAAGCGGCAAAAAACTTAGCCAAATTTTCAATTAGGGTTTCAATCGAAAACTTATCAAAATACGCCGCCGCTCAATGTGTCAAAGACTCTCACTCGCAATTTCAATTAGGGCTAAAAGTTCAAGTTTACAAGCTTAATTGGGGTTCGATTACGGCAAGTTCGAGTTCAAGTTCAATTAGGGCTTCGGTGTTTCAATTAGGTCTTCAATTGGGTTCGTCTGGGTCTCAAATTTCAGTTAGGGCTTCGATTTAATCTGTTGCTTAAGGTATCACTCAATGTATATTTCAAGTATTTCCTAATTTGATTGTTGTGTTGCCTAATTCACAGATTTACTTGTGTATTCAGGCGTAGTCATATTCTTGATTTTATTATTATGTTTATTTTTGTAACAAACTTATGTTGAGCACTGCTTATATGATATTATTCTTTTTTTTTCTTATATCATGGTTAAATAATATTTGTGTATGTTATTTGTGCGTAAATTAGTGATGAACGAGGAAAAAATATGGGCAGAACTTCATAAGTTCAGATGGCTGCATGTTATTTGTGTGTAAATTTAGGCCTCGATTACCAAAGAATACATGCATGTCCAAATGACTGCATGCTATATATTGGGCAAAAAATGAAAAGGAAAATAACTGCAAAACTTGTGGTGTTTCAAGGAAAATAACTGCATGCTATTTAAGTAAGAAAATGCTGTTTCTACCTATATTACATATTAGTGAAGTGGCTGTTTTATTTTATAATGCGGTTGGTTTATTTTATTTTGTAATTATTTCAGTCGAATGCTAATTTCTCCATTTTGTGTAGGATGGAGGCAAATCTTAGGTTCCATCACAAGGGAAAATTTGGGAAGAATGGATATGTTGGTGGAGAAGAGGCTATTGTCAAGAATGTTGATCTGGATAGGTTTTCGTACACAGTACTGATGGAGTTTGTCAAGGAAGAGCTAGAGTACACCGAAATTGGAGGAATATATGCATGGAAAGGTCCACCGAGTGGGTGGAAATTGGTGGTTGATGATGTAGAGCTATTGTTTATGATGCAAATAAAAAATAATGGTGATTACATTGATTTCTATGTCGACACTGTCGTCGAGGATAGTACCGAGCCAATTAAACAAATGAAGCCACATGTCATCGTACGCCCGAGGAAGAATCTGTTTCTAGGTATAAACATGTCTTCTTATTTGTACTATTTTGATGAAGTTGGTCATTTTGCTGAATATGTTTTTCATTTAGGACTTGTTTGATTTTTAGTGCACTTAGTAGAATAATAAAGAACGTGTATGTTGCAGCTGCGAAATCACAGAAATGACAGTTTGTCACCTCTCACCATCTACAACAAGTAGCAAAAAAGAAGCAGCAGACCGATCAAGTCTTTACTCCTAGAAAGTCGACATGGCTAAACTGTAACACCCCACCTCCGCCAGGGTGACTCTTGCAAGCACTCTGACTTTGGAGGGGCGTTTAAATCGGGTAAACATGCATAATGATATATCAAGGCAGAACAAGAACATATGTATATATATATATATGTAAACAGAGTAAATAACATAGATAAAACAGCGGAAGATTTTTAAACCATTTCAAAACAAGTCTGGTACAACACAATGTCAATTTTCCAAATAAACAAGTCTAGTACATAAAACCACATCATCTGAAAACTGAAAAGGAAAACCTAAAGTAGCTATCCCCAAATGGAAAAACCATAGCGAGCTCAAGTCCAAAGCATACATGAGCTATCCAAGAAAAGCAGCTAAGGTCCAAGCTAAGCTCCTGTATTCCCTCCCTGAGAACCTGGGGGGGAACGGAAGAAAAGAGGCGAAAGAAAACAGGTCAGTCAAAAAGACTGAGTAAGCCCTACTACAATCAATGTAAATTGATAAAGTTAACTGACATGAGCAGCAGGTATGAACATAAGGATATCAACATACTAGCATGATGATTGACTAACAAGGTAGATAAAGGTGTCATCGCATAATCAGGATTAAGGTTTTGCACCACAGGTGTACTAGCAAACTAACATGACTGGAATAAACAAGTATTGATCCCTTGGCCTAAACTTGGCCCAGTATCAGGTGTTTGACTCAAATCAAGATCCAACTTCTTGGTACCAATCCTAGTATAACAGGATTAGGTGTTACCCCAATGTTCACATCGAAACAGGACGGAACAGAATGGTCCATACAGAAATAGAGCTTGGGAAAAATGGTCTCTTACCATCCCAACAGATAAAGTACTGAAACGGAATGCTAACAATAATGGGCCTTAACCACCCTAACAGATAAAGTACAGAAACGGAATACTAACTATAATGGGCCTTTACCACCCTAACAGAACGGTACAAGCAGAAACAGACGGGTGTTGCCACCCAACAGAACAGACGGTACCAACAGAATCAAACAGAACTAAGTGTACCCTAAATCCTACCCAAGCGATCGGCTCCCTAATACATAAATACCCTGTGTCGGCCCCACGATAGGGTGTATCACCCCCTAAAGTGGCAACCAATTGGCACAGGCATATTTATAGATGTCACGGCGTCTTACATCCTCAGAGGCAGACCGGGATCCATGCACGCACATGACCCGGTTGGAACGCACCATCAACACCCATCGCCATTATCAGAATGAACCACTTATAATTAGTTCAGTAAGCGTGCCCGGACCCTACCTACAGTTGGGTCAAAGTTTTGATACCAGAAAGGGTTACTGACTAATATGGGTCCCAAACAACAGATGACACAAGTATTCCCCCTTGTGTCCCCAGACTATCAGATTCAGATTAACTTATTAACAGAGTTCAGACATACAAAGTTCAGACGATTAGTTTTCAGACTAACGGATCAGATAACAGATTTACAAACCTGCCTAACTTAGTGTGGGTCCTACAGATCCGCAAAGCAGGTTCGTTTAACTTATCAATCAAGTTAGTTTATCCAGACCAGGTATCAAATCGGTTTTCAGCCTTATCAAATTACTGAGTTGGATTGGTATAGTTCAACTTAACCCCGTGAAATTACCGAGTTCAGATTGGTTAAGTGTAGGTTAACTCAACCCCGTTAATCTACCAAGCCCAAATTGGTTAAGTATTAAATGGACCATGACTTAACCCTAATCTTGAGGCATTAATTAATTAATGCGCCTTAACCTCTCACATTAGACTTTGTTGTGGTTACTAGTTAGGCCGGGCGGGTCCGGGTAGCTTTACACCACAACTTGGTCTAACCTCGGGTCCAAGGTACAACATGACCAACTTCTCACATTGGGTCCTATCGTTTGTAGCAACTAGTTAGGCCGGTCGGTTCCGGGTAGGTTTACGCTACAAACTCAACCCAACCTCGAGTTGGCCACACTTATCTTTTCTAAGTGTCATGTCCACCATGTTTCCAAAACATGTTACAAATTTTCAAGCAATTGGGTAGACCTAACTTAATAGGTAAATTCCCAATGGGTAGACCTAACTTAATAGGTAAATTCCCAAGCTTATGTTTTTATGTCTTTTAAGTTTACCCAACCCCAAACGCAATCCCATCGCTTACATATCGCAATAGCGCATAAAGGATAGAAAGAGGGAACTTGGCATAATCATGACATAAAAGTGTTGAAGCCACAAGTTCAACATGGTGGCATATGAAATGTACATATGTTCAAATACTTGCATTAGGCCTCAAAAAGCATGCATAACTTGCATATCATATGACAACTTGCATATCAAACTTGCATAGCATAACTTGCATATCATGTGACAACTTGCATATCAAACTTGCATAGCATAACTTGCATATCATGTGACAACTTGCATATCAAACTTGCATAGCATAACTTGCATATCATGTGACAACTTGCATATCAAACTTGCATAGCATAACTTGCATATCATGTGACAACTTGCATATCAAACTTGCATAGCATAACTTGCATATCATGTGACAACTTGCATATCAAACTTGCATAGCATAACTTGCATATCATGTGACAACTTACATATCAAACTTGCATAGCATAACTTGCATATCATGTGACAACTTGCATATCAAACTTGCATAGCATAACTTGCATATCATGTGACAACTTACATATCAAACTTGCATAGCATAACTTGCATATCATGTGACAACTTGCACATCAAACTTGCATAACACAACTTGCTTATCATATGACAACTTACATATCAAACTTGCATAACACAACTTGCATATCATATATTTAACTTTAAAGTTTAAGTATGAGAGTAGAATAGGGCTTACAATGCTTATGCGGACTCAAATGAGTATAGCAAATGTAAGAAAACCCTTATGCAACCAATTAAACCCCAAAATGCAAGCAAAATAGATCAAAACTCTCTCTTTATGATGCAAAGATAGAAACTTGACTTGAATGCAAGCTAATGATGATCATACAAGTCTAAAAACACTTGTATGCATGGAAAATCTCATAAGAATTTGTTTAGGAATTTATGAAGAGAGTGGAGGCCATGAGAGGATTGATTTTGCCATAGTTTAGTTGCTAGAATGAATAATGATGATTTAGGGTAGGTTAGGGTCTTATTTATAGATTAGGCAAGTGTTTTAGGCCATAGGATTAACCCTAGATTCAATCCAAGCCATCAAAGCATGTCTTGGGGAAGAAGTCAAGTGTAGGAACCATCTAGGGCCTTTAGATTAAAGATGGACCATGAGAACCATTCAAATGCAAAATCTGCATTTGAGCGAATCGGCCCACGGGTTGACAGCCAAACACCCTGGATTAACCCCTAGTCGACCTAGCGGGCTCGGGTCGACCTCAAAAATCGGCCGGTTCGGTTATTCCCCTCTCCCAATTCGCTGTTTTGAACATTTTTGCATATTTATTTAATTTTCAATTATATATATATATATCAATATATATATATTTCTCTGCGCAACCCATTTCACTTAATTAAGTATACTTTAATTTGGGAATTTTTCGTGAAACTTCGCGAGGCCATAGCTTGGTCATACGGACTCCGATTTTCGAAAACTCGGACTCTATTTCGCGTATTTTTCCGAGACGAACGCAATGGCATTGCCCGTTTCCCTTGATTCAGATTTTACAGTTTAATTCTACCTCCATTTATGTTATAACATGTTATTCAAAAATACAGGTTGTTACATTCTTCCCTCCTTAAAGGATTTCGTCCCCGAAATCTCCAAGTTAGGAAGAACGTATCCTACCATCCAACATCCATCTACTCAAAACACCATCCACGAGCAATCATTGTCCTTACTAGATTCTAAATGTTGTATGAACATATGCAAAGGTGTGTGTATATGTACTTATCTAATGCAAATATCATCAATGCAAATTATGTTAGTGAAATGAATCCATATGTATGCAATTCCTAACATAATGTATAGCATCTATATGTGTGCACATAACATACATCCATATGCAACATCCATGTGCCGAATCAACCATCTTGCAACTATAAGAATTGAAAATGTACACACGTCCATATGCAATATGAGAGTGTATTTCAAGCCGATCTATTACCTAGTGTGTGTTTATGCATCCACGAGCAACCACTAGCAACCACTTGCATCCACTTGCAACCATCAAACATAACATGTCTCAAACACATGTTTACATCCATAGGATTCCTATCTCAACAAGATACAGTCGAGTGATGGAAGCGAGTACAGATAAAACAAAAACTTGGTATATATACTTACAGACTACTAGTACAGATCAGATCTTCCCAAATGATTCTTAGGAAACTAAGCATGGTAGGAACCCAGAATGTATTTGTCATAGTCACAGATACTCTCAAATCCCAATTTATCACAAACAGATGAGTTATAACTCTCAGGGAGTTTGAGACTATTACCAGATCAGAAGCAAGACTAGCATTAAAGTACTGAGTTGCCATTACAGAATCAAGATACCAGAAAAAGAGTTTCAAACTGAAAATCAGACAAGGAAAATTAAACATCCTAGAGACAAATTATTCTAGCCCTAATCTATTCACCCGCCATGCGAGTATTCACCGCTCCTTCCGATGTAGTCCCTTTCTTCTTCGGGCAGTCCCTAGTGAAGTGTCCCATCTCTCCACAGTTAAAGCAAGTGTCCTTCCTCTTTCTGCAATCCTTGTTTAGATGAGTTGAGCTTCCACAAGTAAAGCACTTCTTTTCCTTCTTATCTTCAGACTTCTCCTCCTTCTTTTGCATTTCCTTTTTGGGCCCCGTTTTCTTGTTTTGAGACTCATTCACCTTGACCTCCTTCTTTGCACTCTTGTTCTCTTCATTGAGTAGGGCCATATATACCAAACTCTCAAACGTGACCCCCATGGGCACATGAGACATAGCTAACTCCTGTAACGGCTCATTCAATCCTCTAGCAAAACGAAGAGCCTTCTTCTGAGTAGTACTCACCATATCCAAGCCAAAACGAGCTAACTGATTGAACTTGTTCACATATTCTTTAACAGACATGTCTCCTTGCTTCAAAGCAATAAACCTTTCCATTTGCAAATTCTCTTCAGTAGAAGACAGAAACTTAAGCCTGAATCTTGTCCTGGAATCGGCCCAAGTCTCCACAGGCCTAGTACCATTGGTGACTTCCCACCAATAAGCGGCTTCATCCTTCATAAGCCAAACCGCCAACAAGAGCTTCCTCTGATCGTCTAACCCAAAGATAGCAAACAAATCCTCGGTCTCTTTCAACCAATTTCTGGCCTCCACAAAAGTCTCAGTGCCTTGAAAGTTCTTGCTACCCATTGCTTTGAAATCTTTGCAAGTCTTTGCGAAGTCCACTTGAGGATGCTGAGGGGGAGGAGGAAGAGGAACCTCAGCGACAGGAGGAGGAGGAACATTAACTACAGGAGGAGGAACATTAACTACTGGAGGAGGAGGAGGAGGGACATCTGCGGGGCCGACTTCGGTCGCCCTAGCCTCCAAAAGTCTCCTATACCAAACAGGTACGTGCACTCCCTCCGGGACAACAAAGTTATCAGCCATACTGAAAAAGAAAAAGACAGATTCAGAATGGAGAAAAACGAAGGAATTTTGCTAATGGCTTTTTGGGGAATAGCCTTTAAAATAAACTAGACTTTTCTTTGGAAAATACTTTATACTTGGTTTTGAAAATAGTTTTCCAAAAGTTTAAAAAACCTTTTTGTTCCTTCTCGTAAACCATATGCTCTGATACCAAATGTAACACCCCACCTCCGCCAGGGTGACTCTTGCAAGCACTCTGACTTTGGAGGGGCGTTTAAATCGGGTAAACATGCATAATGATATATCAAGGCAGAACAAGAACATATGTATATATATGTAAACAGAGTAAATAACATAGATAAAACAACGGAAGATTTTTAAACCATTTCAAAACAAGTCTGGTACAACACAATGTCAATTTTCCAAATAAACAAGTCTAGTACATAAAACCACATCATCTGAAAACTGAAAAGGAAAACCTAAAGTAGCTATCCCCAAATGGAAAAACCATAGCGAGCTCAAGTCCAAAGCATACATGAGCTATCCAAGAAAAGCAGCTAAGGTCCAAGCTAAGCTCCTGTATTCCCTCCCTGAGAACCTGGGGGGGAACGGAAGAAAAGAGGCGAAAGAAAACTGGTCAGTCAAAAAGACTGAGTAAGCCCTACTACAATCAATGTAAACTGATAAAGTTAACTGACATGAGCAGCAGGTATGAACATAAGGATATCAACATACTAGCATGATGATTGACTAACAAGGTAGATAAAGGTGTCATCGCATAATCAGGATTAAGGTTTTGCACCACAGGTGTACTAGCAAACTAACATGACTGGAATAAACAAGTATTGATCCCTTGGCCTAAACTTGGCCCAGTATCAGGTGTTTGACTCAAATCAAGATCCAACTTCTTGGTACCAATCCTAGTATAACAGGATTAGGTGTTACCCCAATGTTCACATCAAAACAGGACGGAACAGAATGGTCCATACAGAAATAGAGCTTGGGAAAAATGGTCTCTTACCATCCCAACAGATAAAGTACAGAAACGGAATGCTAACAATAATGGGCCTTAACCACCCTAACAGATAAAGTACAGAAACGGAATACTAACTATAATGGGCCTTTACCACCCTAACAGAACGGTACCACGCAGAAACAGACGGGTGTTGCCACCCAACAGAACAGACGGTACCAACAGAATCAGACAGAACTAAGTGTACCCTAAATCCTACCCAAGCGATCGGCTCCCTAATACATAAATACCCTGTGTCGGCCCCACGATAGGGTGTATCACCCCCTAAAGTGGCAACCAATTGGCACAGGCATATTTATAGATGTCACGGCGTCTTACATCCTCAGAGGCAGACCGGGATCCATGCACGCACATGACCCGGTTGGAACGCACCATCAACACCCATCGCCATTATCAGAATGAACCACTTATAATTAGTTCAGTAAGCGTGCCCGGACCCTACCTACAGTTGGGTCAAAGTTTTGATACCAGAAAGGGTTACTGACTAATATGGGTCCCAAACAACAGATGACACAAGTATTCCCCCTTGTGCCCCCAGACTATCAGATTCAGATTAACTTATTAACAGAGTTCAGACATACAAAGTTCAGACGATTAGTTTTCAGACTAACGGATCAGATAACAGATTTACAAACCTGCCTAACTTAGTGTGGGTCCTACAGATCCGCAAAGCAGGTTCGTTTAACTTATCAATCAAGTTAGTTTATCCAGACCAGGTATCAAATCGGTTCTCAGCCTTATCAAATTACTGAGTTGGATTGGTATAGTTCAACTTAACCCCGTGAAATTACCGAGTTTAGATTGGTTAAGTGTAGGTTAACTCAACCCCGTTAATCTACCAAGCCCAAATTGGTTAAGTATTAAATGGACCATGACTTAACCCTAATCATGAGGCATTAATTAATTAATGCGCCTTAACCTCTCACATTAGACTTTGTTGTGGTTACTAGTTAGGCCGGGCGGGTCCGGGTAGCTTTACACCACAACTTGGTCTAACCTCGGGTCCAAGGTACAACATGACCAACTTCTCACATTGGGTCCTATCGTTTGTAGCATATAGTTAGGCCGGTCGGTTCCGGGTAGGTTTACGCTACAAACTCAACCCAACCTCGAGTTGGCCACACTTATCTTTTCTAAGTGTCATGTCCACCATGTTTCCAAAACATGTTACAAATTTTCAAGCAATTGGGTAGACCTAACTTAATAGGTAAATTCCCAATGGGTAGACCTAACTTAATAGGTAAATTCCCAAGCTTATGTTTTTATGTCTTTTAAGTTTACCCAACCCCAAACGCAATCCTATCGCTTACATATCGCAATAGCGCATAAAGGATAGAAAGAGGGAACTTGGCATAATCATGACATAAAAGTGTTGAAGCCACAAGTTCAACATGGTGGCATATGAAATGTACATATGTTCAAATACTTGCATTAGGCCTCAAAAAGCATGCATAACTTGCATATCATATGACAACTTGCATATCAAACTTGCATAGCATAACTTGCATATCATGTGACAACTTGCATATCAAACTTGCATAGCATAACTTGCATATCATGTGACAACTTGCATATCAAACTTGCATAGCATAACTTGCATATCATGTGACAACTTACATATCAAACTTGCATAGCATAACTTGCATATCATGTGACAACTTGCATATCAAACTTGCATAGCATAACTGGCATATCATGTGACAACTTACATATCAAAATTGCTTAGCATAACTTGCATATCATGTGACAACTTGCATATCAAACTTGCATAGCATAACTTGCATATCATGTGACAACTTACATATCAAACTTGCATAGCATAACTTGCATATCATGTGACAACTTGCACATCAAACTTGCATAACACAACTTGCTTATCATATGACAACTTACATATCAAACATGCATAACACAACTTGCATATCATACATTTAACTTTAAAGTTTAAGTATGAGAGTAGAATAGGGCTTACAATGCTTATGCGGACTCAAATGAGTATAGCAAATGTAAGAAAACCCTTATGCAACCAATTAAACCCCAAAATGCAAGCAAAATAGATCAAAACTCTCTCTTTATGATGCAAAGATAGAAACTTGACTTGAATGCAAGCTAATGATGATCATACAAGTCTAAAAACACTTGTATGCATGGAAAATCTCATAAGAATTTGTTTAGGAATTTATGAAGAGAGTGGAGGCCATGAGAGGATTGATTTTGCCATAGTTTAGTTGCTAGAATGAATAATGATGATTTAGGGTAGGTTAGGGTCTTATTTATAGATTAGGCAAGTGTTTTAGGCCATAGGATTAACCCTAGATTCAATCCAAGCCATCAAAGCATGTCTTGGGGAAGAAGTCAAGTGTAGGAACCATCTAGGGCCTTTAGATTAAAGATGGACCATGAGAACCATTCAAATGCAAAATCTGCATTTGAGCGAATCGGCCCACGGGTTGACAGCCAAACACCCTGGATTAACCCCTAGTCGACCCAGTGGGCTTGGGTCGACCTCAAAAATCGGCCGGTTCGGTTATTCCCCTCTCCCAATTCGCTGTTTTGAACATTTTTGCATATTTATTTAATTTTCAATTATATATATATATATATATATCAATATATATATATATATATTTCTCTGCGCAACCCATTTCACTTAATTAAGTATACTTTAATTTGGGAATTTTTCGTGAAACTTCGCGAGGCCATAGCTTGGTCATACGGACTCCGATTTTCGAAAACTCGGACTCTATTTCGCGTATTTTTCCGAGACGAACGCAATGGCATAGCCCGTTTCCCTTGATTCAGATTTTACAGTTTAATTCTACCTCCATTTATGTTATAACATGTTATTCAAAAATACGGGTTGTTACATAAACAATTCCCAAATGATCAGCGAAGCTGCTGTGAGTCCACTTATCAACAACAAGCAGACCGATCAAGTCTTTACTCCTAGAAAGTCGTCATGGCTAAATAATCTAGTGACGAACAATCCAGAAGTGATAAGCAAAACCGCTGCGAGTCCACGTATGAAGAAGAAAAAGGCAGTCAGCAAGAAGTCAACTAGAGTCAGTAGTTCGATGAAGTTACCCGAGAAGGAAAATCCAACTGAAGTCAGCGATGCAACTTTGAATACCAATTCAGCAGGTGTAAAGAGTAAATTGGATTTCAATCCACATGATGAAGAGGAAAATACAGATGAAAATGAGTTTCTGGAAAGAAGACTACAACCTGATCTTCTAATATATGATCTACATATTTTACTAATATTTACAATAATGTCTTGTTTAATTACTTTCAGAATGATGATCTATCACCTCCGCCACCTCCAACGCTTACAGAGTACGAAATAGAGAGAGATAAAAATGTCTCACAAAAGAACAAAGGTTTTGAAAAACTTGGGATGCCTAAATTAGTTTCTGGAATGAGAAATGAATTTGGAAAAAATAAAGCAAAATCAAAGATGCTTGATGAGGAAAGCGAAGATTATGTTCCAGAATTTGAAGATGATGCTTCAAAAAATCAGGCAAAGGTGCGTTATAGCTAAAGAATTAATTTTATGTTGGTAATCATAGACTAGCTTCACTATTTTTTTTATTTTATTGTTTTTGGGTGCGTATTTTAGAGAACCAAAAAAGATAGGGTTACAAAGCCTCAGTTTGGACCAACAACTCGTTCACGAGCCAATGTCGAATCTGCAACTGATAATAATGCAACTCCTAAAGCAGGGGAAGTACCAGTTCGTACGCAATCTGATTGTCCACCATGTAGCGTTGAGTTACCACACAATGAAGGGATAGGAACAATGGCGGCTTATTTGGCTATGCGAGAACGCCAGAAGATTAACAGTAGTGGAAGTGTAAAGAATAAGGCTGTTGTCGGAAATGTCTCGACAAATATTGAAAACGAAGAAGATGAATGTAACACCCCGTACTTTCTATTAACGTTATAATAACGACTCCTAGAATACTTAATTTAAAATGTGAGAATTAAGGGAAACAGGTTACGCCATTGTGTTCGTCTCGGAATTCTGGTTGAGATAGAGTCCGAGTTTGCGTAAATTGGACATCGTATGAAGAAGTTATGGCTGTCAGAAGTTTCCAGAAAATTCAAATAAATTCAAACAGCTCGAAAACGAATTCAAAAGTCAAACAGAAGTCAGAAGCGGGCTGGGCAGGAAAATTCCCGCCCAGGCAGGTCGACCAGGAGGTCGACCCTAGTGTCGACCTCCCCCCTAGAGGTCGACCTTAGGGTCGACCTGGGGGTCGACCTGGCCCCCGGCCAGATCTGAATTTTGAACGACTGATGACTTGCTGCTGAGTCACTAGGGTTTCTAGATGGTCCTGATCTGGTCTGAGTGGCTGTGATTAACCCTAGGTTCATCCGATGACTATAATTAAACTGGAATTCTATATAAACAACTCAATGCTCAACCTAAAAATACACAGAAAAATAATCCTAGAAATGAAATGCCGTCAGTAGAGAACTTAGAGTAGCTGTCACCGTTTTCAATTCAAAGACAAGTTAAAAGCTTGCATCAAAAATCAAATTAAAACTAGTCTAATTCAATGATCTTCATCAAAGGCGCGCGTCTCCAATTTCAGAATTCAGATTTCAGAACGCAAAAATTCCTTTTTAGTTTGTAAGTTGGTTATTACGTAGATTTAAACATTCTTTCGATTGAATAATGACGTGTTGTAATTGAGATATAGAATGATGCTTATGTATAAGATTTGATTCTCGTTTATGTTAAAGTATCGTTGTAATTAATCATGTCTATATGCTTATGGCGATGAACATGTTGTATATTTCATGTCTATATGCTTGTGGCGATGAACATGTTGTATATTAATCATGTCTATATGCTTGTGGTGATGAATATATTGTATGTTATTGAAATATATTATGATTTGGGGTAATGGATTTATTTTGCCAATTAAATGGTAAAACATGTCATGTTATAAATTGGTGGTTTTTTGCAAGTTTATGATCTAAAACACATGCTTATATGATAGATCAACACTCATGTATATTCATGTTAGGTTGAATCTAATTATGTTGTAAAAGTGGAATTGTAGTCCTCTTATGTTTTTAACATCATGCTAAATAGTGATTAAAAATGATTATAATAGCTTTCTTATGTTTGGACATACATAAGTTAATATGATAAGTTGTGGGTTGAAAACTGTGATTATATGTTAAACCTCCATGCTAGATCTTTGCCAAGTTTACATGACAATTAGACCCAACTTAGTCACAAGTTCACCTTTACCCATTTAATTTAAGTTAATGATATCTCTATGCCAAGTTACACATGACAAGTTGAAATGCATGCTATTTTATGTTTATTTCATGTCCCTTGTTTATTACCCCCTTTTCTTGTTTATGGGTTGGGATAATTTACTAGCCCAACATTTTATGTGATTTATGCGTACGTTCCACGGGGGTAGCGATGGGAAATATGAAAATTCACGACATAGATTTGTTCATTAAATGGTATATTTGATATACCATTTATGTTGAGCATAATCAAAGGATATTTTTGGCGTGATTAAATTAAATTTAAGCCATATAAAGAAATTTGACATATATAGAAAAATATGAATTTAGAAAAGACGAATATGCCTAACCCGAGGTTAGACTGAGTTGTGGTGTAAATCTGCCCGGAACCGACCGACATATCCAGTGACCACAACAAGACCTGTCTAATGTGGGTGGTTAGTGCATCAAGCCCAAAAAGAACCCGAGGTTAGACTGAGTTGTGGTGCAAATCTGCCCGGAACCGACCGGCACATCCAGTGACCACAACAAGACCTGTCTAATGTGAGTGGTTGGTGCTTTAATAAATTAAAGCTAAGTCAGGATTGGTAGGGTTAAGTAAATTAGGAAAACACTTAACCGATTCAACATGTTAACTAAACGAATGGGCGGGGTTAGGTAAACTTGGACACTTAACCAAATAAACATGTTGATTAGAAAACCCTAGTAACGGGGACCCATTACAGTAGTAACCCACAGAGATGTATCATGGTACCCTGAAACTAGGCAGGGTGGGGCACGATTACTGGGCTGAATTATAAGTGGTCAAAACGTCGGCGGTTGGTGGGGTAGTGTAGGTTCCGACGGAGTATGGGCGTGCACGTACTCCGGAGTAGAAAAATCAGGCACTGGGCATCAGTAGTGTACACTGTGCATCTTGAATCGTGTCGGGTTGCCACCAGAGGGACTGATACACCCCATGGTGGGACCAGCACAGGTAGCTACAGTCAAGTGGGGCCGAATGACACATGACATGAATGCATGCGAGTAGGAGCCGATCATTAAGAGGATCATTTGTTATAAACACGTAGGGCTGGTTGAACCAATGGTTAAGTAGGTGCAGAGACTATAGTAATGGGTGCAATCACATGTTCCTCTTATCTTATATTAGGGTATTGTCCTATGTTCTGTTATCACTGTCATGATCCCTTTCCTTGTTTAAATACTAGTAATCACTGAACTTACCAGACTTATTGTCTGACCCATTTTCTCTCGTCCTCTTTTCTTCCGTTTCCCTCCCCCAGGTCCACAGTGTAGGATCTAAATTAACCCTAGAGGGGGGGTGAATAGGGTTTCTCACAGATTTTCACAGAGTAATTAAATAATCACAGCACAGATAATAATCATAGTAAATGCGGAAAATAAATAACACACAGATATACCCAGCTTCGGCAAAACCCTGCCTACTGCTGCATTCCCCAAGGTTTCTACTAGGAGTTAAAACAATCTCTACGCTTACAATCCCCTGTAAACTCGCGACACTCGCTCCCAACTGTTCTTAACCCTACGCTCAAAACCCTGCACTGGTTTTTATCCCCAAAACCAGATTTCCCCGAATTACAAACACTGTAATTCGTCTCCCTAGTTTTAGAGACAAACTAGAAAACTCTGGACTGATTACAAAGTTGAAATTAAAGAAAAATAAAATCAAGACAATAAAAAAAACTTAATAAAAACTTTGAAAAAACCCTAGTATTTAAATAAGGGTTATCCCCTTAAACTTGGCCGGCCCCCTTTAGTTATTGCTTCACCACTTTATTCTTGAGTCCGATCTCTTTTCTCTGGAAAGAAAAATGGCGGCCTAGGGTTTGCGATCTAGGGTTTCCTTCTTGCAATCTAGGGTTTTGATTTTGCTTTGATCTGATGGGCGTCGCTATGTCGTGTGACGATCTCGAATTCCTATTGTAAGCTATCCTTCGATTGAGTTGTTGAAGCTCTGATTCGAATCCAAGACTTCTCCTTTTCCTGGTATGATTTTTAATTCGATTGTTTTCTTTTTAATTTCTTTTATCTTGGATGATAATAGCCGATGATGATGTGGGTGTTCTTATAGGGTTCAGAAACCCTAATTTTGTGCTCTGATTTCGTATCACACTTGGTTCATGATATATGCGATAATTTTGGAACTTTTGATATCCTTGGCTTTTAATTGATCTGTTATTGAATTTCTGGCAATTTCTTGCGGCTGATCTGGAACTTTGAATTGGTCTTGAAAAATTAAAGCCTTCTGGAGTAACTTGTGTTATACTTTATATTCTGGACTTGGATTTTCGACTTTGAATTAATCCCACGATTTCTGTAACTTTAAATCTTTTATTTCCTGGTTGACCATTTTAAATTTTAACTTCCCAAAAGAAAACTTCAATTGGATTATTTGTCTTGAATAAACTGGTACGAACAATTGCTATGGTAGAACTTTCCTGTAGTTCTTTAGACAATTTCTGAATCTTTAAATTAATATTGTTTTATGGTTCTTTGATCATAATATTACTCTTGTCATACTGCTAAGAACAGATACTACTGTAGAACCTTGAAATATTGTTGCACCATGTCCATGATTGTGTCTAGTTTGAAATATCCAGTCTTTCTGGAATATACTGCGAGATGAAATCATTGACTTTGAAATTTTTGGGTTTGAACTTTTCTTCCGAGTTTTCTTATTTAAATTTGGCTTTTTCAATGTTTATTTTCCTTGATTTTGAACTGGTAAGAACAGACCCTATGTTTTGCCAAACATTTGAACTGGTACTATATTATTATACTTTGGTGTTTGGCATGTTTGATCTTTAGCTGCTCCACTGTTTTGAGTTTGTGCCTTGTCTTTGCACTTCTTGCTTTTTCCCATGACTAGTTGAATTGATTTATTCATGCTTTGATAAGATCAGACACTATACTTGATCATGTATACCCTTGAATCTGAATCAAACAGTTTACTCATGTATATACTGCCTTGATCAAACTTGTTTAACTGATGTCGCACTTGATATTTGTTTTCTAACAAAACTTGATCATTGAATGTATCACTGATTTTTCAACAAATTTAAACTGATGCTATACTTGAATTGCTTGTATCCCGAGCAGACTTGTGTTCGAGCTGTTTGTTTTGTTGCTGTGCTCTTTTACTGCAGCATGCATGTTGGTACTTGTTGTTTTGTTGACTACTTTAGTATCTTTGGAAACTGCTGGACCATGTCTCGACCATATTCATGCTGTTGCCATTAACACCACTTATTGAACTAATCTTAAATTTGTGCATCATCACTCATTCTAGCTAGCCGATCATTGAACTGTTGCTTTACTCTTCTTTGTGACTTCACTTGTAAATGCTCCTATGTTGCTGCACTTGTGACTGCACTTGTGACCTCAGTTTTGCTCAGTTTTGCTTGTGACTGCACTTGTGACTGCACTTTACCTTGTGACTGTTGTGATCTCATGTATGTCTTACCATATTGGTACAAAGCAGTTTAAACAGTATGTTTCTGATTTAAACTAATATTGTTCTTGATATTATTGCCTCGACCTTGGTTTGCTGTTTTGACCATTTCAGAGTTGTTGATGCTTGTGCAGCTTTGAGTTTTACCATTTTTGTGTTTGCCTTGATCAAACTGTTTTCCTTGCACATCATACTTGAGTTTTGTGGTCGAGTTGCCTTTGTTGCTGTGTACTAATTAACTTAGTTCTATTTGCATGTTTCCAACACTGCATTAGTTGTTGTTTTGATTTAGCATTCTTGACCATATGCACTGAGTTGAGATGGTCCTTGTGGCTACTCCTCAGATGCATATTGATTGGCGTGGCAGTGCACACGTGTATACGTGTGTACATGCAGCCATCAGACGAGATTTTTCTGTCCCTGCATATCAAACAAAGTCTAGAAAAATGATGAGAAACACACCGCAATTCTGAGGCAAATGAAAATTAAAAATAAATTTTTATTTGCTTTTGTTTAATTTTTATTTTTGTGGCAGTCTACTGTGTGTGTTCTTCTGTATGTGACAGGTATGAAGATAACTGGATTGGCTGTGCAATGCTGTGAAGTCAAGAAGACTGAAGATGATGATATTTATATGTGTCACCATATATGAGTGAACTGTATAGAAATGTAATGTATATGAAAGTGTAAGTGTTGTAAAGAGGAGCTAAGTACGAAATTGAATATATTGAAATGTATATTAGTGATGTATGTACAAATAGTGGAATTGTAAATCTGTACTGTTTTAAATATTGAAATAAAATATTCTTGTTCAAATAAAATACTGTGTGAATTTTTAAATTTTTGTATAGTTGTACTTTATTTAAACAGAAATATTATATTCCTGTCTGATGTGTAGTATACTAGTACAGTTATAAACACATTCAATAATAAAATATATTTGGTTGTTATCATCAAACAAAAATCATATAATTGTGTATACAACACTGTTATATACAACAATCTCCCCCTTTTGATGATGACAAACAAATAAAAGATTTTGAATGTGTTTTGAACGTGAAATATATTACTCCCCCTATTTGTATGCTCCCCCTACAACTGAACTCCCCCTATATATGTGGAAAAATATGAATGATGAAATCCAATTGACCAATCTCCCCCTAGATATTTAATTTCCAATATTAAAATATTTTTGAATTAAATACTCATCAATCAAAATCTTGACCATTCTCCCCCTTTTGTTATCATCAAAAGGATAATAGAAATTGAAATAGTGATGAATATTGACTATAAATATAAATTCAAATTAAGAGAGAGAATATATATCGCAAATCCCAATTAATCAAACAAAAATCATAATAATCTTTAAATCAGAAGCAAATTTCACTTTCAGAATGAATGGATTTACGATGGATTTTATCGAATGAGGAGAGTTCAATAAAAATTGAATATTTGAAAATGAATTTTAAAGATTTTAAATATGCTAAAAAAGTGTTAAGCACTTTCTAACCACGCATAGCCCAAAGGTCTTTTAAATGGGGTTAGTAGTAACTTAACTTTATCCTCTCTGATGAGTTCCATCCATGCACAGCCCGAAGGTCTTTTAAGTGAGAATGGAAGCACATAGAAATTAAGGTAATTCACCCACGCATAACCGCGAGGATTTTTAAATGGGAGTGAATACCAAGGATAAATTATTTATTTATTTATTTTTAATTTCAAGAATAATTAGAACTCCCCAAATTAAATAAAACCATGATGAATGACAGAAATATGGTAGACATAGAAGATGGTCGTGAAATAAGCTCTAATTCAAAGATATTATAAAATCTGTTTAATCATCATGAGATTTAAAATAATATCTCTTCTAATTATGAATTATACCATAGTCGCAACTCATCACAGTTTCATAAGTCTATCAATAATTTTGATGAGTCCCAAAACGGTTCAAATTAATCAATAATTTCAATTTTTGAATAAATAATCAAAAATAATTTTAAAATTGAAAATATCAATTTTAAGAGGAGTTTTTGAAAAATGCAAGTTGAAAATCAGCTTAAAAAAAATCAATCAGTTAGAAAATGAAATTTTCTAATATTTTTAACACTGATTGCTCCTAGACAATTTTTAAAACCATTTATATATTAATTCAAATTGTCTATGAATTTTAACTAAATCCAGTTACTGATTTTCCAACTAATCATTTAAACACCAATAAATCAATTTCCTTATCAGAGCAGCACAAGATCATTTTCAAAGCAAGAATCACAAGTAACATCCTCAGAGAATTTTTAGACAAACTCAAGAAACAGTCAACTTATCAAATTTGAATATAATTGTTTGAAATCACCAAAAAAATCAATTTTTTATAGTCCAAGATTTTCAACAATTCATAACGAATGATTTCAAAAACAGCCAAGTAAAAATAAACTAAAAAGATTAAAAGTACAAGTTTAGAGATCATACCTGTCTTACCATAATCAATGTGATGCAATGAATCTCCAACTCTGAATCTATGGCTAAGGAACTCCAAATAATTCGATATATGAATCAACTTGAATTTTATCTCACTAAAGTACAGTTGTTCCTTAGCCTCCTAAGATACCTAAATGTTTGTATGATCGAGTGGTCTAACAAAAGTTGTTTTACCACTCTTATCTTCGTTTACACGTTTTGGTACCCAAACCCGTTTATATAACAATCCATTACTATTCACTAGCGTACCCTTTGGAACCCAAATTTCCTTAGATTTGCTTAGATTTATTTTGTTAATTTTTGGAATCCAAATAGATTTAAATGAATTGTTTTTAAATGAGTTATCAATTTGTTTATGATTTAAAGACCCTTTGAAATTCTTAAATTTCAAAAATTCAATTTGATTGTTTTCAAAGCAAATTAAAGGATTTTTAAAATCATTAAAATTTGGTCTTTTAACTTGATCAGATTCAAATCCAAGTCCCTTTTTATTCTGAACAAAAAATTGATTTTTTAACAACATATTCAACGATTTCTCTCCTTTAGAAAATTTAGTCAAAGCTGACTCAAGTCGTTGAATTTTAAATTTAAGATTGCTATTTTCTTTCATTAAATTTGAACAACGATTAATAGCGATTTTCCTCTTTTCAGCATCAGTTTGTTTTAAGATCAAATTTTCGTTTTCAAGTGCTTTGATTCTAGCATCGGACTTGGAAATTTCAAATTGTTTTCGTTTTTCAAAATCAAGTTTTTCAGATTCTTTAAACTTTTCAATCACCTTTTCAAAATCAAGATTTTCATTTTTCAAATTTATGTTTTCACTTTTAAGTAACTCAAGATTAGTTTTTAATTTCAACAAATCGTTACTCAAAAATTGACATTTTTCGCATTCTGAAAACGATGAATTTTTAACTTTTTCAAGTTTTGTTTCTAAACTGTTATTTTCTTGAACTAATTTTGACCTATCAGATTTCAATTTTTTAACTTTTAGTTCAAGAGAATCAACAGTTTTCGTGAGATCGTGACACATTAAAATTAAATCTTTATAAGTAAAATTCGATACCTCACTAGAACTACCTTCTGAATCAGATTGTGCCATAAGACACAAATTAGCTTCTTCTTCATCACTTTCAGAAGCTTCTTCTCCTTCTTCGTCATCCCATGTAGCAGCAAAGGCTTTCTTCTTTCTTCTGAACTTCTTCTTCTTTTCATTTTTAAGATGTGGGCAATTTGGTTTGATATGTCCGGGTTTCTTGCAATTGTAGCAAAACACTTCATCGTTTGAACTATCTGAACTTTCAGACTTGTCGGTTTTTGAATTCTTCTTTCGTGGTTTGTATTTTCCTTTGGCCCACTTTTTCAAAACCATGGCTAGCTCTTCAGCGGGATCATCATCATTACTTTCAACAGAATTATTTAGAGCGATTGTCTTTTTCTTTGATTCAGAATCCTTTCGTTCTTCTCTTGCTTTTAACTCCATCTCATAAGTAATCAGATTTCCGATCAACTCTTCCATACTTACTTTATTCAGATCTTTTGATTCTTGAATCGCCGTCACCTTTGCTTCAAAATTCATCGGTAGCACTCTCAGTATTTTTCTGATCAATTCCACTTCGGTATAGGTTTTGCCAAGAGCTTTTGCATTGTAAACCAGTGATGAGAAGCGTCCATACATCTCTTTTATATCCTCGTCTTTTTGCATAGAGAAATTTTCATATTTGTTGCTGAGTAGAGCGAGACGAGATTCCTTTACTTGAGATGTACCTTCGTGTGTGACCTCCAATGTATGCCATATTTCCTGTGTTGTCTCACAATGAGAAATTCGATTAAATTCAGTTTTATCAAGAGCACAAATTAAAGCATTCATTGCTTTGGCATTAGTTGAAAATAATTTTTTATCATTAGCATCCCACCTATCTTTTGATTTAGGAATTTCAACACCACTAACAATAACAGTAGGAGATCTATAACCCGTTTCAATAATATCCCACACATCATAATCGACAGAACTTAAGTAAATTTTCATCCTAGCTTTCCAATAGGCATAATCAGTTCCATTAAACATTGGTGGCCTAGCTATGGACTGACCCTCAGAAAACGCGTTATTAGACAGATTCATGACTCTAGAGTTAAAATAAAATATAAAAAATACCTGCTCTGATACCACTTGTAGGATCTAAATTAACCCTAGAGGGGGGGTGAATAGGGTTTCTCACAGATTTTCACAGAGTAATTAAATAATCACAGCACAGATAATAATCATAGTAAATGCGGAAAATAAATAACACACAGATATACCCAGCTTCGGCAAAACCCTGCCTACTGCTGCATTCCCCAAGGTTTCTACTAGGAGTTAAAACAATCTCTACGCTTACAATCCCCTGTAAACTCGCGACACTCGCTCCCAACTGTTCTTAACCCTACGCTCAAAACCCTGCACTGGTTTTTATCCCCAAAACCAGATTTCCCCGAATTACAAACACTGTAATTCGTCTCCCTAGTTTTAGAGACAAACTAGAAAACTCTGGACTGATTACAAAGTTGAAATTAAAGAAAAATAAAATCAAGACAATAAAAAAAACTTAATAAAAACTTTGAAAAAACCCTAGTATTTAAATAAGGGTTATCCCCTTAAACTTGGCCGGCCCCCTTTAGTTATTGCTTCACCACTTTATTCTTGAGTCCGATCTCTTTTCTCTGGAAAGAAAAATGGCGGCCTAGGGTTTGCGATCTAGGGTTTCCTTCTTGCAATCTAGGGTTTTGATTTTGCTTTGATCTGATGGGCGTCGCTATGTCGTGTGACGATCTCGAATTCCTATTGTAAGCTATCCTTCGATTGAGTTGTTGAAGCTCTGATTCGAATCCAAGACTTCTCCTTTTCCTGGTATGATTTTTAATTCGATTGTTTTCTTTTTAATTTCTTTTATCTTGGATGATAATAGCCGATGATGATGTGGGTGTTCTTATAGGGTTCAGAAACCCTAATTTTGTGCTCTGATTTCGTATCACACTTGGTTCATGATATATGCGATAATTTTGGAACTTTTGATATCCTTGGCTTTTAATTGATCTGTTATTGAATTTCTGGCAATTTCTTGCGGCT
This sequence comes from Allium sativum, assembly GCA_030737875.1. Taxonomy (NCBI): domain Eukaryota; kingdom Viridiplantae; phylum Streptophyta; class Magnoliopsida; order Asparagales; family Amaryllidaceae; genus Allium; species Allium sativum. Next base: position 225,580,585 of record CM060919.1, on the reverse strand, counting down.
GATCTGGAACTTTGAATTGGTCTTGAAAAATTAAAGCCTTCTGGAGTAACTTGTGTTATACTTTATATTCTGGACTTGGATTTTCGACTTTGAATTAATCCCACGATTTCTGTAACTTTAAATCTTTTATTTCCTGGTTGACCATTTTAAATTTTAACTTCCCAAAAGAAAACTTCAATTGGATTATTTGTCTTGAATAAACTGGTACGAACAATTGCTATGGTAGAACTTTCCTGTAGTTCTTTAGACAATTTCTGAATCTTTAAATTAATATTGTTTTATGGTTCTTTGATCATAATATTACTCTTGTCATACTGCTAAGAACAGATACTACTGTAGAACCTTGAAATATTGTTGCACCATGTCCATGATTGTGTCTAGTTTGAAATATCCAGTCTTTCTGGAATATACTGCGAGATGAAATCATTGACTTTGAAATTTTTGGGTTTGAACTTTTCTTCCGAGTTTTCTTATTTAAATTTGGCTTTTTCAATGTTTATTTTCCTTGATTTTGAACTGGTAAGAACAGACCCTATGTTTTGCCAAACATTTGAACTGGTACTATATTATTATACTTTGGTGTTTGGCATGTTTGATCTTTAGCTGCTCCACTGTTTTGAGTTTGTGCCTTGTCTTTGCACTTCTTGCTTTTTCCCATGACTAGTTGAATTGATTTATTCATGCTTTGATAAGATCAGACACTATACTTGATCATGTATACCCTTGAATCTGAATCAAACAGTTTACTCATGTATATACTGCCTTGATCAAACTTGTTTAACTGATGTCGCACTTGATATTTGTTTTCTAACAAAACTTGATCATTGAATGTATCACTGATTTTTCAACAAATTTAAACTGATGCTATACTTGAATTGCTTGTATCCCGAGCAGACTTGTGTTCGAGCTGTTTGTTTTGTTGCTGTGCTCTTTTACTGCAGCATGCATGTTGGTACTTGTTGTTTTGTTGACTACTTTAGTATCTTTGGAAACTGCTGGACCATGTCTCGACCATATTCATGCTGTTGCCATTAACACCACTTATTGAACTAATCTTAAATTTGTGCATCATCACTCATTCTAGCTAGCCGATCATTGAACTGTTGCTTTACTCTTCTTTGTGACTTCACTTGTAAATGCTCCTATGTTGCTGCACTTGTGACTGCACTTGTGACCTCAGTTTTGCTCAGTTTTGCTTGTGACTGCACTTGTGACTGCACTTTACCTTGTGACTGTTGTGATCTCATGTATGTCTTACCATATTGGTACAAAGCAGTTTAAACAGTATGTTTCTGATTTAAACTAATATTGTTCTTGATATTATTGCCTCGACCTTGGTTTGCTGTTTTGACCATTTCAGAGTTGTTGATGCTTGTGCAGCTTTGAGTTTTACCATTTTTGTGTTTGCCTTGATCAAACTGTTTTCCTTGCACATCATACTTGAGTTTTGTGGTCGAGTTGCCTTTGTTGCTGTGTACTAATTAACTTAGTTCTATTTGCATGTTTCCAACACTGCATTAGTTGTTGTTTTGATTTAGCATTCTTGACCATATGCACTGAGTTGAGATGGTCCTTGTGGCTACTCCTCAGATGCATATTGATTGGCGTGGCAGTGCACACGTGTATACGTGTGTACATGCAGCCATCAGACGAGATTTTTCTGTCCCTGCATATCAAACAAAGTCTAGAAAAATGATGAGAAACACACCGCAATTCTGAGGCAAATGAAAATTAAAAATAAATTTTTATTTGCTTTTGTTTAATTTTTATTTTTGTGGCAGTCTACTGTGTGTGTTCTTCTGTATGTGACAGGTATGAAGATAACTGGATTGGCTGTGCAATGCTGTGAAGTCAAGAAGACTGAAGATGATGATATTTATATGTGTCACCATATATGAGTGAACTGTATAGAAATGTAATGTATATGAAAGTGTAAGTGTTGTAAAGAGGAGCTAAGTACGAAATTGAATATATTGAAATGTATATTAGTGATGTATGTACAAATAGTGGAATTGTAAATCTGTACTGTTTTAAATATTGAAATAAAATATTCTTGTTCAAATAAAATACTGTGTGAATTTTTAAATTTTTGTATAGTTGTACTTTATTTAAACAGAAATATTATATTCCTGTCTGATGTGTAGTATACTAGTACAGTTATAAACACATTCAATAATAAAATATATTTGGTTGTTATCATCAAACAAAAATCATATAATTGTGTATACAACACTGTTATATACAACACACAGGGAGGGAATACTGCAGCTTAGTCAGACTCTTTGCAAGCTTCAAGAAAGTAGATGTATGATTTGGACTCTCTCCTACCTTGGCTATGGCTCTTGGACAATTATCCTTGGGGATTTATGCACTTTTACTTTTGGTTTATGCTTCTTTATTGAATAATCAAGACAGAGATTATGTTGTAATGTTTTGAAGTTATTTTGCGACAATTTGATGTAATGCTTTTGTATTGAACTACGTATGCAATAAGTATTTGAATTTCCGTTGCTTAAATTTATTTGTCTTGTAAATTTTTTCTGCATCTTGTACCTATAACCCTCCACCAAAGTTAAGGCATTCCCTTTGTGAGTGACCTTAACGGAGGTGGGGTGTTTCACTTGGTATCAGAGCAAAGGTTTACCAGATCAGATAAGAATTTTTTAAAACTATTTTTCAAAAAGAAATATAAAGAAGCATTTTACAAGGAAAAGTGTTGTTTTAAATTTAAAAAGGCATAATCCCCAAAGCCATATGCACTATCTTTCTATCCTTCGTTTTGAATCTTTTCTTTTTCGTTTCAGCATGTCTGGGAATCTTAACCTTCCAGAGGGTGTACCGATACCTGGCTGGTTCAGGAGGTACTTAGAGGCTAGGGCCAATGACGCAGGCCCACCAGAAATTCCTCCTCTACCTGCAGCAGTTCCTCATCCCCCTTCTCCTCCTCGTGCAAATGCTTTCTCAAAGATTTGTATAGACTTTAGGGCTATGGGTGGAAAAGATTTCAAGGGAACCGAATCATTCGTAGAAGCAAGGAACTGGCTCAAAGAAGCTGAGGATCTGTTCGTTATCTTCGAGGTGGACGATAGGCAGAAGATACAGTTGGCGGTATGGTTGCTCAAAGATGAAGCTTCCTATTGGTGGGAAGTCACTAACGCTGAAAGACCAGTTGAAACATAGATGGATTTCAGAATAAGTTTTGAGATGAAATTCCTCTCACAAGCTGAACGAAGTTTATAGCTGGAAAAGTTCTTATCTCTTAAGCAAGGAAGTATGACGGTCAAGGAGTACGTCAATCAATTTAATCAGCTGGCCCGATTTGGACTGGACTTAGTAAATACTCCTCATAAGAAGGCTCTCTGTTTTGTCAAGGGATTGAATGAGCCACTTCACAGCTTGGCTCTGACCCATATACCTATGGGGGCTACTTACGAGAGGTTAGTGGACATGGCACTCTTACATGAGGAAGACAAGGGCAAGAATGAGGCAAAAGCGGAAGTGCCTCAAGATAAGAAGGGGGAAGGGTCGCAGAACAAGAAGGCTAATTCAAAGAAAGGCGGGAAGAACAACAAACCCCGTGAAAAGAGAAAGTGTAATTTATGTGGAATTCCCGGGCATTTGATCAAAGACTGCAAAAAGAAGAAAAGGAAGATGGGTGGCTATTTCTACTGTGGTGAGACAGGACACATGGCTAGGGCCTGCCCAAAGAAGCAAGGGCAGGGAGGTAGACCTTCTTCTTGAGGACAAGTTCACGCTCTCATGGCACCTCCGCAAGAACGAGGTAGAAATATTTCTGTCGAAAGTTTAGTCTATCTTTTTTATCATCCTGTTTGTACACTATTTGATTCTGGCGCATCACACCCTTTTATATCTACTGCTTTAGTGGAATCTCTGCACCTAGACACCAGTATAGTAGAGGATCCCTTGGTTGTTTCAAATCCAATTGAGGGCTCAGCCTATTTGTCAATGGTTTGTTTGGATTTGAAAATATCTATACTAAGCGTTGGGTTTAGATGCAATGCCTTTGTTTTGGGCTTCACGGGCTATGGGTTGATTCTAGGCATGGACTGGCTATCCAGTAATGGGGTCGTCCTCGATTGTGAAAAGAGAGTGGTTAGACTCATGACTCGCCTCGGTAACACTCTCGAAATTTCTTGTAATCCCATGAACTCCGTTATGCTTAGTTATCTAGAATCTCTTGATGCGTCTGTTGAGAACTTGTAATCTGTAAGGATAGTCCGTGAATACTCGGATGTGTTTGAAGAGGTAAAGGGCTTACCTCCGAAGCGGGAGATAGACTTCCGCATATAACTTGTAGATAATGCAAAGCCTGTTGCTTTACCCATTAGGCACATGGCCCCAAGGGAAAGAAAGGAGCTCAGCAAGCAAATCAAAGAGCTGCTTGAAAAGGGGTTCATAAGACGGAGTATTTCTGAATGGGGTGCTCCAGTAGTGTTCGCGACCAAAGCTGATAGTTTGCTTCGCCTGTACGTTGATTATAGGGAGCTAAACAAGCTGACCAAGAAGAATAGACACCCACTCCCAAGAATAGATGATTTGTTCGATCAGCTTGTAGGTGTGTCGGTTTTCTCCCAATTAGATTTAGCTACCGGGTTTCATCAGCTAAGAATGGCTGAAGACAGCATTGATAAGACCGCGTTCAGAACTCCCGATGGTTTCTTCGAGTGGCTTGTCATGCCCTTCGGCTTGACAAACGCACCCTCTTACTTCGTTGATTTAATGAGAAGGGTGTTCCGAGAGTTCCTCAATAAGTTTGTGGTGGTCTTCGTAGACGATATTTTGATCTTCTCAAAGAATGAGGAAGAGCATGTAAAGGAAGTCATGGATACTCTCCGTGTACATCAGTTGAAGGCGAAATTCTCCAAATGCCATTTCTAGAGAGAAGAAGTTAGGTTCCTTGGACACGTGGTGTGCAAAGAGGGGATAGCTGTGAACCCCGCGAAGGTGGTTGCTGTGCAAGATTGGAAGGTTCCTCGAAACGCAACCGAAGTCCAAAGCTTTCTTGGGCTAGCAGGCTTTTATAGAAAGTTCATCAAAGATTTTTGCAAAAATCTCAGCTCCACTAACAAGATTGACAAAGAAGAACCTAGCTTTCAATTGGGATTTGGATTGCGATATTGCTTTCCAACGTTTGAAAAGGGCTCTAACAACAGCCCCAGTTCTGACATTGCCTGATGGAAGCAAGATGTTTACAGTACACACAGATGCATGTAAACGAGACTAGGCGTTGTTCGGATGCAAGAAGGGAAGGTAGTGGCTTATGGTGGAAGACAGTTGAAAGTACATGAGAAAAACTACCCAACCCACGACCTAGAGTTGGCAGCCATCGTTTTTGCGCTTAAGTCTTGGCGCCATTATCTCCTAGGTGAGAAATTTGAACTGTATACTGACCATAAATCGTTGAAATACCTATTCTCGCAGAAAGATCTCAACTTGAGGCAACAAAGATGGATGGAGTTTCTTGCCTCGTATGATTTTGAGATTTCCTACACTCCTGGCAAGGGCAATGCGGTAGCAGACGCCTTGCGTAGAAAGAAACAGACCTTAAGCCCTCTCTTTGTGGAATGGCAAAGCTTGGAGTTCCTAGCAAGCTTTAACTTCAGACCCTCCACTGGCTTGGTACCTGGCTTGCTAGCAACGTTAGAAGTGCGTCCAACTCTATTAGACTCAATCGTAGCCTCACAAAGAGAAGACCCTCAGCTAGCCGATGTGATGGACCAGTTAATTAGGGGTGAGACTTCCAGTCACCTCAATAGATACTCCATGGATGACAAGGGCTAGTTGAGACGAGATGGAAGACTATGTGTCCCACAAGCAAGGGGCTTGTTAAAGGCGGTTCTAGAAGAGGCACACTATTCCAAGCTGACCATACACCTCGGCGGAGACAAAATGTATAAAGACATCAAAAGAGTTTTCTTTTGGAATGGCATGAAGCGAGACGTAGCTGAATTTGTTTCTAAGTGTTTAGTATGCCAACAAGTCAAGGCGGAGCAGAAGAAGCCTGGTGGTCTGCTCCATCCTCTAGAGGTCACATAGTGGAAATGGGATAGCATCTCGATGGACTTTATAGATGGGTTGCTTAGGTCAAGAAGGGGCAATACCAGCATTTAGGTAATAGTGGACAGGCTCACAAAAAGCGCCCACTTTATACCCGTCAAGAGTAGAAGGACTACCTCATCTCTAGCATCCATATATCTTAAGGAGATAGTTCGACTCCATGGGATACCCTCCAGCATAGTGAGTGATCGAGACCCTATCTTCACGAGCGAGTTTTTTAAGAGTTTACAAGAGGCTTTAGGCACACAATTACTCTTAAGCACGGCCTATCACCCTCAAATCGATGGCCAAACGGAAAGAGTCAACAGAATATTAGAAGACCTCTTGAGGTTATGCATTATTGACTTCGGAGGTACATGGGAGGATCATCTACCTTTGGTGGAATTCGCTTACAACAATAGCTACCAAGCCACCATAGGCATGGCACCTTTCGAAGCTTTATATGGAAGACCGTGCAGGTCACCAACTTGCTTGTAGGAGTCCACAGACAAGCTCATACTTGGACCAGACATGATTAGGGAGACTTCAGAGAAAGTAGACTTGATACGAAGATGAATGAAGACTGCCCATGATAGACAGAAGTCCTACGCAGACAAAAGAAGAACTGACCTTGAGTTCGAAGTTGGAGACAAGGTGTTCCTTAAAGTATCTCCTTTGAGGAACGTCGTTCGCTTTGGATCCGCAGGAAAGTTAGCACCAAGATTTGTAGGGTCATTCCCTATCATCGAGAAGATCGGGAAGATGGCTTATAGGGTACAGCTACCCGAAAGATTGGCCGGGGTTCATAATGTCTTTCATGTCTCTCACCTGCGGAAGTGCTTACACGAGTCTGCGGAAGTAGTAGAACCAAGTATGCTTGAAGAAGTTGAAGTTGAACGAGAAGCAACTGGGAGGAGAATTCCAACCCGTATCTTGGGAACAGAGGTCAAAAAGCTACGCAACCGTGAAGTTAAGCTCGTCAAAGTTCAATGGAGCGACACCGAGGAAGACGCGACTTGGGAAACTGAGGACAGAATACGCGCAACCTACCCTTTTCTTTTTGAGGGTACGTCTTTAATCTCTTTTTCCTCAAGTTTATGCTCGTATCTATCTTTTTAGGAATATCTCCTCGATTCTATCCTTTATCCTTAGGTAGGAACCCATTTGGATGTAAACATGTAATTGAAAAATGTTATGGTTGATTGTTGCAAGTGGTTGCATATGGTTGCTTATGGATGCATATACACACACATTAGGTATTAAATCGGCTCAGTCACTTCCATATTGCATATGCATATATGTATTGGTTTATGGATTAGAAATTTGATATGTTATCATATGGACGTTGCATTTGTATGATTGGTTGTGCACTCATATAAGAAATTTTGAGTAGGAAAAATTGCATTCATAATGGACTCATGGCACTGACATAATTTGCATTAAGGAGGTCAACTGAATCAGTAGACCGCCTGATTTTGCATTAGATAAGGACATGTACACACATAATGCATATGATCATGAAGCATTAGAAATCTTTTAAGGACAATGGACGCCTGTGTTTGATGGTTGAGTAGATGGGAGATTTGATGGTAGGATATAAGTTCTTCTCGACTTGAAGATTTCGGGGACGAAATCCTAAAAGGAGGGGAGAATGTAACACCCCGTACTTTCTATTAACGTTATAATATCGAATCCTAGAATACTTAATTTAAAATGTGAGAATTAAGGGAAACGGGTTATGCCATTGTGTTCGTCTCGGAATTCTGGTTGAGATAGAGTCCGAGTTTGCGTAAATTGGACTTCGTATGAAGAAGTTATGGCTGTCAGAAGTTTCCAGAAAATTCAAATAAATTCAAACAGCTCGAAAATGAATTCAAAATTCAAACAGCTCGAAAATGAATTCAAACAGAAATCAGAAGCGGGCTGGGCGGGAAAATTCCCGCCCAGGCAGGTCGACCAGGGGTTCGACCCTAGTGTCGACCTCCCCCCCTAGAGGTCGACCTGGGGGTCGACCTTAGGGTCGACCTGGCCCCCGGCCAGATCTGAATTTTGAACGACTAATGACTTGCTGCTGAGTCACTAGGGTTTCTGGATGGTCCTGATCTGGTCTGAGTGGCTATGATTAACCCTAGGTTCATCCGACGACTATAATTAAACTGGAATTCTATATAAACAACTCAATGCTCAACCTAAAAACACATAGAAAAATAATCCTAGAACTAAAATGCCGTTAGTAGAGAACTTAGAGTAGCCATCACCGTTTTCAATTCAAAGACAAGTTAAAAGCTTACATCAAAAATCAAATTAAAACTAGTCTAATTCAACGATCTTCATCAAAGGCGCGCATCTCCAATTTCAGAATTCAGATTTCAGAACGCAAGAATTCCTTTTTAGTTTGTAAGTTGGTTATTACGTAGATTTAAACATTCTTTCGATTAAATCATGACGTGTTGTAATTGGGATATAGAATGATGCTTATGTATAAGATTTGATTCTCGTTTATCTTAAAGTATCGTTGTAATTAATCATGTTTATATGCTTATGGCGATGAACATGTTGTATATTTCATGTCTATATGCTTGTGGCGATGAACATGTTGTATATTAATCATGTCTATAGCTTGTGGTGATGAACATATTGTATGTTATTGAAATCTATTATGATTTGGGGTAATGGATTTATTTTGCCAATTAAATGGTAAAACATGTCATGTTATAAATTGGTTGTTATTTGCAAGTTTATGATCTAAAACACATGATTATATGATAGATCAACACTCATGTATATTCATGTTAGGTTGAATCTAATTATGTTGTAAAAGTGGAATTGTAGTCCTCTTATGTTTTTAACATCATGCTAAATAGTGATTAAAAATGATTATAATAGCTTTCTTATGTTTGGACATACATAAGTTAAAATGCTAAGTTGTGGGTTTAAAACTGTGATTATATGTTAAACCTCCATGCTAGACCTTTGCCAACTTTACATGACAATTAGACCCAACTTAGTCACAAGTTCACCTTTACCTATTTAATTTAAGTTAATGATATCTCTATGCCAAGTTACACATGACAAGTTGAAATGCATGCTATTTTATGTTTATTTCATGTCCCTTGTTTATTACCCCTTTTCTTGTTTATGGGTTGGGCTAATTTACTAGCCCAACATTTTATGTGATTTATGCGTATGTTCCACGGGGGTAGCAATGGGAAATATGAAAATTCACGGCATAGATTTGTTCATTAAATGGTATATTTGATATACCATTTATGTTGAGCATAATCAAAGGATAATTATGGCATGATTAAATTAAATTTAATCCACATAAAGAAATTTGACATATATAGAAAAATATGAATTTAGAAAAGACGAATATGCCCAACCCGAGGTTAGACTGAGTTATGGTGTAAATCTGCCCGGAACCGACCAGCATATCCAGTGACCACAACAAGACCTGTCTTATGTGGGTGGATAGTGCATCAAGCCCAAAAAGAACCCGAGGTTAGACTGAGTTGTGGTATAAATCTGCCCGAAACCGACCGGCACATCTAGTGACCACAACAAGACCTGTCTAATGTGAGTGGTTGGTGCTTTAATAAATTAAAGCTAAGTCAGGATTGGTAGGGTTAAGTAAATTAGGAAAACACTTAAACGATTCAACATGTTAACTAAACGAATGGGCGGGGTTAGGTAAACTTGGACACTTAACCAAATAAACATGTTGATTAGAAAACCCTAGTAACGGGGACCCATTTCAGCAGTAACCCACAGAGATGTATCATGGTATCCTGAAACTAGGCAGGGTGGGGCACGATTACTGGGCTGAATTATAAGCGGTCAAAACGTCGGCGGTTGGTGGGCCAGTGTAGGTTCCGACGGAGTATGGGCGTGCACGTACTCCGGAGTGGAAAAATAGGGCACTGGGCATCAGTAGTGTACACTGTGCATTTTGAATCGTGTCGGGTTGCCACCAGAGGGACTGATACACCCCATGGTGGGACCAGCACAGGTAGCTACAGTCAAGCGGGGCCGAATGACATAGGACATGAATGCATGCGAGTAGGATCCGACCATTAAGAGGATCGTTTGTTATAAACACGTGGGGCTGGTTGAACCAATGGTTAAGTAGGCGCAGAGACTATAGTAATGGGCGTGATCACATGTTCCTCTTTTCTTATATTAGGGTATTGTCCTATGTTCTGTTATCACTGTCATGACCCCTTTCCTTGTTTAAATACTAGTAATCACTGAACTTACCAGACTTATTATCTGACCCATTTTCTCTCGTCCTCTTTTCTTCCGTTCCCCCCTCCCCTAAGTCCACAGGGAGGGAATACTGCAGCTTAGTCAGACTCTTTGCAAGCTTCAAGAGAGTAGATGTATGATTTGGACTCTCTCCTACCTTGGCTATGGCTCTTGGACATTATCCTTGGGGATTTATGCACTTTTACTTTTGGTTTATGCTTCTTTATCGTATAATCAAGACAGAGATTATGTTGTAATGTTTTGAAGTTATTTTGAGACAATTTGATGTAATGCTTTTGTATTGAACTACGTATGCAATGAATATTTGAATTTCCGCTTCTTAAATTTATCTATCATGTAAATTTTTCTGTGTCTTGTACCTATAACCCTCCACCAAAGTTAAGGCATTCCCTTTGTGAGTGACCTTAACGAAGGTGGGGTGTTTCAATGAAGTAGCAGAAGATGAAGGTAGTATTTGATTGAGTTCTGATTTTAATAGTTTAAGTTCTCATTTATGTTTTGCCTAGCCTTCTCATGACTATTGTATGTACTTTGTAACGGTAGTCGGAGCTCCCAGAAGGCTCAGGTGAAAAACAAAGATGGATAAAGTTCATTCAAGGCCATATGACAAAAGAGTTGTAATCCAAATGAATGATCGGGGCCAACCTATTTCAGACGATGACCAAGTAATGACTAAACTGAGTTATTTTTTAGGAACACCGAAGAGGAGTGTTCCACTTACTTACAAGTCTTGGTTTGATGTTCCTACTAGTATGAAAGACACGCTGTGGAGCTATGTGAAGGTCATTTACAAACTTAGCTGAATTTTACTTAAATATAATAAATTTGTCACAAAAGTAGCATGACTATTCTTTTTAATGTTTGATATGTATCTAAGCAACGGTATATTATTCCGAATGAATGTGAATATTGGGCTTTGAGGTCAATTCGTGACGCTTGGAGGGGGTACAAGAGTCGTATTAAAAAGGCGCACTATACAACTTATGAAACTGATGAAGAGAGGCTTGACAATAGGCCGGACGAAATTCCACTTCAGGATTTCAAAGTACTCTTGCAGTTTTGGGGAGATGAAAAAGTTTAGGTACAATTTTAAGTTTTATCACAGAATTTTTTTTCCCTTTTTATTCATTCAAATCAGTCAGATAAACATATTTATTTCATGTTGTTTTGTAGTCCAAGGCCCTTACAAATTCTGCAAATCGGAAATCGTATACTGACACGCACACTATTGGTCCAAAACCTTTTTCCCAAATTCGGCATAAAATGGTATGTATTTTGCTTATTTAACTCGAATATTGCAGTATCCTTGTTTAACTTGAATGCAGTATCCTTGTTTAACTTGTGAATAAACTACATATCCTTGTTTAACTTGTTTAGCAGTATTAGTGATATATGTTCTGGAACAATTGGTTTGATATCCTTTTACTATCTAATGTTTTTTAATTTGTATTAGGCCAAGGAATCTGATGGAGAACTTTATGTTAAAACTCGCAAGCGGGAAGAAGGAAAGGTGTATAAGATTGATGCTTCAATAATGAACTACAGAATTGTAAGAATTTTATTTTCTCTTCAATCAGGGGTCAAAAACAATGCTTCATTTTGCACATGATCATCATTATTGTAGAATTAGATCCTGTTTTGTTGAAACCGATAGCAGGATCGATCATAGCAATGAGTGTGATCTTTTACTTTGGGTTTCAGTGTGTATATGCCACAATTCTTGTTTAAAAATTGTTAATTTTATTTAATGTCACATTTTAAAACTGCTTTATTTTGCAGGAGAAGATTGAAAAAGCAATTGGTGAAGGAAGCAATGATGGAGTTGTTCATGAACTTGTTTCTGATGGAAAGTCGCACGGTCCATCATGGCTTATAGGACGGCACACCAAGTCTCCAAAAATTTCAAAAGCTGCTCCAACAGCAGGCAGATACATACAGAAGCTGGCAACGAAGATAAGGGAAGATATAGCCGAAGAAGTCGAAGCAAAGGTGAACAAGATGGTCCAAAGTGAATTTGATGTAAAGGTGGACGAAAAAGTTCAGGAGAACTTGACAAGGATGCAGAAGAAATTGGGTGAAGCAAACCCGCACATGCACATTGATATTGGGGATTTTTGTGTGACAGTTTGCAGTGAAGGCACTGAAACTAAAAGCAGTGAACGCAGTGGAGGCTCGCGCTCTTAGTCATGATATTGGGGATCTTTGTGCGCAACTGCAGTGAACATGAATTGATATTTAACACGTACTAGCTCTGTTTGTAAGTATGCTCTGTGAACATGATTTTTCTGGCTACGTCTGTAAGTATGTTTGTAAGTACTAATATTTGTGTCGCTTGTGAATCCGAGATAATCAATAGTTTAATTGATTAGTGTGATGTTAAATTCTGTAATGTTGCAGTATGTGATTTAATGTTGCCGTAGTACTTATATAATGTTGCTGTATGTAATGTGAACTATTGTCATTGTTATGATATGGTGTTGCCATTGGACGGTAAAAGCGTTGCAAAGATTAATGCATGTGGGTCCCACAACATGATTCTGTGAACCCGGGCTATAGCCACAACAGGATTCCGTGAACCCGGGTTACAGATTTTAGTGGGCCCCACATTTTTGTAAATTTAGTACCTGTGGCAACACCGGTGATTATGTTGCCTTAGGGTCGCAAATGAGTTGCCTTTGACTCTAAGGCAACGCAACAAAAGGCAACCCCAAAAAAGTGTTGCCACAGATCATTTTTTGCCTATACCAACACTTTTTGGCACCTACTGCGTCATTACTCTGGGGTTGTCGTAGGCCATCTATGGCGTAGTGTCAAATTTAAGTGGTGTGTAATATTCAAAATATCAAAATTTTCAGAGGATTTCAAACAAAACTATTTTCAACCATAACAATCACGAATAAAGATGAATTTCAAGATGTATCACTGATTCAAGATAAATCAAAATATCCAAGCCAATCTAAAAAATAATTAAATTATCGCAACAGATAAATATTGGTGTGTTGTAATGAGTATATTATTTCAAGCCTTTCTAAAATGAATTAGAAGAAACCCAAAACAACAGAGGTGTGTGGAATTTCATTAAATATTCAGATCTTCAAAAAATTTAGAATTCAAATTAACAGTGTTCAAGATATGACAAGAATACATCAACATTGTTATGAATTCAGAAACCAAAAAATAAACTTCGAAACAATTGCAGATATTTACAAAATTAAATTCAAGATCTGGAAGAGATTAAAACATCAGAGTTCTATTTAAATGAAGTGAATTTCCAAACAAATATGAATTCTGTAATTTGAATTTAATGAAGCTCAGAGAAGAAAAAACAAAAATATATGCAGTGTCAAATCAAAACGGAAGAAAAAACAAAAAAATAGAAGGGGTAGAAGAAGAAATAAACAGAAAATAAAAATAGAGAATATTTACAAAGGTGAGTTTAGAGATCATACCAGAATCCAATGTAAATCAGAATTTCTAACTCAATCCATCATGGCTAAGGAACTCTGAATGATACAAACATATGGAATAGCTTGAATTCAATTTCCTTTTTAGTAAAGCAGTTCCTCAGCCTCCTTCGGTACCTAAAAATTTAAGGGATCGAGTAGTTTAGCAAAATTAGTAAAACCACTCACAATTTTGGTTACCTAGACTTGTTTGTACAACAAACCATTAGAATCAACTTTCGTACCCTTAGGAACCCAAATCTGTTTGAATTTAACAAAGCTCGTTTTATTTCCTTTTGAGATCCAAGATTGTTCAAATGGTTTGTTACAAAATAAATTTCCACTTCGATTATGATTCAAAATTCCTTTGAAAGTTTCAGAGTTTAAATTTTCAAAACAAACATTTCCAAAGTGATTTGAGGTATTTTTAAAATTATTAGAATTTTGTTTTCCAAAACCAAGACCATTCTTATTTCCTGGAGAAAGTAGATTTTTCAACAACATATTGAAGGATTTTTCTCCTGTTGAAAAATGTTTTAAACTCAATTCAAGATCATTGACTTTGGATTTAAGATCAGAATTTTCTTTCATCAGATTTGAACAACGGTTAAAGTTGATCTTTCTCCCTTCAGTATCATTTTGTTTCAAAACCAAGTTTTCGTTTTCAAGCAATTTGATTCTGGTTTTGGATTCAAAAATCTCAAATTCAAACAAAATTTGTTTTTCAAATTGTTGTTTCTCAGAATTCTTGAATTTTTCAATCTTGTTTTCAAGCTCTTTCAAAACAGATCCAGTTTTCAACAAGCTTTCTTTTTCAAAAATTTCATGTTTGGAATTTTTGGTAGTCTTAAATTTCAAATTCCTTTTGCAGAAAATTATTTGAACTTAATAACTCAATCTCGTTCTCTTTTAGTATTAGTATTTCATTTTCAAGCTTTTGAACATTTTTATTGAGATGAACGAGATCAGTTTTCACTTTTTAACATTTTTTACAATCAGAATTTTCAAATTTCCTTGTGTTTTCAAGTTTTAATTCCAAACACTTATTTGTGCAGGTCAACTCAAGATTTTTAGATTTCAGAGTTTTGTTTTTCAGTTGGAGTTTATCAACAGATTTAGTTAAATCAGCACGCATATAAAATAAATCTTCGTATGAGAAATTTCCTGTTTCGTCATCTGTTGAATCTCCATCATTCGATCTATCTAAAATTTCATCTGTAAGACCTGTCAAACATAGGTCTGTATCTAAGTTGACATCCTGGGGTTTTGTGCTGTTGTCAGATTTTCCATACAGCATTTTGAGAGTTCTCCAGATTTCCTGCGCAGTCAAATAATGGGAAATAAGGCTATATTGATCATCATTAAGATAAGAATATAAAATATGAGTAGCGCGAGAATTAAATTCAGTATCAGCCATATCATATCCATTTAAAATTATATCCTAACATTTAAAATTAACAGATTTTAAATAGGATTCCATTTACGATTTCCAATTTAAAAAATCTGTACCATTAAAAATAAATGGAATAAGACTGGACTGACTCTCAAAGGAATGACAACTAGGGATCACCATTTACTCTAGAGTTAACAGAATACCAGCTCTGATACCAATGTTGGATCTAGATTAACCCTAGAGGGGGGGTGAATAGGGTTTATTACAGTTTTGAAGTGTTATTAAAATAAATCGCAACACAGATAATCAACAGGGAAATAAATGCAGTAAATAACACACAGATATACCCAGCTTCGGCAGACTCTGCCTACTACTGCATTCACTAAGGTTTCTACTAGGTGTTAATAACAGATCCTGCTTACAAACCCTATAAATCACACTCCCTGCTCCTGTACTAACCCTACGCTCAAAACCCTAGACTGATCGATAACCCCTCGACCAGATTTTCCCGAATTACAAACCCGTAATCCGTAACCCTAGATTTTGCAGACTCTAGTAAACTGCCAGCTAAACCCTAACTGGATTCCCCTAAAATTTTACAGACTCTAGAACTGGTTCAGAATGATTACAATACAAATTACAAAAACAATACAAAAATATAAACAAAAATTAAAACCCTAGGATTTAAAATAAAAGGGTCATCTCCTTTTCAATTTAAAACCAAGCTAAGCCCTTTTAGAAGAATTGGCCGGCCTATTTTCTTTTTCTCCCGATCCCTCTTTGCTCTGTGAATAAAATGGCGGCCTTCTGAAAAACTAGGGTTTCTTTTAGATCCCAAATCAAGACAACGACTTCTGGAATTGTTGTGATGGCTTCTCTGATGATCGAATAGTTGATGCTCCCTCGTCGTTTGGTTTTGTGCCTCTCTCAGGCAATTGAAAAATAAGTAATATTATTTGTGAATTGATTTCTTTGATTTTCTCTTTTTGAATGTTGGGTTGGTTTTCGATGATTATGTGCCTGTGATGAGTGGTGTATGTATATAGGGATTGTAAAACCCTGATCGATACTCTGATTTCATGGAATTGACTTGACTGTTTGGCATTCCCTTTTTGACAATCTCGGTTTGTTTTGAAGCAGCGTGATTTCCTCGATGAATTTAGATATGAAAATTTGTCTATGTCCCTCTTATGAACCTGGATGATTTTGTTTACACTGGGAAGATTTTCCATTTTGAATTCAATTTCATTCCATAAATGTCTTTAAAATAATTGTTGAAATCTTTCCAAACAATGTTGCCTTTTTATCCACCTTGAATTGATTTTGCCGAGATGCAAAACTGGAAACAAACACAATTTTCCCTGCATGACTTTTCTTGTCAAAAACTTGAATACAAGATTAACTTGTTCTGCTTGTATCCCACTTATTTTATTATGGGAATCTTTTGCCTAATTTAATACTGCCTAAAAACAAGAATGATTTCATGCTCAAAATTCATGCAGTGATTTCTGTATTTAATTCTCTGGAAACATGAATTGGTACTTGAAACATTTTGAGAAACTCTTGCTAAATATATGTCACCAATTTTACTCAAAAACAGACTGTGATTACTGGAGATGATTTCTTGTCGAAAACTCTTCAATTATTTCTTGTTTTTCCAAACTTGCATTTAATTTATTGCTTGTGTGCATAAATAGATCTGCCTTGTTGATCCACTATATTTATGCCCATCTGCCAGTATCTATGATTCTTGTTTTTGCAACTTTGTTCACCTGAGTTTCATCCATGTATATGATCCACCATTTACTTGACTGCTTCGACCATACTTGCATAATCATGTCTCGACAACTCTATTGTTGTTGCATTTTGATATACTTGCCATGTCAAGTATTTGGCAGTTGTACATGACTGGGCTTGATCATACTATTGCACCAAGACTTGTATTTGCACACAGACAATCTGTGCAATCCATGCATACCCAAACTGTTATGCCCATATTCATATGCACATACACTTTAAAAGCTGCACCATATCTTGTAAATCCCACTGATGTGTACATTATAAAAACTGCTCTCTAATTACTCATGCTCATGCTATTATGTATGAAACCTGTTTGTTGTGCATGCTTCACTGTTTGGTGTACAAGAACATGAAACTGCTACACCAATTTTGCATATCACTGAACTGGTTTGATCATGTACAGACTAGTCCATGGTTATGTATATGTGTTGCATAGCATTAGTTAAATAAATGCTCCAGATTTGTGTTATTTGCACCATATGTATATATGTCTCTTGATATGTACCCTTTTTCTTCACTTTTGACAATACTGTGTAGTTGACACCACTTGCACACATGCCCTGGCCACTTGAACTGCTCCATATTCACATGTATACATCACTGAATTATATGTTGAACCATTCTTTGCTTCACTTGAGCTTTGACCATTCTTGTTTTGCACTGAACATTTATTCACTTGCACTTGAACCTGAATGCCCCCATGCTCCTATGCTGATCCATATGGTTGAGCTCGACCACACTATATACTCCACCATGTATCATTGCTATATAACCTTGTTGCACCATCATTCATGAATGTTTCTGAACCTGGCTATGTTGTTGAGCAGCACATGAGTTATGTTTTTGTTTTCATTGTTTTGTTGCTGACTTGTTAAGGCTCGACCAATTTGTTGTTACATGTATATACATATATGTATATATATACACACATATGTGTGTATATATATGTATATGTGTGTGTGTGTGTTTGTGTGTGTGTATGACTTCATTTTCACTTGCACTGAGTCGAGTTGGTCCATGTGGCTGCTCCTTAGTTCCTCACACTGTATTTTGATTGGCGAGGCAGTCCACACGTGTATATTTATACACGTGTGTATTTGAAGTCGATCAGAAAATTTCCTGTCCCTGTACATATACAAACTGTCTGTCTAGACACAGATTAATCAGATCAAGTCATGAAAAATGATGAGAAACACATCAAAAATCTGAGGCAAATAAAAATTAAAAATAATTTCAAATTTGCATGTTTTCAGTTTCATTTCTATTGCAGTGTACCGTGTGTGTATTTCTGTATATGATAGGTATGAAGACTGGACTGACTGAAAGACTGTTAAGACAAAAGGCTGAAGATAAGAAGACAACGTGTAGTGTCAATAAATGTCTGAGTCTGAAACTGTATATGTGAGTGTCTGTATATGAGTGTTGCAGGTGAGGAGAAAATGTACAGAAAGAAAAAATTGTACTGGCATGTGTAATAAACAAATACGATTGAAATAAAATATTATTTTATTGTGTTCAATCAAACTTGCCTATTATATTCAGATTATTTACAAGTACAATATTCTGGGAATGTATATGAAATGTGATGTGTTTAAATAGTGGAGTTATAAATAGTTGTACTGTTTGAATGTTTGTATAATATTCAATTTAAATAAAATACTGTATGAAGATATGAATATTTGTACCATCGTATTCTATTTAAATATAAATATTATATTCCTGTCTGTGATGTATATATAGAACAGTACAGTAACAAACACATTTAAAATAATATTTATTTGCTTGTTATCATCAAACAAAAATCATATAATTGTGTATACAACTACGTCATATACAACAAATACTTCCAACAAGACGAATAACCCAGTGAACATTGAATACCCAATTTGCATATCAACCCATCATAGACAAGGAAAGGCCCTTTGACGAGACGCGAAATCAAAGGAGTTGCTGCTTACCCGATTAGCTCCACGTCAGAGACAAACACCCTGTCCACGCGTTGACTAGTTGAATAACTTGATTCCAAGTCATTGCCTGAAATCACTGCGCAAAGTAGGAAGTGGTGTCTACGTCAATTTCAGGGAAGTGGTAGCTCGGAACTGATGAGGAAGCAGAGGAAACGACCAGTGTCGCTCAGATCCGGTAACAAATCAGAGCTTAGATAGTGAAAGATAAAATGATTTTCTGAGCGCTATCATGCAAAGTGAAATTAAGGTTGAGAGGAGATTTGTGAAGGCAGGTTGAAGGGAGAGCGGTTTTATAGAGAGAAAGAGGCATGAGAGAAAGATGTTACCTTGTCTCCATTAACGATAGCCACTCAGAAAAGAAGCTCGTAAGAGAGAAAAAATATTCTTATACTTGACCTTATTTTTCTGTAATTGAAAATGATAAATTTATTTATTTATTTTAGTTTCTGTAAATTGTCTTTAAAATTAATTTTTTAGTAGTGTTGTCATTAAAACTTATTATTCTGAATAAATTAAAATAAGTGCTTTGAGTGAAAATCCCCATATAATAATTTAGAATATTGATATGTAATTTAGAAATAATATTTTGAAAGGACGGACCTAATACTTTTTTATTTAGACATTTTGAAGAGATGTTCTTATGGTCTCAGCAAAAAGATTCTCCACTTTATTATGGATTTTTCCTTAGAATTTGAATTTAATCGACAAACTACTATGGATTTGTAACGACCATGGCATTAAACGATTGGATAATTAAATAATTTATTTAGATATTTAATTGTTAGTTTACTGACAGTCCTAAAATATGTTTTTCACAATGATTGAATCGCGTTAAGTCCGGATCGACGTTGCGATTTGAATTAGTATATGGATTGCTATATTTGAGGATCAGACGCTTCAATGATTAAGATAGTCTCGAAATATGAGAAAAGTACCATTTCGGACGCATTCTCAAGTAACCACGAAAATTATACAATCATAACTGTAAAAAAAGATGATGCACACAAACAAGTTTTGCAGCGGTCAAATGAATCATTTGGTCGTGTAAGCTCAAAGTACGTAATAGTTGATTTAAAAAAGTAAATAAGTCGGACATTTACACATCATAAAAATTAATGAAATTAAGCAAGCATATGAAAATGAGCTTCTCTTCTTGATAATGGCGACCGTGACATTCCCCTTCTCTTCTTTTTCCATCTCTTTTGCCTTTGATTCCGCTTTTTCTCTCCTCCCTACTCGCCCTTCTCCACCTATTCCCCCAAACCCACCACCTTCTGGTGCCAATTCCCCTTCGGAAAACCCCTCTATGGAAAATCTAGGATCGAATTCCTCGATTCCAAATCTTGGTAATCTCCCTTTCAATCCTTCAATAGTTAATAATCCTCATGTCAAATCGGCGAATAATCTGAATTATGCTAATCTAAATTCGTCGAAGTCATCCTTTCCTTCTTTTACAAAATTTGATTATGCATCTTTGTTCAATTCTCCTCCTCGTAACGTGAGGTTTTTTATACCACGACACTTCGATATTGCAAGGGATGGCTTACTGAAGATGATGCCAGATCTTGTTAAAGAGGAAGGTATAACGTATTGGAGCAACCACTTAGTCGGCTTTTTCTTGGATGGCTCTCTTTCATACCCCTCTGTGGTAAATTTTCTGCATCGATACTGGAAATTAGATGGTGATATGGATATAAAATATGATGGTATACATTTCTATTTTAATTTTTCTAATGACTCTGATAGAGATAGAATTCTTAAATCTGATCCTATTTTTATTAGAGGTCGTATGTTCATTGTCACAAAATGGGATCCTTCAATCAGTAACTCTCAAGCACAGATTAAGAAAGTACCAGTATGGGTTCACTTTTACAGAATTCTTATAATTCTTTGGACTTTATTAGGCGTTAATTGGCTTGCTTGCACGTAGGAAAGATTATATGTTTTGATAGCAACACTGAAAAACTGCAGAGATTTCGTTATGCTAAGGCTTTGGTTGAGATTTCATGTGATTTTGAGCAACCTGAAATAATAGTTGTTGATAGATTAGGAGATAACTGCCCTTTAGTAAAATTAACATATGACTGAAGACCTAGGATTTGTACTACTTGCAAAGTATTTAGTCATGAAACATCAAAAATTGATTTTAAACATAAAGTTGAGATGGGAAATGGGGAGCAGGTTGAGGATTGCTTTGATGATACACATGTTAGAGTGAATGAGTATGGAGGTCAGTATAATAAAAAGGTATTTTCTCATGATAATCATAGAAATAGGAATATAGTACATACAAAGACTAAGAAGATTTAGAGGAAAAAAGGGGTGAGAATATGGAGAATGATGTTGTAGCTTCTAATGTAGGGAATGATAATGTGAATCCATTTGACGTATTAGCTTCTGATGCTAATGAAAATAATGATGGGGTTGATGCAGTATTAAATGAACAAGTACATGTGATTAGTAAAGATAATGATCCTGGTATTATTAAGGATGATTGTAAAAGCAAAAGAGATCTAATAGGTAATAGTTCTGGATTTAATGCAAAAGATATTCATGTGAGTGAAGGTGTTGATCAAACTTCAGGGATTAATATTGGTGGGTGCGGTAAGGGGAACAAGGTAAACAATATGTATAATTTTATTTCTAGTAATAATACTTTCTTCGGAAATCTATATGGAGATAATGTTGAGGAGAGTAATACTCACTTAGTTGTTGATCTTCATGGTTTTAATACATCATCCTCTACTGCAACAAATTCTTTATCATCTGCATCTTCAGTTTCTTTGAACTCCTTTGCACGTAGATCTTTTTCTTCCGTTTTAGATTCTAACGTTTCTATGCCATGCTCATCCTCTTTTAGTTTCCAGGCTCCCACTACAGCTAGTAACCTTAGGAGCATTTCAGCTAAATCATCATCTTCACCTTATTCGAGTTTATCGCCTCCTTCTCATCTTACTCTTCCACCACCATCTAATGCTTCATCGAAAGGTTGCAGGGAAAATAAGAAAAAGCTAGTGGACTTGGATGATAAAGATGAGGGTTTTGATTTTGGGATTTATGAGGTTATGCCACTGAGTAATTGGAGAAAGTCTACCTCCAGGCATACAAGAAGTAACCCATCAGCATTTCTTGGGCCTTTAAGTGGTAAATTCTAGTGATGATGGGGTTTTCTTGTATGTATGAAATAGTAAAAATTTCTGGCTCCACTATTTAGAATTCACTTTTATTCATTACATTCAACTTCATATACAGTATTATTCACTATAGTTCATTCAGTATCACTCACTTTACATATACAAACATTGACACACTTAGTCTTTATATGCTTCAGATCCTGTCCAGTCACCCGCATACCTGTCACAGAAACACACATAGTAAACTGGAACAAAAATAGATTTATATACTAGCAAATATAAATTTATTTTAAATTTTATTTGTCTTATAATTTTGGTATGTTTCTCATCATTTTTCTGGACTTGTTCTGATATATATACATTTATTTGAGTCTAGATTGCTTGCGATATTCACAGTAATTTATTGTAAATACCAAAAGTTAGACTAAATCTTTCGTGCCTGCAAATCAGCCTCAACACAGCTATAGTGGTCTAATGATCAAGACTAGCCTCGACTCACATTTGTGGTCTGCTAATATTGACCAGTCATGACAAAATATATAGTGGTCTGCTGATTTAAAGGTCATAACAAGGATGATTATTAATATCTCAAAAAGTAGATTAAGAAGTTGGTGAAAACTTCTAAAATCTGATGGGATTCAAGGATAGTTGATATTGGGTTGCAAAATAAGGGTTTTAAAGCTATGTGAGCACCAGATCATCATAATGAGTAGGTATTTAGTACTTTATCACTATCTTTTAGTTTTTGTCCTACTATGGATATTCTCTCCACTAGACTAATCAGATTTGTCATACATGCCATGCGCACATGAGATTCCCGTTACAAATTATGTATATAGAATTTCCACAAAGAAATAATTATAGAAACTGATAAATAGGTATTCAGACTTAATTGATGTTGTAGCACTTGAATGATGGAGTAACTAGTTGATATCAGATAAATCTTGATCTCTATTATGGTTCCAATGTTGTTCCTTCGTTTTTGCCTCAACATCTCCTACAAAAAGAGCAGCAACACTAACTTCCATAAATAAGTGAGACCTTGCACCACCGTTACAAGTAGGAATAACTACAACATGATCACGTTACAATTAGCCTAAACTTAGCCCCATAAGACAAATGCTCAGAATTGGCATTTCAAGGTCGCATGTGTGGTCTTGGATCATGGTGTTCGTCGCATGGTGCACACATAGTGTAGCACTGTGCAACTTTTCGTTCATCATCTCATGGAATATTGAAGGTAAAAAGAGGAAAGAGGGTATGTGAGATAAGTGAGTTCATGTGCGCATCATGCATGCACATTGGTTTAGATTAGGGAAGAAGGATTAGTGAGGTAATCTGGTTATTAGTGTTGGTAAATAGTGATTTGGTTGCTTATTTGAACCCAAATCTTAAATTTGTTATAACTTTGCATACGAGGTCCGTTTTGAATGCGGTTTCTTGCATGAACTTATAACGGAGAGACCTACCTTTTGGAGTTGATTTAGATAAAATTGTCTAAGATGAGTAATATTGACTTTCACTTTACTATAAGTGTTAATATAGTATATAATCTATGTTTTCAAATTATTTCTAAATTCAAATTGGGACGTAAAATAAATAAACCTAGATTTTCTTTTATAAATGCATTAAAAACATTTTAAGCGGTTTTATAAATAAATATCTCATCTTCCAATTTACGTGCTATTTTGATAATACTGGTATATTTAAGATAATTTGACATAAATCTCATATCCGTACCTTTAGATGCATCATAGGAATTATATCTATGTCATTATGGATATTTATATGGTATTATGGATGTTTGGATGATTATTAGTTGAATTTTTGCTTGCTACTTAGTTTGCTTATAAACGACGTTCGTAGGTGATATAGTATTGGAAAACTCATTTATTTTAGTATGTTGTATATCGATCAAATACTCATAGTGTTGAATCTAGGAATATGATAGAATTCAGTGCAAATTGATTGAGCACTATTATGTAATGACAGTTGGAACAAAGCCACCCATCGAGCATATAATTTGGTATTGGCAAACACTTGTTGTAACAAAAGGAATCCCCGTTGTTACGTGCCTACCAACTCATATTTGTACACAATTCCTTCAATATATTCAATGATGTGAGACTATTGTATCCAAACCATCATTCCTCCTTAACAACATGCGAGGCAATCCTAACAGTCTCCCCATTGACTCGCATCCTACGAGTATCTTTCGAGAGCATTGTCTTACCTGCATGGCCCAGTCTGTAACCTTCGGCTCTAATACCACTTATTAGTAGTTGTAATAGTGGAAAATAGTTGAATAGTTGTTGTGGATAGATGAATGAAATAGTTGAATAGTAGAAAGAAAGTTTGATGGAGAAATTACTCAATGGTTTTTGTAATTCAACTTTATTCCTCCTTAACAACGAGGATTACTCAATTGGTTTTGTGCACAAACTATATAGCTCTCTAAACTATAAAATAGCAACAGTGGTATCAGAGCCCAGGATTTCAATATTCAAAGAGAGAGTTGAAGAGACGTGCTTCAACAATTGAAGGTGATGAGAAGTGCATCACAAAATCGAAGAGAAGTGCTTCGCTTATTATCTCAACAAATTTGAATCAAGGGGGTGTGTTAAAAAAGTTATATTAGTGCTTCAAAGTTGTGGAGTGATGAAAAAATAATAAGTAGATGTAATTATAAATGTTTGCACATTCTGATTAAATTTAGATTCACACACGCGTAGGGCTGTCAATGGATACCCGAAAAAACAGAAATTCATTCTCATCCGTATCCGAAACACATATAAATATCCGATATCCGAAAAAATGGATGTGTATGCGGATACGATGGTATCTGCATTTGAAAATTTATCCGTCTGTTTTTTGCCAAAATCATAGCTCATTTTTTTATGTATTTTAACATAATAAACAATAATAATTTATTGTTTACTTAATTCAATAGTTTATACTTTATGGACTTAATGCATATTAACTGCTCAAAACTATTTACTATCATTTAACTTATTGATTTTGTATATTTTTATGATTCATGACATTAAAAAAAATATCATGCTAAACCTAAAATTTCAATTTATGTTTTTTAAATTATTCATCGTTAGTAGATAGGATAATTATCCGATATCCGTTCATATCCGCGGATACGGATATCCGAAAATAGTATCAGATTCAGATACAAATATAACACTATGTATTCGTATCCGAAAATATACGTAGACAGTTCTACCCGCACGTGCATATATACTCATTTAAAAAATAGATGTTTTTTTAACTAACCACGAGGAATATGTATCATGTATGTGTGTGTCCCTCTTTTTATGGACATTAACAAGACAACATCATGGGACTAACAAGACAACTTCTTGGGTTGAAATATAGAGAATGTGAAGATACGCACGAGCATGCTCTATGGCCGTTGATTAAACAAAAATTTGGATTTATGTTGCTGGTAGTATACCAATCACGTGTGATGCATCCCATAATCATATTCACTTTTACCATAATTAAGGTATGCATAACAAATAGACTCAAAAATAAAAATTTCCCTTTTCATTGAAGCCACATGGATTCAGGTCGTCTTTATTTGCAGCCACGCAATTGAAGCGGTAAAGACTAGAGATAACCAGTGATTAGTTTGTTTAACCCATTTTCATGATAGCTGGTAAAATCTATATGTGTCGGTGTTGGCATTATGTCACAAGGGCTACTCTTGTTTATCAATTATTGACGCATGGATCTACCGTTTGATCTTACTGTCTTGTACCATAGACCTAAATTTTCCAAACCATGGCCCATATTGTCATGAAACATTGGATCACTCTCCAGATTCGTTGGAGATTTTTCCCTACGTCCAGATTCGTCCTACTCACTCATCGCTTAGCATACATGAACATGATGCATATTTTTCAAATCGATTCTCCTGTAGAATCATACTCAATTATGATAGTAGCAATTTGTTGACCCCACTTCTAATGATGTAAACAGAAAATACTACCTCATGATTGGTGAAAATCAGAGAATCCGATACGGATTTTTTTATCATGCAAAAGACCACACACGTAATAATAATAATGTGCAAATAATACACTGCTCAATCTGAACACAGGAGCACAGGAGCAGCATCCCACGTTAAAAATGCAAGTGAAAAACGTAGAAGATAAGGACGAGAAAAAGACCAGTTCGAACATTGCCATCATTCATTTACTGTTAGACACAACAAAATGTCATTCATTGCTTACCTAACCGTCCTTAAAACCCACATGTTTCAGCACTCAATTTCCCCTACCAACCAGACCAAACTAAACTCTACGCAAAAAAAAAAAAAACACACACACATCCCATCCTCGCGCCATGGAGAAGGCAAATTCAGACTCAAGCCCCGTCGTCACCGCCTCATCCCACCGTCCACGCGGACGCCCGCAGGGCTCCAAGAACAAATCCAGGCCGCCCGTCGTGATCGCCCAGGGCACCTCCACCGCACTTCACTCCAACCTCCTGGAGATCTCCCCGAACGTCGACGTGATTTCCAGCATCCACGCATTCGCGAAGGCGCGCCGACGAGGCGTGTCCGTGCTCAGCGGGTCGGGGTCGGTCACCGGCGTCGCGCTGAGGCAGGCCAACGGGATGGTGGTGAGGCTGGGAGAGGGGAAGTACGAGTTACTGTGCTTGAACGGAGCGGTGCTGCCGCCGCCGAGCCCGGCGGAGGCGAGCGGGATGAGCGTGGTTCTGATGGGGGAGGACGGGGCGCTGGTGGGAGGGAAAGTGGCGGGGGAGCTGGTGACGGCGGGGACCGTGATGGTGGTGGCGGCGAGCTTCAGCAATCTGCGGTTTCAGAGGCTGCCGCTGACGGAGGATGAGGTGGAGGGTTTGAGTGGAGAGGTGGGAAAGGACGATGAGTTGGACTTGAAGGTTCTGTATTAGTAGTAGAAATTTCTCGTGGCTCACGTTTACTATATATTTATTCGGTTGAACAATCCTCGATTCAACAGGTTATTACTGTTGTTTGTTATGTTGTCGGATATGAATGTGTTAATTATGTTGGCGTAACCTTTCTCAGTGAATTACTCTCTGCCTGCTCCTTTTATTTTTACGATGATTCTCGATTGCCTTATCTTCCACGATAAGCAGCTGTTGTTTTATTACAGTTTACAGATTTAAAGCATAACTAGTAGAGCTGTACATTTAGTGTGCGTTCGCAGCAAATAAACGGCTTGATTTTCAACGTTCCTCCCACATACCTATAAAACGCTCTCACCTACACCTTCCTCTTCATCCACACTACACTCCATTCCTCTTCTAAAATTTTCTTCCACATTATTAAATTTTCCATTTTTTAGTATGACCAATCGAAAGGTTGCACATCACTGATCGTTTACGACAACTCAGATTATGCTGCAATGTTCGGTTGATGCATATGCTGCTTGTGGCATCAACAAAAAAGGTGTACATAAAGCAATTGCAGAAAAGTTCAACGATGCAATAGAAACCATTCCAGACATCGTACCGATTGACGAAACCAAGATCCGAAACAAATATGACAGTCTTCGACGAGATTGGATGAAATGGGATGCACTGATGAACAAGACTGGCGCATTGACCTAATGCACGAGAGACAGATGAAAAAATCTCGGACGCACTCTGATAGTCCTAATACGGGTACTGGCGTGGAATCAACGGGAAGTTCTACAACTTATACGGTAGCTCGTATGCAACATCTTGGAGCAACGGGTGAGTTTGATGTTGCAGACGCACTATTATTTGTGTTGGACCCCAAAATAAATGATATGTTCACTGCTCTTCCGGATGAGATAGCGAAAAGCTGGTTGATTAGAGGGCTTGCAGACAAACGCCACGACCAAGAATACCAAACTTATCTGATAAATAGCAACAAGTAGGAAGTTCATGTCATCGTGTTATTGTATTTCTGTCGTATTTATGTTTGTATTTTCTTTTGTGTAATGAAATGTAGTCATTTTGTTCAACCGAAATTAGTATTTAATTAACTCAAAACAAACAAATTAACAATTAAAATACCACGCTTAAATACCACGCTCAAATACCCCGTTCGTAGCTAAAAATACATTTCATCTTCGCTACAGTACCACGCTCAAATGGCACGCTCAAATGCCATGCTCACGTTCGTTAAGAACGCACCCTTACATTGGTGGAGAAACGACCGTTAAATTGCATATTTAAATAAAAACTACTTTATTTTTAATTAATTTTACTTGAAAATCAAAAAATAATATGATGGAGAATATTTGAAATTATAGAGATTTAAGAAGATAAAAGTGGAGAGAATTAAGAGAATTAGAACACTAATAATTGAGTAAATGAAAATGAATATATTTAACGAGACACGTTGCAGACATGTTCCATGTCTTTTTGGCTTTACAAAAGTTATATTGGTCAAGTGACAATAAGCAAACCTCCCTAACAGTCGGTTTGATTATGAAAAGGTTTGATTATGAAAAATAAAACAAGTAAGTTTTTGATGTAAATATCTTTGCAACCACATTTATACAATTTCTCTAGATACTAATTTGCTTTTCTAATTCACATATAGATATTTATTTGCTTTTCTAATTCAGATATAGATGAATTTCATTTTTTTTTTCAATATTCGTTTACAGTTCTTGTTCAAGCAATAGAGAAGTTACTGGTACAACAAGGAAACGTTTTGTCGAAGTGATACAGATAATTACTTTTTCCGAGTGTATTCTATTTGAACCGCGAGCTTTGCAAACTTATGTGTCGTTCAAAGAGGAAAATATCATAATAACATCTTTAAAACTCGCAAGTCTTTTAAATTGAAAGATAGTAGTTTCAAATCTTCAAAAATATAGATTTGAACTACCTAACTACTTTTTTTTAAATATTCTATATGTGTTGTTGGTCAAATCAGTCATCATTAATAATAGTCAATCCCTCCATAGTATTCAATAACGACCATTGTAATAGTGTGCAACCAATAGTGGTTAAGTACAAATAAACTGAAAATGTTTGGCGTTCATCTCAATGTTCAAGTATGTCATAAAGATCATCTCCCGTTTTCAGATCAGTCGGTATGCTCTAATGTTATTCTATCTTCAACATTAGTCGGCATGCTTCAATGTTTCTCCATCTTTAGATCAATCGACGTGCTCTGATGCTTCTCTGTAAATTTTCTCTTATGTTCAATTTTACTATCATTTGAGTGCTCAATCAATTTGCACTGAACTCTATCATATTCCTAGATTCATCACTGTGAGTATTTGATCGATATACAACATACTAAAATAAACGAGTTTTCCAATACTATATCACCCACGAACTTCGTTTATAAGCAAACTAAGTAGCAAGCAAAAATTCAACTGATAATCATCCAAACATCCGTAATACCGTATAAATATCCATAATGACATAGATACTATGATGCATCTAAAGGTACGAATATGAGTTTTTTGTTAAGTTATCTTAAATACACCAGTATTATCAAAATAGCATGTAAGTTGGAAGATGAGATATTTATTTTTAAAACCACTTAAAATGTTTTTAATTCATTTATAAAAGAAAATCTAGGTTTGTTTATTATACATCCCAATTTGAATTTAGAAATAATTTGAAAACATCGATTATATACTATATTAACACTTGTAGTAAAGTGAAAGTCAATATTACTCATCTTAGACAATTTTATCTAAATCAACTCCAAAAGGTAGGTCTCTCCGTTATAAGTTCATGCAAGAAACCGCATTCAAAACGGACCTCGTATGCAAAGTTATAACAAATTTAAGATTTGGGATCAAATAAGCAACCAAATCGCTATTTACTAACACTAATAACCAGATTACCTAACTAATCCTTCTTCCCTAATCTAAACCAATGTGCATGCACGATGCGCACATGAACTCACTTATCTCACATACCCTCTTTCCTCTTTTTACCTTCAGTATTCCATGAGATGATGAACGAAAAGTTGCACAGTGCTACACTATGTGTGCACCATGCGACGAACACCATGATCTAAGACCACACATGCGGCCTTGAAATGCCAATTCTGAGCATTTGTCTTATGGGGCTAAGTTTAGGTTAATTGTAATATGATCATGTTGCATTTATTCCTACTTGTGACGGTGATGCTTGGTTTCACTTATTTATGGAAGTTAGTGTTGTTGCTCTTTTTGTAGGAGATGTTGAGGCAAAAGCGAAGGAACAATATTGGAACCATAATAGAGATCAAGATTTATCTGATATCGACTAATTACTCCATCATTCAAGTGCTACAACATCAATTAAGTCTGAATACCTATTTATCAGTTTCTATAAATATTTCTTTGTGAAAATTCTATATACATAATTTGTAACGGGAATCTCATGTGCGCATGGCATGTATGACAAATCTGATTAGTCCAGTGAAGAGAAGATCCATGGTAGGACAAAAACTAAAAGATAGTGATAAAGTAATAAATACCTACTCATTATGATGATCTGGTGCTCACATAGCTTTAAAATCCTTATTTTGCAACCCAATATCAACTATCCTTGAATCCCATCAGATTTTAGAAGTTTTCACCAACTTCTTAATCTACTTTTAGAGATATTAATAATCATCCTTGTTATGACCTTTAAATCAGCAGACCACTATATATTTTGTCATGACTGGTCAATATTAGCAGACTACAAATGTGAGTCGAGGCTAGTCTTGATTATCAGACCACTATAGCTGTGTTGAGGCTGATTTGCAGGCACGAAAGATTTAGTCTAACTTTTGGTATTTACAGTAAATTACTGTGAATATTGCAAGCAATCTAGACTCAAATAAATGTATATATATTAGAACAAGTCTAGAAAAATGATGAGAAACATACCGAAATTATTAGACAAATAAAATTTAAAATAAATTTATATTTGCTAGTATATAAATCTATTTTTGTTCCAGTTTACTATGTGTGTTTCTGTGACAGGTATGCGGGTGACTGGACAGGATCTGAAGCATATAAAGACTCAGTGTGTCAGAGTTTGTATATGTAAAGTGAGGGGTACTGAATGAACTGTAGTGAAGAATACTGTATATGAAGTTGAATGTAATGAATAAAAGTGAATTGTAAATAGTGGAGCCAGAATTTTTTACTATTTCATACATACAAGAAAACCCCATCATCACTAGAATTTACCACTTAAAGGCCCAAGAAGTGTTGATGGGTTACTTCTTGTATGCCTGGAGGTAGACTTTCTCTAATTACTCAGTGGCATAAGCTCATAAATCCCAAAATCAAAACCCTCATCCATATCATCCAAGTCCACTAGCTTTTTCTTATTTTTTCCTGCAACCTTTCGATGAAGCATTAGCTGGTGGTGGAAGAGTAAGACGAGAAGGAGGCGATAAAATCGAATAAGGTAAAGATGATGATTTAGCTGAAATGCTCCCAAGGTTACTAGCTGTAGTGGGGGCCTGGAAACTAAAAGAGGATGAGCATGACATAGAAGCATTAGAATCTAAAACGTAGGAAAAAGATCTACATGCAGAGGAGTTCAAAGAAACTGAAGATGCAGATGATAAAGAATTTGTTGCAGTAGAGGATGATGTATTAAAACCACGATGATCAACAACTAAGTGAGTATTACTCTCCTCAACATTATCTCCCTACAGATTTCCAAAGAAAGTATCATTACCAGAAATAAAATCATACATATTGTTTACCTTGTTCCCCTTACTGCACCCACCAATATTAATCCCTGAAGTTTGATCAACACCTTCACTCACATGAATATCTTTTGCATTAAATCCAGAACTATTACCAATTATATCTCCTTTTCT
Source organism: Allium sativum (assembly GCA_030737875.1). Classification (NCBI taxonomy): domain Eukaryota; kingdom Viridiplantae; phylum Streptophyta; class Magnoliopsida; order Asparagales; family Amaryllidaceae; genus Allium; species Allium sativum. Next base: position 225,548,720 of record CM060919.1, on the reverse strand, counting down.
CTTACAATCATCCTTAATAATACCAGGATCATTATCTTTACTAATCACATGTACTTGTTCATTTAATACTGCATCAACCCCACCATTATTTTCATTAGCATCAGAAGCTAATACATCAAATGGATTCACGTTATCATTCCCTACATTACAAGCTTCAACATCATTCTCTATATTCTCACCTTTTTTCCTCTAAATCTTCCTAGTCGTTGTATGTGCTATATTCCAATTTCTATGATTATCATGAGAAAATACCTTTTTATTATACTGACCTCCATACTTATTCACTCTAACATGTGTATCATCAAAGCAGTCCTTAAACTGCTCCCCATTTTCCATCTCAACTTTATGTCTAAAATCAAATTTTGATGTTTCATTACTAAATACTTTGCAAGTAGTACGAATCCTAGGTCTCCAATCTTATGTTAATTTTACTGAAGGGCAGTTATCTCCTAAACCATCAACAACTATTATTTCAGGTAGTTCAAAATCACATGAAATCTCAACCAAAGCCTTAGCATAGCGAAATCTCTGCAGTTTTTCAGTGCTGCTATCAAAAAATATTAACATTCCTACATGCAAGCAAGCCAATTAATGCCTAATAAAGTCCAAAGAATTATAGAAATTCTGTAAAAGTGAACCCATACTGGTACTTTCTTAATCTGTGTTTGAGAGTTACTGATTGAAAGATCCCATTTTGTGATAATGAACATGCGACCTCTAATAAAAATAGGATCAGATTTAAGAGTTCTATCTCTATCAGAGTCATTAGAAAAATTAAAATAGAAATGTATACCATTAGATTTTATATCCATATCATCATCTAATTTCCGGTATCCATGCAAAAAATTTACCATAGAGGGGTATGAAAGAGACCCATCCAAGAAAAAAATGACTAAGTGGTTGCTCCAATACATTATGCCTTCCTCTTTAACAAGATCTGGCATCTTCTTCGGTAAGCCATCCCTTGCGACATCGAAGTGTTGTGGTATAAAAAACCCCGCGTTACGAGGAAGAGAATTGAACAAAGATGCATAATCAAATTTTGTAAAAGAAGGAAAGGACGACTTCGGCGAATTTAGATTAGCAAAATTCAGATTATTCGCCGATTTGACATGAGGATTATTAACTATTCAAGGATTGAAAGGGAGATTACCAAGATTTGGAATCGAGGAACTCGATCCTAGATTTGCCACGGAGGGGTTTGCCAAAGGGGAATTGGCACCAGAAGGTGGTGGGTCTGGGGGAACAGGTGGAGAAGGGCGATTAGGGAGGGGAGATAAAGCGGAATCAAAGGCAAAAGAGGTGGAAAAAGAAGAGAAGGGGAATGTCGCGGTCGCCATTATCAAGAAGAGAAGCTCATTTTCATATGCTTGCTTAATTTTATAAATTTTTATGATGTGTAAATGTCCGACTTATTTACTTTTTTAAATAAACTATCATGTACTTTGAGTTTACACGACCAAATGATTCATTTGACCGCTGCAAAACTTGTTTGTGTGCATCATCTTCTTTTACAATTATGATTGTATAATTTTCGTGGCTACTTGACAATGCATCCAAAATGACACTTTTCTCGTATTTCGAGACTATTTTAATCATTGAATCGTCTGATCCTCAAATGTAGCAATCCATATACTAATTTCAAATCGCAATGTCGATCCGGACTTAACGCGATTTAATCTCTGTGAAAAACAAATTTTGGGACTGTCAGTAAACTAACAATTAAATATCTAAATAAATTATTTAATTATCCAATTGTTTAATGCCTTGGTCGTTACAAATCCATAGTAGTTTGTTGATTAAATTTAAATTCTAAGGAAAAATCCATAATAAAGTAGAGAATCTTTTTGCTGAGACCATAAGAACATCTCTTCAAAATGTCTAAATAAAAAAGTATTAGGTCCGTCCTTTCAAAATATTATTTCTAAATTACATATCAATATTCTAAATTATTATATGGGGATTTTCACTCAAAGCGCTTATTTTAATTTATTCACAATAATAAGTTTTAAGGACAACACTTCTAAAAAATTAATTTTAAAAACAATGTACAGAAACTAAAATAAATAAATAAATTTATCATTTTCAATTACAGAAAAATAATGTCAAGTATAAGAATATTTTTTTTTCTCTTACAAGCTTCTTTTCTGAGTGGCTATCGTTAATGGAGACAAGGTAACATCTTTCTCTCATACCTCTTTCTCTCCATAAAACCGCTCACTCTTTAACCTGCCTTCACAAATCTCCTCTCCTCCCAACCTTGATTTCACTATGCATGATAGCCCTCAGAAAATCATTTTATCTTTCACTATCTAAGCTCCGATTTGTTACCGGATCTGAGAGACACTGGTCATTTCCTCTGCTTCCTCATCAGATCTGAGCTACCACTTCCCTGAAATTGGCATAGACACCACTTCCTACTTTGCGCAGTGATTTCAAGCAACGACTTGGAATCAAGTTATTCAACTGGTCAACGCGTGAACAGGGTGTTTGTCTCTGATGTGGAGCTAATCGGGTAAGCAGCAACTCCTTAAGAGCATATTGATTTCGCGTCTCGTCTAAGGCCCTTTCCTTGTCTGTGATGGGTTGATATACGAATTGGGTATTCAATGTTCACTGGGTTATTCGTTTTGTTGGAAGTACTCTGGTATTTGTTTTCGTATTTTTGGCTGTGGGTGGTTTACTGTTCTGGTGTTTGGTTAATTTTTTTTGGGCGTTGCTCAGGCTTTGGATATCATGTAATTACCTTCGCTCATGTCGTATTTGTCTAGCTAGATGGGTCACCATCGAACGTTTACGGCAATATATGTGACGCTTCGGCACAGAATTTTTCCGTCTACGGTTCGTTGGAGGTTTGCCTATCTGTACGAGATGTTTACTTCATGTGGTGACTGTTTGTTATGGACGTAAACATGTTATCATTGCTATATATGTAGTAATTGGGGGTTGTCTTGTTTGTTTGTGTTCTAATTGCTCATCATTGGAGTGACAGTAGAAATGGTGTAGCCATCGCGCTCCCGACTCTGCTGTTCCGTCTCCTTGTACACTCATGGCATGCTCCAGTTTTTCTACCACAATATCTGCTTGTTTTGGAAGCTGCGCATGAAACTGCTCCATACTTTCTGTGTGGAGCTCAAAATCCCTAACACGCCGCTATTGGTATGATGTAGCTCAGTACGCACCTTTATAGTCCTTTGTCAATAGCTAGATAGGTAGTGTGCATAGTATCAGAATTTGACTACCAGTTTTTAAGTGTCAGTTTTACAGTGTGTATGGTATCAAAATTTAACTATCGGTTTTTAAGTATCAGTTTTATAGTGTGCATAGTCCTAAAGAATAAATTTTTGATGGGTTGTCCATGAGATTAATTTTTTTTTAATGAAATTTGTCCTTCACAATAAAATCTCCTGTCAATTATATAGAAATAATAATAAATAAATTTATTATTTTCCTGTACAAGTTAAAATGATAAAAGAATTTATGAAATTGTTTTTTGAACTTATTTTTCCAAAAGTGTTGTCCTTTTAAAAAAAACTACAATATGACTTTCACTTATTATTTTATCGTATTTCATTATCGTCTTAGTTCCATCGATAAAGCAAAGCAAAAATCAATAGTTTTCTTATTTTAAACACCATTTCAGGAAACAAATTATTTTAAAACAATTTTGATTACACCCAAATTGTCTTTGTTTGTCAATCAGATTCAAAACCATAGCAGCATTAGAATCAAAATTGACGGGAAAACCGCAGTAGATTAGGCAACCTTTCTGTTGAAACCATAACGAAATCTCTTTAAAATGTCAAAACTGGAAAGTCAGTATTGGCTCACCTTCTTTCAAATAATAAGAATAAAGGAAAAACACATTGCTGATATGTTATATGTTTCTCCATCGGATTGAAGACATGGCGCCTCATCTGTCATTCATGCAACAAGATCGCAAACATTCCTTCACTTATCCGCTTTCTTTTATTTTAACCAATAATGTAAAAGCCCATGTAAAAAATTATAAATACTGGGCTTACTTCATAAATTGTGTTATATTATCAATCCAGCGATAAATTTATTTACACAACTTTATCTTCAAACCCAAATCTTAATTTGGTATCAAAGCAAATTAGAGCTTAACAACATTATCATCATGCAAAAATCTGGTGGTGAAATGCTCATCAGATAATTCTCATCATTTGGGTATTTTCCTCTCATCTATGATCATTCACATCATTTGAGAGCCCGACTACAGTATGATCATTGGTGTCATGCCATAAAATCTTTTGACTTTGGCTGCATCACAATAATACACACTGTATTCATCAAGATTCATCATCAATCACTGAGAATCCAATATAAGGAAATCAAGAAATTCACAAAAAAGGGTTAAAGCCACGCCTGAAAGTCTATCAGATGCTATCATTGCTGAAAGTAAAACTTCATCATCGAATTCTTAGGCTGCTTCTTACATAAAATCTGGATCCCTCCTTGTTTTTCGATCAAAAATGGTATTAAATCTGAATTTTTAATCTTTTTCTTGTATTCTCTTCATCATGGTCGAGACTTCCACTTCTGTCACTTCAACTATTGAACCTACTACTAGAGGCAATCAAGAAAATCCAACCAACACATCTGTACAACAATTGGTTAAGACAGTTATAAGTCCACAAAGCCAATTGATTACAATTCATCTTAAAGAGGAAAACTATTTGTTATGGAAACTACAAGTCAAAAAAGCCATACAAGGCTATGGATTAGAGTGTTTTATCTTGGGCACTACCCCTGTTGGAAATTTTGTTTTTGTGAATTGTTTAAAATATAGAAAAAAGTGTATGATGGCTCCTATTTGTGAATAGTCCCACATCATGGGATTATAAGAAAGATGCAAGTATTTATACTTGTTTCTAAGAAGCTTCGATGGGGCCTTGGGGCTCCCAATACATGCTTTGTTGTGAGGAGGGAGCCCATGCATCATGACCACCATACACGCGCGCGCCCGACCGACTCGACTCAACCCGACCCGGCCCGGCCCGGCTCGGCTCGGTTCGGTTCGGGCTTGGGCTTTGGGCCTTGGCTATGTGGCGTAGACACTTATATTTTTGGCCCAGAAAACACTGCATTTTTCGAACTAGTTTTTTTTATTATGGAAACTATTTTCTGAACCGACTTTGATATGAAGCAGTAAAACTTGACCAAGTATTTTGCAGATCCTATTTTCGTCCACTGACCAGTATTTTCGAATAGCCTAATCTTCGTGTATATATTATCTTCAGATTAGACGAGATCAATACAGAAAAAAAAATACTGCTTTCTCTTCCTCCGCCATTAAAATATTCTACACAGAAATTTTCGAGCAGTTAACTTCGAAAGTGCAAATCTGCACTGATTTGTTGTGCAAAGAAAATCAGTTATATTTTTTCAGAGGCTGTTTTATCCTAGAGGCGGCAGCGAAAGTACGAACTGGTTTTGCACCATCGGCCAGATCGCCGAATCGTATTCAAGAAAGCGACAAAGTACGTGACTCAGCCATTGTTTCCCAACAAATTGAAGACGTTCGGAAACAATGGCTTCGACAACAACCGTAGATGATGCTGCTCCTCCTTCTGCGTTTCAGATCCCGCCGGTGACTGCTGCCCCGTTTCGTTTCGAGGGTCTGCACTTCAAACGATGGCGTCAGAAGATGGAGTTCTACCTGACGATGAGAAAAGTGGCTGCTGCTCTGACCAGCGAAAAAATGCAATTGCCAGACAAGCCTGACGGAACTGATGAAGCGCAGATGGCATCCTGGACTGAACAATCAAAGCAGTTGCAGAGCTGGACTGAACAGGATTATCTGTGCAAGAATTTTATTCTGAACGGATTGAGCGATGATCTGTATGATTACTACAACTCAGAAGATAAGACAGCGAAGCAGATCTGGGAAGCGCTGCAGAAGAAATACGATACAGAGGAGGCAGGGGCGAAGAAGTATGCTGTGAGCCGCTATCTGAAGTATCATACGACAGACGATATGTCGGTAGAGATGCAGTCTCATGAGCTGCAAAAAATAGCTCATGAGATCATCTCCGAAGGTATGGTTTTGGATGAACAGTTTCAAGTTGCTGTTAGTATTGATAAATTGCCCCCAGGTTGGAAAGACTTTAAGAATTTTTTACGGCATAAGACTAAGGAATTTTCCTTAGAGAGTTTGATCACTTGCCTTCGCATTGAGGAGGCAGCACGCAAACAGGACCAGAAAGAGGAAGTGTTGTTTGTTTCAAACAACAACACTAAAAAGACCAAACCCGCAGTTCTGAAACCAAATCAGAAGTCTTTCAAGAATCAGAACAGACGCAACAAATAGAATGGGAATTCGCAAGGAAACCCAAAAGGACAGCAAAAACCAGCCCAAAAGAATGACTCTGGACAGTTGTTTCTATGTTAAAACTGTGGAAAACCAGGTCATATGGCACGAAAGTGTCGGAACAAGCCTAGCTCTGTACCACAGGATAACTTGACTGAAGAGAAGCCTCTTATGGCTATGATTACTGAGATTCACCTTGTTGGTGGATCAGAGGGTTGGTGGGTAGACACTGGTGCTTCTCGCCATGTATGCTATGATCGTGCTATGTTCTCCACATACACGACTGCTGAAGATCAGAAAGTGTTGCTGGGAGATTCTCACACCACTAAAGTTGCAGGGGTTGGAAACGTGGAGATCAAGTTTACCTCTAGAAAGACTGTGATCCTCAAAGATGTTTTGCATACTCCAGAGATGAGGAAGAATCTGGTTTCTAGCTATCTCCTTAATAAGGCAGGGTTTACTCAATTTATTGGGGCTGACTTGTATACCATTGTGTATAAGGGAAACTTTGTAGGAAAGGGTTATGCTTGTGAGGGAATGTTCAAATTAAATGTTGAATCTAATAAAGTGAATAATTCTTCTTATATGTTGTGTGATTTTAATATTTGGCATTCTAGATTATGTCATGTTAATAAGCGAATAATTCATAACATGAGCACTCTAGATATGATACCTAAGATAGCAGAATCTGAATCTGATAAATGTGAATTCTGTACACAAGCAAAAATCACAAAGAAACCTCATAAATCTGTTGATAGAGAATCTGAACCCTTAGGCTTAATTCATTCTGACATATGTGAACTTGATGGCACTTTAACTAGACATGGACATCGTTATTTTATCACTTTTATCGATGATTGTTCTGATTTCACATATGTATATCTTATGAAAAATAAAAGTGATGCTTTTGACATGTTTAAAACATTCAAAACTGAAATTGAGAATCAAACAAATAGGAAAATCAAGAGATTTCGTTGTGATAGAGGAACAGAATATGAATCCAATTCAATTCTGGACTTCTATAAAATGCATGGTATTGTACATGAAAGAACTGCACCCTATTCACCTGAAATGAACGGTAAAGCTGAAAGAAAAAATAGGACTTTTACCGAATTAGTAGTTGCCATCCTACTAAATTCTGGTGCAGCAAAACATTGGTGGGGGGATATTTTATTGACTGTATGCTATGTTCTGAATAGAATCCCCAAATCTAAGAATAAAATTTCACCTTATGAAATTTTAAAGAATCATAAACCCAATGTCTCATACTTTAGAACTTGGGGTTGTTTAGCATATGTTCGCATTCTAGACCCTAAGAGAATAAAATTGGCAAGTAGAGCATATGAATGTGTATTTATAGGCTATGCTATTAATAGCAAAGCATATCGATTTTATGATATAAATGCACATAATATAATTGAATCAAATGATGCCGATTTTTATGAAACTAAATTTCCTTTTAAATTAAGGAATAGTGGGGGTACATCAAGTACGCCTATTAGAACAGAACTTGATAAAAGTTCTGAAGTTGAACCTAGAAGAAGTAAAAGAGCAAGAACCGTAAAAGATTTTGGTTCCAACCCTAACTTTATCAAAGGGAGGGAAAAAATATAAAGAATAAAATTGGAATACCTAAAATCGCCCCCCGTTTCTAGAATTAGGGAAACGGTATGCCTTCGCCCAAGAATTTCAACCGGGCCTTCGATTTTCCACCAATCGACAACGGCTCAGTCTCGAGTTCCGACTTCGGAGTCGCTGGTACTGCTTTCTTCTGGACTTCGCAAGGAATTGCTCCTGCTCCATATGCTAGGTGTTGGTTCGACCGAAGTGCCAGAAATTCCAACAGCCAAAAGGAACAGATTTCCAATGAGGACTACTCAGTGGGGCGATGATGGCGACGACTTAGATTCCATGAGGCAACAACTGCACTGAGATGCGACTTCGCCAATTTTGCAAGGCAGGGGCTCGATCGATGGCAGAACATGAATTTTAGCCTTTGTGAAGAATAATTCAGAAAGGGTGCACTGTTGGCACGCTGCTTTGGAGAATAATTCCATGAATCAGTTGATGATGAAAACATACTGTTGTAGGCAGACTGGAAGGATGGCTGGTAATGAAAATTAGAAATAAGAAATGCAATCTCATACTTGCATGTGCTGGATGGAAGAATTGCAGTGCCTACGCCTAGGGAAATGGAAGTCGTAGCATATGTGATTTATTTGGCAACAGACTGTGTGAACCAGGGAGGGATATGCCGACTATGACGGAGGCCGTTAATAGGTTGGTGAGGGCTTTTGTGGCGGTTTCGAATCCGTTATCGCCTTCAAGATTGTCCAACACAGTACGGTCTAGTTGACTTTTTTCTCTAAATTACAGGGTACCTGACCAATGATTGCTGAGTGCAGCTTTTTGTTCAACCATGCAATCATCCTTTATGAACTTGACTGAGATTGCTTAGGGTAGCGATGGACCTAAAATAGAGGGTATTATTGTCAAAAGATGAGAACAAGGGTCCCGATGGCAACAGTTTTTTGTTTTTGAACTTTGCTTTCCTGCATGATGTGGTAGAGGCCAAAAGAGGTTAGTGTATATTAGACTGAACTTGGCTTTACAGCCTTCTCAAGACTTCTATGTTTTTCCTTTTAAAGGTACCTATCTCGTTATATAGCACAGGCATCATGGCTAAAGGGTACATGTCTTGAATTGTACGGGTGATGAGTTCATGTTATTCAAGAATATTCAATAAGATGAAACTTAGCCAAAGCAGGAAGATAAGCCAAGGTGTAGCCACACCTAGCATGCATGTATGCTATAACAATAAACTGTTTTCTAATAGCCTGGTAGGTAGGAATACTTGGAAGCATAATAAAATGGAACTTCACTAAGTTTCTGGTAGACAGAAACGGAAAACCAACCACTCGATTTTCACCAACAAGGCAACCGATGTCATTACAGGCTGATATCCAGAAAGCACTTGGAGTGGTTTAAAATTGAAATGTGGTATTTAAGTTGGTGTGCTATTGTAACAATATTGTTTGTATATTGTTTCATGGGTTTGTTATTGCAAGTGAAATAAAATGATATTTTTCCAGTAATTGCTCAATACTGTTTTTTGCAACTATTTCAATCATAATGGGTTAGGCGGGTTACCGGTTAAATTGATGGGTTGGATTGGGTTTACCCATTTAATAAATGGGTTGGGTATTTTTTTATGTTAAATGAGTTAAGTTAATTTTCAACCAACCTATTTATACCCGATCCAATCCATTTGGCATCCCTAATTGAACTTATTAAAATTACTTTTTTTTTGCAGTCCCACCGTGGACCGCAAGATTGGAAAGTTTGGATTGATGTGGCGGTGGATCCAGAAGCTTTCTTGTGGAAGCCAAATTCCGAAATGACTACCATTAGAGAAGCTGTTGGATCAACTGTGGCTTGGAATAAAAATTACGTTGTCTTCGGCTAGAGTGCTTTCGTATGGTATGCATATATATCTTTTGTGGACAATTTCGATTTGTCTTATGTATCTTTGTGTTAGATCGATATATGTATTTTGAAGCGGTTATGTTTTTTATGACGGGTTTAGTTGGTGATGTACTATGTATATGTTGATCGAATATTATGTTAATTAATAATATATGTGAATGATTCCTTATAGTTAAAAAAAAAGATTTTTGTTCGGATTTTAGCGCTTTTGCTATAGAGGAGGATCCCTTAAACCTCCAAGAGGCCTTATCTTCACTAGATGCCGATTTCTGGCGAGAGGCTATAAACGATGAGATGGATTCTCTTGAATCCAATAAGACTTGGCTTTTTGCAGATTTACCCCCTGATTGTAAATCTATAGGCTGTAAATGGGTACTTAAAAAGAAACTAAAACCTGATGGTACTATAGATAAATACAAAGCACGACTAGTAGCTAAAGGTTTTAGACAAAAAGAAAATATAGATTTCTTCGATACTTTTTCACCTGTAACTAGAATAACATCCATTCGAGTATTAATCTCACTTGCTTCCATTCATAATTTACTAATACACCAAATGGATGTTAAAACCGCTTTTTTGAACGGTGAATTAGACGAAGAAATTTACATGGACCAGCCTGAAGGATTTGTAGTACATGGTCAAGAACATAAAGTATGCAAATTAGATAAATCATTATATGGTTTAAAACAAGCACCTAAACAATGCCATGAAAAATTTGATAACTTAATCATTTCAAATGATTTTAAAGTTAATGAAAGTGACAAATGCATTTATTACAAATTTGAGAATGACATTTGCACTATTATATGCCTTTATGTAGATGACCTACTCATCTTTGGGTCAAACATTCATGCCATAAATTCAGTCAAATCCTTATTAAGTGCCAATTTTGACATGAAAGATCTAGGTGAGGCGAGTGTAATCCTTAGTATTAAAATTACTAGGTCAGAAAAGGGAATTTCTTTGGATCAGTCTCATTACATTGAGAAGATACTAAAGAAATATAATTACTTTGACTGTAAACCTGCATGTACACCATACGATCCAAGTGTAAAGTTATTTAAGAACACTGGTGAAGGTGTAAGACAGTCTGATTATGCGAGCATCATTGGCAGCCTTCGATATGCCACTGATTGTACTTGACCCGACATTGCCTATGTCGTGGGATTATTGTGCAGGTTTACCAGTATACCTAGTATAAAGCATTGACATGCTATTGAAAGGGTCATGAGATACCTTAAACGAACCATGAACCTTGGATTACATTATGAGAGGTTTCCAGTTGTACTTGAAGGATATTCTGATGCAGACTGGAATACCTTATCTGATGATTCTAAAGCGACCAGTGGCTATATATTTAGCATCGCTGGAGGAGCTGTTTCTTGGAAATCCAAGAAACAGACTATTTTGGCTCAGTCTACTATGGAGTCTGAGATGATAGCACTAGCCACAGCTAGTGAAGAAGTAGAGTATTTGAGAAATCTGCTAGCTGAGATTCCCTCATGGGAAAAACCGATACCGGCTGTGCTGATACATTGCGATAGTACCGCGTCTATTGCAAAAGTTCAGAACCATTATTATAATGGTAAGAGACGACAAATACGTCGTAAGCACAGCACGGTTAGAGAGCTACTTTCTACAGGTACCGTTAGAGTAGATTACGTACGTAGTGAAGAAAATTTGACAGATCCTTTGACGAAAGGACTGTCAAGAGAGAAAGTCCATAATTCTTCCAAAAGAATGGGACTATTGCCCTTAGATTGTTGAGTCACACACAATGGTAACCCGACCTAAATGACTGGAGATCCCAAGAAATAGGTTCAATGGGTAATAACAAGTTGTGTAGTGATAGAAGTTGAACATGCTATATAATAAACTAAGAAGCATGTATTCATGAAGTGATAGAGGATGAGTTAATAGAAACTCTTAATGAGATCTATACTCTATTTGGAGTGGAGTACCTACCTTCAGGAGTACTCTTGATAGACTCACCTATGTGAATGTGGAAATGAGGCCGTTTCCTATGGAGTTTTGGGCAAAACTTCTAGAGCGTTCACTAAACTGGGATAGACGTGTATGGCCATAAATGCACGGGCTTATTTGATTGCACTATAGAAAAGATTGTGTGTGGTTTGATGTCAGGAAAAGAGTTCAAGACTACGTGTCACTCTAGTAAAAACTGAATCTTATTCACTATGCAAAGGTTCAAGTCGGATGACACCTTTGTTTATGCACAGTCTTATGTCTTTAGAAACTGCTCGATAATATTTTAAAAAAATTCAAGTGGGGGATTGTTGGAAATTTTGTGTTTGTGAATTGTTTAAAATATAGAAATAAGTGTATGATGGCTCCTATTTGTGAATAGTCCCACATCATGGGATTATAAGAAAGATGCAAGTATTTATACTTGTTTCTAAGAAGCTTCGATGGGGCCTTGGGGCTCCCAATACATGCTTTGTTGTGAGGAGGGAGCCCATGCATAATGACCACCACACACGCGCACGACCGACCGACCGACTCGACTCGACCCGGCCCGGCCCGGCCCGGCTCGGCCCGGTTCGGTTCGGGCTTGGGCTTGGGCTTTGGGCCTTGGCTATGTGGTGTAGACACTTATATTTTTGGCCTAGAAAACACTGCATTTTTCGAACCAGTTTTTTTTAATACGGAAAATATTTTCTGAACCGACTTTGATATGAAGCGGTAAAACTTGACCAAGTATTTCGCAGATCCTATTTTCCTCCACTGACTAGTATTTTCGAATAGCCTAATCTTCGTGTATATATTATCTTCAGATTAGACGAGATCAATACAGAAAAAAAATACTGCTTTCTCTTCCTCCGCCATTAAAATATTCTACACAGAAATTTTCGAGCAGTTAACTTCGAAAGTGCAAATCTGCACTGATTGTTGTGCAAAGAAAATCAGTTATATTTTTTCAGAGGCTGTTTTATCCTAGAGGCGGCGGCGAAAGTACGAACTGGTTTTGCACCATCGGCCAGATCGCCGAATCGTATTCAAGAAAGCGACAAAGTACGTGACTCAGCCATTGTTTCCCAACAAATTGAAGACGTTCGGAAACAATGGCTTCGACAACAACCGTAGATGATGCTGCTCCTCCTTCTGCGTTTCAGATCCCGCTGGTGACTGCTGCCCCGTTTCGTTTCGAGGGTCTGCACTTCAAACGATGGCGTCAGAAGATGGAGTTCTACCTGACGATGAGAAAAGTGGCTGCTGCTCTGACCAGCGAAAAAACGCAATTGCCAGACAAGCCTGACGGAACTGATGAAGCGCAGATGGCATCCTGGACTGAACAATCAAAGCAGTTGCAGAGCTGGACTGAACAGGATTATCTGTGCAAGAATTTTATTCTGAACGGATTGAGCGATGATCTGTATGATTACTACAACTCAGAAGATAAGACAGCGAAGCAGATCTGGGAAGCGCTGCAGAAGAAATACGATACAGAGGAGGCAGGGGCGAAGAAGTATGCTGTGAGCCGCTATCTGAAGTATCATATGACAGACGATAGGTCGGTAGAGATGCAGTCTCATGAGCTGCAAAAAATAGCTCATGAGATCATCTCCGAAGGTATGGTTTTGGATGAACAGTTTCAAGTTGCTGTTAGTATTGATAAATTGCCCCCAGGTTGGAAAGACTTTAAGAATTTTTTACGGCATAAGACTAAGGAATTTTCCTTAGAGAGTTTGATCACTTGCCTTCGCATTGAGGAGGCAGCACGCAAACAGGACCAGAAAGAGGAAGTGTTGTTTGTTTCAAACAACAACACTAAAAAGACCAAACCCGCAGTTCTGAAACCAAATCAGAAGTCTTTCAAGAATCAGAACAGACGCAACAAATAGAATGGGAATTCGCAAGGAAACCCAAAAGGACAGCAAAAACCAGCCCAAAAGAATGACTCTGGACAGTTGTTTCTATGTTACAACTGTGGAAAACCAGGTCATATGGCACGAAAGTGTCGGAACAAGCCTAGCTCTGTACCACAGGATAACTTGACTGAAGAGAAGCCTCTTATGGCTATGATTACTGAGATTCACCTTGTTGGTGGATCAGAGGGTTGGTGGGTAGACACTGGTGCTTCTCGCCATGTATGCTATGATCGTGCTATGTTCTCCACATACACGACTGCTGAAGATCAGAAAGTGTTGCTGGGAGATTCTCACACCACTAAAGTTGCAGGGGTTGGAAACGTGGAGATCAAGTTTACCTCTAGAAAGACTGTGATCCTCAAAGATGTTTTGCATACTCCAGAGATGAGGAAGAATCTGGTTTCTGGCTATCTCCTTAATAAGGCAGGGTTTACTCAATTTATTGGGGCTGACTTGTATACCATTGTGTATAAGGAAACTTTGTAGGAAAGGGTTATGCTTGTGAGGGAATGTTCAAATTAAATGTTGAATCTAATAAAGTGAATAATTCTGCTTATATGTTGTGTGATTTTAATATTTGGCATTCTAGATTATGTCATGTTAATAAGCGAATAATTCATAACATGAGCACTCTAGATATGATACCTAAGATAGCAGAATCTGAATCTGATAAATGTGAATTCTGTACACAAGCAAAAATCACAAAGAAACCTCATAAATCTGTTGATAGAGAATCTGAACCCTTAGGCTTAATTCATTCTGACATATGTGAACTTGATGGCACTTTAACTAGACATGGACATCGTTATTTTATCACTTTTATCGATGATTGTTCTGATTTCACATATGTATATCTTATGAAAAATAAAAGTGATGCTTTTGACATGTTTAAAACATTCAAAACTGAAATTGAGAATCAAACAAATAGGAAAATCAAGAGATTTCGTTGTGATAGAGGAACAGAATATGAATCCAATTCAATTCTGGACTTCTATAAAATGCATGGTATTGTACATGAAAGAACTGCACCCTATTCACCTGAAATGAACGGTAAAGCTGAAAGAAAAAATAGGACTTTTACCGAATTAGTAGTTGCCATCCTACTAAATTCTGGTGCAGCAAAACATTGGTGGGGGGATATTTTATTGACTGTATGCTATGTTCTGAATAGAATCCCCAAATCTAAGAATAAAATTTCACCTTATGAAATTTTAAAGAATCATAAACCCAATGTCTCATACTTTAGAACTTGGGGTTGTTTAGCATATGTTCGCATTCTAGACTCTAAGAGAATAAAATTGGCAAGTAGAGCATATGAATGTGTATTTATAGGCTATGCTATTAATAGCAAAGCATATCGATTTTATGATATAAATGCACATAATATAATTGAATCAAATGATGCCGATTTTTATGAAACTAAATTTCCTTTTAAATTAAGGAATAGTGGGGGTACATCAAGTACGCCTATTAGAACAGAACTTGATAAAAGTTCTGAAGTTGAACCTAGAAGAAGTAAAAGAGCAAGAACCGTAAAAGATTTTGGTTCCAACCCTAACTTTATCAAAGGGAGGGAAAAAATATAAAGAATAAAATTGGAATACCTAAAATCGCCCCCCGTTTCTAGAATTAGGGAAACGGTATGCCTTCGCCCAAGAATTTCAACCGGGCCTTCGATTTTCCCCCAATCGACAACGGCTCGGTCTCGAGTTCTGATTTCGGAGTCGCTGGTACTGCTTTCTTCTGGACTTCGCAAGGAATTGCTCCTGCTCCATATGCTAGGTGTTGGTTCGACCGAAGTGCCAGAAATTCCAACAGCCAAAAGGAACAGATTTCCAACGAGGACTACTCTGTGGGGCGATGATGGCGACGACTTAGATTCCATGAGGCAACAACTGCACTGAGATGCGACTTCGCCAATTTTGCAAGGCAGGGGCTCGATCGATGGCAGAACATGAATTTTAGCCTTTGTGAAGAATAATTCAGAAAGGGTGCACTGTTGGCACGCTGCTTTGGAGAATAATTCCATGAATCAGTTGATGATGAAAACATACTGTTGTAGGCAGACTGGAAGGATGGCTGGTAATGAAAATTAGAAATAAGAAATGCAATCTCATACTTGCATGTGCTGGATGGAAGAATTGCAGTGCCTACGCCTAGGGAAATGGAAGTCGTAGCATATGTGATTTATTTGGCAACAGACTGTGTGAACCAGGGAGGGATATGCCGACTATGACGGAGGCCGTTAATAGGTTGGTGAGGGCTTTTGTGGCGGTTTCGAATCCGTTATCGCCTTCAAGATTGTCCAACACAGTACGGTCTAGTTGACTTTTTTCTCTAAATTACAGGGTACCTGACCAATGATTGCTGAGTGCAGCTTTTTGTTCAACCATGCAATCATCCTTTATGAACTTGACTGAGATTGCTTAGGGTAGCGATGGACCTAAAATAGAGGGTATTATTGTCAAAAGATGAGAACAAGGGTCCTGATGGCAACAGTTTTTTGTTTTTGAACTTTGCTTTCCTGCATGATGTGGTAGAGGCCAAAAGAGGTTAGTGTATATTAGACTGAACTTGGCTTTACAGCCTTCTCAAGACTTCTATGTTTTTCCTTTTAAAGGTACCTATCTCGTTATATAGCACAGGCATCATGGCTAAAGGGTACATGTCTTGAATTGTACGGGTGATGAGTTCATGTTATTCAAGAATATTCAATAAGATGAAACTTAGCCAAAGCAGGAAGATAAGCCAAGGTGTAGCCACACCTAGCATGCATGTATGCTATAACAATAAACTGTTTTCTAATAGCCTGGTAGGTAGGAATACTTGGAAGCATAATAAAATGGAACTTCACCAAGTTTCTGGTAGACAGAAACGGAAAACCAACCGCTCGATTTTCACCAACAAGGCAACCGATGTCATTACAGGTTGATATCCAGAAAGCACTTGGAGTGGTTTAAAATTGAAATGTGGTATTGAAGTTGGTGTGCTATTATAACAATATTGTTTGTATATTGTTTCATGGGTTTGTTATTGCAAGTGAAATAAAATGATATTTTTCCAGTAATTGCTCAATACTGTTTTTTGCAACTATTTCAATCATAATGGGTTAGGCGGGTTACCGGTTAAATTGATGGGTTGGATTGGGTTTACCCATTTAATAAATGGGTTGGGTATTTTTTTATGTTAAATGAGTTAAGTTAATTTTCAACCAACCTATTTATACCCGATCCAATCCATTTGGCATCCCTAATTGAACTTATTAAAATTACTTTTTTTTGCAGTCCCACCGTGGACCGCAAGATTGGAAAGTTTGGATTGATGTGGCGGTGGATCCAGAAGCTTTCTTGTGGAAGCCGAATTCCGAAATGACTACCATTAGAGAAGCTGTTGGATCAACTGTGGCTTGGAATAAAAATTACGTTGTCTTCGGCTAGAGTGCTTTCGTATGGTATGCATATGTATCTTTTGTGGACAATTTCGATTTGTCTTATGTATCTTTGTGTTAGATCGATATATGTATTTTGAAGCGGTTATGTTTTTTATGACGGGTTTAGTTGGTGATGTACTATGTATATGTTGATCGAATATTATGTTAATTAATAATATATGTGAATGATTCCTTATAGTTAACAAAAAAGATTTTTGTTCGAATTTTAGCGCTTTTGCTATAGAGGAGGATCCCTTAAACCTCCAAGAGGCCTTATCTTCACTAGATGCCGATTTCTGGCGAGAGGCTATAAACGATGAGATGGATTCTCTTGAATCCAATAAGACTTGGCATTTTGCAGATTTACCCCCTGATTGTAAATCTATAGGCTGTAAATGGGTACTTAAAAAGAAACTAAAACCTGATGGTACTATAGATAAATACAAAGCACGACTAGTAGCTAAAGGTTTTAGACAAAAAGAAAATATAGATTTCTTCGATACTTTTTCACCTGTAACTAGAATAACATCCATTCGAGTATTAATCTCACTTGCTTCCATTCATAATTTACTAATACACCAAATGGATGTTAAAACCGCTTTTTTGAACGGTGAATTAGACGAAGAAATTTACATGGACCAGCCTGAAGGATTTGTAGTACATGGTCAAGAACATAAAGTATGCAAATTAGATAAATCATTATATGGTTTAAAACAAGCACCTAAACAATGCCATGAAAAATTTGATAACTTAATCATTTCAAATGATTTTAAAGTTAATGAAAGTGACAAATGCATTTATTACAAATTTGAGAATGACATTTGCACTATTATATGCCTTATGTAGATGACCTACTCATCTTTGGGTCAAACATTCATGCCATAAATTCAGTCAAATCCTTATTAAGTGCCAATTTTGACATGAAAGATCTAGGTGAGGCGAGTGTAATCCTTAGTATTAAAATTACTAGGTCAGAAAAGGGAATTTCTTTGGATCAGTCTCATTACATTGAGAAGATACTAAAGAAATATAATTACTTTGACTGTAAACCTACATGTACACCATACGATCCAAGTGTAAAGTTATTTAAGAACACTGGTGAAGGTGTAAGACAGTCTGATTATGCGAGCATCATTGGCAGCCTTCGATATGCCACTGATTGTACTTGACCCGACATTTCCTATGTCGTGGGATTATTGTGCAGGTTTACCAGTATACCTAGTATAAAGCATTGACATGCTATTGAAAGGGTCATGAGATACCTTAAACGAACCATGAACCTTGGATTACATTATGAGAGGTTTCCAGTTGTACTTGAAGGATATTCTGATGCAGACTGGAATACCTTATCTGATGATTCTAAAGCGACCAGTGGCTATATATTTAGCATCGCTGGAGGAGCTGTTTCTTGGAAATCCAAGAAACAGACTATTTTGGCTCAGTCTACTATGGAGTCTGAGATGATAGCACTAGCCACAGCTAGTGAAGAAGCAGAGTATTTGAGAAATCTGCTAGCTGAGATTCCCTCATGGGAAAAACCGATACCGGCTGTGCTGATACATTGCGATAGTACCGCGACTATTGCAAAAGTTCAGAACCGTTATTATAATGGTAAGAGACGACAAATACGTCGTAAGCACAGCACGGTTAGAGAGCTACTTTCTACAGGTACCGTTAGAGTAGATTACGTACGCAGTGAAGAAAATTTGACAGATCCTTTGACGAAAGGACTGTCAAGAGAGAAAGTCCATAATTCTTCCAAAAGAATGGGACTATTGCCCTTAGATTGTTGAGTCACACACAATGGTAACCCGACCTAAATGACTGGAGATCCCAAGAAATAGGTTCAATGGGTAATAACAAGTTGTGTAGTGATAGAAGTTGAACATGCTATATAATAAACTAAGAAGCATGTATTCATGAAGTGATAGAGGATGAGTTAATAGAAACTCTTAATGAGATCTATACTCTATTTGGAGTGGAGTACCTACCTTCAGGAGTACTCTTGATAGACTCACCTATGTGAATGTGGAAATGAGGCCGTTTCCTATGGAGTTTTGGGCAAAACTTCTAGAGCGTTCACTAAACTGGGATAGACGTGTATGGCCATAAATGCACGGGCTTATTTGATTGCACTATAGAAAAGATTGTGTGTGGTTTGATGTCAGGAAAAGAGTTCAAGACTACGTGTCACTCTAGTAAAAACTGAATCTTATTCACTATGCAAAGGTTCAAGTCGGATGACACCTTTGTTTATGCACAGTCTTATGTCTTTAGAAACTGCTCGATAATATTTTAAAAAATTCAAGTGGGGGATTGTTGGAAATTTTGTGTTTGTGAATTGTTTAAAATATAGAAATAAGTGTATGATGGCTCCTATTTGTGAATAGTCCTACATCATGGGATTATAAGAAAGATGCAAGTATTTATACTTGTTTCTAAGAAGCTTCGATGGGGCCTTGGGGCTCCCAATACATGCTTTGTTGTGAGGAGGGAGCCCATGCATCATGACCACCACACACGCGCACGACCGACCGACCGACTCAACTCGACCCGGCCCGGCCTGGCCCGGCTCGGCCCGGTTCGGTTCGGGCTTGGGCTTGGGCTTTGGGCCTTGGCTATGTGGTGTAGACACTTATATTTTTGGCCTAGAAAACACTGCATTTTTCGAACCAGTTTTTTTTAATATGGAAAATATTTTCCGAACCGACTTTGATATGAAGCGGTAAAACTTGACCAAGTATTTCGCAGATCCTATTTTCCTCCACTGACCAGTATTTTCGAATAGCCTAATCTTCGTGTATATATTATCTTCAGATTAGACGAGATCAATACAGAAAAAAAATACTGCTTTCTCTTCCTCCGCCATTAAAATATTCTACACAGAAATTTTCGAGCAGTTAACTTCGAAAGTGCAAATCTGCACTGATTTGTTGTGCAAAGAAAATCAGTTATATTTTTTCAGAGGCTGTTTTATCCTAGAGGCGGCGACGAAAGTACGAACTGGTTTTGCACCATCGGCCAGATCGCCGAATCGTATTCAAGAAAGCGACAAAGTACGTGACTCAGCCATTGTTTCCCAACAAATTGAAGACGTTCGGAAACAATGGCTTCGACAACAACCGTAGATGATGCTGCTCCTCCTTCTGCGTTTCAGATCCCGCTGGTGACTGCTGCCCCGTTTCGTTTCGAGGGTCTGCACTTTAAACGATGGCGTCAGAAGATGGATTTCTACCTGACGATGAGAAAAGTGGCTGCTGCTCTGACCAGCGAAAAAACGCAATTGCCAGACAAGCCTAACGGAACTGATGAAGCGCAGATGGCATCCTGGACTGAACAATCAAAGCAGTTGCAGAGCTGGACTGAACAGGATTATCTGTGCAAGAATTTTATTCTGAATGGATTGAGCGATGATCTGTATGATTACTACAACTCAGAAGATAAGACAGCGAAGCAGATCTGGAAAGCGCTGCAGAAGAAATACGATACAGAGGAGGCAGGGGCGAAGAAGTATGCTGTGAGCCGCTATCTGAAGTATCATATGACAGACGATAGGTCGGTAGGGATGCAGTCTCATGAGCTGCAAAAAATAGCTCATGAGATCATCTCCGAAGGTATGGTTTTGGATGAACAGTTTCAAGTTGCTGTTAGTATTGATAAATTGCCCCCAGGTTGGAAAGACTTTAAGAATTTTTTACGGCATAAGACTAAGGAATTTTCCTTAGAGAGTTTGATCACTTGCCTTCGCATTGAGGAGGCAGCACGCAAACAGGACCAGAAAGAGGAAGTGTTGTTTGTTTCAAACAACAACACTAAAAAGACCAAACCCGCAGTTCTGAAACCAAATCAGAAGTCTTTCAAGAATCAGAACAGACGCAACAAATAGAATGGGAATTCGCAAGGAAACCCAAAAGGACAGCAAAAACCAGCCCAAAAGAATGACTCTGGACAGTTGTTTCTATGTTAAAACTGTGGAAAACCAGGTCATATGGCACGAAAGTGTCGGAACAAGCCTAGCTCTGTACCACAGGATAACTTGACTGAAGAGAAGCCTCTTATGGCTATGATTACTGAGATTCACCTTGTTGGTGGATCAGAGGGTTGGTGGGTAGACACTGGTGCTTCTCGCCATGTATGCTATGATCGTGCTATGTTCTCCACATACACGACTGCTGAAGATCAGAAAGTGTTGCTGGGAGATTCTCACACCACTAAAGTTGCAGGGGTTGGAAACATGGAGATCAAGTTTACCTCTAGAAAGACTGTGATCCTCAAAGATGTTTTGCATACTCCAGAGATGAGGAAGAATCTGGTTTCTGGCTATCTCCTTAATAAGGCAGGGTTTACTCAATTTATTGGGGCTGACTTGTATACCATTGTGTATAAGGGAAACTTTGTAGGAAAGGGTTATGCTTGTGAGGGAATGTTCAAATTAAATGTTGAATCTAATAAAGTGAATAATTCTTCTTATATGTTGTGTGATTTTAATATTTGGCATTCTAGATTATGTCATGTTAATAAGCGAATAATTCATAACATGAGCACTCTAGATATGATACCTAAGATAGCAGAATCTGAATCTGATAAATGTGAATTCTGTACACAAGCAAAAATCACAAAGAAACCTCATAAATCTGTTGATAGAGAATCTGAACCCTTAGGCTTAATTCATTCTGACATATGTGAACTTGATGGCACTTTAACTAGACATGGACATCGTTATTTTATCACTTTTATCGATGATTGTTCTGATTTCACATATGTATATCTTATGAAAAATAAAAGTGATGCTTTTGACATGTTTAAAACATTCAAAACTGAAATTGAGAATCAAACAAATAGGAAAATCAAGAGATTTCGTTGTGATAGAGGAACAGAATATGAATCCAATTCAATTCTGGACTTCTATAAAATGCATGGTATTGTACATGAAAGAACTGCACCCTATTCACCTGAAATGAACGGTAAAGCTGAAAGAAAAAATAGGACTTTTACCGAATTAGTAGTTGCCATCCTACTAAATTCTGGTGCAGCAAAACATTGGTGGGGGGATATTTTATTGACTGTATGCTATGTTCTGAATAGAATCCCCAAATCTAAGAATAAAATTTCACCTTATGAAATTTTAAAGAATCATAAACCCAATGTCTCATACTTTAGAACTTGGGGTTGTTTAGCATATGTTCGCATTCTAGACCCTAAGAGAATAAAATTGGCAAGTAGAGCATATGAATGTGTATTTACAGGCTATGCTATTAATAGCAAAGCATATCGATTTTATGATATAAATGCACATAATATAATTGAATCAAATGATGCCGATTTTTATGAAACTAAATTTCCTTTTAAATTAAGGAATAGTGGGGGTACATCAAGTACGCCTATTAGAACAGAACTTGATAAAAGTTCTGAAGTTGAACCTAGAAGAAGTAAAAGAGCAAGAACCGTAAAAGATTTTGGTTCCAACCCTAACTTTATCAAAGGGAGGGAAAAAATATAAAGAATAAAATTGGAATACCTAAAATCGGCCCCCGTTTCTAGAATTAGGGAAACGGTATGCCTTCGCCCAAGAATTTCAACCGGGCCTTCGATTTTCCCCCAATCGACAACGGCTCAGTCTCGAGTTCCGATTTCGGAGTCGCTGGTACTGCTTTCTTCTGGACTTCGCAAGGAATTGCTCCTGCTCCATATGCTAGGTGTTGGTTCGACCGAAGTGCCAGAAATTCCAACAGCCAAAAGGAACAGATTTCCAACGAGGACTACTCAGTGGGGCGATGATGGCGACGACTTAGATTCCATGAGGCAACAACTGCACTGAGATGCGACTTCGCCAATTTTGCAAGGCAGGGGCTCGATCGATGGCAGAACATGAATTTTAGCCTTTTTGAAGAATAATTCAGAAAGGGTGCACTGTTGGCACGCTGCTTTGGAGAATAATTCCATAAATCAGTTGATGATGAAAACATACTGTTGTAGGCAGACTGGAAGGATGGCTGGTAATGAAAATTAGAAATAAGAAATGCAATCTCATACTTGCATGTGCTGGATGGAAGAATTGCAGTGCCTACGCCTAGGGAAATGGAAGTCGTAGCATATGTGATTTATTTGGCAACAGACTGTGTGAACCAGGGAGGGATATGCCGACTATGACGGAGGCCGTTAATAGGTTGATGAGGGCTTTTGTGGCGGTTTCGAATCCGTTATCGCCTTCAAGATTGTCCAACACAGTACGGTCTAGTTGACTTTTTTCTCTAAATTACAGGGTACCTGACCAATGATTGCTGAGTGCAGCTTTTTGTTCAACCATGCAATCATCCTTTATGAACTCGACTGAGATTGCTTAGGGTAGCGATGGACCTAAAATAGAGGGTATTATTGTCAAAAGATGAGAACAAGGGTCCTGATGGCAACAGTTTTTTGTTTTTGAACTTTGCTTTCCTGCATGATGTGGTAGAGGCCAAAAGAGGTTAGTGTATATTAGACTGAACTTGGCTTTACAGCCTTCTCAAGACTTCTATGTTTTTCCTTTTAAAGGTACCTATCTCGTTATATAGCACAGGCATCATGGCTAAAGGGTACATGTCTTGAATTGTACGGGTGATGAGTTCATGTTATTCAAGAATATTCAATAAGATGAAACTTAGCCAAAGCAGGAAGATAAGCCAAGGTGTAGCCACACCTAGCATGCATGTATGCTATAACAATAAACTGTTTTCTAATAGCCTGGTAGGTAGGAATACTTGGAAGCATAATAAAATGGAACTTCACCAAGTTTCTGGTAGACAGAAACGGAAAACCAACCGCTCGATTTTCACCAACAAGGCAACCGATGTCATTACAGGTTGATATCCAGAAAGCACTTGGAGTGGTTTAAAATTGAAATGTGGTATTGAAGTTGGTGTGCTATTGTAACAATATTGTTTGTATATTGTTTCATGGGTTTGTTATTGCAAGTGAAATAAAATGATATTTTTCCAGTAATTGCTCAATACTGTTTTTTGCAACTATTTCAATCATAATGGGTTAGGCGGGTTACCGGTTAAATTGATGGGTTGGATTGGGTTTACCCATTTAATAAATGGGTTGGGTATTTTTTTATGTTAAATGAGTTAAGTTAATTTTCAACCAACCTATTTATACCCGATCCAATCCATTTGGCATCCCTAATTGAACTTATTAAAATTACTTTTTTTTGCAGTCCCACCGTGGACCGCAAGATTGGAAAGTTTGGATTGATGTGGCGGTGGATCCAGAAGCTTTCTTGTGGAAGCCGAATTCCGAAATGACTACCATTAGAGAAGCTGTTGGATCAACTGTGGCTTGGAATAAAAATTACGTTGTCTTCGGCTAGAGTGCTTTCGTATGGTATGCATATGTATCTTTTGTGGACAATTTCGATTTGTCTTATGTATCTTTGTGTTAGATCGATATATGTATTTTGAAGCGGTTATGTTTTTTATGACGGGTTTAGTTGGTGATGTACTATGTATATGTTGATCGAATATTATGTTAATTAATAATATATGTGAATGATTCCTTATAGTTAACAAAAAAGATTTTTGTTCGGATTTTAGCGCTTTTGCTATAGAGGAGGATCCCTTAAACCTCTAAGAGGCCTTATCTTCACTAGATGCCGATTTCTGGCGAGAGGCTATAAACGATGAGATGGATTCTCTTGAATCCAATAAGACTTGGCATTTTGCAGATTTACCCCCTGATTGTAAATCTATAGGCTGTAAATGGGTACTTAAAAAGAAACTAAAACCTGATGGTACTATAGATAAATACAAAGCACGACTAGTAGCTAAAGGTTTTAGATAAAAAGAAAATATAGATTTCTTCGATACTTTTTCACCTGTAACTAGAATAACATCCATTCGAGTATTAATCTCACTTGCTTCCATTCATAATTTACTAATACACCAAATGGATGTTAAAACCGCTTTTTTGAACGGTGAATTAGACGAAGAAATTTACATGGACCAGCCTGAAGGATTTGTAGTACATGGTCAAGAACATAAAGTATGCAAATTAGATAAATCATTATATGGTTTAAAACAAGCACCTAAACAATGCCATGAAAAATTTGATAACTTAATCATTTCAAATGATTTTAAAGTTAATGAAAGTGACAAATGCATTTATTACAAATTTGAGAATGACATTTGCACTATCATATGCCTTTATGTAGATGACCTACTCATCTTTGGGTCAAACATTCATGCCATAAATTCAGTCAAATCCTTATTAAGTGCCAATTTTGACATGAAAGATCTAGGTGAGGCGAGTGTAATCCTTAGTATTAAAATTACTAGGTCAGAAAAGGGAATTTCTTTGGATCAGTCTCATTACATTGAGAAGATACTAAAGAAATATAATTACTTTGACTGTAAACCTGCATGTACACCATACGATCCAAGTGTAAAGTTATTTAAGAACACTGGTGAAGGTGTAAGACAGTCTGATTATGCGAGCATCATTGGCAGCCTTCGATATGCCACTGATTGTACTTGACCCGACATTGCCTATGTCGTGGGATTATTGTGCAGGTTTACCAGTATACCTAGTATAGAGCATTGACATGCTATTGAAAGGGTCATGAGATACCTTAAACGAACCATGAACCTTGGATTACATTATGAGAGGTTTCCAGTTGTACTTGAAGGATATTCTGATGCAGACTGGAATACCTTATCTGATGATTCTAAAGCGACCAGTGGCTATATATTTAGCATCGCTGGAGGAGCTGTTTCTTGGAAATCCAAGAAACAGACTATTTTGGCTCAGTCTACTATGGAGTCTGAGATGATAGCACTAGCCACAGCTAGTGAAGAAGCAGAGTATTTGAGAAATCTGCTAGCTGAGATTCCCTCATGGGAAAAACCGATACCGGCTGTGCTGATACATTGCGATAGTACCGCGTCTATTGCAAAAGTTCAGAACCGTTATTATAATGGTAAGAGACGACAAATACGTCGTAAGCACAGCACGGTTAGAGAGCTACTTTCTACAGGTACCGTTAGAGTAGATTACGTACGTAGTGAAGAAAATTTGACAGATCCTTTGACGAAAGGACTGTCAAGAGAGAAAGTCCATAATTCTTCCAAAAGAATGGGACTATTGCCCTTAGATTGTTGAGTCACACACAATGGTAACCCGACCTAAATGACTGGAGATCCCAAGAAATAGGTTCAATGGGTAATAACAAGTTGTGTAGTGATAGAAGTTGAACATGCTATATAATAAACTAAGAAGCATGTATTCATGAAGTGATAGAGGATGAGTTAATAGAAACTCTTAATGAGATCTATACTCTATTTGGAGTGGAGTACCTACCTTCAGGAGTACTCTTGATAGACTCACCTATGTGAATGTGGAAATGAGGCCGTTTCCTATGGAGTTTTGGGCAAAACTTCTAGAGCGTTCACTAAACTGGGATAGACGTGTATGGCCATAAATGCACGGGCTTATTTGATTGCACTATAGAAAAGATTGTGTGTGGTTTGATGTCAGGAAAAGAGTTCAAGACTACGTGTCACTCTAGTAAAAACTGAATCTTATTCACTATGCAAAGGTTCAAGTCGGATGACACCTTTGTTTATGCACAGTCTTATGTCTTTAGAAACTGCTCGATAATATTTTAAAAAATTCAAGTGGGGGATTGTTGGAAATTTTGTGTTTGTGAATTGTTTAAAATATAGAAATAAGTGTATGATGGCTCCTATTTGTGAATAGTCCCACATCATGGGATTATAAGAAAGATGCAAGTATTTATACTTGTTTCTAAGAAGCTTCGATGGGGCCTTGGGGCTCCCAATACATGCTTTGTTGTGAGGAGGGAGCCCATGCATCATGACCACCACACACGCGCACGACCGACCGACCGACTCGACTCGACCCGGCCCGGCCTGGCCCGGCTCGGCCCGGTTCGGTTCGGGCTTGGGCTTGGGCTTTGGGCCTTGGCTATGTGGTGTAGACACTTATATTTTTGGCCTAGAAAACACTGCATTTTTCGAACCAGTTTTTTTTAATACGGAAAATATTTTCCGAACCGACTTTGATATGAAGCGGTAAAACTTGACCAAGTATTTCGCAGATCCTATTTTCCTCCACTGACCAGTATTTTCGAATAGCCTAATCTTCGTCTATATATTATCTTCAGATTAGACGAGATCAATACAGAAAAAAATACTGCTTTCTCTTCCTCCGCCATTAAAATATTCTACACAGAAATTTTCGAGCAGTTAACTTCGAAAGTGCAAATCTGCACTGATTTGTGGTGCAAAGCAAATCAGTTATATTTTTTCAGAGGTTGTTTTATCCTAGAGGTGGCGGCGAAAGTACGAACTGGTTTTGCACCATCGGCCAGATCGCCGAATCGTCTTCAAGAATGCGACAAAGTACGTGACTCAGCCATTGTTTCCCAACAACCCCCATTCCTGCAAAGTTTATTACTGATCAAGACAATAAAACTGTTGCTAATGATGCTTATGTGCAATATCATAGGCAACATAGACTTATTATTTCATGGCTTTTATCATCTATAAGTGAAAATTTGTTGCCGACTGTTATAGGACGTACTTATGCTAACGATATATGGACTACAATTGAAACTGAATTCAACAACCAATCTTCAACAAAGGTATTGCATTATAAAAGAAAAATTTAGAATGTTAAAATGGAAAATCTGGGTATGAGAGAATATATCTCTAAAGTAAAGAAAATATGTGATTTACTCAGTGCAACAGGGAATAAAGTACCCAATGGAAATCATGTGTTATATTTGTTGGGTGGTTTAACTGAAGAATATTAAGCAGTGGTTGTACTTATAACTACACAAAGAATTGCACCACCTATTGATGAGGTTCACTCCATCTTATTATCTCATGAAGCAAGGATAAGCAGCAAAAGAATTCAAGAAACTGATTTCAGTGCAAATCTTGCTACTGGCAACGACAAAAAAGAATCAAAATAATGTCAAAGCTGAAACTTCTTACCAAAGAGGTGGTGGTGCATATGGAGGCAAAGGCAGGTCAAACCACAACAACAGACCCAAATGCCAAATTTGTGAAAAGATTGGCCACACTGCCCTGAAGTGTTATTTCAGGTACTCAAATAACAATCAGTATCATAAAAATAACAATAACCCTAATGCAAATGTGGCACAAATGAATCAAGAAACCAGCAATCAAGACCAAGGAAATGACACTGCGAGAATGGAACATTTGCAAGATGACAGCCGGTATCCGGATTCTGGAGCAACCAATCACCTCACAAACAATCTTGACAACTTAAACATTGGATGCAAGGAGTATAAAGGTAATAAATCTATCTCTATGACTAATAGTAAACATATTCAAATTACATATGTTGGTGATACTTATCTTAATGGCAATGAACAACTACATCTATGAAATTTACTTAGAGTTCCAAAAATTACTAAAAACCTTATTAATGTAACCCAATTTGCTAGAGATAACAATGTCTATTTTGAATTCTTTGCAAAACATTATTTAATTAGGGATATTCTAACTCGGAAAATTATTTTACATGGTGATTTGGCCAATGGAGTATACAAATTTAATTCTGTTAAATGCCAGAGTGATGGTAGTAATGCCATCAATGAAAGAAACAATTGTAATTTGAATATTAAAGGCAAAACTGAAAGCAGTACAAATGTATTTGATTTCTTGCATTGCAAACTTGGATATCCAAGTGTTAAAATTGTCCAGAAAATATTGAATGATAATGATATCAAGTTTGATCCTGTATCCTTGCCTTATGTGTGTAAATTTTGCCAAATGGGTAACAATCACAAGTTACCCTTTATTGATTCTGATACTGTTTTCAGTAAAACCCTACAGTTAATTGTTATATATTTATGGGGTCCTTCACTAATTTACTCTAATTATGGCTATAAATACTATGTATCTTTTATGGATACTCACACATGATTTACTTGGATATATTTTTTAAAGGCCAAGTCTGACACTTGTAATGCTAATTATATAAGTACGATTGAAAAACAGTTCGATAATAAAGTTAAAATAATTCAAACTGATGGTGGAGGTGAATTCAAACATTTATCTAAGCATTTTCTGCAAAAAGGTATTGTTCACACAACAACTTGTCCATATACATCTCAAAAAAGTGGATTTGTTGAAAGACAACATAGGTACATAGTTGAATCTGGATTGACATTGCTTGCACAAGCAAGTATGCCTTTGAAATTTTGGCCAGAAGCCTTTAATACTGTTGTTTATCTAATTAACAGACAACCAACCAGTATATTAAATGATACATCACCATTTGAGAAATTGCACAATGTCAAACCAGATTATAAAAGCCTTAAAACATTTGGATGCTTATGTTTTCCTTGTTTAAGACCTTATAATGCTAACAAATTAAATTTCAGGTCAAAGCAGTGTACTTTTCTGGGTTATACCATTGATCAAAAAGGATATAAATGTATTGATGATAATGGTAGAATATATGTAAGCAGACATGTTGTTTTTGATGAAAAAGTTTTCCATATAGTACAAAAGATATAACTACTAAAGGTAAAGTTAAAAATCCACGAGTATCAATACCTGCGATACCACATATCAATGAAAATTGGCAGCTGATTGATAGTAATAAATTGTCCGATGCTCAATGCTCATCAACCAGTAATGATCATAAGAACTTTGAGCCACCCAGCATGACATCTCATCCACCTGCACAAAGTCAAAGTCATGCAGATAATGAAAGTAACTCAAGTATTCAACAATCTACAGCTTAAAGCTCAGAAAACGACAATGACTCACCACCAATTGAACTACCAGCTCAAATTAGTCACCAATGATAACTAGATCCAAAAGTGGTATCTTTAAACCTAAAATATTCATAGCAGCTTCAAGTTTAAATGAACCTGAACCTTTTGATCAGGCAATCAAAAATGAACACGGGAAGGCTGCAATGGATGAAGAGTATAATGCTCTCATCAAAAATAACACTTGGAATCTTGTATGTCCACTTGCTAATAAGAATATAGTTGGCTGCAGATGGACATACAGATTGAAAAAGAACCCAGATGGTTCAAAACAAGTATAAGCTAGACTTGTAGCCAAGGGTTTTACACAAGAGTATGGTTTTGATTTTAATCAAACCTTTTCTCCTGTGGTAAAACCAACCACTGTAAGACTGGTTCTAACTATAACAGTTAATAAAAATTGGCAAATCAAGCATTTGGATGTCATTAATGCATTTTTGAATGGTGTTCTTAAAGAAGAAATCTACATGTGTCAGCCACCAGGGTATAATATTAATTCAAACTATGTCTGTAAATTAAATAAGGCTATATATGGCCTAAAGCAATCTCCTAGTGGATGGTTTGATAGACCAAAATACACTTTACAAAAATTAGGATTTCAGTCTACCAAAGCAGATAATTCCTTGTTTACAAGGATCAATCGGTCATCAATAATATACATACTAGTATATGTAGATGATCTGATAATAACTGGCAACAAAAATACAGACATAGATGAATTAACACAATATTTGGACAAGCAATTTTCTATTAAAAACCTGGGAGATATTAAATATTTCTTAGGCATAGAAGTAACCAGAACAAGTGATAAAATATTTCTATGTCAAAAGAAATTTATTATGAGTTACTAAACAAGACAAAAATGGCAAATGCTAATCCTCAACCAACTCCAATGATAAGTAGTCAACATTACTCAAAGTTTAGTGGAGAAGCAATTGCCAATATTACTGAATACAGAATGGTTGTAGGAGCACTACAATATTCTACTATTACTAGACCTGACATTGCTTATAGTGTTAATAAAGTATGTCAGTTTATGCAGAAACCACTGGACACACATTGAAAGCAGTCAAAAGGATCTTAAGATATCTAAAGGGAATTACAGATTATGGAATCACATTAAAAGTCAGTCAACATCTGAATATGACAAGATATGCAGATGTTGACTGGGCATCTGATCCTGATGATAGAAGGTCTATAAGTGCCTATTGTGTGTACATAGATCAAAATTTAATTTCATGGAGTTCGAAGAAACATGCAACAAATTCTAGATCAAGCACTGAATCAGGATACGTGAGTATAGCCAATGCTGGCGCAGAGATAAAGTGGTTACAATCTATACTTAAGGAGCTACAGATAAAGCCTACAACAAAACCTATATCGTGGTGTGATAACAAGAGTGTTGTTTACATGTCTGAGAATCCAATACAACATGCATGAACTAAACACATCAAAATAGACTTGCATTTCGTCAGAGAACTAGTTCAGAAGGGAGAAATCGAAGTCAATCACATACCTGAAACTTACCAGAAGGCTGACATTCTGACTAAAGCTATTTCAACAAAGAATTTTACCAGATTTCGCTCAGAAATGAACATTGGAAGACATGAAGATCAACGAAGCTGCAGTTTCTCAAGCCAGAATGAAGAGGCTTGCTCGCATACACTAAAATCAAACAACACTAATGTTAGAGATGTAGCTAAGAAGGAGATTCGAGAAGACAAAGCAAAATTTCACAAAGGAGCCGCCATAGAGATTCGAAAAGACGAAACAAAGTTTCACAAAGGAGCTGCTGTGGAGATTCGAGAAGACAAAGCAAAGTTTCACAAAGGAGCCACCATTAAAGCAGTGTAACTAGGGTTTGAGAAACCTTAGTTTTCAAAGGGGCGTAATAAGAATAAAGGAAAAACATGTCGCTGATGTGTTATATGTTCCTCCATCGGATTGAAGACGTGGCACCTCATCTTCCATTCATGCAATAAGATCACAATCATTCCTTCACTTATCTGCTTTCTTTTATTTTAACCAATAATGTAACAGCCCAGAGCCCATGTAAACAATCATAAATACAGGGCTTACTTCATAGATTGTATTCTATTATCAATTCAACAATAAATTCATTTATGCAACTTTATCTTCAAACCCAAATCTTAATTTCAAATAGTTTCTAAATTACGTATAAATATTATAAATTATCTTGTTGTATACTTGTATTCCGCTTTCATCCAAATAATACGGCTTCCATCACGATAAAAAATCACTTGTTTTCTTATTATAAAAATCATTTCAGTGAACAAAATCTCTCAAAACAACTTCAGCTACGCCTAATTCGTCTTATTTTATCTGTTAAATTCAAAATCAACTAGGGTTATTATGGTAACGGTAAATTTACCATCACCATAACAATACCAAACCAGTGGTAATCAATATCGAGATGCACCGGTATACCAATGTTATCGATATGGTAATGGTAAGTTTTAACATTATTAACGGTAAAATAGCGGTAAAGAAATGTCAATACCAGTGGTAACGGTAAATTTACCAGTCATGTTAATTTTGCTTTCTCGCTATTTTAATGAATTCCAACTTTTATTTTTTTGAAAGTTTATCATATTTTGTGCAGATTCTTTTAGATTTATTTAGGATGACAATTATTTTTTGTTTTATTAACTTTAAAGTTTAAGATTAATAAAATTATTATTTCATATTGTTGTAAATATATTGTGATAAGCTAAGTAATTTTTCTATGTTAACTAAAATAAGTTTAAATATTTATATAAACATTAATGGGGTTAGAATTAGTAAAAAAAAATATTTACTTTTTATCATTGTCAAAATTTTAATATGTTAATTGTTTAATAGCCTTTTGTGTCGGTAAATTTACCATTATTAGTCAACGGTTTACCAATTTATCGGTATCCCAACGAACATTTTACCAGCGGTAACGGTAAATTTCGATATTGATTTTTTGCTTACCAATAGTATCAGTATGGTAACCGTTTTTTCGTATCGATAATGGTTACCATTACCATAACAGCCCTAAAATCAATGGTAGTTGTCGACTAAATTTAAATTCGAAGGGAAAATCCTTAGCACAGCAGAGAAACTTTTTGTCAAAACCGCAGGGACATCTCTGCAAAATGTCAGGCTGACTTCCTTAAAATTGAATAATATTAGTTCCACCTTCTTTCAAAATATATTTTTTAAATTACGTATCCATTTCTAAATTATTTTATGGGATACCACTTTCGCTTTCAGTTCCCATTATGGAAAATAAAAAATCACCTGTTTTCTTATACTAAAAATCATTTCAAATAGCAAATTCTCTCAAAACAGTTTTGATTACACCCAGTTTGTTTTAGAATGCCGATTAAATTCAGAATTAAAGGCACGATCCATAATTGAAGTCAAAGCCTACAACGAAATTAATACCAAGAGAGAATGCTACAATCAACCCAAATTAGTAGAAGCCTAGATATAATATTCCGAAATTAAGACTTTGATAATCAACTAAAATTAGTCCACAGAACACAGGAATTTACCCGTTAAAGTGCCATTAACAAACATTTGAGTCGGTTACATATGTTCCCATGATAGTAATATACCAAATTAATGCTACTGATAGAGAATACCAAATAATTACTATTTATAGTGTATAACGAATATTTGCCAGTTTAACATGTGCCACTAAAAAGAAATTGCATGACAAATATCAGCCGGTGAAGGTTTATAGGCAATAACATTTCTTTGGCAAAAAATTACCATACAAAACATTTGTCATGCAAAAATTTGATTGGAGGCAAATATTTGTCAAACAAAATGATTTGAAATTTAATTTGGCATGCAAGTAACATTGGATGATATTCGACTTTGATTTGATAAATATTACCTTATAATTTTGTAATACTCCCTATAATTATTGATAACTAACATAAAAATTTTAATGACGCACAATAAAAATAGAACGAAAAAGGGTATAAATCTACTTGATTTACGGTGTTCAGCATATATTTCAAATTGTATATATTTATCACTAAAGCATTTGTCTAGCTATTGTTTAGTTAGTAAATGTTATAATTTTTTTTTTCTAACATTCAATAATATTAATTGGATAAAATGTAGTTATTAACTTTAAAGATATTAAAATAATGATATTACAATCATTGACTGCATTACATGGTTGAATAATGATATTAGTTTACAAATGTACTTTATTTAACTTTAAAGATGAACTATAAACTAGATGATACAATTTTTTTTTTTTTTTTGAAAGGCAAGTGAAATTTTTTATTCACTACTTCAAGAGTAACATTCAAAGAATACAAATAAAGCTTAATGCAAACCCTTGACATTATCTAGCCTTAGACTACCAAAACAGAAACCGTATTACAACTGACAGAATCCCTTAATGTGCAGCAAAACCACCAAAGAGGCAGCATTGCCAAGAATACTCTAGCCGTCAGCAGAAAAATGACTTAAACAAATTAAAATATCTAAAACAACCGCACCATGCTAAGAATAACAAATCACGCTTATTTAAATTGAAAAGACTCAAGCATATAAGTGAGATTGTTTCTGGTATGTCTTGGAGATTTCCTTGAATTAGTTGTTGGCATAACGTCTTCTGCTTTATAATCTAACCCATCATTCAAATCATCATCATCAGATTGTTGCTTTTTCTTGCTTCCCTTTTGCTTGTCACTCATTGATGATGACATAAGTGAGGCAGTAGACGGTCTAACATTGGATGGTGGAGGAAGAATAAAGTGAGAAGGAGGTGGCAGGTGAGAGTAAGGTGATGCTGATGACATAACAGTATAAGATGTACTGGTCGTACTAACAAAAGAAGGAGTAGACATTGTAGCATTTAGGACAGAGGAGAAAGAGTTATTCAAGGAAGAAGGCGATGACGAAATGGACACTCCTAAATCAGCGACAGCTATACGTGTATTAATCAAACCCTCTTCACCGTCACAAAGTAGTAGTAAATGTACATAGCAAATACTATTTCTTTAGCCAAGTATTTGGAAGTCTAACATCTCCCAAACAAGTTTACTTTTAAAGGAAAATGTTTAACATATAAATCAATATTATCATTTTTCTATTATTATTGTTTATTCTTTAGAGAGAATTTTTTTTATTTTTATAGTGGTCTTATCGCTTTACAAATGAATATACATGCACAGACGCATATATATCCACGTATAAACTCAAACAACGGATCAAAATATGACAAAGATTATCGAAAATTTATAGCAAAAAAAATTCACCAAATTGATACCGGAAAGGAGCCAAGAGGTTCACATCGTAACAGCATAATTCAAAGCATTACGGAGCACAGCCAAAGTGAAGAGAACTCCAACACTGGGACAGTGAAAACAATAGCATGAGTGAAAATAAAGAGTAAAATGACATATAAAGAGTAAAATGACATACTCGGGCATTCCAAGTGTTACGTAGACCGATGCTTGCCTGGCATCTATATTTTCTTTAATTTCTCATGTAAACGGGCTTTGGCCCAATATCATAAAGCTCATACATTAACACTTTGCATTACTGTATTTTTTAGCACCGACTGTAGAAACGTTCTGTATCAAAATTTCTGCAATACAAAATTCAGTCAGTTTCTTTCTATTATCAATACGTATCAATCAAGTTAAATTCATTCATTTAAATTTTTAACTTGGTAACGAAGCAACATCGATCCAAGCTTCTTCTTCTAATCAGAAAACATCTTGTATCTTTGCAGTGATGTTATGTTTTGATCCATCAAAGAAAGTTATTAGCAGCAATTTTTTCTTGGAAAACTCAGAGAAAATCAAGATTTTATAATTCTAAATCCATCAAGAAGAGCATCTAACTGACTACAAATCAATTTCTTGTTATCCCCGATTCTAAGCAGTAAAGTCAGAAACATTTTTCTTCCCTTCATGTTGCGCATCATCGTTGTTGAATCACTTATGAGTTATGACTCAAGACAACAACTCAGCAACATCAGTGAGCACAAGAGCATCTGAAACATCCAATGCTGAGCAACTGGTCAAGACAGCCATCAGTCCCCAAAGCCAACAATTCACTGTTCATCTTGATGAAGATAACTGTCTCCTCTGGAAGCTTCAGGTTGAAACAACAATCTAGGATATGGACTTGAGGGGTATGTTTTCGGAACTATACCAACTCCACCAAAATTTATCACTGACACAACAAACAGCGGTGATTTGTGTAGATACATTTTTTTTCCAAATATAGAAACATCTACACAAATAGCAATGATTTGTGTAGATACATTTTTTTTTTTTTGAATATAGAAACATTAGCAGTGATTTGTGCAGGTTGGGGTTTTGTGCGCACCGAAATTTGACAAAATACCCGAAAAACATGATATTTTTCACACAATCACTTGAAAATAATTTTGCTTGAAAATAACAACACAATGGATCGGATATAATAGCAATACACAAATATTTCATCCAACCGTCCCCTTTATTGTTTCACCAAAAATAAATTTTGTTTACACTCAATGAATCAAAACAAAAAATAAACAAAATACAATTTAATCAATAATCTTACTGAGATAGGCAAAGAATATCTAGATGACTACAAATATTGTTGAAGCAGAAGAGTGATGAAAAATGACGACAAACTCTTGGACAACCTAGAGGCACCAGCTACGTCTTTCAGCAGTAAATAGGAATAGACACTCTTAGCCCAAATTCCTATATCTTCCTCCCAAGGCGTAAGCCCCTGGAGGCACACAACCTCACTTGATATTCTCACATGGTTTCTGATTGTTTTATTTGATCTAACCAAGAAAGTTGCATATATAGGAGAATAAAAAATATAGGAAAATATCCAAATCACTCCTTCAAAATATCTCCAAAATATAATCAGTCATTTCTTTTCTTCTATGATAAAATCAATCAATCAATCAATTAATCAACCAATCAATCAAATCAATTAGTCAAATCAATTAATCAAATCAATCAAATTAACTAATTGATTATATCATCTTCATAAAATATTTGAATCAAAAAAATCCAACACTCCACCGTGATCCAAATATCACATATCTCCAACAAGCCATAAACAAGTCAACCTAGCTCTTTCAACGACACAAACTCTCAGTTAAAACCAACCTCGATTTCAAGGCAACGAGACACCCTAGTCGATTTTAAAGGACTACGACCACACCTCAATTATAAACAAAACCCGCCTCGTGCAAAAGATGCACCTACTACTTGAGTTGCACCGCGCAAAACTAACAGTCTAAAAGCGTTTGTATCTATCTCGTCTTCGTGGATTTCACAACTCGACATCCGTCTTCAGTTTGACATGATCTCTTTATTTATGGGATCCCTCTTGCACCATCAACATCTAGACCCTTGTCGATACTATGATCCTCCATCTTTGGGTCATCAGCACTGACCATATTGACCTCTCCACCTTGCTGCGGACTAGGTTCTTCAACCATCACCTGCCTTCTTCTTCATCTTATTCCATTTTCCCTCATTCATATCAGATGGTTTCTTCTCATCTCCATCAATCAGACCATTGAGGTATGAAGCATCCACCATCACAGACCTTCATAATCCCCCAATATCTACAATAAAAATAGCCTTCAATGAAAGCTACATCTTCTCCGATATCTACAATCTTCAATCCAAAATCACTCCAAGCTATGCGATGAACTGAGCTCCGATACTAGCTGTTGGGGTTTTGTGCGTAGTGGAAGTTTGACAAAACACCCGAAAAACAAGTTTTTTTCACCCAATCACTTGAAGATGAATTTGATTGAAAATAACAACACAATGGATCAGAAATAATAGCAATACACAAATATTCCACCCAGCCACCCTCTTTATTGTTTCGCCAAAAACAATTTTTGTTTGCACTCAATGGATCAAAACAAAAAATAAACATAATACAATTGAATCAATGACCCTATTGAGATAGACAAAGAATATCTAGATGACTACAAATATTGTTGGAGCAGAAGAGTGATGAAGAACGATGACAAATCCTTGGACTGAATGCACCAACTATGTCTTTCAGTAGTAAATAGTAATAGTCACTCTTAGCCCAAATTCCTATATCTTGCTCCCAGGGCGCAAGCTCCTAAAGGCACACAACCTCACCAGAAATCTTCACATGGATTCTTGTTGTTTTATTTGATCTAACCAAGAAGGCTGCATATATAGGAGAATAGAAGATCTAGAAAAATATCCAAATATCCCCAAAATATAATCATTTATTTCTTGTCTTCTATGCTAAAATCAATCAACCAACCAATCAATCAACCAACTAACCAATAAATCAAATCAATTAATCAATCAATTAATCAATCAAATCGATCAATCAATTAATCAAATCAATCAAATTAATTAATTGATTACATCCTCTTCATAAAATATTTGAATCACAAAATTCAACATATAGTGTGTTTAAAAGTGTGCGTATTTTAAAACATGTACATAGAAGAATTAAAACTGTAAATCATATTTGCATCCAATCATTCATCAATGTATACACGCACACATAAAAATTAAATAAGCGTCCAAGCAGGTATATAGTTTTCTTTTGAATAAGCAATTCAGTTTCTAAATATTATCATATCTATAGTATGCTTAATATAAATTTGCAAATCAAATTTACACCATATATATATATATGTGTGTGTGTGTGTGTGTGTGTGTGTGTGTGTGTGCACGCACGTGCGCGTGCGTTTGTCTGTATGTACATATATATGATGATGCAACATGCAACACATAAACTCAAAGTTTATGAAACACATAGCTAGAGAATTTTTATTATGTAATGATTCAGATAAACAATGTGTAGCAAATATTGTTACATGGCAAAGTTTAGATGATCCGATAGTGATTCTAAACCTTAAATAGTTTGGACCATCATTAAAATTGGGTTTTGATCTTTAAAAGGTATAACAGAGTCATGTTGATGTTAAACCTTATTTCAATACATCACAATTTCGCTAAGTCAGATCTAAACACAAAATTAGCAAATTAATCCACATCCCCAATTCCTGACAGGATAAGATATATCAAAATATGATAGAATTAATATCAAATATTAACCAATCGATTCATTTCAAACTTTGTATCAGAATACAAGCTTTATTTACAGGGAAACAATTTCACTTCATGAATGAATATACATTAAATTCTTACATCAGTGTTCACAGCACTTTGATTTTGCAATAAAATGAACATACAACACCCAGATTCAAGAGTCAAAATACAATTTTCGCAAGCCTCACTCCGATACCACTGAAGAGTTCTAACCATGAAATTTGGCAGCAAAATATAAATTAAAACCCAAATGTCTAGGATCCATTCAAAATAAGTAAATCAAGTAAATGTAATACCAATTTTAAACATTACTGAAATCACAAAATTTGTTGAATCCGCAAATCTCATGAAGCATCGACGCCAACCGAAGCACCCGACGTCTCTATGGTTTCCACGAACGTATCCTCAATTTTATCTTACGAATTCGAAGAAAGAGGGATTGAGAGGTACTAGCCTCAGCTAATCTACTTTTCTTGGATCTGGATAATTTCCTTCATTTTTTAAAAAGAGAGAAAGTTTTCCCTTTTAAACGAGCGAGAAAAATATCCTACCAAGATAATATCGGTTTACATAGTCTTAAGTTATTTTAAAATTATCAACGTTTAATAATCTTAAAATTCGAAGAATAGTATTCCCTTTTAAACGTTCTTAGTGTGCAACCCTATAAGTTATTACAACATTGGCAATGATTTTAAATCGTATCTGAAATCATAAACAGTGAGCGACATATAGTAATACATCGCCTTTACCCAAGTTATAATAAATCAACGATTCAATACAACCTTTTCTATAACTAGTGTTTCAATTTAATTTAATCATTTTAACCAGTATATCCAAGATTAAACTCGAGGCATGGAACATATCATCCTCTTTATAATTTAATCCTTTTATCTTGATAGATTTGTAGATTATATAAAACAAATCAATATTTGAGCACGACCATGCATTTTATAATTATACTCAATCAAGATACTCATGGAAATCACTACTTATATAGTAATGTTAAATTCCGTCTAGATCATTCATATTATTTAATCGATTCGAGATGTATTCAATAATCACCTTTATTGTCTACACGGTTAAAAGTAACTTTTGATGATATCAAAACATAAATATCCTCGAATAAAATATATAACGATTTCAGGTCTAAGGACCATTACATCACTAACACTATGAGAATTACTTATGACACTATTAATTATGCTCCATGAAGTTTTCTCATTACTTATGAGAATAAAATATATAATAATGCGTAATTCTCTAAATGTATTTATGTATTGACATTAATATCACTAATATTAATGATCAATGAGATATAATCATTAGTCAATCAACATACTTGTCTCAACGTTTCATTGTTGTCATGTATATACAATAAAACTTGACTAGGGACATTTAAGAATTATAATACTTATTATATTATATAATCTCATGTTCAAGTCACTTACTTGAAACTATATATCTGTATTATTATTCAAAGGACTTCTATTATGACGACCATCCATAATTCCTGCACTTAATGAGGGGAAATAATGCGTTGAAAGGTGTGCCAGGCAGCTATAGACAATCACCAATATAGAACAATACAGTCGGAACATGTCGTATAACTCACAGTGCAGAGATAAAGTATAATAGAACATATATAACAGGCATTAATAGTGAAGCACATATGTGCAAAATCTTAAAACTTTCATATCAACTTGAAAGTATATCCATACATCATTGGATTACAACATAAGTGTCTATACAAAATGCCTCACTACAATCACTCAGAGAACACTCAACAAGTATAACAGCGAAAACAACAACTAGATATGTATATAGTAGAAAGAAACATGTAAGCCTCCTGCTCGTCGTCGCTCAGCAGCATCGTCTCATCAAGATCTATCACTTGTCACCTGCCACCTAGTATTCCTATCCATAACATAATGGATGAACAACCCAAGGTAATAAGAGGAAACATAAAACCTTGAGTCAGACAACAGTCTTAATGAGTGATAAAACAACTATCTAACATCATCAATAAAGTATATGGAAATAGGTAGATCAACCAACAATCTACCAATATTAACAGAGAAGAAACTCAAACCCGTCTTCCCCACATCTGACAGTGACATCCTTTACAAACAACCAGAGGGAAAACATAGCAGACATAGAAACCAGTTATCTAGCGTTGACCATTTTAATTGAGATCAACATCCGACAAGCACAAGCCCCAAAGGCCAAAACCAACATCGGAAGAGCACCCAAGAGATGTCTCCTTTGATGTCGAACAATCTACACAAAATGATATAAGCAAAGCAATCATCATCCATGACTCTGGCTATCACTGCCTATCCAGCCTTCAAACTATCATTAATTGTATGATTGGCCGTCTTGCCATTCGTCAAAGGCTAATGGTAACCCCAATTCTGGTCAGATTGTTGCACGTCTCACGTACAATTGCCTTCTCGAGGCAACTAGGCCCATCAAGTTTTTACCCAGGGTACTCGACTAGTCACATTAGTCTTTTAGGCTTCACTATTATACCCCTGATTCGAGTCTGCTACAATCTACAACAACGATATTTCGTCGGCCTTCAATATCTCCAGACGTCATCATCAGTGACTATCAATAAGCTTAAAACACCTTGAGCAACCAATATCCATAAGCTCGAACACCCTTGATTCACCTTCACGTTTGTTGCTTTATGACGATCAACGAACACTTCATAACATTTCAAACATTACCCCTTGAACTCACCTCAAAGCCTCGACCATCATCGAACCAAAGACATGCATCGTTTGGTCGATATTTGATTCACAATGTTTTAGCCTTTGTTGTGAATAACATACTACGGCATTCATTTTCCTTTCCACAACATTTATAAAATGCTCTGGTTACTAAGCCTGATCCAATCACTTGGTCCAGCAGTTCGCCCCTTGCTGCATCAAGCTTTTCCATGTGCGCACCTCATCCGATCACTTGACTGATCCATGCCCACATCGTTTCAGAAACTTTATAGCTTCATCACATTGCTAAACCGATCCATCAATGGATCGGTGTCCGATCCATCAGGCGTCACCTTGCCCGATCCACCACGAAAACTTGCCTGATCCATTGCTTTAACATATGCCCGATCCATGCTTCTACAACATTTTTAAAATGCTACCGATCCATTTGTATCCCCACTTTCCCGATCCACCAAAAATGTTGTCCGACTCGATGGGTTGAGCTAATCCCCCGAGTGCCACACGTGCCTTTGACGCTGTCGATCCGTCGTATTGCAAAGCCTCCGATCCATCTTCATTTGCCAACTGATCCATGGCAAAAACACGCCTGATCCACCATGAAGACCACGCCCGATCCATCGAAATTTGGCATTGTCGATCCGTGCTACTTCACCATATCCTATCCATCAAAATCTTCATCGATCCATCGAATTTTCTTGCGCAATAAGACGCGATCCAGACTCGAAACTAATCCGATTTAAACTCGTGCAATTTCAAACATCCATTCAACAACAAAATCACACAAT
Source organism: Allium sativum (assembly GCA_030737875.1). Classification (NCBI taxonomy): domain Eukaryota; kingdom Viridiplantae; phylum Streptophyta; class Magnoliopsida; order Asparagales; family Amaryllidaceae; genus Allium; species Allium sativum. The sequence continues at coordinate 225,506,169 of CM060919.1, read as the reverse complement.
TATCAATGAGCACTAACATCAAATATCATCATACTACCATACCGAATTCACCAAATCGTGATAAAATAATGAACGAATAAAATAATTGATCTAAACTTGCATAACATATGAATTAACATAAGAATTACCAATTTAAGTTGCTAGATTAGATCCTACGGTGATTCAAATGAAAATGTACTTACCACGATGTAGATCTAGGTGAAAGCAATTTGAAATGATGAAAATAAGATCAAACAACCCATATACTCGATTGAATCCATGTGAGAAATGCTTATTACTCACCAAATCCACGAAATAGCTTTAAAACGATGATCTAAAAATCCTAACAGCGAAGAATGATGAAGAACGACCTTCACTTTGATGCGACCTACATTTCTTCGATGTTGATCTTCAATCTTCTAATCTAGATCTATGAAATTAATGGAGCAGAGAGGTATTTGATTGGAGTAAGAAGAATCTCAAACCCCAACCAAATAGAGAAATGAAGAAATCAAACAATTCTTCTTGCCTCTACCCCCCAATTAATAGCCATCTAACCAGCCCACTAATGGGTCATACCAAACCAGTCCGCTAATGACTAGTTAGCCTATCCAGAAATAGTGTAGCACTAAAATAGCGATTTCTCCCAAATCGCTAAACTAAATCTTTAATGTGACCACTCTACTAAATTGGCAACACCATTTCCTTTCCAATGAAATCGATCTCAACACCTGATTCGATCACTGTCAAAATTTATGCCCTAAACAAAAATAACAAGGGCAAAATGGTCACAAATAAAATTGGTAAAAATCACGGACATGTCCCACATCCTCATAAACAACATATAAAAACATGAGAGTGATCCGACCCTCGGGGAATTAAATAAAAATATTTTATGATCTTCCGATACGTAAAATGTGGGTCGCCACATTCTACCCCCCCTTAGGAGTTTCGCCCCCGAAATTCCTAGCAAACACAAGCAACCAAAACAACTCTGCATGCCTATCATCCAAAAGCAGCTAATTTACCATTCAAACTGGCATCCATCAAGTCATGCATCCATAACCTTAACCTAGCACGCGGAAATCTAACAAATAGTAAAGGTTATAATGGTGTAAGAGTGCCACGACATTAATGGGTCATACCAATGAAGAGTTCTGGATGGACCGTCTTCATTCTCTCTTCTGTTTCCCATGTACAATCATCATCATCCTTACTCCATTGTACCTTGACTAGATTAACCATCTTCCTACTAAGTTGTTTCCTGTCATTCCACACAACACAAAGTGGCTTACGAGGTTTCGAAACTAAGAATTCAACATCTAGGTCTTCGTACTGATCCAGAGATACCACCACATTCGAATCATGCACAAACTTCCATAGAAAAGACACATGAAACACATTGTGCACACTTGACATGTTCCTGGGTAAATCCAATCTATACGCGAGCTTTCCAATTCGCTCGATTATCGGAAATGGTCCAACGAACCTTGATGCCAACTTTCCTTTATTTCTGAACCGAACAACATTCTTCAAAGGAGAAATCTTCACGAAAATCATATCGCCATCGTCGAATTCCAAATCCTTACGACTCTTATCAGCGTAACTCTTATGATGATCTTGGGCTGCTTTCATTCGTCGTCGAACGATCTCCATACAATCCGACGTTTCTCTTATCATCTCAGGAGGGCCTGTGTATCAACTTATCTCTAGTCTCTAACCAATATGATGGAGAAGTACATGGTCTATCATACAACGCCTCGTATGATGCCATCACAATGCTTATCCGGTAACTATTGTTGTAGGCAAACTCAACTAGATGTAGATGGTCTTTCCACAATCCCCCAAAATCTAATACACACGCTCTAGAGAGATCTTCCAAAACTCAATTAACTCTTTTGGTTTGACCATTAGTCTGGGGATGATAAGCCGTAATTAAACACAACTCGGTTCCCAAAGTCTCTTGAAACTCTTCCAAAATCCACTTATAAATAATGGATCTCGATCACTCACTATTCTCTTCGGAATACCATGGAATCGAACTATCCATTTTATATAAAGCTCAGCCAACTTCGATGCTGTCCTACTCGATCTGATAGGAATAAACCCTGTGCTTTTGGTCAAGCGATCCACGATGACTTGAATCTCTCCATTACCTGCCGTGGTTCTAGGTAGTCCATTGATAAAATCCATCAATGTTTGCTTCCATTTCCATGTAGGAAATCTAATGGCTGAAGCAATCCACTCGGCTTCTTCTGTTCAACTTTCACCAACTGATAGTTCGTTCACTTGGAAATGAACTTTCCAACATTCCTTTTTATTCTTTCCCAGTAGTCAGCTCTTTTCATGTCCTGACACATCTTGTTACCACCTGGATGAATTGTCAACTTCGAGTGATGACATTCCCTTAGAACCTCATCTCCCAATCCATCAATATCAGGAACAACCAGTCGTCCTTTCTTTCGAAGCCATCCATCTCGATCAACTGTGAATTCCTTATCTTCTAGTTCCAACTTCTGTAGGATCTCAACAAGCTTTCCATCAAGCTTTTGTCTCTCATCAATCCTTTCGATGAGAGTAGGTCTTATCGATAAGTTTGCAAACATTTCAGGTTCCAACTCACACGGTGGTCTGAAATCAAATCCTGCCAAGTATTTGAGGTACTTCCATTCTAAAAACATAGCTCACAATCCTGCATGTCTTCGACTTAACGCATCTGCAACTGCGTTACCTTTACCAGGAGTATAGTCTATGCCAAAATCATAAGATGCCAAAAACTCTAATCACCGTTGCAGCCGAAGATTCAAATCCTTTCGAGAGAAAAGGTACTTCAATGACTTGTGATCTGTAAACAACTCGAATCGAACTCCCAATAGGTAATGTCTCTACATCTTCAAAGCAAACACGATCGCCGCTAACTCTAAATTATGAGTAGAATAATTCCTTTTATGAGAATTCAGCGGTCGACTTGCATATGCCATAACTCTATCTTTCTACATTAGCATTGCTCCAAGTCCAGCACTACATGCATCGGTATACACTATCATATCCTTGTTCCCACTTGGAATCGTCAAAACAGGAGCACTCGTCAGTCTCTCTTTCAGGATTCTAAAAGCTCGTTCACACTTCGCATCCTATGTGACCACTTGGTTCTTCTTCGTCAATCATGTTAATGGCACAACTATCTTAGAGAAATCCTTGATAAACCAACGATAATATCCTGCCAATCCAAGGAAACTCCTAACGTCCATTGCATTCTTAGGTCTATCCGAGCCCTAGATTGCTGCTACCTTAGCGAGGTCAACCATTATTTCATTTCTAGAAATAACATGGCCTAAGAACCTCACTTCTCTCTTCCAGAAGTGACACTTCGAAAACTTAGCTCTTAGCTGATGCTTTCGCAAGATTGCCAAAATAATTCACAAGTGCGTCTCATGCTCTTCCTCATTCCGAGAGTAAACCAGAATATCATCCATGAACACAAGCACAAACTTGTTCAGCTGATCTCTGAAAACCCTATTCATGAGATCCACGAAATATGCTAGTGCATTGGTTAATCCAAATGGCATCATCAACCACTTAAAGAAACTAGATAGTGTCCTAAAAGTTGTCTTCGGCACACTATCCTTCGTCACTCTCAACTGGTGAAATCCCGTTGCCAAATCCATCTTAGAAAACACCTTGGCCTCGTGAAGCTGATCAAACAAGTCATCTATCCTTGGCAACAGATACTTGTTCTTTTTGGTCATCATGTTCAGCTCACGATATTCAACACACAATCTCAAAGATCCATTAGCCTTGGTTGCAAACACAATTGTACACCCCATTCAGACGTACCCCTCTGAATGAATACTTTTCCCAAAAGATCACGAACTTGCACCTCTAACTCTTGTTGTTCATTAGGCGCCATCCTCCTAAGGGCCATAACGATAGGTCTAGCACCTTTGACCAAATCGATTCTGAACTCAATCTCGCGATGAGACGACAAACCTTTGACCTCTTTAAAGACATCATCAAACTCACTAGTGATTGACACATATGACAAGTCTTCCCATTGAATCACAAGCGAATATAAAAAGCTTACGAAGTCCCCGTCCTCAGGCTCACATCGAATAACAACCACTCCCCTTCCACATTCTGACTGTCACCTCGAGCTTCTCGCAATCCACTTTTTTTGCATACCTCTTGAGCCAGTCCATACCCAAAATGATCCCAAACCCAGCGAAGTTCAATACAGAGTAATCACACACAAATGAGAAACCATGGCTCGGTAACACAAGATCACAACAAAGCATACACAAGCTGGATGAACCCCCTACTAGATTATTCATAACCAAAGGTCTATCACAAATCTTGGGTTCCAAACCTAATCGACACACAAGCTCATTGCAAATGAATATATGAAATTCTCTAGTATCAAACAACACCTGAACTGGAACACCCCCGATAGAAAGCGTACCTTGAACAACAACACTCTTCCCTATCTTCTCTGCCGTAGGAGCTCTTGAAGAAGATGGCATGGCATCCAAAGCATATGCCTTCACTATCTGCTTCCCTTTAGCTGATTCTGGACAGTCCTTCTTGTTATGCCCAGGCTTCACAGTTATAGCACTTCTTCTCGGCTTTCAGATTCTTGCAATCCTTGAAGAAATGACCCTTCTGCTGGTAGTGAAAGCTAGTCACCTCGCTTTTCGGCTTATTCTGGCCATTCTTTCCTTTCTGTCGTTGTTGCGTCCTCTTTCCATTACCCTTATTGTTATTACCACCTTGCTGCAGTTTCGGTTCCTTTTTGGCGGTAAATAACAACTGCTTCCTTAAGAAACAAACTTTCGTACCTTAAAGATTTTTCCACGATCTTCTCATATGAATCAACCAACCGCCTTCCAATATATTTATCCAGGCCCATGATAAACTTCTCATTCTTCTGATAAGGAGAGTCGATATACGAATAAGCATACCTGGACAAAGCTTCGAAATCAGAATCATAGTCCAACACTGGTCGACTATTCTGCTTCAACTCAACAAACTTCTTGAATAGAACTGACTTCTGGGTGGTAGAGATGAACTTTGTCTAAAACTTGACTTGGTACTGTTCCCAAGTAATATCATCCATAAGAGTCTCTAGAGTGACAAAGTTCCACCAATCCATAGCTTACCTTATAGAATCCAAGATGCAAGCTTCCTCTTAGTCGCATCCTCAACACCCAAGTCTCTAAAAATCCGAATGCAAGTATCTAGCCACCCTTGAATCTCAACTATCAGCTTTGTCCCTTTGAACATCATTCCAACAAGAGCAGTGAAGTCTTTACATAGCTTCGCGAAGTCCACAACCCTCGGTACCTGCACCTGAACCCCAACGTCTACCGCGGCTGCTCCTAGAGAGGGTACCCTCCTCGTGATCGCTGCCATCGTAGCCTCGAACATAGATGAGTAATATAGTATACCGCCATCACCCCCTCCAGAAATAGTCTCCTCCCTAGCAGTGTGTCTTGACGATCGACGACTCGTTCTAAATTTGAAAACAGAATGATTAGTCCACATCTGAGAAAACTGCAATGGAGTACAAGCGCTATCATACTATGTACTAGACAATAATATATAGCATACATCAATCAAAAATCTACAAATACGTCTCTCATACGTCATTATGTCTTCGAACTTTGGCTAAAATCGATTAACTGGAGCTCTGATACCAAATGTGATGACCGCTCATAACTCTTGCACTTAACAAGGGGAAATACTGCGCTGAAAGATGTTCTATGCAGCTATGGATGATCATCAGGATAGAACAACACAGTCGAAACCTATCGTATAACTCACAGCGCAGAGATAAAGTAATATATATATACAACATGCATTAATATTGAAGCACATATGAGCGGAATCTTAAAACTTTCATATCATCTCGAAAGTATATCTATACATCATCGGATTACAACATAAGAGTCTATACAAAATGCCACACTATACTCGCTCAGAGAATACTCAACAAGCATAACAGCAGAAACAAGAACTAGATATGCATATAGTAGAAAGCAATAAGTAAGCCTCATGCTCGTCGTCGCTTAGTAGCATCATCTCATCAAGATCCATCACCTGTCACCTACTCCGCCCATCCACAACACAATGGATGAACAACCCAAGATAATAAGAGGAAACATAAAAATCTTGGGTCCAACAACAGTCTTGATGAGCGAAAAAACAACTATCTAACATCATCAATAAAGTATATGAGAATAGATAGATCAACCAATAATCTACCAATATCAAAAGAGAAGAAACTCAAATATGTCTTCCCCACATTAGACAGTGATAGCCTTTACAAACAACCAGAGAGAAAACATAGCAGACATAGCAACCAGTTATCAAGCATAGAACATCCTAATCAGGATCAACATCCACTAAGCACAATCCCCGAAGGCCTAAACCAACATCAGACAAGCACCCAAGATATGTCTCTTTCAATGTCAAATAATCTACATAAGATGATACAAGCAAAGCAATCATCCTCCATGACTATGGCTATCACTGCCTATCCTACCTTGAAACCATCATTAAACATATGACTGCTCGTCTTGCCATCAGTCAATGGCTAATGGTAACCCCTGTTCTAATTAGACCGTTGCACGTCCCACATACATTTGTCTTCTCGAGACAACTAGGCCCATAAAGTTTTTACCCAGGGTACTCGACTAGTCCCATTAGTCTTTTACGCATCCCTATTATACCCCTGATTTGAGTCCCGTAGAACCCGCAACAACGTTAATTCCTCTGTCTCCAATATCTCTAGACATCATCACTGGCGACCATCCATAAGCTGAAAACACCTTGGGCAACCATTATCCACGACCTCGAACACCGTTGAGTCGTCTTCACATTCGTTACTTTATGACAATCAACGAACACTTTGTAATACTTCGAACATTCCTCCTTGAACTCACGTCAAAGCCTCAACCATCATCGAACCAAAGACATACATCGTTTGGTCGATATTCGATTCACAATGTTTAAGCCTTTGCTATGAATAACATACTACAAAGTTCATTTTCCTTTCCACGGCTTTTATAAAACGTTGTGGTTACTCTACCAAGCCCGATCCGTCTGATCACTCAGTCCAGCAGTTCTCCTCTTACCTGATCAAGCTTTTCCATGTGTCCACCTCACCCGATCACTTGGATGGTCCATGCTCGATCCACCGACCCACGGTATTTCAGAAGCATTGTAGCTTCATCACATTCCCAAACCAATCCATCAATGGATCGATGTCCGGTCCATTAGGCGCCTCCTTGCCCGATCCACCATGAAAATGATCCCGATCCATTTCCTTAACATATGCCCGATCCTTGCTTCTACAACGTTCTTAAAATGCTACCGATCCATTTATATACTTTCCCCATCCACCAAAAACGTTGCCCGACCCGATGGCTTGAGCTGATCCCCTGAGTGTCACACGTGCCTTTGACGCTGCCGATCCGTCGTATTGCAAAGCTCTGATCCATCTTCATTTGCCAACCGATCCATTGCAAAAACATTCCCGATCCACCATGAAGACCACGCCCGATCCATCGCAATTTGGCATTGTCGATCAATGCTACTTCACCATATCCGATCCATCAAAATCTTTGCCGATCCATCGAATTTTTTTGCACAACAAGATGTGATCCAAACTCGAAACCAATCCGGTTCGAACTCGTGCAATTTCAAACATCCATTTAACAAAAAAATCACGCAATTATCAATGAACAATAATACATCAAATATCATCATACTATCATACTGAATTCACCAAATCATGATAAAACTATAAATGGACAAAATAATTGATATAAACTTGCATAACATATGAATTACCGATTTAAGTTGCTAGATTAGATCCTACGATGATTCAAATAAAAATATACTTACCACGATGTAGATCTAGTTGAAAACAACTTGAAATGATGAAAATAAGATCAAACAAACCATATGCTCGATTGAATCTGTGTGAGAGATGCTTATTACTCACCAAATCCACGAAATAGCTTTAAAACGATGATTTACAAAGTCGGACAGCGAAGAACGGGCTTCAAATCAATCACTTTGATGCGTTCTACCTAACTTCAATGTTGATCTTCAATCTACTAATGTAGATCTATGAAACTAATGGAGTGAGAGGTATTTGGCTGGAGTAGGGAGAATCTCAAACCTCAACCAAATAGAGAAATGAAGAAACCAAACAATTCTCCTTGCCCCTACCCCCTATTTATAGCCATCTAAGCAACCCACTAATGTGCCATACCAAACCATCCCACTAACGACTAGTTAGCCTGTCCAGAAATTGTGTAATACTAACATGGCGATTTCTTCCAAAGTGCTTAACCAAATCTTTAATGTGACCACTCTACGGAATTGGCAAAACCATTTCCTTTCCAATGAAATCAGTCTCAGCACTTGATTCAATCCCAGTCAAAATTTATGTCCTAAACAAAAACAATAGGGGAAAATAGTCACAAATAAATTTAGTAAAAATCACAGACATGTCTCACATCCCCATGAACAACATATCAAAACATGAGGATGATCTGACCCTCAGGGAATTAAATGAAAATATTTTACGGTCCTCCGATACGTAAAACGTAGGTTGTTTCATCTATTATCTTAATATTTATATTACGCAGTGAATATAACTTAATAGAATCTTTTTTTCATAAAAAATTGTAACATACACATTGTTATTAATCACATGGATATACTTTCTAAAAGGTAAATTTGAAACTCATGACGTTGTTGTAAATTACATAAAGATGGTTGAAAATTGGTTTAAGATTAAAGTAAAAGTTATTCAGTCTGAAGATGGTACTCAATACAAAGTTCTCAATAACTACTTCAAAGATAAAGGAATTATTCATAAAACAACATGCTTTTATACATCTGCATAGAAGGAGGTTGTTGAAAGGAAACATAGACATATGATAGAATCATGGTTAACGTTATTAGCTCAAGCATCTTTGCCATTGAAATTTTGGTCTAATTATTTTAACACTGCTATGTATTTAATAAATAGAATGCCAAAATATGTTAAAAGACATAAGTCCCTTTGGAAAACTGTATAATGTTAGACCAGACTATCATAGTCTGAAAACTTTTGGTTGTTTATGTTTCCCATACTTGAGACCTTACAACATTAATAAATTAAACTTTAGACTATAACCCTGTACCTTCATTGGATATGCTGTTAACCAAAAAAGGTGTATGTGAATAAATGAAAATGGCAAAGTATTCATAAGCATGCTTGTTATATTTAATGAGAGTGTGTTTCCCTATATAACAACAGAGATCAAAACCACTAATAAAGTGTACAACACAAAATGAAATAAAATGTTATACCAAATTACTTTGACATACAACAGATGGATAGTGAGGAAGTGACTACTAATGCTCAAGGGCCACACATCATTGAGATCAATCAGCTCAACAGCGAAGCCGCTGAACCACTCTGCCTCTCCTCTCCTTCACCTACATGAAGAGAAAGACATAACACAATTATTCAGAATAATCAACATAATGAAGGAAACACAAAGTGACTCAAATACAATATCACTAATTATAATCATCAGTACAAATGGAGAAAACCAATCTATCTACAATCCACCTGCTTATACTGGTCATCCAATGAAAACCAGGGATAAAAGTGGTATATCCAAAGCAAAGGTTTATACATCTGTTACCAATTCAGAAGAACTAGTCAGTTATAATCAAGCTGCAAAGCACAAAGACAAGAGAACAACCATGGATGAAAAGTGCAATGCTCTCATCAGAAACAAAATACGGGAACTTGTCCATCAACCAAAAAGCAAAATTTTTATTGGTTGCAAAATGGACATTCAGATTGAAAAGAAATCCAGATGATTCAGTAAATTGACACAAGGAAAGATTGGTTGCTAAAGGTTACATACAAGAGTATTGGTTTGACTACAATGAAACTTTTTCTCCACTTTCAAACCAGTAACAATCAGGCTAATATTTATCATTACATTAAAGAATCAGTGGATTATCAAGCATTTAGTGTGAAAAATGCACTTCTCAATGGAGTGTTAAAGGAAGAAGTCTATATGCAACAACCAGAGGGATATATACAAAATTCAGATCTAGTTTGCTAGCTAAATAAAGAAATCTATGGGTTGAAGCAGGCTCCAAGAGTGTGGGTTTGGCAAATTCAAGTCAACACTGATCAAAATTGGTTACCAACCTACTAAATCTAACAATTGTCTATTTATTAAAATTAATAGCATTTCCACTATACATTCTAATATATGTTGATAATTTGAGTATAACAGGTTGCACTGATGGAAATAAAGCAAATTGTTGAATACTTAAATGAAGAATTCTCAATCAAAGACCTAGGCAATGTTTCATATTTCTTGGGCATATAAGTTGAAAGAATCTCATCGTTAGAAATGTTCCTATGTCGATGGAAATACACAATAAAACTTCTATTGAATATTGACATGAATGAAGCAAAGCCCTGACCTACTCCTATGATATCAAGTCAATATTACCCTAAATACATGGGAGAAGCCATAAATAATATTAAACAATACAGGAGTGTAATGAGTGCATTACAATATGCAATCATAACTAGACCCACTATAGCATTCAGTGTTAACAAAGTTTCTCAATTTTACAGGAACCCAAGGATGAACACTGGAGAGCTGTGAAATGAATTCTAAGATATTTGAATGGACTATGAATTCAGGACCCACGCTAAAGGGAAGAAAAGACCTAAACATCACTGGCTATTCATATTCTGACCAGGCAGTAGATCTAGATGACAGAAAGTCTGTTACCGAATACTGCATCTACATTGCCGAGAAATTAATTTCATGGAGCTCAAAGAAAAAAAATCAACTATATCAAAATCAAGTACTGAAGCTGAATATAGGAGCATCGCAAGTGTTACAGCAGAAGTTATATGGCTATAATGCAAAGGAAACTATATGGTGTGACAATCAGAGTTCAATATACATGTCAGCAAACCCAATTCAGCATGCTAGAACAAAACACATCGTGGTAGATATCTATTCTGTTCGTGAATAAGTCAGATAAGGGAAACTACAAGTAAATTATATACTTTCATATGGTTAATGTGCTGATATCCTTGCCAGGCACTATTAGGCCTGGCACAAGGGCAAGACGGGCGAGACATTTGTCTAGGGCACCGTCGCCGGAGGTGGTGGAGGGGGCACCAGTAGGTAGCGAATGCTTTAGAAAAAAGGATACTTCTTAAACTGTCAAGGCAACTAAGTAAGCAATGACAGTGTAGTTCAATGGTATGATCTTCAGTTATCTTGTAGGCAACCTGGGTTCAATTCCTGGCAGCCACCTTTTCTAACTTTTCCTTTTGGTTTCCTTTTTTACCACTGACTACTCCTACAAAGTTGCCTAGGACACCAAATACTTACGGGCCGCCACTGGGCACTATCAACAAGAAATTTCACTCGTTTATGAAAAGAGATGAAGGTTCAAAATCGCAGGGACCTCAAATCTTCATCAACATCATCGTAATCTTCAAATTTGTGTCTTTAGCTTCCCTATTTGCTGAGATGAAACGGGGTGAAACAGGGCTAAACTCAAAGCTATATAGTCAAACCCAGAGAAAGCACTAACGAGGAAAAACTCACGGCGAATCAGAATCTCCCGACGACAAGGTAAATGGTCAAGTAAAGCAACAACCCTAATTCAAAAGGCAAAATATGTTGAAGAACAATAGCACAATTCAGGAGAGGCAAAAACAGAAAGGGCCAAATTATTTCATATCATCTGGAGCGGATTATTTTTGGTTTCCAATATCAAAACCAAAAGAAGAAAGGAGAAGAGTTGCAAGAGTGGATCTGGACAGGGAACAAAGGGTCGAGAAAAGTGGAATGAAAATGTAAGCCTGCTACAACAGGAGATAGCTACGGTAGGTAGGCGGATAAGGGAGGGAGATTTAAGAAAGAATTGTTCAAGCGGAGAGGAGGGAAGAAGCGGCTAATGAAAGAAATGGAATCAATCTCGTGGATGAAACCTTATTATCTTAAGCGACCACCATTCTTGCTGACGCACCACATTTGAATAAGGGTTGGTATGTAGATCAAATTCGACAAGACTTTGTCGTATTCATCCACGGAACTTGATTGGAGTGTGGCTAAATTTCACTCTTAAATTTGATAAAGGATCGTAAAAAAACCGATGGAGGTATACCAAATTTCTGTTTTATCCCCCTATCGTCTTTGAAATGTCAATAACAACACTTTTTTAAATATAATGCAGACAGGTCTTTATTTAATCGCACCTTATTCATGCATTTGTATTTGCAAAATAGATTTTATGGCACCGTTACCATCATAAATCGAACCTGGAGTAATGACCGAGACAGCCAAATAATATTCATAATGACCGTTGACCTCAAAAATAGCCTCGACACCTTAATTTATATGAAAACACCACGATTTAATAAATTTGACTTCGATACCGAAATATTAGCATTAGAAATGGAACGAACTTCAAATCAAGATATAACTGGGAAATAGAAACGAAGAAAATAAAATGAAAACAGTAAAAGAAGGATACGTGAGATTTATAATACTTCAACTGGCTCTGACTTATGTATAAATCACAAGAGTTCCTTCTTTCGAACTAGATACTTACGAAGTAGTACTACAATTGTATACTATGTAATACTACATGACAAGTAGGTAATTTGTGATATTTCACACTACATCGAAGTACCTTAAACACATCTAATTCCTTTTTATTTATTTATACAATTTGATTAAAGTTACAATATGGGAAATCCAAAAATAAAAATGGTAAAGTGTAGGTAGAGTGTAGAAGAGAATAGCCATTTCTCCTTGTAGAAGATCCAATATTTATAGGCGAAGACAATATGTGATCCATGTGAAAATATACAAAGAATGTGTCAAGATCTAGTCCAGTACACCAAAAGATATAGATCCGTTTAGGTCTATTATAGGGTACAGACATACGAGGTTTAACACCGGTCCTTTAAATGATGGATTTAAGGGATGAGACCCTTATGGTATGCACCTACATAATTGTACTTTGATCTCTAATGCTATCTTTTATAGTTTCTTAGGTGAAAATTTGAAACAACTCGGAATTTTGATACATGAATATTTAAAGAATTAAAATATTAAAGTGAATGAACTTGGAATTTTGTGACTTAAATCTAATTTATTAGAAAATATGATTATCGAAATAACTTGAAATTCTATGAATTAAATATGAAATTAAATTTATTTATAGTTTAATTATAATTCTAATTGAATTAGAACGATAATGAAAAATTATCATCGATAAATTATATTATTTAGAAATCGATTTATATTTACTCGATTTCGTTAACAAATGAAAATAGTCATTTTGCAAACAATCTTAGGATTCGATGAAACTAATTTTATGGAATCCAGAATTGTTAATTATTGCACTGTTGCAAATTTTGTGTCGATTGGAGTTGTTGTGCAATCATGCGTGATATGAACGCGTATTGATAAATAATATAAATTATAATATTGCAATATGATTTCAAAAGCTAGATTATGCATACGATCGAATTAGCTTTGGAAAATATTTCCATTATTTTTGGAACGTGGGTTCTTAACTATGAATGACAATTAGAACACCTCGTTACGAGTTCAAAACTTTTCAAACTCGATGAATAGTGATTTAGTGAAGACTATAAATAAAAGTAATCTTCCTTATTTATTAAAACCTAACCGTCACAAGCCTTAAGTGACTAAAAATGCTCGATTCCACCTGTCCACAATTAGCTAAAACCTCTGAAAAGCAAGTTGTTTGTATCAATGGCACGAACTCATCCAAGTTGGTTGTCCATCGCTCAAACACCAGAGTTAGCCAAAATATGGCCAAAATCGAGATATGTATAGTTTCGTGTTTTTCCTAATAGTTCACCAACAATGAACTTTCAAGTGATGGTGTCTGAAGGAGAAACTTGCGCAGGAGGATGCTCTATCAGTCTGGGGTGATCTGATCATCGATGGTAGCTCTTAGGCGCTGGATCTTGGAGTTGAACAATTTTGGTTCGACTCGCTATCCATGGCGAACGAAGGCACGATGGGGCTAAGGGTTGATGGTGTAGGGTCGGCCCGGGAGGTGCGTCGTGGCAGTAGGGTTGGTTAGGGGTTTGGTTAACTTTATAGACAAAGAGGTGGACGAAAGATTAGAGAGGAGATGGTATTGGGATTTTTTTCATTCGAACCTGGGGATGTTTATGAAGTGGATTATTGGCCTAATGATGGCGATTAAGGTGACTAATGATCGTTGTTAATTAATATAATTGTTTTAAATCGTATCAAAATTTATAACACATATAGCTTTTTCATAGAAGTCGGATTTGCACGAAACAAGTTGCATTGGGTTTGTATTCACGAATCCTATATGTACGAGTTAGATTGGCTTAATTAGGAGCTCTTAGATTTTTATTTCATTTCAAATATCTATTTGAAATTAGATAAAACAACGTGAAAACGTTGGTTGGTGGATGGTGAGTTAACTCTCACATTTTCTATCGTACTATTATATCATATCGTATAATATAAATATCTATTATTGAATCAATATTTATTTGTAGTATATGTCTGATTGATTTATTGCTTAGTTGGTTTGGTTGTGATTTTACACTCTCGTATGTGAACAAATGACCTTTGACATTACATATTTTTAATTGGAAGATTCAATTTATATGAATTAGATTATATTAGCAAATTATTATGCATATATATAGTGATATATGAGCTGCAATACAGGGGGACATGTTGAAGGGATCTCACAGGATTCCTCAATGTTTTGTATGTAATTCGCCTTCATTATATACACCCATGAATTTTTTAACTAAAGTATCACTAAAACCGATAATGGTGGTTGAATTAAATTCAACAATGTTATGTTAATAATCAACAAATAGTATTGGTTATGCTCTAAGTTTTAATACCATAAAAAAATTGTTTTCTACTAAAAAATAGTTCTTGAATCGATATTTATATAAGATTTGTAAAATGAAGTTTTATAAATAAACCAAGAGATTTTATAATAGGATTTTATAAACAGTTTTGTGATGAATTCCCGTATTATAAATTATTTTAATAAATTAATTTTTCAAGTGTTGAAACTTAACTAAATTTTAAGATTAAATATGAAGATATAATCAAAGATTTAACGAACGATTAAGTTTTACAACTCAAGTCTAAGTGTTTAAACTTAACAAAGATTTTATAGTAAAGATTTACCAAGTTATTTAAACATGGTTTTTACTAACGAATGAGTTTTAATAAATGATTTATAATCATTTTTTAATAAGACTAATAAGCTACTTAAGACTTTTGAAACGACTTAAAAATGTTTTAGAATTTATATAGAGAACTATAAAGTTTAGAAATCTAAACAAGATTTTAAATTATTTGAAATGGTTATATAAGCTTAGTTTAAATGATTTGATTTATAATCAAAGAAGAATTTTATAAGAGTGTGAATTTCCAAAACTTAACGCTTTTTGAAATGGAAGCGTATATAATATTTTGATTTGACTTATACTGAATTTTGAATACAGAGCTCGTATTATTCGTACAAATTTGGAAGGTGTTATCACTTTTAGTCGATGAATAATATATGTGGAATTTGGAGACTACTATTGAGTATGATCATTATTCTCATTATACTTATTGTTTGTACTGAATACCAATAGTTTTGGGTTTTATAAGAAATGATGTATACCATGACTTTGTTCTGACCCGGCCATCATTTATGCCTATACTTACACCTTTGAGTTGAGTATATACATGATTTCTAAGTATGAAAACTATGATTTGTGAATACACTTATTCTATTGAGATAAGTGTATGGATATGATTTCCAAATAGAAAATGAAGATGATTTGTGAATACGTTTATTCTATTGAGATAAGTGTATGGACATGATTTCCAAGTAGAACATAAAGAGATTTTTGTGTATGCTTATTCTAATGAGATAACCATATAAAATCGAATTTAAGGATCAATGAAAATGATTTTAATGAATGATTTAATTGAAAGAGCTTATGATGCTAATTTTCTTGAATGCATGATATTGTTGATGGTTAAATAATCTACAATCACCTATACTCCCTTATTGAATTATAACGTGGAGGTTCAAAGAGCCAGGATCGAAATTGATCTAAAACCACTTCAAACTGGCTTGGCATCTGAAACTTATATGCATGTATCCTGATGACTATGACTATGCTTATGACTATGATGTGAAGGCGTAGGCCATCGGAATGGAAAGGACTTCTTATTGATGTCTTGGCTAGCTACTAGGGTTATATATACTATATTTGTAGTAGTGGTCCTTATGTTCTGGAGATCTGCAAGTGTGAGGTTTTCGTGTTATTAATCCTAGGGGTGATTCCCTATAGGATGTGGTAAAAGATCTCTTCCGATTTGTCTAGTTGTTGGACAATTTGTATGGATGGAATTTTGGCATTGCATTTCTTAGATCATGTACGTTGATTTCTACAAACATGCATCCGTTTGGTGGTAGAGAAGGCAACTTCTCTTAGCTTAACACCCTTCTCTGAAATGTATAAGCTCAAAGGTTTTGCTTTTGCAATCGTAAATAATTAGCGATCGACGAAATTGCAGTTCGACATCCAAAGATAGTATGTGCTATGATATGAAAGGTATATGATACATATGGTCTCAACATTCGTAAATGGAAAAATAGTTTCCTGCATGAGGGCTATGCGGGTTGCGCCCATTAGGATATGTTCATAACCTTTCTAAATACGGTACTCTCTATATGTCGAGTATAATCATGTTGAGCATCCTCGGATAGGTTAGAAGACAAGCGTGATGTCATATTAAGGACGATGCACCACCTTTGGGTCTATGTAGTCGGACCGGTCTTACCTGGCGTTGATAGCATATTATCAAAATGTGTAGATAACCATATATACATACCTCTAGAGGTGTACTATCCAGAAGGTAGTCCCTTACCTTTTCATTTGTATGGAATCCATTCTCTATTATACGGACTCACAAGTTTCTATTGTATAGCTCCATAAGTGTGCGGAATCTTGTGATCTCGCATATGATTTTATTTATTTTACTCGGTTTTATCTCAAGATGGACATTATTATAACATCACTAGATTTGATATAAACTATTTGGTTATGGTAAGGTAAAACATGTGCCATGTTTATATGTGTTCATTTCTTATGAGAGTTCCATCCTTTCAAAGATTTTCTAAAAGTTAAGCAAGTTGTTTGTGATGTTAGTTTTATCACTCTAAGTATTCTAGACTGATCCAGGTGCCATTTTCCTCGGGTTAGGCCGAGTACAATTTCCAGATTTGCCTTATAGTTCTTGGAGCTCAGGAGAGAAGCTTAAGCGGAGACGTATCCACGTATTTATGTATTATCTACTTTTATGTTGTGCAATGATGATTTGTATTGTATTTCTGCAGTGTTATTGTTTTATGTATCAACATTTGTGATGATAGGTTATTATTACTATCAAGGCTGATTTACCCACTGTACTATGATTGTGTATGTTGTATATATATAAAGGAATTTATATATATATATATTTGACTCCTTTATGGGAAAGATTTTTGTTATATTATATTTTTTTTCATTCCGCTGTGAGATTCTATATCTACTCTGATTATGTTATTGTCTTCTTCGTTTCTTCTATTGTAAACCTTCTTTTTTCTTTTCTCACCCTATAATTTTTTTCTCCAAGCGTCTCCATGAGGAGTTTTCCATTCGGGCTGGAGTGCCGAACGGTACATGTTTTGCAGGACGCTTTACATTGTATCAGGGCTTCGGTTTATCGAGGACAAAAGTCTGATAACTGATAACTCAATAGAGATAGAGTTAGTAATACTCTAGATTCAGTTTTTCTGAATGTTTATACAATATTATTTTTATGAGAGTGTATTTGTATTGAATATAATTTTTTATTTAATTGTTGATTTGTTAAGTTTTAATTTTTGATTTGAGTCTAATGACTAACCCTCGTTTTGATAAAAATTCCAAAACACTTAGACAAATCATTTGATGAGATATTATTGTCCCAAAAATGACAAATGAAATAATTTTACCAAGTTTTCACATTTTTTATGTGTAAAGTAAAATTTAAAATTAAAAATAGATTTATGGATGATTAGTTTGATAGGAAATAATGATATGTAATTATTATCATTGATTGATTGTGTAACGACCTAGCGGAAATTCGACGCTCGAATTTCGACAATAATACATAAAACCCGTATTACTTGCCAAATCCCAAGTATCAAACAACACCAGATTGTTAGTAGAAAGAAATTAGAGGACGAGGAAAGAAATATTAGAATAGAAGAATAAGGAGAACATTAGAATCTCAGAGCGGAATGAATAAAATAATATATATCAAATCTCTTTACAAAAAATGAAATTGTATACACATACCAATCATCAGAGTACATCACATATCAGAGACAGTAGAACATACTCTAAATATCTAACGGTGAAGTCTCCTGCTTCCAGCTTCGGAAACCCCAAGCAAAACCTAACCTGGAAATATACTCGGTCTGACCCGAGCACATTTGAAGCAAAGCAAAATTCACCTGGATCAGTCTGGAATACTTTCAGTGATAAACTCAAAGCACAAACAACTTGTTTAACTTGAAAAATCCTTTTTGAAAGAAAAGGGTAATAGTAAGACCAGCCCCACATAAATACGGATGGTTTTTGCCTTACTATAACCCAAAACATTTTTGAAATCAAAATCTTTTTTGATACTATAATAATGTCTATCAAAACCACAAATAAATAATAATCTAGCAGAACGCCTGCATCTCACGCTCTACATATATAGTATACAATCAACACCGCGGGCACTTATTGGAGAATGGATTTCCTGGCAAGGTATGGGACCACCTTTCCGACAATGTACCTCCGGAGATGAATACATTGAGGGTTCAACAAGAACGTCTTGCAACCCGACAACACATGACTGCCCCCTCATTTCTCTTGTGAGTACCGAATATATCATTACCATGATTGGGGGCCAGCCAACCGAACCGATAGCAAAAAATAAAAATGGACAATCGAAGGCATTTGATTTCTCCAGATCAGGTAATGATATACCCTTTTAATGGGTATGAGCCACATAGCCATGCTGCCTACCCGATTTTGTACCATTTCCTCGTTGATGAGGCTTGACGTTACGTTTATCTTTTAGCACATCTCCATTCACTTTGAATGCTACATGGTCAGATCAGTCAAATCACTAATTGACGTCCACAAATATACTCTGGGTGTTAAGTAAGAGAATTTCTCAGCTACTAAACTTGGTATATTTGTAAAAGTCAGCGTACATGATTCTTAGGGAAATACCCCGTCAGACATTCGTCCATACAAGTCATCCAGGAATAGGGTGAACCGAAGGCACTCTCCTACTGCATCCTAGGAATCACCCTATAAATCAGTAGCGAGAAGTCCTTGCAATCCGGGAATTTCAATCACGATAGAATCACAAGTCATCATAACTCTGGCGGACCAGACCAAAGAAATTTAACAAGTGGTTCCTCCGATCATGAAGATCAACGGTCTTCAATGCTCCGTCTTTATAAGCTTGCAAGTTAGTCGCGAGCGCATGGTTGATTCGAAGTGATTTTGGGTCTAGTTCCCATCCTAGTCTCTTCGAAACAACTCATCAAAAGGTCATAAGGAATACTGATTTGATAGTCGGTTCTTTAACTATCAAACCCAACAGTATAGCTAAGTACATTAGTAGCTTCAGTCCTTTATATTAAAATATTGCATTTCAAACCATTTTATCGATTAAAAATCGATTTTATAACTTATCTCGCCCAATCTCGCTTGTTCGATTTCTTTGAAACAATAATCAATGTTTAAGATAAATATAATTACCAAACTCCGTTCATTATTCCCTTTATCTTAAAATATCGCTATCCTTTCCAAAACTCTTTATTTCCTCACAAATCTCCTTTATATTACCTTTGACCCTTACAAAATAATATCATCTTTCAATAATAGTGAAGCCGTTTAAGTTGGGGTATTCATATTACCTCGCAGACCTTGATCGACAATATTTTTATTTAAAGATAAATAAAAGTTTATAACTCAAAAACCTAAGTTAAATCACCACAAAAATCTTATTAACCATTTATCTCAAATATGGTTTTATAAATCATTTCTTACAATGGAAATTTCTTTACTTAATTCATTTATTCATCCATATTATTTCTTTTCCATTTGAAATTCTTATTTCATTAACATTTTTTAATTCAATTTTAGAGTATTCATCTATCATTAATATTACCATGCTGGTTTAAAAGCCTCTTTACAAATTAAATTCAAACCCTATTATGCTAATCCGTTTTTGCATCTTAAAGTAACCCGACTTGGATCTTAATTTACTAATCCATTTATTAACCCCCCAAACTTCTTTTAAACACTTACCTTTATGCTTTAAGAACCCCTTTTCAATTTTTGATTGGCTTTACTTTATTCCAATTATTAAGTAAACATCTTGCTTCAAATGTTTTAATAAATAAGTTCATACATTTGTGTTTTGTTCTAAGAATTTATTCATTAATTTCTTTACGCCAATCTATTCCATTTTCTTTTATTTGGCAATCTCTTTTGAATCCTTTCATTTTTTTTCTTAATTTAGTTTTATTTAGTAAATGCTTATCTTACAACATCGCCTCATTTCGAGATTCCTAACCCTTGTTTATCATATTTGGATTTATTATCCAATTATTGCAAAAGAATCCTTTCTCTGTTCAAACAAGATGATATTACCACTTGATTACTTTTTTTTTTGAAATAAATTCCTTTTAAAAAGACAATCACTTCAATTATAATAAATTAAATAGTAATTAACTACAACATTTACTACATTAGATGTAGTTAACTTCTTGATTAAATAAAAATAGAACAGCTAACCCCCTTTAAAAGGTTATTAAATAACAATCAACTTTGATAAAAATAAATAATTCGATAATCATTTTAAAATACCGTTCATTAAGGATTAATTAACCTCTATGTATATTCATTAAACTTACATAATTATTCTTGAACTAATTCTATTAAATAACACTGCCACTTTAAACAGTTGATTAATTAAACTTGAAAATATCGTTGATCGTTAACTGGTTTTCTCTAACCCTTCTTATTAAACTATTAAAAATATGATTAATTTAATATTGACCTGCTTATTTTTTTTCCTTGGAACAATTATTTCAAATTATCACCCCTTCGGATAATTTAGATCTTCCTTACTTATTATAATTGTTTAGAAATCTAGTTTGTAAAAATACGATAACAAAAATATTTATAAGATTTTTATTTTTAATAACTTGTGTTAAATCAACATGAAAACTCAATTAAGTTATAAAATAAATTTTATAACTTAAATCACAATCACTTCGCCTTACGACGAAACGACGTCTAATAATGATGGATTCTAACCATTTGATGTCAATTACTTAATCAATACTGTCTGTTGATTAAAACACAATAATCATTAAATTTCAATTCAATGACCAACATCAATTCAACAATCATTATCCAAACAGGTTATAATACCATTGGGATAAACAATCCGTGCATAAATGCGATAAAACAAATAACAACAATTATTGGAGGAATCTGGTTGGATCCCTCCAACCTGTTCTTCCCTGCATCACAGATAATTACTTATGAAATGATTTGTCATTAATTTGTTATTTTTAACTAATAAAGTAAATAATGTCGATCAAGCAAACAATAAACAACTATGTCAACCAATTCTATATTATTAACTAAAATTTCAAATTATATGAATTTAACACTTAAAGAATTTCAGAAGGTGTGAGAGTTAACTCACCTTTATTTTTCGATAGACGGTTCGCATTATTTGTTATAATTTTAAACGAGCGTTTAAAATTACACGAAATCTCGGTTGCTTCCGATTGCAACCCAACCAACTTGACCGCGCAACCTCCACCTCTTCAATTCCAACATCTTTTGTCTTGCTGATTTCTATTAAAGTACGTATGAGATATGGATGTTATAAGATTGAACGTATGTAAAATAAACCAACGTTATTAGCGATATTAATTAAAAATTAATTACCTTTTTATTTATGTTTTTGTCCACCTTCATATTTCAGTTCTCTGAAGCCCACACACATGTGATTACCAATTTTATTCTTTCCGCTATCCCATCAACATTTTTTTCCTTTCACACAGTCCGTACAACCATGTCTCGTGCGGCTATTGGAAAAACGATTTCTTCACTCGTGTTACTTCATTTATGCGCATGTCACCTTGCCCCAAGCGTTCTCCATGCTGAAGCATACATAAAAATTTCCTTTTTTTTTCCTTTTTTTTCATATAAAAAGAACGCAAGGCCCTAGGCCACAGTTTCTTCTTACCTGACCTTTCTGCCCCCCTCTTCTTTGCATGAAAACATCCAGGTAGACATGCACAAGTCCCCTTTTCCGTTCCCATACATTTCTTCTCACTTCATTTCTATTTATTATTATATTTTTTCATGGAAAGGCTCAAACCCACACACCCTTCTCATCCACGTCCCAAATGCTTCTTGTGCACCGCAAAGAAGACCTGCTTGAGCCATGCATCCCACGTCCACCATTTTCCTTCTTCCTGTGAACATCTTCCTAGTAATCCTCACCATCCCCACTTATTTGTACCCCCCAATGCAATATGTGTTTTTTTTCCTAGTACCAAGCCCAAGACAAATGGAGCCCAACACCCTAACCAACTATTTTGTTCTTCTCCTACACGTAAGCCTTTCCTCCTCCTAGCTAATTCAAAACCAACCATGCCATGCAACACTCTCCATTTCTATTCACAGTCCACCTTATCCCTTTTTTTTTTTTTTTTTTTAGATAAGGCATCAGTTGTCTGAAAGGAGAATGAAGTTTTTATGTTTCATATATATATTTGTTCAGATAAAAACATATGTGAAAGGAACGAAACAAAATATTTATACAAGTGAAGAGACTTGGCTGCCAAGGAGAGGAGGACAATAGCATGTGAGTGTCGGAAGAAAGAGCAGGTTAGGCGCACTGTTGGGTAGGCCAGCCGAAGGTTTGCAGAAACTTTAAATGACCTGTTGAGATTTTGCAAAGTTTGAGCTACCCGAAATGTTTGACTCAACAATGTATTCCAATTTGTCCAGATCGTATGCCGACAAGACTTTGCACATGGTATACTGACACTAGATAAATGTCTAAAAGTGATATGTGCCAGACTTTGGTCCGATTGTACAGATTTGCAACATTTCGTATTATTGTTTATCTTTTTTTCTTTCCAATTCAAGATGGATTTAGCGGAAATGTTGCATAAGAACGCATATTTTATTTCGAAAGGGACAACAATAGCTTTACTGTTTTGCATAAGACTTAAGCAAAGATTTTTTTTTGAATATATATATATATATATATATATATATATACAGTACACACGTTTTGTCATCCGTTGGAGAGAGAAGTGACACTGTTTGACAAGCGTCGAAGCAGACAAAACTACATTTAAGGAGGCAGACTTTGAGATTTTTACGGTGCTATGGTGGATAAATAAGATAAACAACACATGGTAACATACAAAGTGCTTCAAATAGTAGGTCAGGAGTCGCAATATTTGACCTAGAACGAAATACAATTGATTTTGAAATAACCAGTGTAGATTTTGGATGGGGTTACGCAGGGATTTGGTCTGGATTTTCCAAAGATTTGTTACTGAGAACAATACCTGCATATAAATTCTTTTCAGAGACGTATTACATCGATATATTGAAAACAATGGCCTGATCAGCATAGCAGACGCATTTCCCTTCAGATTGGACACGATTCTACACTATTTTATTTTAAAATTATCTAGTGAATACATACTTCTATGTATATATATATATAAAACAACCGACCAACAATATTAGTTTTAACCGTTATTTTAAATATGTTGGAACTGGTTTTAAGATTTAACTCGACCACAGGGACAAGGTCGAAGGTTATAATCAATGTTTTTAATTGATTAAATTATTTCGAATGATTAATTTATATGCGTGTACACCGCGTACGGACACCAAATAACTCCACTTCTCATGAGATTGGAAATCTTAAAATAACTGACTACTATGGATTTTATAAAATAAATTCTGAGTTAAAACGAATTTAATTTCATAATTAAATTCCTTTATTTATACGAGCGTAATGGCACGTGCTCCACGCGTGGTAAGGACAAGCGCTCCACAAGTGATCATGACATGTGCTAGCGTGTGGAATATTGTGTATTTTGTAAATGTAAGTGAGAAATGATTTATACAAATATTCAAACAATTAAATTTACGTTATTTAATTTAAAAACAATATTTAAAACCAATTTTAAATGTTTAAATAAACAGTTAAAAATCTGGGTCGTTACACTTCTTCCCCCTTAAAAGAATTTCGTCCTCGAAATTACCAAGGTTGAAAGAATGCAATAAACCCCTTATCTTTACAGAAATCATTTAGTTAAAACTTCAGTTTTATCTCCAAACTAATCCAATTGGTTTTAAAACCAATTTATTTCTAATACAAAATTTTCCAACACCTTAAATTTTTGGAAAAATTCGGCAGAGTCTCCCCTATAAGGAAAGACATCTGCAATATCGCAGGTTCAACAAATATATACGTCGACCCGCACGGTAGGAAAACAAAATCCAAAACCCAAATTTCGTATTTCGTATAAGCGTACCTTTTTGCGAGGGTCATTAAGCATACTTCTTAACTTATATGTCATCTACATAACCCAATTCTATTCTCATAGCGTCCTCATACCTGTGCTCTACTCAACTTATCATGAGAAGCAACAATATATGAAATAATATTCCATTTGTCACCAGGTGTACTATACGAGTGCAAATATGGTATCATTTCTGGGTTGAATCTTCTAGTTTTAATTCGTAAGTGATCCTATACAAACTTATTGTACCAGATTTGTTTACTTAACTCTTCAATTCATATAACTTTTAATTTAACTATTGGTGAATTATATACAAACCATCCATTATATAACAACAAACAAGGCATAACAATTCCACCAAATCATTTTGATTCAATACTAATATTTACTTGTTGCTCTCACTATAGTTTAATAATATTAATATCAATTGATTAATATCAAATTAACTTTCATTCAATTATAATTTATTCGATTTCATAAGTGAAATTATATTAAATCATTCCCGTTTTAGAATCCAATTTGAATTTCTATTCAAATCAACAAGCAAACCAATACTTATTATATATTGAAGAAGTTTATGTCTATATAAAAATATATTTTGGAAAAATAGTAAAAATAATTTTATAATCAATTACAAATATGCACTCTCATATATATATATATTATACACATATATATACATTCAACTCAATCTAGGGTATTACTAACCCCATCTCTATCGACTTATGTCACAGAGCCAGGGTTTTCACTAACCTTATGCTCTGATACCAACTGTAACGACCCAACGGAAATTTGATGCTTGAATTTCGACAATAATACATAAAACCCGCATTACTTGCCAAATCCCAAGTACCGAACAACACCAGATTGTTAGTAGAAAGAAATTAGAGGATGAGGAAAGAAAGAAAGAAATACTAGAATAGAAGAATAAGGAGAACATCATAATCTCACAGCGGAATGAATAAATAATATATATCAAATCTCTTTACACAAAATGAAATTGTATACACATACCAATCATCAGAGTACACCATATATCAGACACAGCAGAACATACTCTAAATATCTAACGGTGAATTCTCCTGCTTCCAGCTTCGGAAACTCCAAGCGAAACCTAACCTGGAAATATACTCGGTCTGACCCGAGCACATTTAAAGCAAAGCAAAATTCACCCGGATCAGTCTGGAATACTTTCAGTGATAAATTCGCAACACAAACAACTTGTTTAACTTGAAAAATCCTTTTTTTAAAGAAAAGGGTAATAGTAAGACTAGCCCACACATAAATACGGATGGTTTTTACCTTACTATAACCTAAAACATTTTAGAAATCAATATCTTTTTTTATATTATAATATTGCCTATCAAAACCACAAATAAATAAATAATAATCTAGCAGAATGCTTGCTTCTCACGCTCTACATATAGTATACAATCAACACCGCGGGCTCTTATTGGAGAATGGATTTCCTGGCAAGGTATGGGACCACCTTTCCGACAATGTACCTCCGGAGATGAATACATTGGGGGTTCAACAAGAACGTCTTGCAACCCGGCTACACATGACCGGCCCCTCATTTCTCTTGTGAACACCGAATATATCATTACCATGGTTGGGGGCCAGCCAACCGAACCGATAGCAAAAAATAAAAATGGACAACCGAAGGCATTTGATTTCCCCAGATCAAATAATGATATACCCTTTTAATGGGTGCGACCCACATGGCCATGTTGCCCACCCAATTTTGTACCATTTCCTCATTGATGAGGCTTGAGGTTACGTTTATCTTTTAGCACATCTCCATTCACTTTGAATGCTACATGGTCAGATCCGTCAAATCACTAATTGACGTCCACAAATATACTCTGGGTGTTAAGCAAGAGAATTTCTCTACTACCAAACTTGTTATATTTGTAAAAATCAACGTATATGATTCTTAAGGAAATACCCTGTCAGACCTTCGTCCATACAAGTCATCCAGGAACTGGATGAACCGAAGGCACTCTCCTACTGCATCCTAGGAATCACCCTATAAATCAGTAGCGAGAAGTCCTTGCAATCCGGGGATTTCAATCACGACATAATCACAAGTCATCATAACTCTGGCGGACCAGACCATAGAAATTTAACAAGTGGTTCCTCCGATCATGAAGATCAATGGTCTTCAATGCTCCGTCTTTATAAGCTTGCAAGTTAGTCGTGAACGCTTGGTTGATTCGAAGTGGTTTTGGGTCTAGTTCCCATCCCGGTCTCTTCGAAACAACTTGTCAAAAGGTCAGAAGAAATATTGATTTGATAGTCGGTTCTTTAACTATCAAACCCAACAGCATAGCTAAGTACATTAGTAGCTTCAGTCCTTTATATTAAAATATTGCATTTCAAACCATTTTATCGATTAAAAATCGATTTTATAACACTTATCTTGCTCAATCACTGTTGTTTCAGTTTCTTTGAAACAATAATCAATGTTTAAGATAAATATAATTACCAAACTCCGTTCATTATTCCCTTTATCTTAAAATATCGCTTTCCTTTCCAAAACTCTTTATTTCCTCACAAATCTCCTTTATATTACCTTTGACCCTTACAAACTAATGTCATCTTTCAATAACAGTGAAGCCGTTCAAGTTGAGGTAGTCTAATTACCTCTTAGACCTTGATCGACAATATTTTTATTTCAAGATAAATAAAAGTTTATAACTCAGAAACCTAAGTTAAATCACCACAAAAATCTTATTAACCATTTATCCCAATTATGGTTTTATAAATCATTTCTTACAATGGAAATTTCTTTACTTAATTCATTTATTCATCCATATTATTTCTTTTCCATTTGAAATTCTTATTTCATTAACATTGTTTAATTCAATTTTAGAGTATTCGCCTATCACTAAAATTACCATGCTGGTTTAAAAGCCTCTTTACAAATTAAATTCAAACCCTATTATGTTGATCCGTTTTTGCATCTTAAAATAACCCGACTTGGATCTTAATTTACTAATCCATTTATTAACCCCTCAAACAAACACTTACCTTTATGCTTTAAGAACCCCTTTTCAATTTTTGATTGGATTTACTTAATTCCAATTATTAAGTAAACATCCTGCTTCAAATCTTTTTATAAATAAGTTTATACATTTGTGTTTTGTTCTAAGAATTTATTCATTAATTTCTTTGCGCCAATCTGTTCCATTTTCTTTTATTTGGCAATTGCTTTTGAATCCTTTCATTTTTTTTCCTAATTTAGTTTTATTTAGTAAATGCTTATCTTACAACATCGCCTCATTTCGAGATTCCTAACCCTTGTTTATCATATTTGGATTTATTATCCAATTCTTGCAAAAGAATCCATTCTCGGTTCAAACTAGATGATATTACCACTTGATTACTTTTTTTTTGAAATAAATTCCTTTTAAAAAGACATTCACTTCAATTATAATAAATTAAATAGTAATTAACTTCAACATTTACTACATTGGATGTAGTTAACTTCTTGATTAAATAAAAATAGAACAGCTAACCCCCTTTAAAAGGTTATTAAATAATAATCAACTTTGATAAAAATAAATAATTCGATAATCATTTTAAAGTACCGTTCATTAAGGACTAATTAACCTCTAAGTATTTTCGTTAAACTTACATAATTATTGTTGAATTAATTCTATTAAATAACAATTCCACTTTAAACAGTTGATTAATTCATCTTGAAAACATCGTTGATCGTTAACTGGTTTTCTCTAACCCATCTTATTAAACTAATTAAAAATATGATTAATTTAATATTAACCTGCTTAATTTTTTTCCTTGGAAGAATTATTTCAAATTATCATCCCTCCGTATAATTTAGATTTTCCTTACTTATTGTAATTGTCTAGAAATCTCCTTTGTAAAATACGATAACAAAAATATTTGTAAATTTTTTATTTTTAATAACTTGTGTCAAATCAACATGAAAACTCAATTAAATTATAAAATAAATTTTATAACTTAAATCACCGTCACTTCGCCTAACGGCGAAACGACGTCTAATAATGATGGGTTCTAAACCATTTGCTGTCAATTACTTAATCAATACTGTTTGTTGATTAAAACACAATAATCGTTAAATTTCAATTCAACGATCAACATCCATTCAACAATCATTATCCGAACAGGTTATAATACCATTGGGGATAAACAATTCGTATATAAATGCGATAAAACAAATAACAACAATTATTTGAGGAATCCGGTTGGATCCCTCCAACATGTTCTTCCCTGCATCACAGATAATTACATATGAAATGATTTGTCATTAATTTGTTATTTTTAATTAATAAAGTAAATAATGTCGATCAAGCAAACAATAAACAACCAGTAGCCAACCATAGCATTCAATCAACGAATTCTATATTATCAACTAAAATTTCTAATTATATGAATTTAGCACTTAAAGAATTTTAGAAGGTGTGAGAGTTAACTCACCTTTATTTTTTGATTGACGATTCGCATTATTTGGTATAATTTTAAATGAGCGTTTAAAATTACATGAAATGTCTATCGCTTCTGATTGCAACCCAACGAACTTGACCGCGTAACCTCCGCCTCTTCGATTCCAACGTCTTTGTCTTGCTGAATTATGTTAAATTACGTAATAGATATGGATGTTATAAGATTGAACGTATGTAAAATAAACCAACATTGTTAACGATATTAATTAAAAATTAATTACCTTTTTATTTATGTTTTTGTCCACCTTCGTATTTCAGTTCTATGAAGCCCACACACATGTGACTACCAATTTTCTTGTTATCCGATCCACTATCCCATCAACATTTTTTTCCTTTCACACAGTCCGTACAACCATGTCTCGTGCGACTATTGTAAAAACGACTTCTTCACTCGTGTCACTTCATTTATGCGCATGTCACATTGCCCAAGCGTTCTCCATGCTGAAGCATAAATCAACATTTCCTTTTTTTTCATATAAAAAGAATGCAAGGCTCTAGGCCACAGTTCCTTCCTACTTGACCTTTCTGCCCCCCCCCCCCCTCTTCTTTGCATGAAAACATCTAGGTAAACATGCACAAGTCCCCTTTTCCTTTCCCATACGTTGCTTCTCACTTCATTTCTAATTTTTTTCATGGAAAGGCTCAAACCCGCACACCCTTCTCAGTCCACATCCCAAATGCTTCTTGTGCACCGCAAAGAAGACCTGCTTGAGCCATGCACCCCACGTCCACCATTTTCCACATCTCCCTAGTAATCCTCACCATCCCCACACTTTGTTTGTTCCCCAAATGCAATATGTGTTTTTTTCCTAATACCAAGCCCAAGACAAATGGAGCCCACCACCCTAACCAACTATTTTGTTCTTCTCCTACACGTAAGCCTTTCCTCCTCCCAGCTAATTCAAAACCAACCATGCCATGCAACACTCTCCATTTCTATTCACAGTCCACCTTATCCTTTTTTTTAGATAAGGCATCGGTTGTCTGAAAGAAGAATGAAGTGTTTATCTTTCATATATATTTGTTCAGATAGAAACATATGTGAAATAAACGAAACAGAATATTTATACAAGTGAAGAGATTTGGCCGCCAAGGAGAGGAGGACAATAGCATGTGAGTGTCAGAAGAAAGAGCAGGTTAGGCGCGCTGTTGGGTAGGCCAGTCGACGGTTTACAGAAACTTTAAATGACCTGGTGAGATTTTGCAAAGTTTGAGCTAGCCGTAATGTTTGACCCAATAATGTGTTCCAATTTCTCCAGATCGTATGCCGACAAGACTTTGCACATGGTATACTGACACTAGATAAATGTCTTAAAGTGATATGCGCCAGACTTTGGTTCGATTGTATAGATTTGCAGTATTATTGTTTATCTTTTTTCTTTTCTTTCCAAGTCATAATGGCTTCAGCGGAAATGTTGCATAAGAACACATATTTTATTTTGAAAGGGACAACAATAGCTTTACTGTTTTGCGCAAGACTTAAGCAAAGATTTTTTTTTTATAAAAAAATATGTATATATAGTACACACGTTTTGTCATCCGTTGGAGAGAGAAGTGACACTGTTTGACAAGTGTCGAAGCAGACAAAACTACGTTTAAGGAGTCAGCCTTTGAGATTTTTACGGTGCTGTGGTGGACAAATAATATAAACGACACATGGTTACATACAAAGTGCTTCCACAAGTGATCATGACACGTGCTCACGCGTGGAATATTATGTATTTTGTAAATGCAAGTGAGAAATGATTTATACAAATATTCAAACAATTAAATTTACGTTATTTAATTTCAAAACAATATTTAAAACCAATTTTAAATGTTTAAATAAACAGTTAAAAATCTGGGCCATTACAGATTGATTGGTCTTGCTCATCCACTCTAGATCATTGATTGTGGTTTCGATGATGTATAGTTGTGCTCGACCACTTACCAGTATATGTTATTTTGTTTGGATAGGGCGATCTTATCATTTTCTTACATATGTTGAGTAAGAACTAAACTAAATGAAGAATTTCAATTAATGAAGTTGTTTAATAAGTAATTTAAACAAGAATGAAATAAAACGGAATATTTGATGAGTTTGGACAGTCGAAATTTCCAAGTTAAATTTGAATAGCAGTAAGTTTAATGGAAACGTAAGGGAATAAGTTTAATATTTATATAATTATAATGAAGGTTGAACGAATTAATAAAATTTAATTTAAAAGAGCTCATAGCGACACGGTAATTCATAATTTTCCGATTTTGAACTTCAAATGAATGTATATGATCCGGTGTCAGTCAAAACTCTTTGAAACGAGAATCTCCAAGATCTACTGGATTATCATTTTCTAACGAAAGAGAAAATTTTAGGTTTCATCTTATAGATTTTGAGTTATGTCAAAAATTAAATTGTCCAAAATCATGGTTTGGTAGTTTATAAATCAAACTATAAATAAATAAATTTAATCAAATTAAGATTGTTGGAATATAGAATATTAATTTTCGCGAATAAATATACATGCCAGGTATATTAACTTGAGGTGGACTTAAGATTTGAATTTTTAAATGTTTGAGCTAGCATGAATGAACGATTAAGCAAACAACCTGAGGCTGCTAAGCAAATGGTGACACTTAATGGATTATTTATCGTCCTTGTATGATAATGAATTTTGTAGCCCAGATTAATCATGAGTTATGATAACTAATGGATATGATGCAATATGATATTTTGGTTTGATTAGTTGCTCATGGTTGCATGCGGTATTATGTTATATTGGCGTTGATTGTATATTTACATCATTATCGCCAGTTGCATCGTATTTGGTTGTTGCTATGATTGCTATGTGGTTATGCATACGTTGTAGTTTTTATATTATTTTTCTATTTGTTTAACTCTCTTTTGGATTATCTAAGTATATACAGGTATATGCAAGCAGAAGATTGCTAGTGTAACACCCCACCTCCGCCAGGGTGGCTCTTGCAAGCACTCTGACTTTGGAGGGGCGTTTGAATCAGGTAAACATGCATAATGATATATCAAGGCAGAACAAGAACATATGTATATATGTAAACAGAGTAAATAAGATAAGTAAAACAGCGGAAGATTTCAAACTATTTCAAAAGGAGTCTGGTACAACATAATGTCAACTTTCCAAATACACAAGTCTAGATAAAAACAACATCACTGAAAAACTGAAATACATAAGTACTATCCCCAAAATAAGTGATAACCATAGCTAGCTTCATGTCAAGACCGTACATGAGCTAAAATCCCACAAGCAAGCGATCAGAAATCCAAGCTAAGCTCCAATATTCCCACCCTGAGAACCTGGGGGGGGGGGGGGGAAACGGAAGAAAAGAGGCGAAAGAAAAACAGGTCAGTCAAAAAGACTGAGTAAGCCCTACTACAATCAATGTAAACTGATAAAGTTAACTGGCATGAGAAGCAGGGATGAACATAAGGATAACAACATACTAGCATGATGATTAACTAACAAGGTAGATAAAGGTGTCATCGCATACTCAGGTTTAAGGTTTTTGCACCACAGGTGTACTAACAAGCTAACATGACTTGAATAAACAAGTATTGATCCCTTGGCCCAAGCTTTGGCCCAATAACATGAAATGACCCTAATACGAGGTCCACCCAAACGGTCTAATCGATCGGCTCCCTAAGCCTAACTCGTCACGTGTTGGTGTCAATACGACCCAAACATAATTGTAGTCAGACTGTGCCGGGTCTCCCGTCGGGTGTATCAAGCCCTAGGGTGTCAACCCCTGGACACCATAAACATAAGTGCATAGTCTAGATCTACTGGTACCCATGCTTGACTTCTCCAAATACGGACTACGTGCACGACCATAGTCCGTCCGGAACTACATCGGCGTACCACTCGACCGTCGTTTTGGTCACTTATACCAGTCCAGTAATCGTGCCCCCTCCCTAGCCTAGTCCCTAGGGTCTTAATGATACAAACTTGGGATTACTGCTGGAGTGGACCCCCATTGCTAGGATTTTCTAGTGGGTTAAGTACGGTTTAACCCTTTTACTAATCATGGATTAACTTGGTTAAGTGTAACGATGGGTTCACGACTTAACCCCGATTAATCCACCAAGCCCAAATTGGTTAAGTATTAAGTGGACCATGACTTAACCCTAATCATGAGGCATTAATTAATTTAATGTGCCTTAACCTCTCACATTAGACCTTGTTGTGGTTACTAGTTAAGCCGGGCGGGTCCGGGTAGCTTTACACCACAACTTGGTCTAACCTCGGGTTCAAGGTACAACATGACCAACTTCTCACATTGGGTCCTATTGTTTGTAGCAACTAGTTAAGCCGGTCGGTTCCGGGTAGTTTTACGCTACAAACTCAACCCAACCTCGAGTTGGTCACACTTATATTTTCTAAGTGTCATGTCCATCATGTTTTCAAAACATATCACAAGTTTTCAAGAATTTGGGTAGACCTAACTTAATAGGTAAATTCCCAATGGGTAGACCTAACTTAATAGGTAAATTCCCAATCTTATGTTTTCATGTCTTTTAAGTTTACCCAACCCCAAACGCAATCCCATCGCTTACATAATCGCAATAGCGCATAAAGGATAGAAAGAGGGAACTTGGCATAAAGGTGACAAATGGTGTTGAAGCCACAAGTTTAACATGGTGGCATATGAAATGTACATATGTTCATATACTTGCATATTGCATCATTAGGCCTCAAAAGCATGCATAAAACCAAACTTAGCATATTGGTGATACATGGTGATAAATGACATGTAGAAATGGCCATAAGTTCGCATTTAGCCTCACATGCAAGTTATCATAAGAGATATGATAACTTACATGTTGCCAAAATGCAACCTTTAACATAAAGCTTGAAACTTTAAGCTCATAAACCCAAGATAAGCTTGCATAACATGATAACATGAACAAAATGATCAACCCAAACTTGCATAACATAACTTGCATATCATATGACAAACTTGCATATCAAACTTGCATAACATAACATGATAAACTTGCATATCATAACATGGCAAACTTGCATAACATAACATGATAAACTTGCATATCATAACATGGCAAACTTGCATAGCATAACATGGTAAACTTGCATATCATAACATGGCATACCTGCATAACATAATGATCAACCAAACTTGCATCATTCATTTAACTTTAGAGTTTAAAAATGAAAGTAGAAAAGGGCTTACAATGCTTATGAAGACACAAAAATATATATAGATTGAGACAAAGCCCTTATGCAATCAAATAAACCCAAAATGCAAGCTCCAAATCAATAAAAACCCTTACTTTATGATGTAAATATGGAAACTTGACTTGAATGCAAGCTAATGACACTCATACAAGCTTGAAAACACTTGTATGCATGGAAAATCTCTCATAGAAATAACTTAGAAATTTTATGAAGAGAGTGGAGGCCATGAGAGGAATGATTTTGCCATAGTTTAGTTACTTGAATGAATAATGATGATTTAGGGTTAGGTTAGGGGCTTATTTATAGAGATTAGGATTAGTTTCAACCTTAGGATTAAACCCTAATTCCAATCTCAGCCCTTAAAACCGAATCTGGCCCCAAAACCTAACCAAAACCCCAAACTGGTGCACCAGGCAAAACTGCCCGGCTGAACCAAGTCGACACCCAAGTCGACAGGGCTGTCGACTTGGGCCCACCATGTCGACTGCCCAGTCGACATGGGTGGTCTGGCGGGAAATTTCCCGCCTGCGCCCAACTGCCCTAATTTCCAAATTCAAACTTGAATTTGAAATCTGTTTTTACTTTGAAATTTTCTGAAAACTTCGTTGGGCCTTAATCGGGTCATACGGACTCCGATTTTCGAAAACTCGGACTCTATTTCGCGTATTTTTCCGAGACGAACGCAATGGCATAGCCCGTTTCCCTTGATTCAGATTTATAAATTAAATTCTGCCTCGATTTACATTATAACAGGTTATTGAAAATACGGGTTGTTACATTCTCCCCTCCTTAAAGGATTTCGTCCCCGAAATCTTCAAGTTAGGAAGAACGTATCCTACCATCCAACATCCATCTACTCAAAACATCATCCACGAGCAACCATTGTCCTTACAAGATTCTAAATGTTGTATGAACATATGCAAAGGTGTGTGTATATGTACTTATCTAATGCAAATATCATCAATGCAAATTATGTTAGTGAAATGAATCCATATGTATGAAATTCCTAACATAATGTATAACATCTATATGTGTGCACATAACATACATCCATATGCAACATCCATGTGATAACACAAAAATTTTCATCCATGAATAAGCATAAACACTCATGCATATGCAATATGAGGAGTGTGTGAGCCGATCTAGTGCCTAACGTGTATAATGCATCCACGAGTAACCACTTGCAAACACTTGCAACCACTTGCAACCATCAAGCATAACATGTTTCCAACACATGTTTCATCCAAAGGGTTTCTACCTAAGGTTCTCATGACAAGATTAACACGATATAGATAGAAAAAGAAAGATATGCTACAAAGAGATCGGGAAGATAAGCAGGATATACTCCTTTCGGATTACAAGAAATCCCTTCCTAACCCAACCCCAATCCTATAAAAGCCCAAAAGGTTTAGTCAACCTAACGGACCCCTTCAAACCTTGACATGTATTACTAACCGATGAGTCATACCCCCCTTATGGAGTTTACAACAGAAATGGGATCGAGTATGGGACCGAGAGGATATATGTAAAAGATAACATGTGAGTAAGTTCCACCGGAAAACAAGGATCAAGGATATGCTTCTTAAAAAGAGATATGATGCGCGTATCTAGCCTTCAGTCTTCTAAGTCACGTTTCCTTGAGCTTAACTCCACTGTGCTTTGACCGTCTTTTACCTTCATGATTCCTTGGCTTCTTAACTCTTATTTCCAAATATGAGTTGGAACCCATTTCATTGTCGCCTCTCGTCTTCCTCTTTCACTTACTCTTCTATCGTTCTTGGCTTAAACATAACTATGGCCTCATGGTTTCATGCAAGCTCTCCAAAATTCACCAGTGAATCCTGGATCTCATTTACTTACTATAAAGTATTCCACGCAGCAGAACTTTTCTTGGAAATACCAATCCACGTTGCCAATTGCTCTTACTAACGTGATTTTCTATAACTCATGCTTGAACGAAATGAACCATCCGCCTGCGAATGATAGGCCGTACTTAGATTCAGTTGCTTGCCCATGACTTCCCGTAGACTATCCCAAAACTGGCTAGTGAAGATTGAGTCATGGTTACTAACTATACTTTAGGGAACCTCGTGCAACCGCTTTATTTCTTGAAAGTAAACTGTCGCTAGCTATGATGCAGTCCTTTCGCTCTTTACCGGAGTGAAATGAGCACTCTTCGTGAGTCTACCTACTATGACCCACATGCTCGTATTCCCTTTCCTTGATCTAGGCAGTCCATCCACGAAATCCTTCGTGACGCTTTACTACTTCCATTGCGGGGACCTCCAATGGATGTAATAGCCCACCGGGCTTTTTATGACTCGGCCTTAATCTGTTGGCACAACATGCACCTTGGGACAAACTCGGCCACCTCCTCGAGTGATGTGCATCTTCAAGAGCCTTCTTTCTCTCATTGCGTCTTAGCCATCCCTTGTCATCTATAGCGAGGTGTCTTAACATCTCGCCTCGAATCAACTTGTCCATGATCTCGACTAACTGCGGGTCTTCTTTCTGTGAAGTCCCTACTTGATCCAGAAGGGTAGGTCTAAACTCAAGGGACGCTAACTGAGTAATTAAATTGAGAGAACTTCTTACTTCAATTGTCCTCGTCGGAGCTTTTCGGTTTTGAACCGCGACCACTTTAGCAGGATCCACCACTAAGCCTTGCTTAGAAACTATGTGCCCAAGAAATCTAACTCCTTTTTCTCCAAAATGACATTTGGAGGACTTGGCTTTCAACTGATGGGCTCTAAGCGCATCCATCACCTCCTTGAGATGTCTAGCATGTTCTTCCTCGTTCTTTAAGAAAGTCAGGATATCGTCTACAAAGACCACGACAAACTTGTTCAAGAACTCCCTGAACACCCTACTCATCAAATCCACGAAATATGCGGGTGCATTAGTTAAGCCGAACGGCATGACAAGCCATTCGAAGAATCCATCTGGAGTTCTGAACGCAGTCTTGTCTATACTATCTTCAGCTACCCTGAGCTGATGGAATCCAGTAGCAAGATCAAGCTGAGAGAAAACAGAAGCACCGATAAGCTGGTCAAAGAGATCATCAATCCTCGGTAACGGGTGTCTGTTCTTCTTGTTCTACTTACGATAATCAACACACGGGCGAAGCGAACTGTCCACATTAGTAGCGAATACTACTAGAGCACCCTCTTCGGAAATGCTTCATCGTATGAAGTTCTTCTCATGCAACTCCTTGACTTGCTTTCTTAACTCTCATCTCGCGGGACCATGTGCCTAACCGGCCACGTAACTGGCTTGGCATTATCAACCAGATAAATGCGGAAATCAATCTTTCGCTTAGGGGTAACCCCCTTCACTTCACCCAAGATATCAGGATATTCTCGGACCACCATCACCGATTGCAAACTATCGATAGATGAGTTGAGGGATTCAAGATAACACAACATGACGGGACTCATAGGGTTACTAGAAATTTTTAGGCTATTACCGAGGCGAGTCATGAGCCTCTCAACCCTATGCTCAAAAATCAAGAATGGCTCCAAAACCGGACAACCAATCCATGCCCAAAATCAACCCATACCCCATGAAACCGAGAATATAAGCATCACACGAGAACTCTACACTCAAGATAGAGATTTTCAAATCCACGTAGATAATAGACAAATGGGCGGAACCCCCAATTGGATTTGAAACACACACGGGATCATTAACTAGACTAGTACTTAGGTGCAAACTTTCAACTAGATCAGATGAAACAACTATGCGATGCGCCAGAATCAAACAAAGTACAAACAGGAAAATCAGAAATGTAAACAAGACTTTCAACAGAAATACTACCTCGATCGGGAACTGGAGCGGCATTGAGAGCATGAACTTGCCCTCCCGAAGGTCCAGCACGCTGAGTCTGACCCTGGCCTTGCCCTTGCTTCTTCGGGCAATCCCTAGTGAAGTGTCCCATTTCTCCACAGTTAAAGCAAGTGCCCTTCCTTTTTCTGCAATCCTTGTTTAGATGAGTCGAGCTTCCACAAGTAAAGCACTTCTTTTCCTTCTTATCTTTAGACTTCTCCTCCTTCTTTTTCATTTCCTTTTTGGGCCCCGTTTTCTTGTTTTGAGACTCATTCACCTTGATTTCCTTCTTGTCACTCCTATTCTCTTCATTGAGTAGGGCCACATTCACCAAACTCTCGAAGGTCACTCCGATGGGTATATGAGATATGGCCAAACCGCGCAATGGCTCGTTTAGTCCTAGAGCAAAGTGCATGGCCTTCTTCTGAGCTGTGTTAACCAAGTCTAAACCGAACCGAGCAAGTTGATTAAACTTATCCACGTATTCCGTAATAGTCATGTCCCCTTGCTTTAGTGATAGGAACCTCTCCATCTGAAGGTTCTCCTCTGCTGACGATAAAAACCTTAGTCCAAACCTTCTTTTGAACTCATCCCAAGTCTCAATTGGTCTAGTAGTGGTGGTGACTACCCACCAATAAGCAACTTCCCCTTTCAATAACCATACCGCCAACAGAACTTTCCTACGATCTTCTATATCTAAGATAGCAAAGAGGTTTTCAGTTTCCTTTAACCAGTTTCTTGCCTCAACAGAAGTCTCCATCCCAACAAAATTCTTGCAACCCATCGCCTTAAAGTCTTTGCAAATATCCGCGAAATCCGCTTGTGGATGCTGAGGGGGAGGAGGAATGTCCGCGGGGTCGGCTTCACTTGCCCTTTCCCCCATGTATCTCCTAAACCAAATAGGTACTTGAGCGCCTTCCGGAATGGCAAAGTTATCGGCCATACTGAAAACGAAGAAAAAGACAGATTCAGAATGGAGAAAAACGAAGGAATTTTGCTAATGGCTTTTTGGGGAATAGCCTTTAAAATAAACTAGACTTTTCTTTGGAAAATACTTTATACTTGGTTTTGAAAATAGTTTTCCAAAAGTTTTAAAAACCTTTTTGTTCCTTCTCGTAAACCATATGCTCGGATACCAAATGTAACACCCCACCTCCGCCAGGGTGGCTCTTGCAAGCACTCTGACTTTGGAGGGGCGTTTGAATCAGGTAAACATGCATAATGATATATCAAGGCAGAACAAGAACATATGTATATATGTAAACAGAGTAAATAAGATAAGTAAAACAGCGGAAGATTTCAAACTATTTCAAAAGGAGTCTGGTACAACATAATGTCAACTTTCCAAATACACAAGTCTAGATAAAAACAACATCACTGAAAAACTGAAATACATAAGTACTATCCCCAAAATAAGTGATAACCATAGCTAGCTTCATGTCAAGACCGTACATGAGCTAAAATCCCACAAGCAAGCGATCAGAAATCCAAGCTAAGCTCCAATATTCCCACCCTGAGAACCTGGGGGGGGGGGGAACGGAAGAAAAGAGGCGAAAGAAAAACAGGTCAGTCAAAAAGACTGAGTAAGCCCTACTACAATCAATGTAAACTGATAAAGTTAACTGGCATGAGAAGCAGGGATGAACATAAGGATAACAACATACTAGCATGATGATTAACTAACAAGGTAGATAAAGGTGTCATCGCATACTCAGGTTTAAGGTTTTTGCACCACAGGTGTACTAGCAAGCTAACATGACTTGAATAAACAAGTATTGATCCCTTGGCCCAAGCTTTGGCCCAATAACATGAAATGACCCTAATACGAGGTCCAACCAAACGGTCTAATCGATCGGCTCCCTAAGCCTAACTCGTCACGTGTTGGTGTCAATACGGCCCAAACATAATTGTAGTCAGACTGTGCTGGGTCTCCCGTCGGGTGTATCAAGCCCTAGGGTGTCAACCACTGGACACCATAAACATAAGTGCACAATCTAGATCTACTGGTACCCATGCTTGACTTCTCCAAATACGGACTACGTGCACGACCATAGTCCGTCCGGAACTACATCGACGTACCACTCGACCGTCGTTTTGGTCACTTATACCAGTCCAGTAATCGTGCCCCCTCCCTAGCCTAGTCCCTAGGGTCTTAATGATACAAACTTGGGATTACTGCTGGAGTGGACCCCCATTGCTAGGATTTTCTAGTGGGTTAAGTACGGTTTAACCCTTTTACTAATCATGGATTAACTTGGTTAAGTGTAACGATGGGTTCACGACTTAACCCCGATTAATCCACCAAGCCCAAATTGGTTAAGTATTAAGTGGACCATGACTTAACCCTAATCACGAGGCATTAATTAATTTAATGTGCCTTAACCTCTCACATTAGACCTTGTTGTGGTTACTAGTTAAGCCGGGCGGGTCCGGGTAGCTTTACACCACAACTTGGTCTAACCTCGGGTTCAAGGTACAACATGACCAACTTCTCACATTGGGTCCTATTGTTTGTAGCAACTAGTTAAGCCGGTCGGTTCCGGGTAGTTTTACGCTACAAACTCAACCCAACCTCGAGTTGGTCACACTTATATTTTCTAAGTGTCATGTCCATCATGTTTCCAAAACATATCACAAGTTTTCAAGAATTTGGGTAGACCTAACTTAATAGGTAAATTCCCAATGGGTAGACCTAACTTAATAGGTAAATTCCCAATCTTATGTTTTCATGTCTTTTAAGTTTACCCAACCCCAAACGCAATCCCATCGCTTACATAATCGCAATAGCGCATAAAGGATAGAAAGAGGGAACTTGGCATAAAGGTGACAAATGGTGTTGAAGCCACAAGTTTAACATGGTGGCATATGAAATGTACATATGTTCATATACTTGCATATTGCATCATTAGGCCTCAAAAGCATGCATAAAACCAAACTTAGCATATTGGTGATACATGGTGATAAATGACATGTAGAAATGGCCATAAGTTCGCATTTAGCCTCACATGCAAGTTATCATAAGAGATATGATAACTTACATGTTGCCAAAATGCAACCTTTAACATAAAGCTTGAAGCTTTAAGCTTATAAACCCAAGATAAGCTTGCATAACATGATAACATGAACAAAATGATCAACCCAAACTTGCATAACATAACTTGCATATCATATGACAAACTTGCATATCAAACTTGCATAACATAACATGATAAACTTGCATATCATAACATGGCAAACTTGCATAACATAACATGATAAACTTGCATATCATAACATGGCAAACTTGCATAGCATAACATGGTAAACTTGCATATCATAACATGACATACTTGCATAACATAATGATCAACCAAACTTGCATCATTCATTTAACTTTAGAGTTTAAAAATGAAAGTAGAAAAGAGCTTACAATGCTTATGAAGACACAAAAATATATATATAGATTGAGACAAAGCCCTTATACAATCAAATAAACCCAAAATGCAAGCTCCAAATCAATAAAAACCCTTGCTTTATGATGTAAATATGGAAACTTGACTTGAATGCAAGCTAATGACACTCATACAAGCTTGAAAACACTTGTATGCATGGAAAATCTCTCATAGAAATAACTTAGAAATTTTATGAAGAGAGTGGAGGCCATGAGAGGAATGATTTTGCCATAGTTTAGTTACTTGAATGAATAATGATGATTTAGGGTTTGGTTAGGGGCTTATTTATAGAGATTAGGATTAGTTTCAACCTTAGGATTAAACCCTAATTCCAATCTCAGCCCTTAAAACCGAATCTGGCCCCAAAACCTAACCAAAACCCCAAACTGGTGCACCAGGCAAAACTGCCCGGCTGAACCAAGTCGACACCCAAGTCGACAGGGCTGTCGACTTGGGCCCACCATGTCGACTGCCCAGTCGGCAGGGCTGTCGACATGGGTGGTCTGGCGGGAAATTTCCCGCCTGCGCCCAGCTGCCCTAATTTCCAAATTCAAACTTGAATTTGAAATCTGTTTTTACTTTGAAATTTTCTGAAAACTTCGTTGGGCCTTAATCGGGTCATACGGACTCCGATTTTCGAAAACTCGGACTCTATTTCGCGTATTTTTCCGAGACGAACGCAATGGCATAGCCCGTTTCCCTTGATTCAGATTTATAAATTAAATTCTGCCTCGATTTACATTATAACAGGTTATTGAAAATACGGGTTGTTACAGCTAGTTTGCTTATGACTTTTGGTTTCATTAGTAAAGAGTTGTTTGCTCGATAAATGGTATGTATTTCGGATTACATATCACATGTGAGTCATATACGTATTTTTTTCATATGGTTTAGGATGCCTCATTACTGAGTTGTGATGTATAGTGTCATATATTGATGTTATGATTTTTTCCGGATCTAATCGTACAAAGGAGGTGCTACCAAATTTTTTCACAATTCCAAGTCTTAGAAGAATTTAACCTGATTTTGGAATATTTTTGAAAGAAACTCTTATGATTTGGGGCATTTCTCATTGGTTTGATTTT
Source organism: Allium sativum (assembly GCA_030737875.1). Lineage (NCBI taxonomy): Eukaryota > Viridiplantae > Streptophyta > Magnoliopsida > Asparagales > Amaryllidaceae > Allium > Allium sativum. The sequence goes on along the minus strand of CM060919.1, from coordinate 225,463,375 downwards.
GAGGATGAAATCCTTTTAGGGTGGAGAATGAAATAACCCGGAATTTTGATACTTGAATATTTGAAGAATTTAAATATTACAGCGAATGAATTTTGAATTTAGAGACTTGGATCAAATTTATTAAAGAATTTGATTATCGAATTAACTTAAAATTTCGAATCTTAAATTTAAAATGAAATTAAATTGATTTGAAGTTGAATTATATTCTAATTGAATTAAAACGATAATAAGAAATTATTATCCATAAATTAGAATGTTTGTAAATTGGTTTATATTTACTTGATTGTAACGACACGGATTTCGCTCGAACCTAATCGATCGCTAAATCGACCAAGACCGTTCGAATCCGCATACGCTAACTCTGGGCATACAACACATTAGAACAGATAACAAAAGACTTTTATAAATACCATAATAATGTAACATCAGAGTATAGAATATCAGAGTATATCAAAATATAATACAGCGGATAATAAATTTACAATAAATGTAATACAATGCACATCGGAAATAAATAAATAACACAGCGGAAGATGATAAACGCACTGGACACAGCTTTAAGCTTCGATCCTGCTTATATATCTGCAAAATAAACTACTCGACTGCCCGTGTGGAAAATAGGGGCACCCGAGTTTAGGTTAAAACAATAAACTCCAGGTCAGTCATGTGACTGGTGTGAGAACAAAAACAGTTATTTAAAGCTTTACTTTAAATCAGATATATCAAGGGTCCACGCCGTATAACACGGAATGGGTTTCCTCCCAAGAATACCAGTGCATATAACAAAACATCGCAATGCTTTTTGGGAAAATGAAGCTATTATAAGACCCAGGTCCCATCACACAATGCAACACAAGCCGGAGGATAAGGTTTTCCCTTATAATAGCCAAACATGCTTGGTACGTTCAAAACATATCATTTGATACTATTGTAAGTGTATAGTGTCAAAAAAAATTCAATCGTAAATATCAATCATAGACGACGTGGTTGCCATATATCATGTTGCCATACTAGGCTCTATAATCAAAACCGCAAATGTCACGTATTGGAAGTTGGGTTTCCATCTGTGAACCGAGGAAAAAGATAGTCCTCACCGATTCGAGATTCTCTAGCCCGAGCCTCAGGACCCAAACACAGGTGAGCCCTTGGATCGTCAGGGCCGGTCCACCGATGTGGATTAAAATGCCTGAACACTGCATTTCCCCACCCTTTGGGGTGTAAATGAGCCAAATGACTCCATCGGCTCCACATAGTCACCGATATATCCGAGGCGCCTCGCAATAGCAACAACCACACAGGTGAAAATAATATAAATGTCAGGGCTGGTAGGTCACTGACACCACCCTAGCTAGAAGGAAACGCATGCCCTCCCTGGTTTCCTCTCCCGTTTCTGGTTCACAGCCGGGGTGTGAGGCTCACGAATTAACGTTACACAAAGTTATGCCACACAGCGGTGCTTTGATCATCAACCACAAGACTCTGCTTCTCAACAAAAGCCTTGATCATTTGCCACTTATGCATGCCACACAGGCAATTCACTCCATGCGATTGATATCCATCAATATATAACCTATGAGCTCGTACGTCTCAGAGAAGGGCGTTAAGCAAGAGAATAAATTCTCCGCCGCCAAACATATATATATTTAATAGAAATCAATCACATAGAATAAAATCTAATGTCAGACACACAGTACATTTACAAGTTCGTCCTAGGTCTGAATGAAACCGGAGGCACCTTGTACCTCGCATATCCATCGATCTCCAAGTACGTCTGGACGATCACCAACTAATTCCCTCCTCTTGGGTGTACAACCCAATCAAGATCATCAGTAATTATCCAAACGACGTGAAGACCTCCGGTCTTCAACAACCATCTTCATCCTCGACTAATCGTTGTATCAGTTATTCAGAATGGGATAAACCCGGTCTTTCCGAATAACTCGCGTATTTTATAAACAAGTGTTACACAAACACAACATACGCCTCATTCAAATTCAGAATATTCTTTTATTCAAATATTCTTATACTTTGGGAAAGGTTCCCATTAATTTTATCAAAGATAAATTCTTTAAATTTATTCTTTAATCTTCCTTTGAATATCAATTCAAATTAGTTGGGATTAGCGAACCACACCGAAGTAATCACTTGTTTTCAATTTCCCAATCCCAACCTATTCATCCCATGAAGTAAAACTGCTAATACTTCATATCTACCACCACGGTGTTATCGGTAAATTCAATTACCATTTCACGTTCAATTCTAATTAAAGATTTAACTATCGCCTGGAGCAAAACCGGTGATACTCCATTCTCGATCATTTCAATCTAATTAAAGATTCATTAAAACTACACTTGGTTTTAATCTTCCCAAGAATCAATATTAATGATTGGTTAACTTGGGAAATCATATCCTGTCTTTAACTGGGTTAAAGAATCAATGTCATTTAAAAAACGGTTCACTATAAACCCAAAATCACATTCCATTCTATCAGCCTTTAAACGTAAATTAGCAAGTGAACAATTCCCAAAGTAATAACCCCGAAGGCCGAAACGAAAATCAGATCAATACCCAGAAAATCATTCAACTTAACTAATCTCCAGTTAGTTTCTGATTTTTTTAACTCCATTGGGTCCAAGAACAGTATTATTAAAGATACCATTCACGACAACCCAAATCACATTTGATATTAAATACAAGGCTCTGAATAGAAAATATATCGGCTTATATTCAATATCAAATTCTACGACCCACAAATATCATATTGGAAATAACGATATAAATATGTCTTTCAAATTTCCATAACAATATCTGTATAATCACGAAATCCAATATCAAAATATTCCAAAGACAATTTCGATTCAAATCCATTCCAATTCAATTATTGGAAATTCTGGTTACTTTTTAAAACCCTTTTCAAATCCAATTTATTTATTTCAAAAATAAATAGATTATAATTCTAGTTCAAAACTAGTTCATTTCGATAAAAATCTATTTTTATCTTTTCAAATATGGATTTTTTCATCCCAATTCTTTCCAAATCATTTCTCATGATTTTACACAAATTATTACTATTTTTAATAATTTTATCAAGGCCCGTACAGTCGATTTCCATCAACGACCATCGAACTGCACTTACAACGACCTTTTCCAAACTTGATTTTGACATAATTCCAAATCCAACCGTTAGATTTCAAATCTCTAATATTCTTAGAAAGCTCTTTTCAATACGAACCCAATGGTTCCGGTTTTAGGAGAATCCGACGGTCGGATCTCCTGTAACGTCCATTCGAAATCAATTGTCGAAATTCGCGAACTACCGCTACGCGGCGCGTTCTATTGAGCCCATTATATATATATATATATTATATATTTCATCGATTTCCTTTTAAAACGTATTTTATAAATCGTTTTAAATTCGTTTTCGAAACGATTTCAACTTCATATTCAATTTCAAATCAAAATTGAATATTCCACATCATCGATATACAAATGATAATATTTTCAGAACGTTATATTTTGAAATCACTTCCTTTTCTATAATCATTATAAAAACGAGTATAATCGATATAAATATCGTTCGTGTCAAAATGGTGCATATCTAACCAATACGGCTTTATATATTTCAATAACTTCGTTATTCTATTCAACAAATGAATATTTTCTTCAACACATGAATATATATTTTTATTCAACACATGAATATATATTTTATTCAACACATGAATTTATATTTTTATTCAACACATGAATATTTATTTTATTCAACACATGGATTTATTTTATTCACACATGAATTTATTTTATTCAACACATGAATTTTTATTCTATTCAACACATGAATTTATATTTTTATTCAACACATGAATATTTATTTTATTCAACACATGAATTTATTTTATTCAGCACATGAATTTATTTTATTCAACACATGAATTTTCTTGTATAATATTCCTTATTTTCCAAATTGGAATGAGGCCCAATTAATTACCATATAATGTTAATTATATGGATTCCATACAACATACATATATAATAGCAACGATAAATAATCATCCAGAGTGCACCACACAACTGCATAAGCATTACATATAAATAATTAACGCTTACATAGTCTGTCAATCCATCGATTGACATACAACTAAACAATCAGGATTAGTGTACGTCAAATATCATCCCAATACCCGTGTGGGGTTTCAAATCAACAAACACGGATTTTTATTTGTGCAGTTGGGTGATGTGTAAAATTTATCGTCCCAATCAATATTAGTCAAATGGGTGTACATAAACAAATCATTCTGATTTGTTTATAATTATTTATTTTATATACACGTTAAAAATTATATTTTTAACTATAAAATATTTTATTCATTCCACATCACATGATCAATTTTCACAACACATCAATCAAACAAACAAGTCATCCATGGTCTATGGATGACGGGTGTCGGGTGCTGCTAAGCACCGTTTGCATCCTAGTATATATTTCAACTAGAAAATAAAATAAAAGTGAGAAGTTCTCACCGATTAGCTAAACCAAACACCGCGACTCTTCATATGTAGGAAAACTTCATCTAGTTTCCAACGAGATCTGTTCAACACCGTTTGTGTTAAAAATTATATTTTTAACGCTACTTCCTATCTAAAGATTATATTTTTATATTGTTGCTTCGTATATAAAAATCATATTTTTCTCTCGCCATTCTCTATATAAAAATCACATTTATATATATAAAGATCGTATTCCTATATCTCTACTACATATGTAAAAATTAAAATTTTATTATCTATATATTATAAAAATCATATTTTTATTATTTGTATAATATAAAAATCATATTTTTATATCTTCTATAATAAAAAAATTATATTTTTGTATCTTCTATCATTTAAAAATTATATTTTTATCATTCCTATCATTTAAAAATTATATTTTTATCAATCCTATCATTTAAAAATTATATTTTTATCATTCCTATCATTTAAAAATTATATTTTTATCATTCCTATCATTTAAAAATAGAAAATAAAATCAAATAAAAAAGGAAAAAGGCTCACTTTTGCATTTTCAGAGGTGGTGGAGGCTGAGGGGCGCGCTGGGTTGAGGAGGTGGAGGCGTCAGATCGCTGGCGGTGGCGCTGGGGAGGCCTGGCGGCGCGGTGGGCTCTCTTCGACGGTGGAGGTTTTTGGGGTTCGCGGAGTGCGCGTCGTTCTCGCGCTGGGAGGGGTTCGACTAGGGGAGCAGCTTCGCCTGGAGCGGCGGCGGTTGTCAGGGGGGTGCTCGCGGTGGTCGGGGCGATGCAGTGCTTAGTTTTTTTTCTTTTTTGGATTTTGATCGATATGGAGGGAGGGTCTCGCTTTGACTTAGGGATAGAGAACAGGGGGGTATTAAAAATTTTATTATTTAGTTTATTCTTTTATTCACAAAAAGTTGACTCTTCTTTCGAATCCCAAATCGAACCCACCGACTGTCGTCCATAGCACATTACCCCCATTCCGAACACAATGGGATATGTATCGTAAGCCAATTCGAATGTTTCGATCGGTTTTCATCAAAATATAAATCAATATATTGAATTTGAACGCACATTTCAATTTACCGAGGCCACATACAGACTCTAAATATTCCCGAAAAATATTTTCTAGCTTCGTATTGATGATACGGTCCCAAAAAAACTAATTTCGTCAAATTCTGAGACCGTTTGAAAAATGATCATTTTCCCGTTGATTAAAATCAACTGAAACTGGTCAAACGCGTTTCCTTTGCCACGCTCACATATTGATTCGAAAAATTACGAATTTTGGAATCTAGCAATAATTTGACATCCCGGATCCAACAAAAGTGGTTTCGTCGAAAACAGAGGTCGTTTGCAAAATTTCCATTTTTAAGGGATATATTTCCACAACGACTATTCTGAATTTTCAACTGGGCGTAACTTTTTATTCCCACTATGAAATTTCAATTTTTCGGATTCGTTGAAAAGATATTGTCAAATAGATTCAAATATTTTTGGTTTCGCTAAAATCCAATTTATTTTGAATCCTATACATTCATTTGAAATTTGAAATAGAATTTTCAAACTACCGCGCCATTTTCAATTCCTTTTATATTTAAAATAAAATATTTATATTCTAACGACGATTCAAATAAATATATACGTTCTAATTCTATTCAAAATAAATTTCTCGTCGTTATTATTTAAAATAATTCATTTTATATATTCAAAATTCACTAAAATTGCCAAAATAAAAAAAATTAATTGGCTCAGATTTTCCGGATTGTTACATTGATTTCGTTAACATGTGAAAATAGTCATTTTGCAAATGATCGTAGAATTCAACAAAAACAATTTTATCGAATTCAGAATGGTTAATTATTGTAAGATTCCAAATTTTGTGTCGATTGGAGTTATTGTGTGATCCTATGCGATATAAATGCATATCAATAAACGATATAAATTATAATATGATTTCAAAAGCTAGATTTTGCATATGATCAAATTGGCTTTCAAAAATAGTTCCATTGTGTTCGAAATGTGGGTTATTAGCTTTGAACGACAGTTAGAACATCTCATTTCGAGTTCAAAACTTTTTGGGCTCGATGAATAGTGATTTGGTAGAGGCTATATATAGAAGTCATCTTTCTCATTTGTTAAACCCCAACTATCACAAGCCTTTAATGGCCAAAAATGCTTGATTCAATTCATCCACAATTAACGAAACCTCTAAGATGAAAATTGTTCACATTGACAACACAAACTCATCCAAGTTAGTCGTTCGTCGATCGGACAACGATGTTGGCCAGAATCTGGCCAAATCCGAAATATCTCATTTCGTGCTCTGCTTGATTGTTCACCAATGGTGAACTTTTGGGTGATGGTGTCTGAAGGAGAAATTTGCACAAGAGGGTGGTCGATCGACCTGGGGTGGTCCTGTTATCAATGGCGAATCATTAGCGCTGAATCTTGGAGTTGAACGATTTTCATTCAACTCACTATCCACCACGAACTGTGGCACGAGGGGGATCAGAGTTGATGGCATGGAGTCAGCCTGGAAGGTGGTTCGTGGCAGCAGGGTTGGTCGATGGTCCGGTCAGCTGTAGAGGCGGTAGTGATGAAGGATTGAAGAGGGGATGGTGTCATATTTTTTACGTTCGAACCTGTCGATGTTAATGTTGTGGATTAGTGGTCTAATGATAGTGATTATAGTGACTAATGAACGCTGCTAATTAATATTATTATCTTAAAACATATAAAAACTTATAACCCATGTAACTTCCTCATATGAGGTCGGATAAGTTGCATTATGATTGTATTTGTGAATCCTGCATGTATGAGTTGGATTGGCTTGATTGGGAGCTATTTGGAATTTAATTTAATTTCAAATGCCTATTTGAAATTAGGTAAAACAACATGAAAATATTTTTGGTGGATGGTGAGTTTTCTCTCACACTTTCTGGAATACTATTATACCATATCGTATAATATAATATATACTATTGTATCGATATTTATTTGTGTGATATGTTTGGTTGGTTGATTTATTGCTTAGTTGGTTTGATTGTTGTTATATATTCCCATCTGTGGACGGATGACCTTTGGCATTATCTGATATGAGTCATAATTTGTTACCTAATTATTTTGTATATATATACATATGTGTGTGTGTGTGTGGTGTGTGTGTGTTGATATATGAGTTGTGATGCAGGGGGACAAATTGGAGGAATCCAATAGGATTCCCCAATGTTTTGGATGTTATTCGCTTTCATTATATACACCCATAAACTGTCTAACCTAAGTACCACTAGACCAATGATGCTTGCGCAATTAAATTCAACATTGCTATGTTATTAATCAATAAACAATGTTGGTTATGCTATTGGTGGCAGATAACCTAGATTCATTATATTGAATATTATTAATCGCCATATGTTTTGATATTATAAAAAAATTGTTTTATACAAAAGCAAGTTCTTGAATGGAATTTTATTTAATAAAATGAAGCTTTATAAATGAACTAAGAGATTTTATCAAGGATTTTATAGACAATAATATGATGGATTCTTGTATTATAAATAAGTTTTATAAATACCTTTTCAGGTGTTGAAACTTTACTAAATTTTAAGATTAAATTTTATAGAGTTACAAAAGAAGATTTAATGAATGAATTTTACAATTGTATTGTAAGATTTTAAACTTAATAAAGATTTTATAGCAAAGATTTACCAAGGTATTAAACACGGGTTTTATTAAAGAACGAGTTTTAACAAATGATTCATAATCTCTTTTGAATAAGACTAATAGTTTATTTAAGGACTTATGAAAAAACTTTGTTTTAGAATTTATAGTAGAGATTTATGAAGTTTAGAAATCTAGATAGGATTTATAAATGATTTGAAATGGCTTTATAAGACAAGTTTTAAATGATATGATTTATAATCAAAGAAGAATTTTATAAGAGAATGAATTTCCAAAACTCAACACGTTCCGAAGTAGAAATATATACAATATTCTAATTTGACTTATATTAAAATTCCAAATATGACTATGATTTGTGAATATGCTTATTTTATTGAGATAAGTGTATGGATATGATTTTCAAGTATCACTACAACAAAATGACCCCATTACAACGGTGGAACACCGTTGTAATATGCATTTTACAACGGTGGGCAAACCGTCGTGTATTAAGAAGTTGTAATAGACTCATATCTTTTACAATGTTTTTACACTGTTGCAACACCGTTGTAATATGTATATTTTACAACTTTTTTCCACCATTGTAGTAATACATATTACAACATTTTTGCACTGTTGTAGTAGTACATATTACAACTTTTTTTCACTGTTGTAGTAATTCCTGCAACAATTAATTATAACAATACGATTTTTGTTTCGTTATACATTACATTTCATATAAAAATAAATATTTATATTGAATAAAATGATACTACACTTAACTAAAATAATAAATTAAATATTTTATTTCAATATTTGAATTAGTACAACTTTCTGATCCACTATCGTACAACTCACTTTTACATAATACAGTCATAACAATACATACATTCCTCACTACAAATTGATCACTCAATACACTCAGTTACATACACACTTTCGTATAAATATACATACACACTGACACACACCGAGTCTTTATGCTCCAACATCCAATCCAGTTACCTATCATAGAATTTTACACATGTTAATATAGGACGGTTGATCTTCATAAATTCGCTTCTTAACATCGCAATCCTCAGGTAAAAAGAGGGAGAACATATCATTATACCACGAAATTCCACTCAAAATTATTTGTAATCTAAAATAGATTTGAAATTCAAAACAGCATTAAAAATGCATCACTAAATGTAGCCTATTCTACCATAGACAAAATGCTTCAAATGTCTATTTGGAAAGAAGAAATTAAAAACATTGAAAATGCATCACTAAATGCAGCCATAACCTACCACAATTGAAGGATAAAACTCCAACCAAACCCAAAACAGGGCACGACACAGCGAAGACCAATACTACACAAGCACTCAAGTCGAAACAACTCGTCAAAGACCACACATCAACCAACAAACAGAACACAAACTCACCCAAGATCCAGAAGAGCAGGGAACTCACCCACACGATGAGCACCATATATCAACAAATTTTGCAAACTACTACTAAAGTGTGGTTTCAGAAAAAAAATATGAGTATATCCAAGTGCATTTGATTTCACCTTTTATTTGCACCATCACATAAATCCTCAGGCAATGAATCCAGAGGCTGGTTACTAGCCTCCCAAAATTCAGACTACATCCAACAGAAAATCCATTTAGTAATGAAATGACAAATCAAATTATACATGTGCACATATAGTCAAGTTAATAAAGTGCATAAAATTTACAGAAGCCTGATAATTGATGGAAAATGAGGAAACTCACCTCGTTTTCAGGAGTTTGTCTGCTAACAATGTTGTCATCCCCAAGGATATTCTCTCTTAAGTTCTTCTTCCGAATGCATATAGCAAGCCTGCACATCAGAAAGACGGAGAACTGAACAATGGTGTTTATCAATGAACACTTAAATAAAGGGGTATGACAAGCGCAATTAGCATTTTTTATGGCGCAATCGTAGCACACAAAATGATGGCTTTCACATTGCAAATTAAAACCAAGTAATATTGATCAGTGTGTTAAGTAACCAAACATAAAAATATTATTATGTTGAAATATAGCTACCTAAGAAATGGGTCCTTTTAAAGGTTTCCTACAAATAAGGAGTTGATGATTAGAGATTCTACCATTACGTATGAAATATTGTTGCTTTCTGCTACTTTGATGCCGAGTTTATTATCCTCCATCGTTTAACTTGTCTTTGTGAATGATCTGATGAGATAATAAAGGTGAGTTATCACCTGACCATTATATTATTTATATAGTAGTCTGAATTAAGGAGATAATGGTCAGAATAGAAAGCGTATAGCCGTTCAACTTATATTTGATACGATGACTTCTTGAATTCCTTGCTTTATTCATTCTCAATTCAGACTTTTGCTCTTCCGATGCATTTATGTTGAAATTTATGTTTTCGAAATTTTACATAGCTCGATGCTGGTTGTTTATTATACCACAATATCTGAATATCAATCCTAATTTCAACATAAATTTCTCCCTGATATGTTGTCGCATAAAATAGAATTGAGAAAATAAGTAGAAACAAGTAAATTCTACCCAAACGAATTGCAAAATAGACCAGATAGCCGAAGATCCAGATAGCCAAACTTAAATTTGATTTTAAATCCAGATTTTTAAAAAACCAGATGGCAAAGATCGTCAGAACCGATTAGCAAGCCTAACCAAAAATAAAAATGAAACAAATCCTACTAAAAATCGAGAAATTAACAAAATAAAAACTCAAACCTTCTTATTTTCATTTTCAGGGTTCGGCTGGTGGACAGAGCAGCGCTAGGATGTTGGTCGGCCCACAACGACTGTTGCTAACAGAGGTAGCAGTGGAAACAGTCAGGCGCGGTGAGGGTTTTTGGGTAGCAGGCGATTTGGTGATGAGGTAGGGCTCAGGCAGTCTTCGGGAGGGTTACGCGTTGGCTTCCCAAAAGGCGGAGGGACAGCAAATACGCTGCTTTGACTGCAGCGGTGGCTGGAGTTGACATCGAAGAGCACGGAACACGGTACAGAGGCGGGTGCCTGGGTAAGGACCGGAAGTGGAGAAGGAAGTTGGATGAGGAACTGGTTAATTGGTAGAGACGGAGAAAGAAGGGGGCAAAAATCAAGTCGCCATGGTAGAATTAAAGAACGCGTTAATTGGTATTGACGAAGAAAGACGGAGAAAGATGGATGAAACCTTATTTTGAGTTAGGGTGCGGTACTGGAGAGTTGGCCTGGAGAGTTGGCCCGCCTAAATTTTCGATTTGCCCGCCTAAATTTTCGTTTTAAGGAACACATGAACACGTGAGCTGCTTTGATTATTTGTATCTAAGAAACGCTATAATTATTAGCAAAAAAATTATTTTTGAATCTAAGGAAAGCTTCTAAGCACTTTCTATTAACTAATTTTATTTAACAGCTGTTATTAATGATTATTTGTTAACCATCAATCGTCAGTTAAACAGTTAATACTTATTCATTGATTACTAATTATTAATTTTTTTAATTATTAATAGATATAATTTCATATTTTGAATTAATTATCAATTTTATTTTATTTCATATTTTCATCACGTTGGTTAAGTCATCTAAATATTCATTTCGATTTTAAGGTTCAATTGTCATAAGACAAAAAAAAAACTAACTAGATTTTAAGGTTCAATTGTCGAGCTATTACTTATTTAATATATGTTTTTATCATTAATTTCAATTATTATTTTAGTTAATTATAAATTATTATTATTATTTACTACTGATTTTTAACTTACAATTGTTACTTAATTAACGATTGTTGTTAAATTTTGAGTAAGATTCAAATTCAACAGTACACAAAATGTACCGACCCCGTTAGCGGGGGCGTTGCCCCCGCACCCCCACCTTGGGGGGTTGCCACCCCCCCGGACCCCCTCTCCGTAGGGATCATATTTGACAAAAGATTTTGGAAAAACTTTCAACAACGATTACTTATTAAAAAATATTATATACTACATATTAATTACTACTAATAGTCATGATTAATTATAAATTAAATATTTATTAATTGTTATTTACTTATTGATTATTAATTAATTGATTATTAACCGCTCATTAGTTATTACTTACTAATTAATTACTAGTACTTAATAATGAAGTAGTTATAAATAATTATTTTTAATTAAATATTTAATATTTATATATTGATTATTATTAAATAATTACTGATTGGTTGTTAATTAGTAATTATTAGTAGGAATTATTTATTTATTGATGTATTTTTAATTAAATATTTAATATGTATTTATTGATTATTAATTAATAATTACTAATTGGTTGACAATTACTAATTATTAGCATGAATTATTTATTTATTGAAGTATTTTTAATTAAATATCTAATATTAATATATAGTTTATTAATTAGTAATTACTAATTAGTTGTAAATATTAATTATTAAAAATTATTTAATGAAAATAATTAATATTAAAATATAGTCATATATTACAACAGTCAAAAAATAAAAGTTGTGATAGGCTTTTATTACAACTGTCAAAATAACACAGTTGTTAAAAATAAATTTATTACAACTTTTCTGGAAAAAAGTTGTAAAAAACATTTATTACAACGGTGCTTTAACCACCGTTGTAAAATTAAAGTTGTAATATGGTATTTTTGTTGTAGTTACAACGGTGTTTATACCACCGTTGTAAAAAACCATTTATTACAACGGTGCTTTTACCACCGTTGTAAAAACCCATTTATTACAACGGTGCATTTACCACCGTTGTAAAATTAAAGTTGTAATATGGTGTTTTTGTTGTAGTGTATAAAACGAAGAGATTTGTGAATATGGTTATTCTAATGAGATAAGCATATGAAATTGATTTTTAAGTATCGATGAAATGATTTTAATGAATATTTAGTTGAAAGGGCTTATGCTGTTGGTATGCTTGAATGTATGAATATAGTTGATGGTTAAAGAATCTACCATCACCAAAATTCCCTTTTTGAATTCTAACGTGTTAGTTCAATTAATTGGGATTGTAATGGACCCGAAACCACTTTGAACTGGCTTGGTGTTCTAAACTTATATGCAGGTATCCTAATGACTATAATAATGGTTATGACTATGATGTGAAGTTGCAATCCTTCTGAATGGAAAGGAATTCTTGCTAATGTCCTAGCTAGCTACCAGGGTTATATCTACTATATTAGTAAGAGGGGTCCTTACGTGCTGGAGATTGTCATATGCGAGGATTTCTTGTTACTAATCCTAGGGGTGATTCATGATAGGATATAGTAAAAGATTTCCTTTAGATGGTCCGGTCCCTAGACAACTTGTATGGATGTATGTTTGACATTGCATTTCTTAGATCATGTACATTGATTTCTACAAATGTGCATCTGGTTGGTGGTGGAGGAGGCAATTTCTCTTAGCTTAACACCCTTCTCTGAGGCATATGAGCTCAGATGTTGTGCTTTTGTGATCATCCTTAGTGCTCGATGGAATGGCATTGTGGCATGTTGAATCATGAGATTTTGATCAATGACAAGGTGAAATGTTAAATCAATAGATCTCAAACAAGATGTCTCACAAACACGTCAATTTTGAAGAACTATGCCAAAGACTCTAGAGTATGCACGTAATTCGTATATTAAGTAGAGTCTACTTTTAGATTATGATGTAAAAATGTCTCCTCTAGATTTTATTTTCTATATTCCATAATAAAACTTCAAATATTTATAGTTAATCTGGAATTTGCATAGTTCAGTCGGTTGAATGAACTAGCTTAGTCGACTGAATCAATGTACACATAAAAGTTGTGTGCATGTTCCAGATTCAGTCAACTAAATACTGTTATTCAGTCGATTGATCTGGCAAAGTACAAAAAATTTATATTAATTCCAGTTCACTCGACTAACTAAGAATATTCAGTTGACTGAACAGTGTTCCAACTGTCATATTATGAAGAGACACATCTCTTTGTCCAAGAGTTTCTTAATCTCTAATTGTTACATCTCTTAGATTTCAACCATGAATTTTAACTAGTAGTTATTACCCTTGAATCACTATAATTACATGCAAGAATAACATCTCTAACAACTCAATCAATCTCATTCTTTTCTATTCTATTGAATTCAAGTTCATACTCATTTCTAATCGATCTATTATTGCATTCAAGATCTCATTAGATTATGTGGTTATGATTCAAACTTAGTTTGAATTCAAAACCCTGTTCTATCTCCACTTGCTCTCATTTCATACAATATAAACTTGATGAGAAGATTATCGGATATTGTACTTTATGTTGACAAATTCGTGTTATATTAGAACACAAAAGAGTTAATCATACTTTTGTTTAAAGTCTTGTAAAGGTGGAGAAAAATTCTATAGGTAGTTCAGGTAGTCAGAAGTCCTGTAAGAAAGTTCAGGCGGAAAAATCCTAGCTGGTATAGTCTATGTGGTAAGAAGTTCTATAACGACGGTAAATACCTATTCCTCTAGGTGAAGAGAGAGTTTATATAAAGGCCTATAGGTAACTTAGGGACTGGACATAGGTTGGTGCTTTGAACCAGTACAAAAATTCTAGTGTTCTTTACTTTTACTTACAGCTTTTATACTTCTTATCCGTGATATCTTTCTAGATATTTATCTCATTAAATATTTACTTGCATATATCGAAGTTAGTACATCATCTGTAAAAACTTCAACATTATGTATAATACACATATTTTCATATTGCTCGTTCCTACTCTCGTCTTTTCATTTGGTTTCAGAAAAGGACATCTTATAACCATAAAATAGTTATTTGATATTTTGATAATATGGAAAACAACACTTACACTAGCCCTAATTCTAGTTTTATAGAAGGTCAATCCACTGCATGACATCCACTATTTAATGGCATAAACTATCACTATTGGGCTATAGGAATGCGAATCTATATGCAAGCCAATGGATTAGACTCATGGGATATTAATCAAAATGAATACACACCCCCTACTACTAACTTTTATGAATGGTCAAATTTAGAGAAACTAAATGCCACTACAAATGCTAAAGCAACGAATATGTTGCATTATGTCTTGGATAGAAATGAGTTTAACCGTATGAGTATGTGCAATATTGCATATGAAATATGGTGAACACTCAAAGTAAATCATGAAGGAACCACAAGGTTAAGCAAAACAAGATATCCATGCTTAAAAGCCAATTTTAGAATTTTAGAATGAATGAAAATGATTCTATAATGACATGTACTCTAGATTTCAAAATATTTATCACTCACTATAGGGATTAAGGGAAAAATATTTTGATTTTGATGTAGTATCAAAAATCTTAAACTCTTTCACGGAAGATTGGGAAAAAAGGTTTTAGCAATTGAAGAAGCTAATGTTCTCTCAACCATCAAAACCAGAAGAGTTAATAGGAAATCTAATGTCATAAGAAGTTAATTTGCTTGAAAAACGAGTTCATGCTCACGATAAAAGGAATCTTGCATTTCATGCTGAAAAGGAAGAAGACTCAGATTCTTATAATGAAGAAGATCTAGCCTTTATTGCAAAAAAATTCAAGAAATTTTTTGAAATATAGAAATGAAAATAAGGATGCCTTCAAAAGAAAATTCAGCAATAATTCATCTAAACCATCAGCCTCGACATTGGAATGTTGTATCTGTGGAAAGAAAGGCCATATGAAGAAACACTGTCTAGAGAAAAAGAAACAGTATCAAAGAAAGAAAGATAAATCCAAGAAGAAAGCTTTCTATGTAACATAGGATGACTCTGACTCATCATCATCACATAGTGATAGTGACACTGGACAAGATAACGTATGTTTCATGGCTAAAGATAATAAGATTAGTGATTTTACTTACGAAGATATGGTAGAAGTAAATTCATAATTATTAGAATCTAGAAATAATTTCGAAAGAAAATATAAACAAGCTAATGAGGATCAGAAAAAGGCAGAATTCAAAAGAGATATGCTAAAAGATGAAAAAGAGATATTAGAAGAAGAAATTAGAAAACCTCAAGAATCTCTTTCTAATGCTAATTCTCAACTTTCTTTATTGGGTTAAGAAATTGAAACTCAAAAAAAAAAAAAAAAAAAACAATGTACTTATTTCTGAAAATCATGAGTTGAAAACTAAGATTAGAATAATAGAATTAGATAATTGTAGTTGTTAGATCCAAATTTGGCTCTAACGCCCAAATTTTCTGAATTTGCTAAGATTAATGAACAAAAATGAAAGAAAATACTGAAACACACCAAATTTATAATGGTTCGGCATTAACGAGCCTACATCCACTTCATATGTCTTTGATTATACGTTGAATGCAAGTACAATCAATGGTTTCTCACGATCTCACTATTACAATGATGATTCACTCAGTAATTTCATAATAATACTGATAAAAAATAATGGAGGAGCAACAATGGTGGTAACAACTCTCAGAATTTCCAAAAGATCCCCAAAAATGCAAAGTTTAGCGCTATTTATAGATGATATCTGCAGGCGGTTTATGAAGACATGTGGCACGGATCCCGAGGATCTCGGACTGGTTCGTGGCTTGATGGAGAAATGCTCAATATGACGGTTATGGACAGGTGTCATCAGATCCTGAACTTGCGGCTCATGGAATACTTGGTCATGGCCATCATTCTTTGGACTTTGGGTCGGGTCGTGCCTCCTATCCACGAGCGGGTCGTGGATCCTGTCACGAGCGGGTTGTGACGCTGAGTCACGAGCCAGGGGGTGAAGCTGGCCACGAGTGGACTCCTATGCTTCACGAGCCAGAGTAATTTGGTTTATGGGTCTTCGTATATGTTTGCTTGTGCATGGTAATTCAACTCTTGGTGGCTTGATCAGAAAGCTAGCCAAAATTTTACCCCCTCGAAGTATGTTTTATCGGGGATGGAACATGCTTCGAAACTGCTGAACAGACCTTTTCACGAAATGATGCGAATCAACAGTCACATTCATTTATAGCGTCGCACTGCCTTGAATTGTTACGTCCTTTGATGAGTATAAATATCAGGTTTGGTTTCCAATTATTCTCCTTAATTTGCCAATTATCTTCGATTTCCAGAATTCTTGAGTACACTGCGGTCACTTCTACAGGTAAATTCCAAATTTCCATAAACATCAGTTATACCAATAGTCAAAAATCCATTTTTCACTTCGGTAGTTATCTTCAGAATTACGCTCGTCGAAGCCTCTCGCGGTCGTGTCCTCTGATGCAAACCGCAAGCTATCAGTTAAGGGAGTTCTCGTGCAAGCTGTGATGGGCACGCTTAGGTCTTTACGATCCATTGGACCTGGTCACGCCTAATGGGACAAAGAATGGAAGCGCAAAAGCCTTCATCCAGGCTATATAAGCCACTCCCTCTTCATTCTTTTTTACTTTTTACTCCTTACTTTTACTGCCGCCATCCCCTTCTTCGTTCCTAACCCTATTCCGCCATTTTAGTCCATAATCCAAATTCGAACTACAATCCCAATTTAAAGAGGAAAAACTGGTTTTTAATTCTTTGCTTTGCTATTTCCAAACTCCACGCTGTATGCATTGCCAAATTCTCTCGCGTTCCTCCTGATTCTGGCATATTTATCATTGGTCTCGAGGCCATGGAGAAATTGAGAGAGGGGGTTGTGGATTAGGTAGATGAAGAACCGATAAAGAGGGGCTATCAATCCTGGAGATGCCGCTGCTGTTGGAGATAGGCTCGTGACAATGGCTAAGAAAGGTGGAGATTCGATTTGCGAAGAGGAATGGTTTCGTGGAGAAGGACGGAGAGGTGTGCGGCTTTAAATCGTAATGGTGGCAAGATAAAACGTCGGGTCGGGTTGTGAAGGTGGTGAAATATTGGTTCCTAAGAAGGGTGACCTGAATCAGGTCATGAGGGTGGCTCACGAGCCTTTCATTTATGAGCCGTTGGGTCCTGAGATCAACCTCCAGTGCGGACTCAGATCATGAACTGAAACCCCATCCACGATCCGCACCGGTTCACGAGCCATGCCACAATCACGAGCCTAACTCTTCTCCGTGATCTGTCTCTTGGACACGAGCCGCTTCACATGATTTTGACGATCCAGTTTAACCAACGAACCGTTTTATATCTTGACTGAAACTTGACGCTACTCTGACATATTGATGAACAGTTAGGATAGAGCCTTCGAGATGGACTTCTTAAACTAGACTTGGATAAAAACATAACTCTGAGACCTGCAATAACTACTTATTCTTTTATCTGTTTCACTTCATGCTTTTCTTTTCAGTAATGCACGCACTGGCACACTTTAACACTTGCACACACGCAGGGGATGTGGGTATTTATGCTATAACGACTTATGTTTACTCGCCAAAACAACCATGTCTGATAGACGTTCGTCGAGAATATCTGAAATGAGGTCAAATCCAGGTCGTCAAAATATCAGAATCCTGATGTGCTTCCGTCCGACCCAGAGTGCGAAAATTCTGTATCTGATTATGAGACAAATATCAATAGTGAATCGACATCTTCCGAGAACACATCACTCGAGGAAGAAGAAGAAGATGATCGAGCTCATGATGAGATCCCAGGTGCTAAAGAAGTAAAGAAAGAGAAGCTGAGTGATTCCTTGGCTTCTAAATTGGACAAGTTGAAATCGGAGAAAACCTGTTTAAGGCACGAGATTCCTTGGGACGATGTAAAAACTCTAGAGGAAGGAGACAGGCCTCATTATGCTCTAGAAGGATACATGGCTGTCAGTAGGCTCATGTGTTGGGTAGGCGCCATCCCTCTGTTTCCTCCAATTGTCGTTTATCTATTGAGACGGCTACATATCGCTCCTGTGCAACTCCATCCCAATGCTTACACAGCTCTGTATACTTTATATATCGCGTACGCAGAGATTTTACAAACCGAGCTCACCTTCAAAGATTTGAAATTCTACTATCATTTTAGACATCGTTCCACAGGGACCCCAAACTTCTCTTTCTTCGAATCAATTCTTGGCAGAAAGGTCTTTTCGTATGGCCATAGCAACTTAGGAGATGCGAGATCCGATTGGTTTTACATAAAACATCAGGTATGATGCGCAAGGAAATGGCTACAATCAAGTAGGTTTCAAATTCTGCAGTGCATATTCCCAATGCATAATGGAAGTGCTAATGTATTCTCTTTTCTGTACAGCTCACAGTTTTGAAAAAACAGAGGGCTTGGTATATGAAGATCAATTATCCCACCTTTTAGCAAGCAAATCGGACTTTTGTAGAATCAAGAAGTGCATCACCGACGAGAGCCTTCATAAGCACCACCTTATGAATATAAGATTCGGGCTTGGAACAGGTGGCAAGCCTTACAAGTATGTGCCCTCGGCTGAGGGAGAAGGGACTTCAGGGGCCACAAAAACAATCGAGTTTCATAAGAGTCCTTCACCGATGATTAATCAAGATGATGAGGTTTTGAATGTATATAAAGGAGATGAAGTTCAAGTAAATGAACCAAAGGATGCTCCCTCTTCCAAAGGACAGTCTCCCCTGAAGACCCTACCTCCGGTAGAGCCTGCATTGACAGAGGAGCAAATTTTTGGGGATTTAGAAAAGATCCCCCTACCAGATGATATCTCCATTCTTCCCTGTCTCCAAAGGAGAGACCTCTCCTACCAAAGATAAAGATACTGCACAGATGAGCCAAACTTCGGGCCTTGGTCTGTCAGAGAGGGCTACACGGGGACACAAATCACTTGCACCACTTATCACAACACTTATAAACTAACAGTATTCACGATCCCGACGCCTGTTTTGTGATTTTCTATAGGAAAAATGCCTCGTTGTTATTCTTACCATGATCTTCGTGAGAACACACCCAGGTTGTCTTCTGTATCTGAACATGATCGCAGTGATAGTCGAGGAAGGGATATCCAACGACGCCATGATTATTATCCGGCTCACCCTACGCGTTCTCGCTCTCCCTTGAAACAGGATCCCGGGAAGTTTCACAATCGCCAAGTGTCACATACGGGGGGTAAAGAACTTCCCAAGGCTCTGACTCCTCCGAAAGGCTTACCTCCTCCGGGTAAATCCTCCAAGAAGTATCATGCACCCAAAGATAAACAAAAGGAGTCGAGCAAAGATAAAGAGAAAGAAAAAGCAGCTCTTGCTCCCTCTGATCAGCATAGTTTGGGTACTTCTGGGGTACAGGAGGGTACCGTTACTCCTGTTAATCAATCAAAATTGGTGTGCTTACGGAAGGAATTTCCCGATATCTATTTTGAGAGAATGCATTTTGTTCCGGATCTCGAACTAGTTTCTGATGAATGGGATGTAGAAGTTGTAGGTCAGTTCGGCCACGTGGCTAAACAATATAAGGCAATGAAAAAGCATGCCAAGAATTTATCAGACGTTATACACCGTCTAGAGGTTGAGGCTGCCAGGGCCAGAGTGAAGGTCGATCGAGATGCTAAGGCTAGAAGCAAGGCGGAGAAAGATCTTGAGGATGCGCAAGCCCAACTTGCCTTAGCTCGGCGGGATGCTCAAAATTACAAAACTGAACTGGACGATGCGAAGAAATGCTTCCACCTCGAGCTCGATTCACATAGCCAAGAACGCGTAGCTCTGAAAAAAGAGGTGGAGGATCTCAGGACAGCCAATATTGAGCTAAAGGCGTCATAGGATCGTCTTGCGACAGGGAAGGCTACTTGGGAGAAGGAAAAAGCAAGCTTAAAGGATGATCTCGCTCGTATTAAAAAGGAAAGTGCTGACTTGAACAACAAACTTGCTCATACTGAGGAACAGGTAGCCCTTGCCGAAAGTAACATCAATGCTGCTCTTGAGTTAGCCCCCACTACCACCGCTAACCTTGCCACAGTCGAAAAGGAAATAAAAGGGTTCAAGGAGCTGCTAATGGACTTCTTTGCTCAAGTCATTTGAACTCGAGACATCTCTTGGATTAAAGACTATCACACCACCTTGGTCAATGTATGGGATATAATTGTCGAGGGAGAAAAGCAGCGCTTAAAGGTTAAGGAAATCGACGATGACCAACTTATGCAGACTTTCCTTAGGGGTGGAGAGCCCGAGGCTTTAGCAGAGGGCAAGCGTCAGATTCAAGAGGCCATGGAGAAGGAAAAACTCGAACTCAAGGGTAAGAGCAAGATTGACAAAGGTTCAAGTTCGGCACCGGAGCCAAAGCTTATGAGGTTGAGGAGTATAGTCTGGATGATCCACTGATCCCTGGGGTTCCGGTTCCCCCTGTTGTTGGGGTTTTTGCTGCAGCTTCAGCCGTAGAGTCAGCGGAAGGTATCTCTCTATTTTTTCCACAATTTGTCAAAGCCATAATAACTTGTCATCAAGTTGTGGAGCAAACAATCAAGGAGACCACATTTTCTCCTAAACTAATAATAGTTGCTTCTCGCGATATAGGTATCAAATCTACCTAGGAGGTTGCAGAAAAGCAGACTAAGGCCGAGAAGGTTGACGTGCCATCAATCTCCGGGGCCGTCTCCGGAAATCCAAAGCAAACTGAGGCTGAGACAACTAAGGAGGCCATTGGGGTATCAAGCACAAATGTCCCAAAAAATGCTGAAATTATTGGAGCCTTGTAAGATACCGATGAAGTTGATGGGGATGAATAAGAGGAAGTAGACATTATGGGAGAGAATAAGGATGATGATAGTGGGACTTTGGCTGATATAAAGGCAGAGATGGATAGAAAACTAGCCTTAAAAATGGAGGAGAAAGTGCCTCTAAGTGTAGCACCTATTACTGTAGCTGACCCCAAGACTGGACTAATCATAAAGCTGTCCGATAAATCGATAACCACGCAACTTGCAACCCAATCTTCTAATCCTCCACAAGATCCTCCTTCCGATAAGAAGAAGAAGAGAAATCAGGACAAGTCCGATGTCGACAAGGAGGAGCCGGAGAAGTAGAAGAAAGAGAAGAAACGGAAGTCATCTCCCAAGCCCAAGTAGTGTTTGCTTATTAGTCCATATTTTGTTTTTAGACTTTCCACTGGCCTTATGATGTAGCCGCTAGCATGGCCTTCGTATTCTGTTTAGCGTTGTCTTGTAAATCTGCACTTAGTAAATGAAAATTTGTTTCTTTTGCTTCACTATGATGCACCTGCAAATTTATTATACTTAGCCATGAACGTAAATAGTCAAATCATAACTAAGTTGGAATCAAATCATGAATCATTCTAGCAAAAATAAAACTTTAAAATTTCTTCACTGCACTTCTGTGTGTATGCACTTCTGTGTGTATACATGTGTATAAGTATGCTCCCAGTGAATCATTAATATGATGCCTGGCCAGGGCTTATTGAGGATTGTTTAGAGTCATATGTGTGTTGTCCTTCATGTCCGGACATTAAGGGTTCGGGCTCAACTTTCAATCTTGCCCCCGATACTATGACTAGGTAGGAGCCCTTTAATGGTATTTAGTCAGTATGCCTTTATACTCCCCTGTCGTATGCTCAGGATAGAGTTCGAACTCAACTTTCAGTTTGCCCCCCGCTCCTTCAGCGGGGTAGGAGTTCTTTCGTGGCATCCAGTCTCTGGCGCCTTTATACTCTCCCGTCGAATACCCAGGGTAGAGTGTTGTTGAGACGATCTTTTAAATCACGGTGCACCTTCACGTCTCGTGGACAATCCATGTCCTTGTCCTTTGTACTCTTTCTCAAGTCGTGAGTAATAGATGTCGGTTTTTGTGTCATTTGCTTTATTGCGTCCTCGATATTTTGCATAATGTTGACCTTCTAATCCGATAAAAGGCACTTTGAGTTATGCGCTTCAAGATTGTTGCAAAGCTCATAGCAAATATTAAAGATTATAATGATTCATATGAATAAAGAGTGACAGAATAGATAAAAAATTGTGTAGTAAAAGTAAACGACACAGGATATTTTATAGTGGTTCGATCGAATCGTGACCTATGTCCACTTTATAATATTTTGCTAATATAATTGGACTGTTCATGGAAATTCGCGCCTTTTTACATAGTCCTAAAATCAAAAGAATAAAACTGACACTTTCAGGTCAAGTAATGCCGCAAATGCTGGGCATTCCACACTTTGGGGATTTCATCTCCATCCACGGTCGCTAGCTTGAAGGCTCCATTATCAAGCCTCCATAGGATGGCATAAAATCCTTCCCATTTCGGGCCTAAGTGTACTGGGGTGGAAAGACATGCTTTAGAACCAAGTCTCTGGGTTCAAATGTTCGAGCTCGGACCCTCTTGTTGTAGTACCGAGCGAATCGATGTTTGTGTCTCAGGGCACGTAAATCCGCCTCGTTCCTTTTTTCTTCTACCATATCCAGAGATTCAAAACGCAGTTTATTGTTAGTCACTGGGTCGTAATAAGTGACCCTGTGAGAAGGTACTTCAAACTCAACCGGGATGACAACTTTAGCTCCAAAAGAAAGGGAAAAGGGCATATGCCCGGTGGCTGACTTGAAGGTTGTTCTGTAGGCCCATAATGCCATAGGTAGCTCATCAACCCACATGGCTTTGACCCGCTTCAATCGCTTCTTCAAAATGGACTTGATTACTTTATTTGCTGCTTCTACCTGCCCATTTGATTGTGGATGTGCCACAGTTGTGAATCTCTTCTCGATGCGGAATCTTTGCAAAAATCCCGGAACTCGGTGCTGTCAATTTGGGTCCCATTATCTGTTATAACGACTTTCGGATTCCAAATCGACATATAATGTTTCTCACAATGAAGTTGATCACCCTCTTTGTTGTGATAGTGGTCAGCGGCTCCGCTTCGACCCACTTTGTGAAGTAATCTACGGTTATTATGGCTTACTTAGCTCCTCCCTTAGCAATAGGGAGGCTTCCAATAATGTCAATTCCCCATATAGCGAAGGGCCACAGGCTCATCATTGTTGTTAACCGGTTAGAAGGTACTCTGGGGAAATTGGAGAATTTCTGGCAGCTGTCGCAATGACGTGCATATTTAACTGCATCTTTGTTCACGGTAGGCCAAAAATAACCATATCGTAGTATCTTCTTTGCCGTTGTCTGGCCTCCAGTATGGTCGCCACATTCACCTTCATGACTTCCCTTAACACTCTTTCAATGTCGTCGTGGGCTATACACCGAAGGAGCGGCATCGAGAATCCTTGTCAGTACAAAACTTCACCTTGCATGACATATCAGGAGGCTCTACGAATGACAACACGCCTTTCGCTCTTTTTGGTGGGAAGTGTCCTATTTATTAAGAAGTTCTTTATGGGTGTCATCCATGACTCCCTTTCCGGCTCAGTATCCAGTACATGTTCAATTTCCATCTGATCGATACTCGAAGATTGCAGTATCTCTATCGGGACCATCTCTGTGTCCTCAGGATTATCGGAACTTGCCATCTTGGCCAACTTATCCGCCCTCTGGTTCTTTGATCGGGGGATGTGTGTTATGCTGTAGTGTTCCAAGCCACCCAGAAATTTTCTTACTTCCCTCAAGTAGGATACAAGCCTTGGTCCTTTAGCCTGAAACTCTTCGTTAACCTGGTTCACCACTATCTTCGAATTGCAAAAGATGTCCAGCTTCGCTATTCTTAGTTCCCTCGCAAGCTTAAGCCTGGCAATCTGGGCTTCATACTCCGAGTCATTGTTGGTGGCGTGGAACTCTAATTGTAACACCCCACACCCGCTATGGTCACTCTCTAAGGGAATGCCATAACATCGGTGGAGTATTTTAAGTGAATATAGAACAGAAAAATTACAACAAGACAGATATAAGTAATACTTGAAAATGTAAAACATCATTTCATTGCAGCGGAAAGTAAAACATGTTTGGTTACATCACAAAAACCATAACAAGAGTCAAGTACAAAATATCCATCCTGATAAATAAAAATACATAATCCCAATACATGAACTGATAGCCATAAAAGAAAAGGATAAGCTGAGCTTTACTCCTACGGTCCAAGCTCCAAAAGAGAATAAAGCAGCCTGATCAAAGCCCACTCGTACTGGGCCCACTCTGAGAACCTGAGGGTTGGGAAAAAGATAAAAACAACGGGGTTAGACATAAGTCTGAGCGAGTCCTATAACTTTAACAATACAATTATTAAAGTAACCAGAGAAGACATAAGCTTGATATACGGTAACGTCTGGGGATGAATGGCTACACTAAGCAGCTTGGTAGACTTAGGATAAACTAAGATAACCGTAAAGAAGCATCTACCCCCCCAAGGATAATTACTATACTGCACCACACCAGTCATTCCTAATTTTAAAGGTTGATCCCACTAAGTGTACTTAGTAAATCTTAATGGTAGTTTCGTATACCCCTAGCTGACTATATAGGTGCCGCCTGCCCCTATCTCCGCTAGGTGTTCCCACTACCCCCCATTCGATCGGCTCCCTAACGTAGATATCCGTGCTGGTCCCACAGTGGGGTGTATCATTCCCCAAAGTGGCAACCTGATAACAACACTGATGCACGGTTTATACCTACACGATGCAACAACGTCTTAGCTACCAGCCCGGGCCCACACACGCATATGAAACCCGTTGGACTTGCGTTGCCACCGCTAACCCGTTTTGGCCTCTTATAGACAAACCCAGTATGCGTGTCCCGTCCTCGGCATGGGCCGAGCTCACAAAGATACGTATGGGATACCGGTTGTAATGGGCCCCCACAAGCTACCCACCTAAGCTTGTCTCTCTATCTAGTGTATCCCACTTAACCCATTTAGTTATCATGTCCACTTACATGTTTAAAATTTGGTTAAGTCATCTAATCGTATTTCAATTGCCACACAAGGCACCCACTAGATTTCCTCATGCCCCCTAAGGCACCCACTTAACCCCTCATGTCCATCTACATGCTAATATGGTTAAGTGTTTCTTAATTAATTAAGACCGTGATCCTCATAAAGACCTCTCACATTAGACTATCTTTTATGACCGCTGGTTAAGCCGGTTGGGTCCGGGCAGCCTTATGTCATAACCGAGTCTAACCTCGTGTCTTTACATTAATCACGTATTTAGTTTGTGCCTAAGACCTCTCACATTGGGCTAACATTTGTAGCAACTGGTTAAGCCGGTTGGGTCCGGGCAGTTTTACGCTACAACTGAGTCCAACCTCGTGTCTTAGTCGATTAATTACACCTAATTAATCACCCTCATAATTTATATTAATTATCCCTAATTAATATTCAAGTTTTCAAGAATATGGGTAGACCTAACTCAATAGGTAAATTCCCAATTCCATAGCATGGGTAGACCTAACTCAATAGGTAAATTCCCAATTCCATAATATGGGTAGACCTAACTCAATAGGTAAATTCCCAATTATGTTAATCCACTTAATGGTATTTTTACACAATTTTATTTAGTGTATATTAACCCCATCGTTTCCCACGTACTATGCTAACATGACATATTTTATAAGGGAAGATTCATCACAAATATCATGGGTTTCACTTAGCATACTTTAGCGTTAACATGGGTTTAAGGGGTGTCAACTTGCCTCATGATATTAAACCCAACTAGCATCATTAAATAACCCAACTTGCATGAATACACATATGTCATATAAAGGTAACTTGCATAAGTGTTCATAGGTTATACAAAGAGTGAACTTGCATATGTGACTTGCATCATAAATAGGGTAAACATGCATATGTATGCATAGCATACAAAGGTGTCATCTTGCATATGTATGCATCTTATTTAAAAGGGTAAACTTGCATGTCATAATGTATGCATAAAACCAAACACTTAGCATGCATAAAATCAAATACTTAGCATGCATAAAACCAAACACTTAGCATGCATAAAATCAAATACTTAGCATGCATAAAACCAAACACTTAGCATGCATAAAATCAAATACTTAGCATGCATAAAACCCAATACTTAGCATGCATAAAACCCACCACTTATCTTGCATAAACCCACATACTTAACTTGCATAAACCCATATACTTAACTTGCATAAACCCACATACTTAACTTGCATAAACCCATATACTTAACTTGCTAAACCCACATACTTAACTTGCATAAACATAGGGTTAACATTTAACATAGATTAGCAAACTAACATCATATCATATGACTTAAAACCCACTAATCCGCATACCAAACCGCATGATCTCATCATATCTCATCTACTTAATTTAGCAATTGGTTATTAAAGTGATAGAAACTCACCAAAACCAAGATTAGCAAACTTATGAAGTAGAACTAGTTGCTATATTTGAAGAAGATGATGATTAGAGGTTGATTAGCTTGCAACTTTCTTCATAAACTAGTGGAGGCTCCTCCTAAGTTTGATTTTGGCGGCATGATGGTATCAATTCTATTTTTAGTATGGATTAGGCTTGCATTAGGGTGTATTTATAGGATTAGGGTGTGTTTTAGACCATAGGATTAGCCCTAGGTTAGATTAGGTCCGTCAGATTTAGGAAGTTTCCAGAACACAGCCCAAACCAGCCAGAAAAACCAGACCTGGTGCACCCAGGCCAATTGGCTCGACACCCTGTGTCGACAGGCAAGTCGACAGGGCAGTCGACTTGGCCTGGACCAAGTCGACAGGCCTGTCGACAACCCTGTCGACATGGCTAGGGCGGGAAATTTCCCGCCTGGCCCCCGCTGGTTCCACTTTCGAAATCTGAATTTAAATTTTAAATCTGTTTTTAATATGGAATTTCCTGAAAACTTCTTTGGGCCTTAAATGGGTCATACGGACTCCGATTTACAAAATTTCGGACTCTATTCTGCGTATTTTTCCGAGACGAACGCAACGGCATAGCCCGTTTCCCCCAATTCTTACATCTGAGATTATTTATTCTGCTTTTAGTGAATATTAGTATTAACTGAAATTCAGGGTGTTACATTCTCCCCTCCTTAAAGGATTTCGTCCCTGAAATCTCTAAGTTAAGGAGAATGCATATCCTACCATCCAAATAACCATCTACTCAATCCATCAAACACGGGCATCCATTGTCCTTAAAACAATTTCTAATGATGTATGAGCATATGCAAAAAAAAGTGTGTGTATATGTTCCCTATCTAATGTATGAACATATGCAAACCATGATAGTGCCATGCATCCAATATGTATGCGAGAGAACCCTATCGACACATACTGTATCTATATGAGTGCACAATCATTCACCAAAATGCATCATCCATATGATAATTCAACCATTATACATCCATAAATATAGCTATCTACACACAATTATATGCAATATGCAATATGAAGTGACTGAGCCGATCTAGCGTCTAAAGTGTGTGTATATGCATCCACGAGCAACCACTAGCAAACACTTGCATCCACTTGCATCCATCAATCATAACATGTCTCAAACACATGTTTCAACCATAGGTTTACCCTATCTAAAGGTCAAAGGTACTAACGAGAGGACATACTAAAGATAAGATAAGTACTAGACAACCGATAGAGGAGAAATTAAAAGACACACCTTCAAAAAGAAATGGGTACAATGAACGCATCTTCGCTTCCGTCTCCCAAGTTGCGTTGCTCTCATCTTCTCCCCATTGCACTTTGACTAGTTGAACCTCTCTGTTTCTCAACTTCCTAGTCTCTGACCCAAGGATGCGAGTAGGAGCTCGTCGAATCGTTGCATCACGCTCTACCTCCACTTCTCTAAGCAAGCTCGGCTCTACCACCTCTGCAGTCTCATGTAGGCACTTCCTCAAATGTGACACATGGAATACATCATGTACACCACTAAGTCTCTCGGGCAATTCCACTCTATATGCCATCTGTCCAATCCTTTCCTTAATAGGAAACGGTCCTACAAACCTCGGTGCTAACTTCCCCACGGATCCAAAGCGAACAACATTCCGTAACGGAGATACTTTGACAAAGACCATGTCCCCAACTTCAAACTCAAGATCCGTCCTCCTCTTGTCCGCATAAGATTTTTGCCTATCCTGCGCTGCTTTCATCCTTCTTCGAATCAAGTCAATCTTCTCATAAGTCTCCCTAACCATATCAGGCCCGAGCAAGATCTTATCCGTAGATTCCCACCAACATGTAGGTGATCGACAAGGCCTTCCATAAAAAGCTTCGAAAGGAGCCATACCAATACTGGACTGAAAGCTGTTATTATATGCGAACTCCACCAATGGAAGATGCTCTTCCCATGTACCTCCAAAATCTAAGATGCAAAGCCTCAAAAGGTCTTCTAGGACACGATTCACCCTCTCAGTCTGGCCGTCCGTCTGAGGATGATATGCGGTGCTCAGACATAATTGGGTCCCCACTGCTTCTTGCGAACTTTTCCAGAACTCGCTAGTGAAGATAGGATCTCGATCACTCACTATGCTAGAGGGTACCCCATGCAATCGAACTATCTCTCGAAGATATACTGAAGCTAGCCATGGAGCAGTCCTCTTGATCTTCACAGGTATGAAATGGGCGCTTTTAGTAAGTCTGTCTACCAAAACCCAAATTCCCGTATTACCCTTTCTTGATCTGGGTAACCCGTCAATAAAATCCATCGAGACGCTATCCCACTTCCATTGCGGAACTTCCAATGGGTGAAGCAACCCACCTGGTTTCTTTTGCTCCGCTTTCACCTGTTGGCACACCAAGCATCGAGCGACATACTCGGCCAAATCTTTCTTCATACCGGCCCAGAAGAAAACCCGCTTCATGTCTTGGTACATCCTGTCCCCACCGGGATGAATGGTCATCCTAGAACGGTGTGCATCCTCAAGAATAGCCTTCCTCAAACCCTCGTCCTGCGGTACACAAAGTCTACCGTCTCTACGCAAGTACCCCCTATCGTCTAGGGTGTACCTACTCAAATGGCTGGACGACTCCCCCCTTATGAGCTTCTCTACCAACTCAACCAACTGTGGGTCATCCCTCTGTGCTTCTCCAATTCGCCCCAAAAGAGTAGGTCTGACCTCCAAGGATGCTAGCAAACCGGGTATATAGTCAATGGAAGGTCTGAAATCAAACATCGAGATAAATTCCAAGCTTTGTTGTTCAACAAACAATGGACTCAAGGACAACCTTTTTCTGCTCAAGGCGTCCGCCACCACGTTACCCTTGCCAGGGGTATACGCTATCTCGAAATCATAGGATGCTAAGAACTCCATCCACCTTTGCTGTCTCAAATTCAAATCCTTCTGAGAAAACAAGTACTTCAATGATTTGTGGTCAGTGAACAATTCGAATCTCTCACCAAGAAGATAATGGCGCCAAATCTTAAGTGCAAAAACAATAGCGGCCAACTCTAAATCATGGGTAGGGTAATTTTTCTCATGTGCCCTCAACTGCCTTCCACCATAGGCTATTACCCTTCCCTCTTGCATTAAGACTGCGCCCAGTCCTGTCCCACAAGCATCGATATAGAAAACAAATGGCTTACTCCCATCTGGCAACACTAAAACTGGAGCAGTGGTTAAAGCTCTCTTTAACCGTCGGAACGCATCATCACAATCTACGTCCCATGTGAAAACAAGATTCTTCTTCGTTAAGCGGGTTAATGGGGCAGATATCTTCGCGAAGTCTTTGATAAACTTCCTATAGTAACCCGCCAACCCCAAGAAACTTCTTACTTCGGTAGCATTCTTCGGAACCTTCCAATCTTGAATTGATACTACCTTCGCGGGATCCACAGCTATCCCTTCCTTGGAGACCACGTGCCCCAAGAACCGCACTTCCTTCCTCCAGAAGTGACATTTAGAGAATTTAGCCTTAAGGCTATGAGCTCGAAGAGTCTCCAACACCTCCCCAAGATGTAGGGCATGCTCTTCTTCACTCTTAGAAAATACTAAGATATCATCCACAAAGACCACCACGAACTTATTAAGGAACTCCCTGAACACCCTACTCATCAAATCAACAAAGTATGCAGGGGCGTTCGTCAACCCAAAGGGCATCACCAGCCACTCATAGAAACCATCCGGAGTCCTAAAGGCAGTCTTGTCTATGCTATCCTCAGCCACCCTCAACTGATGAAACCCCGTGGCTAAGTCCAACTGAGAAAATACTGAAGCGCCAACCAACTGATCGAAAAGATCATCAATCCTCGGCAATGGGTGTCTATTCTTCTTTGTGAGCTTATTGAGTTCTCTATAGTCTACACAAAGTCTGAGGGACCCATCCGCCTTCGTAGCAAAAACTACTGGAGCACCCCACTCCGATATACTTCGTCTTATGAACCCCTTCTCAAGCAACTCCCCTACTTGCTTATTGAGTTCCCTCCTCTCACGAGGAGCCATGTGGCGCACTAGTAAAGATACAGGTTTAGCATTATCCACCAGATATATTCGGAAGTCAATCTCCCGCTTCGGAGGTAAGCCCTTCACCTCCTCAAACACATCCGAGTATTCCCGGACCACTCTAACAGATTGCAAACTCTCGACCGAAGCGTCAAGCGACTCAAGATAACTTAG
The DNA here is from genome assembly GCA_030737875.1 of Allium sativum. Taxonomy (NCBI): domain Eukaryota; kingdom Viridiplantae; phylum Streptophyta; class Magnoliopsida; order Asparagales; family Amaryllidaceae; genus Allium; species Allium sativum. Next base: position 225,431,860 of record CM060919.1, on the reverse strand, counting down.
CATAACAGAATCCATGGGATTACAAGAAATCTCGAGAGTGTTACCCAAGCGGGTCATGAGCCTAACAACTCTCCTTTCGCAATAAAAAACGGCACCATTACTGGATAACCAGTCCATGCCCAAAATCAACCCATAGCCCGTGAAGCCCAAAACAAAAGCATCACATCTAAACTCAATGCTAAGTATAGAAATCTTCAAACCCAAACATATCATGGACAAATAAGTGGAGCCCCCAATTGGGTTTGAAACAACCAAGGGATCATCTACTAGACTGGTGTCTAAGTGCAGTGACTCAACTAATGATGATGAGATAAACGAATGCGATGCGCCAGAATCAAACAATGTACGGACATGATGATCAAATAGAAAAACCAGACTTTCCACGGAAATAGTTCTACCTCTTTCTCGAATCGGTGGAGCTGCGAGAGCCTGAACTTGCCCCCTTGCCTGAGCTGGTGCCACAAGAGCTTGCACCTGTCCTCCTGAGGTAGACCCCGTCCTTTTCCCTTTCTTAGGACAGTCTTTCACTAGATGTCCTGCTTCGCCACAGTGGAAGCAGCCAGTCTTCTTTTTTTTGCGACAATCCTTGCTTAGGTGGCCAGGTGTCCCACAATTGAAACACTTCTTCTTGCCCTTGCCACCGTTGCCTTTCCCACCTTTGTTTTGCTGTTGTTGCTGAGGTCTCTTTTGATCTCCCTTCTTCTCGGGTGCCTTATTAGCATTGGGACCCTTTTCTTCTTCATGCATGAGTGCCATGTCAACTAGCTTCTCGAAGGTGGCCCCCATAGGGATATGAGTCATAGCCAACCCATGCATCGGTTCATTCAAGCCTTTCACGAACCTCAAAGCCTTCTTCTCCGGTGTATTAACCATGTCTAGGCCAAACCTTGCCAATTGATTAAACTTGTTGACATATTCCTTCACTGAGAGATTTCCTTGCTTTAGAGTCAAGAATCTTTCCATATACAAGTTTTCCTCCGCCCTTGAGAGAAACTTTGCCACAAATCTTTGCCTAAAATCCGCCCAAGAGTCAACAGGGCGTTCTCCATTAGTGACCTCCCACCAGAATGAGGCCTCTCCCTTCATTAACCAAGCAGCTAACTTGACTTTCTTTCCTTCTTCCATCTCAAAGATATCCATCAACTCTTCCACCTCCTTAAGCCAATCTCTAGCCTCCACAAAAGTTTCAGATCCTTGAAAAGGTTTCCCTCCCATAACTTTAAATTCCTTGCAAGTCTTAGCAAAAGTATCCATGCGAGGAGGAGGGGGAGGAGGAAGATCGGGTGCTACGGTTGGTGGAGGAACATTTGCTGGACCCGCAGTGGTGGCCCTAGCCTCCATCAATCTCCTATACCATACTGGTACCATCACACCCTCCGGAAAGTTAAGATCCTCAGCCATGCTGAAACGAAAAAGGAAAGATTCAAAACGGAGAATTCGAAAGATAAAGATATGGCTATTGGGGATTATGCTTTTCTTTCAAAAACTTTTCTCTTTAAAGACATGTTTTTGAAAATATCTCTTCCAAAAATGTTTTTAGAAAAATAGTTTTCTAAAAATTTTATCTGTTCCGGTAACCTTTGCTCTGATACCACGTGTAACACCCCACACCCGCTATGGTCACTCTCTAAGGGAATGCCATAACATCGGTGGAGTATTTTAAGTGAATATAGAACAGAAAAATTACAACAAGACAGATATAAGTAATACTTGAAAATGTAAAACATCATTTCATTGCAGCGGAAAGTAAAACATGTTTGGTTACATCACAAAAACCATAACAAGAGTCAAGTACAAAATATCCATCCTGATAAATAAAAATACATAATCCCAATACATGAACTGATAGCCATAAAAGAAAAGGATAAGCTGAGCTTTACTCCTACGGTCCAAGCTCCAAAAGAGAATAAAGCAGCCTGATCAAAGCCCACTCGTACTGGGCCCACTCTGAGAACCTGAGGGTTGGGAAAAAGATAAAAACAACGGGGTCAGACATAAGTCTGAGCGAGTCCAATAACTTTAACAATACAATTATTAAAGTAACCAGAGAAGACATAAGCTTGATATACGGTAACGTCTGGGGATGAATGGCTACACTAAGCAGCTTGGTAGACTTAGGATAAACTAAGATAACCGTAAAGACGCATCTACCCCCCCAAGGATAATTACTATACTGCACCACACCAGTCATTCCTAATTTTAAAGGTTGATCCCACTAAGTGTACTTAGTAAATCTTAATGGTAGTTTCGTATACCCCTAGCTGACTATATAGGTGCCGCCTGCCCCTATCTCCGCTAGGTGTTCCCACTACCCCCCATTCGATCGGCTCCCTAACGTAGATATCCGTGCTGGTCCCACAGTGGGGTGTATCATTCCCCAAAGTGGCAACCTGATAACAACACTGATGCACGGTTTATACCTACACGATGCAACAACGTCTTAACTACCAGCCCGGGCCCACACACGCATATGAAACCCGTTGGACTTGCGTTGCCACCGCTAACCCGTTTTGGCCTCTTATAGACAAACCCAGTATGCGTGTCCCGTCCTCGGCATGGGCCGAGCTCACAAAGATACGTATGGGATACCGGTTGTAATGGGCCCCCACAAGCTACCCACCTAAGCTTGTCTCTCTATCTTGTGTATCCCACTTAACCCATTTAGTTATCATGTCCACTTACATGTTTAAAATTTGGTTAAGTCATCTAATCGTATTTCAATTGCCACACAAGGCACCCACTAGATTTCCTCATGCCCCCTAAGGCACCCACTTAACCCCTCATGTCCATCTACATGCTAATATGGTTAAGTGTTTCTTAATTAATTAAGACCGTGATCCTCATAAAGACCTCTCACATTAGACTATCTTTTATGACCGCTGGTTAAGCCGGTTGGGTCCGGGCAGCCTTATGTCATAACCGAGTCTAACCTCGTGTCTTTACATTAATCACGTATTTAGTTTGTGCCTAAGACCTCTCACATTGGGCTAACATTTGTAGCAACTGGTTAAGCCGGTTGGGTCCGGGCAGTTTTACGCTACAACTGAGTCCAACCTCGTGTCTTAGTCGATTAATTACACCTAATTAATCACCCTCATAATTTATATTAATTATCCCTAATTAATATTCAAGTTTTCAAGAATATGGGTAGACCTAACTCAATAGGTAAATTCCCAATTCCATAGCAAGGGTAGACCTAACTCAATAGGTAAATTCCCAATTCCATAATATGGGTAGACCTAACTCAATAGGTAAATTCCCAATTATGTTAATCCACTTAATGGTATTTTTACACAATTTTATTTAGTGTATATTAACCCCATCGTTTCCCACGTACTATGCTAACATGACATATTTTATAAGGGAAGATTCATCACAAATATCATGGGTTTCACTTAGCATACTTTAGCGTTAACATGGGTTTAAGGGGTGTCAACTTGCCTCATGATATTAAACCCAACTAGCATCATTAAATAACCCAACTTGCATGAATACACATATGTCATATAAAGGTAACTTGCATAAGTGTTCATAGGTTATACAAAGAGTGAACTTGCATATGTGACTTGCATCATAAATAGGGTAAACATGCATATGTATGCATAGCATACAAAGGTGTCATCTTGCATATGTATGCTTCTTATTTAAAAAGGGTAAACTTGCATGTCATAATGTATGCATAAAACCAAACACTTAGCATGCATAAAATCAAATACTTAGCATGCATAAAACCAAACACTTAGCATGCATAAAATCAAATACTTAGCATGCATTAAACCAAACACTTAGCATGCATAAAATCAAATACTTAGCATGCATAAAACCCAATACTTAGCATGCATAAAACCCACCACTTATCTTGCATAAACCCACATACTTAACTTGCATAAACCCATATACTTAACTTGCATAAACCCTCATACTTAACTTGCATAAACCCATATACTTAACTTGCATAAACCCACATACTTAACTTGCATAAACATAGGGTTAACATTTAACATAGATTAGCAAACTAACATCATATCATATGACTTAAAACCCACTAATCCGCATACCAAACCGCATGATCTCATCATATCTCATCTACTTAATTTAGCAATTGGTTATTAAAGTGATAGAAACTCACCAAAACCAAGATTAGCAAACTTATGAAGTAGAACTAGTTGCTATATTTGAAGAAGATGATGATTAGCTTGCAACTTTCTTCATAAACTAGTGGAGGCTCCTCCTAAGTTTGATTTTGGCGGCATGATGGTATCAATTCTATTTTTAGTATGGATTAGGCTTGCATTAGGGTGTATTTATAGGATTAGGGTGTGTTTTAGACCATAGGATTAGCCCTAGGTTAGATTAGGTCCGTCAGATTTAGGAAGTTTCCAGAACACAGCCCAAACCAGCCAGAAAAACCAGACCTGGTGCACCCAGGCCAATTGGCTCGACACCCTGTGTCGACAGGCAAGTCGACAGGGCAGTCAACTTGGCCTGGCCCAAGTCGACAGCCCTGTCGACATGGCTAGGGCGGGAAATTTCCCGCCTGGCCCCCGCTGGTTCCACTTTCGAAATCTGAATTTAAATTTTAAATCTGTTTTTAATATGGAATTTCCTGAAAACTTCTTTGGGCCTTAAATGGGTCATACGGACTCCGATTTACAAAATTTCGGACTCTATTCTGCGTATTTTTCCGAGACGAACGCAACGACATAGCCCGTTTCCCCCAATTCTTACATCTGAGATTATTTATTCTGCTTTTAGTGAATATTAGTATTAACTGAAATTCGGGGTGTTACACTAATATCAAAGCATAATATACTGATTGTTCTTCGGGAGTTACCAACACAAGATCTTTTGTCATACTGGCTCGATCGGTGTACAGTTTCCAGGCGTTAAGGTCAACAATTTATTTCGGAGGCTTAATTTCTTCACTCATCATATCGTCTTCTAGGATAGTAAACTCTACTATGAAATCTGCCAGTACTTGCCCCCTTATCGATCTTTGGGGCTGAAAGTTCAGGTCAAACTGACTCAACTCGATATTCCACTTGAGTAGCCTCCCTGATGCCTCTGGTCTCTGTAACACTTGCCACAACAGATGATCCGTGTATATCGTGAAGGGATAAGCCTGAAAATAGTGATGAAGCTTTCTAGACGCGATCATCAGACTATACACAAGCTTCTCTATCTTTGGGTAGTTTTGCTCTGTCGCTGCTAGCTTCTTACTCACATAGTATACAGGTCTCTGGACTTTATCCTCTTCTCTTACTAGAGCTGAACTTATCACGTAGGACCACACTGCCAAGTATACGAACAGATCCTCGTGGTCTACCGGCTTGGACATATATTAGAGGTTTTTCCAGGTGGTTCAGGAGATTCTGGAATGCTTCCGCACAATCAAGGGTCCATTTGAAATTGCGCTTCCCTCGCTTTATCAAATGGAAAAACGGATTGCACTTGTCCGTAGTTTTGGAGATAAATCTACTTAATGCAGCTACTTTCCTAGCGAGGATTTGCACATCTTTGATTTGCCTTGGTTATTGAATGTTCCTGATTGTTGCGATCTGGTCTGGATTGATCTCAATTCCACGTGAGCTGACGATAAAACCTAAGAACTTTCCAGAGGCTACTCCGAATGAACAATTTAGTGGGTTGAACTTCATCCTGTATTGCCTAAGGATGCCAAACATGTCTACTAAGTCGGTAGTATGGTTGGATGACTGTATGGATTTCACGAGCATATCATTAACATATGCTTCCATCGTCTTCCCAATCTGACCATAGATCATCCGATTTACTCATCATTGATATGTTGCTCTGGTGTTCTTTAAGCCGAAAGGCATCACTACATAGCAGTATAGTCCCAAATCTGTAATGAAGCTGGTATGCTCCTAATCTGGCACGTGCATTGGGATTTGATTATATCCAGAATACGCATCCATGAAGGAGAGAAGTTCGTGACCCGCTGTTGAATCCACCAATTGATCAATTTTGGGAAGTGGAAAACTATCCTTTGGGCAAGCCTTGTTCAAATCTAACAAATCGATGCAGGTGCGCCATATCCCGTTGGCCTTCTTCACCAAAAATAGATTTGAAATCTATTCCGGGTAAGTTGAATCTCTAATGAATCCATTGCTCCTCAACTTCTCAACTTCTTCCTTTAAGGCAGCTGACCTCTCTAGGCCTAGCATTCGCCTTTTTTGCTTGACAGGTGGGTGCTTCGGGTTGATACTCAATGAGTGACTCATGATTGATGGGGATATCCCACACATGTCAGCATGGGTCCAGGTAAACACATCCAGGTTGGCCTTCAGGAAGTCGATCAAGTCCTTTGTGTGTATAGACTGGGATCCGATCTTCAAGACCTTTGCTGGGTCATTATCTTCGATTGGAGTATCCACAGTTGTTTCGTTTGGAGTCGCCATTCTGCCCCAAGGTTCCTCGTCCTATTTGGGATCTATATCCTCAAGCAGTTCTATAGGCGGCTCCTTCTGGGCCATCTTTAGTTGTTATGTTGTATCCTTCTTTGCGAGTAAAGGAGTACCCTTTGGTTCTATGTTTAATCCTTTGAGCAACAACTTCAGCTCTGCATGTAGCAAGCTTGTCCCACGACTTGGTCACCTCTAACTACTCCCACTCCTGCATCTATCGGGAACTTTAACAATAAGCACTAGGGTGCAATACAGGCTTTGAATTCTACTGGAGACGGTCGACCCAAGAAGCATTATAAGGTGACTCAATATCCAGTACCACAAATAGAAGGATTCTCACTCTCCGGCGATCTCCTTCTCCTAAAGTTACTGATAATTCCACATATCCAGTCGGGGCTGTCGAGGCTCCATTGAAGCCTCGTATCCATCCCTCACATGCTTTCAAATCTTTTGCCTCAAGCTTCATCTGATTAACTCAATGACATTCTTAGATCTCTGAGCATGAAGTTGGAACCGATTTACGAATTTTTCGCTTAATTCCCTGAAACTGGAAATCGATCGTGCTGGCTAGCGGGTGAACCACACTAACGCCAGATCTTCCAGGAATATCGGGAATGCTTTACATTTTACCGCATCAGGAGCAGCAGCGACGTTCATGTACCATGAATACCTCATCAGTTGCTGAACTAGATCTGTCCTTCCTGCGTAACGATTCATGGTAGGCACAGTGAATCGTCTCGGGAAGCGGACATCTAGTATATCATTAGTAAAGGGCATATGGCTACGGCCTATACCCCAATCCTCATTCCTCTGTCCACGGCTATCTACCATGATCTGCCTAATCATTGCTTCAACATCAACATGAGTCACTATAGATTCAATATCAACACTCCTTGCTCTATGGGGCCCTCCATCGTTCCTTCGACGGGTTGCCGTGAAGTCTGGGGCTTGAGCAGAACTTCCTTGTCCCCTGTTGCCACGGTCAATCACATGGGGTCGCAGTGGTTGATTCTCAACAGGATCATCAATAACCTGAGCTCTAAGAAGCGCTGCAGGATTATTCCAATTACGGTCTATAGGTCCTAGGTTAAGCATTGCCTCTTCTTGAGAAGGAAGCGATCCAAATCGAAGTTGTTCTATGTTTTCACCCCTCCCCAATGGTCGCCGTGGTGGTCTTGGAGATTCCCTAGATGAAGACGAGTATTCTGGACTCAAAGGACGGGCTGGCGGAGGTGTCTTCTGCCTTTGGAGATCGTCAATGCGCTTGTCCAATGCAGTAAGGTTCTGTCGTAACAGGGAATTCTCTTGCCTTTGGGCTACCAACTCGTCATTCGTCCTCTCCAACATATCGAGGATGCGAGAAAGGTCTCCTTCAGTGGCTGGGGCAGAAGGGTTGAACTTATCATCAACATTCTCTCTTATACGTAAAGAACCCGAGCCAGGTCGAGCAGAAGCACCGGCACGAGCAGAACGAGCCACAATTTCCTTTCCAGGTCAAGTTGTGATCCTATGGTCAGTTCGGTTCGTGACCCCCTATTGCTGATGGCTCGTGGTGTCTTCTGCATGGCGTCTCGTGGTGGCTCCCTGGAGGCGGTTCGTGGTAGTGTGAGCAGGGTGGCTCGTGCTATTGTCCTGGGATCGGGTGGTGATGCCCCCTGCGGGTTGGATCGCCACTGGTCTTCACGAACCGCAAGCTCCACCTCAGCCTGCTCGTGAACACTTTTTTCAATGGCTTCGTTTACAGCATCATTTGCTTGTAAAGCTCGTGCATATTTGAGTTTCTTTCCAGCCATAATGTCTTGACTTTGCAAAAATCTTCAAAATTTGAAACAGTGGAGATTCAGACTATTTTCTTCAGACTTGAATGTCCAAACAGTAGAACAATAATCTGATGTGCTGAGACTTCAATTCTCAGTGAAAGAACCAAAATGTTAGATCCAAATTTGGCTCTAACACCCAAATTGTCTGAATTTGCTGAGATTAATGCCTAGAAATGAAAGAAAATACTGAAAACACACCAAATTTATAGTGGTTCAGCATTAACGAGCCTATGTCCACTTCATATGTCTCTGATTATACGTTGAATGCAAGTACAATCAATAGTTTCTCTCGATCTCACTATTACAATGATGATTCACTCAGTAGTTTCGTAATAATATTGAGAAAAAATAATGGAGGGGCAACAATGGTGGTAACAACTCTCAGAATTGCCAAAAGATCCCCAAAAATGCAAAGTTTAGGGCTATTTATAGGTGATATCTTCAGGCGGTTCATGAAGACATGTAGCACGGATCCCGAGGATCTTGGACTGGTTCGTGCTTGATGGAGAAATGGTTAATATGACGGTTATGGACAGGTGTCATTAGATCCCGAACTTGCGGCTCGTGGAAGACTTGGTCATGGCCATCATTCTTTGGACTTGGGGTCGGGTCGTGCCTCCTATCCACGAGTGGGTCGTGGATCCTGTCACGAGCGGGTCGTGACGTTGATTCACGAGCTAAGGGGTGAAACTGGCCATGAGTGGACTTCTATGCTTCACGAGCTAGAGTAACTTGGTTTATGGGTCTTCATATATGTTTGCTTGTGCATGGTAATTCAACTCTTGGTGGCTTGATCAGAAAGCTACCCAACAGTAGTCTTAAAATCAAGTTAGATGATATTACTAAAAATGACTTTAATTTTAATGAAGGAAGGGAGAATTTATCTAAAATTATAAAAAATTCTCAACCTACGTCTAGTAAAAAAGGACTAGGTTATAAAAAGAAAGCTGATATTCAACCTAGAAAGAAATCAAATAAAAAGGTTAAACCTGGTAGTTCAGTAAAACTTTCAAAAATAGTTTCTGAAAATATTAATATATGGGTTCCTAAAACAAATAATTTTCTAGTTAGGAATAAATATGTAAAATCATTTTCAGAAATTGTTCATAAAAATAAAAATTATATTTATAAATGTGACACTGAACATTTTTGGGTTTGGTTTCCTAAGACCTAACTCTTAGGACCCTAACGGAGGAAGTGGGTACCAACATCATTACATGTTTTTTATAGGTTCCACTTAAAAAAAGAGGGAAATGGATACTCGATGGTGGTTGCTTAAAACATATGATAGGAGACAAAGAAATGATGACAAATATTATCTACTCGAATGGAGGAACTATCACTTTTGGAGATAATTCCAAGGGATATATCATTGGCAAAGGCAATGTGAGTAATTACAGTACATCTAATTTACCTCTTATTACTGATGTTCTATTAGTTAAGAATTTAAAACATAAGTTGCTTAATATTAGTCAATTATGTGATAAAGGTTTGAAAATATCATTTCCATAAAACAAATATAGTATTTTTGATAAAAATCTTATCTTTGAAGCAAATAGAGAAAAAAAATTACATTCTAAATATGAAAACGAATTATAATACAGATTTGTGTTTATTAGCCAAATAAAATGATCCTTGGCTATGGTACAAAGGATTATTGTTTTCACCAAAAATGGCACAAACACCAATGGTACGTGAGCGGTACATCACCAATGTGGTTAGAAAGTAAATACAACCGCAATCAATGAAGGTTAAAAGTTAAAAATACGAGGAAAGTAAAGTAAAGACAAGGTCTTTAGAGTGGTTCAGCCCTAAGCTAGTCCTACGTCCACTATGAAGGTAGCTTAAATTATCATGACAATGATTACGAGGCAAAACTCTCTTTATACATTCATCTTCTCACTTTCACAACATATTCTCTATCTTACATACAAATCTCACTTGGATTCATGGAGTTCAGTGGGGAAATGATAAGATCCGCGGAGGAGAAGGAGAATGTCTTTGTTTGAGAGGGGGATGGAGGAGTATCTTCAATCTCTTTTCCACTTAGATGATCCTAATGGATGTCATGGCCCAAACGGATGAATGATCTTCAAGTGGAAATGATGATGATGATGGTTGAAATGCTATTCGTGGGGGAAAGAATTCGACAGCACTTCGTGGTGGTCAGGAGTCCATCCTCTTTTTGGTGGAAGCCATGGCCTATTTATAGGTGGGCCCTCATGGAGAAATGAGCTTAAATTCATATATGCAGGCTATGGGTCGCCCGTCCCATTAATTACTAAAATGCCACCGCCTAGCTGTAGGCAACTGTCGATAGCTGTATTTCGCTGTACTGTGCGAGCAACTTCATAGGAGCGAACGATTGTATAGATCCGAGCAGATTGAACGAGCGATTAGGCGATGAGTACACAAGCGAATAGTCAGATCTTTCAGATGGGTGTACGGGCGACCGACTGAGCTCCATGTTAATCTTTTTAATGATTGACTGATAGATGGTATCCAGTTGATGCAGCTATATCTGATTATAGATGATCGGGCGACCATCATTGTAGTTTGTAGGCGAGCGATCAAGGGTTGTAGATCAAAATGCTAGTGCAACCCTTCAGGAGATGGTATTTGTCATCTGATTGAAGTATTAGTGACTGATTGAGCAGCGAGCGATTGGGGTTGCAAGCTACGAACGGACACAAGATGCATGTACGACCTCTGGTATCTTTGGGTTCCTTACTCAAAAGGCATTGAAGATCGACCAGGATAATATGAACGAACGACAACAGAGTGGAATATGCGATCGACACCAATTCTCCTCCTTGTTTTGCATAACCGACCTCTTTTGATATAGAAATGTGCGACTAAGAAGAAGATCGGGCGACCTCATATTGTATTTGAGTTGTATTGTCCTTCAGTCTTGGTTTGCATACATGGCCCCTCTGCATGATCAACTTATACCTGACCACGTTATGATGGGGGAACGACCCGAATGGTCTGATAAACAGAGTGAGCTATGTTTATGTGCGAGCGGTCTCCCAAGGTGTTCAAGCCGTGTTGCGCCTGTATTTCCTGATGTTCGGGCGATTTTGTTTGATACAGATGACCGACCCTCGCCCCCATGCTCGACCCATGGCTTATACTTGACCTTGCTGTGCATGAACGGCCTTAGTATGTTTGGTTGGAGTATGAGTGCACGAGCCTTGTGGGTGCTCATCCTATGGTTTTAGCACATACTTAATCCTTCAATACATGTATGATTCTCAAGGGATAAACATCTGCCCATCGAAGTTTGTAATTTTTAATCCGTAAAGATTACATGCTTCGAAATAATGAAATGCAACACTATTTGATGGATTAAGTCTAGTTCCCTATAAGACGCGCTTGCTAATGGCTCATGCATGTATAAGATCAAATGGCCTCATGGTCGCTCGTGCACAGACATAGTTGTTTGTTAATGATTTGGTTAACTTGATCTAATTGATTGATTGGGATAACATATCAATGTATTCATGCGAATTACTTGGGCTCGAGCGGGTAGGCTGGATCTGGTGAGCTATCTTTTTAGTGCAATTAAATGGGTCATTCGGATCTGAACGAGCTGACGTGTCACTTTAATCTGAACGTGCCTTTTAGCCTTCTTTAAATAATGTCTCTTCATTTTCCAGCTCTTTATTTACTTCGACTTTCTGAAGCATCCATCTTAATGGCGGCTCTTCCTTAGAAGATTTCCTGCTGCTTCTGATTCTTCTCAGACTTTGACCATATTTCCTTCCTCAATTTGTCATTGCGCTCGATTCTTCTAGCTAAGCTTCACCAATTTCACAATCAGCTGAAGTATTTCTCCTTTAAAACCAAGGCTGCCTACTCGTTCGTAGGTGAATTTCCTTCTTTGAATTTTGCTTTTGGGTTAATCCGATTAGCTTTATGAAAATTCAAGGTTAGGGTAAAAACTGAATGATTTGAGCACGTATTGGAGTTTTTAGTGGTTTGTTGTGATTGCAATGACTGGAAATTTTTTAGTTCAACTTAGAAGGTTCTAGGGTTGTGTGTGTAATCGTTTGATAGATCTGATTCGCATAAAAGCCCTTCGATTTTCTGGTTTCAATAATATGTCCGCAAGTTGTTTGTTGAAATTCCTTGACCAAACATTTTCATTCACCATACCTCTATCAATATAGGATTATTATTGCAATCACATGTGAGCAGTTAGAACCTGATCCCTTTTTGCACTTGACTGAACACAAATTTTTATTGTACATATGATGCTTGATGAAATGCCCGTACCATTGAGCCTTGATATTGCTACTATTGTTTCATGTTCTGTTTGATGTTGGTGGCATCCGTTTTCATATCCAGCTCTGCAATCCCTTGATATCCCTGCTTGTGCACTCTGGTCGCTCATGTTTGATTTGGTAAGGGTCGTTCTTGCTTAACTTGTACGTGGAGTTGGTTATGAACGAGCCTGACCCGATTGATCATGAGCGACCGACTTGTTTTAAATTGAATGCACATGACCGTATACTTATGATCAAGATTCGAGCGAAATGTGCACGACCCAATTAGATCAATTATGTGCGACCAGGAGTTAATTGAGTATGCTCGACCGAGCCAGAATCTTTCATATATGACTAGGTGAGGGTCATGTGCAATCGTCCGAGCCTAGTTCGTATTGTTATCAGAATTTTCCTTGTAGTGCTTGATCTGTAATGACAAATACTAACACAGACTTTTGAGATTACAATTTTACCGTCGGTCGCACACACTGACAGTAGATTAGTTTAAAGGCTAGGTATACCAGATAACTTTTAGTTTGAATGGTGATTTTATTTAGATTTGCTTTCCTTTAATTATTTGCAACCTAGCTGAGCATTCTTTGTATAAATATCATTGTTCAAACACTAGGTTTTACTGAGATTTGGAGTATGTGCTGATCGAGAATTCCAAATCGTTATTTAGTTTGTAAATTTGGAAGTGCTTACCCGCAATTTGTTTCTTAAACATACCCATTTGTGTAGGGATGCAAACTAGAAACCAATTCAGCCAAAATCCTAAGGTGGGTACCATGTCTAGAGAAACCAAAGGTTCTGATCAGGTAACTGAAGCTGCCCCAGCTGTTGGTCCTGGAGTGAACATTAGCCAAATTTATCCCCAACCCCAGATCCTTGAGAGAGTGCCTTCCGACAGCCATAAATCGACGCTCCCATTTGGCTTATATCAACAAATGTATGCTTGATTTGGATTTTCAGAAGATGAAACTAAATTTCCGAGGAAAGATGATTTGGCTGATTATCCACCCTCTAGGTATGTAACAGTCAATCACCATATGTTGTAAAGTGGAGCTATTCCTCCTTTTAATTCCTATTTAGAGTCCATTTTGCAGCGTTTGGCTATTGCCCCATACCAGCTGCATCCCAATGGACATCATATTTTATTAGGACTATACATACTTTTCATGAGAGTCAAGCAACGAGCACCTACATATCTGGATATTTTTTCCTTATATGCTTTCAAAAGAAGGAAGACGAACGGTCCCTTTTTTATTTTTATGGAAGGCAGACATTGTAGAATTATCACTGGCTTAATAGATAGTGTCAAGGGATTTCCAGATCAATACTTTTATGTTTGATGTCCCGATAACTTCTATGGCCGATGGATGAAAGGAGGCAGCTTCCCTTGCTTTGGAATTTTCTACTTCCTTCTCTTTTTTATTGGTTCTCTTTCCGTTTTGCAGTAATTCCTTCCAATAAAGCCTTGTTCTTGACCAAACTCTTCTTGATTCTTTGGTTGTTATTAACAAGACTGAGAGAAGTATATAGTTTTTACTTTCAGAAAGAACCCTACGTCAGTATCTACTACTCCATTGTTCACGGTCCATTGAGAAAATTCTGGCTTACATGCAAAGTGCTATTGACAAATCCCCTATTAAGAAGTAATGCTTAGATCTCAGCGATCATAACCAAACTTTGTCGGGATCTTCCTTGCCTTTGATTACCGAAGGGAATGCCTTTCATTGTGAGGGTAAAGAAGCAGATGGAAGTAGAGCTGATACAAGAGATAAAGTAATTTCTGAGAAAATTGTTGAGAATCCCATTGTCCCCATCATCCAGGAAGAAAGATATACAGGAACTTTAGGAGGCTTGGGAGACTTAGACACCACTAAATATCTTAATCAGGGCGATATTGTGACTTTCAATCCTGTAATCTCGATAAAAAAGTCTAATACGGAGGGAACTCGAGAATCTGCCAATGCCCTGGGAAAGAATTCAATTTAGGAATTCCTCTTGAAATTGGTTTGTTATTGGATGTGCATTAAAAATATGACTATCATAAGCACTTTATGCTTTCCCGTGAATCTTATAATTTCTTTGCATGCTTCTTTATGTTAAGTGCTGAAGTTTTGCTTTGTTCCCTTTTCCAGGCATAGGAATGAAACACTCATTATTAGATAGTTTCTCCCGTCAAACTGGTTCTACTGATACACAAAGCCTTTTACAATCTCGCCTTTCTCATCGCTTGAAGCGCTCCCAGTCGTCCTCGAGTTCTCAACCTCGACACATCCCCGAGCTTCCACTAACTGGTTCTCTATGGAGGGAAGAACCCAATTGTGCAGGGGTATCAGATAAGGGTGATAAAGGTTAGCACAAAATAGAAGGAGAGAAGAAAAAGAGGAGCAGAAACGAATGAGGCAAGAGTGAGATTCAGAAATGTTACATATTAACTGATTTCCTAGATCCTAATGCTCCCATTCCTCCTGAACGATCCATTTTTCCAACCTCTGCTCAAATCCAAACGATTCTCGACTGACCCCATTATAAAGTTCTACCTAGAAACTTGATGCTTAGGGATCGTTTTGGAGTTTGGGATTTAAGAGGAATGTACTTTGATTTAGATCTACATCCAAATGATAAGCGAGATGCTGTTGAGGGGTTAAGTACTATAAAGAGTTGTATGATTACTCAGTTTAATACTGCTAGGGGTCAACTCAAAACCCGGTTAAACATGGCCATGAGCAATGTTGATAAGCAACTAGAGCATTGGGCCAAATTTGTTTATGAGTTTCAAAGGTTGAATGCTCAGCATTTTGATCATATTGACAACTTGGAGAATGATAAAGCTTGATTGGTTCACTTGATCAGGTTCCAAGAATCCGAAAATGCCTCTTTAAAGAGTGGGAATGTTAGAGTGAACAACTTGGAGGATGAAAATGAGGAACTCAAAAGAGAGCTTAAAGCTGCAAGAGGACAACTTCGAGAAGCTCAATCTTCCCAAGAACTTGTTGAATGTCAATTGGCTTTAGAGAGACGAGCTTCGGCTTCTTATCAACAAGAAAAGGTAGTTCTCGAGGACAAGATTAATTATCAAAACAAGACTCTAAAGACTCTAAAAGAAGACAAAATAAAGTTGTGCAAAGCTCTTGATGAGGCTAGAGTCAAGACTGACAATACTCTATTTTAGTTTTACATCTACAGTGTTATGAACCGTGGAAGCTTATGCTATCTGAACAATGGCTTTCCACAGACTCTGGCTTTTGTTTGGGAGCAAGTACTTTCATACTCTAGTGGTGCAAATGATGAATTTATCCAGGAGAATCTCCTGGAAGAAGAAGACCGTAAGGCGTTGGTTGAAGGCATGAAATTTCTAGCGAATGAGAAAGCCCAATCTTCTAGGGAGAAAACCCTAGATGTTGCTGCTATTCCTGGCTCATCCAGCCTTATCGACGTTAAAGCTTTAAGCTCTCAAACTCCCCCCAAACAATGCGCAGGACATGGCGAAGAAAATGAAGACACTTCTATAAATGTGAATGATTATGAAATCGATCTTATATACCTAACGACCCCAGGTAAAATTGATATCTATCAGTCCGCACCGGATTTGGATTATCTTACTTTTTCACCTGGGTTTGCTTAATTTAGTTCTTATTATTCATTTGTACCAGGTCCGCCTTCGCCACCTCTTTTTTCTACTGGTGCTACCATTGTTCAGGCTGCTACTATTGATTATATTTAGTATCACTAGTATTAGTCCACGCACTATTCCTTTACCGAGCGATCCATCATTACTTAACATGCCTGATCTGGAAGTTGTTGATTATGATTATAGTAATGGCGAGGACGAAACTTGGAATACTAAGGCTGTGTCTACTCTGATACGCAGAAAGAGGCCTGTTGTGAATAATCTAGGAATCATTAACCTGTCATGTCCTGAGAGTCCTTGTGTAAACAAAGAAACGAAGGGTGGAAGTCAAGCAGTTGGTTCACCTCCTCCTTTCTCTGTTTAGAAGTAGCATTTGTGACTCCCATACTTTGATTTTAGTCTATTATCTTATTCATCATGCATTTAGATCGGTTGTATATGCGAGTGTCGGTCCTCGCCTAGAACTCTATGCTTGTCATTTTTCGTACGTTCATGTCTGATACCCTTTACATGACTTTGTGGTGCTATACTTAAGCTTTTACTTTTTCTTTGTCGTATGTTCTTGCTTCGCATTCCACACCTGTTTCCTTTTCATGCTTACAACACAGAATTTTATAAGTCATGCGTTTTTATTAATGAAGACATTTCATTTGTAGTCACGAATTATTATAAATTGGGTTTACTCGACTAATCATACTGTATAGAATTCTTTTGAGTTTCAGCTGGGTAATACTCGAGAACTTCTTAATATCCGCTTCTTGTGTTTGTTACTTTACCTAAATTCTCGACTTTGTCCTAGTCATCTCAAGGGAATTCAATTTCGTTAATTAAACAATCTCTACAGACATTCAGCCCTCGTTGTGAAGTTGTGATGAACTTATGGTATGTTTAAATGAGCATTATTGGATTTCTCTAATGCAGTGGTGATCCCCCCAGACCAAATTTCTTTACAACTTATTGGGCTCAAAACGGTCAACCTTTTCTAAATTCTCTTAATTGTGGATAGAATTTAGTTTTAATTGATCAGTTCATGTCACTTTTCTAGCCCTCACTGACTTGTCATGCATTCAGTTGTGTTCTCACTGACTTGGTGGTCCAAGCCCTTCGGAGATTCAACTCGAATATATGCCTTTTGTATGGGTATTTAACTGTATTTCCCACTAACTTGGCGGTCCAAGCCCTTAGTGGATCAGATTAAATACGTAAGATTTTTAATGCATTCGACCTTATTTCTCACTAACTTGGTGGCCTAAGTCCTTTGGAGATTGGGGTTTGAATGCGCGTTTTTTTAAAAAGTATTCAAACTCATTTCTCGCTAATCTGGTGGCCCAGGCCCTTTGGAGATTGGGTTTGAATACATGCCCCCAGGGGAGGTATTGGGTTTTAAGTTTTTGATCCAATTTTGGTCCTATTTGTTCTGGCTACTTCAGAATCAAAAAATACTTTATTGGACACCCCCTTTCGGCTAGGATTTCTGTTACCCTCTTCGGCTAGGATTTCTGTTACCCCCTTTCGGCTAGGATTTCTGTTACCCCCTTTTGGCTAGGATTTATGTTTGTGTTGGTCCTTCCAGCATGTTGTCGGTCTTTCTGGCACTAGGACTGGTGCTTCTAGCCTAGGTTTGTCGGTCCTTCCGACTGCTGGTCCTTCTAGCTTGTTGTCGGTCTTTCCAGCACTAGGACTGGTACTTCCAGCCTAGGTTTGTTGGTCCTTCTGACTTGATGCTTCATCCTGGGAGGTGGACACTAGTTCCTTCTATCGAGTTTCATCTCGATTTAAAGAACTCGTGTACTACACCTAAGAAGGTGCCTCTTTAGTGGGACTAGTAATCTTTCAACCATGGGACATATTGGGTTGCTTCTATCTTTGCATCGTCCTCAAAGTTTGGTACCAATCCCATTGCTGGATGCTTGCTAAGGACTTGGTGTTTTTGCGATGAAAGGTGCAACTTTCCGACTCGGTGTCCACTTGTTTCTCTTTTCACCATTTGCCTTAGAATAGCTTATTCTTTTGAAGTGGTGTGCTTAATCATCCTGATTAGTTTGCATGATGCTTTTGGTGTTTAACGCCCGAATTGTTTCAACTGGGATATGCCCATGAAGCTTCCAGTTATGATTGGGTTGTAAATGAGCGGTTGCCTTTACTTTTCCGACATTCAAGAAATCAATTTTAGCATGAGCTAGATAATGTATGATTCATGTAAGTTAATAATTTTTGGTTCATAAGGCTTTTGTTTGGTACAACGTAAGTAACTCATCATTGATTGTTTGTAAGAACATAGCATGAAGTAAAGCGAAATAAAGTAAAGGCGACGGAGATCTCTTATTCTGAGGCATTGTAACCAGAACGCTGACCGTTGATCCTTAGGTGAGCGCTGGCCTTGGACTGGTTTGAGCGAACTATCCATTACTTGTTGCCCCTTGCTTGCAGGGAGTTGGAGCAATGTTCGTTGGCTCGTACATATTGTTGCAAACGATTCTTCATAATCAGTTCCTTAATTAGCTATTTTAGATGCCTACAATCATTAGTATCGTGACCGGGTTGGTTATGGAACTGACAGAACCTTCCTAATCTTACAACAACATCTTTGACCTGCATTTGTTTTGGTATTGGATATTTCTCGGTATCCTTAGTTGCCATGAAGATATTTCCTATGGTGTCACTAAGGGGAGTGAGCTCAGAATTCTTAAAAAATGGAGCTTCTTCTTAGGCCAGTTATCCTTTCCCTCACTGCTCCTTTTCTGATTACCAAGGCCTCTTTGCATATTACCTCCCCTTTTAGCTGTACATTGCTTTCTAGAACATCCAAGGCACACGTCGAATTCTCTTCGACACTCATATATTCTTCAGCATTATCGAGTAGTTGTTAGAGAGTACTTGGTTTCTTCTTCTTAATCCATCGTCCTAACTTGGTTTTTTTCATGTGGCCCCTTTTAAAGCCATTAGACCCAAGCGGGACTCATAATTTTCAACTTCAGCCACTGCCATATTGAAGTTTTGATGGACTCTCCTGGCCTTTTTTCTAGCTCGTCTAGCTCCATAACATCCCGAACCTTGGTTACTCGGAACTTGAATTGCTCCCTGAATAGTCTAGCCAAGGTAGCGAAGTCGTCCACAAACATTGGTGGTAGCTTTGTGAACCAGAGATAGGTCACCCCTTCCAGATAAGTTAGGAAGTATAAGCATTTGATTTCGTCTGTGGCGCGTGCCCCATCCACTGATCATATTTGCATAGGAACACGTTGGGATCACTTGCCCCATTATAAGGTTTCACCATTGGAGGCTTAAACTTTTGTGGATATATAGCCATCTTGATTCTTTCAGTGAGTGCGATCTTAGTAGGAGAACATTCCCACTCTTTCTCGTTGTCTTCCTTTTTTAAGTTTTCCTCTATAATCTCGCATGCCATTCCTAATATATGTTCCTCCTCATTGTATTGGTCCCCGGGGCATACGTCTTCTTCCTTACCAGACATTTGCCTAAGCGAATAATCACGATTTGGAGACAGGAGTCCTAAACTTCCCTTTTGGAGAAATGTCTCCCTGGTGGAACCAAGCATTTGTCGAGAGGTTGTGTTATCGAAATAGTTGTGCGCCGGTGCTTTTACTTCTCTATGGTTTAAGTTAGCCAGATTTGCAACTTCCCGAATAGAGTTTCCTTGTCTTGGGATTGAAGTGGAAGAACTTGCATTGTGCATGCGAGCAGTTCGAGCAGGTTGAAGGTGGGTAGCGCTTAGCGTGACTTTTGCAGTAGCGGCTTGAATAATGAACATTGACTCAAGTTTTTTCATCATTGCATTGTTTGCAATATTTATTTGACTTGTTAGTCCCCCCACTACTTCAACCAACTCTCTCTTGGTTACAGCTACCTCAACTTTAGACGATTCCCCTGCTTCGAGATGGTTGGTGGGTGATGTAACAACATTAACCTTATTGGTGAGATAGCTGATTTTACAAGTAAGTTCCTTTGTTCTACTCATGACTTATAGCGAGGCTTAGAAATCTCATAGGATTTTAACGACTTAAGATGACAAGGCAAGGCTTTTTTTTAAAAAAAGTATGAAAGGAGAAGATGCGAATGCGGCCCCATGGTGGGCGCCAAATGTTTTCACCAAAAATGGCTCAAACACTAATGGTACGTGAGCCGTACTTCAACAATGTGGTTAAAAAGTAAATGGAGCCGCAATCAATGAAGGTTAAAAGTAAAAAATATGAGGAAAGTAAAGCGGAGACAAGGTCTTTAGAGTGGTTCTGCCCTAAGCTAGGCGTACATCCACTATGAAGGTAGCTTGCATTATCATGACAATGATTACAAGGCATATAAACTCTCTTTGTACATACATCTTCTCACTTTCACAACATATTCTCTCTCTCACATAAAATTCTCACTTGGATTCATGGAATTCAATGGGGAAATGATAAGATCCGCGGAGGAGAAGGAGAATGTCTTTGTTTGAGAGGAGGATAGAGGAGTATCTTCAGTCTCTTTTCCACTTAAATGATCCTAATGGATGTCATGACCCAAATGGATGAATGATCTTCAACTGGAAATGATGATAATGGTTGAAATGCTAAGAAATGGTGGAGGAAAGAATTCAACAGCACTTCATGGTGGTCAGTAGTCCATCCTCTTTTTGGTGGAAGCCATGGCCTATTTATATGTGATCCCTCATGGAGAAATGAGCTGAAATTCATATATGCAGGCTACGGGTCACTCGTCCCATTAATTACTAAAATACCAACGCCTAGCTATAGCCAACTGTTGATAGTTGTATCAAGTTGTCCTGTGCGAGCGACTTCATAGGAGCAAACGATTGCATAGATCCGAGCAGATTGAACGAGCGGCCAGGCGATGAGTACAAAGGCGACTAGTTAGAGCTTTTGGATGGGTGTAAGGGCGACCGACTGAGCGCCATGTTAACCTTTTAAATGATTGACCGATAGATGGTATCCGGTTAATGCAGCTATATCTGATTATGGATGACTGGGTGACCAACATCGTACTTTCTGGTGAGTGATCAAGGCTTGTAGATCAAAATGCCAGTGCGACCATTCACGAGCTGGTATCTGTTATCTGATTGAAGGATTAGTGACTGATTAAGGAGCGAGCGATTGGGGTTGGAATCTATGAGAGGTCACAAGATGCGTGTGCCGCCTCTGGTATCTTTGGGTTCCTTACTCAAGAGACATTGTACGATTGACCAGGATAGTATGAACGAACGACCGCATAGTGGAATATGCGATCGACACCAATTCTCCTCCTTGTTTTGCTTGACCGACCTCTTTTGATATAGGAATGTGCGACTAAGAAGAAGAAGATCGGGAGACCTTATATTGTATTTAAGCTGTACTGTCTTTCAGTCTTGATCTGCATGTACAACCCCTCTGCATGGTCAACTTATACTTGACTACGTTATGATGGGGGAACGACCCAAATGGTCTGATGAACAGAGAGAGCTATGTTTATGTGCGAGGGGTCTCCCAAGTTGTTCAAGCCGTGTTGCGCCTGTGTTTCTGTAACACCCCACCTCCATTAATGTCACTAATAAAGGGAATGCATTAACTTCAGTGAAGCGTTATAGTTAAATGTTGCAGATAAATTACAAGACAGACAAATAAAGCAGCGGAAAACAAAGTCATTTTATAAGCAACGTAGTTCAGTCAAGATTTTACAACGATTAACTAAATCATACTTAAAAGTACTACATAAAACTTCTGTCTTGATTCAATAACTTCCAAGTATATATAAGAAGCATAAAACATAGCAGATTAGCATAAATCCCCAAATTAAAGTGCAAACATAGCCGTAGCCAAAGATAAGAGGATCCAAGCAATACATCAAAGAATCTTCAAGCTTGGAAAGAGAAACGGTCCAAACTAAGCTGAGTTATTCCCTCCCTGACTACCTAGGGGGAGAAACGGAAGAAAAGAAGATGAAAGAAAATGGGTCAGACATAAAGCCTGGTAAGTCTAGTGACTTTCAGTATGTAAAAAGGTAAAAGCATCAAGACATGAATAAACTGAATACAAGACAATACCGTGATAACAGGAATATCAAGATAACATAAGATTAGCATAAGATATGATAAGGCAAGATAAAATGAATGCGCTTCTACTCCTTCACTGCTTCGCAACTACCCTGTTATTCTGATTCTATATCTCTGCACCACCTAACTAGTGTCCTAACTAGTAATCTGTATAAAATGATAATATGATCCCAATCCCCGCAATTGTGGTAGCCTCTAGGTGTACATCTATTATGAGGATCCTACCTCAGTCTGCCTAATTGCCATGGATATGTTAGATGTACCCTTACTACCCTACTGATCGACTCCCTAACTCGCATGTATTTATTACTTGTGTCATTTGACCTCTCTTGTATGTATTCATTACTTGTGTCATTCGGCCCCGCCTGTATGTACATACATGTGCTAGTCCCGCCATAAGGTGTTTCAATTCCTGTGGTGGGAACCCGACACAAATTCCAGATGCAAAGTGTATACTACTAATTCCCACTGCCTGTTTTATCCACTCTGGAGTATGTGCACGCCCATACTCCGTCAGAACCTACACTGCTGGACCACCCGCCCTATTTTGATCGCTTATAATCAGCCCAGTAATCGTGCCCCACCCTGCCTAGTTCGATACATCTATGTGGGTTACTGCTGAAATGGGTCACCATTACTAGGGTTTCCTAATCAACATGTTATAATGGTTAAGTGTTCTCAATTTAATTAACCCTACCCATTTGCTTAATTAACTTGCTGTACTGATTAGGGGTTGTCTATTCGTATGTTACTTAACCTTGTCGCCGATTCATGCATGTTTATTTAACGGTTAAGTTTGTGGGCCTATATATACTAATATTACCTACTTACCCAAGATTTACTTAACCCTTCCCCTTATCAAGTCCATATATTGGTTAAGCTTGCCTTAACCTATCCACTTTGTTCATGTAATATTGGTTAAATTGTCTTCTTGTCCATGTTAACTTAACCCACCTACCTAGCATGTTGTATTGGTTAAGTGTCGCCTGTTCATATGTTACTTAACCCTGTTCATTCATCATGTTATATTGGTTAAGTGTTTCCTATTAACTTAACCCCTTTCGTTCATCATGTTATGTTGGTTAACTTAATCCTACTCATTCATCATGTTGTATTTGGTTAAGTGTTTCCTATTAACTTAACCCTGTTCATTCATTAATTCATTCATTAATGTTTTAACCTCTCACATTAGAACTGTTGTTTGCGGTTGCTGGATGTGCCGGGCGGTTCCAGGCAGACTTCTACCGCAAACTCATTCTAACCTCGGGTTTTGGGCTTTATGCGCTAACCTCTCACATTAGATCTGTTATTGCGGTTGCTGGATGTGTCGGGCGGTTCCGGGCAGACATACACTGCAACTCAATCT
Source organism: Allium sativum (assembly GCA_030737875.1). Lineage (NCBI taxonomy): Eukaryota > Viridiplantae > Streptophyta > Magnoliopsida > Asparagales > Amaryllidaceae > Allium > Allium sativum. Next base: position 225,408,295 of record CM060919.1, on the reverse strand, counting down.
AACCTCGGGTTAGGCATGTTCATTTTTTTTTATCCAATTTACCTATTTACCATTCATGTCCAAGCCTAGATTTTATATGCTAATTATCCCAAATTTTCGAAACTAGTCATGTTCCAATTCTCAAGTTATGCCCAACCGAGCCAATTGCAAGTTATTCCCCATAAATTCAATTACAAGTTATTGCTCAAAATAGGTTACACCCAAATCTTCCTAAATTTGCAATAATAGTCATGCCCCAAAATCACAATATACATTATACTTGGCGTCCCAATCCAATAGTTATGCCTAATCTAAATTTTATATTCCAATTTACAGTTTACGCCCAATCTAGATATAATATTTCAATTTATCCCAAGTTCGCAATTTATGCCCCAAATCACAAGTTACAAATTATGCTCCACTATTACCAAATAGATTATGCCCCAATATCCCCGCATTCCAACCGTACGTATAATAAGATCCAGTCTAGATTCTAGGCTAATCTAGATTCATAAAATAAAGGGGGAAGAAAGAAGGAACATAAATGAGAGTAGGCATAAAAACAGGCATCATAATGATAGATCTGTCAAATATAACATTATGGACCTAAGGGGATTACAGATCCTTCAGAAATGAGGTATAACAAAGATAGATCTGAAATAAACTGATAGAAATAACCTCGTAGACATATAAATCTGATATGAATAACATCATGAACCTAAAAGGATTATATATCCGATGTTTAACAAAGATAGGCATGATTGAATCGATATAATAACTTCTTAGGCATGTAAAATCATAGATTCAATAGAAAGAGATAAATCTGAAAAGATTGTCTCATCATCAAGCATAGACTTAGATTCATTTTATTACATGCCAAGATTACTATTAGGTGTTTAAATCTAAAAATAACATGAACTTACCTTGCTAGGATTAAGAAAAGATAATTGAATCGTTGTTGTTGTACAAAACTAATCTTCTAATTTGATCTGAGGCTTTCTAATTTTCTTCTTGAATTTAGGTTGAAGAATGACGGCTAGGCTAGTTTAGAGATGGGCAACATGATGGCAATAGAGAATAGGTTTATGAGGTTAAGGTTAAGCTTCTAGGTGTTTTTATATGAGTATGAGACCATTCAGAGCCTTTAGATCAACCTAGTATCCATCCAAGCCATCCAGTCCAAGAAAATTCGTCATCATGCCAATCAAGTAACGACACATCAGCCCTAGGCTGTAAAAATACGTCACTGGATCTGGATCGAACATGTAACGACCCACCATTTTGACCGTGCCGAATCGACAAAAACATATCAACTCGGAACGTTCAAAACAACAGATTGTTATTAGCTTTTGAGGTAAATAGAATAAATCACAAAATCACAGATCACAGACACAAATACAAAGCAATATAACATCTCGCAGCGGAAAATAAAAATATAATAGTAGTTCATGAAGCTACAAAATAAATTTTTACATCATAGTTTACATAAATAATACAGCGGAAACCTAATACAATAAATAATTGATAACTGTCTAAAACAGAATGACAGAAGTAACTGAACGACTGAAACAACTGATCAACAGGTAGATATAGGTTAGCCAAAAATCCAATATAAGCTCCAACTCCAAAGATGAATCTCAAAACTGGAATACTCGATCTGACCCGAGCAATAATGCAAAACAAAACAACTCGGATCAGGGCTGACATTCTCATGAAAGTAAATCAACTCAAATGAAATGTTCGATGAAATGCAATCAGTAACTTAAAGGATGTTTGGGATCACCATCCTCTAAGGATCCGTCAAACTAATACTATGTAGTATAATACGCTATATACAATAGTGACTATCAGTAAAGTAAAATATCAAAATAGCGTAAGCAGGATTACCATGATTACCCTTACACCGTTTATATATTCCCATAGTATATATGATACCGTAATTCTTCCATAAACTAGAGGTTGATCAGAGGGCACTCCATATAAAACAGTACAAAACAAAGTCATAGTGGGCGCGTATAAGGCATGTGACAAGGCATGCAAGGAATGCCAGGGTGGAATCACCGTTTGCAGAGCCGGACTGGTGGTAACGCATAGTAGTTACTACCGCCCACCTCGATACACACTCCCAAAATCAAAAGGGCCCAAATCGAATCTCAACGGTAATAGAATAATATCGAAGAAATAGGTATGACCTCACTTCGTCCGTGCATAGCTCCTGTTTTAGCCGCATCAAGCTGACTCAAGGTAGTCAGGGTCTCGTAATTAATATGAAATAAAAACGGAGTCGTTCGCCAAGTCATCCCCTTCATTCTGGAACTCCACCGCGTACACAGTTGTCAGTGGGTTTCGGTATTGGCAGAGAGTATGACAATATTCGATCCCGGTATCTTTAACAATCAATCGTTTACATTTTTCACACCGTGGTCATTATTTTATAAATTAGTTTATAAAACAATTATATGAATTCTCATATTCGAATTCAAAATCAACATTAAATATCCAACTTCAATTATATTTAATTTTTAAAATACTTATTTATCACTTTAAATCAAATCAATTTTGATACATATCGTAATGATCTCAATATAGTATAAACTAATACTATTCATTTAACATCGGTTATAATTTCCGAAAATATTCGCATAACGAATTTCGAATCCAAAGTCGACTTATATTCAAGTTATACCATAAATATCTCAATTTCTGTTTAAATCAATACCAAAACATTTTGCTTCGATAATATTTGGTTTGGTTTATTTTCAAAAAATTCAAGTTCGAAATAATTCAAACTTTACCTTTAGGAAATCATTTCAGGTCGATTCACGTGAATTCAACATTTTGGTTCAAACTCAAAATGTATATTTCAAGTCAAAGATTTACATTTCAAAATTTAAACAAAACATATCGAGTTATGCAATTCAAGTCATAAAATTTGAAATCATTATTTATAAATTCAAATAATCAGTTTACTCTTATAAGAATTCATTTAAGTCGATTCCAAAATTAAATACTTAAGTTCAAATTCAGTTAATGCAATTAAAATCAAATCTTACATTTCAATTCCACCAAATTATATCATAATTTGTAACTCAAGTCAAAAATTTAAATTCATATCTTATATCAACTCATTCGTTAAATCAGTATCATTACATAAATCCGGATCTTAAACCTCGAATTTAAATTGCAGATCTTACTTATCCATCTTCGGTTTATCACTAAAATTTATAAATATATATAAGAAAATTAGTTTTGAAAATATATATATATAAGTTTATAAAATTCTAAAATTAATTAGAATATAGATTATAAACATATATATAATTAAAATAATATAGAAAATAAGTTTAAAATAATTATTTATAATAATATAAAAAGTTAAAAATACTTATATAATTAAATTATATAGTTTAAAATAAATAAATATAAGTAAAACTTAAATAAGCATTAAATATATGTTTACTTATAAAAATAACTTTAAAACATATAATTCAAAAATTATAAAAATTTAAGTTTAAAATATAAATATATAAAATTTAAAATATAAAATCTTAAGTTATTATTTTAAAAATCAAATTCCTAAATCAGAATACTTCGAAAATACGACCAACGGTGTCCGTATATAGATTTCTACCCTATGGTGAAGTGATATGGACATTTATCATTTCAACCCGCAATTTATAAAATTTCTACGGGTCTATCATTTCAACCGGCGATCCCAAATTCAGTAAAAATCGTTCAGGTCTATCATTTCAACCCATAACGATTTTTCCCTATTCTAATGTCTGTTCGGGTATGTATAATTTCAACCCTTATTGATATTTTTCTAACTAGGGGCATCAACAATCACATAACAACGATCACAACATATATATTATTAGTGAAACTACGTGTCATATGAATATATCGTGTCGCATATAAAATGTGCATATACATCAAATCAAACAATTTCTATCAGCAATCCTGTACATTTCATAAAACAGTTCATTATTGATCTAACATCCATGTAAAATGTAAGTCAGGTGTGAGATAAACTCACCTTCCGCGGCACAAAATAGAGAAAATTACCAATGGATTGACAACTTCCAGGCATGACTCTGAATAGATTCAACTCGATATGACTCAATATATAATTTTTATTTTTTTATAAGAGAAGGGTAGGGAAATTTCTCAATGGGTTGGTACAGTTATTCGGTTTGGGACGGGGTTTGGAATTCAACACCAAACTTGATACCAAATCAAACATAACAAATTTTCTTTTAAAAATATTATGTATATTTATATACGGATACAACAGTAAAATTATAACATATTCATATATTTAAAATTCGACGCACAAAAAAAATATCTTTTATAAATTATATAAACGCACTCAAAATCATTAATATATATTTCATATATAACACAAATATATATAACTCACACACATATACAAAACCTTATTCACATAAATCTCTGTACATACATGTGTATATATATAAAAAGAAAAAGAAAAACACACACACAAATACCAATAGAAAATACACTCACGCCAACACATAAATTCACACACATTAACACTACATTGAAAAACAACACACACACACACAAAATCCCACAATAACACAACACAGTTTGTATATATATGAGATACATCACATACTCAGCATACACCAAACACACTCACACAAATAATAACACAGTAAAACTCACAGTAACAAGACACACAAACAGTTAAAACAAATACACATACATAATAACACGACCCAGCAACACATTACTCACGCTGACTCATGAGAACACACCACGCAAAAATTAACACACACATTTTTTTTATAAATGACATGTACAAATAAAACAAAATGCTAATGCATACGTAAATCAAAACCGAAATATATATTAAATTTTACACACTCAAAATATAAATTAACTCACGCGCATTATAATGAAGTGATGGGTATGGCACTTCGGTTTTCAAGTGGGTGGTCCGGTTTTAGATCGAGGCAAGGCACAGTTGGCGAACATGGTGAGCTGCAGGTGAACTTGGCGTGATCTTTGGTTTACTCGGCATGAGCCGCAGGTGAAAGGGCGGTTGTTAGGGAGGAGCTTGGCGCAGTGGGGAGGCTTGAGTGCGTGTGGGACATCCGGCTTGGACGTGGGCGGCACAGTTGGAATGGAGAGACAATGGGGCTTGCGAGGTACAAGGAAGAAGAGAAAAATTTGCGGCGTGATGGAAAGGCTGATGGGAGAAACGATGGCCGCTGCCATTTGTTTCCATGAAGGCCATTGGTTTTGAAAATAAAAAGGTATCAGATGCCTTAGCAAAGAAAAGAACGAAAGTAGAGGCGAGAACGTGGAGACGCTTTAGGATCTGAACGAAGTAGCGAGTGCAACGGTTACAGAAATTGAACAGGTCCATCAGGGTTTTGAATAATAAATAAAAGAATGCTTGCATTTGGAAAAGAGGCAATGAAATGAAACAATGCATGCATTTGGAAAAGTGGCAACGAATAAAAGAACGCATGCATCAGGTTTCCAAACGTAAGGAAGAAAAAGCATGTATGGGAAAGAATAAAGCATGTATGCGAAAGAATAAAACATGTAATAAAAATGTCCACTTTAAAAAAAACAAATGTATTGTTTAGCAAAATAAAACGACGAGTTTTACAGACCGAAAATGACTAGAACAGTATGTAAGATCGGAAAAGGGACACATCGAACTCAGATGGCTTCGTTTCAAAGCATTTACACAATTTAAGCGCGAATCGAACACCGAAACTAACAAATGAATATATTGCGGAAATCAGCACGAGGAGACGGACGCAATGGTATATAGTTTGTAGTGTCAGGTTGCTCCATTCAAAAACGCGTTATGGACCCCTTTAAACGTAAAATTCGGATAGGAAAACAATTAAACGGAGATCAAAACGTCCGATTTTTGCAAAACGGATTTGTTCGTTGGAATCGTGACAACGAATAGAATATTTTTCGTGTTTGTCCGAACTAGTTTCGAAGAGATTTTAAAAATCACTAAAATTTGAACTGTTATGCGCAACTTTGCACTGAAAAATGTGCGATCGACAAACATTCACATTTTCTGATGAAATTTTCACTACTGCTATATCTCATTGTACGTAATTCAAATTCTAAATTCCCGTTACGAGAAACCATATAATATTTTCAAAATAAAAATATCGATTTAAATCAGGATTTATATCGTTAAAAATAACGGGTTATTACAGAACAGGGGTCGACTCCTAACCGGGGGGGGGGGGGGTCGACACCTATGTCGACACCCCTATAGGGGGGTCGACACCTCTGAGCGGGAAATTTCCCGCTTAGCCCGCTCTGACCGAATTTCGAATTGTTTTGACTTTTAATTATTAATTTAATTTAATTTTTGTTTAAACTTGAAATCTTCGTAACTCCATAACTTCTTCATACGGAGCGCGATTTATGCAAACTCAGACTCTATCTCAACAAGAATTCCGAGATGAACGCAATGGCGCAACCCTTTTCAATTAATTCTTCTTCTAAAAATTAAGTGTTCTTAAATTCGTTAATTTTAATATTCACAGAAAATGCGGGGTGTTACATTCTCACCTCCTTAAAGGATTTCGTCCCCGAAATCTCTAACTTAAGAAAAATGTATCCTAACATCCAACATCCATCTGCTCGACCATCAATCACAGGCATCCATTGTCCTTAAAAAAATTTCTAATGCTTTTATGGTCATATGCATAGTGTGTGTGTATATGTCCGTATCTAGTGCAAAATCAGGCGATCTACTGATTCAGTTGACCTCCTTGATGCGAATTATGTCGGTGCTATGAGTCCATCATGTATGCAATTATTCCTAATCGTATTTTGTAACTTCTAGGTGAGTGCACAATCATTCATACAAATGCAACGTCTACATGATAACACATCAAGTTTCAATCCATATACAAATACATATATGCATATGCGATATGAAAGTGACTGAGCCGAACTAGTACCTAGTGTGTGTGTGTATGCATCCACAAGCAACCACTAGCAACCTTGCAACCATCAATCATAACATGTTTCAAATACATGTTTACATTCATTGGTTCCTACCTAAGGATCAAGAATAGGACCGAGGAGATATACTTAAGAGGTAGATACAAGTATGCATAAACTTATGGAAAAAGAGATCAAGGATGTACCCTCAAAAAGAAAAGGGTAGGATGCGCGTATCTTGTCTTCAGTCTCCCAAGTCGCGTCTTCTTCAGCGTCACTCCATTGTACTTTAACTTTCTTGACCTTACGGTTTCGAAGCTTCTTGATCTCCATTTCCAAAACTCACTAGTAAAGATAGGATCACGATCACTTACTATGCTAGAGGGTATCCCATGTAGTCGGATTGTCCTTCCAAGATAAACAGATGTTAACCATGATAACAAGTGTATATACTAAGATGATTAGAGGTCTCTCCTCTACTTAACTTATCCATCATGTCACAAATCTGGGGGTCTTCATGTTACGCTGCTCCTATCCGATCCAAAAGCGTAAGCCGCTCTTCTAGCGAAGCTTAACAAACCAGGTATAAACTTGACTGAGGGTCTAAAGCTAAAGGTAGCTATGTACTTCAAACTTTACCTCTCTAAAGGTCGGTCTTTTTTCTACTTAGAACGCCTACCACAACATTACCCTTTCTAGGGGTATAAGCAATCTCAAAGTCGTATGAGGCAAGAAATTCCACCTATCGTTGTCGCCTCAATTTCAAATCCTTTTGAGAGAACAGATATTTTAAGGACTTATGATCCATATATAGTTCAAACTTTTTCTCCTAAAAGATAATGATGCAATAACTTAAGAGCGAACACTATAGCAGCTGATTACAAGTGGTGGGTAGGATAGTTTTTCTCATGTACTTTCAGCTATCTTCTTCCATAACTAACTAACCTCTCTTCTAGCATTAAAACAATGCCTAACCCTATCCCGCATGTATCCGTATAAACTGTAAATGTCTTGTTCCCTTCGGGCAATGTCAAGACTGGGGTTGTCGTCAGGGTTCTCTTTAGTCGTTGGGAAAAAACATCACAAATAAAATCCCAAGCAAAAGTTAGATTTTTCTTCGTCAATCTAGTAAGTGGGGCAGGTACCTTCACAAAGTCCTTAATTAACTTCCTATACTAGCCCGCTAATCCAAGAAAACTTCTTACTCCCGTTGCATTCCTTGGGACCTTCTAATCTTGCACTGCAACTACTTTTGTGTTATATACTGTTATCCCTTTCTTGGATATCACATGTATTAAAAACCTTACTTCTTCTCTCAAAAAATGATATTTGGAGAACCTAGCCTTAAGCTGATGCGCTTGGAGGGTATCCGAGATTTCCCTTAGATACAAAGCATGTTCTTCCCCACTCTTAGAGAAAACCAAAATATCATCTATGCACAAGCGACGTGAACCATTCGCCTTTGTAGCGAAAACACTGGAGCACCCCATTCAGATATACTTCGCCTTATGAACTCTTTCTCAAGTAACTCTTTTACTTGTTTACTGAGCCCTTCCTTTCCCTTGGAGTCATGTGTCGTACAGGTAATGCAACTGGCTTTGCATTGTCAACTAGATATATGCGGAAGTCTGTCTCGCGTTTTAGGGGGACAAAGTCCTAACCTAATCAAAAACATCTGCGTACTCATGGACTACTCTAACGGATCACAAATCGTCGATAGATGCATCAAGTGATTCTAGGTAGCTAAGCCAAACCGATCCCTTAGGATCGCATGAAATCTCGAGGGTATTCCGGAGGACAATCAAAAGTCTAACTGCCCTCCTTTCACAATTGCTAGCTAACTTATCCATAGCCCATGAGCCCAAAAACATAAGCATTACACTTAAACTCAATACTTAATATATCTATTCTCAAATCCTTACAAACCAAAGATAAATGAGCTGAACCACCAATTGGATCTGAGATAATAATGGGATCTTCTACTATACAAGTACTAAGGTGCAGAGACTCAACTATGGAAGCAGATATAAACGAATGTGAATCGCTAAAGTCAAAAAGAGTACTAACAGGATGATCAAAAAGAAAAACTAAACTTTTTCAACAGAAACTTTACTACCTCTCTCTCAGGTATGCTGGCGATGAGAGCATGGACTTGCCCTCCGAAAAATCCTGTCCTTTGTCCTTGCCCTTGTCCTTAATTATACGACCCATTATACCATAATAAAGACACTTCCTCTTGTCTTAGGTTATACTATTCTTTCATCCCTTCTTGTCTTGTGATTCTTCCACTTACACCTCTTTCTTTTTACCTCCTTTGTGAACCAAGTCCATATCCATGATTTTCTCATCCTTGGGTTGTGATCCTAAGCCAAACTCCCTCATTCTCATCTTTACCGTCCTTGTGTAACATGTTGACAAGTTTCTCGAAAGCTGCCTCCATCGCACGGACAACCCTACAAAGCTTGAAAGAAAATTAGCCGCAGGTGAAACTACTGCGGCAATATATGGAAGTTGGGCACTTCTTTGGCCTTTGACAGGTGTCGCAGTCTCATCAAGCCTACTGAACCATGTCGCGATGAGGTTACCTCTCAGAAATCCAGGAACCGTGGAGACTCAGGAAAGAAGGAAACAAGGATTCAAATAGAGGATCAAAAGCTAGTGCATATGGCTTTGGGGAATATACCTTTAAAACAAAACTTTTCTTTTTGAAATGCTTCTTTTAAACCATTTTGAAAAAATAAATTCAAATCTTTTATCTGATCCGGTAACCTTCAGCTCTGATACCAAGTGTAACACCCCACCTCCATTAATGTCACTCACAAAGGGATTGCATTAACCTCAGTGAAGCGTTATAGGTAAAAGATGCAGATAAATTACAAGACAGACAAATAAAGCAGCGGAAAACAAAGTCATTTTATAAGCAACGTAGTTCAGTCAAGCTTTTACAACGATTGACTAAATCATACTTAAAAGTACTACATAAAACTTCTGTCTTGATTCAAAAACTTCCAAGTATATATAAGAAGCATAAAACATAGCAAAGTATCATAAATCCCCAAATTAAAGTGCAAACACAGCCTTAGCCAAAGATAAGAGGATCCAAGCAATACATCAAAGAACCTTCAAGCTTGGAAAGAGAAACATTCCAAACTAAGCTGAGCTATCCCCTCCCTGACTACCTAGGGGGAGAAATGGAAGAAAAGAAGACGAAAGAAAATGGGTCATACATAAAGCCTGGTAAGTCTAGTGACATTCATTATGTAAACATATAAAAGCATCATGACATGAATAAACTAAATACAAGACAATACCGTGATAACAGGGATATCAAGATAACATATGATTGGCATAAGATATGATAAGGCAAGATAAACTGAATGCGCTTCTACTCCTTCTCTGCTTCGCTACTGCCCTGTTATTCTGATTTCTATGTCTCTGCACCACCTAACTAGTGTCCCAACTAGTAATCTGTATAAAATGATAATATGATCCCAATCCCCGCAATTGTAGTAGCCTTCAGGTGTACATCTATTCTGAGGATCCCACCTCAATCTGCCTAATTGCCATGGATATGTTAGATGTACCCTTACTACCCTATCGATCGGCTCCCTAACTCACATATATTTATTAATTGTGTCATTCGACCTCGCTTGTATGTATTCATTACTTGTGTCATTCGACCTCGCTTGTATGTATTCATTACTTGTGTCATTTGGCCATGCTTGTATGTGGATACCTGTGCTGGTCCCGCCATAGGGTGTATCAATTCCTATGGTGGCAAACCGACACAAATTCTAGATGCACAGTGCCTGCTTTATCCACTTCGGAGTATGTGCACGCCCATACTCTGCTGCACCACCAGCCGCTATTTTGACCGCTTATAATCAGCCCAGTAATCGTGCCCTACCCTGCCTAGTTCAGGGTACCATGATACATCTATGTGGGTTACTGCTGAAATGGGTCCCCATTACTAGGGTTTCCTAATCAACATGTTATAATGGTTAAGTGTTATCAATTTAACTTAACCCCACCCATTTGCTTAATTAACATGTTGTACTGGTTAAGGGTTGCCTATTCATATGTTACTTATCCTTCTCACTGATTCACGCATGTTTATTTAACGATTAAGTTTGTGGGCCTATATATACTAATACTACCCACTTACCCAAGACTTACTTAACCCTTCCCCTTATCAAGTCCATATGTACTATTGGTTAAGCTTGCCTTAACCCTATCCACTTTATTCATGTAATATTGGTTAAGTTGTCTTCTTGTCCATGTTAACTTAACCCACCCACCTAGCATGTTGTATTGGTTAAGTGTCGCCTGTTCATATGTTACTTAACCCTGTTCGTTCATCATGTTATATTGGTTAAGTGTTTCCTCTTAACTTAACCCCGCTCATTCATCATGTTAAGTTCGTTAACTTAACCCTACTCATTCATCATGTTGTATTTGGTTAAGTGTTTCCTATTAACTTAACCCTGTTCATTCATTAATTCATTCATTAATGCCTTAACCTCTCACATTAGAACTGTTGTTTGCGGTTGCTGGATGTGCCGGGCAGTTCCGGGTAGACTTCTACCGCAAACTCATTATAACCTCGGGTTTTGGGCTTTACGCGCTAACCTCTCACATTAGATCTGCTACTACGGTTGCTGGATGTGCCGGGCGGTTCCGGGCAGACTTACACCGCACCTCAATCTAACCTCGGGTTAGGCATGTTCATTTTTTATCCAATTTACCTATTTACCGTACACGTCCAAGCCTAAATTTTATATGCTAATTATCCCAAATTTACAAAACTAGTCATGTTCCAATTCTCAAGTTATGCCCAACCAAGCCAATTGCAAGTTATGCCTCACAAATTCAACTACAAGTTATTGCTCAAAATAGGTTACACCCAAATCTTCCCAAATTTGCAATAAAGTCATGCCCCAAAATCACAATATACATTTTGTTTAGCGTCCCAATCCAATAGTTATGCCTAATCTAGATTTAATATTCCAATTTACAGTTTATGCCCAATCTAGAGTTAATATTTCAATTTATCCCAAGGTCGCAACAAAAGCCATTATGCCCCCAAATCATAAGTTACAAATTATGTTTCACTATTACCAAATAGATTATTCCCCAATATCCCCGCATTCCAACCGCACATATAATAAGATTCAGTCTAGATTCTAGGCTAATCTAGGTTCATAAAATAAAGGGGAAGAAAGAAGGAACATAAATGAGAGTAGGCATAAAAACAGGCATCATAATGATAAATCTGTCAAATATAACATTATGGACCTAAGGGGATTACAGATCCATCAGAATCGAGGTATCACAAAGATAAATCTGAAATAAACTGATAGAAATAACCTCATAGACATATAAATCTGATATGAATAACATCATGAACCTAAAAGGATTATATATCCGATGTTTAACAAAGATAGGCATGATTGAATCGATATAATAACTTCTTAGGCATGTAAAATCATAGATTTAATAGAAAGATAAGGATAAATCTGAAAATATTGTCTCATCATCAAGCATAGACTTAGATTCATTTTATTACATGCTAAGATTACTATTAGGTGTTTAAATCTGAAAATAACATGAACTTACCTTGCTAGGATTAAGAAAAGATAATTGAATCATTGTTGTTGTAGCAAAACTAATCTTCTAATTTGATTTGAAGCTTTCTAATTTTCTTCTTGAATTTAGGTTGAAGAATGACGGTTAGGCTAGTTTAGAGATGGACAACATGGTGGCAATAGAGAATAGGGTTATGAGGTTAGGGTTAAGCTTATAGGTGTTTATACAGGAGTATGAGACTATTCAGAGCTTTTAGATCAACCTAGTATCCATCGAAGCCATCCAGTCCAAGAAAATTCGTCATCAGGCCAATCAGGTAACGGCACATCAGCCCTAAACTGTAAAAATACGTCAGTAGATCTGGATCGAACAGGGGTTGACTCCCTACAGGGGGGTCGACACCTATGTCGACACCCCTATAGAGGGGTCGACACATATGTCGATCCCCCTGGGGGAAAGGAGGGTCGACACCTCTGAGCGGGAAATTTCCCGCTCAGCCCGCTCTGACCGAATTTCGAATTTCGAACTGTTTTGACTTTTAATTATTATTTTAATTTAATTTCTGTTTAAACTTAAAATCTTCTGAACTCTATAACTTCTTCTTACGGAACCCGATTTATGCAAACTCGGATTGTATCTCAAGCAAAATTCCGCGACGAACGTAATGGCGCAACCCGTTTCGCTTAATGCTTCTTCTAAAAATTAAGTGTTCTTAAATTTGTCAATTTTAATATTCACAGAAAATAGGGGTGTTACAGTTTCCTGATGTTCGGGCGACTTTGTTTGATACAGATGATCGACCCTCGCCTCCATGCTTGACCCATGGCTTATACTTGACCTTGTTGTGCATGAACAACCTTGGTATGTTTGGTTGGAATATGAGTGCGCGAGCCCTATGGGTGCTTATCCTATGGTTTTAACACAGACTTAATCCTTCAATGCATGTATGATTCTTAAGTGATAAACAATTATGTCACATAAATTTTAAAATGATAAATAAACTTTCAAAAAATGAATTAGTAAAAGGTTTATAGGAAATAAAATTTAAAGTTAATCGATATATACATACAACAAAAAGGTTTTGGCTGTAGCTTTGTATTAATGGCGACATGATAACTCTTTTCATCTCCTCCATCGCTCTCTTACTCAATTGCATTCATCACTCACTTTTTCTCCTCCATCGACTTTCCTTATCTTCACATCAACATCTCTCCACGTTATCCTGTTTTCGCTGTACGTTAGCGATGGGCCTATTCTCTCAGACCCAGATCTAAACCTTTTGCAGCTGCTAGCCCATTCTTCCCTGGCCTTAACGTCCTCACTATCTCTCTTGAACGATCCCTCGCGAATCTAGGTTTGTACTGACCCACGCAGTGTCTCCTCTGTTGTGTGGTGTTTCTACCTCTTTTGCTGTGTTATCGCGACTCACTGTCTATGCTGTTCTGGGAAGCTTTACCCCTATCCTAAAATTAACTAAGTAGCTATTTAGCCCACACAAGGACTGATTTCAGTAAACGTGAGCTTTGTAGTAAAGCATCTGAATTTAGGAAGGTTTGGTTTTCTGTTTTGTATTAAATGGTTTGTTGGTTCTAGCTTGGAGTTAGTAATACTATTTCGTTTTGGATTTCTACTTGTGTTTCTTTCCCCTGTTTTTGCGGTGAGTTCCTCGTTTGGTGTTGATGGTTGAGTATCATTATAGGAGATTGGTTTGCTAGGATTATGCTGCTTGTTATGTATTTTCCATGGATTTTTCATGTACTACAATCACTATGCACTGTCTGCATGTGGTAAGAGCTCATTATGTCATGTTTATTCGTCTTGGTAATTGTCACGATTCAGCAAATGGAAGAGCAATCTCAAAAAGTTGTTGTATGGTATTATGGAGGAGTTTTCCCCCTTTCTGATCACGTGTAGGCAACCATGGATACTGTCCTCTAGTTCAACCATGTCATTCATTATTGTATCCTGTTCATCTTCGCTTGAATTTGGCTGTGTATAATATGTTCTGTATGTATTTTCTGATGCAAAACTTTTTGTCAAGAGTTGTACTTTCACGGCTTTCTCGTTGAAATTTTCTCTCCTTTGGGCAATTTGTTTTTGGCCATATGATGGGTTTATAGGCCTCTGTCCTATAGCCTGTGTTGGAGTTCGTTCTTCTCACTGTTACAGTGTGGAGGTCAAGTTAGCTGTTGCAGTTGTGTGGTCTTATGAATGCTTTTGTTCTGCAGCAAATATGTCATTCTCAAACTATGGAACTGCGTGCTACCATCATACATTCCATGTTATCACTGTGTAAAAACTTTCTGCTGTGCTTGGTACTTGGGTACCTTGATTTTATTTTTACCCTATGAAAACGTATGTATTGTTCTACCTTATGTAGAATGTAACTAATAACTCATTTCCTGCATGGAGATGTATTTAATATTTGTAGTCTAGTGAATTAGCCAGTTCTAGTGGTGTAAGCCTGATAGGTAGAGTGGACGGAACACTTTAAACTCCGTAGGTGGTGGACAGTCCACCTTAAAAACCGAATTAGTTTGATTGTTACCACAATCACCTGAACTATATTGTATTTTTATTATTGGTTATAATAAAATAGTGTTACGAAACACTATAAAACCAGTCGGCTATGCCAAAAAAATAGAGTTAATAATCTTTGCGATGCTTGTCAACTAGATAAATTAACAAAATCATCATTTAAATCTTAAAAGGTCATTTCAACATTACAACCATTACAATTACTACATAGGATCTGTTTGAGCCAACCCCAGTTCATTCCATTAATCATAGTAAATATGAGTTTGTAATTATTGACTATTTTTCTAGATACACTTGGACAGTTTAAAAAATAAAATAGAAGTGACACTTTCGATCATTTTAAAACTTTTGTTAAACGAATTCAAAGCCTAAAAGGATTAATATAAAGAATATAAGAAGTGATCACGATGGATAATTCAAAAACGAAATATTTGATCAATATTGTAAGAAGAAAGGCATTTTTCATAATTTTTCGTTTTCTAGAACTCTACAATAAAATGGAGTTGTAGAATGGAAAGACAGAACGTTACAAGAATGTGCCAAAATGCTACTAAACGGAAGCACATTGCTAAAAAGTTTCTAGGCAGAAGTAGTTGCAACAGCCTGTTATGTATTTTATCGTGTTTATATTCGACCTCTTACGAAAAATACACCTTACGAACTCTCTAACGGTAGAAAACCAAACACTTATATTTTAAAGTTTTTAGTTCAAAATGTTTTGTTTTAAACACCAAAGATCAGCTTGGAAAATTCGATTCAAAATCCGATGATGGATTATTCCTAGGATATTTAGATCGAAGCAAAGCTTATTGTATTTTTAATAAAAGAGCATGCAAAATTGAAGAAACACTTCACGTATCTTCTGACAAAAATATTAACTGAGATTCATATAATAATGAAATTTTGAAAAATAAAATTTTAGAGAAGATGAGAACTTTATTTATAGCTCTAGAGAAGATGAAGACGTTATTCATAATAACAATAATTAAAATACTAATAATATAGAAAATGAAAATAATATTCAAGATGAATAAACTAGTTAAAATACTAGAGAAGATAAAAACATTGTTCATAATACTAGAGAAGATAAAAACATTGTTCATAAAAATAATGAACTAAGATCTCCACCAAAAATATTATGAGACCATCTGGATCAAAATATTCTTGGAGAAATTAATTCAAATGTAAAAACTAGAAATCAATGAAATCTGGCAAGTCACATAGCTTTTTTATTTAATATAGAACCCAAAAATGCAATAGAAGCCTTTACTGATGACTTATAGCTATGCAAGAAGAGCTTAATCTTTTAGAGTGCAATGAATTCTGAGAATTAGTTCATAGACTAGGTGGTTAAACAGTCATTAGTACGAAATGAGTATATAAAAACAAAGCTGACGAATCAGGAAATATAACTAGGAAGAAATCACGAGTAGTTGCATAAGTCTGTAATCAAGAAGAAGGGAAGACTATGAAGAAAAATTTGCTCCAGTCGCAGATTAGAAGCAATTCGTTTTTTACTTGCCCATGCCTATTTTTATATCTTTAAATTATATCAAATGGATGTAAAATGTGCTTCTCTTAACGGATATATAAAAGAAAATGTTTACGTTGAACAACCTCCTTTATTTACGCATGAAAAATTTCCTGGTTACGTATATAAGTTAAATAAGGCATTGTACAGTCTAAAACAAGCGCCTCGTGCTTGGTATGAACATCTGGAAAATTATCTTAGTTCATGATTTCAAATATGAAAGGTTGATCAAACACTATTTATAAAACGATTTAAAAAGGATATCTTAATAATTCAAATATACGTAGACGATAATATTTTTGGTTTTACTAACGAAAAACTATGTCAAGAATTTTAAGAAACAATGACTAAGGAATTTGAAATGTCTCATACGGGATAGTTATATTATTTTCTTACTTTACAAATTAAACAATGTATAATGGAATATTTATAAATCAAGAAAAATATTGTAACAATTTAGTTAAACATTTTTGAAATGGAAAACACTTTGCTGTAATAGTTTAATTAAATGTTTTTGAAATGGAAAACACTGCTAAAAACTAACTCCCATGAGTACGACAATACAACTCGATAGCGATGGAAATGAGAAAAGAGTTGACCAAAAATTATATCATAGTATGATAGGATCATTATCATATTTAACCTCTAGTCGACATGATATAATGGTGATTGTTTGTTTATGTGCACGATTTCAAGCTAGTCCAAAGGAATCACATTCACGAGCAGTAAAATGTATATTACATTATCTATGCAATACCAAGGACTTTGGACTTTTCTATCCGAAAGATTGTTCTTTTGAATTAGTATCCTATAGTGATGCTGATTTTGGAGGATCATGGATGAATAAAAAAGTACAAGTGGCACGTGTCATTTTATTGGTAGGTCACTAGTTTCTTGGTTTAGCAAGAAACAAAATTGTGTTTCACTATTGACATGTGAAGTTGAATATATATCAGCAGCTTTGCCTTATGCTCAAGTTATATACATGCAACAACTACTAAAAGATTTTGATATAAATTTGTCAAAATCAACTATCTATTTCGATAATATGAGTGCAATAAATTTATCCAAAAACCCAGTTAACCATTCTTGAACTAAACATACAGATATTCGTCATCAATTTTTACATGAAAATATAGAAAAAAAGAAATAATAAACTTAGAATTTGTATTGTCCGAAAATTAAATAGCAGATATTTTTACAAAACCATTACTTGAAATTATATTCATAAAATTGAGATGAGAACCAAGAATAGTATCTACAGAAGATTTATAAAAAAAAAATCAAAAGTTTACTTAGAAAAATAAATTTCATCTTTTGCATCGACCGAGACTTTAAACCTTGGTGCCTTGATTACAAGTTATATATCCTTTCCATTTGGCTAATTGATGTTTCTTGTTGACTCAGAAAATTATAGTGCACTTATATTACAAATTTTCATATTAACAAATTTGAACTACTAGCTCTTGAAATTCTATTTATATAATAAACAATAGGTTAAGATTTTCTCATTTCTCTAAAGCACAGGATAGCTTCCTAAAATTCAGAAATATGATACTATAAATAGAGCATTATATTCACTTTCTATTAAAAAACATATCTTATCAAAGTTATAACAATATGTCTTTAAGCAATCAATACTCTTAGATTGATTTACTCCACCAATAACCGAGTCTTCGCCATCATTACCATCATCGCCAACTTCACCAAAAATTCCAATTCCAACACTACGTCATGAACCCGTATATAAGTGGTCATCCTACCATACCAGTTATACATCGAACATTAAAAAATCGAAACAAGCAATGATTGTTTCTCCATCCATTAAACAAAAGATAGATAATATCCATCATTACCAAGTACAACAATTATAGCTTCAGCGAGAGCTCTATTTTGAGTAAAAAGTCACTGCTCGTCGTTTAAGCTTTCTTGAACAAATCACAATAAAAGCATATAGGTCAGTCAAACTTGATGTTCATAAACCTTCTCTTCATCCTTCCTCATCTTGGACTCCATGGAATTCAATTCCAAAACAACCTCCCTACTCTCTAAATTCGTGGCCGGATAGAAACTATGAGAAAAATGAAGATCGAAACTCCCATAAGAAATTGACCTCATCTACCTCAAAATAATCCATCCAACTATTATCAAATTTCTTTGTGTTTCTTTTATTTAAATGTGCGAAATTTTTGTTGTTGGAATAAATAAAATTTGTCTTTATATAAAACATATTTATATAACTATCATGTAAAAGACAAATCCATTATAATATATACAAATTTAATTAATAATTTCAACATAAAATACATAACATATAAATAAATAAAAGTATATATTTGTATAAAAAAAATATTTGAATTACTTTCTTTCAAGAAAAACATACTTTCAGTTTTCTAGTCGACTTAAATTTCTGAACTAGTCGACTAAAAAATGATACCAACTCTCTAAAAAGAAATTCGTATTGTTCAGTCGACTAAAATACCCTAACCAATTGACTAAATTCAACCTCAAACTCTCAAGAAAATTTCCTGTTATTCAGTCGATGAACTAGAAAGATTTAGTAGACTGAACTTTCAACATTGCTCATGGGTTACAATTCTATAACATTCAGTCTACTAAATAATCTAATCCAATCGACTGAATCAATTAAAAAACTAATATATATACACGACATGTCTCTTCTTCCCTCCTCATTTCACACTTTAACTCAGAAAGTTTCAAAATCCTCATAATTCTAGCAACCAAATTTCTTAAATTCACAATCCCTACTCAACCTCAATCATCAAATGGCACCAAAAAAGAAGAAGAGAGAAGCCTCTTCGTCCTTCGAACCTACACAAACACAAATTGATTCATGGCTTCTTAGTCAAAAAGCTAAGGATAGGTTCAAAAAGATGAACAACACCTGCATATTTAAAGGTTCGTTTATGAAGTTTGCTGATTTTGAGTATTATCAAATCCTTCCAATGATTCAAAGTAGTGATCTTGAATCCAATCTCTATTACACAGCTAACAATGTCAATATATATCTCTTGTTACTCAAACTTTTCTTTTCTAATATGAATCATGAGCAACAACAATCTCCAAATGAAAACTCTATGCGTACAAATGTATGTGAGTTTATATCTATCTTACACCGGCTAGATTGGGTCATATTCTTCAATGTCCATCCGAAGTACAAGAACTATATGAAGAAGAGAGCGATAGATGGGGATGTGATGCCATTAGACATCAATCCTCTCCGACGATCTCACCAAATTTAAAGCAATTAACCTACGACCGAAGGCTCTGTTATTCATCGTGCTTTAACCTATACAATTAATCCCCATACTGATACAATCAATTATATCATAAGGATTTTCAAGCATTATATACAATATTGGGGGAAAAAAAGATTGTAACGACTCGGTAAGAATTTGACTCCCGAATTCCGACAATAATACATAAATATGTATTACTTGCCAAAACTCAAATATCGAAAACAACAGATAGTTAATAGAAAGAAACCAGAGGGTGAGATAAGAAAGGAAGAAATATTAGAATAGAAGAAGAAGGAGAAGAACCAACACCACACAGAGTCTCACATCGCAACTAAACAAAATATAATATGGAAATAAATCTTTACTGAGAGCATGAAATAAAACTTACAATCATCACAGTACATCAACACATCTGGACAGTTATAATAATCTGTCCTCATATACAATTACAAGCGGAATAATAACTATATAAATCCTATGTTTGAACTCTTCCGTCTCATCTCTTCATAACATCTGATAATCTGAACCCGTAAAACTCGGTCTAATACGACCATTACAAACCTTGGATCAGTCTAGTGAACCAGAGTGGGAAAAACTCACTAATTTTAAGGGGATCAACCAAATTTATTTTAAAGTCAAAATCTTTTTGAAATAAAAGCATAATCATAATACCAATCCACATATAAACACGGATGGTTTTTACCTTACTATAACCCAAAACATTTTTAAAATCCATATCTTTTCTGATATTATAATAATGTCTGAATACAAATAAATAACAATCTAGCAGAACGCTTGCATCTCAAGCTCTACATACATAGTCTATAATCAAAACCGTGAGCACTTATTGGAGAATGGATTTCCAACTATACCAAGGTATGGGACCACCTTCCTATAGTGTATCTCTAGAGACGAATACACTGGGTTCAACTAGAACATCTTGTAACCTAGGCTAAACATGGCTGGCCATTCACTTCAGTTGAATGTTCTGAATATATTGTCACCTACGGTTGGATCCAACATAACCGTTCCTGGGAGATAGAGAAGCAAAAAGAAGAACAAATATGAATATTCTCTAGACGGTGACAATACACCCTAATAGGAGCGACCCACATAGCCATGCGACCTACCTGATTTTACACCATTTCCTGGTTGATGAGGCTTGAGGTTAAGCTTATCCTTCAGAATATCTGACCACCATTCACTTTAAATGTCACATCGTCGGACCCGCCAGAAAATCACTAATTGACGTCCACAAAATTACTTTTGTTGTTAAGCTAAGAGAATGACCATTCTCTGCTCCCAACTATGATACGTTTGAAGAAATCAACATATGCGATCCCTTTGGAAATACTCTGTCAGATATCCGTCCATATAATTCATCCAACAATAGGATGAACCGAAGGTACCCTCCTACCATATCCTAGGCAACACCCCACGGATCAGTAGCGAGTAGTCCTTGCAATCCGAAGATTCCAATCACGACAGAATCACTGCCAAAATATCTTTGGGAGCTAACCAGAGAAATTCAACAAGTATTTCTTCCACTCTTGAAAATCCACGGTGTTCAACGCTCCAACTTTAATCATCATCTTCAACATATTTGCTGGTTCGGAATGGTTTTCGAATATAATTCGATCCCGGTCTTTCCGTACCAATAATCGTATCAGCCAGATTTTATAGTCGGCTATTTAACTATCAAATAAACAACCATTCTCCATAAGAATAAAATAAATTTACTGATCCAATACTCAACATCATTTAGTCTCTTTATGCTCTTTAAATCTTCCAATTTGGAATACGACTTTCTACTTCCTATTATAACATAAGAATATTCTCGAATCATTTCATTTAACTTATATACCTTCAATACAGTTTATAATATCATTTACAGAAATCATAACTTATTTCCCTCAACTCCTCTCGTTTATAAACTAATATTATCCTTGGATAATCATGAAGTCGTTCAAGTTGGGGTATTATATTTACCCCTCAGACCTTGATCAACAACATTCTGTTCTTCAGAATAGATAGAAGTTTATTAACCCATCTGTTTTCCTTTGAAAACTTATTTCAAACTCAACATATTTTCTTAATTAATTCTTAAGTAATTTCTTATTCAAGCTCTTTCTTTTACTTTATTAATCCTTATCAACATTTCATGCTAGCTTCGATTGTATAAATAGGATCCCTTTATAAATCTCTTAAAATATCCTTTTATATATATACATTTGAAATAATATGTAAATATCGTTTACAACTCTTATATAAATATCTTTACCATTCTTATATAATTATTTTTTATAAATCTTATATATTATTAATCCAAATCACTCCATTTAACATCTGTAACAACGTTACAGATTTTATTTTCAAAACCCTTAGTCTTTATTTATCATATCCTCTCGAAATCAATTCCAACAACGTACTCCTTTTATAATTCATGTAAGGATCTTTTATAAAGATCTTCTGTTTATTAATCAAATAGTTCAATTTATTATTATTTGTAACAATTTTTACAAACCTTATTTCAAAACCTTTACTGTAATTTACAAATATCATTTGTAAGTCATTAGCGACGACTAATATTCGATCCCATTCCAAAACTCTTAACTTCATTTGAAAATCCCTTTTGCAATTCATTATCGACAACTAATATTCATTGTCATTTTCAAACCTTTAACTTAGCTTATATTCTAAACTTCGCTCAACATTCCTAACTTTGGAATATCACATTCCGAACCTCGGAATAAACCTCACTTCGATAAACATTCCGAACTTCGGAATACAACACTCTGAACCTCGGAATAAAAGTCATCTTAGCCATTTAATATCATTTCCCAATTTTTGAATGTGTACCTATCCAATTCCTCTATCCTAGGAGTTTGTTTTACAATTCTTTCACGTATAAATCAACCCATATTCATATATCCATTTACATTGTATTTGGGGAAAATCTTGATCTAACAATCTATTTCACCTATCGGATTTAAGACCAATTATTAATCCATATCTGTCATTTCAACTCCAATCCCATAAATTAAAATCCCATTTATAAATTCAAATCCGATTAAAATTCAATTCCATTTATAGATCCATACACATATCTTCAACTCCGATTTCATTTAGAAAATCTGAAATCCCATTCCCAAATCAATACTCATCTGTAGTTCGTTATATAATCGCATTCCGTATATTTTAAAACAACGTTTGTTAAAAATGATCATTTATTACAAAAATATCACTCCTCAATCTCCTTTATACATTCTCGTTATCCATGATTCAATTATTCGATTTCAACAGTTTAAAATCCTTTATATCCCATTTATTCGCTTAAGCCTTTCTTCGTAATCATTTTAATATTCCAATCTAGTTTATACTGCTTAACCATTTATTTATTAATATCTTAGAATTTCCATTAATTTATAATTTGAGTAGTTTAAAAACATAAATAAATCTTCGGTGTTTATTTTTAAAATAAACATCATATTTCAAATATATACATTTATAAAAATAACTTTGAAAACTTTCACAATCGATTTAATATCGATTTCAAAAATCTTTTCTTTTATCAACGCTACTAAAGAGGTAAATATCCGCTGAAGTACCAAATCATGAAATATAAACCAATTTCACATCCAACGAACACAATATATCATATTGATAAACAATATCAATATTATTGAGAAATCCTATTGGATTTCTCTAACCAGTTCGATCCCTGCATTACAAATTCACATTTTAACATACAAATTAATATAATAAAAATTTAACAACTACTAGTGAGGAATCCAGTTGGATCCCTCCAACCTGTTATTCAATGCATCCAAATATGTTACCTCAATATGATCATTCAATTCAATATATCAGTATAAATTCAATAGTCAACCAATAATAGCAATTTAAATCAACCATTTAACTTAACACATTTATATAAATATGAACTTGACCAATAAGGTAAGTTACCTTAATTGGTTTCAAATAGTTAGAAAAACGATTTGGTTTTCAATGAAATTAAACAACGTTTAATTTCATCGGTTCAATCAATATATAAATATATGTTACTAACAAACAATCAACCATTTGCGATCATAACACACAATTACAAAACCCGACTTATAAAAATATAAGTGGGAAGAACAAAGTGAGTTTAACTCACTTTAATTTGATCCGTTGAAGCGATTTGGTTATAGTTAAATTAAACAGTGGTTTAACTTAACTGAAATTTTCTGCTGATTCCAAAACTATCCAAATTGTTCCGGCATGAAGTGTTCTTCATTGTGAACCAATGCTTTTTGTTTCATCAGATTAGGACCTTGTAATCAATAGTTATTAGCGTTATAAGTTAACGATTTAAATTTAATAATAAATTAACATCCTAATTAACTAATCAAATTTTTGATAATTACATCGCTAGCCAGAGAAAACACGACCCAATATCCTCTTCACCAGCTCGTTTCAAACTGCCGCTTTCATCACTCAGGTTCTGCCCAATTTTTGTGGCCAACTTTTTTTTTTTGAAAATACCCATGTGCGATATAATATTGTTCCATCTGCTACATTCTAATAGTTGCAACCTTCAAACAACCCGATTTTCTTGCTTCATCTTTATTCCCATTTACTACTTCGTGTATTTCTGTCTCATTCTAGAAAAAACAAAACCCACAGATTCTCTTCAACGGCGAGCCACCGCCACCTCATCCCTCAACCGGAAAACGATTAGAAAGTGGAAAATGATGTGCCTCGACGTGCCTCATCAACACCCCAAGAACCCTCCAGCTCGATCAAGCCGTTCGCTTCAAAACCCATCTAACCATCGCCATCTCGACCCATTTCAAGCCACTGCCGTTCATCATTTCAGATCATGACCGCACAGATCAAAGGTCTCAATGTCCCTAACGTCTTTCTAGTTGGAAGCATTTAGAATTGATTAGTGGATTATGCGTTAGAAAGAGGACATTGGATTGAAGGTAACTGTCATTCGTTTTAGAAGATAGCGGCTCACAAATTGGTTGACTGCGTGAAGGAGAAATTTTAGGGTTGGACCCTTTGTGTTGGTATTTATATTGTGCCCAAATTAATATAATAATGTTAACGAAACTTCAACGCCAAGTAACACACATAAACACCTACAAACGACTTCCAATCGAGATGAAAATGGAAATCCTGGCATAAATCAATATTCTAGACACGATGGAATAGGTTTCATCGAATTTCGAGATCATTTGTAAAACTTCCTTTATATCTCAAATATGCGAATTGACACACATTTAAATTGCATACGATCACAAAATAAATCCAAACAACTTGAAAATTTATATACTACAATTATAAATCATTGCGGATTTAATAAAATTAATTTCTCTGAAAACGGAATTCATTAGAAAATTAGTTATTCTAAATTTTCAAATTAAATCAGCAAAATGATTAAATCAAAATCTAAGCGTTTCTGGCTATCAAAATCACATATGACATCGGTTTGCCATGAAATTTAATACCGTACAATAATTTAACATTACGGTTGCAATGAATCTAATTTCATCGAAACCCAAGACTATTTCCAAAATGGCTATTATCAACGCTCATAAAATATTGAATAAATATAATTAATTCCCAAATAATTCAATAAAATAAAATAAAATTATTATTGTTGTAAATATCCAAATTGAGATATCATATCCCTCCAAATATAAACCAATATGGATTATATAACTCAATATTAACATTTTCAAGTTAAACGGTATCTTAGTTATATAAAAATCCGTTTTAAATTAATAAATTACCATTAAACTTTAATATTGATTTCCATAGTGAGTATTTCAAAATTTGATTTTGACATGTAACACCCTGAATTTTTAACGACATTAAAGTGGATAAATTAAAAAATAATTAATTTAATATTCGGAATTAAGGAAAAAGGAATGCGTCATTGCGTCTGTCTCGAAATTCTAGTCAAGATAGACACCTGGTTTGCGTAAAATGTATAATGTATGAAGAAGTTATGGACGATAGAAGTTTGGCAGAAAAAGCGGAAATTTCCGGCGCACTTGACAAGTGCGCCCATGTATTTTTACACTGAAGCACCTGTAAAGTGCACCCAGAATAGTTTTTTTGGGTATTTGGGCCTTTACCCAAGAGGGAGGCGACCCGCGACCTGATTTACCCTAGGGCTTATGCTGCAATAGGTTCCAAATGGTTTTGCAGCTATAAATATATGGCCATTTCACGTATTTCTTCATTAGAAGTCATGGCGGCCAAACTATGCCGGATTCTAAACTGAACAAGGGTTTCTTATCTTCTTCTAGCAACTAAAGGATATCAAATTCTGAGATTCAAGCACAGACTCAACACCTTTTCTATCATCTTAGCAATCCAATCACAGTGAGTTCTAGTTGCTTTTAGGTTTAGATAAATAATAGTGAAACTATGAAGGACTGTGATGTGGATACGATTGTAGACTTTAAATCTATGTTATTAGTAGATCTCATGTTATATTATGATAGATCTATTTCTTTGGATCCAATTCAATTGTTCCACTATGTTGTCATTATGGTTCTTGGGTTGTAACTATTATGGTGTGCTATGATGCGTATGTATGTAGATCTATTCTATGTGATCTAAAATTATCATGTTAGATCTATCCCATGTGATCTAAAATTGTCACCTTATGATTTATATAGATCTATCCTATGTGATTTAGAATTGTCACTTTATGATTCATGTAGATCCATCCTATGTGATCTAGAATTGTCACTTTATGATTCATGTTAGATCTATCCTATGTGACCTAGAACTGTCACTTTATGATTCATGTTAGATCTATCCTATTTCACCTAGAATTGTCATTTTATGATTCATGTTAGATCTGTCCTATGTGTTCTAAAATTGTCACCTTATGATTCATGTTAGATCTATCCTATGTGATCTAAAATTATCACTTTATGATTCATGTAGATCTATCCAATGTGATCTAGAATTGTCACTTTATGATTCATGTTAGATCTATCCTATGTGATCTAAAATTTTCACACTATGGTTCATGTTATATCTATCTATGTGATCTAAAATTGTCACCTTAGGATTCATGTTAGATCTATCCTATGTGATCTAAATTTGTCACTTTATGATTCATGTTAGATCTATCCTATGTGATCTAAAATTGTCACCTTATGATTCATGTTAGATCTATCCTATGTGATCTAGAATTGTCACCTTATGATTCATGTTAGATCTATCCTATGGGATCTAAAATTTTCACCTTATGATTCATGTTAGATCTATCCTATGGGATCTAAAATTGTCACCTTATGATTCATGTTAGATCTATCCTATGTGATCTAAATTTGTCACTTTATGATTCATGTTAGATCTATCCTATGTGGTCTAAATTTGTCACTTTATGATTCATGTTAGATCTATTTTATGTGATTTTAATTGTCACCCTATGTTATCATGTTAGATTTAAATCGACTGGACATCTAAAATGGCTAATTTAGATATTGTGACATCAAAGTTCATCAGTTTTATGTCCACCTTGTTATGATGAAAATTTAATGTCCATGTTAGTTTGTATGTTCACCCTTTATCTTACAAGTTTATGTTCATGCCAAGATGATTATTTTAGTATATTCCCATTATTTTCCTTGTTATCGTTTATTACTAGGCTACTTTCTAGCCTAGGCATGTTGCCAATTTTGTGTGGGTGCTAGTTAAGGAATGGGGGAAAGGGATAAAAATCGCATAATTTGAATATGAACATTTATGGACATGTAATTCAAATTATTGGGCAAAATAGGTATCGACATCTATAAAAGGAAAGGATTAATTAATTGGTAAATTAATTAAAAATGGCATAATTTGAATATGAACATTTATGGACATGTAATTCAAATTATTGGGCAAAATAGGTATTGACACCTATAAAAGAAAAGGATTAATTAATTGGTAAATTAATTAAAAATGGCATAATTTGAATATGAACATTTATGGACACGTAATTCAAATTATTGGGAAAAATAGGTATTGGCACCTATAAAAGGAAAGGGTTAATTAATTTATTAATTAATTAAAAATGGAATGTCTAGTAATTACAATTAGGAGTTGTAATTGTACTTATGACACGAGGTTAGGTTGCACTAGTGGTGGAAGTGTGCCCGGACCCGACCGACATATCCAGCAGCCACTAATGGTAAACCTAATGTGGGAGGTCTAAGTACGTAAATATGAATCGAGCTATGACACGAGGTTAGGCCCAACTGTGGAATAAGTCTGCCCGGACCCGACCGACATATCCAACATCCACATGTTGTAGGCCTAATGTTGGAGGTCTGACCCATTATGAAACCATAAATGGACATAGTAAAGAATTGGACTACTTAACCTAAAGTTAATCCATAGGGATTGTATGAACTTAAATTTAAGTTGGGGGTTAAGTAAACATGGTTAAGGGGTGGGTTAAGTATATCTGAAGAGGGGATGGATAATAGGCCCATTAACTTAACCCGTTAAGATTATGTAATTAAAGACACCTAGTGGTTTACATAATTGGTGGAAATAATAAAGTTATGTAATTAAAGACACCTCTTAGGGTAAACATAACTTGTAGAAGTAATAGGGTTATGTAATTAAAGACACCTATAGGTAAGCATAACCGGAAGATTAGGGGTTTTGTGTTAAAGACACCTGTAGGTAAGCATAACCGGTAGAAGTAAATAAGGCTATGTAATTATAGACTCCTAGTGGTATACAGAGTCAGTGAAAACCTAGTGGGGGATACAAGATAAATGGGAGGGCTTGTATCATATTGTGTGGGACCCATTTCAGTCAGTAACCCGGAGTAGGTATCAGACAAGGTATTCCGTACTAGGCGGAGAAGGGGCACGCTTACTGACTGATTGTAAGAAATCCAAACGCGGAGGACGGTGTTGGCAGCGCAAACCGACCGGGCCATGTGCGTGCAAGATCCGGGCTGAGGGGGATAAGACGACCATGACACCTGTAGATATGGTTGTGCACATTGTTACGACGAGGGGTTGCCACTTTAGGAAGTGATACCTCCTACTGTGGGGTCAGCACAAGGTATCCACGAGGGTTAGGGAGCCGATCGACCAGGGTAGTAATAAGGATACATTTGGACGTCTACCTAAATAGTTGGAGGGATCATCTCTTTCTGGATATACTAGTAACAGTGCAGAGAAATCATTAGTGAGGCATGTATACCTTATCTTGCTTACCTTGTTACACCTACCATTTATGTAGTGATCTCCCTTATCAACTTTATATGCCTATCATGTTACTTTTATTTATCTACTGGCTAAAAGTAACTAGACTCGCCAGACTTATTGTCTAACCCTTTTTGTTTCTCCTTCTTTCTTCCGTTCCCCCTGGTTTACAGGGAGGAAACACCCAGGCTTAGTCAGGATTCAGATATCAACTTGCTAGGAGTTATTGCTGAAGTATGGCTCAAGTTCTTGTCTCTATTATGGGTTAACTCTTTCATTTGGGGAATTATGCTTTTTATTTACTTATGTACTCTGATGATGCAAGACAGAAGTTATTTAGTTGTAATGGTTTCTGTGACTTATGAAATTATGGACTACGGTATTTTTATTGAAATAAAAAATTAAATTTCCGCTGCTATCTTATTTATATCTGTCTTCTAATTATTCTGTGTCTGATTACCTATAACGCTTCACAGAACTTAATGCATTCCCTTAGTAAGTCACATTAACGGACGTGGGGTGTCACACTTGGTATCGAAGCTGAAGGTTACCAGATTATATAAAAGTTTTTGAAAATTATTTTCAAAAAGGTTTTAAAAGAAAG
The DNA here is from genome assembly GCA_030737875.1 of Allium sativum. Taxonomy (NCBI): domain Eukaryota; kingdom Viridiplantae; phylum Streptophyta; class Magnoliopsida; order Asparagales; family Amaryllidaceae; genus Allium; species Allium sativum. The sequence goes on along the minus strand of CM060919.1, from coordinate 225,378,619 downwards.
CATTTTCAAGAAGAAAATTCTATTTTGAAAAACATATTCACCAAGGCCATAGGAAGCATCTCTCAATTCTCCACTTGATTCCTTTTTCCCTTTTTGTATGGGGAACCGATTCTTCTCGAAAGGCGTCCTCATTCCGGTATGATGCCGTAGGCATGTTTAGCACATATCGAAGGGCAATGAAGTGCCTAACCTCTATTCGTAGTCGCAGTGGTTTCACCTACGGTTAATTTTCTCAAGCTTTGTAAATTCCATGCAATGGAGGAAACTTTCGAAAGATTTGTTAGCTTATTACATGAACGTGGGTAAAAAGGAGTATAAGGAAATTAGGGCTAACGAGCACAGCCCAAGGATTAGAAAAAGGTATAGCCCAAGAAAGGACAGCAACAACAACAGAAGAAGGGCGGGAAAAAATGACAAGGCTAAGGATAGGAGGAAGTGCCATAGTTATGGACGAAAGGGTCACTTGGCCAAGGACTGCAAGAAAAGGAAGAATGCTTGCTTCGTTCGTGGAGAGCTTGGATACTATTCTGGGGGAGTGCCTAAGGAAGCAAGGGCAATGTCAAAGGACAGGAACCTCTAGAGGGAAAGCGAATGCTCTCGTGGCTAGTGCACCAAATAGAGGTAGGAAAGTTTCCATGGAAGGTTTTGATTTCTCTTTCCAATCAACTGGTTAGAACTCTTTTTAATTCTGGCGCATTCGCATTCGTTCATATATAGTTCTGTAGTTGAATCTCTACACTTAATTACTAGTATGGTAGCGGATCCCATTGTTGTCTCTAACCCCATTGGTGGTTCGGCTCACTTATCCATGATTTGTCAAGGTTTGAGAATATTTGTGTTAGGCGTTGTGTTTGAGTGCGACGCACATCTTGTTTCATGGGCTAGGGGTTGATTTTAGGGATGGGTTGGCTTACCACATATGGTGCCATTCTGGGTGGTGAGAGAGGGATGTTAAGTTTCTAACTTGTGATGGGGGGACCCTCGAAATTTCTTCTAACTCACAAGGGTCTGTTATGCTTAGTTTTCTAGAGTCTCTTGATGCATCTATCAATGATTTGCAATTTGTTTTAGTAGTCCGAGGTTATTCTGATGTTTTTGATGAGGTTCCGGGGTTTACCTCAATGCATGAGATTAGTTTTTGAATATACTTGGTGGGTAATGCATAGCCAATTGCATTGCCTGTACGACATGTGACTCCTAAAAGAAAATAGGGAACTTGATAAGCAAGTAGAGGAGCTACTTGGGAAGAGGTTTGATAGGTGAATCATATCAGGATGGGAAACCCCGAGGAAGCTCATCATTCTAAGATGACAATTCATCCAAGTGGCGATAAAATAGAGTTCGAGGAAGTGGAGCCAAACTTGTGGAAGGAAGTAAAGTTAGAGAAGACAGCGAGGATGCGACTTGGGAGACTGAAAATAAAGATCACGCTTCATACCCTTTCCTTTTAGGACTATATTCTTAACTTTTTTTCCAAAGTTTTTATTCGCATTTGCTTCTATCATCTGAGTATGTCCTATCAATCGAATCTTCTACCTTTAGGTAGGAAATCCCATGATCGTAAACATGTGTTTGAGACATGTTATGTTTGATGGATGCAAGTGGATGCAAGAGTTTGCTAGTGGTTGCCTGTAGACGCATATACACACACATTAGGCACTAGATCGGCTCAATCATTCTCATATTGCATATGGATGTGTGTGCATTTTCTTTTCTTTTATGGATGGAAATGGATGAACTAGCATATGGATATTGCATTTGGATGAATGAGTGTGCACACATGTAGAGCTTATATGTTATAATAAGCTTATTAGCATACATATTGGATTCATGGCAATAACATACATTGCATTAAGGAAGTCAACTGAATGAGTAGACCGCCTGATTTTCGCATTAGTGTTAAGACATATACTTGCATATTTTCATGAAATCATTAGAAATCCTTAAGGACAATGGATGCCAGTGATTGATAGTTGAGTAGATTGATGATGGATGGTAGGATATGCATTCTTCTCAATTTAGAGATTTCGAGGACGAAATCCTTTAAGCAGGGGAGAATGTAACACCCCGAATTGTTAACGACATTAAAGTAGATAAATTAAATAACAATTAATTTAATATTCATAACTAAGGGAAATGGACTGCGCCATTGCGTCCGTCTTGAAATTCTGGTCAAGATAGACACCTGGTTTGCATAAAACGGATGACGTATGAAGAAGTTATAGACGATAGAAGTTTGGCCGAAAAATCGGAAATTTCCGGCGCACTTGACAAGTGCGCCCATGTATTTTTCCACTGGTGCACCTGTAAAGTGCGCCCAGAATAGTTTTTTTTGTGTATTTGGGCCTTTTCCCAAGTGGGAGGCGACCCATGACCTAATTTACCCGTGGGCTTATGTGGTAATCGGTTCCAGATGGTTCTGCAGCTATAAATATATGGCCATTTCATATATTTCCTTATTAGAAGTCATGGCGGCCAAACTATGCCGGATTCAAAACTGAACTAGGGTTTCTTATCTTCTTCTAGCAACTAAAGCATATCAAATTTTGAGATTCAAGCATAGACTCAGCACCTTTTCTATCATCTTAGCTATCCAATCACAGTGAGTTCTAGTTGCTTTTAGGTTTAGATAAATAATAGTCAAACTATGAAAGACTGTGATGTGGATACATTGTAGACTTTAAATCTATGTTATTGGTATATCTCATGTTATATTATGATAGATCAATTTCTTTGGATCCAATTCAATTGTTCTACTATGTTATCATTACGGATCTTGGGTTGTAACTTTCATGGTATGCTATGATGTGGATGTATGTAGATCTATTCTATGTGATCTAAAATTATCATGTTAGATCTGTCCTATGTGATCTAAAATTGTCACTTTATGATTCATGTAGATCTATACTATTTTATCTAGAATTGTCACTTTATGATTCATGTTAGATCTATCCTATGTGATCTAGAATTGTCACTTTATGATTCATGTTGATCTATCCTATGTGATCTAGAATTGTCACTTTATGATTCATGTTAGATCTATCCTATGTGATCTAAAATTGTCACCTTATGATTCATGTTAGATCTATCCTATGTGATCTAAAATTGTCACCTTATGATTCATGTAGATATATCCTATGTGATCTAGAATTGTCACTTTATGATTCATGTTAGATCTATCCTATGTGATCTAAAATTTTCACCTTATGATTCATGTTAGATCTATCCTATGTGATATAAAATTGTCACCTTATGATTTATGTTAGATCTATCCTATATGATCTAAATTTGTCACTTTATGATTCATGTTAGATATATCTTATTTGGTCTAAAATTGTCATCTTATGATTCATGTTAGATCTATCCTATGTGATCTAGAATTGTCACCTTATGATTCATGTTAGATCTATCCTATGTGATCTAAAATTTTCACCTTATGATTCATGTTAGATCTATCCTATGCGATCTAAAATTGTCACCTTATGATTCATGTTAGATCTATCCTATGTGATCTAAATTTGTCACTTTATGATTCATGTTAGATCTATTTTATGTGATCTTAATTGTCACCCTATGTTATCATGTTAGATTTAAATCGATAGGACATCTAAAATGGCTAATTTAGATATTGTGACATCATAGTTCATCCGTTTTATGTCCACCTTGTTATGATGAAAATTTCATGTCCATGCTAGTATGTATGTTCACCTTTTATTTTAGATGTTTATGTTTATGCCAAGATGATTATTTTAGTATATTTCCATTATTTTCCCTGTTATCGTTTATGTCTAGGCTATTGTCTAGCCTAGGCATGTTGCCAATTTTGTGAGGGCGCTAGTTAAGGAATGGGGGAAAGGGATAAAAATGGCATAATTTGAATATGAACATTTATGGTCATGTAATTCAAATTATTGGGAAAAATAGGTATTGCGCCTATAAAAGGAAAGGATTAATTAATTGGTAAATTAATTAAAAATGGCATAATTTGAATATGAACATTTATGGACATGCAGTTCAAATTATTGAGCAAAATAGGTACTGACACCTACAAAAGGAAAGGATTAATTAATTGGTAAATTAATTAAAAATGGCATAATTTGAATATGAACATTTATGGACACGTAATTCAAATTATTGGGCAAAATAGGTATTGGCACCTATAAAAGGAAAGGGTTAATTAATTGATTAATTAATTAAAAATGGAATGTCTAGTAATTACAATTAGGAATTGTAATTGTACTTATGACACGAGGTTAGGTTGCATGAGTGGTGGAAGTCTGCTCGGACCCGACCGACATATCCAGCTGCCACTAATGGTAAACCTAATGTGGGAGGTCTAAGTACGTAAATACGAATCGAGCTATGACACGAGGTTAGGCCCAACTGTGGAATAAGTCTGCCCGACCCGACCGACATATCCAGCATCCACATGTTGTACGCCTAATGTGGGAGGTTTGGGCCATTATGTAACCATAAATGGACATGGTAAAGAATTGGACTACTTAACCTAAAGTTAATCCATAGGGATTGTATGAACTTAAATTTAAGTTGGGGGTTAAGTAAACATGGTTGAGGGGTGGGTTAAGTAAATCTGAAGAGGGGATGGGTAATAGGCCCACAAACTTACCCGTTAAGATTATGTAATTAAAGACACCTAGTGGTATACATAATCGGTGGAAAAGTTATGTAATTAAAGACACCTCTTAGGGTAAACATAACTTGTAGAAGTAATAGGGTTATGTAATTAAAGACACCTATAGGTAAGCATAACCGGTTGGAAGAATAGGGGTTATGTATTAAAGACACCTGTAGGTAAGCATAGCCGGTAGAAGTAAATAAGGCTATGTAATTAAAGACAACTAGTGGTATACATAGTCAGTGAAAATCTAGTGGGGGATACAAGACAAAGGGGAGAGCTTGTATCATATTGTGTGGGAGCCATTTCAATCAGTAACCCGGAGTAGGTATCAAACAAAGTATTCCGTACTAGGTGGAGAAGGGGCACGCTTGCTGACTGATTGTAAGAGATCCAAACGTGGAGGACGATGTTGGAGGCACAAACCGATCGGCCCATGTGCGTGCATGAGCCGGGTAGAGGGGTATAAGACGACCGTGACACCTGTAGATATGGTTGTGCACATTGCTACGACGAGGGGTTGCCACTTTAAGAAGTGATACCTTCTACTGTGGGGCCAGCACAAGGTATCTACGAGGGTTAGGGAGCCGATCGATCAGGGTAGTAATTAGGATACATTTGGATGTATACCTAAATAGTTGGAGGGATCATCTCTTTCTGGATATACTAGTAACAATGCAGAGAAATCATTAGTGAGGCATGTACACCTTATCTTGCTTACCTTGTCACACCTGCCATTTATGTAGTGATCTCCCTTATCCACTTTATATGCCTATCATGTTACTTTTATTTATCTACTGGCTAAAAGTAACTAGACTCGCCAGACTTATTGTCTGAACCTTTTTGTTTCTCCTTCTTTCTATTGTTTCCCCCCAGTTTACAGGGAGGAAACACCCAGGCTTAGTCAGGATTCAGATATCATCTTGCTAGGAGTTGTTGCTGAAGTATGGCTCAAGTTCTTGTCTCTACTATGGCTTAACTCTTTCATTTGGGGAATTATGCTTTTTATTTACTTATGTACTCTGATGATGCAAGACATAAGTTATTTAGTTGTAATGGTTTTTGTGACTTATGAAATTATGGACCACGATATTTTTACTAAAATAAAAATTTAAATTTCTGCTGCTATCTTATTTATATCTATATTGTAATTATTCTGTGTCTGATTACCTATAACGCTTCACGGAACTTAATGCATTCCCTTAGTGAGTGACATTAACGGACGTGGGGTGTCACACGACATAACTAACAATCTTTAATTTGAAATCTTGATTTTTCTCTTTCATCAGAAAATTGTAATCAACTAGATTCGAACGTTTTTTGTTTCACGGAATTCTGACTTAAAACGGATTCTGTAAGTTCAATTAAAGTTCAAAACTCAATATTACGAACTGTCGCGCTATTCCCAGCTCATTTATAACTAAATATGAATTAACGTTCAAACTTCGTTTTAAATAAACGAATTCATAATAAAAATCCATTAATATTCCAAATATAATATTTAAATTAACAAAATAAATAATATATTCGAATACCAAAAATATGGGACATTACGTTCTTCTCCCCTTAAAAGAATTTCGTCCTCGAAATTACTAAGGTAGGGAAAATGTCACAAAACCATTATCTTTAGAATCCAATTTATTTTAAATCGAAAACCAATTCATTATTGTTAATAAAAATTTCAAAAATATTGAAAATTTTCTAACACCTTAAATTCCCAGAAAAATTGGCAGAGTCTCCCCCTTACGGAGGGACTTCTGCGATATCGCAGGGACAATACATATATATACATCTACCCACACGGTCGAAAAACAAAATTCAAAAACCAAAATTTTATATTTTCGCATAGGCGTACCTTTTACGAGCACTATTGGGCATATTTGCTCAATTTACGTGCAATCTATGCAACCAAACTTAATCCTCTTGGCCTTCTAGCACCTGTACTGGACTCAATTTAACATGTAAGCAACAATTTCATGGAATTTAAATAATACTTCATTTATCATCAAATATAACTAAACAAATTCCGAGAACTAAACATGAAACATCATTCATTCGCAAATACAGGGTTAGATTTTTAATTCCAATTCATATGCGATTCCATTTCAATTTTATTATATTGGAATTCATTTTCAATTTATTCAACTCTATTATAAACCGCTGATGGATTATATTCAATCAATCTATCAAACAATCAATAATAATCCACATCCTATACACGACCAACTCAATCAATCAGTTGAATTACATTCAATATTAATATATAATTTGGTTTAACATATTTGAACATAAATCGGTTAATATCCAATTGATTTCTATTTAATTATTATCCATTCAATGAAATCCCAAATCACTTTTTTTATTTCAATTTCAATACCAGTATCTATCCCATTTAACCAAGTTAAGTTCTAATTCCAAAAGGAATTAACCAATTGATTTTTCTAACCAAATTTTGATTCATTCAATCTCATGTTAAAATTCTTATTCTCAAACTTTATTCGTGAAATTTCTTCTGGTTATATTAAACCATTCCAATCCATAATCCAATTTGCATTTTAATCAAATCAATCAACAAACAAACCAATATCTCAATAATTTTTTAATTTATTTCCTTTTATACAAAAATATAATTTTGGAAAAATTATTTCATTTACCCTCTTTACAAAACAATACCTTGTCATTGCCAGAACTATTCCATCTTTTCCTCCCTCGAGCCATGCACAAGTTCCATCAATAATTCTCCCTCAAATCCCACTAACCCCTCTGCTTCCCATCCCGCATCCTATGCCGCTGGACCTCTAACGCGATCCTCTCCCTCAAACTATCATAAACTCCTCTGAAGCTTTTCTCACCACGTCTGATTTTCCTCCTATCTCAATAGTTTCTGAGCAATCAGCGAGTCAACGGCGTTAGATGTCTTTCTTTCAGCATTTTCCTAGAAATGCGGGGAAGTATAGCCCTGTTGACATGATCCCCACGTTTGACAAGGATGGAGCCATGGATAATACCCTAGACATTTTAGATGTAGGTATGAAAGTGTGGAATGATTCTCTAGTTGGCTTCTTCCTTGATGAGCCTCTATCTTTTTCTACAGTTCTTTATAAGGTCAATAACAATTGGAAGCTGAAAAGCACATTTACAGTGAAGTCGGATAGGGTTTTATTTCTATTTCAATTTACACATCAAGAGGATAGAATGAAAATTCTGATGCGAGATCCACTAATAATGAGGAACAAAATCTTCATTATAAAACCTTAGGATCCTAAAGTCAGTAATGTTTGCGGTCAAATAAAAGCAGTGCCATTTTGGGTGCAATTCTCTAATATTCCCCTCTTCACGTGGTCTCACCCTGGGATTAATTGGTTATCTTATCGTTTGGGTAGAATGGTTTGTCTAGATGAAACAACTGTGAGGCTTGAACAGCTGAATTATGCTAGATGCTTGATAGAAATTAAGCCAGATAAAAAGCTCATTGATGACTTCCTAGTCAAAATTCTAGGAGGAGGAACTCAAAGAGTGAAAATTACCTATCTGTGGCGGCCGCTGGGTTGCACAAATTGTAAAACTTTCAGACACAACAATGAAAACCGTGAGGGATGCAAAACTGACTAACAACGAGTAGAAGAAAGAAGAAAAAAGAAGGATGAAAATACATCGAAGAATGAGAGAAGAAGCCAAGCAAATCCGAATGTCAGAAATAACAACGTCATGACTAGCAACATTACAATGAAGAGAGTGGATAACGCCCATGGAAGTAGACCTGTTCAGCACAATGTGCCAACGTGGCAGAGAGTGCAAAGAAAAAAAATGTTGAAGCTAACAAGAATAATAAAGGGAAGAGTACAATAGGTGACTTCTGGCTGATTAATTACAACTCTTCGTGTCCCAGTTTTTGTCATGCCTCTGCTGTACATTTGGTGAATAGTGAAGAAGAATTAGAGGAAGGAGAAATACTGATGGAAAACAAGGAAGGAAGTGGGAATAAGCTAGCAATAGAAAAGGAAATTGATGTGAGAAGGAAAGCAGATGGGAACAATTCAGGAAACCCTTTAAATGTCCCACTTGAAACATCCAACAGTTTTGACACTCTTCAACAAGATAATATGGATATCAATGGTCCTGTTGCTTACAAAAACTGATAACACGACGGTAGAGCAAGTAGAAGTTCTGAACCAGGAATAAGAAAAAATGGAAAAGGCATGTGAGCACGGTTTATCTAAAGAAATTATGGAAGTTATGAGTCATGATATTAGAACCAAAGGCAATTTAGTTCGAATAAACAATGTTCTGGCATTGTTTCAACTGGCACGACCAGCAGTCAAGTTAGCCAGGTGATCACAGACCAGGTGAACAATGAAATACTTTTCAAGAATTCGAACACTGGTTTTGAGATAGCTCTTGTAGTTGCGCTCACGGTTGCTTGTTTTCTTTACGAAGTAGTAATTGATAATGAGGTCAAGAGGAGCATAATACTCAAGTAGTCCAGCCTCCAGCTGACGTTTACCCAGAGAACAGTAGTAAAAGAAATAATCACGTAGCGGATAAAGGAGTAGGAATACAAGCTAAGGATAGAGTCAAATATCCTTACTTCAACATTGAACACCCTCCTCGATTCAAAGCGGCTATTGACTCACCTTTACATGGGACAGAGCTGGCAGTGAAAAGAAAAGTAGAAGGAAGAATACACATTTAGTGGTCGATCCTAGTCAGATTCAAACGAGGTCTATGGCAAATGTTCAAAATCAACAATCTGAGTTTACTAATGATACACAACATTAATGTTTGGAACGTACGTGGAGCTCATAAGGATATCAATCCCAATCAATGTAAGTACATTATTAAGAAATACAACTTGAGCGCCTTGGCTATACTTGAGACTAAACTTAATGAAACCTTAACCCTGGAGCTGCCAGGTATATCAACCCTAAATGGATTCTTCTACATAATTTAATTAACTCTAGCAGTGGCAGAATTATGCTAAAATTTTGACCCTACGGTGCACAATTTCACAACGATTACTTCTTCTAGCCAGTACATTCACTGTCACAATGTCTATATTACTTCTTTAATGTCTTATTATTTTACCTTTGTTTATGCTTCTAACTCGTCTAATGCTAGGGTCAACCTCTTTCATGAATTACTTGATTTTAGATAGCACGCACATCCATGGTTTGTGTGCGGTGATTTCAACTCTCCCCTCAAACTCTCTGATAGAGTAGGAGGTAATCTTGTTGCCCTATCCGAGATCTCTACTATTAATGTTGCTATTAGTGAATGTAACCTTCTTGAGATCAAACACCAGTAAAAGGGATGGCCCGAGAATTTTTTCAACAATTGATCATGCTTTCTGTAATAATGTTGCTATTAATTTATGGACTAACCTTTATAATGAACTACCTACGCCGCTACTTTCGGACCACTCCCTTCAAGTCCTTAGGCTAGGTGAGTTTTCTACTTCTAGATTTACGAGGTTCAAAATTTTCAATGTTTGGACTTTTGATCCTGAGCTTAATGCGATTATAAAGTTCTAGTGGGAGATTATTGTCTATGGTAATCTAATGTGTATTCTTTCCAAAAAAAACTCAAGATACTTAAGGCTGCTCTAAAAGCCTGGTCTGGTGGTAAGTATTGAACTTGTTCTACTCAATCAAACTGTATTGAACAAAAGATTGCCGTTGTGCAAGCTGTTATTCAAATGGACTCGATCAACTCTGCCATTGGCATTGAGGAAAATATATTATCTAACAGTTACAGGAGTGCGCTCCATGCCTAATATTTAATAAAAAAAAGTCTAGAATCAAGTGGCATGACGAAGGTGATAGGAACACAGCTTATTTCTACGCGGTGTTAAAGGCGAAGCAGGTCCGAGAAATAATCCACTTCGTGACTGACGATTCTGGTCAGGTACACTCTACAATTTCTTCTGTGCAAAATGCGTTTGTTGTTTACTTCTCTAAATTTTTTGGTAACACAGTGAATTTTGTTCCAAATCTGGAAATTATTAATCCTATGATCTACCTGTTCTAAATCAAACGCATTTTGATATGCCGTTTGTACAAAATTCGGAAGAAGAAATTAAAACTGGTATGTTATCCTTGAACCAAAACTCATATGGCGGACCGTACGGTTTCAATGCTCTTTTCTATAAGCATAGCTGGAATATAGTTCAATTAGACGTATTAAGACCTGCTCAACATTTTTCTAAGTATGGTATGATGATGAACTCTATTAATTACACGTCTATTGCCTTGATTCCTAAAACTAAGAATGCATGTAAAGTTAGTGATTTTAGGCCAATTTCCTGCTGCAACACTGTTTATAAATGCATAATCTAAAATCATTGCTAGTTGGCTTAAGATGGTTCTTCCTGAATTAATTTCAATGAATCAATCTGCATTTCTGCCATATGGAGTATTCTTGACTGTTGCCGGTTGCTCATGAATTGCTTAAGGGTTATAATACCAAAAACCGTTCTCCTCGAATTATGTTAAAACTCGACATTAGGAAAGCTCTTGATTCTATTAAGTGGACTTCCATTACTAGAATTTTGAGTTACTTGAATTTTCTGCCTTGTATTATTGCCTGGATATACTCATGCATTAGTACTGCGCGGTTTTCAGTGAATATTAATGGTACCCCCACCAGTTTCTTTGAGAATAAACAAGAATTAGGCAAGACGATCATGTTTCTGCTTATATTTTCGTTATTGTGATGGAACTACTCACCCGTTTACTTAACGAACTAGTGGATAATGCCATATTTAAACTTCATCCAAAGTGTAGTAACCCTAGAATTACATCTTTCATGTTTATGGATGATCTCATCATTTTTTGCAAGCCGAACACTCAAACACTGATTAATATAATGAGCACGCGAGAGAAATTTTACATGATGACTTATTTGAAAGTAAACACGAACAAGTTTGAATTTAAAGTAATGGGTATTTCTAATTTACACAAACTGCAAATTCAAAATTTAACTTGACTTGCCTATAATGACGACACTATAACTTACTTGGAGCTACTTACTACGTCTAGAATCACTACACATCAATGTTTACCATTATTTGATAATATTACACCTAGACTTGATTGTTGGTCTACCAAAATTCTCAATCAGGCAGGTAAACTTACCTTAATTAAAGTGGTGGTCGTATCGATGCAAGTGTACAGGGCAAGGACCTTTATTCTTCCACAAAAGCTGATTCATATGATCAGAACGTCTTTCATGAATTTTTATAGAAAGGTAATATAAAAAGTAAATATTGAGCTCCAATATCCTTTTCCATGCTTGAAAAACAAGTGTCTAGAGGTGGGCTTGGCATTATCAACATGTATAACTGGAATAAGGCTGCTATAGGTAAACATATGAATGACGTTCTTTACATGAAGGATAGTATGTGGGTCAAGTGGTCTTATTGTTATGTTCTTAAAGAAAGCAGCTTATGAACGCTTACAGAAAACCAAAATCACAGTTGGACGTCGAAAAACATGCTAAAACTAAGAAATCTTTTTTTGATGTACTTTAAATTTGGTGATAAATCTTTTAATTACATCAGGTTCTGGCACGATCCTTGGTTAGACTATGGTAACATTTTTACAACGAAATTCACGTGTCTTGAGATCATGCAATCTGGTGTCGGCTATCAAGCCTGTGTTGATAGTGCGATTGACAACAATCGTTTTTCCCTGCCGAACTCATCAAATCAGAGCATCAACAACATTTGGGAGCAAATCAATTCTAGTTCTGTTTTTAAAGACCCGCCCAAGCAAGCTAACTGGAGTTGGCAAGGTGAGGTTTTTTCCATTAGCAAAATGTATTATGAACTTCAAAATGTTTCAGGAATGATAAATTGCAGGTGGAGAAAAATCATATAGAGGAATGATAGTTCGGCTAAGGAGAACTTAAATCTCTGGAAGGCATACCATTAAGCACTATTAACAAAAGATAAATTAGATGAACATGGAATGCATGTTCAACTGAACTTCAATTATTTTTTGGCGCAACATGAAACTGTAAATCACATCTTCTTCTCATCCAATATAACAAGGCCGATCCTACAAGCAACTATGACAAAGCTTGGTATCTCAACGTCAACACCTGCTTTCGATTAGGAAGCCATTTGGAAACTGTGACACCCCACGTCCGTTAATGTCACTCACTAAGGGAATGCATTATGTTTCGTGAAGCGTTGTAGGTAAATGGACACAGAATAATTACAAGACAGATATAAATAAGATAGCAGCGGAAATTCCAAAAAAATTATTTCAGACATAAATCATAATCCCGTGGTTTATAATACCATAATTCATAAAACCATTAAAACAAAATACTTATGTCTTGCATAATCAGAGTACATAGGAATTTAAAGAAAACATTATTCCCCAATAAAAAGAGTAAGCCATAGTAGAGACAAGAACTTGAGCCATACTTCAGCAATACCTCCTAGCAAAATGATATTTGAATCCTGACTAAGCCTGGGTGTTTCCTTCCTGTGAACTTGAGGGGGGGAACGGAAGAGAGAAGGAAAAACAAAAAGGGGTCAGACATAAAGTCTGGAGAGTCTAGTGACTTTTAGCCAGTAAATAAATAAAGGTGAACATGACAGGCATAAAGTGGATAAGAGAGATAACTATACAAATCGCAGGCGTGACAAGGCATATAAGGTAAGGTATATACATGCTTCACTAATGACTACTATGCACTATCACTAGTATAATTTAAAATGAGATGATCCCTTCAACTATAAGTTGGTAGACTTAGGTCATACGTCCAAGTATACCCTAACCACTACCCTAATCGATCGGCTCCCTACTCTGTAGATATCCTATGCTGGCCCCACAGTAGGGGGTATCACTTCCCTAAATTGGCAAACCAAGATGTTCACAAGGATACGTACTGGTGTCACAGTCGTCTTGTCCCCCTCTGCCCGGCCCATTCACGCACATGTTCCCGGTCGGTTTGCGCCGTCTACACCCCCCGTCACATTTTGGATCTCTTATAATCAATCAGTAAGCGTGCCCCTTCTCCGCCTAGTACAGAGTTCTCTACTCCGATACCAACTACGGGGTACTGACTGAAATGGGTCCCATACAATATGATACAAGCTCTATCCTTTGTCTTGTATCCCCACTAGGTTTTCCACTGACTATGTATACCCTTAGGTGTCTTTAATTACATAGCCCTATGTCAGTTATGCTTACCTATAGGTGTCTTTAATACATAACCCTCAATCTTTCTACCGGTTATGCTTACCTATAGGTGTCTTTAATACATAACTTTATTATTTCCCTCGGTTATCTATACCAGTAGGTGTCTTTAATTACATAACCTTATAAGGTTAAGTTTGTGGGCCTATATATACTAATATTACCCACCTACCCAAGATTTACTTAACCCTCCCACTGATTCAAGCATGTTTATCTAACTGTAAGTTTGTGGGCCTATATATACTAATATTACCCACCTACCCAAGATTAACTTAACCCTCCCCTTTTATTCAGCCAATTTTACTCAACCCTAACTTAAGTCCATATTCATATTAAATTAGGTGAAGTAGTCCATTTCTTTACCATATCCAATTATAGTTATAATGGGCTAGACCTCCCACATTAGGCCAACAACGTGTGGATGCTGGATATGCCAGTTGGGTCTGGGAAGTCTTATTCCACAGTTGGGCCTAACCTCGTGTCTTAGCCCGATTCGTATTTGCGTACTTAGACTTCTCACATTAGGTTCAACATTAGTGGCTGCTAGATATGTTGGTCGAGTCCGGGCAGACTTCCGCCACTAATGTAACCTAACCTCATGTCATAAGTACAATTAAAATTCTTAATTTTAATTACTAAACATTCTATCTTTATCCAAATTTACCTATGTCATTATAGGTAATTAATTCATCTTTACCCAAATTTACCTATGTCATTATAGGTAATTAATTTTATGTTTCCCCATTTGAATTATATGCTCATTTCATATAAATATTATATAAACCATGCCAATTACAAATTCCCTTTTCCCCGTTACTAAGTAACGTATTCACACGTATTTTAAAGGCATTGAGGCTATAAAGTAGCCTCGTCATAAAAAAAAGGGAACATGATAAGGGTGACAGTTCAACATGTTTTGGCATAAATATTAACATAACTGACATAGTAACTAAGTGAATGGACATGTGATAATTAGCAGAATAAAGTGGACATCAAATTAATAACTTGTGTTTAGGCAAGCATAATTAGGTCTAGATTCAATATTTGGTGTCCAATTACCTAAATCTAGTATAGACAGGGTGGCATAATAACAAGTTTAGATTCACATGTAAAGTTTACCACATATACCAGGGTATCATAGTATAGCAAGTGAAACATGATTAACACAAAAATCTAGATCCAAGTAATGTCAAATTAATGGATGTACTATCATCCTAACATGGTTGCAAATCAATGTTCATATAAACATCATATCAAATCACCACAATCAGATCTAGAAAGTTAGATCTGTATTAACAAGTTCACATATACCACAATATAACTGTAATTCAAGATTCACATAGGAAACATAGTAGAATGTCCATATATTAGATCTAGGGAAAATGACATATTATGCCTGCATAAGTTCATGATTTACAGCATATACCCAATTCATAGTCTACCACAATTCACATTTATCTATTTAAACCTAAATGTGACTAGCACTCACAAAAAAAGAACGGATCTTGAATTCTGGGATCTGATTTCTGAATTTTTTATGCTTAACCCTTGATGTAGACTTTGATTTTTATCTTCTAGCTTGAATTTGATTTATTATGGTGGAGGCTAGGTTAGTTTAGGATGTAGCAACATATAGGCTCATGAATGAATTTAGCTTAGATTAAGGTTTAGGTTAGATGTGATTATATAAATGTATAGGATTAGTTAGAGCATTTAGATTAACTAGGAGATCATCAGAACCACACAGCTCGAAGACAGGTCATCCAACCAATCAGAAGGAGACACGTCATCAAAGAACACTCCAGAATTCTGTACTGGATTGCCCTCGGTATGGGCGTACTTGGCAAGTGCGCCAGTGCATTTTTGTACTGGCGCACTTCACAATTGCGCCATTGCATTTTGGCCTATATCCGGTTTTTCCGCCTAACTTCGTTCGTCAATATCTCCTTCATACTACATCCGTTTTACGCAAATTCGGATTCTATCTCAAGCAAAATTCCGAGACGAACGCAATGGCGTAACCCGTTTCACCTACTTCTTCTTTTAATAATTAAGTATTCTTATGTTATCCCTTATGTCATGTTTTAAAATTACGGGGAGTTACATTCTCCCCTCATTAAAGGATTTCGTCCCTGAAATCTTCAAGTTAAGAAGAATGTATCCTACCATCCAATCATCCATCTACTCAATCATCATCCACAAGCATCCATTGTCCTTAAAAGGTTTCTAATGCTATATTAACATATGCAAAGGTGTGTGTATATGTTCCTTATCTAATGCAAAAATCAGGCGGTCTACTGATTCAGTTGACCTCCTTAATGCAATGTATGTTAGTGCCATGAATGCAATATGTATGCAAATAAACCTACTATAACATATAAGCTTTACGTGCGTGCACACTCATTCGTCCAAGTGCAACATCCATATGCTAGTTCATCTATTTCCATCCATAAAAGAAAAGAAAATGCACACACATCCATATGCAGTATGAGAGTGATTGAGCCGATCCTAGTGCCTAATGTGTGTGCATATGCGTCCATAGGCAACCACTAGCAAACACTTGCATCCATCAAACATAACATGTCTCAAACATATGTTTACAATCATGGTATTTCCTACCTAAAGGTCGAAGATTCGATTAATAGGATATACTCAGATGATAGAAGCAAATGCGAAGAAAAGCTTTTGGAAGAGAAGTTAAGAACATTCCCTTGAAAAGGAAAGGGTACGAAGCGTAAAAATCTTGTCTTCGGTCTCCCAAGATGCATCATCTTGATTGTCTCCTGGACCTTCACCAACTTGACTTCTCGTTTACATAGCTTCTTAACCTCTGATCCAAGCATGCAAGTCGGAACTCATCCAATCATTGCTTCCTTCCTTATTTATTTTCACTCCCTTTCGCAAGTTTGGCCCCACTACCTCGAACTCTATACATTTTATCGCCACTTGGTTGAATAGTCATCTTGGAATGATGGGCTTCCTTAAGGTCTGTCTTCAATAGGTTTCCCATCCTGATATGATTCACCTATCAAACCCCTTCTCAAGTAGCCCCGCCACTTGCTTATCAAGTTCCCTCTTTTCGTTTAGGAGCCATATGGCGCACATGTAATGCAACTAGCTTTGCATTGTCCGTCAGGAATATACAGAAATCAATCTCGCGCCTCGAGGGTAATCCCCGAACCTCATCCCCGAACCTCATCTAAGACGTTAGGATACTCGAGGGTAATCCCCGAACCTCATCGATAGACGCCTCAAGTGACTCTAGGAAACTAAGCATGACAGACCATTGTGGGTCACAAGAAATTTCGAGGGTCGCCCCATGACAAGTTAGAAGCTTAACGACCCTCATCTCACTTCCCAGAATGGCACCATATGTGGTAAGCCAGCCCATCCCTAGAATCAACCCCTAGCCCAAGAAACAAGATGTGTGTCGCACTCAAAATCGACGCCTAACACAGATATTCTCAAACCCAACAAATCACAGATAAATGAGCCGAACCACCAATGGGGTTTGAGATAACAACGGGATCCACCACCATACTAGAAATTAAGTGTAGATATTCAACTACAGAACTAGATATGAACGAATGCGATTGCGCCAGAATCGAAAAGAGTTCTAACCGGTTGATTGGAAAGAGAAATCAAAACCTTCCATGGAAATTTTCCTACCTCTATCTGGTGCACTAGCCACGAGAGCATTCGCTTGCCCTCCAGAGGTTCCTGTCCTTTGACATTGCCCTTTCTTCCTTGGGCACTCCCTCAGAATAGTATCCATTCTTCCTTTTCCTACAGTCCTTGGCCAAGTGACCCTCTCGCCCACACTATGGCACTTCCCCTTATCCTAAGCCTTGTCATTTTTCCCCGCCCTTCTTCTGTTGTTGTTGCTGTCCTTTCTTGGGCCATACCTTGTTCTCATCCTTGGGCTATGCTCCTTAGCCCTAACTTCCTTATACACCTTTTTACCCACGTTTGTGTAACAAGCTAACAAGTCTTTCGAAAGTTGCCTCCATCGCACGGAAATCCTTACGAAGCTCGAGAAAATTAACAGCAGGTGAAACCACCGCGGCTACGAATGGAGGTTAGGCACTTCATTACCTTTCGACATGTGCTAAACATGCCTACGACATCATACCGGAATGGGGACGCCTTTCGAGAAGAATTGGTTCCCCAGACCCAAAAAAGGAAAAAGGAATCAAGCGGAGAATCGAGAGATATTACATATGGCTTTGGGGAATATGTTTTTCAAAACAGGCTTTTCTTTTGAAAATGCTTTCCTTTAAAACCTTTTTGAAAATAATTTTCAAAAACTTTATCCAATCTGGTAACCTTTAGCTCTGATCCCAAGTGTGACACCCCACGTCCGTTAATGTCACACACTAAGGGAATGCATTAAGTTTCATGAAGCGTTGTATGTAAACAGACACAGAATAATTACAAGACAGATATAAATAAGATAGCAGCGGAAATTTCAAAATTTTTATTTCAGACATAAATCATAATCCCTTGGTTTATAATACAATAATTCATAAAACCATTACAACAAAATACTTCTGTCTTGCATAATCAGAGTACATAGGAATTAAAAGAAAACATTTTTCCCCAACAAAAAGAGTAAGCCATAGTAGAGACAATAACTTGAGCCATACTTCAGCAATAACTCCAAGCAAAATGATATCGGAATCCTGACTACGCCTGGGTGTTTCCTCCCTGTGAACCTGGTAGGGGGGAAAGGAAGAAAGAAGGAAAAACAAAAAGGGGTCGTACATAAAGTCTGGCGAGTCTAGTTACTGTTAGCCAGTAAATAAATAAAGGTGAACATGACATGCATAAAGTGGATAAGAGAGATAAATATACAAATGGCATGTGTGACAAGGCATATAAGGTAAGGTATGTACATGCTTAACTAATGACTACTCTGCACTATCACTAGTATAATTTAAAGTGAGATGATCCCTTCCACTATAAGTTGGTAGACTTAAATCATACGTCCAAGTATACCCTAACCACTACCCTAATCGATCGGCTCCCTACTCTGTAGATATCCTGTGCTGGCCCCATAGTAGGCGGTATCACTTCCCTAAAGTGGCAACCCAAGATGTGCACAAGGATACCTACTGGTGTCACGGTCGTCTTGTCCCCCTCTGCCCGGCCCATGCACGCACATGTCCCCGGTCGGTTTGCGCCGTCCATACCACCCGTCACGTTTTGGAACTCTTATAATCAATTAGTAAGCGTGCCCCTTCTCCGCATAGTACGGAGTTCTCTACTCAGATACCAACTACGGGTTACTGACTGAAATGGGTCCCACACAATATGATACAAGCTCTCCCCTTTGTCTTGTATCCCCACTAGGTTTTCCACTGACTATGTATACCCTTAGGTGTCTTTAATTACATAGCCCTATGTCAGTTATGCTTACCTATAGGTGTCTTTAATACATAACCCTCAATCTTTCTACCGGTTATGCTTACCTATAGGTGTCTTTAACACATAACTTTATTATTTCCCTTGGTTATGTATACCAGTAGGTGTCTTTAATTACATAACCTTATCAGGTTAAGTTTGCGGGCCTATATATACTAATATTACCCACCTACCCAAGATTTACTTAACCCTCCCATTGATTCAAGCATGTTTATTTAACGGTTAAGTTTGTGGGCCTATATATACTAATATTACCCACCTACCCATGATTTACTTAACCCTCCCCTTTTATTCAGCCAATTTTACTTAACCCTAACTTAAGTCCATATCCATATTAAATTAGGTTAAGTAGTCCATTTCTTTACCATGTCCAATTATAGTTATAATGGGCTAGACCACCTACATTAGGCCTTCAACGTGTGGATGTTGGATATGCCGGTCGAGCCCGGGTAGTTTTATTCCACAGTTGGTCCTAACTTCGTGTCTTAGCCCGATTCGTATTTGCGTACTTAGACCTCTCGTATTAGGTTCAACATTAGTGGCTGCTGGATATGCCGGTCGGGTCCGGGCAGACTTCCGCCACTAATGTAACCTAACCTCGTGTCATAAGTGCAATTAAAATTCTTAATTATAATTACTAAACATTCTATCTTTATCCAAATTTACCGATGTCATTATAGGTAATTAATTATTTTTTACCCAAATTTACCTATTTCATTATAGGTAATTAATTCTATGTTTCCCCATTTGAATTATATGCTCATTTCATATAAATATTATATAAACTATGCCAATTACAAATTCCCTTTTTACCCGTTCCTAACTAACGAATTCACACGTATTTTGGCGACATCGAGGCTATAAAGTAGCCTCGTCATAACAATAAAAATGGAACATGATAAGGGTGACAGTTCAACATGTTTTGGCATAAATATTAACATAACTGGCATAGTAACTAAGTGAATGGACATGTGATAATTATCATAATAAAGTGGACATCAAATAATAACTTGCGTTTAGGCAAGCATAATTAGGTCTAGATTCAATATTAGGTGTCCAATTACCTAAATCTAGCATAGACAGGGTGGCATAATAACAAGTTTAGATTCACATGTCAAGTTTACCACATATACCAAGGTATCATAATATAGCAAGTGAAAGGGTGATTAACATAAAAATCTGGATCTAAGTAATGTCAAATTAATGGATGTACTATCATCCTAACATGGTTATAAATCAATGTTCATATAAATGTCATATCGAATCACCACAATCAGATCTAGAAAGTTAGATCTGTATTAACAAGTTCACATGTACCACAATATAATTATAATTCATGATTCACATAGGAAACATAGTATAATGTCCATATATTAGATTTAGGGAAAATGACATAGTATGCTTGCATAAGTTCATGATTTACAGCATATACCCAATTCATAGTCTACCACAATTCACATTTATCTATTTAAGCCTAAAAGTGACTAGCACTCACAGAAAAAGAACGGATCTTGAATTCTGGGATCTGATTTCTGAATTTGTTAAGCTTAACCCTTGATGTAGACTTTGATTTTATATCTTCTAGATTGAATTTGATTTGTTATGGTGGAGGCTATGTTAGTTTAGGATGCAGCAGCATATAGGCTCATGAATGAATTTAGCTTAGATTAGGGTTTAGGTTAGATGTGATTATATAGATGTATAGGGTTAGTTAGAGCCTTCAGATTAACTAGGAGATCATCAGAACCACACAGCTTGAAGACAAGTCATCCATGCAATCTGATGGAGACACGTCATCACAGAACACTCCAGAATTCTGTGCTGGACTGCCCTCGGTATGGGCGTACTTGGCAGGTGTACCAGTGCATTTTTGTACTGGTGCACTTCACAAGTGCGCCAGTGCATTTTGGCCTGTTTCCGGTTTTTCCGCCTAACATCATTCATCCATATCTCCTTCATACGGTATCCGTCTTATGCAAATTCGGACTCTATCTCAAGCAGAATTCCGAGACGAATGCAATGACGTAACTCATTTCACCTACTTCTTCTTTTGATAATTGAGTATTCTTAAGTTATCCCTTATGTCATGTTTTAAAATTACGGGGAGTTACATTCTCCCCTCCTTAAAGAATTTCGTCCCCGAAATCTTCAAGTTAAGAGGAATGTATCCTACCATCCAATCATCCATCTACTAAATCATCATCCACAAGCATCCATTGTCCTTAAAAGGTTTCTAATGCTATATGAACATATGCCAAGGTGTGTGTATATGTTCCTTATCTAATGCAAAAACCAGGCGGTCTACTGATTCAGTTGACCTCCTTAATGCAATGTATGTTTGTGCCATGAATCCAATATATATGCAAATAAACCTATTATAACATATAAGCTTTACGTGCGTGCACACTCATTCATCCAAATGCAACATCTGTATGCTAGTTCATCCATTTCCATCCATAAAAGAAAAGAAAATGCACACGCAGTATGGGAGTGATTGAGCCGATCTTAGTGCCTAATGTGTGTGCATATGCGTCCATAGGTAACCACTAGCAAACACTTGCATCCACTTGCATCAATCAATTATAACATGTCTCAAACACATGTTTACAATCATGGGATTTCCTACCTAAAGGTCGAAGATTCGATTGATAGGATATACTCAGATGATAGAAGCAAATGCGAATAAAAGCTTTTGGAAGAGAAGTTAAGAACATTCCCTTGAAAAGGAAAGGATAATAAGCGTAAAAATCTTTTCTTCGGTCTCCTAAGATGCATCTTCTTGATTGTCTCCCCACTGGACCTTCACCAACTTGACTTCTCGTTTACATAGCTTCTTAACCTCCGATCCAAGCATGTAAGTCGGAACTCATCCAATCATTGCTTCCTTCTTTATTTTCACTTCCTTTCGCAAGTTTGGCCCCACTACCTCGAACTCTATACATTTTATTGCCACTTGGACGAATAGTCATCTTGGAATGATGGGCTTCTTCAAGGACTGTCTTCAATAGGTTTCCCATCCTGATATGATTCACCTATCAAACCTCTTCTCAAGTAGCCCCGCCAAATGCTTATCAAGTTCCCTCTTTTCATTTAGGAGCCATATGGCATGCATGTAATGCAACTGGCTTTGCATTGTCCACATGGTATATATAGAAATCAATCTCGCGCCTTGGGGGTAATCCCTGAACCTCATCTAAGACATCAGGATACTCACGGACTATTGGTGCCGATCGAAGATCATCGATAGACGCCTCAAGTGACTCTAGGAAACTAAGCATGACAGACCCTTGTGGGTCACAAGAAATTTTGAGGGTCCCCCATGACAAGTTAGAAGCTTAATGACCTTCCTCTCACCCCACAGAATGGCACCATATGTGGTAAGCCAACCCATCCCTAGAATCAACCCCTAGCGCATAAAACAAGATGTGCGTCGCACTCAAACTCGATGCCCAACACAGATGTTCTCAAACCCCAACAAACCACAGATAAATGAGCCGACCCACCAATGGGGTTTGAGACAACAACAGGATCCACTACCATATTAGAAATTAAGTGCAAAGATTCAACTATACTAGCTATGAACGAATGCGAATGCACCAGAATCGAAAAGAGTTCTAACCGGTTGATTGGAAAGAGAAATCAAAACCTTCCATGGGAATTTTCCTACCTCTATCTGGTGCACTAGCCACGAGAGCATTCGCTTGCCTTCCAAAGGTTCCTGTCCTTTAACATTGCCCTTGCTTCCTTGGGCACTCCTCCAGAATAGTATCCAACCTCTCCACAAAAGAAGCAAGCATTCTTCCTTTTCCTACAGTCCTTAGCCAAGTGACCCTCTCGCCCGCAACTATGGTACTTCCCCTTATCCTTAGCCTTTTCATTTTTTCCCGCCCTTCTTCTGTTGTTGTTGCTGTCCTTTCTTGGGAAATACCTTTTTCTCATCCTTGGGCTGTGCTCCTTAGCCCTAACTTCATTATACTTCTTTTTACGCACATTTGTGTAACAAAATAACAAGTCCTTCGAAAGTTGCCTCCATCGCACGGAAATCCATACGAAGCTCGAGAAAATTAACCGCAGGTGAAACCACTGCGGCTACGAATGGAGGTTAGGCACTTCATTGCCTTTCGACATGTGCTAAACATGCCTACGACATCATGCCGAAATGGGGATGCCTTTCGAGAAGAATCGGTTCCCCAGACAAAAAAAAGGAAAAAGGAATCAAGCGGAGAATCGAGAGCTATTACATATGGCTTTGGGAAGTATGTTTTTCAAAACAGGCTTTTCTTTTGAAAATGCTTTCTTTTAAAACATTTTTGAAAACAATTTTCAAAAACTTTATCCAATCGGGTAACCTTCAGCTCTAATACCAAGTGTGACACCCTACGTCCGTTAATGTCACTCACTAAGTGAATGCATTAAGTTTCGTGAAGCGTTGTAGGTAAACAGACACAGAATAATTACAAGACAAATATAAATAAGATATCAGCGGAAATTTCAAAATTTTTATTTAAGACATAAATCATAATCTCGTGGTTTATAATACCATAATTTATAAAACCATTACAACAAAATACTTCTGTCTTGCATAATCAGAGTACATAGAAATTAAAAGAAAACATTATTCCCCAGTAAAAATAGTAAGCCATGGTAGAGACAAGAACTTGAGCCATACTTCAGCAATAGCTCCTAGCAAAACGATATATGAATCCTGGCTACGCCTGAGTGTTTCCTCCCTGTGAACCCTGTCTAGCGAGTCTAGCTTAAGCTAGTAAATAAATAAAGGTGAACATGACAGGCATAAAATGGATAAGAGAGATAACTATACAAATGGCAGGTGTGATAAGGCAGATAAGGTAAGGTATACACATGCTTCACTAATGACTACTCTGCACTATCACTAGTATAATTTAAAATGAGATGATCCCGTCCACTATAAGTTGGTAGACTTAGGTCATACGTCCAAGTATACCCTAACCACTACCTTAATCGATCGGCTCCCCACTCTGTAGATGTCCTGTGCTGGCTCCACAGTAGGGGGTATCGCTTCCCTAAAGTGGCAACCCAAGATGTGCGCAGGGATACCTACTGGTGTCACGGTCGTCTTGTCCCCCTCTGCCCGTCCCATGCACGCACATGTCCCCAGTCGGTTTGCGCTGTCTACACCACCCGTCACATTTTGGATCTCTTATAATCAATCAGTAAGCGTGCCCCTTCTCCACATAGTACGGAGTTCACTACTATGATACCAACTACGGGTTACTGACTGAAATGGGTCCCACACAATATGATACAAGCTCTACCCTCTGTCTTGTATCCCTACTAGGTTTTCCACTGACTATGTATACCCTTAAGTGTCTTTAATTACGTAGCCCCATGTCGGTTATGCTTACCTATAGGTGTCTATAATACAAAACCCTCAAACTTTCTACCGGTTATGCTTACCTATAGGTGTCTTTAATACATAACTTTATTATTTCCCTCTGTTATGTATACCACTAGGTGTCTTTAATTACATAACCTTATCAGGTTAAGTTTGTTGGCCTATATATACTAATATCACCTACCGACCCAAGATTTACTTAACCCTCCCATTGATTCATGCATGTTTATTTAACGGTTAAGTTTGTGGGCCTATATATACTAATATTACCCACCTACCCATGATTTACTTAACCCTCCCCTTTTATTCTGTCAATTTTACTTAACCCTAACTTAAGTCCATATTCATATTAAATTAGGTTAAGTAGTCCATTTCTTTACCATGTCCAATTATAGTTAAAATGGGCTAGACCTTCCACATTAGGCCTTCAACGTGTGGATGCTGGATATGTCGGTCGGGTCCGGGCAGTCATATTCCACCGTTGGGCCTAACCTCGTGTCTTAGCCCGATTCGTATTTGCGTACTTAGACCTCTCGCATTAGGTTCAAAATTAGTGGCTACTGGATATGCCGGTCGGGTCCGGGCAGACTTCCGCCACTAATGTAACCTAACCTCGTGTCATAAGTACAATTAAAATTCTTAATTTTATTTACTATACATTCTATCTTTATCCAAATTTACCTATGTCATTATAAGTACTTAATTCATCTTTACACAAATTTACCTATGTCATTGTAGGTAATTAGTTATATGTTTCCCCATTTGAATTATATGCTCATTTGATATAAATATTATATAAACTATGCCAATTACAAATTCCCTTTTCCCCGTTACTAAGTAACGTATTCACACGTATTTTGGCGGCATCGAGGCTATAAAGTAGCCTCGTCATAAAAAAAGGAACATGATAAGGGTGACAGTTCAACATGTTTTGGCATAAATATTAACATAACTGGCATAGTAACTAAGTGAATGGACATGTGATAATTATCATAATAAAGTGGACATCAAATTAATAACTTGTGTTTAGGCAAGCATAATGAGGTCTAGATTCAATATTAGGTGTCCAATTACCTAAATCTAGCATAGACAGGGTGGCATAATAACAAGTTTAGATTCACAAGTCAAGTTTACCACATATACCAAGTTATCATAATATAGCAAGTGAAAGGTGATTAACACAAAAATCTAGATCCAAGTAATGTCAAATTAATGGATGTACTATCATCCTAACATGGTTGCAAATCAATGTCCATATAAACGTCATATCGAATCACCATAATCAGATCTAGAAAGTTATATATGTATTAACAAGTTCACATGTACCACAATATAATTGTAATTCATGATTCACATAGGAAACATAGTAGAAGGTCCATATATTAGATCTTGGGAAAATGGCGTAGTATGCTTACATAAGTTCATGATTTACAGCATATACCCAATTCATAGTCTACCACAATTCACATTTATCTATTTAAACATAAAAGTGACTAGCACTCACATAAAAAAATGGATCTTGAATTCTGGGATCTGATTTCTGAATTTGTTAAGCTTAACCCTTGACGTAGACTTTGATTTTTATCTTCTAGCTTGAATTTGATTTGTTATGGTGGAGGCTAGGTTAGTTTAGGATGCAGCAACATATAGGCTCATGAATGAATTTAGCTTAGATTAGGGTTTAGGTTAGATGTGATTATATAAATGTATATGATTAGTTAGAGCCTTTAGATTAACTAGGAGATTATCAGAACCACACAGCTCGAAGACAGGTCATCCAGCCAATCAGAAGGAGACACATCATCGTAGAACACTCTAGAATTCTGTGTTGGACTGCCCTCGGTATGGGTGCACTTGGCAGTTGTGCCAGTGCATTTTTGTACTGGCGCACTTCACAAGTACGCCACTGCATTTTGACATGTTTCTGGTTTTTCCATCTAACTTCGTTCGTCCATATCTCCTTCATACGTTATCCGTTTTATGCAAATTCGGACTCTATCTCAAGCAGAATTCCGAGACGAATGCAATGGCATAACCCAATTCACCTAGTTCTTTTTTTAATAATTAAGTATTATTAAGTTATCCCTTATGTCATGGTTTAAAATTACGGGGTGTTACAGAAACACTACAAAGGCAAGTCAGCTAGAGCCAGAACCTGCAGCTATATGATAAAGAAATATTTTCATGGATTTGGAGAGAGAGGAATGTCAGAGTGTTTCAACCAGAGAAATGTGCGTCTTACATCCAATTGAGGAATCTACTGTGGCGTGATATAAGGGAAGGGGTCAAATACTTGTGGTTCACTTTTGATCCGGAATTTTTGAGCTTTTAATACGCTTATCTGTAAGTACTTGTATTTGTTTTGAGTAGGCTCCTTTAGACTGATATGTCATGTATTCCCTGTTTTATTTTTGTTTTTTTCCTTCCTTGTTACTATGTATTCGTCTACGTATATCAATAAAGTGGTAGGGGACCACCCAACCCTGTCGGCCTTGCCATTTTTTTTTACAAATGCGCTTTCATATGTACACTCAACTCAATCTAGGGTATTACTAGCCCCATCTCTATCGAGTTACACCATAGAGCCAAGGTTATTAATAAACCTTGTGCTCTAATACCACTTTAACAACTCGGTAGGAATTCGACTCGCGAATTCCAACAATAATACATAAACACGTATTAATTGCCAAAACTCAAATATCGAAAACACTAGATAGTTAATAGAAAGAAATTAGAAGGTGAAATAAAAAAGAAAGTAATATTAGAATAGAAGAAGTAAGAGAAGAACCAACACAACACAAAGTCTCACATTATAGCAGAACAAAATATAATGTGGAAATAAATCTTTACGGAGAGCTTGAAATAAAACTTACAATCACCAGAGTACATCAACACATCTGGACAGTTATAATAATATGTCCTCATATACAATTACACATCATATAAAATCCTACGTCTGAACTCTTCTTGCTCATCTCTTCACAACATCCGATAACCTGAACCTGTAAAACCCGTTATAACCGGAGCATTACAAACGTCGGATCATCTGGTGAACCAGAGTGGGAAATACTCACTACGTTTAAGGGGATGAACCAACATGATTTTAAAGTCAAAATCTTTCCAAAAGCAAAGGATAACCGTAAGATCAATCCACACATAAACATGGATGGTTTTTACCTTACGATAAACCAAAATATTTTTAAAATCCATATCTTTTCTGATATTATAATAGTGTTTAAATACAAATAAATAATAATCTAGCAGAACGCTTGCATCTCATGCTCTACATACATAGTCTACAATCAAAATCACGGGCACTTATTGGAGAATGGATTTTCAACTATGGCAAGATATGAGACCACCTTCCGATAGTGTATCTCTAGAGACGAATACACCTGGTTCAACAAGAACATCTTGCAACCCAGGCTAAACATGACCGACCATTCACTTCACTTGAATGTTCCGAATATATTGTCACCTACGGCTGGATCCAACATAAACGTTCCTGGGAGATACAGAAGCGAAAAGAAGAAAAAATATGAATATTCTCTAGATGGTGACAATATACCCTAATAGGAGCGACCCATATAGCCATGTGACCTACTCGATTTTATACCATTTTCCAGTTGATGAGGCTTAAGGTTAAGCTTATCCATCAAAACATCTGGCCACCATTCACTTTGAATGTCACATCGTCAAATCCGCTAGAAAATCACTAATTAACGTCCACGAAAATACTCTAGTTGTTAAGCTAAGAGAACGACCATTCTCCGCCCCCAACTATGGTACGTTTGAAGAAATCAACATACGCGATCCCTTTGGAAATACTCTGTCAGACATTCGTCCATACAAGTCATTCAGGAATATGATGAACTGAAGGTACCTTCCTATCACATCCTAGGTATCGCCCTATGGATCAGTAGCGAGCAGTCCTTGCAATTCGAAGATTCCAATAATGACAAAATCATTGCCGAAATATCTCTGGGAGCTAACCAGAGAAATTCAACAAGTAGTACCTCTACTCTTGAAAATCTATGGTGTTCAATGCTCCATCTTTAATCATTATCTTCCACGTATTCGCTGGATCGACATGGTTTTCGAATATTATCCGATCCCTGTCTTTTCGAACCAACAATCTTATTAGCCAGATTTGATAGTCAGTTATTTAACTATCAAATAAACAACCATTCATCCATAAGAATAAAATAAATTTACCGATCCAATACTCATCATCATTTATTCTCTTTAATTAGCTGTCTTTAACATCCTACCTCCATTAAGGTCACTCACAAAGGGAATGCCTTAACTTCAGTGGAGCGTTTTTGGTAAACAGACACAGAATATCACAAGACAGATATAAAATTTTTGCAGCGGAAAATGAACAACTTTATTAAATCACCAAAATACTTTGTTACATAATATCATGAGTCATAAAACCATTAAAACACTTCTATCTTACATCATCAGAGTACATAGGTATTTAAAAGAAAAACGTCATTCCCCATATTAAAAAGCAAGCCATATAAGAGACAGAGACTCGAGCCATACTTCAGAAGTAGCTCCTAGAAGATGATATCCAAATCCTGATTATACCTGGGTGTTTCCTCCCTGAGAACCTGGAGGGGGGGAACGGAAGAAAAGAGGCGAAACAAACTAGGTCAGACATACATCTGGTGAGTCCAGTAACTTTTAGCCAGTAAATAAATAAAGGTAAACATGACAGGCATACAAAATGGATAAGAGGATTCACGGTACAGATGACAGGTATGACAGGACAAATAAGGTCAGGTGTATGCATGCTTCACTACGAACTACTCTACACTATTACTAGTCAAATCAAGATGGGATGATCCCTTCCTTTAATGATAATGATGGTGGTAGTTTCGTGTATACCTAGCTGCTGTCATAGGTGACGCCTGCTCCTATCTCAACTAGTCGTACCCACTACCCTCCTACTATAAATTGGTAGACTTAGGGCATACGTCCGGGTATACCCTAACCACTACCCTAATCGATCGGCTCCCTACTCTGTAGATACCCTGTGCTGGTCCCACAACTAGGGGGTATCACTTCCCTAAAGTGGCAACCTAAGGTGTGCACAGTTATACCTACTGGTGTCACGGTCGTCTTGTCCCCCTCTGCCCGGCCCATGCACGCACATGTCCCCTGTCGGTTTGCGCCGCCCACGCCATCCGTCTCGTTTTGGATCTCTTACAATCAATCAGTAAGCGTGCCCCTTCCCCGCCTAGTACGGAGTTCTTTATTTTGATAACCCTCCGGGTTACTAACTGAAATGGGTCCCACACAACAAGATACAAGTTCTCCCATACGTCTTGTATCCCCACTATGTTTTCTACTGACTATGTATACCCTAAAGTGTCTTTAATTACATAGCCCTCAATCAGTTATGCATACCTATAGGCGTCTTTAATACATAACCCCTATTCTACCTAACGGTTATGCGTACCTATATGTATCTTTAATACATAACTCTATCTATTCCCATTAGTTATGCGTACCCCTAAGGGTGTCTTTAATACATAACTTTACTCTTTTGCCCCGGTTATGTATACCGTTAGGTGTCTTTAATTACATAACCCTTTTTATCCGGTTAAGTTTATGGGCCTATATGTATTAATATTACCCACCTACTCTTCAGTTGTACTTAACCCTCCCACTGCTTTAATCTTATTTATTTAATGGTTAAGTTTGTGAGCCTATATATATTAATATTACCCACCTACCCATCAGTTGTACTTAACCCACCCACAATCTAATTTAGAACCAACCCATAGCCCATAAACTTGAGCACACCAATATCACATTCAAATTTTTGATGCCTAACACAGATAATTTCAACCCCTTACAAATCACCAATAAATGAATCGAACCGCAAAAGGGGTTTGAAACAACTACGGGATCAGAAACAAGACTAGTATTAAAGTGCAGAGTCTCAATTACAAAGTCAAAATGCTAGAATCCAAAAGAGTCTTAACTTCATAAGGAAATTAAACCTTTTACATAAATTTTTCCTATCTCTATCCTATCCATCTGCCACGAGAGCATTCGCCTGCCCTCCAGAAGTCCCTTGCGATCCCTGCGCCTTTGGGCATTCCTTGGAGAAGTGTCTGACCTCTCCGCACTCAAAGCAATTGAACTTCCTCCTTTTACATTCTTTGACTAGGTGACCTTCTTTCCCACAATAGTGGCATTTCCTCTTATCCTTTCCCTTGTCATTCTTCTCGCCTTTCTTCTGCTGTTGTTGTTGCTGTCCTTTCTTGCGTCCTGCCTTCTCATTTTTCAATGTCCCTTCAAAATTTTCCACTTTCTTTACTCCTTTGTCCTCTTCATGCATTAGGGCCATATCCACCAGCTTTTCAAAAGTGACCCCCATGGGAACGTGGGTCATAGCCAATTTGTATAGCGGCTCATTCAAGCCTTTAACAAATCTCAGAGCCTTCTTCTCAGGTGTGTTCACCAAGTCTAAGCCAAACCTCGCCAACTGATTGAACTTTTTGACGTACTCTTTTACTGACAGATCCCCC
This sequence comes from Allium sativum, assembly GCA_030737875.1. Taxonomy (NCBI): domain Eukaryota; kingdom Viridiplantae; phylum Streptophyta; class Magnoliopsida; order Asparagales; family Amaryllidaceae; genus Allium; species Allium sativum. Next base: position 225,347,428 of record CM060919.1, on the reverse strand, counting down.
TGCTTCAATGCCAAGAACCTTTCCATGTATAGATTTTTTCTGCTCATGAGAGAAATTTCGCCTCAAACCTACACCTGAAATCTGGCCATGCATCAACTGGACGCTCTCCATTAGTGACCTCCTAACAAAACGAGGCCTCATCCTTCATTAACCAGGCAGCTAACTGGACCTTTCTTCCATCTTCTACCTCAAAGATTCCAAACAATTCTTCCACCTCCTTTAGCCAATTTCGAGCTTCAACAAACGTCTCCGACCCGTGAAAAGGTTTCCCGCCCATTGCCCGAAAGTCCTTACATATCTTTGCAAAAGTATCAACAAGAGGAGGGGGGAGGAACATTTGCTGGACCTGCGACGGTGGCCCTAGCTTCCAAATACCTCCTAAACCATCCTGGTATCGGTACACCCTCTGGAAGGTTAAGATCCTCAGACATGCTAAGAAGAAAAAGGGAGAGATTTTATACAAAGGACCGAAAGATACTACATATGGCTTTTCGGGGAATGTTTTTCAAAACAGGCTTTCCTTTTTTTGAAAATACTTTCTTTTAAAACCTTTTTGAAAAATATTTTCAAAACTTTTATCTAATCCAGTAACCTTCAGCTCTGATACCAAGTGTAACACCCCACCTCCATTAAGGTCACTCACGAAGGGAATGCCTTAACTTCAGTGGAGCGTTTTTGGTAAACAGACACAGAATATCACAAGACAGATATAAAAATTTTGTAGTGGAAAATAAACAACTTTATTAAATCACCAAAATACTTTGTTACATAATACCTTGAGTCATAAAACCATTAAAACACTTCTTTCTTACATCAACAGAGTACATAGGTATTTAAAAGAAAAACATCATTCCCCATATTAAAGAGCAAGCCATATAAGAGACAGAGACTCGAGCCATACTTCAGAAGTAGCTCCTAAAAGATGATATCCAAATCCTGACTAAACCTGGGTGTTTACTCCGTGAGAACCTGGGGAGGAAACGGAAGAAAAGAGGCGAAACAGACTAGGTCAGACATACTTCTGGTGAGTCCAATAATTGTTATCCAGTAAATAAATAAACATAAACATGACAGGCATACAAAGTGGATAAGAGGATTCACGGTACAGATGATAGGTATGACAGGACAAATAGGGTAAGGTGTATGCATGCTTCACTACTAACTACTCTACACTATTACTAGTCAAATCAAGATGGGATGATCCCTTCCGCTAATGATAACGATGGTGGTAGTTTCGTGTATTCCTACCCACTGTCATAGGTGCCGCCTGCTCCTATCTCAACTAGTCGTACCCACTACCCTCGTACTATAAATTGGTAGACTTAGGGAATACGTCCGGGTATACCCTAACCACTACTCTAATCGATCGGCTCCCTACTCTGTAGATACCCTGTGCTGGTCCCACAACTAGGGGGTATCACTTCCCTAAAGTGGCAACCTAAGTTGTGCACGGTTATACCTACTGGTGTCACGGTCGTCTTGTCCCCCTCTGCCCGGCCCATGCACGCACATGTCCCCGGTCGGTTTGCGTCGCCTGCACCATCTGTCTTGTTTTGGATCTCTTACAATCAATCAGTAAGCGTACCCCTTCCCCGCCTAGTACGGAGTTCTTTATTTTGATACCCCTCCGGTTACTAACTGAAATGGGTCCCACACAACATGATACAAGTTCTCCCCTATGTCTTGTATCCCCACTAGGTTTTCTACTGACTATGTATACCCTAAGGCGTCTTTAATTACGTAGCCCTCAATCAGTTATGCGTACCTATAGGTGTCTTTAATACATAACCCCTATTCTACCTATCGGTTATGCGTACCTATAGGTGTCTTTAATACATAACTCTATCTATTCCCATTAGTTATGCATACCCCTAAGGGTGTCTTTAATACATAACTTTACTATTTTGCCCTGGTTATGTATACCATTAGGTGTCTTTAATTACATAACCCTTTTTATCCGATTAAGTTTGTGGGCCTATATGTATTAATATTACCCACCTACTCTTCAGTTGTACTTAACCCTCCCACTGATTTAATCCTATTTATTTAATGGTTAAGTTTGTGAGCCTATATATATTAATATTACCCACCTACCCATCAGTTGTACTTAACCCACCCACAATCTAATTTGTTTTACTTAACCCTAACTTATGTCTATCATCATACAGTCCATATGTATTAAGTTAGGTTAAGTAGTCTTTAATCAGCATTAATTAATTATTGAGACACCTAATTGTATTTCACATGCCACCCAAGGCACCCACTTAACCCCTCATGTCCCACTACATGTTTATCTGGTTAAATGTTTCTTAATTCATTAGGACCGTAACCTTATAAAGACCTCCCACATTAGACTGGCATTTGTGGCAGCTGGATTTGCCGGGCAGGTCCGTGCAGTCTTACACCACAAAAGAGCCTAACCTCGTGTCTTTACAACTGTCACACATTTAATTTATGCCTAAGACCTCCCACATTAGACTGGCATTTGTGGCAGATGGATTTGCCGGGTGGGTCCGGGCAGTCTTACACCACAAAAGAGCCTAACCTCGTGTCTTAGACGATTAATTACACAAGATTAATTAATCCCCAATTTGAATTAATCTCCCTATTCAAATTATCAATCAATTCCAAATTTAACTATGGCCATAATTGACTCAATTATGTCCATCTATTTATGGTATGTAAAATCATACCAAATTTCATCACAAATTTATTTTATGTCATTTAAGGCATTTATGCCAATTCTCAATATTAAATCTTCAGACTTCAACTGCTTAAACATTCCTCTTTTGATTAATTAAGTTAATTAATTAATCCTTTCCTTTTTATAGGTGTCAATACCATTCTTATTAACAATTTGAATTTCCTATCCATAAATGGTCATATACAAATTATACCATTTTACCCAATTTTACCCATGTCATAATAGGTAATTATTTATATGTTTCCCTACTAGAATCATGTGTCCAATTTACATAATCACTATGCCTATTACAAATACCCCTTTTTCCCCATTTCTTAACTAGCGTAACCGTTTGCGTTTTTGGCGTCATCGAGGCTACAAGGTAGCCTCGCCATAACAATAAAATAAAGGGGATGACAAGATGATTGTTTTCAGTACAATTTTGGCATAAGCATGACAACTAGGGAAAATGACATGATAATTTTGCATATAATTATGATTCATTACATAATTAACAACTTGCATAGATACATGATTTTGCAACATAACAACTTGCATAGTTTCATGAATAATAACTTGCATAGGTTCATGAATAATAACTTGTATAGGTGACTTGCATGATCCCATAACAATTTGCATAGATTCATGATAACAACTTGCATAGATTCATGATTTTCCAACATAACAACTTGCATAGTTTCATGAATAATAACTTGCATAGGTTCATGAATAATTACTTATATAGGTGACTTGCATGATCTCATAACAATTTGCATATATTCATGATAACAACTTGCATAGATTCGTGATAACAACTTGCATAGATTCATGATAACAACTTGCATAGATTCATGATAGCGACTTGCATAGATTTATGATAATGACTTGCATAGATTCATGAATTCATCACACAATAACTTACATAATTTCATGGTCAACAATAACAATAAACTTGCATAATTTCATGATTCACAACAACAATAAACTTGCATAATTTCATGATCCACAACAACAATAAACTTGTATATCTACAAACAACAAATACCCAAATCATAGTCTACCACGATTCACTTTTATTTATTTAAACCTAAAAGTGACTAGAACTCACCGAAAAGGGTACTTGAGTTCTGGGATCTGAATTCTGTAATTGATTAGCGTTCCCTTATTGTAGACAATTTCGTTGTTGTAATTTTAGGCTTGATTTGAATTGAATTGTTGTCTTTAATTTGCTTTCTTCCTCTCTAATTGGTGGCGGCTATTCTGAGTTGCTAGGTGACGGCATGGAGGCCATGAATCTAATTTTATTTTGATTTTAGGGTTTGAGTCTACATGTCTTTTTATAGAGTTTAGAATTAGTTTAGGCCGTCCGATCAACCCAGAATTAATCCCAGCCAATCAGAGCAGATCAGTAACCCTAATGAGTCAGCATACAGTCATAAACAGGTCATCACTCAAATCGGCCCCCACGGGGGAGGGGGGCAGGTCGACCCCCAGGTCGACCTGGTTAGGGTAGGTCTACCCCCAGGTCGACCTGGCGAAATTTTCTGCCTGACCTATTCTGACTCTGAAATTTGAATTTTCGAAATCTGTTTTAAATTTTCTGAAACTTCCGATGGCCATAATTTCTTCATACGAAGTCCAATTCATGCAAACTCGGACTCTATCTCAACCAGAATTCCGAGATGAACACAATGGCGCAACCCGTTTCCCTTAATTCTCATGTCTGAGATTAGTTATTCTTTAATTTGTGAACATTAACATTGAAATTTACAGGGTGTTACACTGTCTGTTAATTATGCTCTTTAAATCTTCCAATATTTGGAATACGACTTTCTGCTTCTTATTATAACATAAGAATATTCACAAATCATTCCATTTAACTTATAAACCTTCAATACAGTTTGTAATATCATTTACGGAAATCATAAATTGTTTCCCTCAACTCCTCTCGTTTATAAACTAATATCATCCTTAGATAATCATGAAATTTTCAAGTTGGGGTATTATATTTAACTCTCATACCTTGATCACCAACCTTCTCATCTTCAACATAGACAGAATTTTATTAGCCCATCCGTATTCCTTTAAAAACCTATTTAAATCTCAACACGTTTTCTTAATTAATTCTTAAATAAACTCTTATTGATGCTCTTCCTTTTACTTTATTAATCCTTTATAACATTTCATACTAGCTTCAATTCTATAAATAGAATCCCTTTATAAATCTATTAAAATATCCTTTTTTATATATATATATACACACATGTCAAATCATATGTAAATATTGTTTACAATTCTTATATAAATATCTTTACCATTCTTATATAATTATTCTTTACTAATCTTATATAGTTTTAATCCAAATTACCCCATTTAACGTCTGTAACAACATTACATATTTTATTTTCAAAACCCTTAGTCTTTATTTATCATGTCCTTTTGAAATCAATTTAACTTATTCCTTTCATAATTCATAAAACGAACTTTTATGAAGATCTGTTGTTTATTGATATAATTTATTATTATTTGTAACAAATGTTACAAATATTATTTCAAAACCTTTAATTTTATTTACAAATATTATTTGTAAATCATTAGCGATGACTAATATTCGATCCCATTCCAAAACTCTTGACTTCTTTTGAAAATCCATTTTGCAATTCATTATCGATAACTAATATTCGTTGTCATTTTCAAACCTTTAACTTAGCTTATATTCTCAACTTCGATCAACATTCTGAACTTCGGAATATCACATTTTAAACCTTAGAATAAACCTCACTTCGACAAACATTCCGAACTTCGGAATACAACACTCTGAACCTCGGAATAAAAATCATCTTAGCCATTTCATATCATTTCCCAATTTCTCAATTTATACCTATCCAATTCCTCTATCCTAGGAGTTTGTTTTACAATTCTTTCATGTATAAATCAACTCATATTCGTATATCCAATTATACTTTATTTGGGGAAAATCTTGATTTAACAATTTATTTCACCTATCAGATTTAAATCCAATCATAAATCCATATCTATCATTTCAACTCCGGTCCTATAAATTCAAATCCCGTTTATAAATTCAAATCCCATTTAGAAATTCAATTCCATTTATAAATCCATATTCATATCTTCAACTCCGTATCATTTAAAAAATCTGGAATCCCATTCCCAAAAATCAATACTCATCTTCAGTCCATTAATTCGTTAATCTTATTCAAGAAATGTTATTTAATCGCATTTCGTATATTTTAAAACAACGTTTGTTAAAAAAGATCGTTTATTACAAAAATATCACTCCTCAACCTCCTTTATACATTCTCGTATACCCATGATTCAATTATTCCATTTTAACAGTTTAAAATCCTTTATATCCCATTTATTCCGTTAAGCCTTTCTTGCAATCATTTTAATATTCCAATCTAGTTTATACTGTTTACCCATTTATTTATTAATATGTTAGAATTTCCATTAATTTATAATTTAAATAGTTTTAAAACATAAATAAATCTTCGACATTTATTTTTAAAATAAACATCATACTTAAATATATATATATATAACTTCGAAAACATTCACAATCGATTTAATATCGATTTCAAAAATCTTTTCTTTTATCAACGGTACTAAAGAGGTAAATATCTGCTAAAGTACCAAACCATGAAAGATAAACCAATTTCATATCCAATAAACACAATAAATAATACTGATAAACATTATCAATATTATTGAGAAATCCTGTTGGATTTCTCCAACCTGTCAATCCCTGCATCACAAATTCACATTTTAACATATAAATTAATATAATAAAAATTTAACAACTACTAGTGAGGAATCTAGTTGGATCCCTCCAACCTGTTATTCCGTGCATCCAAATATGTTACCTCAATATAATCATTCAATTCAATATATCGATATAAATTCAATAATCAACCAATAACAGCAATTTAACATCTACCAATTAACTTAAAACGTTTATATAAATATAAGTGTTACCAACGTGGTAGTTACCTTAACTGGTTTCAAATCATTGGAATAACGATTTGATTTTCACTAAAATTAAATAGCATTTAATTTCATCAGTTCAATCAATATATAAATATATGTTATTAACAAATAATCAACCACTCCCAAATCATCTTTAATCACTTTCTAATCACATATTAGCCAAATCTACGTCAAATTAAGGCGGATCAGCATAGAAATCGAGATAGAGCTGCTGGAATACATTGGGAACCGTGCCAAATCAGTTAGAGTTTCAGATCTGAAATTTATTTGTGGCTAAGGTAAGTGATTTGCACTTTTATTCACTAATTATGGTTAATTAGGGGTGATTAGTGATAATTAGCGAAATTATGACTCAGCAAAATATGTAAAAATTCTTAAATATTATTTTATGTCATTGTTGAAAATTTGGGTTAATTTGGATTAAGTTTGCTAATCCTATAGTTAAAACAACCTTAAGGGGATAATCATGCTTTTGGGGGTGTGTTTGATCTAAAATCACCTATATTCTTGATGTTTCAATGTTTTTGATTGAACCTATATGTTGTTATTGTTGTTTGTGATGTTTTATGATTGATTAGATAGTTAGAATGGTTGAAACCGCCGTCGTATGGCGAGATTAGACGTAACAAGCTTGTTGGAAAAGTGTCAGGATTCTGGATCGGAGAAGGGAGATCGGATCGGATGGACCAAACTATACCGGAGCGTGGCATAGGAAAAAACATGGCAATAAGGAAGGCCACTTGTATGGAGTTGGAATGGAGAGCCGAACCGGAACGAGATGGAGTGGTGCCGAACGGAACCGAAATAGCCAGGCCAAACGGAGGACTTGATCACCAAACCAAACCGAGGAGGGAGTACCGATCCAAACCGAGGTGGCGTGGAGGATTGAACCGAACCAAAAGGAGTGACCTCGATACCGAACCGGATGGCCAAACTGAACCGGTTTGAACCTTTATTACTATTACGCGTTGACTCCTCCGAAGACCAACTCCAATTCGACCAAAAACCGAGATGTAAAGAAAGTCCAAATGAGAAGTTATTACTCAAGATCCAGATGGGAACAAACAAGTGAACTTCAAGGGTTGGACTTTGCTACGGGACGTGTGCAAAGGGGTTATCAATATCTATAGCTTTGATTCACTATTGATGGGAGGGGCATTGACTATGGACCAGTGCGGTGGGGTCAAAATTGTATGGAGTCGAACTCCATCAGCACCCCCAAGGGCAAAGTGGTCGTAGTAAGGTTTGGATGGAGTTGGGCTCCGTCATGGCCCTAAATGGTTCTGGTGATCAAAGCAGTGGATATCGTATGCTTTACGCACTGAGTGGGAGATGTGAGGATGATTGCTATGTTTGATGTTTGCTATCACCATGACACGCACACTCACATTTTTACACCATATGTTAGGGTTACCTTAGAGTACTGTACATCCTGTTGTGCTAACTCTTTGGTTGTAGGTCCAGGTTTAGGTATGATTATTTATACCTATTATTGTTTTGTTTTGCTGCTATCTATCATGCCAGACTTTTGTCTGACCCATAGTTTTATGTCTCTTCTTATTACTCTGGGTGCTCCTAAACGAGCAGACTAGAGACAGGTTAGGTGGTTATGCACGAGTAGTTGTCCTGAGACAAGTAGGAGGCTTCCACAGGCTATTTACGTATATTCTCCCTGTGTTGTTGTTACTATTATATTTTATTCCATGCGGTGTGAGATATACTACAGGTTCTCGGTGGTTTATAGCTTCAAATCCCTTTCTTTTGACGACCGTCCCGTGCTAGTTGGACATTGGCACAACGCATTTCTAGGGAAATGTCGGCTGGTGCGGGGAGGGCCGTCAAACTTGGTATCAGAGCATAAGTTGCGTAGTTTAACCTAGGGGAAGACATCAGGAAGAGATAGTATACGTATATGAGAGCGTGTACTTGTGATATTTTGGTTTTCAAAAGACTATATATATATATATACTATTAGTATATCTAAGGATGTAGTCGCACTGCACTAGCACCACTATGGAGATGGTTAATCGTTTTCTCCTTACAGATTGAACGATGAGCCGATATACGAGGAGTATTGGTTCAGGGGCCAATAATAGGAATGCCCCTGATATGAGGACGGTGTTTACTACCTTCATGCGAGAGATGCTTAGGGATGTTCAGGGAGCAATTTCTAATGCTGCTAACGGTGGTGGTGCAGTAATGCAGGCTCCTAGAGCCGATTTTGCCAAGCTTAACAAGGATTATACTAGTCTTGGTACGAAGCCGTTCTATGGAACGAAATCGACTGCAGTGGTTCAAGATTGGCATGATAGTTGTGAGCACATCTTCGAGGATTTGAGGATTAAGGATGCAATGAAAAGAAAGCTAGCATCACGTCAACTTCAAGGATATGCTATGAATTGGTGGAATGCTATTAAAGAAGCTACTCCCGAGGATCAAGTTACTAGGAATCAGTTTAAAACTCGCTTCAGTGACAAGTTTATCCCAGCTGCTCAGAAATCAGAATTGTTTAGGAAATTCTTGGAGCTTAAGCAGAATGGTAGGACAGTCTCGGGATATATTGTTGAGTTTGATACTTTTTCGAGGTCTAGATTATCTCTTATCGATACTGTCGAGAAGAAGAACGAGAAGTTCATAACTGGCCGAGATGAGTACTTGGGGGAAAGACTTATAAACCACGCAGATGAGACCTTCGAATCTATAGCTGGAAAGGCATTGAGCTTAAGAGCCTTTACCCCAAGTCAAAGGCCGAGGTTGCTATTACATCTGCAAGGGATCCAAAGCCGCAGTCAAGCGGTGGAGGCAAGAATAATTCGCAGAATAAGAGGAAACAGAACCAAGCTAAGGATGTCCAGAAGAAGAATAAGAAATATGTTGAGTTCTATAGCTGTAGCAAGAAGGGCGATTATGCCAAGGATTGTCGAGCAAAGCCAGCGGACAAGAAGTGCTTCAATTGCGGCCAAGTGGGACATCACAAGGATAAATGTCCACAACCCCCTAAAGAGAAGCAGATCGTGAAGGCATATGCTATCAACGTTGTTCCTTCTTCGTTGAATGCCCCAACTACGGTGGAGAAAGGAAAAAGTGTCGTCATTCAAGGTATGCTTTCTGTTTATGATGTTCCTGTTTGAGTATTTTTTGATACTGGGGCTTCCAATTCCTTCATATCTAGTGACCTAGTAGATAAGTTGGGATTGGAACCCGAGATTGCCGATAGACCTTTAGTTATGACGAACCCTATCGGTGGTTCGACTAGCCTTTGCATGATATGTTGTAATTTGGTCTTATCGGGTCATGGATGCATGTTTACTTGTGATTGCTTCATTTTGGGATTTACTGGGTTTGGCATTATTTTGGGAGTCGATTGGCTCCAAAAGTATGGGGTTGTGGTAGATTGTGAGGGGTCTTCGGTGACCATTAGAGCGAATGATGGGCGGAGGGTACTGTTTGGTTGCCTACCTAGTGATGGGGTGATGGCTAGTTTTCTAAATTCCCTCGACATCCCTCATGATGAGTTGTCAAATGTGCATATTGCTGGCGAGTGTCCAGTAATCTTCGGGGAAGTGACCGGACTTCCACCGCACTGAAAGATCGAATTTCGAATTGATTTAGTGAAAGATGCCAGACCAATAGTGATGCCACTTTGTCGTATGTCGCCAAGAGAGCAGCAAGAGTTCGAGGTGCAATTGGGCGATCTTTTGAAGAAGGGATTTATCCGACGAAGTGTTTCCGAGTGGGGAGCACCAGTTGTGTTTGCTACCAAGGCCGATGGTTCCCTTTGCTTATGTATAGATTATCACAAGTTGAACAAGGTAACTAGGAAGAATAATTATCTTCTTCCATGGATAGATGATTTGTTTGATCAACTGAAAGGAGCAAGAGCGTTTTCCCAGTTGGATATATCGACAAGATTTCATCAGCTCTGAGTAGCAGCTGAGAGTGTACCTAAAACGGAATTTCGGACGCTGTCTGGATTCTATGAGTGGTTGGTCATGCCATTTGGGTTGACCAATGCACTAGCATATTTTGTGGATCATATGAATAGGGTATTCAGTGATCAATTGAATAAGTTTGTTTTTGTATTCATGGACAATATCTTAGTTTATTCGAGGATGGAGGAAAAACATAGGGAGCATTTGAGGACAGTGATGGAGGTGTTGAGGAAACACCAATTTAAGCGAAATTTTCTAAATATCACTTCTGGAGGAGGGAAGTGAGATTCTTGGGCCAGAGAATGGTATTGCCGTGGACCTTGCGAAGGTGGCTACGGTACAAGATTAGTCTACACCCAAGAATGCAACAGACGTGAGAAATTTCTTGGGGTTGGCTGGATATTATCATAAGTTTATCCAAGACTTCTCCAAGATAGCAGCACCGTTAACTCAGTTGACCAAGAAGAATCAAGCTTTCATTTGGGATGAAAGGCATGAGAATGCATTAAGAGCCTAAAGGAAAAGTTAACGTGCGCACCAGTATTAGTCATTCCTAAGGGGAATGAAGAGATGGCGGTATACACGGATGCCTGTGGTGCCGGACTAGGTGCTGTATTGATGCAAGGAGGTAGGATTGTAGCTCATGCTTGTCGGCAACTGAAACGACATGAGAAAAGATATCCTACCCATGATTTGGAAATGGCAGCGATCGTGTTCGCGTTGAAGATGTGGAGACACTATCTCTTAGGAGAAAGATTCGAGTTGTTTACCGATCATAAGTCATTAAAGTATCTTTTCTCTCAAAAGGATTTAAGCCTTCTTCGGCAGAGATGGTTAGAATTATTGGCTTCATATGATTTCAATATCGCATACACACCTGGGAAATGAAATGCAGTAGCTGATGCATTGAGTAGGAGAAATGCCGGTTTAGGTGTTATATTTCTTGAATGGAAGCAACTAGAGTATATCGCGAGGTATAATTTCAGACCTAAGTGCGAATTGGATCCGGAAATGTTAGCAAGTTTGACGATCCGACCGACTTTGACTGAGCGGATTGGTTCCAGTCAGAGGGACAATCCAAACCTATTGGAAATCATCTCCAAGTTAGAGATGGTATCAACGGTGAGGAGATGAGCAAGTACGTACTTGATAGAGAAGGATGGCTTCGAAAGAATGGGAGACTAGTTGAACCCAATGTTAATGGATTGAGAGATGAAGTGCTTAGAGAATGTCATCACTCGAAACTGACCATACATCCTGGTGGTAACAAGATGTATTGAGACATGAAGCAGACCTACTACTGGGAAGGGATAAAGAGGGACGTTGGGAAGTTTATATCTAAGTGCATGAATTGCTAGTTAGTTAAAGCCAAGCAAAAGAAGCCTAGTGGTTTGTTATAACCGCTGAAAATTCCCGAATGGAAATGGGAACAAGTCTCAATGGATTTCATTGATGGTTTACCAAGGACTAGATCGGGTCATGATAGTATTTGGGTTATTGTGGATCGATTGACCAAAAGTGAAAGGTTTATACCCATCAAGTCGAATAGAACGGCAGCTACGTTAGTGGAACTGTATATGAAGTAGGTAGTGAGATTTCGTGGAGTATCGAAAGGTATTGTAAGTGACCGAGATTCGTTATTTACTAGTGGGTTTTGGAAGATCTTACAAAAGGCGTTAGGGTCAGAATTACATCTCAGTACTGCATACCACCCTCAAACTAATGGTCAGACAGAGAGGGTGAATCATGTATTAGAGGATCTCTTGAGAGCTCGTATATTGGATTTTGGGGCCTCCTAAGATGACCATTTGCATCTAGTTGAGTTTGCATATAATAATAGTTATCATTCTAGTATTGGTATGGCTCCATTTGAAGCTTTGTACGGAAGACCGAGCAACTCACCATCGTGTTGATTAGAAACCGGTGAGAAATTTGTGCTTGGGCAGGATGTAATTAGAGAAACTTCAGATAAAATCAGGGTTATCCAACAACGAAAGAAGACTGCCCAAGATAGGCAGAAAAGTTATGCTGATAAAAGAAGAAGAGATTTGAAATTCTCCGTTGGCGACTTAGTATTCGTTAAGATTTCTCCATTGAAGAATATAATTCGATTTGGTAGGAGATGTAAATTAGCACCAAGATTTGTTGGTCTATTTCCAGTCCTCGAGCAAGTGGGGAATTTGGCGTATAATGTTGGGTTGCATGACAAGATGGCAGGAGTTCACAACGTATTTCATGTTTCCCAGTTAAGGAAGTTTGTGCATGATTCTGATGTGACCATTTCACCAGATCAGTTGGACGATATCGAGGTAGAATCCTAGGCAGTTGGGAGCCGCAGGATGATTCGTATTGTCGGACATGATACGAAACAACTTCAAAGGAAGACGGCGGAACTAGTCAAGGTCCAGTGGGGGCGATAATGAGAATGACTATACTTGGGAAACAGAGGAGAGCATAAGGAAGTTATATCCAGAACTCTTTGTCTGGTAAGATTATAAATCGCGATATAGTTATTCCCTTGTTAGTAAACCGCATGCTAGGATAGGCTTGTTGTGTTGCTATGTATGTTTATTGTTTGTAAATGGTTGATAGGCATGCGGGCCACCATTGTATGTTTTGGTTAAGGAACTACGGGGGTGAAATTTCTTAAGGGGGGGAGAGTGTAACGACCCGCATTCTACGTGACGGAGGATAGTAGAATATTTATTTTATTTTCATACGAAGTCGTATGGTCGTGTAACGTTGGGAGACAACTATTGGGGTCATTTCCCATGTTCACGATTTTCGTCGAATTTTAAATGACATTTTACCCCTGGCGAATCTTGTTTCGCCTATAACTTTTGATTGGTAAGGAGTTTTGACCTGAAACCACTTTCACTGGATTTCGATGATGGTTTACCTTGCCGTAGAGTGGTCACATTTATTAAACGGACTTATCATTTAGGAGATATGGTTGAAATAAGGTTTGGAAGATGAAAAACAACATAATTGGGCTTAAGTGGGTGATTAGCAGCTAAGCCCATAACCCATTTCGGGATTAGGGTTACGGGAGGGTTGATACGGTTTGGGAAATTGGTTTTATTCATTTTTCATCCGCCACTTATCATCTCTTCAAACCTAGAAATGGCCTCCAACTCCCAAATCACCTTTTAATCACTTTCTAATCACATATTAGCCAAATCTACATCAAATTAAGGCAGATTAGCATAAAAATCGAGATAGAGCTGCTGGAATACATTGAGAACCATGCCAAATCAGTTAGAGTTTTAGATCTGAAATTTATTTATGGCTAAGGTGAGTGATTTGCATTTTTATTCACTAATTATAGCTAATTAAAAGTGATTAGTGATAATTAGCGAAATTATGACTTAGAAAAATATGTAAAAATTCTTAAATATTATTTTATGTCAATGTTGAAAATTTGGGTTAATTTGGATTAAGTTTGCTAATTCCGTAGTTGAAACATGCTTAAGTGGATTAAGGGGATAATCATGCTTTTGGGGTATGTTTAATATAAAATCACCTGTATGCTTGATGTTTTAATGTTTTTGATTGAATCTATATGTTGTTATTGTTGTTTGTGACGTTTTATGATTGATTAGAAAAGTTAGAATGGTTGAAAACGTCGTCGTATGGCGAGATTAGATGTAACAAGCTTGCTGGAAAAGTGCCAGGATTCCGGATCGGATCAGAGAAGGGAGATCGGATCGGATCGGATGGACCGAACCGGACTGGAGCGTGGCATAGGAGAAAACATGGAAATAAGGAAGGCCACTTGTATGGAGTTGGAGTTGGAATGGAGCGCCGAACCGAAACGAGATGGAGTGGTATCGAACCAAACCAAAATAGACGAGCCAAACGGAAGACTTGATCGTCGAACCAAATCGAGGAGGGAGTACCGAACTGAACCGAGGTGACGTAGAGGACTGAACTGAACCAAAAGGAGTGACCTGGATACCAAACCGAACCGGTTTGAACCTCTATTACTACTACGCGATGACTCCTCTAAAGACCAACGCCAATTCGACCAAAACCCGAGATGTAAAGGATGTCCAAATGGGAACCAACTAGTGAACTTCAAGGGTTGGACTTTGCTGCGAGCCATGTGCAAAGGGGTTATCGATATCTATAGCTTTGATTCACTATTGATGCGAGGGGCATTGACTATGGACCAGTGCGGTGGAGTCAAAGTTGTATGGAGTCGAACTCCATCAGGACCCCCAAGGGAAAAGTGGTCGTAGTAAGGTTTGGTTGGAGTTGGGCTCCGTCATGGCCCCAAATGGTTCTGGTGATCAAAGCTGTGGATATTGTATGCTTTACGCAATGGGTGAGAGATGTGAGGATGATTGCTATGTTTGATGCTTGCTATCACCATGACACGCACACTCCCATTTTTACACCATATGTTAGTGTTACCTTAGATAATGTACATCCTGTTGTGCTAACTCATTGGTTGCTGGTCCAGGTTCAGGTATGATTATTTATACCTGTTATTGTTTTGTTTTGCTGCTATCACTAATACCAGACTTTGTTCTGACCCAGAGTTTTATGTCTCTTCTTATTAATCTAGGTGCTCCTAAACGAGCAGACTAGAGACAGGTTAGGTGGTTATGCACGAGTAGTTGTCCGAAGACGAGCATGAGGCTTCCACGTACTATTTACATATATTCTCTATGTGTAGTTGCTGGTCACTGCTTTGGGAATTAGTTGTGTACCTTTTCTATTTTTCTTTAGAGCCATTATTTCGAAGTTTCAATAATGATTGTTTGGATCATAAGCTTTATTTTGGATTCCATTGCTATGATGGTTTAGTTTTCAGCTTATGCACTGTCTCGCCTGTTTTATATCAAGTTATGTTACTATTATATTTTATTCCATGCGCTGTGGGATATAATACAGACTCTTGGTGGTTCATAGCTTCAAATCCCTTTCTTTTGACGACCATCCCGTACTAGTTGGACATTGGCACAACGCATTTCTAGGGAAATGTCGGCTGGTGCGGGGCGGGCCGTCGCACAACCGTCGCCACTCTCGAGCCCATTTCAGGCCGCTGTTGTTCATCATTTCAGATCATGGCCGCATAGATCAAAGATCACAATGTCCCTAACGTTTCTATAGTTGGAAGCATTTCGAATTGATTAGTGGATTATGCGTTAGAAGAGGACAAAGGATTGAAGGTGACTGTCGTTTGTTTTAGATGATGCGACTCACAAATTGGTTGACCGCGTGAAGGAGAAATTTTAGGGTTTGACCCTTTATGCTAGTATTTATATTGTTCCCAAACTAATATAACAATATTTGAGAAACTTCAACGCCAAGTAACACACATAAACACCAATAAACGAATTTCAATCGAGATGAAAATGGAAATCCTAGCATGAATCGATATTCCGGACACGATGGAAAAGGTTTTGTCGAATTCCAAGATCGTTTGTAAAAATTCCTTTATAACTCATATATGTGAATCAACACATATTTAAATTGCGTACGATCATAAAATAAATGCAAACAACTTAAAAATTGAAATACTACAATTATAAATCATTATGGATTTAATAAAATTAATTTCTTCGAAAACGGAATTTGTTAGAAAATCAGTAATTCTAAATTTCCAAATTAAATCGACAAAATGATTAAATTAAAATCTAAGTGTTTTTGGCTGTTGAAGTCACATACGACATCAGTTTGCCACAAAATTTAATACCGTACAATAATTTAACATTACAGTTCCAATAAAACTAATTTCATCGAAATCCGAGACTATTTGCAAAATGGTTTTTTTTTTGAAAGGCTAGTGAAAATTTTTATTCACCACTTCAAGAGTTACATCTCAAGGAAAAAAATACAAGTACAGCTTAATACAGACTCTTGACAAATTCTAGCCTTAAACTACCAAAACAGAAATAGTATTACAACAGACAGAATCTCATATTATGCAGCAAACTACCATAAATGCAGCAATGTCGGCACATAAATGACCAAATCATACTCAATTGTCCAAAAACAACTGCACCATGCTGAAGAATAACAAAACTGAAATATCCAAACTTACAAAATGGGACACACTCATTTAAATTGAAGAGATCCAAGCATGTAAGTGGGATTGTTTCTCGTATGTCTTCCAGATTTCCTTGAATTAGTTGCTGGCATAATGTCTTATGGTTTATAATCTAACCCATCATTCAAGTCATCATCATCAGATTGTTGCTTTTTCTTTCCTTTTTGCTTGCCACTCATGGATGATGGAATAAGTGGTGAGGCAGAAGATGATCTAACAATGGGTGGTGGAGGAAGAATGAAATTAGAAGGAGGTGCCGGGTGAGCATAAGGTGATGTTGATGCCATAGCAGTACACTGGAAGTACTAGCAAATGAAGGAGAAGACATTGTAGCAGTTATGGTAGAAGAGAAAACTTTGCTTAAAGAAGACGGAGATGAAGTAGAAGCTCCCAAATCAACAGGCATTATACGTGTATTAGTCAAGCCCTCTTCACTATCACAAAATAAGTTTCCAAGAAATGAATCGTCACATGCATCAATACAAGATTTATTCAAGTAGTTTTGGTTTCCAATATTAACTCCTAATTAATGCGTAAAAGCTCCAACATTCCAACCTAAAATGTTCTGACCTGAAGATCCATCATTCTGCACATTAGATACCCCAATATTATTATCAGCTTCAGTATTAATCTCAATTGCCTATTCAGTTGATACTACATCATCCCCATTGCTCTGTTCCGTGTTATCAGTAGCAAGTGCCTTGAATGGGTTCACATTTGCCTTACCCTCCTTAGAAGCAACATCTTCGCTATTGTTATTCACCCCTTTTCTTTTCCAAAATTTCTATGCTTTTGAATTCACAGTTGTCCATTTACTTTGATTTGCATTAAAAACAGTTTTCTTGTAATTCCGATCTACAAACGCATGATTCCTAACATGTGTTGCAACCGGCTCTTGCACTACATTATCCTTCATAGCCTTGGGATTGTGCTCACATTTATTTGTATCATGGCCAAAAACCTTGCAAACTGTGCAAATCCGAGGTCTCCAATCATAAGTTACCTTAACAAATGGACAATTATCACCTAGCCCGCCAACCTCTATTTTATCAGGTAATTCAAACTCAACTGAAACTTCTGTCAAAGCTTTAGCATATCGAAATACTCCTCGAGTACTTCCAACCGGTCCATCTTCGAAGCTTATTACCTTACCAATGAATTTCTCTACCATTTCATTAACTAATGCTCGAGCGATCAAACTTCAACCCATCCATATCACACCAAAACTTACATGACCTCCTTTCCACCTCCATAAGCCACATCCAAAGTTTTAGCACCCCTAGACCAATCACCATGGATCATTACCGATCCATATGGCATGGACCGCTACTAATCCATGTACTTTGCTAATTTCATAATGAAATTTTATAGGCTCCTCCCCAGTAGCCTCCAAAGCTCCTCCACCTAGTTTCATTTGAATCTGATTATATAAACCTCTGATTTGCTCTGTCTATCAATTCTAATCCTACGACACACAATTCTAAATGATCAAATCAATCATAGTAATACAATTCAACAAATCAAACATCAATTCATCCAATTTCTATCATGGTTAATCATTGAAATATGAATATACATGAAATATAACATAGAAATCATGGATCTAGCATGATTAGGATCCAAATATATGTTAAATACGATCAATCCAACAATTTACCAATTCATAAAATCGATTAAGGTTATTCTAGGGTTTCTAATACTGAAATTAACATATGCAATAAGTTTTAGGTATATTAATTTGCATCATGTGAAATAATCCTAAATTAACCCATATTTACCATAATATTCGTGTGAGAGATATCAATCACTCACCAAAATCTAGATCCAATGATTTAGAGATGAAACAAAATCCGGACAACAAAGAGATAATGAATAAAGCACTTTATTTGATGCAAAACAACAAGATCTAATCTTCTCGGATGTAGATCTTGCCTCTTTATATAATTTAGAATGATTATATGAAGAAATTAAGGATTAGGTATGATTCCGAAGAACCACAGACACCAACCTAATGTTTGAATGAGAAGAGAAAACTTAATTTTCTCCTCAAACCCCCTATTCATAGTTGCATGTCATTAGCCTAACGTGCTTGTTAATCAACCCAATGCAGCTAGTTAGTTTGAAACTGAAACTTGAAACAACGATTTCTCTTAAACCACTAAGCCAAATAGTTAATGTGACTAATCCATGGAATCGCCAACCACCATTTCGATCTAACGAGACCGATTTCAACACCTAATTCGGCCTCCATCAAAAGTTATTGATAAAACAATAAGTACAAGGGTAAAATGGTTATAAATTGATTTGGCAAAAATCATGGACATGTCTCACATCCCCATGAACAACATATTAAAATATGAGAACGATACGACTACTAGGGAATTAAATATAATTATCTAATGATCCTCCGACAAGTAATATACGGGTCATTACATTCTTCCCCTTTAGGAATTTTGCCTCCGAAATTCCATGCGAACACGAGCAAACAAAGAATCCTGCATGCCTACCATTCAAAAGTAGCCAATCTATCATCAATCTAGCATCCAACAATTCATGTAATCAAAATCCTATCCTAGCACGCAAAAATCTAATAGTGCAGGACAAAATGGTGCAAATAAGATATGATATATGGAAATACCACACAATGAGTTCTTGATGGGTCGACCTCATAGTTCCCCTTGTTTCTTATGTGCAATCGTCATCGTCCTCGCTCCATTATACCCTGACTATCTTAACAACCTTCATTGTAAGTTGTTTCTTGTCATTCCCTACGACATAAAGCGGCTTATGAGGCCTAGAAATTTCCGGCTCTACTCTAAATCTTCAATCTTATCTTATGATACCTTTATTCTCGGATCGTGCACGAACTTTTGTAAGTATGATGCATGTAAAACATTGTGCACACCCGCTATCTTCTCAGATACTTCCACTCTATAAGCGAGCTTCCCAATACAATCGATAATCGGAAATAGTCCGACGAACCTCGATGCTAACTTGTCTTTCCTTCTAAATTAAACAACATTCCTTGGAGGCGAAACCTTAACGAGCACCAAGTCTCCAACTGAAAACCCCATATCCTTTCTTTTCTTATCAGAACAACTCTTTTGGAAATCTTGGGCTTCCATCATTCATTTCTGAACGATCTTTATCTTATCCACTGTCTCCCTTATCATTTCATGCCAAAGCACCAACTTATCTCTAGTATCTAACCAACAAGATAGAGAATTACATGGTCTACCATATAGCTCCTCATACGGTGCCATTCCAATTCTTGACTGCTGGCTATTATTATAGGCAAACTCAACTAAATGAAGATGGTCTTCCCACAATCCTCCAAAATCTAATATACAAGCCCTTAGAAGACCTTCTTATACTCGATTGACTCTCTCTGTCTGACCATCAGTTTAGGGATGATAAGCCATACTCCTAAGTAGATCGGTTCCCGATGTCTCTTGCAAACTCTTCCAAAATCCCCTAGTAAACAAAGGGTCTCGATCACTTACCATACTCTTAAGTATTCCATGGAATCGAACTATCCACTTTATATATAACCCAACCAGCTTAGCTGCCATTCTAGTCGATTTAACATGAATAAACCTTATGCTTTTGGTTAAGTAAACCACAATAACTCATATACCATAATTTCATTCCTTAGTCCTCGAAAATCCATCGACACTTGCTTTTATTTCCACGTAGGAACTTCCAATGGTTGTAGTAATCTGCTTAGCTTCTTCTGCTTAGCTTTAACCAATTGATAGCTCATACACTTCAAGATGCACCTCCCGACAACCCTTTTCATGCCTTCGTAGTTGTAGACTCTCCTCATGTCTCGATACATCTAGTTACCACCAGGATGAATATTTAATTTGGAGTGATAATACTCTCTCAAAACCTCATCTCTCAATCCATCCCAATCAGGAACAACCAGTCGTCCACGTTTACGAAGCCAACTATCTCTATCACTTTGTAACCCTTTATTTCTCCGGGTTCCAATCTCATCTGCAATCTCCGTATGTTACCCACAAGCTTAGCATCTTGCTTCTGGCGTTCACCAGTCCTTTTGATGAGAGTAGGCTTAATCAATAAGCTTGTCTGCATTTTAGGATCAAACTCAAGGTGAGGCCTAAGATCAAATCTAGTCAAATACTCGAGATGCTTCCATTATGTAAACATGACTCCTAAACTCGCATGTCATCAAATCTAATCACCGCTATTGCCGAAGATTTAAATCCTTTTAGGAGAAAAAGTACTTCAACAACTTACGTATTGTAAATAACTTGAATCTAACTCCCAACAAGTAATGCCTTCAAATATTCTTAGAAAACACTATCGCTGCTAATTCAAAATCGTGAGATAGGTAATTCCTTTCATGTAGATTCAGTTGTTGACTAACACAAGCCACAACTCTACACTTCTTCATGTTTAGTACCACATGCATCGGTATATACAAACATATCCTTGTTCCCATTCGGAATAACCAACATAGGAGCACTCATAATCTCTCTTTCAAGATTCCCAAAGCATGCTCACACTTCACATCCCATGCAAATACCCGATTCTTCTTCGTTAATCCTATCAATCGTGCGACTTTTTTCGAAAAGATAAATCATCGATAATATTTAAACAATAAAAACTCCTAACATTTGCCGCATTCTTTGGTCGATCCCAATCTCGGATTGCTGCCACTTTAGCGGGATCCACCGCTATTTCTTGTCTCGATACGACATGACCCCAGAATCTCACTTCATCCTTTCAGAAGTGGCACTTCGAAAACTTATCTCTCAACTGATGCTTTCACAAGGTTTCCAAAAACAACCTTAAGTGCATTTTGTGTTCTTCCTCGGTCTCGGAATAAACCAATATATCATCTTCGAACACTGGCACAAACTTGTTCAACTAATCCGTGAAAACTCGATCCATAAGATCCACAAAATACATGCATTAGTTGATTTAAATGGCATCACCAGCCACTCATAGAACCCGGATGGTGTTCTAAAAGCAGTCTTTAACAAACTATCCCTAGCCACTCTTAGTTGGTGAAATCCTATTGCCAAATTCATTTGGGAAAACACCTTGGCTTCGTGAAGCTGATCGAACAAGTCATCGATTACATGAAATGGATACTTGTTTTCCTTAGTTACCTGTTTCAGCTGACGATAATCCACACACAATCGCAACAATCCATCAGCCTTGGTTGCAAACATAATTGGTGTAACACTTTTCGATACGCTTCTCCAAATAATTCCTTTTCCCAAAAGGTCACTACTTGCACCTCTAACTCTCATTGTTCCCTCGGTACCATTCGCCTAAAGGGCATAACAATTGGTCTAGATTTTTCCATTAGATCAATTTTAAACTGAATCTCCTACTGCGGCGGCAATCCTTTAACCTCGTCAAAGACATCAGAAAATTCTCTAACAATCAGCACAAATGACAATCCATCATGTGGAATCGCAAGCGAATATAACAAGCGGACTAGGACCTAGTCCTCTTGAATGTAGCGTATCACGACCGTTCTCCCTTCCATATTCCAGATTGTTACCTTGCGCCTCTCGCAATCCACTATAGCCGCAGATCTCTTGAGCCAGTCCATACCTAAAATGACCTCAGTTCCAGCGAAGTTCAAAACAAAGCAATCACACACAAACGAGAAACCATGACACGACAAAACTAGACTACGATAAAGCATATAAAGACAAGGCGAGCCCCTTATTAGACTAGTCACAACCAATGGTTTTTCAATGATCTCGGATTCTAAACCCGACTTGCAAACGATCTCATTACAGATAAAAGAATATGATGCTCCAGTATCAAAACAAAACTTGAACGAAGACCCCATGGACAAAAGGAGTACCTTTCACAAAAACATTCTTCCTCTTTTCCGCAGCTGTCGGAGCCCTTGAGGAAGACGACACGACATCCAAAGCATGCTCTCTCACAACCTACTTATTCTTCGGTGGTTCTGGATAGTTTTTCCTTAATGTCCCGGCTTATCACAGTTATAAAACTTCCTCTTCACCTTCTAAGCTTTACTGTCCTTGGAATTAATGTCCCTCTGATGATAGTTAAAGTAGGTAAGCGTGCCCTCGGGTTTATTCTGACCATTCTTCCCTTGCTATTGTTGTTGTTTCCACTTTCCATTCCACCTTTTCTTATTCTAGCCACTCTGCTGCCTCTTCTATTCTTCCTTACTTTCAACAACAACTTCCTCCTTATTTAGAAACAAACCTCGTTGTTTGATCCTCTGATTCATGATTTTAATGACGACAACTATACAATCATAATACACAATGTGTGTATATATATACACATAATATTTATCTTTGCAGGAGATATAAATATCATCGAAGATTTAAAGACATATACGAGGAGTATGTACAAGAGCTACATAGTAAGACAGTACTTTTGAAAGTCTATATATGGATCGTATGTGTGTTTGACTATAACAAGTAATGATAATAACCAACAAAAAAGAAAGTAAATAAGGTAAGAAACAATCACACTAGTATTTTATCCTGGTTCTGACCTCCCGTCATATGTCCAGTCCCGAAGCTTCCCTTCGGCTTTCTTACTAACATAAATTTCCCTTGCTTAGCCTAGAGGAATAGGCTTACAGACGCAAAGATGCTTTGAAAATAGTGTGTTCTTTACAACATGTATTTAGACTGAATCGTAAAGAGTTCTCCTATATGTTAGAGAATGGATTTTTGATGACAACAACCTTATTTCAATATTAATTGATTATAAAATAAATAATAAAATCTCTATCTAGAATATATATATATATACATATATGCAGGATTTGTGTACAGGAATTAATACTGAAGACTGTGCAGTTTTAGAGTTTTAGAGATTCAGAATTCAAAGAAGATTCAAGACTCATGGGTAATCAAAAAATCAAGAGTTCAATATAAATATAGTAATAGAGTCTAGTTTATGTAAGACTCTGAATAACACTCAGGTTCAAATTCAAATTTAGATTTTCAAATTTCAAATCCTATTTTCAAATTCTATTCTAATTAAGTTTTTCTATATTATCTTTGACTTTAGACTTGAGATTTTAAGGATTATAAGTTTTTATATAGTTATATACCTTTATACTTTTGTATTTATATAATTTTAAACTTTATAATTTTATAAATACGTTCATATAATTTATATTTATGATTTCATGTGATTTTTTTACTTTATAATACTTTTTTATGTCACTTTGTTTTAATTCAAGAATTTCTAGAATTATATATATATATATATATATATATGTGTGTGTGTGTGTGTTAAACACTTGAAAAACATTCAAATTTCAAAATTACAATGACATATATCGATATACATATGCTGATATATCGATATATAACTGTCACATTTTCAATTTTGAAAGAAGTGTCTTTTCACCATTTGTAACGTTCCAAAAGCGTTGCAACCTTTCGAATCTTATAAATTGGGGTTTATTTCGAATTTTTTAACCATTCTTCTTCTCCATCTTCATCCATTTTCATTAATCCATTAATATTTCATAATTTTATGATTTCTACACTTGTACTCTACCGATTTCAATTCTAATTATATAAAACTTCTTCTATTCTCACTCTCTACTCATTACCACCTGAATCGAAGTGCTATTGAAGAGTTATAGGGCTGTTGTAATCGTTTGGGAAGTGTTTGGGAAAAGTGTGTTCCTTGTAGCCTTGAAATCAAGCAAAGGGAGAGGTGTTAAACTTGTAGCCAAGAAATCAAGGGAATTTTACTTGATCAAGGGAGTTTGGAAACGGTGGTAACCATGTAGCCATGGAATCATGGGGGTTGTACTTAGATATTGATACATTAATAAAACTTTACGCAATCCAGCGTTGCGTGGAACTAGACGTAGGAGTAATATGAACCAGTATAAAATCCGGTGTGTTCTTTCCTTTTATACATTTTATTTTTGTTTATTTATATGTTTATGTTTGATTGTGTGTCTGTGATCATCTTTGTTGTGTGTTATTCATATAGTAGATCATATAAGTTTTAGATTTTCTTAAATTCCTTGAAAACAACATTCACCCGCCTTTTAGTATTAGTTTTGCCTTAACGATCAATTCCGCATTTCCTAACACTATAATCTCCTTGTATTGATATGAGAGTTGAATTGCTTGAAAATATAGAAGAATTTGTGTGCTGAATAAAAACTTTTAGAGAGAGATAATGAATATCAAAATTTTAGAAAGTCTAAAATAGATTCAGAGAGATTAGATTATTAAAACCTTTAATGCAAGATATATTTATAGTTATTGAAAAGCTTTTATTAAAGGGATTTAACCTTGGGAAGTAAAACTCTTCGTTTGAAAAAGTATATCCATTGAAGAACTAATTTTGGATTTAAAAGAAAAGATACGAACTTTGAAACCAAAGAGAAACCCTTTCAAAATAAATCAACTATTGTAAGGACATACGTCTGTCCATATGGTCAGGCGTTTGTCCATGTGGTTAGACGTTTGTCAATGTAATTTGTATATATTTCAGATACGCAGATAAACCTCTGTACATATGGTGACAGATGTTTGTGGTTTCAGGAAATAAATTCCCAAGACCATGAACAGACATATGTCAAATATGATAGACATGTGTGCCGAGTCCAGGAATCTTTCCTAAACCTAGTACTAGACATTTGTCGTATAGACAGACGTCTGTACATGCACAGACTGTTCTGTGTATATATATGTTTGAAAATGCTCATGTAAATTTAAGGAGATTTTACATAAATCTAATACTAAATACCTAAATATATCCTTCCAATGAAGCATTTGCGTATGTCTTGTGGTCTTTTTCATGCTTTTATCTCCTTCTTGAATTAATCATGCAAGATTATATGATATGTTATATATATTTTCTATGGTCGTATAGTTGTTGTCATTTAAACCTCAACCAGAGGATCAACATTCTTCCCTTTTTTGATGATGACAACTATACAACTAGTGTTAAAGCTCCCCTTGAATTAGTGATCCCACATTATCTCCCCCTTTAGCATTATCCAAAAGTATATATGAAAGCGATAATTTAAACATGATAATAACATAGATCGTTAAACACACAAAAGTTACGGAGTATTAATACAAACCAAAGTTCTAAATAGTAGCATAAACATAGATGAATTAAACACCATAAATGATGTAATGATAAATCTAGGAACCTGTTAATGATAAATCTAGGAACCCGTGAAGTAGCCCTCACAATTCGGAGAATTGATCCCCATATTGTTGCCACTAAGATTCGTCATTGTATGCAATATCCTCCTGAATAGACAACCCTTGAAAAGCATGATATTCTTGAGGAGGCACTTCCGATAGAGAAGACGTTTTGTCCCCTACTTCCTCTTCAATTATTTGTTTCTAAAATGCCATTTTATTATGGTGTTCTTAGAATAGAAAAGTTATGACTTATTTCCCTTTTTGTTACAAAAATCAATAAATAGTTCATTTCCAAATTCATCTCCATGATCGCTACGAATATTTGTGATTTTTAGTTCTAATAAATTCATTATTCGTTTGGCAAAAATCTTAAATGTACCATAAGTATCACTTTTACGTTTTAAGAACAAAGTCCATGTAAATCTTGAAAAATCGCTACTATAACAAAAACATATTTATTATGATTTAATAAACGTGTTCGAGTAGGTCCAAATAAGTCTATATGTAATAATTCTAATGGTTTTTTTTGTAGAATATTGTTCTTTGACTTAAAGAACTCTTTTTCAATTTACCAAATTGACATGCATCACATAAATATTGAGGGTTTTAGCCTCAAGGACAAAATGAAAAAAATTATTCCAAAACGAAAAGGGGCTAAAATTTTATCCATAAGGACAAATTTTAGTATAAAGGGAGGAATTCAGGGGCCCACTATAATTCCTCCCTTTACACTAATATTTGTAACACCCCGCATTTTATGACAATTTAATAATAAAATAAGAATACTTGATTAAATATTCAGAATTAAGTAAAATGTGTTGTGCCATTGTGTTCGTCTCAGAATTCTGGTTTAAATAGACTCCGATTTTGCGTAAAACGGGTAACGTATGAAGAAGTTATGGATGGTAGAAGTTGGCAAAGAAAGAAGGAAGCATGCAAAAACAACTAGCGCACTTAGCAACTGCGCCAAGGTATTTTTGCAATGGCGCACTTTAGAGTGCGCTTGTGTTAATTTCGGCATTCGAACCTATAAGGGTCGACCCCATAAGGGGGGTGTCGACCAAGGGGTTGACCCCCCTCAGATCTAGGCAAATACTTTGACGAATCTAGACTGTTTTCTTAACCAAGTTCGAATTCTTACTCAGCGCTGCGTGTACGATAAGATCCTGAACACCTATAAATAGGCTAGCAGAGCCTAGCCTAAATCTCATATTTCTGAGACAACGTCTATACTTTGCCATTCTTCTTCCTCCTCAAAATTCTTAAAAAAAAATAGAATATTTACTTTAGGAAAATTATGAATCAAGATCTGAAGGAAAAGAATGAATATTAATAAGAAAGTGTTCAGAATCATATCCGAAATAAGGTAATTTCTTAAATTTGGTCTATTTCAATTTGCTCCTCTTTCTTCCCCTTTTTAGTAAGAATTGAGGATCCATGGTTACTAGGTTCTAAATTCATTTAGGAGGACGATGGAATACTAGATCTGGACCAGATTCAGGATTTGGAAAGCAAATTAGGTGAGTGGATTTAAGTTATATCATTTTTGATAATGATATATTTTTGTTTGACATTCCCCGTTAATCTGTAATGTAACTCTGCTAGAATGATTAAAAGTGTTGAAATGCTAATATGAAATGTTGAGATATTAATATGTTAAAATATTAATATGTTGGAAATTCGTATGCTGAAACGTTTAATGTGCTGAAATGTTCATATGTTGAAATGTAAACTTGTTAAAATATGTGTAGCAATTATTGTTGTTCTAATTTCATGTTAACTTGTGACATTTATGTACTTGAACCCTTAACTGTAGAAATTAGAATGTTTACATGTTAAATTAGAATAATTACATGATTTGACGGTCACATGTTATTTTGAGATGAAATTAATTACATGTTAGGAAGGACATGCAACATAAAATGGGTTTAATATAATGACATGCAAAATATAGATTACAGTAAAAATTTGAAAGAATGGACATGCCTAAATTATATAGAAAATTTACAGTAATTAGAAAACTGTAACCGCACTTAGACACGAGGTTAAATTCAACTTGTTGTAGAAGTCTGCCTGGAACCGCCTAGCAAATTCAACATCCACAGGTTGTTAATTGAATGTGAGGGGTCTAGTGCGTAAATAAAATATGCAACGGTGCTAAGACATGAGGTTAAGTCAACTTGTGGAAGAAGTCTGTCCGGAACCGCCCAGCAAATCTAGCATCCACAAGTAGTAGGCATAATGTGAGGTCTAGTACATAAGCGTGTGTGTGTGTGTGTATATATATATATATATATATAAGAATAGAGATAAATGGAACTAATTGTGATTAATGGAAATGAATAAGGAAATGAATGGAAGTGACAACAGTAAAAGAAGTGAATGAATGGGGAATGATAATAACATATTATAATTAATTACATTAATGAGAATGTTATATAATAGGAAGACTTGTCTAATGGACAAGTGGAGATTATAACTTTGGTTATAATAAACTAGTAAGAAAATCATATAACTTGTGTAATAAGATAAGTGGTACTTAATTGTAAATTAAGTAATCAATAAATGGGGAAACCTGAAACCAGTTGTTTGTAATAAGTAGAGAAAAAGTGGAAAATTTATGAAATGTAAGAAGTTGTACTTAATTATAAATTAAGTAATCTGTAAACTTGGAAATCTGAAATCTGGTGATAAGAATAACATGTTAAGGCTTGTCCTAGGGACAAGTGTAAATTATAACATAGGTTATAATAAATGGAAAGGAGACTTATTAGTGAACCTTAGTTAAGAGAACTAAGTTAATAAGTAAATAATGATAAGTTATAGTGATAGTGTAAGATGGAATTATGATTAAATAGGAAAGAGTGAGGCAAACTTATGAAATGAAATATGTTACATTTAATCATAAAAAATGACTGACATGTTAACAGAAAACATGTGAACTGAGATATACTTAATAACATATTAAGTAGAACATGTTATTATAACTATGAAATCAAACAAGAATATTAAGGGATTGTGGATTATAGACCTTGAATCACAATCTGGAGAATAACAAGTTGTGGGCTTACTAATAAACTTAAATAAGTTAAGTTATATGATTGAAATGAATAAGCGAGAGGAACTTGGTAACTTGATTAAGAAGTCAAAGTGAATAGGAATAACCAAGTTAAATGGAAACCCGATGAGGTAGAGCAAGCGCATAATTGAGTGTTTAGACATAGGGTCTAATAACATATTAAAATTAGGCGCTTGGACTAGTCCGCACGTTAAAGGTGAATAACCCAACGGGGTAGATCATCGCAGTATCATGAGGCACGAGTGCAGCGCACATCCATCTGATTATTCTGTTAGCTCCAAAGGACTAGAAGGGGAAGCACACGACTTCCTGAGATACGTAAGGTGCTCTTGGTAGTCCTCTGTACGGTGGTAGATGTTTAGACCGTGCTCGCAGAGGTTGGGTCTGCGCATTACTACCAGGTGGGTGGGCCTTGACTGGTAAAGTAGAATTGCAGTCAGAATGTTGTGACGAGATGACACTAGGGTGATTTGGCGATCGCCTCAACGAGAGGCGAGTTCAGGACCAATAAGGATAGTAGATCGTCGGGTACCCATCATTGACAGCCAGTGGGATGCGAAAAGACTAGAGCTAAACCCAAGACGTCATCCACCTTTCACTATCGAGGCATGGTGATTGATGGGAGACACCAACTGGATGTTTAGATTGTTTGTTAGGGCCAAGTCGCTTGGCTCTTGTAGTCTTTACTAGTTGAGGAAGGGGCCGAGGTAGGGCCATAGCCACCATGAAAACAGACCTAAAGGATATTTGTATTTTGAGGCTCTTAAAGGCGGGCCTATACAGATATGGAAAAGCTCCCAACCGAGTTCCATGCTTCTTGCCACGGAATTTGGTGCACATTAGAGGTTATGTGCGGTTAAGGCGTCGAGTACGATTGATGATACGTACGTGGGAAAGTCTAGATACATGCATGTCTGCTCTGGGTGGTGTATCATAGACTCTGGGGCATTACTTTGTGATCTGATTCGATCAAAAAGTGGCAGTCCGTACGCTTATGTAGCATGGCGATGGCAGTTCGGTGTGGAATGTAGCATTGTCATATAGGATCCATACGTCACTCCGATGTAGGATGAGGGACTGTGTATATTTCTGTGGCGCTACGGCGGAGACCGTGCGAGTGGGGCACCATGGGGTGTACCTTAATTTGGGGGTAGCAACATATATACTTTATTAGGCTAATCAACTAGGGAGTAAATGGGTACGACATGTGTGTAAGCCTTGAGTGTTGTTAACCAAAGTAACCTAATAAATAAGAAAATATGGTTGAACGGTATATGTAGGGTTATTCAAAATGTATAGTTTAAATCCAGTTACCAGAACTTGTGTTCTGACCCCCTTTCCATAACATACTCGCAGGTTAGATTGGTTGCAGAGATATGATAGCTTTGGATACTGGTTAGGCAGTATTATTAACATGGTAAGGCTATACTTTGATTATATTATACTTTACCCCTTCCACTATCTTTGAGCTCTGATATAGTTTATATCTCTGTCTATTCTGCAGGATACCAGAGTAACCAACACGGGTTTCGATGGATTAGATTTTTAAAAAGGTCAGTCTGTCGGAATTCGGGTTGTTACATCTGGTATTAGAGCTTAGGTTTAGGATTCCTATATAGATAGTGAGTGATCGTATTTGTAGTTTTTTAAAAAGTATAAATATTATATATATACCTAGATCCATAGAGGAATCCCTAAATAGAAAGAGTATAATATAGTAAGAATTGGGATATTCGTTTTGTACACTAAACGAATGAATATGGAAATTTGAGACCCTAAGGTAATTAGGTGGAAAGTGTACAATGTACTTTGTATGGAAGGAAGGTGAATGCCATACGGTTAGTATTTTGGGTTAATGGGTTTGGCAGAAAAACCTTATAAATTGGAAAAGGTTAAAAAGAGAAAAACGGATTAGGAATATATATAGTTGAGAAAATTGACTTTGTGGGATTGTCTAGGAAAGCCTAGGAAAATTGGAAACCTGCTTTAAGTTTAACCCCATTGTTAACTTTTAAGAACTTGAAATTGTAAAAGTTTTGGGAAGATGGTTTATGGTGTTTTCCTTAAAAGTTATAGCTTTAAAATATGTAAAGTAAACATATTTAGTTTTATAGTAAAATGGGGAATATTTGGGGAACAATGATTTCTTGTGAACATTTTGTCTAAAGTAAAATTCTCTCAGTAAAAGATGCATATTATAGAGCATGTTTAGCTCGCTTGTTTTCTTGTTATATTGCATGAAAGGATTAAAAAGCAAAACTTAGAAAGTATTGCATTTTGTTAAAATTCTCAGTAAAGAAAGTTTTGAAATCTCTATTATTTTGACAATAATTTTTGATAATTTGTTTTAACAAGAGAATTTTGTTGGGTGGACAAAATAAGTTGTAGAAATTAAGAATAGAGTAGATGTTTGCACCTAGTAGTAAGAAACTGAACCGACCTTATAGGCAAGAACAAGTCGTAAACTTGATTAAGAAATATTTGTCTTATCTTCTCCAGTTTTTGGTGATTTGAAAGAAAAAACTGATTTACATTTTTTTGTATATAAAATTATATGTTTTTATGGTTTGGCAAAAGTAAGTTTTGATGAGGAAAATAAAGTTTTGATACTTTTTAACTTTTGAAAGAAACGTGAAATGAAGAGGCCAAACCGTGTTTTAAAAGTATGGAGTAGGTAAGGATTAGTACTTGGGGAAGACGAGAAAAGTTTTGAGGCTATAAAGTAAACAGCGAGGAATATCTTGGAATAATGGTAAATTCCCGTAGAATGCGTAAGCATTGAAAAACCTAGAGTGTTGCTTGAAATAATTGTAGGTACATAGCTAGGACTAGTGGTGACTACTAGATAGAAAAGGGCAAGTAAGTATTTAGATCCTGTTGCTAATTTTTATGTTTGGGGTACAAAACCGTTATTGCATTTCTGTTGGTATCGTTCTGTTATTTTTCCTGTTGGGTAGTTAGGGTAACACCTAAACCTGTCATTGATCCCGTCGTTCAAGCTTGATATATTGGGGGGACATAGTCCCGAGATTCTTGGCCCTTAGTAGTAGCTGTGTAGAGCGTTTGTTTTCCTGTTTTAGTTAAAGGCGTATTTGAAATTAAACTTATATCAAATGATTAAATATGCTAAGAAAAGAGAAATGGCATAACTAAGAAGGAAACAACAAATTTAGTAAAGCGACAAACTTGACAAATTATGAGAAAAGATGAATAAGAGTAAAAAAAATCAAGATAAGATGAAAAAGAAAATCAAAAACAAAGAAATTTTTTTATCTGGGCTGTGCTTGGATTGAAAAATAGGGAATCTTCATAAACAGTTACATAAAATCCAAGTACGGTTTGAAAAAGGTACATAAAGGAAGATCGAAAGATGTGAAATTTTCCATTTTCCATCTTTTTGTAACATAAGAAGTCGAATTTAGAAAATTAGATTTTTCTGAAATTCAAAGAATAAATTTGGTTGGTAGGGTTTTGGATGCAAAAATTAGATGAACTACGCTCTTACTAAGTAAGAGTATGGGAAAATTTGGATGAAAATGTATTTTTATTTTCAAAATATTGCATTTATGAAGGACTACCAATATATTTAGAATGTGAGCATCATGTTTTTAATGAATTTTTGAAAAATTTGCATACACATAGGGATACCGCTTAGGCATACATGTACTATTATGTGTATTTCACTTTGCGTAACTGCACATTGTTTGCAGAAATTGGATGCACACATGATGGATGTATATTTAATTGATTTTTACCCTTATCAAATTTCAGGGACGAAATTTCCTAAGGGTCGGAGAATGTAACACCCTGCATATTATGACAATTTAATAATAAAATAAGAATAACTTAATTAAATATTCAGAATTAAGTAAAATGGATCGTACTATTGCATTCGTCTCGAAATTCTGGTTCAGATAGACTCCGAGTTTGCGTAAAACGGATAACGTATGAAGAAGTTATGGATGGTAGAAGTTTGATGAAGAAAGGAGGAAGCAGACCAGAACAACTGGCGCACTTGGCCAGTGCGCCAAGGTATATTTTCACTGGCGCACTTGTGAAGTGCTCCGGTGTTAATTTTCGGCCTCCGAACCCACAGGAGTCGACCCCTTCAAAGGAATGTCGACCCATGGGTCGATCCCATAAGGGGGTGTCGACCCCGGGGTCGACCCCCCTAAGATCTGGCAAGATACTTTGACGAATCTGGACTGTTTTCTTAACTAAGTTTGAATGCTGACTCAGCGCTGCATGTACGATGAGATCTTGAACACCTATAAATAGGCTAGTGGAGCCTAGCCTAAATCTACATTTCTGAGACGACGTCTATATGTGCCATTCATCTTCCTCCTCAAATATCTTCAGAAAAAATAGAATAATTAGTTTAGGAAAATTCTAAATCAAGATCTGGAGGAAAAGAATGAATATTAATAAGAAGGTGTTCAGAATCATATCGGAAATAAGGTAATTTCTTGGATCGGGTCTATTTCAATTTGCTCCTCTTTCTTCCCTTTTTCTTTTAGTAAGAATTGTGGATCCATGGTTACTAGGTTCTAAATTCAGTTAGGATGGCCATGGAATACTAGATCTGGACCAGATTCAGGATTTGGAAAGCAAATTAGGTGAGTGCATTTAAGTTATATCATTTTTGATACTGATATATTATCATTTGACATTCCCCATTAATCTATAATGTAAACCTGCTAGAATGATTAAAAGTGTTGAAATGCTAATATGACATGTTGAGATATTAATATGTTAAAATATTAATATGTTGGAAATTCATATGCTGAAATGTTCATATGCTGAAATGTAAACTTGTTAAAATATGTGTAGCAATTACTGTTGTTCTAATTTCATGTTAACTTGTGACATTTATGTACTTTAACCCTTAATTGTAGAAATTGGAATAATTACATTTTAAATTATAATAATTACATGATTTGACGATCACATGTTATTTTGAGAAGAAATTTAATTACATGTTAGGAAGAATATGCAACATAAAATGGGTTTAATATAATGACATGTCAAATATAGGTTACAGTAAAAATTTGAAAGAATGGATATGCCTAACTTATATAGAAAATTTATAGTAACTAGAAATTTGTAACTGCACTTAGACACGAGGTTAAATTCAACTTGTGGTAGAAGTCTGCCCGAAACCGCTCACCAAATCCAACATCCATAAGTTGTTAATTTAATGTGAGGGGTCTAGTACGTAAGTAAAACATGTAACGTCGCTAAGACATGAGGTTAAGTCAACTTGTGGAAGAAGTCTGCCCGGAACTTCTCGGCAAATCCAGCGTCTACAAGTGGTAGGCTTAAGGTGAGAGGTCTAGTACATAAGCATGTATATATATATATAAGGATTATATAAGGATAGAGATAAATGGCACTAATGTGATTAATGGAAATGAATAAGTAAATGAATGGAAGTTACAACAGTAAAAGAAGTGAATGAACAGGGAAAGATAATAACCTATTATAATTAATTACATTAATGAGAATGTTACATAATAAGTAGACTTGTCCTAGGGACAAGTGGAGACTATAACTTAGGTTATAATAAACTAGAAAGAAAATGAGATAACTTGTGTAATGAGATAAGTGGTACTTAATTGTAAATTAAGTAATCAATAAATGGAGAAACCTTAAACAGTTGTTTGTAATAAGTAGAGAAAAGGGGGAAAGTTTATGAAATGTAAGAAGTTGTACTTAATTATAAATTAAGTAATTTGTAAACTTGGAAATCTGAAATCTGCTGATAAGAATAACATGTTAAGGCTTAACCTAGAGACAAGTGGAAATTATAACATAGGTTATAATAAATGGAAAGGAGACATATTAGTGAACCTTAATTAAGATAACTAAGTTAATAAGTAAACAACGATAAGTTGTAGTGGCAATGTATGATGGAATTATTATTAAATAGGAAAGAGTGAGGCAAACTTATGAAATGAAATAAGTTATATTTAATCATAAATAATGAGTGAAATGTTAAACAGAAAACATGTGAATTGAGATATACTTAATAACATATTAAGTAGAACATGTTATTGTAACTATGAAATCAAACAAGAATATAAAGGGATTGTGGATTACAGACCTTGGATTACAATCTAGAGAATAACATGTTGTGGGCTTATTAATAAACTTAAATGAGTTAAGTTATATAACTGAAATTAATAAGTGAGAGGAACTTGGTACTTTATTAAGAAGTAAATGTGAATGGAAATAACCAAGTTAAATGGAAACTTGATGAGATAGAGCAAGCACATAATTGAATGTTTAGACATAGTGTCTAATAACATATTAAAATAAGGCGCTTGGACCAGTTTGCACGTTTAAGGCGAATAACCCAATGGGGTAGATCATCGCGGTGTCATGAGGCATGAAGGGAGCGCACGTCCATCTGATTATTCTATTAGCTCCGAAGGACTAGAAGAGGAAGCACGCGGCTTCCTGAGATATGTAAGGTGCTCCTAGTAGTCCTCTGTGCGGTGGCAGATGTTTAAGTAGTGCTCGCAGAGGTGGGTCTGCGCATTACTACCAGGTGGGTGGGCCTTAACTGCAAAAGTAGCTTTGAAGTCAGAATGCTATGATGAGGTGACACTAGGGTGATTTGGTGATCGCCTCGACGGGAGGCGAGGTCAGGACCAATAAGGATAGTAGATCGTCGGGTACCCGTCATCGGCAGCCAGTGGGATGCGAAAAGAATAGAGCTAAACCCAAGACGTCATCCAGCTTTCACTATCAAGGCACAATGGTTGAGGGGAGACTCCAATTGGATGTTTAAATTGTTTGTTAGGGGCAAGTTGCTTAGATCTTGTAGTCTTTACTAGTTGAGGGATGGGCCGACGTGGGGCTATAGCCACCATGAAAAACATACCTGAAGGATATCTGTATTTTGAGGCTCTCAAAGACAGGCCTGTACATATATGAAAAAGCTCCCGACCCAGTTATGTGTTTCTTGTATAGCCCTGCCATGGAACTTAGTTCACATTAGAGGTTATGTGCGGTTAAGGCATCGAGTACGATTGACGATACGTACGTGGGAAACTCTAGATACATGCATGTTTGCTTTGGGTGGTGTATCGTAGACTCTGTGGCATTACTCTGTGATATGATTCGATCAAATGTGGCAGTCCGTACGCTTACGTAGCTTGGTGATGTTGGTTCTATGCGGAACGTAGCATTGTTATATAGGATTCATACGTCACTCCGGCGTAGGATGAGGGACTGCATATATTTCTGTGGCATGACGGCGGAGACCGTACGAGTGGGGTACCATGGGGTGTACCTCAATTTTGGGGTAGCTATATATATACTTTATTAGGCTAATCCACTGGTGAGTAAATGGGTACGACATGTGTGTAAGCCTTGAGTGTTGCTAACCCAGGTAACCTAATAAATAAGAAAATGTGATTGAACGGTATATGTAGGGTTATCCAAAATGTATAGTTTAAATCCAGTCACCAGAACTTGTGTTTTGAGCCCTCCTCATAACATACTCGCGGGTTAGATTGGTGGTAGAGATATGATAGCTTTGGATATTGGTTAGGTAGTATTATTAATACGGTAAGCATATACTTTCGTTATATTATACTTTACCCCTTCTGCTATGAGATATTTTCTGAGCTCTGATATATTTTATATCTCTGTCTTTTATGTTGGATACCAGAGCAACCAACACGGGTTTCGATGGATTAGAATTTAAAAAAAAAATCGGTCTGTCGGAATTTGGGTTGTTACAATATTTGTCCTTATGGACAAAATTCTAGCATCTTGTCCTTACGGAACAATTTTTTATTCATTTTGTCCTTCAGGTTATGTTCCGGTAAATTATTTACGTTGAAACCAGTTTTCGGTAATCCTCTAACTAATTCATGTTTTGCTAATTTGTTAATATACTTAAAATTTATATGACAAAATCGTTTATGCCATAACCATGGATCTTCATGATCTACAATTAAACAAAAATCTGAATTTTGTTTCACTTTTATGTTTAAAACATATGTATTTCTATTTCAGAAACCTTCAAAATTTAAATTTTTATGATTATCAAATATATTACATTTATCCTTTGCAAAACTAATTTGAAATCCTTTATCGCAAAGTTGACTAATGCTTAAAAGGTTACTTTTCTAATTTTTAACTAACAAAACATTAAAAAAAAGGAGAATTGGATATATCGACATTGATGACTTCACCAATGCACATGACGTATCCTTTTGAATTGTCGCCAAGTGTCACTGTGTCTCAATCCATACATGTTATATTTGATAGCATGTTTTATTCCTTGTCATGTGCTTGGAGCAGCCACTATCCAAAATTTACTTCTCTTTTTGTCTTGGTTTGGGTACCTACAAGATAAGAAGTTTCAATTGGTACCCACTTCCTCCGTTATGGTCCTTAATATTAGGCGGAGAAGGCAGACACGCCCATGTGAGTTTGGGGTCCTTTAAAGTCATAATTTGAATTATGAACTACATTATGTAGGAAAATTTTAATGTACTTTTGTCTAATAAGTTAATTGTTTGATTTAGGAATCCATATTTTTACCTCCTTAGGTATCTCTATCTTTTTATTAGAGTTTTTCTTATTTACCCTTTTATATATAAAACTGTAATTTTTAGTTTTTGAATCCTTTTTGAAACCTAATCCGATTCTATTTCCAAGTGGTTTTGAATTTTTGATCAAATTATTTAAACTTTGTTTTCCTTTATTAAATTTCAAAACATTTGTAGTAATCTTTTTCAACTCACTTTTGAGTTTAGAAATTTCAGATAATGACCTTTATATTACTACTTAAGATTATGTTTTATCTAAAATATCATTATTTTCTAGTTTAACTTTTCCTAATTCTGATAAAGAATCATTTTCGAAAGTTAACAATTTACATTTACTTTGTGCATTTTCTAGTTCCTCTTCTAGAATGGTTTTCTCATCTTTTAATAAACCAATTTCAGTTTCCATTCTGTTTATTCTAGCAATATATTCTTTATTTAATTTCTTTTGCTCTCTAGATTCCCTGCCAATTTCTAAAATCTCATTATAAGTGAGATCGCGACATAACTCGTATGTTTCTTCCGTGAAGCATACATTTGCTTGTTCCGAGTCGCTGTCACTGTCACTATCTGAGTAGTAATCAAAATTGTCCCATGTAACTTGAAAAGCTCTTCTTTTCTTCTTAAAATTTTCATTTTTTTGCTTCTTTTTTTCATTGAGGATCTTTGGACAATCCATCTTAATGTGGCCAAATTCATCGCATTCGAAGCACTTGATAGTTGTATGATTTGTTGAACTTGGTTTCCATTTTTCTAAAATTTGGTCATTTCTCTGAATTTCTTGAACTTGTTGTAGTTCTTATCTATAAACACTATTTCTTCTTCATCTAAATCGGAACCATCACTATTTACTGGAAAAGCTATATTTTCTTTTTTGTATTTTGTTCCTTCCTAACCTGCAAGTTAGCTACATAGGACAACAAGTTTCCATTTAACTCTTCAACTTTGAGTCGAGAAATCTCGTTTGCCTCTTCTATGACTAAAACTTTTCTTTCCCACTCATTAGTTAAAGAATTTAAAATGCATGTAAGTAAATCAAAATCAGTAAATTTGACTCCAAGTGCCATGAGCTCATGTTGAATAGTTTGGAATCTAGTATACATATCACTAATCGACTCACTAGCTTTTAATTTTAAAAGATGAAAATTGATTTTGCAAAATAGATATTTTTGTTTGTTTAAATTTCGTAGTGCCTTCATGAGTTATTTGGAAAGTTCGCCATATATCATAGGCAGTAGTGCACGCTACGACACGTAAAAACTCAATTTTATCTTATGAAAAAAATAACACATTCATAACTTTTGAATTGTTAGAAGCTGCAGTTTTTTTAGCATCGATCCACACATAATTCAGTAATTGGTGCTTCATATTTGTTTTGAGTGGTAGCCCAAATTTCTAAACCGTTTGCTTCCATAAATTTGACCAATAAGCATAATTAGATCCATTAGAAAGTGGGGGACGTTGTGTGGACCAACCTTCTTGAAAACTATTACTTGCCATACTATAATGATGCAAATACAAGTTATTGTAATTTGATCTAACCTTGCTCTAATACCAATTGAAAGTCTATATGTGGAACATATGTGTGTCTAACTATAATAAGTAATGATAATAACCAGCAAACAATAAAGTAAATAAGGTATGAAAAAAATCACATAGGTATTTTATTTTCGTTTGGACCTCCCGTCGTACGTCCAGTCCCAAAGCTCCCCTTCGGCTTTCTTACTAACATAAACTTCACTCCGTAAGCTCTAAAGAATAGACTTACAAACGAAAAGATGCTTCAACAATAGTGTGTTCTTTACAACACGTATTTTGACTGAATCGTACAGAGTTCTCCTATAATCCACTTGTATTGATATGAGAGTTGAATTGCTTGGAAATATAGAAGAATTTGTGTGATGGATGAAAACTTTTAGAGAGTGATAACGAATATCAAAAGCTTAGAAAGTTTAGAATAGATTCCAAGAGATTAGATTATTAAAACCTTCAATCCAAGATATATTTATAGTGATTGAAAAGCTTTTATGAAGGGATTTAACCTTTTGATGTAAAACTCTTCGTTTGAAATAGTATATCCATTGAAGAACTAATTTTGGATTTAAAAGAAAAGTTACGACCTTTGAAAACAGTGAGAAACCCTTTCAGAATAAAACAATCATTGAAAGGACAGACGTTTGTCCATATTGTCAGGCGTCTGTCCATATGGTCAAACATCTACCGACATATTTTAGATATATTCCACATACATAGAAAGACGTCTGTCCATATGGTCACAGATGTCTGTAGTTTCAACAAATAAATTTGAGACCATGAACAGACGTCTGTGAAATTTGACAGATGTCCATGCTGAGTCCAAGAATTTTTCCTGAACCTAGTACCAAACATTTGTCATAGATTGTTGAGCTCTGAACATTGCTGGAGTTCCTCTTCCCCAGAACTCTGCAACACTGCTTTAGGTACTTTAATTCGATCTGGGCTATAGACAAACATCTGTGCATGCATAGACTGTTCCATGTGTGTGTGCATATATATATTTGAAAATGCTCATATAAGTTCAAGGCGATTTTACATAAATCTCATGCTCAATACCTAAATATATCCTTACAATGAAGCCTTTAAGTATGTCTTATGGTCTTGTTCAAGCTTTTATCTCCTTCTTGAATAAATCTTGCAAGAATATATGATATGCTATATATACTTTCTTTGGTCGTATAGTTTTTGTCATTAAAAGCTCAATTAGGGGATCTAACAACTTTATATAATAGTAGAAATAATATGTACAATCTTCTTTGATAAATATGTTTCAATAAGTTTATCAGGAAACATAATTGTGTATGCATCAAACATCTATCTAATAAGATTAGACGTTTGTATACAGACACTGGAAATTTTCCAGACTCAGCACAGACGTCTGACATTTAAGGATAGACATCTGTACCTGAGATCGGGAAAATATACAGAGTATAGAACAGACGTCTGATTTATGGGTCAGATGTCCATCCTAAGTGACGACCTATTTTTGTGAAAGGGTTTCTTCCAAAATCAAAACACAAGAC
This sequence comes from Allium sativum, assembly GCA_030737875.1. Lineage (NCBI taxonomy): Eukaryota > Viridiplantae > Streptophyta > Magnoliopsida > Asparagales > Amaryllidaceae > Allium > Allium sativum. The sequence continues at coordinate 225,306,875 of CM060919.1, read as the reverse complement.
TATTTCTATAAACCCTAGTTTTTATTTTTCAATGGCTAAAATTTTTCAATTGAAGAATTTTCAGTTTATAAGGTATATATTTTCAATAAAACTCTTTAATCTCTCTATATATGTTGAAAACAAATGAGTTTGTTCACCAATTTTTTCTAAATCTCGCTAATACTCTTTATACTCTCTTGCAATATATCCATTACTCAAAAGCGTACTTATTCTTCTATACAAAAGCACTTCAACTCATTCATTTAATCAAGGAGATTATAGGAGAATCATTGTTAGCATTCAAGTCAAAATCAGCGTTGTATAGAACACAGGCTTATCAAAGAAACTACACTTCTATACGCCTATTCCTCCGGGCTAAGACAGGGCGGTTTTGATAGTTAGAATGCCGAAGGGGAGATTCATGACTGGACAAAAGATAGGAGGTCCGAACTAGGATAAAAGATTGGTGTGATCGTTCTTTACTTTACTTACTTCTTCATTTTAGCTTTTATAGTAACTATACTTTCTTAATTGGACACACACGATCCATATAATAACTTTCACTCCTTTCTTAGAGCTTTCTCGACCAACTTCTCATATGGAACTTCAATATAATCCACTAGCTGCTTCTTAAGATAGTCGTCCAAATCCATTATAAATTTCTTATTCTTTTGATATGGAGTCTCAGTATATGAACGAGAATACTTCGACAAAGCTTTGAACTTTGTTACATACTCATCTATAGGCCTTCCTCCTTGCTTCAGCTCAATAATCCTCTTAAAGAGAATCGACTTCTGGACCGTAGAAATATACTTCTCCTCAAACTTAGTTCTAAATTGGTTCCAAGTAATCTGGCCCTCTGGAGTCTCAAGAGTAGTAGAATTATACCAATCCATTGCTTTCCCCCTAGAAGCTTCCCTGATGCAAGCTTCCTCTTTGTCACATCGCCAATCCCCTAGTCCTTAAAGATGCAATCACAAGTATCTAACTTGTTTTGAATCTCGATAGTAGGTTCTGTACCAGCGAACAACTTGCTACTCATAGAAGTACAATCCTTGTACATCTTGGAAAAATCAACAACCCTTGGTGCCTGGAAAGGAGCACCACCCTCTACTACCGGATCTGGAGTGGTTATCCTTCTCATGCTCGCTGCCGTCATAGCCTCAAATATAGCAAGAAAATCAAGCGTAACAACTACTGCTCCTGACTGGTTACCCTTGCCTACCTCTCTAGCAGCGGGACAATTCCTAGCAGCATGTCTCGAAGTTCGACGACTCATTCTTACTCTGAAAAAAGAATGATTAGTCTACATCAGACAAAGCCGTAATGGTGCTCAAGTGCTTACTAACCTACTATACTATATACTATAATACATTAATCATCCATTTAAAATTACAAGTATGACTCTCATATGCTTTTACGCTCGCAATCTTTAGGTAAAATCGATTAACTAAAGATCTGATACCAAATGTGATGACCGCCCATACCTCCTACACTAGTCTTACGTGTTAGTCCAATATGGGACGATCATCAAGGAAAATAACCTCAAAACAGAACCATTCATATAACTCAAATTGCATGGATTATATATAATAATAATATATACAACATAATATAGTAGTGAAGCATAACAAAACCAAGAAATTTCGTCTCCATAAACCACAAAAATCCCAAGTACAACACATTCCAGCATATGAAATCTGAATATCAGTACATAGCACGCCTCTCCTGAGTATATCTAAATTGCAAAATCGAAATATAGCCATACGGTACATAAAAGTAATACACCAGCCTCCTACTCGTTACTGCACGTCGTCTTCGTCTTAAACCTACCACCTGCTACTCGTTCTACTCATCAACATCATCAATTAGCAGCCCAATGAGATAAGAGGAACTATAAAATCTTGAGTCAGATAATAGTCTTTGTTAGTGATAAAATAACTACCAACAGTTAAACGGGATAATATGATAATAGATAATTCAGGTCTCACCTAAGCCTTCCCTGCATTCAAAGAGTTAACACATAATAATCACACTATAATATGCTACAATCACACAGAATAGACACGAGTCAGAATGGGGTTCCCAGTCCCACTTTTCTTCAATGTACTACTGCAATAGACCACCCAGTGAGAAGTAGAAGAGAATACGCAAAAGAAACCATAGCATCCATAATAAGCAATATCCTAGCTATCACCGACTGTAGCCTTGAATGCATCGATATCGAATGACTGGTCGTCCATCAAAGGCTGATGGAAACCCTGTTTCTAGTCATACTACCGTACGTCCCACATACGTTTTCCTTCTCCAGACAATAGATCACTCCCTGAGCGATCTAAGGTATATGATATCCCAGATCCTAATAGGCATCCCCACGATACCCCTGTTGTGAGTCTGCTAGGACCCTCGCCTATCGACGATTCCTTAGAACTCCGAATTTTCAAGCCATCCATGACTTCTTCCTCTAGTTTGATTCCCACTCGAATTAATCCATTATCTTATATGCTCGAGTCCCACCCAAGTCTATCCATCATCTAACGGGATCAAGCCCCACTCGAGTCAATTCATTATCTCGTTGTATGTCCCATGACCTACTGCTCATCAATTCAACTTCGAATACTCCCGCCTTGAGTTCACGATCGAAGAAACAACACCTTGTTAGTTATCACTTCTATCCCATATAAGCTTTTTACAATCTAACTTCACCATTAAGCTCTAAAATTCCAGAACTCTTCAGCCCCGAACTTCCGACCCTCCACCACCTTTCCTGATGAATCAATACCGATCCATCAACTAGGGACCTGTACTAGTCCATCCACTTAGCCAAAAATGGCTAAGTGTTTGGATCCTATCCAAATACTACTTGAGCACTTCCAACTGGTCTATCTTCAAAACTTAATTCTTCCCCAGTGAATTTCCCTATTAGTCCATCAACAATACTCAAGCGATCAAACTCCCAAATCACACCAAAACTTGCACATAAACTGCTTTCCAGCTCCAGAAGACACACTCTAAGTTTCAGCACCCCTCGACCAATCTCCATGAATCATACGGATCCATAGGTCATGGATCGGTACCGGTCCATGTACTTTGCTAATTTGACGATGAATTTTTATGGGCTCCTACCCGGTAGGCTCTAGAGCTCTATCGCCAAGTTTCATTTGAATCTAAACCTCCAATTTGCCCTGTCTGTCAATTCTAAGCATACGACACACAATTCTAAATGATCAAATCAATCATAATCATATAATTCAAAAAAATTAGATACAATTCATCTAATTTCAATAATGACTAATCACTCAAACATGAACATGCATGAAATATATCATAAAAACCATGGATCTAACATAGTTAGGATCCAAACCTACGTTAAACATGGTCAGTTCAATAACTTACAATTCATACGATCAATATAGGTTATTTTAGGGTTACTAATACTGAAATTAACATAGGTGATTAAATTTTAGGTGATATGAACATGCGTCATATGAAATAATCCTAAACTAACCCATGTGATCCATAATATCCGTGTAAGAGGTATCAATCACTCACCAAAACCTAGATCCGATGATTTAGAGGTGAAAACAAATCTCGACAGCGAAGAGACATCAAAGAAAACACATGATTTCATTCAAAACAATGATATTCGATCTTTTTGGATGTAGATCTTTCATCCTGATATGATTTAGAATAATTAGATGAAGAAATTAAGGATCAGGTGTGAATTCGAAAAATCACGGACACTAATCTAATGATTGGATGAGAACAGAAATCCTAATTCTCTCCCCTAAACCCCTTATTTATAGAAGTAGGTCATTAAACCAATAGGCTTGTTAATCCGCACATTAGCCACTAGTTAGTTGACCTACCAGAAACTGAAACTTAAAACAACAATTTCTCCCAAAACGCTAAGTCAAATCTTTAATGTGACCACTCTACGGAATGCTCAACCACCATTCCAATCCAGTGAGACCGATTTCATTGCTTGATTTGACCCCCATCAAAAGTTATAGATAAAATAGTAAGTAAAAAGGAAAAATGATCATAACTCGATTTGGTAAAAATCATGGACACGTCTCACATCCCCGAGAACAACATATTAAAATATGAGAATGATTCGACTACTAGGGAATTAAATATAATTATCTTATGTTCATTCGAAATGTAAAATATAGGTCGTTACATTCTACCAACTTTGGATTGACTTCACGTGTCACCATCGAACTGGACTTGGACATCTTCTATAAATAGTCCATAGGGCCACAGAAGAAGGACATTTGCTTCTTTTTATTTTTTTTACTATCTGTAAACTCTATGTACCCGAAATTTCATATTCTCTAAGCCTTGTAATCTCATTTCTAATAACATTTAAAGAGAAGTTATAAAGTGGACGTAGGCAATTCATAACCGAACCATTATAATTCGCTTGTGTGCTTTTCCTCATTTCCATTTATGTTTTCTTCATTTTTGTTCTCTTCATTACAAATTTTGGGTGTTTGTGCCATGTTTGGTGAAAACAATCTGGTATTTTCACTGTAAAACTTGAATTCTCAGTATTAGGTGTTAAAACCAAAATTTGATTTCAACACCAAAGGTGCTATATGAGCACTTCACCGAATGGTTAGAATAGAATATGGAACCGCATAATCACAAAATAAAGAGCATAAAATGAAGACAAAGGAATTATTATAGTGGTTCGATCCAAAGTGAATCTACGTCCACTTTTCAATCAATTCTCATTATGGTATTTTTCTTTACATCATACGTGAATTCTCTCTTTACATTCATTTCTCGCTTTTTTCTCTTTCTAGGATCTAAATAGCACTTGAATCGGCAAAGGAATTGGAGAGATCTCTTGCTTTGTGATGGTGGATGTACGAATCTTCAATTATTTAGGTGCTTTGATGCTCTTCCATGATTTGATAGGAATTTTGTATTAGATACGAATTTAGAGAGAATTGGAGAAGATTAGAGACCACTTGAATCGTGTTGGAGAGATTTCTAATGTACCTTGAATGAGGTAAGATTCATATGATGTTGGAGATAAGTAGTTTGATCCTTGGAAGTTATTAATGAAGTAGGAGGAGAGCTTTAAATTTGGCGGCACTTCGTGGTCGGAATGGAATTCGCCCCCTCCCCCCTCTATGTGAAATGTTAGGGGTATTTATAGTTGGAGTGTGACACCCCATGTCCCTTAATGTCACTCGCTAAAGGAATGCATTAAGTTTCGTGAAGCGTTATAGGTAAACAGAAATATTACAAGACAGATATAAAAGCAACAGTGGAATTTAAATTTTTGTTTCAAACATAAATCATAACATCATGGTCCAAAATCCCATAAGTCTAAAACTACATAAAACCCATTATAATAATATTGCTTCTGTCTTGGACCATCAGAGTACATAAATATTTAAAAGGAATAATTCCCCAAAAAGAGACAAAGCCATAGTAGAGACAAGAACTTGAGCAACACTTCAGAAGCTGCTCCAAGCAAGATGATAACCTATTCCTGACTAAGCCTGAGAATGTCCTCTCTGAGAACTTGGGGGGAATGGAAGAAAGAAGAGGAAACAAAAAGGGTCAGACATAAAGTCTGGCGAGTCCAGTTACTTTTTAGCAAGTAAATAAATAAAAGTAGCATGACAGGCGTGTAAAGTGGATAAGAGAGATATTATCCTAATAGGTAAGTGTGACAAGGTAAACATGATAGAGTGTATTACGCTTCTCTAATGATTTATATTTCACTACACTAATACGAGTATAACTAGAATGAGATGATCCACAACATGTACAAGATAGTAGACTTAGGCGTACATCTGGTGAGAGGTTTTAACCCCATACAATCCACTGGCAGCCCCAATAATGGACTCCTAAATTTACCAGAGTCTAAATGTACCCTTATTACTACCATAATCAATCGGCTCCCTACACAGTAGATACCTTATGCTGGCCCCACAGTAGGATGTATCACTTCCTAAAGTGGCAACCCTCCATTTTCAAGATGTACACAACCACATCAACTAATGTCACAACAGCTTAATTCCCATAGCAAGACGGATCCATGCACGCACATGAATCCGTTGGTTTCCTCCGTTGTTGACACCACGCCTTCGTTTTGGATCTCTTACAATCAGTCCAGTAAGCGTACCCCTACTCTGGCCTAGTTCGAAGTACTCGTTTGATAACTAGATGGGTTACTGACTGAAACGGGTCTCACACACAAGACGATACAAGCTCCTCCTAGGCATGCATACCCACTACTAGGATTTCAACTGGTTATGCCTAACAGTCCAACATGTAAAACAAGTTAAGTTGTCGGGCCTATAAATGTAAATATTACCCTACCGCCACAAGATTTACTTAACCCTCCCTGATCCAAGCAAGTTTACTTAACAAAGTTGTATAACCCCAAAGTATAAAATAGGTAAAATTTGTGGGCCTATATATATAAATATTACCCACTGCCACAAGATTTACTTAACCCACCCACTGTTTCAACCAAGTTTACTTAACCCCTATTCAAGTTAACTTGTTCATACAATCCATATGGATTCAACTAGATTAAGTATTCCAATTCATTACCATGTCCATTTATGGTTATAATAGGCTAAACCTCCCACATTAGGCCTATAACTTGTGGATGCTGGATATGCCGGTCGGATCCGGGTAGACTTCTTCCACAAGTTGGGCCTAACCTCGTGTCTTAGCCCGTCTCGTATTTGTGCACTTAGACCATCACATTAGATTCAAAATTAGCGGTTGCTGGATATGCCAGTTGGGTCCAAACAGACTTCCACCACAAATGCAATCTAACCTCGTGTCATAAGTGCCATGACAGTTTTCTAATTACTGTAATCCTAAGCATTTTAATTATTAACCAATTAATTATACCTATGTCTTTATAGATGTTCATGCCCACCCAATTATATTCATAATGGATCATATGTCCAAATTCATATTTCTCATTCAAGTTATGCCAATTCTAATGTTTTCCCCCGTTCCCTAACTAATGCATTCGCATATATTTGGCGTCATGTCTACACTAGAAAGTAGCCTAGCCATAAACAATAAAAGGAAAGATGACAATAGTGATTATATTAACAAAAGTGACATAAACATGTAATTGGCATAGTAATAAGGTGGACATATAAAAATAGATCTAGTGATAATAAAACTAGATCTAACATACTATGGATGTCATAATAAGCATGAATAAATAAGGATTCATATATCCAACTAATGACAGATCTAATTTTTCCACAACACGATAAGTACCAAATAATCTAACAAGAATTAGATCCATAAGTAGATGTGACATGATAAATTAACCACAAGCGAACTGGATCTATAAAGGTAGATCTAACATGACAATATTTAAGGTCCACAATTGTGACATGATAAATTAACCACAAGCGAATTAGATCTATAAAAGTAGATCTAGCATGATAATATTTAAGATCCATAATTGTGACATGATAATTTAACCACAAGCGAATTAGATCTATAAAGGTAGATCTAGCTTGATAATATTTAAGATCCAAATCATTGTTATGTCATAAATTCAAAAGTCCTAATATATCTAATATGATAAAGATTTAGATCCATGTCATAGAATATTATAGATTCACAAATTACGATAGACACAATATGATTCAATCACAGTCATATCACGTTTACTTTTAACCATTTAAATCTGAAAGTAACTAATTCATAGTGTTTGGATTTTAGAAGATAGAAAAAAATTTGTTGGTGTTGAACCTCAGATCTATTCTTAAAGCACTTGAATCTTTTAACTTAATTTGTAGAAGAAGAAAAGACTAGACTCAGTTCGGGCACTGACAGCATTTAGCCTCCATTGTTTTGAGTATGAGAAAACAAGAGATATGTGGATATATTTATAGCTGCCAGCCTCCAGAATTCGAATTCCACCTCATCCCTAGGGGAATCGGGCTATGGGTCAACACCCACTAGGGTCCGGAAGCCCAAAAACTACTATGGGCGCACTTGGCTAGTGCGCCAGTGTAAAATTGTCTTAGCACACTTGTCAAGTGCGCTAGTTGTTCCTGCTCTCATCGTCAAACTCCTATCGTCCATAACTTCTTCATACGTTATCCATTTACGCAAACCAGGTGTCTATCTTGCCCAGGATTTCAAGACGGACGCAATGACGTAGTCCTTTTCCCTTAATTCTTAATATTAAATTAATTATTCTTTAATTTATCCTTTTTAGTGTAGTTAAAATACGGGGTGTTATATTCTCCCCTACTCAAAGGATTTAGTCCCTGAAATCTCCAAGTTAAGAAGAATGTATCCTACCATCCATCTACTCATCCACCAATCATAGGAGTTTATTGTCCTTAAAAAATTTCTAATGCTTATATGAGCATATCAAAAGGCGTGTGTATATGTCCCAATACTAATGCGAAAGATCAGGCGGTCTACTGATTCAGTCGACCTCCTTAATGCAATGTATGTTAGTGTCATGAATCCAACATGAATGCAAATAATCCTATTATAACATGTAAGTTCTATATGTGTGCACAATCATTCGTTCAAATGCAACATCCATATAATGATACATCCATTTTATTCCATTAAAAGAAAGAAAAATGCACACACATCCGTATGCAGTATGAGAGTGATTGAGCCGATCTAGTGTCTAATGTGTGTGTATATGCATCCACGAACAACCACTAGCAACCACTTGCATCAACTTGCATTCATCAAACATAACATGTCTCAAACACATGTTTACAATCATGGGATTTCCTACCTAAAGGTCGCAGATTCGATCAATAGGATATACTCAAATGATAGAAGCAAGTGCGAATAAAAGCTTTGGAAAAAGAAGTTAAGAGCATAGTCCCAAAAAGGAAAGGGTATGAAGTGTGATCTTTGTCTTCAGTCTCCGAAGTCGCATCCTCGTTGTCTTCCCCCCATTGCACTTTTATTAACCTAACCTCTCTGTTGCGCAGTTTCTTAACCTCTGATCCAAGTATATGGGTAGGAACTTGTCTAATTGTTGCCTCCCATTCTACCTCTACTTCCCCTAATATACTAGGCTCAACAACCTCTGTTGTATCATGTAGATACTTCGATAATTAAGAAATGAGGAAAAACACCATGAATATCAACACATATGCGAAGCGAGCTGTACGCCTTAGTTGCGAATACCACCGGAGCACCCCATTCAGACATGCTTTGCCTAATAAATATTTTCTCAAGCAGCTCCCCTACTTGCTTGCTAAGCTCCCTCCTTTCTCGTGGAGCCATGTGGCGCACGGGTCTTGCAACTGGTTTTGCATCGTCTACCAATTATATACAAAAATCGATCTTACACCTTGGAGATAAACCCCGAACTTCCTCAAAAACATTTGGATACTCACGGACTTCCACTACAAATCGTAGATCATCGAATGATGCGTCAAGAGATTCTAGGAAGCTAAACATGACAGACCCTTGTGAGTCACAAGAAATCTCGAGGGTTCTCCTATGGCAAGTCAAAAGTCTAACGACCCTACTCTCACAATCGAGAATGGCACTGTACGTGGTTAGCTAATCAATCCATAGCCCATAAAACCGAGCACATACACGTCGCGCTCAAACTTGACGCCCAACACTGATATTCTCATACCCCGAAAAATCATAGACAAATGAGCCGAACCACCAATGGGGTTTGAGGCAACAACGGGATCCACTACCATACTAGTATTCAAGTGCAGAGATTCAGCTACAGAACTAGATATAAACGAGTGTGAAGCGCCAGAATCAAAAAGAGTTCTAATAGGGTGACTAGAAAGAGAAATCAAACCTTCCACAAAAACTTTCCTACCTCTATATGGAGCACTGTCCACGAGAGCATTCGCTTGCCCTCTGGAGGTTCCTTTCCTTTGACCTTTCCTTGCTTCATTGGGCACTCCCTAGAATAGTGTCCAACCTCTCCACAAACGAAGCAAGCATTCTTCCTTTTCCTTTAGTCCTTGGCCAAGTGACCCTCTCGGCCACAACTATTGCACTTCCTCTTATCCTTAGCCTTCTCATTCTTTCCGCCTACCTTCTATTGTTGCTGTTGTTGTTGTGGTTGTCCTTTCTTGGGCCATACCTTCATATTTTGAGTTGTTTCCTTGGCCTTTACTTCCTTCTTTTCTCCTTTGTCTTCCTCATGCATTAAGGCCATATCGACAAGCCTTTCAAAAGTCGCTCCCATAGGAATATGGGACATAGCTAACCCATGAAGGGGTTCATTTAGTCCTTTAACAAACTGCAAAGCTTTCTTATGTGGAGTGTCTACCAGTTCTAGTCCAAATCTTGCCAGTTGGATAAATTTGTTAACATATTCTTTAAGCGTCATGCTCCTTTGCTTGAGCGCCAAGAACCTCTCCATTTGCATGCTTTTCTCAGCTTGGGAAAGAAACTTCATTTCAAACCTCCTTCTAAAATCATCCCAAGTTTCCACCGGACGCCCCGCTTGGGTTACTTCCCACTAGAACGAAGCTTCATCCTTCAGTAGCTAGGTAGCCAACTGAATCTTCCTTCGATCTTCCACTTCAAAGATTACAAATAAGTTCTCGATCTCCTTGAGCCAATTCCTTACCTCTATGAATTTCTCGGTTCCATGGAATTGCTTTCATCCCATAGCACGGAAATCTTTGCAGATCTTGAAAAAGTTGTCTGCATGCGGAGGATGAGGAGGAACAACGGGTGCAGCTAGGGGAGAAATGTTTCCTTGGCCTTCGGCAGGCGCCGTGGCCTCTAGATACCTATAGTACAAGCCTGGTATTGTAACACCCTCTGCGATATTAGGTTCCCCAGACATGCTAAAAAGAAAAGTAAATAGGTTTAGACAAAGGATCGAAGGATATTACATATGGCTTTGGGGAATATGTTTTTCAAAACAGACTTTTCTTTTTGAAAAATGCTTTCTTTTAACTTTTATCCAATCTGGTAAGCTTCAGCTCTGATACCAATTGTGACACCCCAGTTCGTTAATGTCACTCACTAAGGGAATGCATTAAGTTTCATGAAGAATTATAGGTAAACAAAACAGAAATATTACTAGACAGATATAAAAGCAACAGCGAAATTTAAATTTCTATATCAAACATAAATCATAACATCGTGGTCCAAAATACCATAAGTCTGAAACTACATAAAACCCATTACAATATTATAACTTCTGTATTGTACCATCAGAGTACATAAATACTTAAAAAAGCATAATTCCCCAAAAAGAGACAAAGCCATAGTAGAGAAAAGAACTTGACCAATACTTCAGAAGCTGCTCCAAGCAAGATGATAACTGAGTCCTGACTAAGCCTGAGAATTCCCTCACTGAGAACCTTGGGGGGATGGAAGAAAGAAGAGGAAACAAAAAGGGTCAGACATAAAAACTAGCGAGTCCAGTTACTTTTAGCAAGTAAATAAATAAAAGTAGCATGACAGGCGTATAAAGTCGAAAAGAGAGATATCATCCTAAGAGGTAAGTGTGACATGGTAAACATGATAGAGTGTATTACGCCTCTCTAATGATTTCTATTTCACTACACTAATACTAGTATAACCAGAATGAGATGATCCCCAATATGTACAAGATGGCAGACTTAGGCGTAATTCTGGTGAGAGGTTTTAACCCCATAAATCCACAGACAGCCCCAATAACGGACTCCTAAACTTACCAGAGTCTAGATGTACCATAACTACTACCCTAATCGATCGATTCCCTACACCGTAGATACCGTGTGCTGGCCCCACAGTAGGATGTATCACTTCCTAAAGTGGCAACCCTTCATTATCAAGATGTGCACAACCATATCCACTGATGTCACAGCGTCTTGATTCCCATAGCTAGCCGGACCCATGAACACACATGACTCCGCTGGTTTCCTGCGTTGTTGACACCACCGCTTCATTTTGGATCTCTTACAATCAGCCCAGTAAGCGCGCCCCAACTCCGACCTAGTTCGGAGTACTTGTTTGATACCTAGATGGGTTACTGACTGAAACGGGTCCCACACACAAGATGATACAAGCTCCCCATAAGCTTGCATCCCCACTACTAGGATTTCAACTGGTTATGCCTAACAGTCCAACATGTAAAATAGGTTAAGTTGTCGGGCCTATATATGTAAATATTACCCCACCGCCACAAGATTTACTTAACCCTCACTGATCCAAGTAAGTTTACTTAACAAAGTTGCATAACCCCAAAGTATAAAATAGGCTAAGTTTGTAGGCCTATATATAAATGTTACCCACCGCCACAAGAGTTACTTAACCCACCCTCTGTTTCAACCAAGTTTACTTAACCCCTATTCAAGTTAACATGTTCATACAATCCCTATGGATTCAACTAGGTTAAGTATTCCAATTCGTTTTCATGTTCATTTATGGTTATATTGGGCTAGACCTCCCACATTAGGCAAACAAATTGTGGATGCTGGATATGCCGGTCGAGTCCGGGCAGACTTCTTCCACAAGTTGGGCCTAACCTCGTGTCTTAGACTGTCTCGTATATATGCACTTAGACCCCTCACATTAGATTCAACATTTGCGGTTGCTGGATATGCTGATCAGGTCCGGGAAGACTTCCACAACGAATGCAATCTAAACTCGTGTCATTATTTCCATTACGGTTTTCTAATTACTGTAATCCTAGGCATTTTAATTATTAACCAATTAATTATACTTATGTCTTTATAGGTGTTCATGCCCATTTACCCAATTATATTCATAATGGATTATATGTCCAAATTCATATTCGTCATTCAAGTTATGACAATTCTAATGTTTTCCCACATTCCGTAACTAACACATTCACATATATTTGGCGTCATGTCAAGGCTAGAAAGTAGCCTAGCCATAAACAATAAAAGGGAAAGATGACAATAGTGATTATTTTAACAAAAGTGACACAAACATGTAATTAGCATAGTGATAAGCTAGACATATAAAAATAGATCTAGTGAGCATGTGATAATAAAACTAGATCTAATATACTAAGGATTTCATAATAAGCATGAATAAATAAGGATTCATATGTCCAATTAATGACATATCTAAATTAGCCACAACATGATAAGTATCAAATGATCTAACAAGAATTAGTCCATAAGTGGATGTGACATGATAAATTAACCACAAGCGAATTGGATCTATAAAGGTATATCTAACATGATAATATTTAAGATCCACAATTGTGACATGATAAATTAACCACAAGTGAATTAGATCTGTAAAAGTAGATCTAGCATGACAATATTTAATATCCACAATTGTGAGATGATAAATTAACCAAAAGCGAATTAGATCTTTAAAGGATGATCTAGCATGATAATATTTAAGTTCCACATCATAGTTATTTCATAGATTCAAAAGTCCCAATAGATGTGATATGATAATGATTTAGATCCAAGTCATAGAATATTATAGATTTACAAATTATGATAGAACTAATATTATTCAATCATAGTCATACCACGTTTACTTTTAATCATTTAAATCGAAAAGTAACTAACCCTCAGTGTTTGGATTTTAGAAGACAAAAAGAATTTGTTGGTGTTGAATCTCAGATCTATTCTTGAAACACTTGAATCTTTAAACTTGATTTGTAGAAGAAGAAAGGATTAGACTTAGTTCAGGAACTGACAACATTTGGCCTCTATTATTTTTAGTATGAGAAAATTAGACATATGAGGGTATATTTATAACTGCCAACCTCTAGAATTCGAATGCTACCTCAGCCTTAGGGGGAGTCGGGATATGGGTCGACACCCACTTGGGTCCAGAAGCCCAAAAACTACTATGGGCGCACTTAGCAGGTGAGCCAGTGTAAAATTGCGTTGGCGCACTTGTCAAGTGCGCTAGTTGTTCATGCTCTCATCATCAAACTTCTATCGTTCGTAACATCTTCATACGTTATCCGTTTTACGCAAACCAGGTGTCTATCTTGCCCATAATTTCGAGACGGACGCAATGACATAGTCTGTTTCCCTGAATTCTTAATATTAAATTAATTATTATTTACTTTATCCTCTTTAGTGTAGTTGAAATACAGGGTGTTACATGGAGCTTAGGGGGAATGGCACGGTTGTAAATAAGTGGTACAAGCTAAAGATACACCGCTGTCCATAATTTCCTCCACGGTCTAAGAGGGGAAGCGACCTAAAATGGAACAACGGACTAAAATCCTGAGAATGGACTAAAACATGTGGGTTAAAACACTTGTGTTGTAGCGAGCTAAATCAGGACAACCTATCCTTCATGCTTTACAACTGTCCATTGTTGGATCCATGCGCTGTGACTCTTAATGAAATAATCACGGTCAAAAAGCATTGTTCAACTATTGACAGCGGTTACTCATAAAATCACGACCCAAATACGTCTTAGACCTTGCACAATTTAAACTACCTCGACGACACAACTGGTAAGTGAACGACTCATGATGGCAGAGCGCCTAAATAACTGGCGACGACCTAAACATGCACCATCCTCACGACTTGAGCATCCCGATGACCTAAATAATCATGAGATTTAACTCGTCTCAGCGACCTGATGGGAGTGAGATGACGACCTGGCTACGAGGAACGACCTAAAATTAAGCCATGTATACTTTATATTTGGTCCATGTATACGATGCAATTTTCATATGCCTCAGAACCGTACTTCATACTTCACCTATTTTCTGCCAAAGAGACATGTGTATATATTGTGCTGTGCTCGTCTTAACTCGTAGGTCATTGAAGTCTTAGTCCGTAGGTTGTTCATTCTCCTGATGCCAGTCTTTAGAAATTTTGCCCACAATTTACTATATTGTACCATCTTGGTATTGCATGTCATGATGTTAACACTCACCACACGACTAATTATCATTCCATACAAATGAATTATCACTTGCAGTATATACAAAACTTCATAGAAAACTGTATAATTGCTCCATTAGTTTGGATCTATTGATTTACGTTACTGTTTATGCATGAAGCAAGTATGTAGCGAGCTTACCCATGCATAACTAAATACCGACGTGCTTGTTTACTTTCTTGGAGCCACCTAAGATAGTTCCAGCGACCTAAGTACTACACTGTAGCACGTCTTGGTGTGTTAAAATCAAAATGGCTAAAGAAAACGTGTGTGAGCAGTTTTCCACAAGATATATGTGTAAACAATCCATAACTTCATACATACAAACAACCTAGCTGTTAAATGTTGACGTGGTATTAATGTATTCGCCATTCAACATGCCTCAATGAGCTGACGGTGTTATATGTCCAACGGCCTAACATGGTCTTGACATCCTAAAGGTGGTGGAACGAGCTAATAGTGCCGACGAGCCAAGGGTGCCAGCGAGCTAAGTTGTTGCGAACGAGCTACGATCTTAACAATATGATGAACGATCTAAAACATCATTTGCGATTTAAATGAAGAGGCGGGCTAGCTGAGGGCGATGAGCTAAGAGAATGCGCGAGCCAAATGGAGTCACGAGCTAAATGAAGCCGTGTGCCACCATTCGTGAACAATTTATAATTTTAAAACGCATTTTAACAACGGGGTTAACATTTGGCCCTCGAAGCTTGTATTTTTCGCTTGCGAGAAATGCAGACTTCGAAATGAATATTGTAGTTGGTGAGCCTTCCCTCGATTCGTCTTGTAGAATAGAGTATAACCTGGATTTGCTCGCATCTTCATGCTCTGGTATTGTAAATTTTAGTGTAATTTACACTATTGATGTTTTGCCAGAATTTCATCTTAGTTTGTTGTCATTTGTCATTGCATTTGAGCTTGAAGTGCTACATGATTTGATAGTGATCGGCATATTAATGTCAATGCATCATCCGGCTTTTTTAGTTATTGGGCTTTTGGGTCATTTTGATGATCTAGGAATTTGGGTTGTTACCACACCCCGGGCCGTTGTGGCAACTTAGAACTTTGGATCGTTATCACACCCTCTGGCCGTTGTAGCGATTTAGGGCTTTAGGACGTTAGGCGACCTGAGTCCTTAGGACATTTAAACGATCTGAGTTTTTGAGCGTGGTTATTCGAACCATTGCCTTTAAGTATCCCAAATTCTTGATGGTTGACCTTAAATACTTCATGACACTTGTTCTGCAATTAAAACAAGCACTTGCACGATTTTGGACTTATACTTCACTATCGATTGTCCATATCGATAGCGGATTAGTTAAATCATTATAAGAAGAATTATAGTGAATTTATCCTGAATTGAATAAAGTTTTTGCACAAAGTTTTCCTATTCAACGGTTTGAAATACATCGAATATTATTTTCACAAATGCGATATTCTAATTCAAATTCGTGTTAACACTAAATATCAACTAGTCAAGATAATTTGACTGTAGATTATAAATGTTATTGTTTTAATGAATTATATGATGGTACACGACATTCCACATTTGGGAAATGTGTATTTATGATTTATTTCATGCTCCCTCTTTGAGAATCTTTGACATTAATGCCCCTTATTTATGGAGTTGTTATTAGCTTTCTTCACAAGAAGTACTTTGGATTTTTGTTCCCCTGCTTGGGCTAAAATCTAACACTTGTCATGTCTGAGATTTTCAGACACTACACAAGTCAATTGGTTAGTGTCCAAACTACGTTTACAATCCAACTTGGTTAATTCATTCATTGGAGTCTTTTGCCACTCAATTATGCTGATTAATCCAAGCATGGGCAATTTTAGGAGGAGTGCCTCTAGAAAGGACTTCAGTTAAGACCTAATGTTTGTCGTGATCAGATTAGGTGCTTCCTGGTTCTGACGATCAATTAGGTGCCCCTGGAGATGTATTGGGATTTGATTCCCAATAATCCATCGCATCTGAAATGATCAAATGTCATATGAATTAATTGGAGGTTCGACATTCTTCACATCTGAAATAATCAGATGCTATGCAAATGGATTTCATTTTTCACATCTGATTTTTTTAGATTCTACGCAAATGGATTTCATTCTTCACATCTGATTTTTCAGATGCTACGTAAATGGACTTCATTCTTCACATCTTATTTTTCAGATGCTACGCAAATGGATTTCATTCTTCACATCTGAATTTTTAGAAGCTATGCAAATGGATTTCATTCTTTACATCTGATTTTTCAGATGCTACGCAAATGGATTTCATTCTTCACATATGATTTTTCAGATGCTACGCTAATGGATTTCATTCTTCACATCTGATTTTTCAGATGCTACGTAAATGGATTTCATTCTTCACATCTATTTTTTCAGATGCTACGCAAATGAATTGATACTCTTCACATCTAAGATTCCAGATGTTATGCAAGTGGATTGATCATTCTTTACATCTGATATTTCAGATGCTACGCAAATGGGTTTGTCATTTTTCACATCTGATTTTATCAGATGCTATGCAAATGAATTGATACTCTTTACATTTGAGATTCTAGATGTTACGCAAGTGGATTGATCATTCTTCACATCTGATATTTCAAATGCTACACAAATGGATTTCAATCTTCACATCTGATTTTTCAGATGCTATGAAAATGAAGTGATACTCTTCACATCTGAGATTTTATATGCTACGCAAGTGGATTGATCATTTTTCACATCTGATATTTTAGATGCCGCGCAAATGGTTTTGGCGGTTGTTATATCGTTTCATGGGGCAGCTATCAGTTCCATTGTCAGATGCTTGATTTGGCAGGTTATTCCGGTTTAGGAATTGAGACTTTGAATCTCTCACCTGGGGAAGTGCCCCTTAGAAAAAAGTTACAGCTCTCGCGTTTTTTTGTCGTGGAGCTTGCTTGCTGTTTGGATTTTGCGATTTCCCATTCACTTTTCAAGGCAGTGCTTTTTGCATTTGTGCATGTTGATATTTACAGCATTTGGCTCTTGAATTAGCGTTGTTGGGGTCGCAACGTTACAGGAACAAGCATTCAACAGATGGCCTGCAATATGAAATCATCTTTTAAGAAAGTATTGATTTGACATATAATTTTGCAAGAAAGAAATTCATTTAGACAGATATGCTCTTAGTGTGGAGCTAATGTTCAGTGCTTCACTTGCAGATTATTACAGACTGTTTACAAGAAGTCTTGAATATAAAAGAAAGTAAGATGTGAAGTAAAGCATGAACTAAAGCAGGAAATAGAGCATGAAGTAAAGAAGTGGCGATGTTGATCACTTATTCTGAGCTATTGAAATTGGAGCACCATCAACGGTCATCAGTTGATGATCAGCTTTGGATTGGTTTGAGCAAAAGCTATGTTGCTTGGACTAGTCTGATCATTTGATGCCACTTGCCCCTAGGGATTGTAGGAGGATTCATGGCCTGTAGATTCTTTACATACCACTGCAGCCTATTTTTCCTGATCAATTCCTTGATGAGGTTCTTCAGGTGTCGGCACTCACTAGTGTTATGACCAGGATGGTTGTGAAATATGCAGAATTTTCCCGAGTTTGCTGCTTTGTCGCTTATCCTTATCGGATTTGGCTCTGTGTACTTTCTAGAATTCTATGTTGCAAGATAGATATTTTTAGGAGTGTCATTCAAAGGCATGAGGTCTGATGAGTTGAAAAGGCAAGACTTGTTATTAGCCTTGTTGTCATTCCCATCGTTGACGTGCTTCTTCCCCTGGATATTCTTCTAATTGCACTGAGTAACAGCATTTTTGGGAGTTTCAAGAAGTTAGTTACCATCAATAATCTGAAGAGGTACAGAATTATAGTCCACCCTCATATACTCTTCGGCTTTTTATAGAATATTTCAAGCGTGTTCAGCTCTTTCATTTTGATCCATCTCCCGAGCTCACTCTTCTCGTCTATAGCGCCGAATAGAGACATGAGGATTATACGGGGTTCTGGATTCCTTACTTTAGACAAGGCCATATTGAATCGACTGAGAAAAGCTTAAACGAATTCCCTTGGATTCTGTTTCATTGCTGAGGGCGTTATAGCATCTTTGGCTTTGGTAGCATACAAGCGGAACTGCTCCTTGAACTTTTTGGTCAGGTTAGAGAACGAGTCTATGGATTTAGGTGGCAGCTTTGTGAACCATAATGATGCAACACCTTAGAAGTAGAGAGGAAAGCATGTGCATCTCATCTCATCAATGACCTTAGGTGCACTCGTATGTCACTCGTATTTGAACAGAAAATAGTTAGGATCAACAAGGCCGTTGTATGGAGGAAAAGTTGGAGGATTTAACTTTTTGGACACTCTGCTTCAAGGATTCTTTCGGTGAACGAAGTCCTATCGGGAGAGAAGTCCCATTCTCTTTCAACGACATTGCCCACTTGATTTCTCTTCGTGACTTGCTCTATCATATCCGAAATGTATTCTTCAGTGTTATGGTGCTCTGCGAAGCTGAGCTCCTTACCAAACGTTTGTCTAGGCAAGCAGTCTTGATTAGAAAGCTTAGGTCCTTTACCTTCGCGACGAGGAGGTGCCCCCATGACGGGGCTGGTAGCCCTTCGGTCTTTCATCTTGGGATGATTCTTAGCTTTTGATTTCAATTCTTTAATGTTAGCTTCGTCTTTGTCACCTAACCAATCATAATTGTCTTCCATGTTGTTGTTGCGGTTATGATCGGAAGCGGGCGATTTGTTATTTTCTTCGAGATCAACATGGACTTTCAGAGGGGTTGGATTTGGTTGAGCATTAAGGATGGCATCGAGTTCCTCCATCATGGCTTTAGTAGATCCATCCATTCGTTGTTTCATGTTGGCAATAGATGCATTCAACTCATTTTTAGTCACACCAACTCCACTTTCCGAGTTTTCACCAACATCAAAACGATTAGCAAGCGGTGTTTCTTCATTAGCAATATTATCGGTATTTCCTACATCTTTGCTTATGGTCTTCTTAGATTTAGCCATTATGTTGGATAAGTCTTAGAAATTCAATGTGAGGCTTTCAACCTTGAGAGAGTGTAAGAGAAGGAAATGCGAACGCGGCTCCACGGTGGGTGCCAAATTTTAAAACCAAAATTTGATTTCAACACCAAAGGTATTATATGAGCACTTCACTGAATGGTTAGATTAGAATATGGAACCGTGTAATCACAAAATAAAGAGCATAAAATGAAGACAAAGGAATTTTAAAGTGGTTCTATCTAAAATGAATCTACGCCCACTTTTAAATCAATTCTCATTATGGTATTTTGCTTTACATCATGCATGAATTCTCTCTTTACATTCATTTCTCGCTTTTCTCTCTTTCTAGGATCTAAATTACACTTGAATCGGCAATGGAATTAGAGAGATCTCTAGCTTTGTAATGGTGGATATATGAATCTTCAATCACTTAGGTGCTTTGATGCTCTTCCATGATTTGATAGGAATTTTGGGTTAGATCCGAATTTAGAGAGAATTGGAGAAGATGAGAGACCACTTGAATGGTGTTGGAGATATTTCTAATGTAGCTTGAATGAGATTTGATTCATATGATGTTGGAGATAAGTTGTTAGATCCTTGGAAGCCATTAATGAAGTAGGAGGAGAGCTTCAAATTTGGCCGCACTTCGTGGTCGAAATGGAATTCGCCCCCTTCTATGTGAAACGTGAGGGGTATTTATAGCTGGAGCTTTAGGAGAGTGGCATGGTTGTAAATAAGTGGTGCAATATAAAGATGCACCGTTGTCCATAATTTCCTCCATGGTCTAAAAAGGGGCTGTGACCTAAAATGGAACAACGGACTAAAATGCTGAGAATGGACTAAAACATGCAGGCTAAAACACTTGCGTTGGAGCGAGCTAAAACAGGATAACCTGTCCTTCATAATTTACAATTGTCCATTGCTAGATCCATGCGTTGTGGCTCTCAATGAAATAACCATGATCCAAAAGCATTGTTCAACTATTAACAATGGTTACTTATAAAATCACAACCCAAATACATCTTAGACTGTGGACAAGTTAAACTACCTCGACGGCCCAACTGATGAGCGAACGACCCATGATGGCAGAGCGCCTAAATAGCCGGCGATGACCTAAGTATGCACCATCCTCACAACTTGAACATCCTGACGACCTAAATAATCAAGATGATTTAACTCATCTCAACGACCTGATGGGAATGAGCTGACGACCTGGCTAAGAGGAACGACCTAAAATTAAGCCATGTATACTTTATATTTGGTCCATGTATACAATGCAGTTTTCATATGCCTCAGAACCGTACTTCATACTTCACCTGTTTTCTACTAGAGATACACGTGTATATATTGTCTTGTGCTCATCTTAGCTCGTAGGTCGTTGGAATCTTAGTCCGTAGGTCGTTCTTGCTCCTGATGCCACTCTTTAGTCATTTTGCCCACAATTTACTATATTCTACCGTCTTGGTATTGCATGTCATGATGTTAACACTCATTACACGACTAATTATCATTCCATACAAATGAATTATCACTTGCAGTATATACAAAAATTCATAGAAAACCGTACAATTGCTCCATTATTTTGGAAATATTGATTCACGTTACTGTTTACACATGAAGCAAGTATGTAGAGAGCTTACCCGTGCATAACTATATAACGACGTGCTTGTTTACTTTCTTGGAGCCACCTAAGATAGTTCCAATAACCTAAGTACTACAATGTAGCACGTCTTGGTGTGTTAAAATTGAAATGGCCAAAGAAAACGTTTTTGAGTAGTTTTCCACAAGATATACATGTAAACAATCCATAACTTCATGCATACAAACAACCTAGCTGTTAAATGTTGGCGTGGTATTAATTTATTCACCATCCCACATGCCTTAATGAACTAACAGTTTTATATACGCCATGGCCTAACATGGTCTTGACGTCCCAAAGGTGGTGGAATGAGCTAATAATGCCGGCGAGCCAAGGGTGCCAACAAGCTAAGTTGTTGCGAATGAGCTACGATCTTAACAATGTGATGAATGGTCTAAAACATCATTTGCGATTTAAATAAAGAGGCGGGCTAGCAGAGAGCGACAAGCTAAGAAAATGCGCGAGCCTAAATGGGAAAATGGTATCTCTGGGAAGATTTATATCCAGAGCCATGTACAAATGCATTCTTTTCTTTGATTTGATAAAGTGAAGGAAGCACAACTTTGCTTGGATGTATGACTACGTTGATGCCCTCCAAAATTTTCTGAATCATTTGGAGAGACTTCCAATACTGTCAACGTCGATTGATCACGAGGACTTATTCATATATTTGGCAGTATCCTTACATGCTTTCAACTCAACACTCGTTCGGGAGGAAATATCGGGTTTATCGTATAGTGTATTATGTAAGTAAGAGGTTAAAGGGAGCAAAACACGTCTACTCGAAGATTGAAAAGCTCATGCCTAATATTAGCCTTGAGGAAATTGTGCCACTACTTTCAATCTCACCCTATCAAAGTATATACTGGCCAGCCTCTATGATAGGTCCTTCAATGACCTGAGGCGTCTGGAAGGTTGCTCAAATGGAATATTGAACTAAGCCAGTTTGATATTGCGTTCATTCTTCAATGAGTAATTCAAGGGCGTTGGAGTTTTTTTACTAACTCATGAGGAACGATCGGTCTGTTATGCAATGAGGCTGGACTTTCTAGCAACTAACAAGGAAGCCGAGTATAATGCCCTGGTTGTCGGTCTGAATCTCGCGAAAGAGTTGGGAGTAAAATCTATTGACATTTTCAGTGACTCATGGATTGTTGTATCTCAGGTCTGGAGGGAATTCCAAACCAACGAGCACGGCGTGCCTCCTATCTTAATCGAGTGGAGGATATATGAATCTGGTTTAATTATTACGTCATTTCTCACATCCCGCGAGTGAAGAATGAAAAATCCAACTCATTGACACACCTGGCTAGCTTAGAGAACCCAGTGCAAATGGAGTCGATCTCGATAGAGACATTGACCACCCCCGACGTAGATCAAACAGAAGTTGATTGGACATTGGATGTCAAGCCTAAAAGAGAATCATGGATGACTGTTATCAAAACTTTCTCTTGCATGGAACCCTTCATGAATGAAATAATGAGAAGCGTGCTCTCCTACATAAAGCTTCGAGATGCATTACTGATGCAGTGCATCATGGAAGATGCTTGTATACGAGCTATATGTCGTCCAATGATCGAAGGAAGTCGTTCAGTGACCTAGAACTAGAAGGAAGGGAGTGCAGGTTATCCATAGAGCTAAAGCTTGAAGAAGTGCAGTATCGATCGCTCAACGAGCCAATGAATCATGGAAAGAAGCCCAACGATCCAAAAAGGCCGTTCACCATTGGGTTGTTATTGGCAGAAGACAATATGAGCTGTTAAAGAGAGGGTCATTTGTCATAATTGGATCATTCGTTCCATTTTTGTATAATGTAGTTGGGTCGTTCACTCCATTGTTTGTGTAGTGCTGAAGGGTCACGTGTTATAGTTGGATCATTCTAGGCAAAGCGTATTGTAAACCCTATAAATAGGGGTGTGGCGTGAGTTGTAAAGGGAGTTGATTGTTGAATAAATTTGTGTGTGAGCTTTGTGCCACCACTAAAATTGGAAGTTGAGTGTGATCTCCTTTCTCCATCTTCGCGTATTCTATTGAGCTCGAATCAACGAATTT
This sequence comes from Allium sativum, assembly GCA_030737875.1. Lineage (NCBI taxonomy): Eukaryota > Viridiplantae > Streptophyta > Magnoliopsida > Asparagales > Amaryllidaceae > Allium > Allium sativum. The sequence continues at coordinate 225,283,355 of CM060919.1, read as the reverse complement.
GAAGTCGATTCACGATATTGAATGTGAATGATCAACATTCGAAGAATCGTAGATCGACAACACGGTATCTTGCGAGATCAACGTATTGAAGATAGCGAGATTCCGACATCGAAAAATCAACGGAGTTGAGCATTTATCTCATCCTTGATCTTGTTTCCACGAATCCATCCATTCGTGTGGAGTTTAGATCCTAGAGCTGCGCCAGTTTGGTATCAGAGCGAGATTTCCATCTTTTGCTTGGATCGCCGAAGCCTTGATCGCCATTTTTGGTTGGATCACCGAAGCTAGATCACCATTACTTGGTTGTATCGCCGGAAACCATTCAGGTTTATCACCATCACCACCGTTCATCTGCCATCGTTCATTCCATCTCTGCCACCTCCACCATTTTCAGATCATCGCCATCACTGTCCAAGATCGCCGGAGCTAGATAGATCACCAAATCTAATTCAGTCGCGATCGCCATTCAATAGATCGCCAGATCGCCATCGCTATACAATAGATCGCCAGATCTAAACCATTACCATCGCCAGATTGCCATCGCCATCTAGTTAGATCACCAGATCTAGTCGGATTGCCACCCTCATTTGGACCATCAACACCGTTGGACTGTTATCCACCTTTGGACCGACATCCTTGGATCATTGTCATCAAATCTTAGACCGAACCACCACCATCAATCGAACCAAATGACCAGTTAAAACCGCCATTGCCATTTAACCCGCTACCAATCCTTAAACCTGCCATCATCGAAGTTTGGGTCGCCCAAATTGTTTTAGGACGTTCAGAGTTTTGGGCCGTTGTACAAGTTTTAGATCGTGAGCCATGGTTTGGGCCACTCCATTGATTGTGGACCGTGAAAGTTGTTTGAGAAGCTTGGTTGATTGTGAATTTTATTGAAATCGACCATGCCTCCAAGACATGCTAATCATCATCAACCAGTAGAAGAAACGTATCGGAGAGAAGAAGCCAGACAAATGGAGAAGAGAATTAATGATAAATTTGATGAAGGAATTGGAAGATTAGATAAGCTTATGTTGGACATGAATCAAACAAGAAGAAGAGTATCGCCCGATTCAAATCAGGGTGAACATCGAACTTCTCCCTCAAATTCGAAGAGAAGAAGATCACCACCTTTGGATCAAGATTGAAGGAGTCGCAATGATTTGTCTCGAGAACCATTCCGTATAAATGAAAGACATAAAGATGTTCATGAACGACATCGTCATACACCAGATATTGAAGATGAAGGAAGTAGTCATTCTTATTATCATGGTCGAGATCGAGATCCATATCTTCAACAAGAGAATAATCATAATTGGGAGTTCTGGATGAAAACAGAAATTCCCGAATTCAAAGGAGGAATGTCCACAGAAGAGTTCCTAGATTGGTTATCGAATGTAGAGCAAATTCTGGAGTTCAAGAATGTACCAGAGAATAGAAGAGTTCAGCTGGTTGCTACTCGTTTGAGAGGAAGAGCTATTGCTTGGTGACAACAAACTAAGCTAACTCATGAAAGAATAGGAAAGTCAAAGGTTGTCATATGGGAGAAGATGAGAAAGCTGATGAGAGCTACATTCTTACCTCAAAATTATCAGTCGCTTATGTATCAACGTTTGCAGAATTTGAGACAAGGGACGAAGTCTGTGAGTGATTAAACTGAAGAGTTCTATAAATTAATTGCAAGGAATGATATTATGGAAATGGAGGAACAATTGACTGCTAGATATATTGGAGGATTGAGAACGCAGATTCAAGACATGGTGAATATGTTTCATTGAATGTCTGTTGCTGAAGCTCTCCAAAAGCTCTAGCTTGGGAGAAGCAAGGAAGACGAGGAGGAGGAGTGTTCATGAATTACAATATTCAGAACAAGAGTGCTAGTAGCAGTACTAATGTTTCCAAGTTAGTTCCTAAACCTGTTGTCAATGAAGCTGCAAAGACAAAGGTCAATTCGAATATCAAGTGTTTTAATTGCCAAGAGGTAGGCCATGAAAGAAATGAATGTCCAAAGCTAAAGAAGAGCACAATGATAGCTGAAGATGTAGAAGCTAATATAGACTATTATCTACCACCTAAATTTGATGATGATGTTGAAGATGATGTAGAAGAAGCAGTGTCAGGAGACGAAGGGGGTAGTTTACTGATGAGAACATCATGTTTAAATTCGAAGCATGTAGATGATTCTAGTTGGTTCCAAAGCAATATTTTCCGGTTTACGTGTACTATATATTCTTGGAAAAGTTTTTCGATTCGTCCTTGATGCTGGAAGCTGTGACAATATGATTTCTAAAGAAGCTATCAAGAAGTTAGGGTTGAAGACTGAGAAACATCCTAGATTGTACAAGCTTTCTTGGTTAAAGAAAGGAGGAGAAATCACCGTGGGAAGAAGAGCGTTTGTTACCTTTTCCATTGGGTTGAAGTACAAGGATGATATTTGGTGTGATGTGGTTAACATGGATGTATGTCATTTGCTCTTGGGTAGACTATGGCAATATGATCGATCAGTTCAGCACGATGGTCGAACCAACAGCTATAGTTTCATGTTTGAAGGTACTAAAATCACTTTGGCTCTATTGAAGCGTGAGCAAAGTGACGTCAAAGCAGAGAATAAGGTGAATTCGACTAGTCTTTTATCTTCGAAGGAATTTGTTGAAGAAGTAGAAGATGGTCGTGAAGTGTTTATGTTGATTGGGTTTGAGTCACATGGAGAGCCTGAAATTCCGGCTGAAGCTAAGCCTGTGCTGAAATAGTTTGAAGATGTATTTCCTGACGAATTGCCAAAGGAATTACCTCCACTCAGGGACATACAACATCGGATTGATTTAGTTCCAGGTGCAGTGTTACCACATAGGGTACATTATCAAATGAGTCCAAAAGAGCATGAAGAGCTGAGAAGATAGGTTGAAGAGCTACTTGAGCAAGGGAGAGTCCGAAAAAGCCTCAGTCCTTGCACCGTACCTGCTTTGTTAGTCCCGAAGAAATATGGTTCATGGAGAATGTGTACGGATAGTAGAGCTCTCAACAAGATCACTGTTAGATACAGATTTCCTATGCCAAGACTTGATGATCTATTAGATCAAATGAGTGGGTCTGTTATCTTTTCGAAGATTGACTGAAAAGTGGTTATCATCAGATTCGAATTAGACTAGGAGATGAATGGAAGACCGCATTCAAGGCTTGTGAGGGGTTGTATGAATGATTGGTTATACCATTTAGTCTATCGAATGCACCGAGTACTTTTATGAGAGTGATGAATCAGATTTTCAAACCATACATTGGGAAGTTTGTTATGTTTTATCTTGATGATATTCTGATCTATAGTGCTAGCATGGAGGAGCATATATAGCACTTGAAAAGCAGTGTTAATGATTCTTCGTCAAGAACAATTCTATGCTGCAACGAAGAAGTGCGTGTTCATGACGCAAAGTGTTCTATTCTTGGGGTACATTGTGTCCAAAGAAGGAATACGGGTGGATCGGAATAAAGTCGCTACAATCAGAGATTGGCCTCAACCAAAGACCATAACAGAAGTCAGAAGCTTTCATGGTTTGGCATTTTTCTATCAAATGTTTATTCCACATTTTAGCAGTGAGATGGCTCATGTTACTGATTGCATGAAAGGAAAACAGTTTATATGGACGGAGGAAGCACAATTTTCTTCTGAGAAGATCAAGGAACTTTTGACGATAACACCAGTCATCTTGTTGCCAGATTTTCAGTTGTTATTTGAGTTACATACAGATGCATCAAAAGTTGGAATTGGGGGAGTATTGAGTCAGAAGGGTCGTCCTATTGCTTATTTTAGTGAAAAACTATCTAGAGCAAAGATGAGATACGATACGTATGACACAGAGTTTTATGCTATTGTGCAAGGCGTGAAACATTGGAGACATTATTGGTTTCATAAGGAGTTTGTCATATATACTGACCATGAATCATTTGTAAGGGCAAGATAAGACTGCTGCTAGGCATGCGTCATGGATTGCGTACTTGCAACAATTTACATTTGTTGTAAAGCATAAATCTGGAGTAACTTATTGCGTAGCTGATGCTTTGAGTCGAAGGAATCATTTGCTAACGACTATGCGAGCCGAAGTAATTGGTTTTGATGTACTTCCAGAATTGCTAACGACATATTCATATTTCTCGCATATCCTAGACAAAGTCAAGGAAGGGAATATGAAAGATTATGTGTTAACCAATGGTTTTCTGTTTAGAGGAAATCAATTGTGTATTTCAGATTGCAATTTAAGGATGAAAATTGTCAGGGAATTTCATGATGAAGGACACGTGGGCCGTTATCATACTTTGAAGTTGATTTCTGACTCTTATTTTTGGCCATCTATGAGGAAAGAGGTCGAGAATTTTGTGCTGAGGTGCCACATTTTCCAGATATCTAAGGGAACTGCCACTAATGCAGGATTATACATGCTGATGCATGTGCCTACTAAGCCATGGGTGGATATTAGTATAGATTTTGTCTTGGGATTGCCGAGGATACAATGAGGCAAAGATTCTATCTATGTGGTAGTAGACCGTTTTTCAAAAATGGTTCATTTTATTGCTTGCAAGAAGATGACAGATGCTGTGAATGTTGCTCATTTATACTTTAAAGAAATCCATTGTCTTCATAGGTTACCTGAATCCATTGTCTCAGACAGAGATACCCATTTTCTAAGTCATTTCTAGATCAGTTTGTGGAAGATGATTGGGATGAAACTGAAGTTTAGCAGTGCTTATCATCCACAAACAGATGGACAAATAGAAGTAGTGAACAGATCTTTGGGAAATTTTTTGAGATGCCTTGTGAACGTAATTTGAAAAGTTGGGATATAAAGTTGTGTCAAGCTGAGTTTGCACACAATCACGCTATCAATCAAAGTATGGGGTTCAGTCCATTTCAAATTGTCTATTAAATTGTGCCAAGAGGACCATTAAACTTGTCTATGGTTCCACCACAGAAAGGGATTGTTAAACGGGCTAGTGATTTTGTCAATAAGTTGCAGGAATGACACAAAGTTGTGCAAGGTCGATTGCTTAAGACGAATGAAAAGTATAAACAAGTTGCAGATTTGAAGCGATGAAGTGTTAACTTCGAAGAGGGAGACTTTGTTTACGCAATGTAGACAAAAGATCGTTTTCCTGTTGGAACGTACAATAGGTTGAAAGCTAGCAAGATTGGTCCTATAGAAATCGTGAAGAAGATCAATGAAAATGCTTATCAATTGAGATTACCAGATGATGTCCATACCTCTGATGTTTTCAATATCAAACATTTAATTCCATATTATGAAGATAAGCATATCGAAGAAGAGGAATGTAACACCCCAGATTTTTGAATAATCGAAATAACAAAATTAAAGAATAAATGTTTAGCATTGTTCTAAGGTTTGTAAGCAAAAGACTTAGTAGCTCATTTGGTTGGAACATGTGACTTGCATACAAGAGGTATAGAGTTCGATCCCCACCAACGCCATATTTTTGTTTTAGGGGAATTGCTAAAAACCGGCTTAGTGCGAACGCGGTTCAAAAGTAGTTTAGTGTGAAAATGGTTAATTAGGAAGATAGAAATATATATAAAGATATATATATATATATATATAAAAAAAATAAAATTCAACCTAAAATTTAAGAAAAAAAATCAAAACAGCGGAAGCGGGAAGGCAAAACACCAAAGCGACCTATTTTATGGGTCGACCCGAGACCCGCTGGGTCGACCCACTGGGTCGACCCCAGGGTCGACTCAGGATGTTTGGAATTGGTCCCGTTGGTCTTAAATGGTCTATGACGAAATTTTATGTTTTAGGGCTTAGGTGGCGATTTCTGGTTGGTCTGTTGACATCATTTCTTGGTTTCTAAGGCCTAGATGGATCCTAGAGTGATCCGATGGCTTAAATTAATTCAAAGCTCTATAAAAAGACCCATAGACTCAAACCCTAAATCAGAATTAAAACTAAAACTACGACCGTCGTGCTGTCGTCTTGAACCCTAGAGTAGCCACCACCAATTAGAGAGGAAGAACAACAAATCAAATCAGTTCTATTCAACCCTAACAACGAATCTTCTTCAAAGGAAAGCTAATTCAACTTCAGAAATCAGAATTCAGAACTCAAGACCGCCTTTGAGTTGTGAGTTCGATAGTTTTAATAAAATAATTAGTAATTTAATTGGATTAAGTTATGATGCGGATTGTATGGATGTGATGTGAATTATTGATCACGTGTTGTAATTATGTTGTAGAATTGTATTGAAATCTCTATGACGTTATGTTGTGATGCTATCATTTATGATGTAAAATTATGTTGCTATCTTCTATGTTGTAATTTTATATATAACCAAATCGTCATGTTTCATATGCTAGTTTGGTGACGTTGACTCATATGATAAATCATATGTATGCAAGTTTAGATTTTTATTTAAACATGAATCATATACAAGTTGGGTAAAATTATATGTGACCTTACATGGTTATGACATCTAGTTTATGTGAAAATTTGATTAAAAGTTAGGCTATGACATGGGTGAGTTATATGCTAAATTCTACATGATATTTTACATGTTAGATGCAAGTTTACACCATAGTTATGATGCATAAATCACATATGCAAGTTTCTATAAATATATGAGTTTGGGGTATGAATCATGTTATGCAAGTTTAGGGTTATTGCTCATGCAAGTTTACACCTTTAGATGTAGATCGATGACATACATGATTTATGCAAGTTCATACTTTAGATTTGGATCCACGACATATGTTGTTTATGCAAGTTGTAACTTTGGCCAATGCAAGTTTTAGATGTAGAACATCATTCATATATGCAAGTTCATCCCTATGTTTAGATCTATGTTTTCATTATGTGTACATTGTGATGTTTTCTCTTTATTCCATGAGTAAGACTATTCGAGTCTAACGTATATTTTACATTAAACGAACAAACGTACAACGTGGGGTAAAAGGGATAATATTAAAAAGATTTAATTGGCATAAATGCCTTAAAAGGCATAAAATATAATTGTGGTGAAAATTGGTATGATTTTGCATACCATAAATGGATGGACATAATTGAGTCAATTATGGACATCGTTAAATTTGGAATTGATTGAAAATTTGAATAGGAAAAGTAATTCAAATTCGGGGAATGATTAATTAGGAGAAATTAATCGTCTAAGAAACGAGGTTAGGCTCTTTTGTGGTGTAAGACTGCCCGGACCCGCCCGGCAAATCCAGCTGCCACAAATGCCAGTCTAATGTGAGAGGTCTTAGGCATAAATTAAATACGTAACAATTGTAAAGACACGAGGTTAGGCTCTTTTGTGGTGTAAGACTGCATGGACCCGCCCGGCAAATCCAACTGCCACAAATGCCAGTCTAATGTGATAGGTCTTTATGAGGTTACGGTCTTAATGAATTAAGAAACACTTAACCAGATAAACATGTAGTGGACATGAGGGGGTTAAGTGGGTGCCTTGGGTGGCATGTGTAATCTAGTGGGTGCCTTGGGTGGCATTTGGAAATACGGTTAGAAACACTTAACCAAAATTGAAACATGTAATTGAAACATGTAATTGAAACATGAATAAGAAGTGGTTAAGTGGGATGTACTAGAGGGGACCAAGCTTAGGTGGATAGCTTGTGTCAAGTGATGGGGCCCCATTTCAACCAGTAACCCATACGTATCTTTGTGGGCTAGACCCAAGTCGAGGACAGGACACACATACTGGGCTTGACTGTAAGAGGCCAAAACGGGTTAGCGGTGGCAACGCAAGTCCAACGGGTTCATATACGTGTGTGGACCCGGGCTGGTAGGTAAGACGTTGTTGCATCATGTAGGTATAAGCCGTGCATTGTTGGTTGTATGGGGTTGCCACTTTGGGGAGTGATACACCCCACTGTGGGGCCAGCATGGGTATCTACGAGTTAGGGAGCCAATCGCTTGGGGGTAGTGGGTACACCTAGTGGAGATAGGGGCAGGAGGCACCTATGAAGGCAGCTAGGGGTGCACGAAACTACCAATATCATTATTAAGTCTGTAGGCGGGATCAACCTTAGGGTGACTAGTGGTGGTGCAGTATAGCAATTATCCTATAGTGTTGGTGTAGCTTGGTAATTATCTTGCAGTGGGTTAGGTGCGCTTTAACGATATCGTTGTTCATCTTGTTTCCTTATTTACTCTGCCATATTCAATGGTTCATAGTCATTTCCTTATTTTCCAACTTATGCCTTAGCCTAGTAACTTTGTTAATTATATTGTTAAAATTATCGCACTCGCCAGACTTTATGTCCGACCCCCTTTGTTTCCTCCTCTTTCCTTCCTTCCCCCCTCTTAGGTGCTCAGGTTGGAACTAGCACCAGTGGAGCTTGATTTTGGACTGCTTTTAGAAGATTGCTTGGATGCTGAAGTAAAGTTCAACTTCTCTTTTATTTATGGCTCTTTTGATGTTGGGAATTATGTCTTTCAGTTTATGTACTTTTGGTAGTCAAGATGGATATTATGTACTTTGACTCTGGTTTTTGATGATGTAAGCAAACATATGTGTTTTCCGCTGCAATGAAATAAAGTTTTAAATCTTTGAGTACTATTTATATCTGTCTTGTTGTTAAGTTTATGTTCTATACTTACTTAAAATGCTCCATAGAAGTTAATGCATTCCCTTTGTGAGTGATATTAATGTACGTGGGGTGTTACACGTGGTATCAGAGCTGAAGGTTACTAGAACAGATATGAATTTTGAAAAGTTGTTTTTCAAAAACAATTTCATAAAGAAGTTCCTTCAAAAGTATGTTTTATGGAAAGTATTTTCAAGAGAAAAGCTTATTTTATAAAGCATAACCCCAAGGGCCATATATCTTTCCTTCGGTTCTTTTATATTGAATCTTTCCTTTTTCGTTTCAGCATGTCTGAAGCATCTGAGATACCAGGGGGTATTCATGTACCCGGTTGTTTTCGTCAATATCTCGAGGCTAGGGCCACCACCGCAGGTCCAGCAAATGCTCCTCCTCCTCCCCCTCTGAAATGACCCGAACTTCCCCGGTCTCCGAAGAGAAGAGAAAGAACGAATTGTTTTGAGAACACGACAAAATAGAACGCAGACGAGAGAACATTTCATTGTATATTACAACAATGCATCAGAATACAAGAATATACAGAGTATAAATGAATATTACACAGAAATATCAGAGATTTAAATTACATTTAAATACATAGCAGCGGAAAATAATACAATACACAACTAGAAGTAGATATACGGATAAAAAGCTTTCCGGATATCGTTCCAGCTGTAAACCAGGATCCTGTGAATATAAATCTGCAAAACCAAAACTACTAGCTGCCCATGTCAAAATAGGGGCACCCAGAGTTTAGGTTAAAACAATAAACTCCAGGTCAGTCATGTGACTGGTGTGAGAACTAAAACAGTTAATCTTTATTTTTAAAGTTAGGTAAATCAAGGGACCACGCCGTATAACACGGAACGGGTTTCCTCCCAAGAATACCAGTGCATAAAACAAACAGCGCAATGCTAAATAAAGAAAAATGAAGCTGTTATAAGACCCAGGTCCTATCACACAATGCAACGCAAGCCGGGGGATAGGGTTTTTACCTTATAACAGCCAAAGAATGCTTGATACGTTTAAAACAAATCATTTGATACTATCATAAGTGCATAGTGTATAAAACAACTTCAAATCATAAGTATCAATCATAGGCGGCATGAATGCCCCATACCACTATGTCGCCATATATAGGTTATACAATCGAAATCGCAAAGTCACGTATTTGGAAATTGGGTTTCCATCTATGAACCGAGGCAAAAGATAGTCCTCAACCGATTCGAGACTGCCTAGCCCGAGTCTCAGGATCAGAGCTCGAGTGACCCTTGGATCGTCAGGGCCGGTCCACCGATGTGGATTAAAATGCTTGAACACTGCGTTTCCCCGCCCTTTGGGGCGTAAATGAGCCAACGAATGACTCCATCGGACCCGGATCGTCCGATCTAACCGAGGCGCCTCGCAACAGCAACAACCACACAGGTGAAAAATATATAAATGTCAGGGCTGGTAGGTCACTGACACCACCCTAGCTAGGAAGAAACGCAGGCCCTCCCTGATGTCCTCTCCCGTTTTTGGTTCACAACCGGGGTGCGAAACTCGCGAAGTAAACGTTACACAAAGCTACGCCACAAAGGCCATGCTTTGATCATCACCACAAGACTTTGCTTTTCAACAGAAGCCCCGATCAATTGCCACTTAGGCATGCCACACAGGCAATTCACTCCATGCGTTTGATATCCATCAATATATAACCCCTGAGCTCGTACGTCTCAGAGAAGGGCGTTAAGCAAGAGAATAAATTCTCCGCCGCCAAACAGATATATATTTAATAGAAATCAATCACACAGACTAAAATCCAATGTCAGACACACAGTCCATTTACAAGTCCGTTCTGGGTCTGAACGAAACCGGAGGCACCTAGTACCTCGCATATCCATCGATCTCCAAGTACGTCTGGACGATCACCAACTGTTTCCATCTTCTTGGGTGTACAGCCCAATCAAGATCATCAGTAATCACCCAAACGACGTGAAGACTTCCGGTCTTCGACCACCGTCTTCATCTTCGACTTATCGTCGTATCAGTTATTCAGAATGGGATAAACCCGGTCTTTCCGAATAACTCGCGTATATTTTAAATAAGTGTTACACAAACACAACATACGCCTCATTCCAATCCATTAGTCACCAACCGTAAATTAATCAAGAGAATAATTTCCCGAATATTAACCCCGAAGGCCGAAACCAACATCAGATCAATATCCAGAAAACCATTCTGCTTGGCTAACCGACAGTTAGTTTCTAAATTTCACATTCATAGGGAAAGGTTCCCATTAATTTTATCCAAGATAAATTCCTTGAATTTATTCTTTAATCATCTTTTGAATTTCGATTCAACTAGTCGGGATTAACGAACCTTACCGAAGTAATCATTTGTTTTAATTTCCCAATCCCAACCTATTCATCCCATGAAGTAAAACTGGTAATACTTCATATCTAACACCACAGTGTTATTGGTAAATTCAATTACCATTTCACGTTCAAATCTAATTAAAGATTTAACTATCGCCTGGAGCAAAACTGGTGGTACTCCATTTTCGATCATTTCAATCTAATTAAAGATTCATTAAAACTCCACTTAGTTTTAATCGTTAACTGGGTTAAAGAATCAGTGTCATTTAAAACACGGTTCACGATAAACCCAAAATCACATTCATTAATTATCGGGTTAAAGAACGAGTGTTATTTAAAACACTGTTCACGATAAACCCAAAAATCAATATCAATTCAATTCCAATTAAATATTATTTAATTGGTACACTTCATTAAATCTAAATAAAAAGATTTAATCATTTCTCAACTGGGTCCAAGAACAGTGTTAGTGAAGACACCATTCACGACAAACCCAAATCACATTTGATATTCAATACAAGGCTCTGAATAGAAAATATATCGGCTTATATTCAATATCAAATTCTACGATTAACAAATGTCGTATTGGAAATAACGATATAAATATATCTTTCAAATTTCCATAACAACACCTGTATAATCACGAATTCCAACATCGAAATATTCCGAAGACAATTTCGATTCAAATCCACTCCAATGCAATCATTGGATATTCTGGTTATTTTTAAAACCCTTTTTAAATTCAATTTATTTATTTGAAAATAAATAGAATTATATTTCTAGTTCAAAACTAGTTCATTTCGATAAAAATCTATTTTTATCTTTTCAAATATGGAGTTTTTCATCCCAAACCTTTCTAAACCATTTCTTATGATTTTACACAAATTATTACTATTTTTAATAATTTTATCGAGGCCCGTACAGTCGATTTCCATCAACGGTCATCGAACTGCACTTATAACGACCTTTTTCGAATTTGATTTGGACGTATCTCCAAATCCAACCGTTAGATTTCTAATTTCTGATATTCGTTAGAAAGCTCTTTTCGATACGAACCCAACGGTTCCGGTTTTAGGAGAATCCGACGGTAGGATCTCCCGTAATGTCCGTTTGAAATAAATGGTCGAAATTCACGAACTGCCGCGGCGCGGCGCGTTCTATTCAGGCCATTATATTATATATATAATATATATATAATATATATTTCGTCGATTTCTATTTAAAACGAATTATATGAATAGTTTTAAAATCGTTTCAAAAGCAATTTCAACTTTCATTTCAATTCAAATCAAAATTGAATTCTTCTTTATAAATTCGTTTCAAAATTCATTTCTATTCAATTCAAATTTCAATTCAATTTGAATTCATTTCAATTCGCTTTCAATTCAATTTGAATTCGTTTTCAATTCAATTCATTTCAAAATCGTTTTCAATTCAATTCATTTCGAAATCGTTTTCAATTCAATTCATTTCGAAATCGTTTTCAATTCATTTTATTTCGAAATCGTTTTCAATTCATTTTATTTCGAAATCGTTTTCAATTCACTTCATTTCGAAATCGTTTTCAATTCATTTTATTTCGAAATCGTTTTCAATTCATTTCATTTTGAAATCGTTTTCAATTCACTTCATTTCGAAATCGTTTTCAATTCATTTTATTTCGAAATCGTTTTCAATTCATTTCATTTCGAAATCGTTTTCAATTCTTTTCATTTCGAAATCGATATAAATATCGTTTACGTCAAAATGGCGTCAATCTAATCAACACGGCTTCATAAATTTCTATTTTCAAATATTCTATTTCAAATATTTCTTTTTCAAAATAGTTGTTATTATCAAGATATTTCGTTCAACACATGACCAATCTCAATGGATGAGTACTGTCAACACATGAACCTTTATTTTATAATAACAAAGATGTAAATTTTATTACTAAAATATTTGGTTCAACACATGACCAATCTCAATGGATGAGTACTGTCAACACATGAACCTTTATTTTATATTAATAAAGATGTAAATTTTATTACTAAAATATTTGGTTCAACACATGACCAATCTCAACGGATGAGTACTGTCAACACATGAACCTTTATTTTATATTAATAAAGATGTAAATTTTATTACTAAAATATTTCGTTCAACACATGACCAATCTCAATGAATGAGTACTGTCAACACATGAACATTTATTTTATAATATTCTTTATTTTTCAAATTGGAATGAGGCCCAATCAATTACCATATAAAGTTAATTATATGGATTTTCATACAACACATGTATATAATAGCATGGAAAAATAATCAACCATCAACCAAAGTGCACTACACTGTATAAGCATCAAATATAGATATCTAACGCTTAAAACAGCCTGTCAATCAACCGATCGACATATTTAATAAATCAGGATGAGTGAACTTCAAATTTCATCCCAACACCCGTGTGGGGTTTCAAACAATCAAACACATATTTTATTTGTGCTGTTGGGCGATGTGTAAAATTTATCGACCCAATCAATGTCCTTCAAATAGGTGTACATGAACAAACCGTCTGGTTTGTAAATGAATATTTATTTTATTCACTTTCACTATATTCATATTCACGTTAAAAATTATATTTTTAACGATAAAACATTTTATTCCAACATATGAATTTCTATTATTCATTTACACAAATAAAATGATATTTTTATTTTCTAACATATTTTAGAAAATTTCGGCGGCATAACGACACGATACTAGAAACGGGACGAGGCCTAGCCTTTATCCCCGGTCTAGTGAAGGCCCACGCCATTCACACATCAATCAAAATCACCAAACAACCAAATTCAAATCAAATCATATAACTAAGCTATGCAACCAAACAAACAAGTCCATGGTCTGTGGACGATTGTGTCGGGTGCTACTAAGCACCGTCTGCATCCTAGTATATATATATATAACTAGAAAATGAAATTGAAGAGTGAGGAATTCTCACCGATAGCTATCCTAACTTCACGGCTCTCCACTGATAGAAATCTTCATCGCTATCGCATCTTCGTCATCTTCGTTGCCCGTAGCCACTACATATATAAAAATCGAATTTTTACTTCGCTTTTCAATATATAAAAATCACATTTTTATTTCGATGTTCAATATATAAAAATCATATTTTTAATTCGAAGTTCAACATATAAAAATCATATTTTTAATTTCTTTGTTCAACATATAAAAATCATATCTTTAATTCGAAGTTCAACATATAAAAATCATATCTTTAATTCGAAGTTCAACATATAAAAATCATATCTTTAATTCGAAGTTCAACATATAAAAATCATATCTTTAATTCGAAGTTCAACATATAAAAATCATATTTTTAATTCGAAGTTCAACATATAAAAATCATATTTTTAATTCGAAGTTCAACATATAAAAATCATATCTTTAATTCGAAGTTCAACATATAAAAATCATATCTTTAATTCGAAGTTCAACATATAAAAATCATATTTTTAATTCGAAGTTCAACATATAAAAATCATATTTTTAATTCGAAGTTCAACATATAAAAATCATATTTTTAATTCGAAGTTCAACATATAAAAATCATATCTTTAATTTCTTTTAAAAGTTCAAATCTTTTTCCTTTTAAAATCTAAAAATAAAATCAGTTTTTAAATGTTTTTTTTCAAAATTCAGTTTAAAATTCTTTTTAAAATTCAGTTTAAAATTCTTTTTAAAATTCAGTTTTAACCTTTTAAACAAATTAGTTTTCACCTTTAAACAAATCAGTATTTAAATGCTTTTTTGTTTTGAAAAATCATTAAAAATAAAATAACAAACAAAATACTTACAGAGGGGGGGGGGTTTCCGCAGTTCGTCGGAGGTGGCTTCGAGGCGGCGGCGCTCGGGGTTTCGAACGGTGGTTGACGCAAGGCCAGAGGGGGTGCGTGGGCTGAGGGGAGTTGGCGGGGCTGGTCATCGTCGGAAGGGGGTGCTTCAAGGTGTTGCATCGGCTATTGGGGAGGTAGGTGGAGGCGGTCGAACTCGAGGGGGCGACGATGGAGCTCTGGTGGTCGGCTAGGGCACGCGGATCCGGGTCTTGCGTTCGAGCTGGGGAAGGGTGGAAGCAGGAGGAGGTGAAGCAGGAGTGGGGGTAGGCGCCGGCTCCGTCGAGGCGCGGTGGCGACGTCGAGGGTGGCTATTCCGTTCGTTCCCCCCCCCCCCCCTTTTTTTAATTTTATTCTCGATCTGAAAATAGAAGAGAGATGGAAGAGAGAGTCAACGGGGTTATATAATATAATATATATATTTAATTATTTTTAAATTCAAAAAGCAACTTTTTATTTCAAACTCGAAATCAAACCCACCGACTGTCGTCCCCAGCGTATTACCCCCGTTCCGAACTCAATGGGATATGTATCGTAAGCTGATTTGATCGTTTGAATCAGTTTCCGTTTAATTTACATTTAAATCACTATATTGAATTTTAAACGTACATTTCAAATTACCGGGGGCACATACTAACTCTAAAAATTCCCGAAAAATATTTTCTAGCTTCGTATTGACGGTACGGTCCTAACAAAACTAGTTTCGTCGAATTCTGAGACCGTATGAAAAATGGCCAATTTCCAGTCGATTAAAATCAACTAAAACTGGTCAAACGCGTTTTCCTTTGCCACGCTCACATATTGATTCGAAAAATTATGAAATTTGAAACCTAGCAATAACTTTACATCACGGACCCAACAAAACTGGTTTCGTCGAAATCCGAGGTCATTTGCAAAATGTCCATTTTTAAGGGCCTGAATTCCATAGCGACTATTCAGAATTTTCAACTGGACATATCTTTTGATTCCCTCTATGAAAATTTGATTATTTGGATTCGTTGGAAAGATATTATCAATTAGATCCCATTATTTTTGGTTTCACTAAAATCCGGATTGTTTTGCACCCGGTACGTTCAATTGAAGTTTGAAATCGAATTATCGAACTACCGCGCCATTTTCAATTCTATTTATAATTATATATAATTATTTATATTCTAACGACGACGCATATAAATATATACGCCGAATTATATTCCAAAATAAATTCCTCGTCGATATTATTTAAAATAATCTATTTTAAATATTCAAAATCCGCCAAAATTGCCAAAATAAAAATTTCAAACTGGCTCGCATTTTACGGGTTGTTACAATCTCCCCCACTTAAAACTTTTCGTCCCCGAAAAGGAACAAAGTCGAAAGTGGATTGATTAATCAGCTCTACGCTCGATCTGACTTCCATTCTCCAACTTTTCAGTTTCTGAGAATTTTCAAAATTTCAAAAATTTGGCTAACACCCTAAATTTTCGAAAAATTTCGCCATAACCTCCCCTGCAATGGGAGCATCGGGGAATTTCAAATAGCTTCCCCGGTCCTTCAGATCTCAAAAAGAAAAAGAAAAAGCCAATAGGCTCATAAAATCATCATCACCCAAACAAAACAGTAAATCATGTAGTAAACATGTACCTATTTGTCGGGCAAACAAATTTTATTCTCTGCTCTAGCCTCCTTGCTATGACCTGTTCAATGTAAGTATATGCATATGCAAGCAAATGCGACCAATTTTCAATATCGTTCATTATGTGATTCAATTAGGCATAATGGTTCAAAATTATCAAACAAATAAACAAACAACACAAACATCAATCAATTAGTGAATTAGAGTTTCAAATTCATAACTTTGATATATAGTCAAAAATCAGATTTTTGATGCTAAATCACAACAATTAGCCCTATCTAATTTTGGTTCTCACACCAGTCTAATGGAAATATATAGATATTACACGTTCGTCACTCGAATATAAATTCTGATGATGATATATCAATCATCAGAATCACTCCCGGGCGACTAGAGCGTAATTCTACATCTATCCAGTATATTGAAATTTCGAATACACGCGGATCAGACGTATACGCAAAATCTATATATACTGGATTGTCCACATCAATATAAATAAATAACCAAATACGAATTGTTGATTTAGATTTTCAAAACAAAATTTGTTTTCATTTGAAAAATATACTCTTCACACTCGTTCTAGGATACTACTGATCCCATCTCGAACGAGTCACTCTCATTGGATATTGCTAATCCAATATCTGATGAATTCTTTCGTACGGTTCTAATGTGCCTTGTTCTCTGCTTTGTAAACCAAAGCTCCGATACCAAATGAAATGACCCGAACTTCCCCGGTCTCCGAAGAGAAGAGAAAGAACGAATTGTTTTGAGAACACGACAAAATAGAACGCAGACGAGAGAACATTTCATTGTATATTACAACAATGCATCAGAATACAAGAATATACAGAGTATAAATGAATATTACACAGAAATATCAGAGATTTAAATTACATTTAAATACATAGCAGCGGAAAATAATACAATACACAACTAGAAGTAGATATACGGATAAAAAGCTTTCCGGATATCGTTCCAGCTGTAAACCAGGATCCTGTGAATATAAATCTGCAAAACCAAAACTACTAGCTGCCCATGTCAAAATAGGGGCACCCAGAGTTTAGGTTAAAACAATAAACTCCAGGTCAGTCATGTGACTGGTGTGAGAACTAAAACAGTTAATCTTTATTTTTAAAGTTAGGTAAATCAAGGGACCACGCCGTAACACGGAACGGGTTTCCTCCCAAGAATACCAGTGCATAAAACAAACAGCGCAATGCTAAATAAAGAAAAATGAAGCTGTTATAAGACCCAGGTCCTATCACACAATGCAACGCAAGCCGGGGGATAGGGTTTTTACCTTATAACAGCCAAAGAATGCTTGATACATTTAAAACAAATCATTTGATACTATCATAAGTGCATAGTGTATAAAACAACTTCAAATCATAAGTATCAATCATAGGCGGCATGAATGCCCCATACCACTATGTCGCCATATATAGGTTATACAATCGAAATCGCAAAGTCACGTATTTGGAAATTGGGTTTCCATCTATGAACCGAGGCAAAAGATAGTCCTCAACCGATTCGAGACTGCCTAGCCCGAGTCTCAGGATCAGAGCTCGAGTGACCCTTGGATCGTCAGGGCCGGTCCACCGATGTGGATTAAAATGCCTGAACACTGCGTTTCCCCGCCCTTTGGGGCGTAAATGAGCCAACGAATGACTCCATCGGACCCGGATCGTCCGATCTAACCGAGGCGCCTCGCAACAGCAACAACCACACAGGTGAAAAATATATAAATGTCAGGGCTGGTAGGTCACTGACACCACCCTAGCTAGGAAGAAACGCAGGCCCTCCCTGATGTCCTCTCCCGTTTTTGGTTCACAACCGGGGTGCGAAACTCGCGAAGTAAACGTTACACAAAGCTACGCCACAAAGGCCATGCTTTGATCATCACCACAAGACTTTGCTTTTCAACAGAAGCCCCGATCAATTGCCACTTAGGCATGCCACACAGGCAATTCACTCCATGCGTTTGATATCCATCAATATATAACCCCTGAGCTCGTACGTCTCAGAGAAGGGCGTTAAGCAAGAGAATAAATTCTCCGCCGCCAAACAGATATATATTTAATAGAAATCAATCACACAGACTAAAATCCAATGTCAGACACACAGTCCATTTACAAGTCCGTTCTGGGTCTGAACGAAACCGGAGGCACCTAGTACCTCGCATATCCATCGATCTCCAAGTACGTCTGGACGATCACCAACTGTTTCCATCTTCTTGGGTGTACAGCCCAATCAAGATCATCAGTAATCACCCAAACGACGTGAAGACTTCCGGTCTTCGACCACCGTCTTCATCTTCGACTTATCGTCGTATCAGTTATTCAGAATGGGATAAACCCGGTCTTTCCGAATAACTCGCGTATATTTTAAATAAGTGTTACACAAACACAACATACGCCTCATTCCAATCCATTAGTCACCAACCGTAAATTAATCAAGAGAATAATTTCCCGAATATTAACCCCGAAGGCCGAAACCAACATCAGATCAATATCCAGAAAACCATTCTGCTTGGCTAACCGACAGTTAGTTTCTAAATTTCACATTCATAGGGAAAGGTTCCCATTAATTTTATCCAAGATAAATTCCTTGAATTTATTCTTTAATCATCTTTTGAATTTCGATTCAACTAGTCGGGATTAACGAACCTTACCGAAGTAATCATTTGTTTTAATTTCCCAATCCCAACCTATTCATCCCATGAAGTAAAACTGGTAATACTTCATATCTAACACCACAGTGTTATTGGTAAATTCAATTACCATTTCACGTTCAAATCTAATTAAAGATTTAACTATCGCCTGGAGCAAAACTGGTGGTACTCCATTTTCGATCATTTCAATCTAATTAAAGATTCATTAAAACTCCACTTAGTTTTAATCGTTAACTGGGTTAAAGAATCAGTGTCATTTAAAACACGGTTCACGATAAACCCAAAATCACATTCATTAATTATCGGGTTAAAGAACGAGTGTTATTTAAAACACTGTTCACGATAAACCCAAAAATCAATATCAATTCAATTCCAATTAAATATTATTTAATTGGTACACTTCATTAAATCTAAATAAAAAGATTTAATCATTTCTCAACTGGGTCCAAGAACAGTGTTAGTGAAGACACCATTCACGACAAACCCAAATCACATTTGATATTCAATACAAGGCTCTGAATAGAAAATATATCGGCTTATATTCAATATCAAATTCTACGATTAACAAATGTCGTATTGGAAATAACGATATAAATATATCTTTCAAATTTCCATAACAACACCTGTATAATCACGAATTCCAACATCGAAATATTCCGAAGACAATTTCGATTCAAATCCACTCCAATGCAATCATTGGATATTCTGGTTATTTTTAAAACCCTTTTTAAATTCAATTTATTTATTTGAAAATAAATAGAATTATATTTCTAGTTCAAAACTAGTTCATTTCGATAAAAATCTATTTTTATCTTTTCAAATATGGAGTTTTTCATCCCAAACCTTTCTAAACCATTTCTTATGATTTTACACAAATTATTACTATTTTTAATAATTTTATCGAGGCCCGTACAGTCGATTTCCATCAACGGTCATCGAACTGCACTTATAACGACCTTTTTCGAATTTGATTTGGACGTATCTCCAAATCCAACCGTTAGATTTCTAATTTCTGATATTCGTTAGAAAGCTCTTTTCGATACGAACCCAACGGTTCCGGTTTTAGGAGAATCCGACGGTCGGATCTCCCGTAATGTCCGTTTGAAATAAATGGTCGAAATTCACGAACTGCCGCGGCGCGGCGCGTTCTATTCAGGCCATTATATTATATATATAATATATATATAATATATATTTCGTCGATTTCTATTTAAAACGAATTATATGAATAGTTTCAAAAGCAATTTCAACTTTCATTTCAATTCAAATCAAAATTGAATTCTTCTTTATAAATTCGTTTCAAAATTCATTTCTATTCAATTCAAATTTCAATTCAATTTGAATTCATTTCAATTCGCTTTCAATTCAATTTGAATTCGTTTTCAATTCAATTCATTTCAAAATCGTTTTCAATTCAATTCATTTCGAAATCGTTTTCAATTCAATTCATTTCGAAATCGTTTTCAATTCATTTTATTTCGAAATCGTTTTCAATTCATTTTATTTCGAAATCGTTTTCAATTCACTTCATTTCGAAATCGTTTTCAATTCATTTTATTTCGAAATCGTTTTCAATTCATTTCATTTTGAAATCGTTTTCAATTCACTTCATTTCGAAATCGTTTTCAATTCATTTTATTTCGAAATCGTTTTCAATTCATTTCATTTCGAAATCGTTTTCAATTCTTTTCATTTCGAAATCGATATAAATATCGTTTACGTCAAAATGGCGTCAATCTAATCAACACGGCTTCATAAATTTCTATTTTCAAATATTCTATTTCAAATATTTCTTTTTCAAAATAGTTGTTATTATCAAGATATTTCGTTCAACACATGACCAATCTCAATGGATGAGTACTGTCAACACATGAACCTTTATTTTATAATAACAAAGATGTAAATTTTATTACTAAAATATTTGGTTCAACACATGACCAATCTCAATGGATGAGTACTGTCAACACATGAACCTTTATTTTATATTAATAAAGATGTAAATTTTATTACTAAAATATTTGGTTCAACACATGACCAATCTCAATGGATGAGTACTGTCAACACATGAACCTTTATTTTATATTAATAAAGATGTAAATTTTATTACTAAAATATTTCGTTCAACACATGACCAATCTCAATGAATGAGTACTGTCAACACATGAACTTTTATTTTATAACATTCTTTATTTTTCAAATTGGAATGAGGCCCAATTAATTACCATATAAAGTTAATTATATGGATTTTCATACAACACATGTATATAATAGCATGGAAAAATAATCAACCATCAACCAAAGTGCACTACACTGTATAAGCATCAAATATAGATATCTAACGCTTAAAACAGCCTGTCAATCAACCGATCGACATATTTAATAAATCAGGATGAGTGAACTTCAAATTTCATCCCAACACCCGTGTGGGGTTTCAAACAATCAAACACATATTTTATTTGTGCTGTTGGGCGATGTGTAAAATTTATCGACCCAATCAATGTCCTTCAAATAGGTGTACATGAACAAACCGTCTGGTTTGTAAATGAATATTTATTTTATTCACTTTCACTATATTCATATTCACGTTAAAAATTATATTTTTAACGATAAAACATTTTATTCCAACATATGAATTTCTATTATTCATTTACACAAATAAAATGATATTTTTATTTTCTAACATATTTTAGAAAATTTCGGCGGCATAACGGCACGATATTAGAAACGGGACGAGGCCTAGCCTTTATCCCCGGTCTAGTGAAGGCCCACGCCATTCACACATCAATCAAAATCACCAAACAACCAAATTCAAATCAAATCATATAACTAAGCTATGCAACCAAACAAACAAGTCCATGGTCTGTGGACGATTGTGTCGGGTGCTACTAAGCACCGTCTGCATCCTAGTATATATATATATAACTAGAAAATGAAATTGAAGAGTGAGGAATTCTCACCGATAGCTATCCTAACTTCACGGCTCTCCACTGATAGAAATCTTCATCGCTATCGCATCTTCGTCATCTTCGTTGCCCGTAGCCACTACATATATAAAAATCGAATTTTTACTTCGCTTTTCAATATATAAAAATCACATTTTTATTTCGATGTTCAATATATAAAAATCATATTTTTAATTCGAAGTTCAACATATAAAAATCATATTTTTAATTTCTTTGTTCAACATATAAAAATCATATCTTTAATTCGAAGTTCAACATATAAAAATCATATCTTTAATTCGAAGTTCAACATATAAAAATCATATCTTTAATTCGAAGTTCAACATATAAAAATCATATTTTTAATTCGAAGTTCAACATATAAAAATCATATTTTTAATTCGAAGTTCAACATATAAAAATCATATCTTTAATTCGAAGTTCAACATATAAAAATCATATTTTTAATTCGAAGTTCAACATATAAAAATCATATTTTTAATTCGAAGTTCAACATATAAAAATCATATTTTTAATTCGAAGTTCAACATATAAAAATCATATTTTTAATTCGAAGTTCAACATATAAAAATCATATCTTTAATTTCTTTTAAAAGTTCAAATCTTTTTCCTTTTAAAATCTAAAAATAAAATCAGTTTTTAAATGTTTTTTTTCAAAATTCAGTTTAAAATTCTTTTTAAAATTCAGTTTAAAATTCTTTTTAAAATTCAGTTTTAACCTTTTAAACAAATTAGTTTTCACCTTTAAACAAATCAGTATTTAAATGCTTTTTTGTTTTGAAAAATCATTAAAAATAAAATAACAAACAAAATACTTACAGAGGGGGGGGGTTTCCGCAGTTCGTCGGAGGTGGCTTCGAGGCGGCGGCGCTCGGGGTTTCGAACGGTGGTTGACGCAAGGCCAGAGGGGGTGCGTGGGCTGAGGGGAGTTGGCGGGGCTGGTCATCGTCGGAAGGGGGTGCTTCAAGGTGTTGCATCGGCTATTGGGGAGGTAGGTGGAGGCGGTCGAACTCGAGGGGGCGACGATGGAGCTCTGGTGGTCGGCTAGGGCACGCGGATCCGGGTCTTGCGTTCGAGCTGGGGAAGGGTGGAAGCAGGAGGAGGTGAAGCAGGAGTGGGGGTAGGCGCCGGCTCCGTCGAGGCGCGGTGGCGACGTCGAGGGTGGCTATTCCGTTCGTTCCCCCCTTTTTTTTAATTTTATTCTCGATCTGAAAATAGAAGAGAGATGGAAGAGAGAGTCAACGGGGTTATATAATATAATATATATATATTTAATTATTTTTAAATTCAAAAAGCAACTTTTTATTTCAAACTCGAAATCAAACCCACCGACTGTCGTCCCCAGCGTATTACCCCCGTTCCGAACTCAATGGGATATGTATCGTAAGCTGATTTGATCGTTTGAATCAGTTTCCGTTTAATTTACATTTAAATCACTATATTGAATTTTAAACGTACATTTCAAATTACCGGGGGCACATACTAACTCTAAAAATTCCCGAAAAATATTTTCTAGCTTCGTATTGACGGTACGGTCCTAACAAAACTAGTTTCGTCGAATTCTGAGACCGTATGAAAAATGGCCAATTTCCAGTCGATTAAAATCAACTAAAACTGGTCAAACGCGTTTTCCTTTGCCACGCTCACATATTGATTCGAAAAATTATGAAATTTGAAACCTAGCAATAACTTTACATCACGGACCCAACAAAACTGGTTTCGTCGAAATCCGAGGTCATTTGCAAAATGTCCATTTTTAAGGGCCTGAATTCCATAGCGACTATTCAGAATTTTCAACTGGACATATCTTTTGATTCCCGCTATGAAAATTTGATTATTCGGATTCGTTGGAAAGATATTATCAATTAGATCCCATTATTTTTGGTTTCACTAAAATCCGGATTGTTTTGCACCCGGTACGTTCAATTGAAGTTTGAAATCGAATTATCGAACTACCGCGCCATTTTCAATTCTATTTATAATTATATATAATTATTTATATTCTAACGACGACGCATATAAATATATACGCCGAATTATATTCCAAAATAAATTCCTCGTCGATATTATTTAAAATAATCTATTTTAAATATTCAAAATCCGCCAAAATTGCCAAAATAAAAATTTCAAACTGGCTCGCATTTTACGGGTTGTTACACCCTCCTCCTCGCGTCGATACTTTTGCTAAGATATGTAAGGACTTTAGAGCAATGGGTGGAAACCGTTTCACGGGACGGAGACATTTGTTGAAGCTCGTAACTGGCTAAAGGAGGTGGAAGAATTGTTTAGAATCTTTGAAGTGGATGATGAAAGAAAAGTCCAGCTATCTGCCTGGCTAATGAAGGATGAGGCCTCATTTTAGTGGGAGGTCACTAATGGAGGACGCCTAGTCGATACATGGCCAGATTTTAGGCAGAGGTTTGAGGCAAAGTTTCTCTCACGGGCTGAAGAGAATCTATACATGGAAAGGTTTCTAGCATTGAAGCAAGGGAATCT
This sequence comes from Allium sativum, assembly GCA_030737875.1. Lineage (NCBI taxonomy): Eukaryota > Viridiplantae > Streptophyta > Magnoliopsida > Asparagales > Amaryllidaceae > Allium > Allium sativum. The sequence continues at coordinate 225,258,773 of CM060919.1, read as the reverse complement.
ATCGGTGAAAGAGTACGTCAACAAATTCAATCAGTTGGCAAGATTTGGCTTGGACTTGGTAAATACTCCTGAAAAGAAGGCCCTGAGATTTGTTAAGGGTTTGAACGAGCCGCTTCATGGGTTAGCTATGACCCACATCCCCATGGGGGCTACCTTTGAGAGACTAGTTGACATGGCGCTTATGCATGAAGAGGAGAAGGGCACCAGTGCTAATAAGGCACCCGAGAAGAAAGGGGATCAAAAGAAGCCGCAACAGCAACAACAGAACAAGAAAGGTGGCAAAGGAAACAATGCTAAGGGAAAGAAAAGATGCTTTAACTGTGGGACACCCGGCCATCTAAGCAAAGATTGTAGGAAGAAAAAGAAGACCGGTTGTTTCCACTGTGGCGAAGTGGGACATCTTATTAAGGACTTCCCAAAGAAAGGGCAGAGGGCAGGGTCTACCTCAGGAGGACGGGTGCAGGCTCTCATGGCACCAGGGCAGGCATGGGGACAAGTTCAGGCTCTCGTGGTCCCACCGCTGCAAGAAAGAGGTAGAGCAATTTCCGTTGAAAGTTTAGTTTTCCTGTTTGATCATCATGTCCATACTTTATTCGATTCTGGCGCATCACTTCGTTTATCTCTACATCATTAGTTGAAACACTGCACCTAGATACTAGTCTTGTTACTGATCCCTTAGTAGTCTCAAATCCTATTGGCGGTTCGGCTCATCTTTCTATGATTTGTCGGGATTTGAGAGTGTTTATCTTGGGCGTTTTGGAATGAAGGGTAGTTAGATTGTGAAAGAAGGGTAGTTAGATTGTTGACTCGTTTTGGAAAGACCCTTGATATTTCTTGTGACCTTAGAGGTCCAGTAATGCTTAGCTACCTAGAATCCCTTGACGCATCCGATGATGATTTACATTATGTTCCCATAGTCGGTGAATATTCTGATGTCTTCGAGGAGGTGAGGGGTTTACCCCCAAAACGTGAGATAGACTTTCAGATATATCTAATAGATAATGCAAATCCAGTTGCATTACCAGTGCACCACATGGCTCCAAGAGAGAGAAGAGAACTCAGTAAGCAAGTGAAGGAATTGCTTAAGAAGGGGTTCATCTGACGTAGTATATCGGAGTGGGGTTCTCCAGTAGTGTTTGCCACGAAGGAGGATGGGTCCCTTAGACTTTGTGTGGACTATAGAGAACTTAATAAGCTTGCTAAGAAGAATAGACACTCACTGCCGAGGATTGACGATCTCTTCGATCAGTTAGTTGGCGCCTCAGTGTTTTCGTAGTTGGACTTAGCCACTGGTTTCCATCAGTTGAGAGTGGCTGAGGATAGCATAGACAAGACTACCTTTAGGACTCCAGACGGTTTCTTCGAGTGGCTAGTGATGCCCTTCGGTTTGACAAACGCCCCCACATACTTTGTTGACTTGATGAGTAGGGTGTTTAGGGAGTACCTTAATAGATTCGTGGTGGTCTTTGTGGATGACATCTTGGTCTTTTCTAAGAGTGAGGAAGAGCATGCCCTACATCTTAGGGAAGTATTGGAGACCCTTCGAGCGCATAGCCTTAAAGCTAAATTTTCTAAATGTCACTTTTGGAGGAAGGAAGTGTGATTCTTAGGGCACGTGGTTTCCAAAGAAGGGATAGCTGTGGATCCCGCGAAAGTAATGGCCATCCAAGATTGGAAGGTTCCTAAAAATGCTACAGAGGTGAGGAGTTTCTTAGGGTTGGCTAGCTACTATAGGAAGTTTATCAAAGACTTCGCAAAGATATCAGCCCCATTAACACGCTTGACGAATAAGAACTTAGTTTTCACATGGGACGTAGATTGTGATGATGCGTTCCAACGTTTAAAGAAAGCTTTGACCACAGCCCCAGTCGTAGTGTTGCCAGATGGGAGTAAGCCATTTACCGTTTATACTGATGCTTGTGGGACATGACTAGCCGCAGTCTTAATGCAAGAGGGAAGGGTAATAGCCTATGGTGGAAGGCAGTTGACAGTGCATGAGAGAAATTACCCTACACATGACCTAGAGTTGGCCGCTATTGTCTTTGCGCTTAAGTCTTGGCGTCATTATCTTCTTGGCGAGAAATTCGAATTATTCACTGACCACAAATCGCTAAAATACTTATTCTCTCAGAAGGACTTGAACTTAAGGCAGCAAAGGTGGATAGAATTCTTAGCATCCTACGACTTCGAGATAGCATATACCCCTGGCAAGGGTAACGTGGTGGCAGACGCCTTAAGTAGAAAGAGGTTGTCCTTGAGTCTGTTGTTTGTTGAGCGGCGAAGCTTAGAGTTCATCTCTATGTTTGACTTTAAACCTTCTGTTGACTTTGTACCCGGTTTGCTAGCATCCTTAGAGGTCAGACCTACGCTTTTGGGACGGATTGGCGAGGCACAACGAGACGACCCACAGTTGGTTGAGTTAGTAGAAAAGCTCAAAAGAGGGGAGTCATCGAGCCATCTCCGTAGGTATACCCTAGATGATGAGGGTTGGTTACATTGGGACGGTAGACTTTGTGTACCACAGGACGAGAACTTGAGGAAGACCATCCTTGATGATGCACATCGTTCGAAGATGACCATCCATCCAGACGGGGACAAGATGTATATGGACATGAGACGAGTTTACTTTTGGGCCGATATGAAGAAGGACGTGGCAGAGTTTGTTGCTAGATGCTTAGTGTGCCAATAAGTAAAAGCAGAGCAAAAGAAGCCCGGTGGATTGCTTCACCCATTGGAGGTCCCATAATGGAAGTGGGAAAGTGTTTCGATGGACTTTGTTGACGGATTACCAAGATCGAGGAAGGGTAATACGGGGATTTGGGTCGTGGTAGACAGACTTACTAAGAGTGCCCATTTCATTCCCGTGAAGAGTAAGAGGACTGCTCCATGGTTAGCCTCCGTATACATTCGGGAAATAGTTTGTTTGCACGGTGTTCCTTCTAGCATAGTGAGCGACCGCGATCCTATCTTTACTAGTGAATTTTGGAAGAGATTGCAAGAGGTAGTAGGGACTCAGTTATGTTTGAGCACCGCATATCATCCTCAGACGGACGACCAGACCGAGAGGGTGAATCGTATTCTAGAGGACCTATTGAGGTTGTGTGTCTTAGATTTCGGAGGCACATGGGAGGAACATCTTCCGTTGGTGGAGTTCGCATATAATAACAGCTTTCAGTCTAGCATTGGCATGGCACCGTTCGAGGCTCTTTATGGACGGCCGTGTCGTTCGCCTACATGTTGGTGGGAATCTACAGATAAGATCTTACATGGGCCCGATATGATTAGAGAGACTTCGGAAAAGATCGATTTGATTAGAAGGAGGATGAAAACGACGCAAGATAGGCAGAAATCTTATGCGGAAAAGAGGAGGACAGATCTTGAGTTTGATATTGGGGACATGGTCTTTGTCAAGGTGTCTCCATTACGGAACGTCGTTCTCTTTGGGTCCGTTGGGAAGTTAACATCAAGGTTCGTAGGGCCGTTTCCTATTAAGGAGAGGATTGGGCAGATGGCGTATAGAGTGGAGTTGCCCAAGAGACTTAGTGGCGTACACGATGTATTCCATGTGTCACATTTGAGGAAGTGCTTGCACGAGACCGCGGAAGTGATAGAGCCGAGCTTGCTTAAAGAGGTGGAGATAGAGCACGATGCAACGATTCGGCGAGCTCCTACGTGCATTCTTGGGTCGGAGGTTAAGAAGTTGAGGAATCGAGAGGTCAAGCTAGTCAAAGTGCAATGGGGAGATGATGAGAGCAACGCTACTTGGGAGACGGAAGAGAAGATGCGTTCATTATACCCTTTTCTTTTCGAGGGTATGTCTTTTAGTTTCTCCTTTATCGCTTACCTTATACTTATCTTATCTTTAGTATGTCCTCTCGTTAGTACCTTTGACTTTTAGATAGGGTAGTCCTATGATTGAAACATGTGTTTGAGACATGTTATGTATGATCGATGCATGTGGATGCAAGTGTTTGCTAGTGGTTGCTCGTGGATGCATATACACACACTTTATGCACCAGATCGGCTCAGTCACTTCATATTGCATATTGCATATAAATGTGTGTACATATTTAAGTAATGGATGTATAATGGTTGTACCATCATATGGATGTTGCATTTTGGTGAATGGTTATACACACAAGTAGAAATAATATGTATCGATAGGGTTCTTTCACATACATAATGGACGCACGACACTATCATGGTTTGCAATAAGGAGGTCAACTGAATCAGTAGACCGCCTGATTTTGCATTAGATAAAGAACATATACACGCACTTTTTGCATATGTTCATACAACATTAGAAATTCTATAAGGACAATGGATGCCTGTGTTTGATGGTTGAGTAGATGGTTGTTTGGATGTTAGGATATGCATTCTCCTTAACTTGAAGATTTCGGGGGCGAAATCCTTTAAGGAGTGGAGAATGTAACACCCCGGATTTTTGAATAATCGAATTAACTAAATTAAAGAATAAATGTTTAGCATTGTTCTACGGTTTGTAAGCAAAAGACTTAGTAGCTCATTTGGTTGGAACACGTGACTTGCATACAAGAGGTACAGAGTTCGATCCCCGCCAACGCCATATTTTTGTTTTAGGGGAATGGATAAAAAGCGGCTTAGTGTGAACGCGGTTCAAAAAGTAGTTTAGTGTGAAAATGGTTAATTAGGAAGATAGAAATATATATATAGATACATATATAAAAATAAAATAAAATTCAACCTAAAATTTAAGAAAAAAATTCAAAACAGCGGAAGCGGGAAGGCAAAACACCAAACCGACCTATTTTATGGGTCGACCCGAGTCCTGCTGGGTCGACCCCAGGGTCGACTCAGGAGGTTTGGAGTTGGTCCCGTCGGCCCAAAATGGTCTATGACGAAATTTTATGTTTTAGGGCTTAGGTGGCGATTTCTGGTTGGTCTGTTGACATCATTTCTTGGTTTCTAAGGCCTAGATGGATCCTAGAGTGATCCGACGGCTTAAATTAATTCAAAGCTCTATAAAAAGACCCATAGACTCAAACCCTAAATCATAATTAGAACTAAAACTATGGCCGTCATGCTGTCGTCTTGAACCCTAGAGTAGCCACCACCAATTAGAGAGGAAGAACAGCAAATCAAATCAGTTCTATTCAACCCTAACAACGAATCTTCTTCAAAGGAAAGCTAATTCAACTTCAGAAATCAGAATTTAGAACTCAAGACCGCCTTTGAGTTGTGAGTTCGATATTTTTAATAAAATAATTAGTAATTTAATTGGATTAAGTTATGATGCGGATTGTATGGATGTGATGTGAATTATTGATCACATGTTGTAATTATGTTGTAGAATTGTGTTGAAATCTCTATGACGTTATGTTGTGATGCTATCATCTACGATGTAAAGTTATGTTGCTATCTTCTATGTTGTAATTTTATATATAACAAAATCATCATGTTTCATATGCTAGTTTGGTGATGTTGATTCATATGATAAATCATATGTATGCATGTTTAGATTTTTATTTAAACATGAATCATATACAAGTTGGGTAAAATTATATGTGACCTTACATGGTTATGACATCTAGTTTATGTGAAATTTTTATTAAAAGTTAGGCTATGACATGGGTGAGTTATATGCTAAATTCTACATGATATTTTACATGTTAGATGCAAGTTTACACCATTGTTATGATGCATAAATCACATATGCAAGTTTCTATAAATATATGAGTTTGGGGTATGAATCATGTTATGCAAGTTTAGGGTTATTGCCTATGCAAGTTTACACCTTTAGATGTAGATCTATGACATACATGATTTATGCAAGTTCACACCTTTAGATTTGGATCCATGACATATGTTGTTTATGCAAGTTGTAACTTTGGCCTATGCAAGTTTTAGATGTAGAACATCATTCACATATGCAAGTTCATCCCTATGTTTAGATCTATGTTTTCATTATGTGTACATTTTGATGTTTTCTCTTTATTCCATGAGTTAGACTATTCGAGTCTAACGTATATTTTACGTTAAACGAACAAACGTACAACGTGGGGTAAAGGGGATAATATTAAAAAGATTTAATTGGCATAAATGCCTTAAAAGGCATAAAATATAATTGTGGTGAAAATTTGTATGATTTCGCATACCATAAATGGATGGACATAATTGAGTCAATTATTGACATCGTTAAATTTGGAATTGATCGATAATTTGAATATGGAAAGTAATTCAAATTTGGGGAATGATTAATTAGGAGAAATTAATCGTCTAAGACACGAGGTTAGGCTCTTTTGTGGTATAAGACTGCCCGGACCCGCCCGACAAATCCAGCTGCCACAAATGCCAGTCTAATGTGAGAGGTCTTAGGCATAAATTAAATACGTAACAATTGTAAAGACACGAGGTTAGGCTCTTTTATGGTGTAAGACTGCCCCGACCCGCCCGGCAAATCCAGCTGCCACAAATGCCAGTCTAATGTGAGAGGTCTTTATGAGGTTACGGTCTTAATGAATTAAGAAACACTTAACTGGATAAACATGTAGTGGACATGAGGGGGTTAAGTGGGTGCCTTGGGTGGCATTTGGAATCTAGTGGGTGCCTTGGGTGGCATTTGGAAATACGATTAGAAACACTTAACCAAAATTGAAACATGTAATTGAAACATGAATAAGAAGTGGTTAAGTGGGATGTACTAGATGGGACCAAGCTTAGGTGGATAGCTTGTGTCAAGTGATGAGGGCCCATTTCAACCAGTAACCCATACGTATCTTTGTGGGCTCGACCAAAGTAGAGGACGGGACACGCATACTGGGCTTGAATGTAAGAGGCCAAAACGGGTTAGCGGTGGCAACGCAAGTCCAACGGGTTCATATGCGTGTGTGGACCCGGGCTGGTAGGTAAGACGTTGTTGCATCGTGTAGGTATAAGTCGTGCATTGTTGGTTGTATCGGGTTGCCACTTTGGGGAGTGATACACCCCACTGTGGGGCCAACACGGGTATCTACGAGTTAGGGAGCCGATCGCTTGGGGGTAGTGGGTACACCTAGTGGAGATAAGGGCAGGCGACACCTATGAAGGCAGCTAGTGGTGCACGAAACTACCAATATCATTATTAAGTCTGTAGGCGGGATCAACCTTAGGGTGACTAGTGGTGGTGCAGTATAGCAATTATCCTATTGTGTTGGTGTAGCTTGGTAATTATCTTGCAGTGGGTTATGTGCGCTTTAACGATATCATTATTCATCTTGTTTCGTTATTTACTCTGCCATATTCAATGGTTCATAGTCATTTCCTTATTTTCCAACTTATGCCTTAGCCTAGTTACTTTGTTAATTATATTGTTAAAATTATCGCACTCGCCAGACTTTATGTCTGACCCCCTTTGTTTCCTCCTCTTTCCTCCCCCCCAGGTGCTCAGGTTGGAACTAGCACCAGTGGAGCTTGATTTTGGACTGCTTTTAGAAGTTTGCTTGGATCGCTGAAGTAAAGTTCACCTTCTCTTTTATTTATGGCTATTTTGATGTTGGGGATTATGTCTTTCAATTTATGTATTTGTGGTAGTCAAGATGGATATTATGTACTTTGACTCTGGTTTTTGATGATGTAAGCAAACATATGTGTTTTCCGCTGCAATGAAATAAAGTTTTAAATCTTTGAGTATATTTATATCTGTCTTGTTGTTAAGTTTCTGTTCTATACTTACTTAAAACGCTCCATAGAAGTTAATGCATTCCCTTTGTGAGTGACATTAATGGACGTGGGGTGTTACAAGGAATGTGTGAATTCGGGGTCGAATTCTTGTCAACCTGGGGAGGATGATGCAGCACATCATGGAAGATGCTTGTATACGATCTATAGGTCGTCTAACGATCGAAGGAAGTCATTCAGTGACCTAAAACGAGAAGGAAGGGAGAGAAGTTCATCCATGGAGTTAATCTTAAAGAAGTGGAGTATCGGTCGCTCAACGAGCCGATGAATCATGGAAAGAAGCCCAACGATCCAGAAAGGTCGTTCACCCTTAGGTCGTTACTAGCAGAAGACAATATGAGCTGTTAAAGAGAGGTTCATTTGTCATAGTTGGATACATCGTTCCATTGTTGTATAATGTCATCGGGTCATTCACTCCATTATTTGTGCAGTGCTAAAGGGTCGCGTGTTGTAGTTGGGTTATTCGCTTATACTTGTGTCGCTCGTTCTAGACAAAGCGTGTTGTAAACCCTGTAAATAGGGGTGTAGCGTGAGTTGTAAAGGGAGTTGATTGTTGAATAAATTTGTGTGTGATCTTTGTGCCACCATTAAAATTGGAAGTTGAGTGTGATCACCTTTCTCCATCTTTGGGTATTCGAGTGCGCTCGAATCAACGAATTTGTAGCTGATTCACGGTATCGCTTGCGAGTGATCAACGTTCGAAGAATCGTAGATCGACAACACGGTAACTTGCAAGATCAACATGTTGAAGATAGCGAGATTCCGACATCGAAAGATCAACGGAGTTGAGCATTTATCTCATCCTTGATCTTGTTTCCACGAATCCTTGCATTCGTGTGGAGTTTAGATCCGGGAGCTGCACCAATTATTCAAGAAGACAAATTGTACTGAAAGGATTTCTTAGTCCCTCTGCTCCGGTGTGTAGCCCACAGCGATGCCAAGGGAGTATTGTAAGAAGTGCATGAAGGATAGTGAGGTGATCATACCAAGGTCAAACTCTAGCTAAGAAGATACTTGGTACAACTACTTCTAGCCTACCATCAATCAAGATGCGGCTAGTTATTCATGACTCTGTTAAAAGTGCTAGAGATATGTTAAAGTTTCGAGATATCTGCCAACTCAGATCACCATATGGTTAGTCCTTGGTCGTTTGCGGTATGGGGAATAGACATTATCGGTGGCCTTCCAATACCCAAGGGTGGAGCGAACTATGCAATCGTGGAAGTTGATTACTTCACTAGATGGGCCAAAACTGAACCACTAACAACAATCTAGACGAAGCAGGTGATAACTTCATCGTCAGAAACATCATATGTCTATTTGGACTTTCCAGGGCTTTCGTAACTGATAACGGGACCAATTCATAGTATTGAATTTAAAAACTCCTTCCAATGTCATCGCATCGAGAAGAGATATACTAAGTTGCACACGCACAATCAAATGGATATGTTGAAGTTGTAAAGAAAACCATAAAGTCCACCATAAAAAGCGTCTGGAGTAGGCTAAAGGCAAGTAGGTTGATGAATACCTTTGTCCATTTGGGCGTATCGGACGATCGATAAGTCAGCAACTGACCACACTCCATTTGCGTTGTCATATGGCTCAGAAGTGGTTATACCAATGAATCTTGAATTCCACTCTCATCGAATGATGTATTATGATCCTTCGAATAATAGGGCACATCACCTGGAATCACTTGACCTGGTTAAGAAGAAGAGAGAGAAGGCAGACCTGCATGTCTCGGCACACAGACATCGGGTCATCTGATACTACAATAGGTAGGTTCAAGCTAGAATCTTTGACTAGACGACCTCGCCTTGGAGTGTATATTTCCTAGAACTATCCATATGGGCTAAATTGGGAAGAACCCTAAGTCATTCAATGGAAGCTTGATATCAAAGCTTTCAGGCTTACGACTGTTGATGGCGACCGACTCTTGAGGGCATGGAGTGTTGAGCATTTGCGACATTACTTGACTTGAGCTTGATCTCGTAAATATCATTTCATTTTGAGACTATGTAATAAGGCTTGACTCGCCAATTTCCATTTTGTTATAAATAAAAGCTCCTTCTATGCTTTATTACTATGTATAATAATATAGCTAAATGTTGTGATTCGACCAACCTATGTCAAAATTTGAACGAAGGGAACGACTTATTCCCTAACAATGTTCATTCTCCCACGTTTCGATGAGCTTACTCAACTTCGACAAGTCAGATAAGATTTAGCAAAATTTGTGCTTGACACTCGATAGGGCGATCCTTGCTTTAAAGACTAAATTGTAAGAACGACGCCTAAGCGAATATGAAACAACCATTCGCATGACCAACTCTAACTCTCACGACTTGAGAGAGAGTATAAAAACAGTTGGGTTAGTGTGAATGGTGCGCCATGACTTACGACCACTTAACCCGCAACTCTAACCCGAATTAACACAGTAAGAGTATAAAGACTTAACAACCAGACGTCCAATAGACTTAACTAAAACTCCATCAACACTGGGGGTATGAGAGCCGAGTAAATAGTATCAGGGTTCGGGTCGGTAGGTTTCGGTTCAGTATGGTCGACCCGACCCGACTCGTGGTGTAAAGCTCGTGTTAATTCCATAGTGCTTTAGCGCGCCGACCCGGATATGCCGACCCGGGGTCTTTAAACCTGAAACGTGCTTCGATCCAAGAATGAAGTGTACTGAGAGAGAGGACCGAGTTGGCCCATGCCGACCTATGGTGTCGATTAAGCCGGGACTTTTCAATGTCCTATCCAAGTTTCCGAGAGTTTTAGCGATAGCTTACACTCATATCCTGAGCACAACGATTCATAGAAATCCAAGTTGTAACGGCCTTGTCAAAAGGCATGTCAACACTTTACCCCTTAGAACATATCTTTCTTGAGAAAGGAAGGTGTGTTCTAAATAATCCATAAGCCATAATAATCCGTGAGAGTTGAGAAGGGAAATCCAATATATAGAAATCTAAAAAGCCACGACTGCACCAGATCGTATTAAGTAATAAAAGAAGACTAGAAAACCGCGACCGCTTTAATAGAAACCCAGGGTCATGCCAGACCATATTATAAGAAAACCAGAATACTAAGAAATATGACGCCCGCTTTGGGTCTATTAAAAAGAAATCCAAGAAAACTACAGCCTCGTCGGGCCTATCCGATGGCGAGTATAATCCATACCTGCAGAGAAATCAATAAACAATTGTGTCAAATCCTGATCGGATAACCGTTTTGAGTATAAACCATATCGAGCGATGATCGGATCATCCTACCAAATCTTGGCAAGTCAACCCAACCCTTTAGGCATAATCCATACGTGGAGGTTCAAACCGAGCATAAGCCATACACGAGTTTTATTGAGTTTTCTCGTCAAATCCTGACAAGACGATCTGATTTTCTCAAATATAATCCATACTCAGGAATCAAAATTGAGTACAAGACATACTCATGTCATGCTGGAAAAACACTTACCATAACTTGACAAGATAGTCCATCTCTAGGAAAAACCATACCTATAGTTCTGAGATGTGCATCATCCATACTTTGGTTTGTGATTGAGCAACCTTGCCACATCCTGGGAAGACAATTAAGTTTAGCAAACATAATCCATGCTTGAAAACCAATTTTATTAAATCTAGAAATTATTACAAAACCAAAGCAATGCCTAATTGGTTTATCGCTGAATCCAAAGCACGCCTAGGGACTAAATCCTAATCCTCTACGTGTGTATTTCAACTTAGTTATTTATTCATTGGATGTTTTTATTGTGAAAAACAAAGTATGTCTGAAGATTAATTTCTAGTACCCGTGCATATGTGAGTCAACGCAGCCATCCGAGAAATCTTAATGAAAACAAATACATATCTTATTCTAAAGAAATGCAAAAATCCATGGTGATCTAATCCAGATCAGCTAATGATGATCCTGCGATTGCTCGATCTCGGATCATCCCCATTTCGGGGATTAAGTGGTGGTAATGCCATTGTAGGCGCTATTGGTTGCTTGACATATTCGAGTAGCTCCCCGCATTTGATCCGCTCTTCAATAAGGTCACGCAAATGCCTATAGTCATTTGTGGCATGACCTGCCATATCATGGAACCTACAGTGTTGCCCATAATCCCGTTTCTTTTGAGTTGGCTCCCTCTTGGGAGGCTTAGGGAATGGAAGAGCTCCTTACATGTCGAGGTATATATCTAGTTGTGGAGAATTGAGTTCGGTGTACTTGTTGTGCTTGGGATGTCTCTAGAACCGCACACTCCTATGATTCTTCTCTGGAATTTCCTCTTAACCTTATTCTTTCTATAGTTGGATGGTCCTCCATCCTTTTCCACAAAAACGTCAAGGTCATCCACCTCGATATTAGCATCCTCTTGTCGCAAGAACCTGTCAACTTCAAAGTAGAATTGGCTAAGGTCTCTTGGTGGGTCTCGCTGTAAAAAGATTTTAAAATCTATCTTATCCAATATGCCAGAGACGGTGTCCATGAGAACATGGATGGTTCTAGTCGATCCACAGAAACTACCGCCGCGTTATATCTCTCCAGAGGTGAGCGAAGGGTCTCACTGGACCTCTAATTAATAGAAGTAAGGGTCATGACATTCTTAGGCTGAGATATGAGGACCCTGTACTGCTCTATGAAGCAGGCGACCAAAGCATTCCGGCTGTTGATGGATTCTGATTCCAGTTGCTGAAACCACATAACAACTATATCAATCAAGAACAAGCGGAAGCACTCAGTCATGATGTTATCCGACATTGATAGAACTTCCATGTGGCGCGTATAATGCATTAGAAGCATGGTAGGGTGGGTACTATCGTCATATGCCTCCAAGGATGGTAGTTTGAAACCATGAGGGTTGCGAGAATTCTTAATGTCCTACGAGAAAGGGATATAGTTGATGTTATCCACGTCGTCCTGAGATGTCCCGCCTTTAGAAAAGTGTCAAATCAAATTGGCAATCTAGTTTTCATCTCCAAGAAGTTGCTGCTAATTACGTAGTACTGCGCTGGTGGCTTCAGCGCGAAGCTCGACAGATGGTGGAAGTATGTCTTGTGCATGCAGGTGCGACTCGACTCTACCCCCATGCCTTGGGTCGGTATGACCGAGCCGAGCTAGGGTAGCATTCCCAGTTCCCATCTCCATGTTGCCCCTATCCAAGGCTACATTAGCACGGTTTACATTAGCGTTCCCTTCTATATAATAATGAGTTATTGTGTTGCGATGTTGCTTAATGAGTGGGTGATTGCCCCCGGCTGTGTTCAGATCGACATGAAGGTAGGTCGAGTGGGGGGTTGCATAGATACAGTCTGTAGTAAGATGTCTGGCAGATTCTAAGCTTTGGCCAACTTGAGTCGAGTTCCACTACTACCCTAGCTGTGCTAGTTCCATAGAGTGATGTATCGTCGCCCAACCTTCCGTCTATCCGGGCGAAGAATCTGTCCATTATCTCTTGTTTCTTTTGAAGAAGCACATCTTGTTGTTCCATCCTCATCCTAAATTCCTTGAGCACATTATCCATCTCTTTCCTTGTCAGATAGACATAGGGGTCTTCATGGAAGGAAGCCTCCTGACTTGCCTCGTTTCTAGAGGCATGAGCCTGGGAAAACGCTCCATCCTTCTTCCGCTTCACCATCCTTGATCCAAAGATGAGCTATTAAAATCCTTTCAATCTATAAATTGCTGTAGGTTCTCGCATGCCTATTTCTTGGTGCACCAAAGTGTTGATGTCAAAAAGTGAAACTCTTAACAATCACCCCCCAAAATGCGTAATCCACACACAAATCACGAAGTATTCTCATAGTCACAATCACTTAATGCAAGAATAATAACAAAAATAGCGAACACGCAAGATTTTCTATAGTGTTTTGGCTTAATCCAAGCCTACATCCACTTATAATCTTTGTTTATACAGTCAATTACAGGTTACAGTTGTTATTTGTAAAAAAGTAGAGAAAGAAGTTATTTATACACAAAATCCACATTTTAATATGATTAAGTTCGGCATTCCTTGTTGCAATCTCCTTGCATGGGAAGCCAAAAAAATAGTGCTTATTTCAGCCTTGAAAACATGTATTTATAGGAGTCCATCCAGCTCGATTTGTCATGCCACGTGGTGACCCTCCCGGGTCGGGTCGGCCATGTGCCATGCGATGTAGGAAATCAGGTTAGGCGGCTAGGCCTGATCTTCACGTGAAGAAAAGTCTCCCTCGGTATATGCAGCACATACGTCATCAGATCCACATAATAAAGAAATAGAGTAGGTACAGGGTTGACTGAGTAAATATTCCTAGGGTTCAGGATTGTAGGTTTCAGTTTGGTATAGCCAACATGACCCAATAGTGTAAAGCTTGTACAGATTCCATGGCACTTTAGCACACAACCCGGGTCCAAAAGCGTGCTTCGATCCAAGAATGAAGTGTATTAAGAGGGTAGACCGAGCCTACCCATGCTGACCTAGGGTGTCGATCGAGCCAGGACTTTAATAATGTTATATCCAAGTTTCTGAGAGTTTTAGCGATAGCTTATACTCACATCCTACGCACTTCGCTTCACAGAAATCTGAGCTGTGACAGCCTTGTCAAAAGGCGTGTCAACAGGCCGCACTTGCACAAATAATAGCAAGCCTAAAAAATAGAAATTACAACAACAACCTTCAAGTCTTTGACTTCATTTTCTTATTCCTCTCAAGCTATGATTCCGCAAGCAAGCACTTTTGGGAATTCTCACTAAAAGATCTTTAGCCCCTAACATGGACTGGTTGTGTTTCTTCTTTGAGCACCTTTTCCAGATTAGAGATGTGACTTTCCCAAACAATACGGCGGTGCCAGAAGGAGGGGTGGCTTGCAAGGGATCGATAGAATTAGGCCCACACTGACTCAACTTTAAACTCAACAGGTTTTCCTTCTTGCAATGCCTTTATTTCTGCCATGTCGAAGGCTCTGGTTTTCCCAGACTCGCCAATGCATATTACATCGCCGTCTCCTTTGGCGCAATGCCTTTTTCATTTAAATTCTTGAGTGCATCAATCATGCCTTCTTACTTGACCACTTCATCGCCACGAGGCACTTAAGATTCCTCCGTCTGCTTCTCTTTTGCTTCGAGAGCGGCCTTGACCAAAGGTGAACCTAAAGTTGGAATAACAACGAATATTAGTCCTCACAGAATAATGGGTCTCCCTACTGGAAACCCTACTGGTAGGCGACTTGCCATAATAACTTTCTAGAACTAAGGAGAAAGTATACGAATACCTTTTGTAGAGCCATTAATAGAAGATGCAGAAGTCTTGCTTTCAGGAATAGGAGTTAAAGGCTTGCGCAGGCGGAGGCCCGACTCATCCAGATTACACTCATATACTTCTTTAGAGACTTGAGCCGGAGGTGTCAGAACGACTACTCCTAACACGAGCTTATGCACAACATGGGTAGGCTAGCCATTTGATAAAGCAGAAGTTGCACATCCTTATCTATGCCGGGTTACCTCTTGACTATCGTCTTTCCATTGAGCCGAAGCCGCTCCGCATCCTCCACCTCCTTATGCAGATGACGACCTTCGATGAGGACTTTTGGCTCATCACCTTTCGTATATTTGGCCCTTAGCTCTTTTTCGTTAAATAAACCATCCGCAGAAGCCAATCTCTCCTCCTCCAAGAATCGGTCCTAAATGTCAGCCAGAGTTTGCTAGTAATTTTCGACCCATGTTAAATCACGGTACCTGACTACTCGGGCACAGAAGGTCAACTCTTGCGAGCCAAATTCATCCTTCATCTTCTCTTCCTTAGCCACTTTAGCCCTGAGCACCTGAATCTCTTTATCATATTAGGCTTAGGAGTTAGCAGCAGACACAAAGGTGACACAAGCATTTTAATTGACCTTCTTCCTGGCTTCTTTAGGGGCATCTAATTGAGCCTTTAATCATGCGTTATCCTAGGCCAATTGATCCTTCTCCTTCTTTAGCACCTTGTTCTTGACCATAAGAGACAGTTTTTCTCCTCAATCAGCTTCATCTCATCGTTAAAAGACTTGGTTTTAAGATATTACAGATTGATCTCACAGTTAAATCTCGCTCAAAGCCCATCGAGCTCAATCTATGACTTCTCATACAAGTTTTTTGTGGTTATGTGTCAAACCTTGCATTTGGCCAGATTATTCTTGGTGTGCTCAAGGGTGTTCTTGTCGCAGTCCCACATTTGATTCATGTTGTCTATATATAGCTGCAGAACTCTGATTACTTCAAAAACCCTCCTTGAGTACCTAAGCATCTCACGGTACTGAGTAAGTGTATCAATAATGTTCGCTCTAAACTTATCGTCAAAAGACTCCGGACCTTGATGTAGAGTGGACAAGAATTATGATAAGGAGAAGTAGTAATGAGGAAAGAACTTATCTAACTCCTTTCTTTGTCAATTCGTCGTCTCCTAGTGCAACTTGGCGTTCTTTCTCTTTTCACCCACTGAGAACGATGGACCCCCATCCCTTGGAAGGTAGAGAGTTGGATTATTGGGTTAGTTTTATAGGAGGCTTATGTTATGATGACCCATTGATACGAGAATGTTCAATGGGCATCTTGTCGTGAGATCGAAAGGATTATCATGAGAGCGGGGTGCGGATTCATAGTGACACATTTCTCTTTCAAGCTTCATTTCTTTCTCTCGGGAACGTTCCCTTTCCTCCCTCTTTATTCCAACTTGACATACAAGTGACGAAGAGAGTGTCATGACTGCAGTGCTCATGTTGTGTGTGTCCTAGTGACCCCCCGAACGGACCAGAGACTAGAGTTAGGCTTGTCGGAGTTGTCTTCCTATCTTTAACAAGATATATTTCTTCTTCGAAGAAATAATGCGTTGGGGTCTAAATTCTGAGTCAAATATATGTTGTTCGGCAATGGTAAATCACCTAAGCCAGCGACTCGATTCCCCGGACAGGAGACCGCGAGCAAGAGACAGAGTCCTGATCGAAGATATCTCAACAGCTGGCTTTTTTGGAGGGAAGCATGTAGACCCTTCTTCAACTATTTTTTAGGAGGCTTCTCTCCCTCTTCCTTGAACTCCCAATTGGATCCAAGGGATGCTGGTGGTGCTATTATAGATGCTCGAGCACCGCCCACACCTAAAGTGCAATTTGTGACAAGCAACTAGAACTGGTGTAGGAACTTATCAGCAATGCATCTTTTGACACTCTAAGAATTCTTCAGAACATTCCTTTTAGTAGCCAGATGAGTAAGATACATATTTCTAGTAGGATTGAATGGGCTGTCACCTGCGAAGAAGTACGAGCATTAGAAGCTCTTGAGTGAAATTCAAGGAAGCAAGTCAGGACTTAACACTTGTGGCATTGGATCTATCTTCTTGCACATCCTTCCTGTTGAGGAATATAAAACCAGTCAGTTCTTATGTTCCCCAGCTTGTTGAATCCATCCATTTTCACTTGGTTACTCAAGGTGGATTTGAAGAAGAGGAAGGACAAAGTATCTTTCTGGTGTTTGATGTTATAGAAGAAGGCATATCATTGAGGATGGTTTCTTGATGTATATGCACCACATATACTATGTGTGACACCCCACGTCCGTTAATGTCACTCATGAAAGAATTCATTAAGTTTTGTGAAGCGCAATAGGTAAATAGTACAAAAATTCACAAGAAAATTATAAAATAAGCAGCGAAAAATTTCAATTTCATTATTAAAAACAAAACATAGTCTCAAATAGGTTACATCAAAACCAGCTACATAAAATATGTCTCATAAATCATCTCATGGAAAAACATCAGAGTGCAGTAACATAATATCATATCACTCATTGCAAGTCAGAATAGAGTAGAGAGCAAGACAAAACAGTACATCTCAGAAAGTCCATATCCAAGCTGACAGAGAAAGTCCTAATCATTGAAGAGTGCTACCACTCTGAGGACATGAGGGGAAATGAACAAAGAAGCAAAAGAAAAAGGGTCAGACATAAAGTCTGGGGAGTTCCAATGATTTTAAAATATGCATAAAATAGAAATGCCAAGACAGGTAAATATGACTAGATGAGAAGATACAGTATCATATAAGGTAACAAGCTAGACAGAATAGCAGGATAGATAGGAATAAACTATGATAGAGTAATGCTTCACATTTATATCCTAAACAAATTATGTCTGCAATAATACTAGTATAACAGGTTTAGGCGTTAGCCTAATTACCTAACAGAAACAATAGGTTTAAACAGCAGGATTTAACAGCAGAATTAAAGAGTGGGATTACGCATACCCTGATTACATAATAGATTAGTTGTTACCCTAATTACATAACAACAGGATTAGGTGTACCCTAATTACTACCAATGCGATCGGCTCCCTAATACTTAAACACCCTGTGTCATCCCCGGTAGTAGAGTGTATCATTCCTATCCCAGCAACTTATATAACACAGACTTATTTACTGTTGTTACAATGGCTTAGTTTACCTAATCAGACTCATGCACGCTCATGACTCCGCCAAAACACGCCCGTACTCATCTTCCCTATGTGAACAACTTACTATCCAGTTCAGTAAAGTGTGACCTAGCCTCTACCTAGTGCAAGGCCCGCTAAAAGAATACCAAAAAGGATATTGATTGGTATGGGTTCCAAACAACAGATTGACACAAGCAATACCCCCTAATTTTGTGCCCCCAAATAACTAGGATTTAAGAGTCCCAAAAACCCGATACAACAGCAGAACGAGGGACCTGCTAGCTTATTAATAATCATGTTTAACACAGAGGTTTAGGTTTACTAATAAGTGTGGCTGTAATATTACTTGTCATTATGTGTGTACAACCCTTCCCCAAAACACCTGCCTAGATGTATACAATTTCTATAGTGGTTCAGTTTATTAACCTACATCTAGTACTTAAATATTCTACAATGTCATTTACTTAATGTCTGTATTAAGTAAAATCTAGCATGTTTATACATATGCACACTATTCATCCATTTATGCCCCCAAATTACATCATGTACATGATTATGCATATTACCCCTTTTTGATTAATTTACAGCCAGTCTAAACATGTGCATATTTTCCCTTTCCTAAATTATAGTTAAACTGTAACAACCCGGAAATTCTGAACCAATTTAAAAATTTTACTTTAGCAATTTTAATGGATTTTAAATATTTAAAATGATTTATTTTAAATAATAACGATTAAAAATTTATGTAAATCGAAGTTAGAACGAATAAATTTATTTTAATTATAAAACGAGCCTGAAATGGCGTGGAAGTTTGAAAATTCGATTTCAAATTTCAAATGAATGTATAGGATTCAAAATGAATCGGATTTCAGTAAAATCATAAATATTTGAATCTGTTTGAAAATATCTTTCCAACGAATGTGAAAAATCCAGATTTCGTAACGGGAATTGAATGTTATGTCCAGTTTGAAATTCAGAATAGTCGCTGTAGAATTTAATATAATATATAGCAATTTTGCAAACGACCTCCGTTTTCGACGAGACCACTTTTGTTGGATCCGAAATGTCAATTTATTGCTAGATTCCAATTTTCATTATTTTTGGAATTAATATGTGAGCGCAGTAAATTAAAACGTGTTTGGCCAATTTCAGTTGAATTGGATCGACCAAAAAATGGCTATTTTTCAAACGGTCTCCAAATTCGGTGAAATTAATTTTGCTATGACCGTATCGTCAAAACATAGCTAGATTTATTTTTCGGGAACTTTTGGAGTCGGTATATGGCCCCGGTAAATTAAATGTCCGTTTAAATTCAATATATACTGATTTATATTTTAGTTTTGACAAAAACTAATAGTAACAGTCGAATCGGCTTACCGGACATATCCCATTGTGTTCGGATTAAGGGTATTTGGCTAAGGGCTACAGTCGTTGGGTTTGATTTGAAGTTTGAAATTATATTGGGGTAATTTTTGGAATTTAAATAAATAATAAAAATATATATTATATAAATACACGTGTGCCTATGGGTGGACTCGGTTCGGTACCAGAACTTTATATTCAAAACCATTACCATACCAACTTTATATGGTAATAGAAAAATCATTCCATTACCAACCAAAGAAATCGATTACCAACAATTCGGTTTATGGTTGGTAGAGGTCGATAATAAGTTTTTGTCATTTACCCATATGAGATCTTTTTTTACAATCTTTTACGTTAAGATAGTAAGTATTAAAATTGATTTTTTTGTTATTATATTATTATTTATCTATCTTATTTTGCGTAGTCAACCATGCATGAAAACTTTATGGATGAACAAAAATATCATATAAATTATACCGTTTCTAAGATATATGATGAAAATTGCATTCAACCTTGTATTGTAATAGTATTTACTAGGTATTTTATTAAATCATTACATATATAAGTTCTTTGTTATGTAACAAACATATATGATGAAATATAAGAATTTACATATGCATTCTTTATGATATATGGTAGGTTTGGTAATTACCATTATTAATGCTCAATTACCATTACCATACCGCATATTTTCTTGTGGTTTGGCATATCATACCAATCAAATCGGTTACCAATTGTTCGGTACCACTTTCATTGGTAGTTGTTGGCAATGGATGGTAAGGGGTAATATGGTAAAAATGTCCAGCCCTACGTGTGCCCCTTTAACCCTAACCCTTAGAAATGAAGACGCCGTTCAAAACAAATCCATAGCTGATTTTGTCCGATCTTTGATGTTCAAAATCTTACAATCCGCAAACAATTACAAAGCTCCTTCAACATGATAATCAAAGAGAAGGTAGAGATCTACTTAATGAACGGCTATGATTAAATTTAGAATTGTGTAACGCGAGATCTAGGTGCTTAAAGGCCGCGACTTCGTGCTCGTTTCCAAGCAAGGGTGGGCCACCGAGTTTGGAGCTACTGGACGCGTGGATTGAGGATGTTGGCGATGACCTTGTGGTGGCGTCCGATCAACGTCAGCTGGTGGGAGGTTGGAGCGGTGGAGGATTTTCTGATGCGAGCTAATGGGTTTTGTTCATGGGGATCTACGAAGAAGAAGAAAGGCAACGTTTTATATAAAACGTAATTAAAGGTTAACTTTATATTTAATTATATAATTTAGGTAATTAAGGTAAATAAAATCAAATTATTTTATTTTCAGTCTTTATATATAATCAAATTGTTTTAAATTCAGCATTAAAATATGGATAACACTGAACATAAAAATGTAATTAAATTTATAAGGATTGCATCGTTTTTGAAAAAAAAAACATTGATTTGAAAATAAATATAGCATAGATTTGAAAATAAATATAACAATGATTTTTGACTAAAATTAACATTGATTTGTAAATAAAATTGACATTTATTTGTAAATAGAAAATTAACATTATTTTAAAATAGAAAATTTGCATTGTTCTAAAATAGAGATCAAAATATACATTGTTTTAGAAAGAGAAATATAAAAGCATTGTTTAAAAATATAATGAACATTGTTTTAAAATATAAAGAACATTATTTTCAAAATATAAAGGCCACTGTTTTGAAAATAAATATAAAGAACATTGACATTGTTATCAAAGTATAAAGAACATTGTTTTAAAATATAAAGAACATTGTTTTCAAAATATAAAGACCATTTTTTTGAAAATAAATATAAAGAACATTGTTTTCAAAATATAAAGACCATTATTTCAAAAATAAATATAAAGACCATTGTTTTTGAAAATATGATATAGCATTGTTTTAAATATAATTGTGAAATAAAAATGTGTCATTTTTATATATGAAACATTAAAATAAAAATGCGTTATTTTTATATATGATAAATAGAAATAAAAATGTATTATTTTGTATATATAAATCATTTTAATAAAAATATGATTTTTACATATATAATAGCGTTATAAAAATATGATTTTTACTATAGCGTTATAAAAATGTGATTTTTTATTTATAAAGATCGTTGTTTAAAATGTGATTTTTAATGTAAACCACGTGACACAGATTGCGATGGAACCGACGGGAAGCAAAACGGAATCCAAACCATCGTCTGATAAAGATTGATGGAGTGGAAACCAAAGGTGAGGACTCCTCACTAAAAATTATGCATAGTTATTTATTTACTTTCATAACTGAAAATTATATAGAATTGCCAGTTTAGATTTTTTATTATTTTTATCATTATAAGCTACATACAGTGTATGTTAGATCACTTTCCTCGTCCACAAACCGTGGACGATTTAAATTGACTGTATTGTGTGTTGTTTGTGATGTTGAAATGTTGAACGTATTAAAAATAATGTTAACATAAATATGGTAGTTGAAATTAAATTAGAAATATTTATTTATAATTTAAACACTATAAAATTGGCTAAATAGAAAATAATTCAATCTGAATTAAAATTGGTTGAATTTGTTAACCAATAATTTATTTAAATAAAATGTTGTTGTTTGAAAACCCCACACGGGTATTGGGACGATATTTGACATACACTAGTCCAAACATTCATTTGTATGTCAATCGATCGATTGACAGGCTGTGATGAGCGTTATTTATTTATTTTAATGCTCACACAGTTGCAAATTTCACTATGGATGTGAATGGACTATTTAATGAGGGTTTATCATTATTGTTGTGTACCTGCGGTGTATGAAATGCATATAATTGAAATTATATGGTAATTGATTGAGTCACATTCCGATTCAGAAATAAACAATGTTTTTATAATAAACAATATTTTAGAATAAATATCATTCTAGAATAAAATATCATTTTAGGATAAATATCATTTTAGAATAAAATATCATTTTAGAATAAAATGACATTTTAGTATAAAAATACATTTTAAATGAAAAAGACTTTATAACGTAAGGAGATCATTTTAGAATAAAATAACATTTTAGAATGAAAAAGACATTTTAGAATAAAAGAGATCATTTTAGAACAAAATATCATTTTAGCATAAAATGACATTTTAGAATAAAAGATCATTTTAGTATAAAAAGACATTTTAAATGAAAAGACATTTTAAATGAAAAAGACTTTATAATGTAAAGATATCATTTTAGAATAAAATAACATTTTAGAATGAAAAAGACATTTTAGAATAAAATAACATTTTAGAATGAAAGAGATCATTTTAGAATAATATAACATTTTAGAATAAATTGATCATTTTAGATAAAAGGACATTTTAGATAAAAGGGACATTTTAGATAAAAGGACATTTTAGATAAAACGGTTTAGATAAAAGGATATTTTAGATAAAAGGGACTTTTTAGATAAAATTGAGATTTTAGATAAAAGGACATTTTAGAAAAAAGGGACATTTTAGAATAAAAAGCATTTCAGAATTAAGCACATTTTAAATAAAGAATATTTTTAAAATAAAGAATCTGTCAAATAAAGAATATTTTTAAATAAAATGTTTAAACAATAAAAATCACATTTTTATTGTATGAGTAAAGAAATAAAATAATCATTTGTTAAATTATATTTTTGTACATTAAAAATGTTACCTTTAACATGTTAATGAATATAAAATAATCATTTGTTGAATTATATTTTTGTACAGTAAAAATGTCATTTTTAATATGTTAATGAAAATTAAAAGAATCATATGTTAAAATTTTATTTCTAACACGTTAATGAAGCGAATAAAATATTTATTTGTTGTATAAAATGTTTGAAAAATAAAAATATCATTTTTATTGAATATATAAACTATATAAAATATTCATGTGTTGAATAAAAATTTTGGAACAACAAAGAGAGTTATGTGGTTAAACGCCCTTTTTATCGAACGACTTAATTCATTTTACAATCAATATCGAAACGAAGTGATTTCAAAATTTAATATTTTGAAAATATTATCATTTTAAAATGATAAAGATATAGAATATTCGATTTTGATTTAGAATTGAAAAAGAAGTTGGAATCGTTTTAAAATGAATTTATAAATATTTTATAAATACGTTGAAATGGAAATCGACGAAATATATATATATTATATATATATATATATATATAATATATGTAATGTCCTGAATAGAATGCGCCGCGCAGCGATCGTTCGTGAATTTCGACCATTAACTTCAAATTGGCGTAACGGGAGATCCAACCGTCGGATCCTCCTAAAACCGGAACCTTTGAGTTTGTGTCGAAAAGAGCTTTCCAATGAATATAAGAGATTTAAAATCTAACGGTTGAATTTGGAATTATGTCCAACTCAAATTTGGAAAAGGTCATTGTAAGTGCAGTTCGGTGGCCGTTATTGGAAACCGACTGTATGGGCCTTGATAAAATTATTAAAAATATGGAAAAAATTATGTAAAAACATAATAAATGATTTGGAAAGATTTTGGATGAAAAAAATCCATATTTAAAAAGATAAAAATATATTTTTATCGAAATGAACTAGTTATTAACTAGAATAAATCTTTAATTAAGATTTAATGGAGTTTTCCAATTAACTAATATTTATTTGGAATAAAATAAAGGGTGCGTTTTTTAGAGGTCCCTATTAAGTTTCAAAATATAAAAAAAACCCGGTCATAAACTTATTGTAAATTAGGTCCCTATTTTTTGAAAAGTCATAAAAAAATATAAAAAAAATATAAAAAAATCACGTAAATTCGTATTTAAATAAAACATGTAAACACTAAAAAATTCAGAACAAAAAACCATCAACGAAGGCGTCAAAAATCAAAAAAACCAAAAAAAAAAACGAAATTTCCAGTTAAATGCATAATAGTATGCACATATATCACTTTCCTACATACATCCGTGCATATTTTTCACTACATACATCTTCGTTGATTTTTATTCATGCAAATAAATGCATACATGTGCGCAAAAATTTCAAATACTTGCATACATTTGTGCAGGTTTATTTTCAGATTTTAATCTGAAAACAGCTTACAGAAAAGTTGCATACATATATGCAATTATCAGTAATAATTGCGTAAATGTATGCAACTATTTTTTTTCGATTTCCGTAGATTCCTGACATTATTTCCATATTTTAGATTTTTTTTTTATGAACGTACGCACATTTTTAAAAAAAAAATACAAAAAGGCGGAAAAAATAAAATAGGGGCGGGTTTAAAAAATTTCAGAACTTTGTTTTTTTTTTTATAAATTAGGTCCCTACTTTTTATCCTATAAAAATGTTGCACACATGTGTGCATTTTTTTGAGAAATTTGCACATTTGGATGCAAATAATAATGAACTGAAAAATTATGTTAAATCTATCCGCTGGAAGAACTGCAATAATTGCATATATGCATGCAATAAAATCAAAAAGGTGCATAATATTATGCATTTAACTGCAGTTTTTTCTGTTTTTTTGCTGTTTTCTTCTTTCTGACATTATTTTTGTTGTTTTTTGAACTGAATTTTTTTTATAATGCGTAATATATTTTATTACTAATTTACGAATTTTTTTATTTTTTTTATTATTATTTTATAAGTTTTGAAAACAGGGACCTAATTTACAATAAGTTTATGACCGGATGTGAGCCTAATTAAGTTTCAAAATAGGGACGTGAGCCTAATATTCACTAAAATAAATTGGATTTTCAGTTTGTCATGAATGGTGTCTTAAATAACACTGTTCTTTAACCCCATGTGAAAAGAATAAATCTTTCAATTAAAATTTAGAAAAGTTTACTAATAATTAATGTTTAATTAGAATTGAAATGAAAGTTGATTGTGGGTTTATCGTGGACTATGTTTTAAAAGACATATGTTCTTTAATCACAATTAACAGTGAAAATATAATTTGGAATTTATAAATCTTTTACTATGATTTAAATGGAATTTATAAATCTTTTATTAAGGTTTACATGGTATTTATAAATCTTTTATTAATATTTAAATGAGAATTTTTCCGAAGTAAAGTTTTCCAATTTAATAGAATAAATTGGAATTGAATGGAATTCGATTTAATAATAATCGAGATAAGCTTCAGTGAATAAAGAATGTTATTATATATGGAATTTAAAAGGCTTTTCCGCTATTCCATTTATATTATTGGTTTGATACCGAAATTTATATCAATTATATATTGATCCGTTTTCCGTGTAGATTCCATTTTTACGGAAAATGACTTGGGTTTATTGTGAACTGTGTTTTAAAGAACATCGGTTCTTTAACCCGAGTGAAAACAGGATTTATTTCCTAAAAATCTGGATAATCATTAAGTAATGATTATTGAGACTAAAATCGAACTAGATTTTTAATGGATCTTTATTTAGATTAAAAATGTGAACATTTTATTTAAAAGAATATTTTAAATTGGAATGAGGCGTATGATGTGATTTTATAGCACTTGATTATAAAATACGCGAATTCTCATAAAGACCGGGTTTAACCCATTCTGGATAATTAATACGACGACCAAGAGTCGAAGATGAAGACGGTGGTTGAAGATCGGAGATCTTCACATCGTTTGGGTGATTACTGATGTCTTGATTGGGTCGTACACCCAAGACAAGGTAATAAGTGGTGATCGTCCAGACGTACTTGGAGATCGACGGATATGCGAGGGCCTCTCTCCTGTATTGGACATATGGGATGAGGAATAAGGTGCCTCCGGTTTCATTCAGACCCATAATGAACTTGTAAATGGATGGTATGTCTGACATTGTATTCCTTTATGTTGTATTCGTTGATCTCTGCTAAATATATATCTGTTTGGTGGAAGAGAATTTATTCTCTTGCATCTGCGACGTACGAGCTTAAAGATTATATATTAGCAGAAATCAATGGTATGGCATGGATTGACAATGTGGCATGGTGAGTTGCAAATGGTCAAGGCTTTTGTTAAAAGCAGAGTCCTATGGATGATGATCAAAGCACAACTTTTGTTAGCATAGCTTTGTGTATAGCGATACTTCACGAGCCTCACACCCCGGTATGGACCAGAAATGGGAGAGGACAGCAGGGAGTGCATGCGTCTCTTTCTAGCTAGGAGTGGTGTCATGGTATGGAGCCCAGACATTTTACTAATGTGGATGATGGAATGAGGCGCCTCGGATTTGAGTCCTTAGTGGCTCTAGATTTACGCCCCATAAGGCAGGGAAACGCATGTTCAGGAATTATGAATCCACTTTCACTTAGTGTGGACCGGCCCTGCGTGTTACCTAGGGTCACTCGAGCTCTGATCCTCAGATATGGGCTAGATTGTATCGAATTCGGTAAGGACGATCCCTTGCTTTGGTTCATAGATGGAAATCCAACTTCCAATATGACATCATGCGGTTTTGATTGTAGAACTAGTATGGCGACATGATATATAGTACCCATGCCGTCTATGATTGATACATTTATATTTGAAGTTGTTTTAAACACTATGCACTTATAATAATATCCAAAATGATTTGTTTTATACGTATCAAGCATGTTTGGCTATTATAAGGGAAAACTCTGTCCTCCGGCTTGCGTTGCATTGTGTGATGGGACCTGAGTCTTATAATAGCTTCATTTTTCCAAAAAAAAAAGCATTGCATTGTTTTATTTTTAAACTAAGATTCATGTGGAGTAAAACCGTTCCGTGTTATACGGCGTGGTCCTGTGATTCACCCAACTTTAAAATCAAGCTAATAATTGTTTTAGTTCTCACACCAGTCCGATGACTGACCTAGAGTTTATTGTTTTAACCTAAACTCTGGGTGCCCATATTTTCCACACGGGCAGCTAGTAGTTTTAGTTTTGCAGATATTATATTCACAGGTCGCTGGCTTACAGCTGAAGTGATATTCAGAAAGCTCTGTATCCGTGTATTTCTACCAGTTGTGTTATGTATTATTTTCCGCTGCTATGTAATTTTAAATCTCTGATATTTCTATGTTATATTCTTTTACTCTGATGTAAATTGTTGTAATAAGCAATAAAATGTTCTTCTGTCTATGTTCTAATTTGTCGTGTTCTCAATTCGATCCGTACTTTCCTTTACGGGGAAGTTTGGGTCGTTTCATTTGGTATCAGAGCTTTGGTTTACAGAGCTCGAGAACAAGACACATTAGAACCGAACGAAAGAATTCATCAGAGATTGGATTAGTAATATCCAATGAGAATGACTCGTTAGAGATGGGATCAGTAGTGTCCTAGAATGAGTTTCAAAGAGTGTTAATTTTTAAAATAAAAATGAAAATAAATTTATTTTTGAAAATTTTATCATATTATATGTATTTGAGTATATTATTTTATTTTAATTTGGACAATCGAGTATATAAAGATTTTGAATATACGCGTAATTAACGTATATTAGAAGTTTTAATATACTGGATAGATATAGAATCACACTCTAGTCGCCTGGAGATGATTCTGATGATGGAGCTCCATCATCAGTATTTGTGTTCGAGTTTCGAAAGTGGTATATCTATATATTTCCATTGACTGGTGTGAGAACCAAAATATAGATAGGTTTATTGTTGTGACTTGGCATCAAAAATATGATTTTTGACTATATATAAAAGTTATATATATTTGAAAAGTTAAGCACCTAATTGATTGTAGGTTGTGATGTTTGATAATTAGTGTAACTAATTAAATTATTGGAATGATAATTAATAAAACTAATATATAAAGGAATGATAAATTTAACTAAATCGAATTTAATATTGAACTAAATTGAAATTTGATTAGAATTGATAGTAGAGTTGATTAGTAAAACAACTTTCAGCTCCGTTCCTTTTCGAGGACGAAAAGATTTTAGGTGAAGGAGATTGTAACAACCTGGAAATTCTGAACCAATTTAAAAAATTTATTCTAGCAATTTTAGTGGATTTTAAATATTTAAAATGATTTATTTTAAATAATAATGATTAAAATTTATTTAAATCGAAGTTAGAATGGATAAATTTATTTTAATTATAAAACGAGCCTGAAATGGTGCAGTAGTTTGAAAATTCGGTTTCAAATTTCAAATGAATGTACATGATTCAAAATAAATCGAATTTCAGTGAAACCAGAAATATTTGAATTTGTTTGAAAATATCTTTCCAACGAATGTGAAAATTCTAGATTTCATAATGGGAACTGAAAGATATGTCCAGTTCAAAATTCAGAATAGTCGCTATAGATTTTTTTTTAATATAATATATAGCCATTTTGCAAACGACCTCCGTTTTCGACGAGACAACTTTTGTTGGATCCGAAATGCCAATTTATTGCTAGATTCCAGTTTTCATAATTTTTGGAATTAATATGTGAGCGCAGTAAATTAAAACGTGTTTGGTCAATTTCAGTTGAATTGGATCGACCAGAAAATGGCCATTTCTCAAACGGTCTCCAAATTCAACAAAATTAATTTTGTTAGGACCGTATCATCAAAACATAGCTAAATTTAATTTTCAGGAATTTTTGGAGTCAGTATGTGGCCCTGGTAAATTAAAATGTCCATTTAAAATTAATATATACTAATTTATATTTTAATTTTGATAAAAACTGATCGTAATAGTCGAATTGGCTTACCGGACATATCTCATTATGTTCAGAATGGGGGTATTTGGCCAGGGGCAATAGTCGTTGGGTTTGATTTGGAGTTCGAAATTATATTGAGGTAATTTTTGGAATTTAAATAAATAATGAAATAAATATTATATAAATACACGTGTGCCCCTTTAACCCTCACCCTCAGAAATGAAGCCGCCGTTCAAAACCAATCCATGGTCGATTTTTTCCGATCTTTGATCCTCAAAATCTTACAATCCGCAAACAATTACAAAGCTCCTTCAACACGATAATCGAAGAGAAGGTGGATATCTACTTAATGAATGGCTATGATTAAATTTAGAGTTGTGTAACGCGAGATCTGGGTGCTCAAAGGCCGCGACTTCGTGCTCGTTTCCAAGTAAGGGTGGGCCACCGAGTTTGGAGCTACTGGAGGCGTGGATTGAGGGTATTGGCGACGATCTTGTGGTGGTGTCCGATCAACGTCAGGTGGTGGGAGGTTGGAGCAGTGAAGGATTTTTGATGCGAGCTGATGGGATTTGCTCATGGGGATCTACGAAGAAGAAGAAAGGCACTGTTTTATATAAAACATAATTAAAGGTTAACTTTATATTAATTATATAATTTAGGTAATTAAGGTGAATAAAATCAAATTAATTTTTTTCAGTCTTTATATATAATCAAATTGTTTTAAATTCAGCATTAAAATATGGATAACATTAAACATAAAAATATAATTAAATTTATAAGGATTGCATTGTTTTTGAAAAAAAATAGCATCGATTTGGAAATAAATATAGCATAGATTTGAATATAAATATAACATTGATTTGTAAATAAAATTAACCTTGATTTGTAAATAAATTTGACATTAATTTGTAAATAGAAAATTAACATTATTTTAAAATAGAAAATTTGCATTGTTTTAAAATAGAAACCAAAATATACATTGTTTTAGAAAGATAAATAAAAAAGCATTGTTTTAAAATATAAAGAACATTGTTTTAAAATATAAAGAACACTGTTTTCAAAATATAAAGACCATTGTTTTGAAAATAAATAAAAAGAACATTGTTTTAAAATATAAAGAACAATGTTTTCAAAATATAAAGACCATTGTTTTGAAAATAAATATAAAGAACAATGTTTTCAAAATATAAAGACCATTGTTTTGAAAATAAATATAAAGACCATTGTTTTTGAAAATATAATATAGCATTGTTTTAAATAAAATTGTGAAATAAAAATGTGTCATTTTTATATATGAAACTTTAAAATAAAATTGTGTTATTTTTATATATGATACATAGAAATGAAAATGTATCATTTTGTATATATAAAGCATTTTAGTAAAAGTATGATTTTTGCATATATAATAGCGTTATAAAAATATGATTTTTAATATAGCGTTATAAAAATGTGATTTTTTATTTATAAAGATCATTGTTTAAAATGTGATTTTTAACGTAAACCGCGTGACATAGATTGCGATGGAACCGACAGGAAGCAAAACGGAATCCAAACCATCGTCCGGTAAAGACTGACAGAGTGGAAACCGGGAACTCCTCACTAAAAATTATGCATAGTTATTTATTTATTTTCATAACTAAAAATTATATAGAATTGTCAGTTTAGATTTTTTATCAGTTTTATCATTATAAACTGTACACAGTGTATGTCAGATCACTTTCCTCATCCACAAACCATGGACGATTTAAATTGACTGTATTGTGTGTTGTTTGTGATGTTGAAATGTTGAACGTATTAAAAATAATTTTAACATAAATATGGTAGTTAAAATTAAATTATAAATGTTTATTTATAATTAAATTATAAATGTTTATTTATAATTTAAACAATGTAAAATTAGCTAAATAGAAAATAATTCAATTTGAATTAAAATTGGTTGAATTTGTTAACCAATAATTTATTTAAGTAAAATGTTGTTGTTTGAAAACCCCACACGGGTATTGGGACGATATTTGACATACACTAGTCCCAATATTTATTTGTAAGTCAATCGATGGATTAACAGTCTGTGATGAGCGTAATTTATTTATTTTAATGCTCATACAGTTGTAAATTTCACTATGGATGTGAATTGACTGTTTAATGAGGGTTTATCATTATTGTTGTATACCTGCGGTATTTGAAATTCATATAACTGAAATTATACGGTAATTGATTGAGTCGCATTCTGATTCAGAAATAAACAATGTTTTTATAATAAACAATATTTTAGAATAAATATCATTCTAGAATAAGATATCATTTTAGAATAAATATCATTTTAGAATAAAATGACATTTTAGAATAAAAGATCATTTTAGTATAAAATGACATTTTAAATGAAAAAGTCATTTTAAGTGAAAAATACTTTATAATGTAAAGAGATCATTTTAGAATAAAATAACATTTTAGAATGAAAAAGATATTTTGGAATAAAATAACATTTCAGAATGAAAGAGATCAATTTAGAATAAAATATCATTTTAGAATAAAATGACATTTTAGAATAAAATATCATTTTAGTATTAAAAGACATTTTAAATGAAAAAGACTTTATAATGTAAAGAGATCATTTTAGAATAAAATAACATTTTAGAATGAAAAAGACATTTTAGAATAAAATAACATTTTAGAATGAAAGAGATCATTTTAGAATAAAATAACATTTTCGAATAAAAAGATCATTTTAGATAAAAGGGCATTTTAGATAAAAGGACATTTTAGATAAAAGGGACATTTTAGATAAAAGGACATTTAAGAAAAAAGGGACATTTTAGAATAAAGAGCATTTCAGAATTAAGCACGTTCTAAATAAAGAATATTTCTAAAATAAAGAATCTTTAAATAAAGAATATTTTTAATAGAATGTTTTAACAATAAAAATCACATTTTTATTGTATGAGTAAAGACATAAAATAATCATTTGTCAAATTATATTTTTGTACATTAAAAATGTTACATTTAACATGTTAATGAATATAAAATAATCATTTGTTGAATTATATTTTTGTGTAGTAAAAATGTCATCTTTAATATGTTATTGAAAATGAAAAGAATCATATGTTAAAATATTATTTTTAACACGTTAATGAAGTGAATAAAATATTTATGTGTTGAATAAAATGTTTGAAAAATAAAAATATCATTTTTATTGAGTATATAAACTATATAAAATATTCATGTGTTGAATAAATTTTTTGGAACAACAAAGATAGTTATGTGGTTAAACGCCCTTTTTATCGAACGATTTTATTCATTTTATAATGAATATCGAAACGAAGTGATTTCAAATTTTAATATTTTGAAAATATTATCATTTTAATATGATAAAGATATAGAATATTCGATTTTGATTTAAAATTGAAACAGAAGTTGGAATCGTTTTAAAATGAATTTATAAATATTTTAAAAATATGTTTAAATGGAAATCGATGAAATATAATATATATATATATATATATATTATATAATGGTCTGAATAGAACGCGCCGCACAACGACCGTTCGTGAATTTTGACCATTAACTTCAAATTGGCGCAACGGGAGATCTGACCGTCGGTTCCTCTTAAAACCAGAACCATTGGGTTCCTATTGAAAAGAGCTTTCCAATGGAAAGAAGAAATTTAAAATCTAATGGTTGAATTTTGAATTATGTCCAAATCAAATTTGGAAAAGGTCGCTGTAAGTGTAGTTCGGTGGCCGTTATTGGAAACCGATTGTACGGGCCTTGATAAAATTACTAAAAATATGGAAAAATTTGGTAAAAATATAATAAATGATTTAGAAAGATTTTGGATGAAAAATTCCATATTTAAAATGATAAAAATATATTTTTATCGAAATGAACTAGTTATTAACTAGAATAAATCTTTAATTATGATTTAATGGAGTTTTCCAATTAATTAATATTTATTTGAAATAAAATATATTGGATTTTGGATTTGTCGTGAATGGTGTCTTAAATAACACTGTTCTTAAACCCCATGTGAAAAGAATAAATCTTTTAATTAAGATTTAGAAAAGTTTACTAATTAATTAATGTTTAATTAAAATTGAAATGAAAGTTGATCGTGAGTTTATCGTGGACTATGTTTTAAACGACATCTGTTCTTTAATCCCAATTAACAGTGAAAATATAATTTGGAATTTATAAATCTGTAATTATAGATGGAATTTAAAAGGCTTTGCCGCTATTCCATTTATATTATTAGGTTGATACGGAAATTTTTATCGATTATATATTGATATGTTTTTCGTATAAATTCCATTTTTATGGAAAATGATTTGGGGTTATCGTGAACTGTGTTTTAAAGAACATTGGTTCTTTAACACAAGTAAAAACATGATTTAATTCCTAAAAATATGGATAATCATTAAGTAATGATTATTGAGATTAAAACCGAACTAGAGTTCTAATGGATCTTTAATTAGATTAAAAATGTGAATATTTTATTTAAAGGAATATACTGAATTGGAATGAGACGTATGATGTGATTTAATAGCACTTGATTATAAAATACGCAAGTTATTCAGAAAGACTGGGCTTAACCCATTCTGGATAATTAATACGACGACCAAGAGTTAAAGATGAAGATGATGGTTGAAGACTGGAGATCTTCACATCGTTTGGGTGATTACTGATGTCCTGATTGGGTCGTACACCCAAGACAAGGTAATAAGTGGTGATCGTCCAGACGTACTTGGAGATTGACGGATAAGCGAGGGCCTCTCTCCTGTATTGGACATATAGGACGAGGAATAAGGTGCCTCCGGTTTCGTTCAGACCCAGAACGGACTTGTAAATGGATGGTATGTTTGACGTTATATTCCTTTCTGCTATATCCGTTGATCTCTGCTAAATATATATATGTTTGGTGGCGGAGAATTTATTCTCTTGCTTAACACCCTTCTCTGCGACGTATGAGCTTAGAGGTTATATATTGGCAGAAATCAATGGTATGGATTGACAATGTGGCATGCTGAGTTGCAAATGATCAAGGCTTTTGTTAAAAGCAGAGTCTTGTGGATGATGATCAAAACACAACTTTAGTTAGCATAGCTTTGTGTATAGCGATACTTCACGAGCCTCACTCCCCGGTATGGACCAAAAACAAGAGAGGACAGCAGGGAGTGCATGCGTTTCTTTCTATCTAGGAGTGGTTTCATGGTATGGAGCCCAAACATTTTACTTATGTGGATGATGGAATAAGGCGCCTTGGATTTGAGTCCCTTGTGGCTCTTGGTTTACACCCCATAGGGCGGGGAAATGCATGTTCAGGAATTATGAATCCACCTTGCACTTAGTGTGGACCGGCCCTACATGTTACTTAGGGTCACTCGAGCTCTGATCCAGAGACATAGGCTAGATTGTCTCAAATTCGGTAAGGATGATCCCTTGCCTTGGTTCATAGATGGAAATCCAACTTCCAATACGACATCATGCGGTTTTGATTGTAGAACTAGTATGGCGACATGATATATGGTACCCATGTTGTCTATGATTGATACATTTATATTTGAAGTTGTTTTAAACACTATGCACTTATAATAATATCCAAAATGATTTGTTTTATACGTATCAAGTATGTTTGGCTATTATAAGGGAAAACTCTATCCTCCAGCTTGTGTTGCATTGTGCGATGGGACCCGAGTCTTATAATAGCTTCATTTTTTCCAAAAAAAAAGCATTGCGTTGTTTTATTTTTAAACTAAGATTCATGTAGAGTAAACCCGTTCCGTGTTATACGGCGTGGTCCCTGATTCACCCAACTTTAAAATCAAGCTAATAATTGTTTTAGTTCTCACACTAGTCCCATGACTGTCTTGGAGTTTATTTTTTTAACCTAAACTCTGGGTGCCCATATTTTCCACACGGGCAGCTAGTAGTTTTGGTTTTGCAGATATTATATTCACAAGACCTTGGGTTACAACTGAAGCGATATTCGGAAAGCTCTGTATCTGTTCATTTCTTCCAGTTGTGTTATGTATTATTTTCCGCTACTATGTAATTTTAAATCTATGATATTTTCCAATGTAGATTATTTATTCATACTCTGTTATACTCTTGTACTCTGATGTAAATTGTTGTAATAAGCAATAAAATGTTCTTCTGTTTGTGTTCTAGTTTGTCGTGCTCTCAATTCGATCCATACTTTCCTTTACGGGGAAGTTTGGGTCGTTTCATAAACAGTCTTCGATTTAACAATATGCCTATTCATTTCCCTTTTTGTGCCATTTCTTATTATCCAAATTTTATTATATGCAAACTCTAATCGGGCATGGCCTAGGTTTCCAAAGACCTAGCCTTGGCGTAAACAAAAAAACAAAGGAAGAAGAATAGAATCAAATCACAAAGGCATATAGGAAAGACTGAGAATAAACTAAACTAGTAGAAATAGGGAAAAGGAAGAAAGATACATATAACTTATTAATTATCAAATAGTAAAGGCGTATGTTTTACTTATAACAACGACATAGGTAATTAACAGTGAAAAATATGTATAGCAATTATCTTATAAACACCGTATATTCTAACCCAATTTTATTTAACTGTCATGTTATAGTATAAGAAATTAGATTTGAAAATGACGAGGAACTCACATTGGGTCTTGGTGAAGAATGTAGGATCTAAATTAACCCTAGAGGGGGGGTGAATAGGGTTTATCGCAGATTTTCACAGAGTAATTAAATAATCACAGCACAGATAATAATCAGAATAAATGCGGAAAATAAATAACACACAGATATACCCAGCTTCGGCAAAACCCTGCCTACTGCTGCATTCCCCAAGGTTTCTACTAGGAGTTAAAACAATCTCTATGCTTACAATCCCCTGTAAACTCGCGACACTCGCTCCCAACTATTCTTAACCCTACGCTCAAAACCCTGCACTGGTTTTTATCCCCAAAACCAGATTTCCCCGAATTACAAACCCTGTAATTCGTCTTCCTAGTTTTAGAGACAAACTAGAAAACTCTAGACTTGATAGCAAATTGAAATTAAAGACGAACAAAAAACAAAACAATAAAAAAAACTCCTTAAAACTTTGAAAACCCTAGTAATTAAATAAGGGTTATCCCCTCTAGTTAAAGACTTGGCCGGCCCCCATTTGTAATTGCTTCACCACTTTATTTTGGCTCGATCTCCTTCCTTGAAAATGGCGGCGGCTCTTGAGAGATTCCTAGGGTTTCTTTAAATCCCTAAATCGCGAGTGTATGATCCATTCTATGATGCTCAAGTCTGTTTAGCTTCGATTTCTGGAGGCTGGCGCTTTATCTAGGGTTTGTGCTTCTCGTTAAACTCGACTTCGACGGTTCTAGGGTTTCGATTCTATTCAACTTGAGGTCGCCACTTTCTCGTGTGATGATTTTGAGTTATTCAGTGGGTATCCTCTTCTTTGATTGAACGTTGATGAGTGTAGAACTGGATCCAAGTAATCTCCCTTTTTCTGGTATGAATTTAATTCGGATTTTTAGTTTTTGCTTGTTCGAACTTGGATAATCGAAAGCCGATGATGATTGGGTGTTATATAGGAGTAAAAATCCGATATTTGTGCTCTGATTTCGTGAATGACTTGCTCTGATTTAGTCATGATATTTTCGTGAATTTTGGGCCTTTGAAAATCAGATTTGAATTGATTTATTAAGTTTGAAACATCCAATATTTTTGGAATATACTGCTAGATGAGAGTATTGACATTGAAATGGCCTCCTTGATTTCTGGAACTTCGAATCTGTACTTCGAATTATTCAAACAACCTTATTTGAATAGAAGAAAAAAAACTGATATGCTTTTCTTTCTCCTTTTTTTTTAATTCGTCAGTACTTTTAACATAATGCATGTCTTTGTTGTGGAGATGTTTAACTTGATAAGGCCAGATACTATACTCTGATTTTCCAAACGTTTGAACTGATGCTATAATATTATACTTTGGTAATTTGGTATTTTGCATGTTTGATCTTCTTCAATGTTCTGAAAGTTAACCCATAGAAATCTGATACTTGAACTGATAAGAACTGTTGCATTTA
Source organism: Allium sativum (assembly GCA_030737875.1). Lineage (NCBI taxonomy): Eukaryota > Viridiplantae > Streptophyta > Magnoliopsida > Asparagales > Amaryllidaceae > Allium > Allium sativum. The sequence goes on along the minus strand of CM060919.1, from coordinate 225,221,623 downwards.
ACACTGTTTTACTGTGTGGACTTGTATCACTTGATTTCGAACTGATGCCATTCTTATTAGCCGTGACTTGATGAACATACACTCAACTTGATCTGCCATATATTTGAACAGATATTACTCTTGATACTTTTGTCATTCTTGCACCATCCAAGTGATTTCACTCTTGTATGAATGTTGGCATGATACTGATTTGTATAAGGTTGTAGCATTCTTTGCTCTGCATCATTTTGATGTTCTGGCTCTACTCATTTTTCAAGACCTTGTCCGTTTCATATGCTTTCACCATGCTTATCTCAATTTTGATGTGCTCTTCACATTACTGTGTACACCTCTGTGTATATCCTCCTGCATGTTGCTGTGTTGAACATATTGTCTACCTGAACCATCATGTTGACTGTTGTGATCTCATGTATGTCTTACCATACTGGTGCAAAGTAGTTTGAACAGTATGTTTCTGATTTGAACTAATATTGTACTTGATATTATTGCCTCGACCTTGGTTTGCTGCCTTGTTCTAGTACTGTCCATTTTGATTTGAACTTTGCTCGGTCATTTGTGTTGAGCTGTAACTTCCACTTGCTCGACCCCTTTCTAGTATTGGCTCCCATATTTGATTGGTTCCACCAATGTTTACATTCACCTGAAACAATGTTTGGCTTGTACCATGACCTTGTTGTATTTGTCTATGTATTTCTATTACTGTTGTGCCTGTAATTTTTGGTACTTTATTTATTTTCACTTTCACTGTTTTTCCGTTCATGTCCATGATCTTGTATACATCATTACACTTGAGTCTTGCCATTTGAACTTTGATCATTTCTTCACTTTGAAATCTTCTTGTTTGTGCTATTTTGAAAAAAATTGATTTGATCTTGACTACTTGCATACTGGTTTGCGCTGAGTCGAGAAGGTCCACGTGGCTACTCCTCAGTTGTACGCTGATTGGCGAGGCAGTGCACACGTGTATACACGTGTGTACATGCAGCCAGCAGTCAATTTTCCTGTCCCTGCATATCAGACCAAGTCTAGAAACATGATGAGAAACACACCGTAATTCTGAGGCAAATAAAATTTAAAAATAAATTTTTATTTGCTTTTATTTAATTTTATTTTTGTTGCAGTCTACTGTGTGTGTTCTTCTGTATGTGACAGGTATGAAGATGGACTGACTGAAAGCTGTGCAAACAGAAGAATGAAGATGAAGACAAGAACAGTGCTAGTGTGTGTCTGTATTTGAAATGTTAACTGAGTGATAGTGTCAATGTATAAAGTGATGAATGAACTGTAATGAGGAGCTGTGAAAAAATTGTACTGATTATATGTAATAAACAGATTTGGTTGAAATAAAATATTATTTTTATTGTGTTCAATTTAATCTGTTTTTTTTTATTTGAATTCTTTCATGTGTGATGTGTCATGTCGAAATATTCAAAAATATTTGAGGTAATTTGTAAATAGTGGAGTTATAAATAGTTGTACTGTTTGAATGTTTGAAATATAATATTTAATTTAAATAAAATACTGTATGAATATATGAATGTCCGTACAGTCATATTCTGTTTAAATATAAATATTATATTTCTGTTTGTGATGTATATATACCAGTACATTTACAAACTCATTCAATAATAAAATATATTTGGTTGTTATCATCAAACAAAAATCATATAATTGTGTATACAATACTGTTATATACAACAATCTCCCCCTTTTGATGATGACAAACAAATAAAAGATTTTGAATGTGTTTGAACTTGAAATATATTACTCCCCTATTTGTATGCTCCCCCTACAACTGAACTCCCTTATATATGTGGAAAATATGACAATGAAATCCAATTGACCATTCTCCTTCTAGATATTTAATTTCCAATATTAAAATATTTTTGAATTAAATACTCATCAATCAAAATCTTGACCATTCTCCCCCTTTTGTTATCATCAAAAGGAAAATAGAAATCGAAACAGTGATGAATATAGACTAAAAATATAAATTCATATTCAGAGAGAGAATATATATCGTAAAACCCATTTAATCAAACAAAAATTATAATAATCTTTAAATCAGAACCAAATTTCACTTTCAGAATGAATGGATTTACGATGGATTTTATCGAATGAGGAGAGTTCAATAAAAAATTGAGTATTTGAATATGAATTTTAAAGATTTTAAATATGCTAAAAAAAATGTTAAGCACTTTCTAACCACGCATAGCCCAAAGGTCTTTTAAATGGGGTTAGTAGTAACTTAACTTTATCCTCTCTAATGAGTTCCATCCATGCACAGCCCGAAGGTCTTTTAAGTGAGAATGGAAGCACATAGAAATTAAGGTAATTCACCCACGCATAACCGCGAGGATTTTTAAATGGGAGTGAATACCAAGGATAAATTATTTATTTTTTTATTTTTTTTATATTTATTTTAATTTTAAGAATAATTAGAACTCCCCAAATTAAATAAAACCATGATGAACGACAGAAATATGGTAGATATAGAAGATGGTCGTGAAATAAGCTCTAATTCAAAGATATTATAAAATCTGTCTAATCATCATGAGATTTAAAATAATATCTCTTCTAGTTATGAATTATACCATAGTCGCAACTCATCACAGTTTCATAAATCTATCAATAATTTTGATGAGTCCCAAAATGGTACAAATTAATCAATAATTTTAATTTTTGAATAAATAATCAAAAATAATTTTAAAATTGAAAATATTAATTTCAAGAGGAGTTTTTGAAAAAAATGCAAGTTGAAAATCAGCTTAAGAAAATTAATCAGTTAAAAAATGAAATTTTCTGATATTTTTAACACTGATTGCTCCTAGACAATTTTTTTTTTAAAAAATTTGTATATTAATTTAATTCAAATTGCCTATGGATTTTAACTAAATCCAGTCACTGATTTTCCAACTTCTCATTTAATCACCAATGAATCAAATCAATTTCCTTATCAGAGCAGCACAAGATTATTTTCAAAGCAAGAATCACAAGTGATATTTTCTGAGAATTTTTAGACAAACTCAAGAAACAGTCAACTTATCAAATTTGAAGATGATTGTTTGAAATCACCAAAAAATCAATTTTTTTTTTTCATAATCCAAGAATTTCAACAATTCATAACGAATGATTTCAAAAAAAAAAAAAACAACCAAGTAAAAATAAACTAAAAGGAATAAAAGTACGAGTTTAGAGATCATACCTGTCTTACCATAATCAACGTGATGCAATGAATCTCCAACTCCGAATCTATGGCTAAGTAACTCCAAATAATTCGATATATGAATCAACTTGAATTTTATCTAACTTAAGCACAGTTGTTCCTCAGCCTCCCACAGTACCTAAATGTTTATATGATCGAGTGGTCTAACAAAAGTTGTTTTACCACTCTTATCTTCGTTTACACGTTTTGGTACCCAAACCCGTTTATATAACAATCCATTACTATTCACTAGCGTACCCTTTGGAACCCAAATTTGTTTAGATTTGCTTAAATTTATTTTGTTAATTTTTGGAATCCAAACAGATTTAAATGAATTGTTTTTAAACGAGTTATCAATTTGTTTATGATTTAAAAACCCTTTGAAATTATTAAATTTCAAAAATTCAATTTGATCGTTTTCAAAGCCAATTAAAGGATTTTTAAAATCATTAAAATTTTGTTTTTCAACTTGATCAGATTCAAATTCAAGTCCCTTTTTATTCTGAACAAAAAATTGATTTTTTAACAACATATTCAACGATTTCTCTCCTTTAGAAAATTTAGTCAAAGCTGACTCAAGTCGTTGAATTTTAAATTTAAGATCGCTATTTTCTTTTATTAAATTTGAACAACGATTAATAGCGATTTTCCTCTTTTCAGCATCAGTTTGTTTTAAAATCAAATTTTCGTTTTTAAGTGCTTTGATTCTAGCATTGGACTTGGAAATTTCAATTTCAAATTGTTCTCGCTTTTCAAAATCAAGTTTTTCAGATTCTCTAAACTTTTCAATCACCTTTTCAAAATCAAGATTTTCATTTTTCGAATTCATGTTTTCACTTTTAAGTAACTCAAGATCAGTTTTTAATTTCAAAAAATCGTTACTCAAAAATTGACATTTTTCACATTCTGAAAACGGTGAATTCTTAACTTTTTCAAGTTTTGTTTCTAAACTGTTATTTTCTTGAACTAGTTTTGACCTATCAGATTTTAATTTCTTAACTTTTAGTTCAAGAGAATCAACGGTTTTTGTGAGATCGTGACACATTAAAATTAAATCTTTATAAGTAAAACTCGATACCTCACTTGAATCCTCTTCACTACTTTCTGAATCAGATTGAGCCATAAGACACAAATTAGCTTCCTCTTCTTCACTTTCAGAAACTTTTTCTCCTTCTTCGTCATCCCATGTAGCAGCAAAAGCTTTCTTCTTTCTTCTGAACTTCTTCCTCTTTTCATTTTTGAGCTGTGGACAATTTGGTTTGATATGTCCGGATTTCTTGCAATTGTAGCAAAATACTTCATCGTCTGAACTTTCGGAACTTTCAGATTTGACAGTTTTCTTCTTTTGTGGCTTGTATTTTCCTTTGGCCCACTTTCTCAAAACCATGGCTAGCTCTTCAGCGGGATCATCATCATTACTTTCAACAGAATTATTTAGAGCAATCGTCTTCTTCTTTGATTCAGAATCCTTTCGTTCTTCTCTTGCTTTCAACTCCATCTCGTAAGTAATTAGATTTCCGATCAACTCTTCCATGCTTACTTTATTCAGATCTTTTGATTCTTGAATCGCCGTCACCTTTGCTTCAAAATTCATCGGTAGCACTCTCAGTATTTTTCTGATCAATTCCACTTCGGTATAGGTTTTGCCAAGAGCTTTTGCATTGTAGACCAGTGATGAGAAGCGTCCATACATCTCTTTTATATCTTCGTCTTTTTGCATAGAGAAATTTTCATATTCGTTGCTGAGTAGAGCGAGACGAGATTCCTTTACTTGAGATGTACCTTCGTGTGTGACCTCCAACGTATGCCATATTTCTTGTGCTGTCTCACAATGAGAAATTCGATTAAATTCAGTTTTATCAAGAGCACAAATTAGAGCATTCATTGCTTTGGCATTAGTTGAAAATAATTTTTTATCATTAGCATCCCACCTATCTTTTGATTTAGGAATTTCAACACCACTAACAATAACAGTGGGAGATCTATAACCCGTTTCAATAATATCCCATACATCATAGTCGACTGAACTCAAATAAATTTTCATCCTAGCTTTCCAATATGCATAATCAGTTCCATTAAACATTGGTGGCCTAGCTATGGACTGACCCTCAGAAAAAGCGTTATTGGACAGATTCATGACTCTAGAGTTAAAATTAAATAAAAAAATACCTGCTCTGATACCACTTGTAGGATCTAAATTAACCCTAGAGGGGGGGGTGAATAGGGTTTATCGCAGATTTTCACAGAGTAATTAAATAATCACAGCACAGATAATAATCGGAATAAATGCGGAAAATAAATAACACACAGATATACCCAGCTTCGGCAAAACCCTGCCTACTGCTGCATTCCCCAAGGTTTCTACTAGGAGTTAAAACAATCTCTACGCTTACAATCCCCTGTAAACTCGCGACACTCGCTCCCAACTGTTCTTAACCCTACGCTCAAAACCCTGCACTGGTTTTTATCCCCAAAACCAGATTTCCCCGAATTACAAACCCTGTAATTCGTCTTCCTAGTTTTAGAGACAAACTAGAAAACTCTAGACTTGATAGCAAATTGAAATTAAAGACGAACAAAAAACAAAACAATAAAAAAAACTCCTTAAAACTTTGAAAACCCTAGTAATTAAATAAGGGTTATCCCCTTTAGTTAAAGACTTGGCCGGCCCCCTTATGTAATTGCTTCACCACTTTATTTTGGCTCGATCTCCTTCCTAGAAAATGGCGGCGGCTCTTGAGAGATTCCTAGGGTTTCTTTAAATCCCTAAATCGCGAGTGTATGATCCATTCTATGATGCTCGAGTCTGTTTAGCTTCGATTTCTGGAGGCTGCCGCTTTATCTAGGGTTTGTGCTTCTCGTTAAACTCGACTTCGATGGTTCTAGGGTTTCGATTCTATTCAACTTGAGGTCGCCACTTTCTCGTGTGATGATTTTGAGTTATTCAGTGGGTATCCTCTTCTTTGATTGAACGTTGATGAGTGTAGAACTGGATCCAAGTAATCTCCCTTTTTCTGGTATGAATTTAATTCGAATTTTTAGTTTTTGCTTGTTCGAACTTGGATAATCGAAAGCCGATGATGATTGGGTGTTATATAGGAGTAAAAATCCGATATTTGTGCTCTGATTTCGTGAATGACTTGCTCTGATTTAGTCATGATATTTTCGTGAATTTTGGGCCTTTGAAAATCAGATTTGAATTGATTTATTAAGTTTGAAACATCTAATATTTTTGGAATATACTGCTAGATGAGAGTATTGACATTGAAATGGCCTCCTTGATTTCTGGAACTTCGAATCTGTACTTTGAATTATTCAAACAACCTTATTTGAATAGAAGAAAAAAAAACTGATATGCTTTTCTTTCTCCTTTTTTTTTAATTCGTCAGTACTTTTAACATAATGCATGTCTTTGTTGTGGAGATGTTTAACTTGATAAGGCCAGATACTATACTCTGATTTTCCAAACGTTTGAACTGATGCTATAATATTATACTTTGGTAATTTGGTATTTTGCATGTTTGATCTTCTTCAATGTTCTGAAAGTTAACCCATAGAAATCTGATACTTGAACTGATAAGAACTGTTGCATTTAACACTGTTTTACTGTGTGGACTTGTATCACTTGATTTCGAACTGATGCCATTCTTATTAGCCGTGACTTGATGAACAGACACTCAACTTGATCTGCCATATATTTGAACAGATATTACTCTTGATACTTTTGTCATTCTTGCACCATCCAAGTGATTTCACTCTTGTATGAATGTTGGCATGATACTGATTTGTATAAGGTTGTAGCATTCTTTGCTCTGCATCATTTTGATGTTCTGGCTCTACTCATGTTTCAAGACCTTGTCTGTTTCATATGCTTTCACCATGCTTATCTCAATTTTGATGTGCTCTTCACATTACTATGTACACCTCTGTGTATATCCTCCTGCATGTTGCTGTGTTGAACATATTGTCTACCTGAACCATCATGTTGACTGTTGTGATCTCATGTATGTCTTACCATACTGGTGCAAAGTAGTTTGAACAGTATGTTTCTGATTTGAACTAATATTGTACTTGATATTATTGCCTCGACCTTGGTTTGCTGCCTTGTTCTAGTACTGTCCATTTTGATTTGAACTTTGCTCGGTCATTTGTGTTGAGCTGTAACTTCCACTTGCTCGACCCCTTTCTAGTATTGGCTCCCATATTTGATTGGTTCCACCAATGTTTACATTCACCTGAAACAATGTTTGGCTTGTACCATGACCTTGTTGTATTTGTCTATGTATTTCTATTACTGTTGTGCCTGTAATTTTTGGTACTTTATTTATTTTCACTTTCACTGTTTTTCCGTTCATGTCCATGATCTTGTATACATCATTACACTTGAGTCTTGCCATTTGAACTTTGATCATTTCTTCACTTTGAAATCTTCTTGTTTGTGCTATTTTGAAAAAAATTGATTTGATCTTGACTACTTGCATACTGGTTTGCGCTGAGTCGAGAAGGTCCACGTGGCTACTCCTCAGTTGTACGCTGATTGGCGAGGCAGTGCACACGTGTATACACGTGTGTACATGCAGCCAGCAGTCAATTTTCCTGTCCCTGCATATCAGACCAAGTCTAGAAATATGATGAGAAACACACCGTAATTCTGAGGCAAATAAAATTTAAAAATAAATTTTTATTTGCTTTTATTTAATTTTATTTTTGTTGCAGTCTACTGTGTGTGTTCTTCTGTATGTGACAGGTATGAAGATGGACTGACTGAAAGCTGTGCAAACAGAAGAATGAAGATGAAGACAAGAACAGTGCTAGTGTGTGTCTGTATTTGAAATGTTAACTGAGTGATAGTGTCAATGTATAAAGTGATGAATGAACTGTAATGAGGAGCTGTGAAAAAATTGTACTGATTATATGTAATAAACAGATTTGGTTGAAATAAAATATTATTTTTATTGTGTTCAATTTAATCTGTTTGTTTTTTTTATTTGAATTCTTTCATGTGTGATGTGTCATGTCGAAATATTCAAAAATATTTGAGGTAATTTGTAAATAGTGGAGTTATAAATAGTTGTACTGTTTGAATGTTTGAAATATAATATTTAATTTAAATAAAATACTGTATGAATATATGAATGTCCGTACAGTCATATTCTGTTTAAATATAAATATTATATTTCTGTTTGTGATGTATATATACCAGTACATTTACAAACTCATTCAATAATAAAATATATTTGGTTGTTATCATCAAACAAAAATCATATAATTGTGTATACAATACTGTTATATACAACAAAGAAGAGATTAAATCTCTTATATATATATATATATGTATGTATGTATGTATGTATATATGCCATTGCAGGAAAGTCCAGTCCTATCCCTTTTGTTGTGTATGTAAATCTTGAATATTAACTCTGTAGATCTAGTGTAACAACCCTGACTTTCTGAGCCAATTTAAATTTCTTATTTTAGGTATTTTAATGAATTTTGAATATTTAAAATTATTTATTTTAAATAATAATGACTAAAAAATTATTTTAAGCAAAGTTAAAACGTATAAATTTATTTTAATTATAAAACGAGCCTGGAATGATGCGGTGTTCGAAAATTCGATTTTAAATTTTAATTGAATGTATAGGATTCAAAATAAACTGGATTTCAGTAAAACCAGAAACGTTAGAATCTACATAACTATATCTTTCTAAAGAATGTAAGAAACTGTTATTTCATAATGTAAATTATGGAAATTAAAAGTAATGTCCAGTTTAAAATTTAAAATAGTCGCTATAGAATTTGTATATATTTTAATAATATATAGCTCTTAAAAATAGCCATTTTGCAAACGACCTCCGTTTTCGATGAAACCACTTTTGTTTGATCTGAAATGTCAAATTATTGCCATATTCCAATTTTCATAATTTTTGAAATTAATATGTGAGCGTGGTGAATTTAAACATGTTTGGTACTTTTAGTTTGAATTTAATCGACTGGAAAATGGTCATTTTTCAGTCAGCCTCCAAATTCGATGAAATTAGTTATATTATGACTGTATTGTCAAAACATAGCTAGATTTATTTTTCTGAAATTTATGGAGTCAGTATGTGGCCCCGGTAAATTAAAATGTACGTTAAATTCAATATTGATTGTAATATTAATTTATATTGTAATTTTAATGAAAACTGATCAAAACAATAGAATTAGCTTACGGGACATATCCCATTGTGTTCGGAATGGGGGTATTTGGCTAGGAACGATAGTCGATGAGTTCGATTTGGAGTTCGAATTAAAAATTTACTTTTTGGAATTAAAAATAATAAATTATATATAAGTCCGCCCTCCTTTGTCTCTCCCACCCACCGTTCAAAAAAAAAAAGAAACCACCATCGATCCCGCTCGTCAGCTTCCCTTCCAGCCGCCGCCCGTCGCGCATCCTCCCCCTTCGCCGCTGCACCCTCCCTCTCCTCTTCCTCCTCCAGCTCTCTCCCTCTCCATTTCTAAAACCCTAACCCCTAAATCAACCCAAACCGCCGTCGTGGGCCCCTCCACCGCCACCACCAGGCAGCACCCTCCTTAGCCACCTACGCCGCCATCCCGCCGCCACTGACCACCCAGCGCCGCCCGTAGGGCCCCCTCCTCTAAAAAACCCATTTTTTGCAAAATCTCGTATTTCCAAATAACCCCTTGACATTCTTCCGCCAATAACTTCCAATCCGAGCGCTTCTGGCTAAAACTCCATAGTACCAAAATCGAAGAGCACGATTTTCTCTTCGATTTGGGTATATGGTAGTCATACTTTGGATTGCGGAGTTGTCCATAAAACGCATCCAAAGTCTGCTGTCCAAATACTGTATTTTCGCAATTTCCGGCGAAATAGAGCATTTTCGAGAAAAAGTCCATTAGGAGAAAGTTGTCCGGAACGGTGCATTTAAGCTAGAAAAAGAGACGGCATGAAGATTGGAGCTCGTTTGCAAATTCTGGAACCAAAACAGCAAATCAGAGCGTTAGAAAACAACGACGGAGTGGGTCCCAATGTGAGCACACCTTCTCACTTAAATTATTTTACAGTTAGATATATTTTAGTTTGCAGACAGGGCTTAGTAGCCCCCGACACTATTTATTTGTACAAATCACGGTTGTTTGTTTGGATTATACTGGGAAAATTGACTATATTGTGGTTATTGATTGTATTGTGGTTTTGTTGATTGGATTGATTATTGTGTATGGCGCGAGCCAGTATCAGGAGAGGGGTAATGTTAGACATTACTCTGGTTCTAATATCACGCTGTTATAATGATGAAAGTTTATGAAATAAATATTGTTCATTAAAAAAATAATTTTTAATGTGTATATGAACTGTATAAAATATTCATGTGTTGAATAAAATGTTTGAACAATAAAAATATCATTTTGATTGAATGTATGAACTATTAAAAATATTCATGTGTTGAAATAAATATTTTATCTTAAAAATATGTTTTTTAATGTATATATGAATGACATAAAATTCTCCTAAAATGAAAATAAATATTCATTTACAAATTGGACGATTTGTTTATGTACACCCATTTAACTGACATGGATTACGATAAATTTTACACATCGCCCAACTGCAAAAATAATATTTAGTATTTGTTGGTTGAAACCCCACACGGGTGTTGGGATGATATTTAACGTAGATTAATCCCAATTGTTTAGTTGTATGTCAATTGATTGGTTGACAGACTGTTGTAAGTGTTAATTATTTATATTTAATGCTTAAGCGGTTGTGTAATGCACTCTGGATGCTGGTTGATTGTGTATCGTTATTGTTATGTATATATGTTGTATGAAATCCATATAACTAACATTATATGGTAATTTATTGGGTCTGATTCCAGTTCAAAATTAATGAATATTTTAAAATAATATTCAGTAAAGGATTAAAATATGAATTTAACGTTTGATTTTGGATGGACTTGAAAATATTGAAATATGTGAAGCCGTATTGATTAGATTTGCACCATTTTAACGCAAACGATATTTATATCGATTTTATTCATATTTATAATGAATATCGAAAAGGAAATGATTTCAAAATCAAATATTTTGAAAATATTACCATTTAAATATTATAATGATAAGGAGTATTCAATTTTGATTTAAATTTGATACGAAAGTGGGAATTGTTTTTAAAACGAATTTATAAAATACATTTGGAACGAAATATATTATATATATTATATATACATATTAATGGTTTGAATAGAATTTGCCGCACTGCGACCGTTCGTGAATTTCAACCATTGTGTAACGAAAAGGAATTTCACTCGATCCGAATAGATCGCTAAACCAACCAAGACCGTTCGAAACCCCTGATTGTTTTGAGAACACGATGAATCAGAACACAAACAGAAGAACATTTCATTGTTTATTACAACAATTCCATCAGAATACAAGAATATACAGAGTATAAATCAATATTATACATCACAAAATATCAGAGATTTAAATTACATTTAAATACATAGCAGCGGAAAAATAATACAAAGTACAACGGAAAGAAATACACGGATACAGAGCTTTCCGGATATCGTTCCAGCTATAAATCAGGATCCTGTGAATATAAATCCGCAAACCCAAAACTACTAGCTGCCCGTGTCAAAATAAGGGCACCCAGAGTTTAGGTTAAAACAATAAACTCCAGGTCAGTCATGTGACTAGTGTGAGAACTAAAACAGTTATTTAAAGCTTTACTTTAAATCAGATATATCAAGGGACCACGCCGTATAACACGGAACGGGTTTCCTCCCAAGAATACCAGTGCATATAACAAAACAACGCAATGCTTTTTGGAAAAATGAAGCTATTATAAGACCTAGGTCCCATCACACAATGCAACACAAGACGGAGGATAGGGTTTTCCCTTATAATAGCCAAACATGCTTGGTACGTTAAAAACAAATCATTTGATACTATTATAAGTGCATAGTGTCAAAACAATTTTAATCATAAATATCAATCATAGATGGCATGGGTACCATATATCATGTCACCATACTAGGCTCTACAATCAAAACCGCAAAGTCACGTATTTCAAAATTGGATTTCCATCTGTGAACTGAGGCCAGGGATCGTCCTCTATCGATTCGAGATTCTCTAGCCCGAGCCTCAGGCAAGCACGCAGACAAGCCTTGGATCGTCAGGGTCGGTCCACCCATGTGGATTATTATACATGAACACTACGTTTCCCCGCCCTTTGGGGCGTAAATAAGCCAAATGACTCCATCGACTCCACACAGTCACCGATATATCCGAGGCGCCTCGCAACAACAACAACCACACAGGTGAAAATAATATAAATGTCAGGGCTGGTAGGTCACTGACACCACCCTAGCTAGAAGGAAACGCATGCCCTCCCTGAGGTCCTCTCCCGTTTCTGGTTCACAACCGGGGTGTGAGGCTCGCGAATCAACGCTACACAAAGCTATGCCACACAGGTCGTGCTTTGACCATCAATCACAAGACTTTGCTTTTCAACAGAAGCCTTGATCAATTGCCACTTAGGCATGCCACATAGGCAATTCACACCATGCGACTGATGTCTATCGATATACAACCTCTGATCCCGTACGTCTCAGAGAAGGGTGAAGTAAGGGAATGAATTCCCCTTTACGAGGTAGATGTATATTTAATGGAGATCGCTCAACACAGAGCAAAATCCAATGTTAGACACACAGTCCATACAAGTTCGTTCTGGGTCTGAATGAAACCAGACGCACCTTGTACCTCGCATATCCATTGATCTCCAAGTACGTCTGGATGATCACCAACTGATTCTCTCCTCTTGGGTGTACAACCCAGTCAAGATCATCAGTAATCACCCAAACGATGTGAAGACCTCCGGTCTTCAACCACCATCTTCATTCTCGACACCACGTCGAATCAGTTATTCAGAATGGGATAAACCCGGTCTTTCTGAATAACTCGCGTATATATATAATAAACAAGTGTTACACAAACACAACATACGCCTCATTCCAATTCAGAATATTCTTTTATTCAAATATTCTTACACTTTGGGAAACATTCCCATTAATTTTATCAAAGACAAATTCTTTAAATTTATTCTTTAATCTTCCTCTGAATATCAATTCAAATTAGTCAGGACTAGCGAACCACACCGAAGTAATCATTTATTTTATTTCCCAATCCCAACCTATTCATCCCATGAAGTAAAACTGGTCATACTTTATATCTAACACCACGTTGTTATCGGTAAATTCAATTACCATTTCACGTTTAAATCTAATTAAAGATTTAACTATCGCCTGGAGCAAAACTGGTGATACTCTATTCTCGATCATTTCAATCTAATTAAAGATTCATTAAAACTCCACTTAGTTTTAATCTTCCCAAAAATCAATATCATGTCTTTAACTGGGTTAAAGAACCAATGTCATCTAAAACACGGTTCACGATAAACCCAAAATCACATTTGATATTAAATACAAGGCTCTGAATAGAAAATATATCGGCTTATATTCAATATCAAATTCTACGACCAACAAATATCGTATTGGAAATAACAATATAAATATATCTTTCAAATTTCCATAACAATATCTGTATAGTCACGAAATCCAACATCGAAATATTCCAAAGACAATTTCGATTCAAATCCATTCCAATTCAATTATTGGAAATTCTGGTTCCTTTTAAAACCCTTTCAAATCCAATTTATTTATTTTAAAAATAAATGGAATTATAATTCTAGTTCAAAACTAGTTTATTTCGATAAAAATCTATTTTTATCTTTTCAAATTTGGAATTTTTCATCCCAATTCTTCATAATCATTTCTTATGATTTTACACAAATTATTACTATGTTTAATAATTTTATCCAGGCTCGTATAGTCGATTTCCATCAACGGCCATCGAACTGCACTTACAACGACCTTTTCCAAATTTGACTTGGACATAATTCCAAATCCAACCGTTAGATTTATAATTTCTAATATTTTTAGAAAACTCTTTTCGATACGAACCCAATGGTTCTGGTTTTAGGAGAATCCGACGGTCGGATCTCCCGTAATATCCATTCGAAGTCAATGGTCGAAATTCGCGAACTGCCGCGGCGCGGTGCGTTCTATTCAGGCCATTCTATATATATAATATATATTATATATATTTCGTCGATTTCCTTTTAAAACGTATTTTATAAATCGTTTTAAATTCGTTTTCGAAACGATTTCAGCTTCATATTCAATTTCGAATCAAAATTGAATATTCCACATCATCTATATACAAATGATCATATTTTCAAAACGTTATATTTTGAAATCACTTTCTTTTCTATATTCATTATAAAAATGAATAAAATCGATATAAATAACATTCACGTCAAAATGGCGTCAATCTAATCAACACGGCATTATTCAACACATGAATGTTTATTCTAGTCAACACATGAATACTTATTCTATTCAACACATGAAATTTTATTCTATTCAACACATGAATTTATATTATTCAACACATGAATTTTTATTCTATTCAACACATGAATTTTTATTCTATTCAACACATGAATATTTTTATTCTATTCAACACATGAATTTATATTATAATATTCCTTATTTTCCAAATTGGAATGAGGCCCAATCAATTACCATATAATGTTAATTATACGGATTCCCCACAACACATGTATATAATAGCAATGATAAATCATCAACCATCATCCAGAGTGCACCACACAACTGCATAAGCATTAAATATCAATAATTAACGCTTACACAGTCTGTCAACCCATCGATTGACATACAACTAAACAACCGGGATTAGTGTACGTCAAATATCATCCCAATACCCGTGTGGGGTTTCAAATCAACAAACACAGATTTTTATTTGTGTAGTTGGGCGATGTGTAAAATTTATCGTCCCAATCAATATCAGTCAAATCGATGTACATAAACAAATCGTTCGATTTGTAAATGAGTATTTATTTTACTTCAACACATGAATATATATTTTATTTCAACACATGAATATATATTTTATTTCAACACTTGAATATATATATATATATATTATTTCAACACATGAATATATATTTTATTTCAACACATGAATATATATATTTTATTTCAACACCTGAATATATATTTTATTTCAGCACATGACACTATCAAATTTCACTACACAGAAATCAAACAAACAAGTCATCCATGGTCTGTGGACGACGGGTGTCAGGTGCTGCTAAGCACCGTCTGCATCCTAGTATATATTTCAAACTAGAAATAGAAATAAAAGTGAGGAGTTCTCACCGACTAGCTAAACCAGTTCGCCACCACTCTTCATATGTAGAAAATCTTTGTCGTCTGACACTTTCGTCGACGTATTCACTACATATGTAAAAATCACATTTTTATTTCAATGCTATAGGGATAAAAATCACATTTTTATTCTTCTCACTATATAAAAATTGTATATTTGTTATCTCTATAATATAGAAATCATATTTTTTTTATATTCTCCATTCTATAAAAAATCTATTTTTAATCCGCTACTCATATAAAAATCGAATCTTTATTCTCACTACTTCATGGTAAAAATAAAGTTCATATTTTTATTAACCAAAATATTTCTTACACAGAATAAAATCAAATCTTTATCTTCTAAAATTTTTATTTTCTTACATAACTAAAAATCGTATATTTTCTTAACTAAAAACCAGATTTTTTTCTAAACAAAAATCTCATCTTTATACGATAAGGAATCCTATCTTTTCCTTTACGAAGATCCTATCTTTTCTTTTACCTAAAAACTATAACTTCGTCTTCTTTTTAAAAATCAAATTTTTCTTAAAATAAAAATTAAACCTTCACTACTAATAAAAACCTATATCTTCTACTACTAAAAATCTAAATTTTCTATAACTAAAGATCTAAATTTCCTATAACTAAAATCTAAATTTTCTATAGCTAAAAAAACTAAACTTCGAAGAAGGACAAAACTTACAGGAGGGGGGTTTTCTGCTACGCCTTCACCGGAGGAGGGGGATCGCGGTCACTGGCGAAGGGGGGAGTGGGTCGCGGTTGGCCATGGTGGTGTTGTGGGTGGCGGGTTGGTGGCGGTTTTGAGGATTGGGGTTTTAGGGGTTTCGAGCTAGGGCTTGAAGGGGGGAAGGAGAGGTGAGCAACGCGAGGAGGGAGGCGCCTGGTGGTGGGGGCCAGCGTGGGTGAGAGCTGCGGCGACTAGGGACGATGATGGATCGGTTTCCGTCGCTTTTTTTTTCAATTGAATAGGTCAACCGGGGGGGGGGGGGCTGAGAGAGTATAGGGAGAGAGAGGGAGGTTTTTATTTGTTTAATTATTTAATTTCAAAAAGCAACTTTTTATTTCGACCTCGTAATCGAACCCACCGACTGTTGTCCATAGCTAATTACCCCCATTCCAAACACAATGGGAATAGGTATCGCAAGCTGATTCGATCGTTTCGATCAGTTTTCGTCAAAATCAAAATATAAATGTATATATTGAATTTGAACGCGCATTTCAATTTACCGGGGCCACATATGAACTCTAAAAATTCTTGAAAAATATTTTCTAGCTTCGTATTGACAATGCGGTTCTAACAAAACTAATTTTGTCAAATTCTGAGACCGTTTGAAAACGGCCATTTTCTAGTCGATCGAAATTGACTGAAACTGCCAAAACACGTTTTCATTCGCCACGCTTACATATTGATTTCAAAAATTACGAATTTTGGAATATAGCAATAACTTGACATCCCGGATCCAACAAAAGTGGTTTCGTCGAAAACCTAGGTCATTTGCAAAATTTCCAATTTTAAGGGCTAGAATTCCATTGCGACTATTCTGAATTTTCAACTGGACATAACTTTTTATTCCCGCTATGAAATTTTGATTTTTCGCATTTGTTGGAAAGATATTCTCAATTAGATTCTAATATTTTCGGTTTCGCTAAAATCCGGTTTATTTTGAATCCTGCACATTCATTTGAACTTTAAAATCGAATTTTCGAACTACCATGCCATTTTCAATTCCTTTTATAAATATAAATAAATGTTTATATTCTAATGCCGATTCAAATAAATAAATACGTTCTATTTATATTCAAAATAAATTTCTCGTCGTTATTATTTAAAATAATTCATTTTAAATATTCAAAATTCATCAAAATTGCCAAAATAAAAATTTTAAATTGGCTCGGATTTCCGTGTTATTACAATCACCCCCATTTAAAACTTTTCGTCCCTGAAAAGGAACGAAGCCGAAAGTTGTTTCACAAATCAACTCAACTTTCATTATTTTCATTATGGCTTAAGTTCTTCAACTTTTCAGTTTCTAAGAACTTTTCAAATTTTTCAAAAATTTGGCTAACACCCTAAATTTTCGATAAATTTCGCCATAACCTCCCCTGCACCAGGAACTTCGGGATATTTCAAATAGCCTCCCATGGCCCTCATCAATCCAAAAAGAAAAAGAAACAGCCAAGCGGCTAGCCAATCGGCTCATAAAATCATCCAAAACCCAATAAATTAGTAAACATGTACTTATTTGTCGGGCAAACAATTTTATTCTTCTGCTCTAGCCTCCTTGCTATGACCTGTTCAATGTAAGTACATGTATATGCATGCAATTGTGACAAATTTCCAGTACAATCCACTATTGGGTTCAATTTGGCTAAGGGTTCAACATTTAATTAATCAAACAATAATCAGACAACACAACCAGCAATCAATTAGTTGATTATCTTTTCAAATTCATAACTTTGATATAAGTAGAGAAAATCATGTTTTTGATGCCAAATCACAACAATAAGCCATATCTAATTTTGGTTCTCACACCAGTCTATGGAAATATATAAATATCACACTTTCGGCACTCGAATATAAACACTGATGATGCGGTCGCATCATCAGAATTATCCCCGGGCGACTATAGTGTGACTCTATATCCATCCAATATATTGGAGGCTTCCAATACACATGGATCAGACGTATATTAAAATCTCTATATACCTGATAGTCCAAATCAATATAAAATAAATATTCAAATACGTATATTACGATTTAAATCTTTCAAAACAAAAACTGTTTTCAATTTAAAAATATACTCTTCACACTCGTTCTAGGATACTACTGATCCTATCTCTAACGAGTCATTCTCATTGGAAATTACTAATCCAATTTCTGATGAATTCTTTCATATGGTTCTAACGTGTCTTGTTCTCCGAGCTCTGTAAACCAAAGCTCTGATACCAAATGTAACGAAAAGGAATTTCGCTCGATCCGAATCGATAGCTAAACCGACCAAGACCGTTCGAAACTCCTGATTGTTTTGAGAACACGACGAATCAGAACACAAACAGAAGAACATTTCATTGTTTATTACAACAATTCCATCAGAGTACAAGAATAAACAGAGTATAAATCAATATTATACATCACAAAATATCATAGATTTAAATAACATTTAAATACATAGCAGTGGAAAAATAATACAAAGCACAACTGAAAGAAATACACGGATACAGAGATTTCCGAATATCATTCCAGCTGTAAATCAGGATCCTGTGAATATAAATCTGCAAACCCAAAACTACCAGCTGCCCGTGTCAAAATAAGGGCACCCAGAGTTTAGGTTAAAACAATAAACTCCAGGTCAGTCATGTGACTGTTGTGAGAACTAAAACATTTATTTAAAGCTTTACTTTATATCAGATATATCAAGGGACCACGCCATATAACACGGAACGGGTTTCCTCCCAAGAATACCAGCGCATATAACAATACTGCACAATGCTTTTTGAAAAAATAAAGCTATTATAAGACCTAGGTCCCATCACACAATGCAACACAAGCCGGAGGATAGGGTTTTCCCTTATAATAGCCAAACATGTTTGGTACGTTAAAAACAAATCATTTGATACTATTATAAGTGTATAGTGTCAAAATAATTTTAATCATAAATATCAATCATAGACGACATGGGTACCATATATCATGTCGTCATACTAGGCTCTACAATCAAAACCGCAAAGTCACGTATTTGGAAATTGGATTTCCATCTGTGAACCGAGGCCAGGGATCGTCCTCTACCGATGCGAGACTCTCTAGCCCGAGCCTCAGGCAAGCGCGCATACAAGGATTGAATCGTCAGGGCCGGTCCACCGATGTGGATTATTATGCCTGAACACTACATTTCCCCGCCCTTTGGGGGCGTAAATAAGCCAAATGACTCCATCGGCTCCACACAGTCACCGATATATCTAAGGCGCCTCGCAACAGCAACAACCACACAGGTGAAAATAATATAAATGTCAGGGCTGGTAGGTCACTGACACCACCCTAGCTAGAAGGAAACGCATGCCCTCTCTGAGGTCCTCTCCCATTTCTGGTTCACAACCGAGGTGTGAGGCTCGCGAATCAACGCTACACAAAGCTGTGCCACACATGTCGTGCTTTGATCATTAACCACAAGACTTTGCTTTTCAACATAAGCCTTGATCAATTGCCACTTAGGCATGCCACAAAGGCAATTCACACCATGCGACTGATGTCTATTGATATACAACCTGTGAAGTAAGGGAATGAATTCCCCTTCACCAGGCAGATGTATGTTTAATAGAGATCGATCAACACAGAGCAAAATCCAATGTCAGACACACAGTCCATACAAGTTCGTTCTGGGTCTGAACGAAACCGAAGGCACCTTGTACCTCGCATATCCATCGATCTCCAAGTACGTCTGGACGATCGCCAACTGATTCTCTCCTCTTGGGTGTACAGCCCAATCAAGATCATCAGTAATCACCCAAACGATGTGAAGACCTCCGGTCTTTAACCACTGTCTTCATTCTCGACACCACGTCGAATCAGTTATTCAGAATGGGATAAACCCGGTCTTTCTGAATAACTCGCGTATATATATAACAAACAAGTGTTACACAAACACAACATACGCCTCATTCCAATTCAAAATATTCTTTTATTCAAATATTATTACACTTTGGGAAACGTTCCCATTAATTTTATCAAAGATAAATTCTTTAAATTTATTCTTTAATCTTCCTTTGAATATCAATTCAAATTAGTCGGGATTAGTGAACCCCATCGAAGTAATCATTTATTTTATTTCCCAATCCCAACCTATTCATCCCATGAAGTAAAACTGGTCATACTTCATATCTAACACCACGGTGTTATCGGTAAATTCAATTACCATTTAACGTTTAAATCTAATTAAAGATTTAACTATCGCCTGGAGCAAAACTGGTGATACTCCATTCTCGATCATTTCAATCTAATTAAAGATTCATTAAAACTCCACTTAGTTTTAATCTTCCCAAAAATTAATATCCTGTCTTTAACTGGGTTAAAGAACCAATGTCATCTAAAACACGGTTCACGATAAACCCAAAATCACATTTGATATTAAATACAAGGCTCTGAATAGAAAATATATCGGCTCATATTCAATATCAAATTCTACGACCAACAAATATCATATTGGAAATTATGATATAAATATATCTTTCAAATTTCCATAACAATATCTATATAATCACGAAATCCAACATCGAACAAAGACAATTTTGATTCAAATCCATTCCAATTCAATTATTGGAAATTCTTGTTCCTTTTAAAACCCTTTCAAATCCAATTTATTTATTTTAAAAATAAATGGAATTATAATTCTAGTTCAAAACTAGTTTATTTCAATAAAAATCTATTTTTATCTTTTCAAATTTGGAATTTTTCATCCCAATTCTTCACAAATCATTTCTTACGATTTTATACAAATTATTACAATTTTTAATAATTTTATTAAGGCTCGTATAGTCGATTTCCATCAATGGCCATCGAACTGCACTTACAGTGACTTTTTCCAAATTTGATTTGGACATAATTCCAAATCCAACCGTTAGATTTCTAATTTCTAATATTCATTAGAAAAATATTTTCGATACGAACCCAACGGTTCTGGTTTTAGGAGAATCCGACGGTCGGATCTCCCGTAATATCCATTCGAAGTCAATGGTCGAAATTCGCGAACTGCCGCGGCGCGGCACGTTCTATTCAGGCCATTCTATATATATATTATATATATTTCGTCAATTTCCTTTTAAAACGTATTTTATAAATCGTTTTAAATTCATTTTCGAAACGATTTCAACTTCATATTAAATTTCGAATCAAAATTGAATATTCCACATCATCAATATACAAATGATAATATTTTCAAAACGTTATATTTGGAAGTCACTTTCTTTTCTATATTCATTATAAAAATGAATAAAATCGATATAAATATCATTCACGTCAAAATGGCGTCAATCTAATCAACACGGCATTATGCAACACATGAATGTTTATTCTATTCAACACATGAATATTTATTCTATTCAACACATGAATTTTTATTCTATTCAACACATGAATTTATATTATTCAACACATGAATTTTTATTCTATTCAACACATGAATTTTTATTCTATTCAACACATGAATTTTCTATTCAACACATGAATATTTTTATTCTATTCAACACATGAATTTATATTATAATATTCCTTATTTTCCAAATTGGAATGAGGCCCAATCAATTACCATATAATGTTAATTATACGGATTCCCCACAACACATGTATATAATAGCAATGATAAATCATCAACCATCATCCAGAGTGCACCACACAACTGCATAAGCATTAAATATCAATAATTAACGCTTACACAGTCTGTCAACCCATCGATTGACATACAACTAAACAATCGGGATTAGTGTACGTCAAATATCATCCCAATACCCGTGTGGGGTTTCAAATCAACAAACACAGATTTTTATTTGTGCAGTTGGGCGATATGTAAAATTTATCGTCCCAATCAATATCAGTCAAATCGGTGTACATAAGCAAATCGTTCGATTTGTAAATCAGTATTTATTTTACTTCAACACATGAATATATATTTTATTTCAACACATGAGTGTATATTTTATTTCAACACCTGAATATATATTTTATTTCAACACATGAATATATATTTTATTTCAACACATGAATATATATTTTATTTCAACACCTGAATATATATTTTATTTCAATACATGACATTATCAAATTTCACTACACGGAAATCAAACAAACAAGTCATCCATGGTCTGTGGACGACGGATGTCAGGTGCTGCTAAGCACCGTCTACATCCTAATATATATTTCAAACTAGAAATAGAAATAAAAGTGAGGAGTTCTCACCGACTAGCTAAACCAATTCACCACTACTCTTCATATGTAGAAAATCTTCGCCGTCTGACACTTTCATTACCCGTATTCACTACATATATATAAATCACATTTTTATTTCAATGCTATAGGGATAAAAATCACATTTTTATTCTTCTCACTATATAAAAATTGTATTTTTGTTCTCTCTATAATATAAAAATCATATTTTTTTATATTCTCAATTCTATAAAAATTCTATTTTTAATCCGCTACTCATATAAAAATCGAATCTTCATTCCCACTGCTTCATGGTAAAAATAAAGTTCATATTTTTATTAACCAAAATATTTCATACATAGAATAAAATCAAATCTTTATCTTCTAAAAATTTTATTTTTTTACATAACTAAAAATCATATATTTTCTTAACTAAAAATCAGATTTTTTCCTAAACAAAAATCTCATCTTTATTTGACAAGGAATCCTATCTTTTCCTTTACAAAGATCCTATCTTTTCTTTTACCTAGAAACTATAACTTCATCTTCTTTTTAAAAATCAAATCTTTCTTAAAATAAAAATTAAACCTTTACTACTAATAAAAATCTACATCTTCTACAACTAAAAATCTAAATTTTCTATAACTAAAGATCTAAATTTTCTATAACTAAAATCTAAATTTTCTATAACTAAATAAAACTAAACTTCGAAGAAAGACAAAACTTACAGGAGGGGTGTTTTCTGTTGCGCCTTCACTGGAGGAGGGGGATCGCGGTCACTGGCGAAGGAGGGGGGGGTCGTGGTTGGCCACGGTGGTGCTGTGGGTGGCGGGTTGGTGGCTGTTTTGAGGATTGTGGTTTTAGGGTTTCGAGCTAGGGCTGGAAGGGGGGCGAAGGAGAGGGGAGCGACGCGCCTGGCGGTGGGGGCCAGCGTGGGTGAGAGCGGCGGCGACCAGGGACGATGATGGATCAGTTTCGGTCGCTTCTTTTTTTCTTTTCTAATTGAATAGGTCAACGGGGGGGGGGGGGGGGGGATGAGAGAGTATAGGGAGAGAGAGGGTGGTTTTTATTATTTTTTATTTATTTAATTATTTAATTTCAAAAGCAACTTTTTATTTTGACCTCATAATCGAACCCATCGACTGTCGTCCATAGCTAATTACCCCCATTCTGAACACAATGGTATTGGTATCGCAAGCTGATTCGATCGTTTCGATCAGTTTTCGTCAAAATCAAAATATAAATCTATATATTGAATTTGAACGAGCACTTCAGTTTACCGGGGCCACATATGAACTCTAAAAATTCTTGAAAAATATTTTCTAGCTTCGTATTGACGATACGGTTCTAACAAAACTAATTTCGTCAAATTCTGAGACCGTTTGAAAAACGGCCATTTTCTAGTCGATCGAAATTGACTGAAACTGCCAAAACACGTTTTCATTCGCCATGCTCACATATTGATTTCAAAAATTACAAATTTTGGAATATAGCAATAACTTGACATCCCGGATCCAAAAAAAGTGGTTTCGTCGAAAACCGAGGTCGTTTGCAAAATTTCCATTTTTAAGGGCCAGAATTCCATAGCGACTATTTTGAATTTTCAACTAGGTATAACTTTTTATTCCGGCTATGAAATTTTGATTTTTTGGATTCGTTAGAAAGATATTCTCAATTAGATTTTAATATTTTCGGTTTCGCTAAAATCCGGTTTATTTTGAATCCTGCACATTCATTTGAACTTTGAAATCGAATTTTCGAACTACCGCGCCATTTTCAATTCCTTTTATAAATATAAATAAATGTTTATATTCTAACACCGATTCAAATAAATAAATACATTCTATTACTATTCAAAATAAATTTCTCGTCGTTATTATTTAAAATAATTCATTTTAAATATTCAAAATTCATCAAAATTGCCAAAATAAAATTTTTAAATTGGCTCGGATTTCCGGGTTATTACACATTGATTTCGAATTGACATTACAGGAGATCCGAACGTCAGATTCTCCTAAAATCGGAATCATTGGTTCGTATCGAAAAGAGCTTTCCAATGAATATAAGAGATTTGAAATCTAACGGATGGATTTAGAATTATGTCCAAATCCAATTTGGAAAAGGTCGCTATGGATGCAGTTCGATGGTCGTTATTGGAAACCGACTGTACGAGCTTTGATAAAATTATTAAAAATATTAATAATTTGTGTAAAATCATAATAAATGATTTCGAAAGAATTTGGATGAAAAAATCCACGTTTGTAAAGATAAAAATATATTTTTATCAAAATGACTAGTTATTTACTAGAAAGATAATCCAATATTTTTAAATAAATAAATTGAATTTGAGAATGTTTTTAATCTAACCAGAATTTTCCAATGTATGAATTTGAATGGGTTTGAATAGAAATCTTCTTCGGGAGATTTTGATATTGGATTCCGTGACTATACGGACATTGTGGTGGAAATTAGAAGATAGATATATATCGTTATTCCCCATACGATATGTGATGGTTTCAGAATTTGATGTTGAATGTAAGCCGATATAATTTCTGTTTAGAGCCTTATATTTAATATCAAAGTGGATTTTGGGTTGGTCGTGAATGGTGTCTTCAGTAACACTGTTCTAAACCCCATGTGAAAAGAATAAATCTTTTAATTAAGATTATTAGAGTTGCCAGTTATATTTTGTAATTGGAATAAAATGGAATGTGAATTGGGTTTTTTATGAACTGTGTTTTTAACGACATTCGTTCCTTAACCCAATTAATAGTGAAATGTGATTTGGAATATATAAATCTTTTAGTAAGATTTAATGGAAATTTTCCAAAGTAAAGTTTTCCAATTTGATATATTAAATTGGAAATGAATAGAATTCAATTTGGTAATAATCGAGATGTGCTTTTGTGGAGGAAGACTGTTATTATATATGGAATTTAAAAGTCTTTGCCATTATTCCATTTTTGTTATTAGTCGGATACGGAAATTGATATTGATAATATATTGATCTGTTTCCCGTGAAGATTCCATAATTAATGGAGTGTGAATTTGGGTTTATCGTGAACTGTATTTTAAATGACATTGGTTCTTTAACCCAGTTAAAGACAGGATTACATGTCTAACATTGTATTTCGAACTGTACTGTTGATCTCTGCTAAATATATATCTGTTTGGGGCAGAGAATTTATTCTCTTTCTTAACAACCTTCTTTGAGACGTACGAGCTTAGAGGTTATATATTGGCAGAAATCAATGGTACGGTGTAGATTGTCGATGTGGCATGTGTGATTTCCCAAAGTTAAATAATCATTAAGTAATGATTTGTGAGATTAAAACTAAATGGAGTTTTAAATGAATCTTTAATTAGATTGAAATGAGAATGTGATAATTTAAATTATCAAATTTGGGAAATGATCTAGAATGGAGTACCACCAGTTTTACTCCAGGCGATAGTTAGATCTTTAATTAGATTTGAACTGGAAATGGTAATTAATTTTACTGATAACACTGTGGTGTTAGATATGAAGTATTACCAGTTTTGCTCCATGGGATGAATAGGTTGGTATTGGGATAATAAAAGAAATGATTACTTCGGTATGGTTCGATAATCCCGACTAGTTTATAAACCTTAATTTGGTTTAAATTGTGAAAAGAATATTTGAATAAAAGAATATTCTAGATTGGAATGATGTGTATGTTGTGTTTGTGTAGCACTTGTTTATGAGATACGCGATTTATTTGAAAAGACCGGGTTTATGCCCATTCTGAATAACCGATTTGACGATAAGTCGACGATGAAGACGGTGGTTGAAGACGGGGATCTTCACATCTTCTGGACGATTACTGATGTCTTGATTGGGCTGTACACCCAGGACAAGGTAATAAGCGGTGATCGTCCAGACGTACTTGGAGATCGATGTGATATGCGAGGGCCTCTCTCTTGTATTGGACATATGGGACGAGGAATAAGGTGCCTCTGGTTTCGTTCAGACCCAGAACGAACTTGTAAATGGATGTGTGTCTGACATTGGATTTTATTCTGTGTGATTGAATTCTATTAAATATATATCTGTTTGGCGGCGGAGAATTTATTCTCTTGCTTAATGCCCTTCTCTGAGACGTATGAGCTTAGAGGTTATATATTGATGGATATCAGTCGCATGGCATGAATTGTCAGTGTGGCATGCACAGATGTAGTGATCAAGGCTTTTTTTTGAAAGCAGGGCCTTGTGGTTGATGATCAAAGCACAGCTTTAAATAGCATAGCTTTATGTATAGCGTTAATTCACGAGCCTCACACCCGGTATGAGTCAAAAACGGGATAAGGGACCGAAGGAGTGCATGATGTTTCTTTCTAGCTATGGGTGATGTCATGGTATGGAGCCCAGACATTTATTTATTTTTACCTGTGTGGATGATGGAATGCGAGGCACCTCGGATGTTGGTCCCTAGCGGCCAAGTGATAGGTCTGATAGGACCGGGAAACGTGTGTCTAGGAATTGCCAATCCTCAAACGTATGGGAGGACCAACCTTGGAGGATCCAAGGGTTCACAACGGGGAATCCTGAGGCATTTGCTAGAGTGTCTCAAAGTTGGTGATGAGTACATCCCTTGACTCGACTCATAGACAGAAATCCAATTTCCAATACGTGACATTTCAGGTTTTAGTTGCATAAATAGTACGGCGACATAGTAGGATGGGGTACTATGCCGTTTATGATTGATACATTTATATTTGAAGTTGCTTTTGACACTATATAAGCTTATAATAATATCAAAATGATTTGTTTTAAAACGTATCAAGCATGTTTAACTATTATAAGGTAAAACTCTATCCTCCGGCTTGCGTTGCATTGTGTGATGGAACCTTAGTCTTACATTAGCTTCATTTTTCCAAAAAGCATTGTGTTGCTTTATTTTAAACTGAGATTCATGTGGAGTCAACCTGTTCCGTGTTATACGGCGTGGTCCCATGATTTCCCAACTTTTAAATTAAAGTTTTAACAACTGTTTTAGTTCTCACACCAGTCCCATGACAAACTCGGAGTTTATTGTTTTAATCTAAACTCTGGGTACCCCTATTTTCCGCACGGGCAGCTAGTAGTTTTGGTTTTTGCAGATATTTCTTTTCCAGGATCCTGGATTTACAGCTGGAGCTATATTCGGAAAGCTTTGTATCCGTATATTTCTTTCAGTTGTGTTATGTATTATTTTTCCGCTGCTAATGTAATTAAAATCACTGATATTTTTTGATGTATATTATTTATTCGTACTCTGTTATGTTCTTGTACTCTGATGTAATTGTTGTAACAGCAATGAAGTGTTCTATTGTTTGTGTTCTGATTTGTCGTGTTCTCAACTCAATCTGGGCTTTCCCTTACGGGCGAGTTTGTGTCGTTTCATCTAGGCTTAAGCCGCATTCCCCCATTATATATTTTTATTTCAGAATAGATTCATGGAGACAGAGAGTATGAAGTAATTTGTGTGTATTGGAATAGGAGAAAGCCACTTATTTATAGATTCACATAGTTAACCTTAGCCTTTTGATTTTGGGGTTATAATCCAAAACATACATGTAGCGCTCAGTCAGTAACAGATCCAGTCAGAAAAGCAATCCAGTTACATAAATCCGAACCTACCAAATCGTTGCTGGGTCGACCCACTGAAACACTGGGTCGATCCAACCGACCTTGGGTCGACCTATAGGTTGACCCGGGCCGATTGTGGGTCGTCCCGAAATGGTCTGGTTTCTCGGTTAAATTCCCACTTCGTCTCGTTTGAATATTTTTGAATTATATTTATATTATATTCATATATTAGGCCATTTATGTATATGAACTTCTAAGGTTCATAACTTCTTCATACGTTATCCATTTTACGCCATCGTTGGGTCTATCTGAACTAGAATTCCACGACGAACACAACAATAAAGTTGTTTTACTTAATTCTGAATATTTAATTAAGTAATTTCCATTTTATTATCTTAAAGTATGGTTATAGTGTATTAAAATTTTGAGGTGTCCCCTATTTAAAGGATTTCGTCCCCAAAATCTCCAAGTTAAGAAGAATGTTACTATCCAAACAACAACCTAGAACCATCTACTCATCCGTTATCCTTAAGAATTTCTAATGCTTGTATAGACATATGAAAAAGTGTTGTGTGTATATGTCCCAACACAAATGCGAAAATCAGGCGGTCAATTGATTTAGTTGACCTCCTTAATGCAATATATGTTTGTGCCATTAATCTAAAATGTATGCAAATAACCCTAGCACAACATATATACTCTTTATGTGTGCACAATCATTCATAAAAATGCAATATCCATATGATGATTAACTCATTTCCATCCATAGAAAATTAAAACGCGCACACATCGATATGCAATATGTAAGTGCTTGAGCCATTCTAATGCCTAGTGTGTGTGTATGCATCCACGAGCAACCACTAACAAACACTTGCATCCACTTGTAACCATCAATCGTAACATGTTTCAAACACATGTTTCCAAATATTGGATTTTACCTAAGGATCGAACGTTCAAACGATAGGATAAACATACTTGAATGATAGAGAAAATGCAAAGTAAAACCTTGGAAAAGAAGTCAAGAACGTATTTTCAAAAAGAAAAAGGATAAGAAGCACGAATCCTATCTTCGGGTTCCCATGTCGCGTCTTTGCGGTCTTCTCCCCATTATACATTCACCAATTTGATTTCTTTGTTACGTAGCTTTTTGATTTCCGATCCAAGGATATGAGTAGGAATTCTTCTCATTGATGCTTCCTTCTTAATTTCCACGCCTTCACGTGTGCTCGACTCCATTATCTCTATAAAACCCCGTATTTTAACTACACTAAAGAGGATAAATTAAAGAATAATTAATTTAATATAATGAATTAAGGGAAACGGACTACGTCATTGCTTCCGTCTCAAAATTCTGGTCAAGATAGACACTTGGTTTGCATAAAACAAATAATGTATGAAGAGGTTATGAACAGTAGAAGTTTGACGATTAAAATAGGGATAACTGACGCACTTGGCAAGTGCGCCAAGGCATTTTTACACTAGCGCACCTGCTAATTGCGCCCATAGTAGTTTTTGGGTTTCCGGACCCAAGTGGGTGTCGATCCATAGCCCGATTCCCCCTAGGGCTGAGGTGGCATTCGAATTTTGGAGGATGACAGCTATAAATATACCCTTATATCTCTTGTTTTCTCATACTAAAAACAATGTAGGCCAAATGTTGTCAGTGCCTGAACTGAGTCAAATCCTTTCTTCGTCTACAAATCAAGTTTAAAGATTCAAGTATTTCAAGAATAGATCTGAGATTCAACACCAACAATTTATTTTCTATCTTCTAAAATCCAAACACTGTGAGTTAGTTACTTTTATATTTAAATGATAAAAAGTAAAGGTGATATGACTGTGATTTGGATATATGCCTGTGATTGAATCATATTGTATCTATCATAATTTGTGATTCTATAATATTATATGACTTGGATCTAAATATTTATCATATCAGATCTATTGGGACTTTTGGATCTATGACATAATTATGATGTGGATCTTAAACTATATCATGCTAGATCTACCTTTATATATCTAATTCGCTTGAGGATAATTTATTATGTCACAATTGTGGATCTTAAATATTATCATGCTATATCTACCTTTATATATCTAATTTGCTTGTGGCTAATTTATCATGTCACAATTGTGGATTAAATATTATCATGCTAGATCTACCTTTATAGATCTAATTCACTTGTAGTTAATTTATAATTTCACAATTGTGGATCTTAAATATTATCATGCTAGATCTAATTCGCTTGTGGTTAATTTACCATGTCACAATTGTCGATCTTAAATATTATCATGCTAGATATACCTTTATAGATCCAATTCGCTTATGGTTAATTTATCATGTCACATCTACTTATGGATCTAATTATTGTTAGATCATTACTTATCATGTTGTGGCTAATTTAGATCTGCCATTAATTGGACATATGAATCCTTATTTATTCATGCCTATTATGACATCCTTAGTATGTTAGATCTAGTTTTATTATCACATGCTCACTAGATCTATTTTTATATGTCCACCTTATCACTATGCCAATTACGTGTTTAGGCCACTTTTGTTAAAATAATCACTGTTGTCATCTTTCCCTTTTATTGTTTATAGCTAGGCTACTTTCTAGCCTAGACATGACGCTAAATATATGCAAATGCGTTAGTTAGGGAACATAGGAAAACATTAGAATTGGCATAATTTGAACGATGAATATGAATTTGGACATATAATCCATTATGAATATAATTGGGTAAATGGGCATGAATACCTACAAAGATATAGGTATAATTACTTGGTTAATTATTAAAATGCCTAGGATTACAGTAACTAGAAAACTGTAATGACACTTATAACACGAGGTTTAATTGCAATTGTGGTAGAAGTCTACCCGGACCCAACTGGTATATCCAGCAACCGCAAATATTGAATCTAATGTGGCACTACTACAAAACAGGTCATTTGCATCAGTTGTTAAACCCCTGTTGCATCAGTTGTTAAACTTATACAAGTGAAGATGATGCAACAGACAAATTTCTGTTGCATCAGTTAAAGAACTGATGCAAATGATCTTTCACAATAGTGTTGGGACATATACACACACCTTTGCATATGTTACGACCCGAACATCCCCGGTAAGGAAAGCCCGGATTGAAGTGAGAACAAGCCACATCGGAACGCAAACAGAAGAACATTTCATTGTTAATCACAACAATTCATCAGATTACAAGAATATACAGAGTATGAATGAATAAAATACATTCGATAAATATCAGAGATTACAATAAATTACATGGCAACAGAAAATATAATACAAAACACAACTAGAAGTAATACATGGATACAGAGCTTTCCGGATATCATTCCAGATGTAAACCAGGTTCCTGTGAATATAAATCTGCAAAACCAAAACTACTAGCTGCCCGTGTCAAAATAGGGGCACCCAGAGTTTAGGTTAAAACAATAAACTCCAGGTCAGTCATGTGATTGGTGTGAGAACTAAAACAGTTATTAATATTTATTTTAAAGCTAGGTAAATCAAGGGACCACGCCGCATAACACGGAATGGGTTTCCTCCCAAGAACACCAGTGCATAAAACAAACAGCGCAATGCTAAATAAAGAACAATGAAGCTATTATAAGACCCAGGTCCCATCACACAATGCAACGCAAGCCGGAGGATAGGGCTTTTACCTTATAATAGCCAAAGAATGCTTGATACGCTAAATTTCATCTTTTGATTCTTAATCAGACTCCAACCGTAAATTAGTAAGAGAATGATTCCTAAGTATTAACCCCGAAAGCCGAAACCAACATCAGACCAATACCCAGGAAACCACCCATCTTAGCTCGTTTCCAGTTAGTTTCTGATTTTATATACAATCATAAATATCAATCATAGGCGACATGAGCGTCCCATGCCACTATGTCGCCATGTATAGTTATACAGTAAAAACCGCAATTGTCACGTATTGAAAGTTGGATTTCCATCTGTGAACCAAGGCAAAGGGATCGTCCTGTGCTAATTCGAGACTGTCTAGCCCGAGCCTTAGGAACAGCCGCAACTGCACCATGGATTGTCAGGGCCGATCCACACAGAGTGGATTATTATGCCTGGACAATACGTCTCTCCGCCCTATGGGGCGTAAATGAGCCAACAAATGACTCCATCGGCTCCACATAGTCACCGATATATCCGAGGCGCCTCGCAACAGCAACAACCACATAAGTCAAACTCGTCTGGGCATGTAAAACCACTGACGCCACTTCTAGCTAGAAATAAACGCATGCCCTCCCTGATGTCCTCTCCCGTTTCTGGTCCACTACCGGGGTGTGAGGCTCGTGAATCAACGCTACACAAAGCTATGCCACACAGGCCGTGCTTTGATCATCAACCACAAGACTCTGCTTTTCAACAGAAGCCTTGATCATTTGCATCTTAGCATGCCACACAGGCAAACCACTCCATGCAACTGATATCCATCAATCACAGAGAATGATATCCAATGTCAGACAAGCAGTCCATTTACAAGTCCGTTCTGGGTCTGAACGAAACCAGAGGCACCTTGTACCTCGCAGATCCATCGATCTCCAAGTACGTCTGGACGATCACTAACTGATTCCCTCCTCTTGGGTGTACGACCCAATCAAGATCATCAGTAATTATCCAAACGACGTGAAGACCTCCGGTCTTCAACCACCGTCTTCATCTTCGACTAATCGTCGAATCAGTTATTCAGAATGGGATAAACCCGGTCTTTCTGAATAACTCACTTATATAAATAACAAGTGTTACAAAAACACAACATACGCCTCATTCCAATTCATCAGTCACTAACCGTAAATTAGTAAGAGAACAATTCCCCAAATATTAACCCCGAAGGCCGAAACCAACATCATATCAATACCCAGGAAACCATTCATCTTAGCCAACCTACAGTTAGTTTCTAAATTTCACATTCTTAGGGAAAGGTTCCCATTAATTTTATCAAGATAAATTCATTTAAATTTAATCTTCCTTTGAATATCACTTCAAACTAGTCGGGATTAGCGAACCACACCGAAGTAATTATTTATTTTATTTCCCAATCCCAACCTATTTATCCCATGAAGTAAAACTGGTCATACTTCATATCTAACACCATGGTGTTATTGGTAAATTCAATTACCATTTCACATTCAAATCTAATTAAAGATTTAACTACCGCCTGGAGTAAAACCGGTGATACTCCATTCCCGATCTTTTCAATCTAATTAAAGATTCATTAAAACTCCACTTAGTTTTAATCTTTAACTGGGTTAAAGAATCAGTGCCATTTAAAACACGGTTCACGATAAACCTCAAAATCACATCGCATTTCAATCAGTCCCTAACCATAAATTAGCAAGTGAGCAATTCCTTAAGTATTAACCCCGAGGGCCGAAACCAACATCAGATCAATACCCCAGAAACCATTCAACTTAACTAATCTCCAGTTAGTTTCTGATTTTCTTAACTCCTTTGGGTCTAAGAACAGTGTTATTGAAGATACCGTTCACGACAACCCAAAATCACATTCCATTAATTATCGGGTTAAAGAACAAGTGTTATTTAAGACACTATTCACGATAAACCCAAAAATCAATACCAATTCAATTCCAATTAAATATTATTTAATTGGTACGCTTCATTAAATCTAAATAAAAAGATTTAATCTTTTTCTCCACTGGGGTTAAGAACAGTGTTAATGAAGACACCATTCACGACAAACCCAAATCCCATTTGATATTAAATATAAGGCTCTGAATAGAAAATATATCGGCTTATATTCAATATCAAATTCTACGACCAACAAATATCGTATTAGAAATAACGAAATAAATATATCTTTCAAATTTCCGTAACAATATCTGTATAATCCCGAAATCCAACATCGAAATATTCCAAAGACGATTTCGATTCAAATCCATTCCAATTCAATTATTGGAAATTTTGGTTATTATCAAAACCATTTCAAATCCAATTTATTTATTTTAAAAATAAACAAATTATTATTCTAGTTCAAAACTAGTTCATTTCGATAGAAATCTACTTTTATCTTTTCAAATATGGAGTTTTTCATCCCAGTTCTTCCCAAATCATTTCTTATGATTTTACACAAATTATTACTATTTTTAATAATTTTATCAAGGCCCGTACAGTCGATTTCCATCAACGACCATCGAACTGCACTTACAACAACCTTTTCCAAATTTGATTTGGACATAATTCCAAATCCAACCGTTAGATTTCAAATCTCTAATATTCGTTAGAAAGCTCTTTTCGATACGAACCCAACGGTTCCGGCTTTCGAAGAATCCGACGGTCGAATCTTCCGTAATATCAATTCGAAGTCAATGGTCGAAACTCGCGAACTGCCGCGGCGGGGCGCGTTCTATCCAGGCCATTTAATATATACATAATAAAAATATAATATATATTTCGTCGATTTCCTTTCAAAACGTATTTTATAAATCGTTTAAATTCGTTTTCAAAACGATTTCAACTTCCTTTTCAAATTCAAATCAAAATCGAAAATTTTCAATATAAATTCATTTTAATTTCATTTCAAATCGATTTCAATTCAATTTCAGTCTACTTCTAATTTCAATTCATTTCAATTTAATTCGATTTCAAATCTATTCAATTTAATTCGAATTTCAAAATCACTTTTAATATTCATTGAAAAATGTATAAAATCGATATAAATATCGTTCACGTCAAAATGACGTCAATATAATCAACACGGCTTTTATTCAACACATGAGTATTTTATTTTATTCAACACATGAATATTTATTCTATTCAACACATGAATTTATATTTCTTATTTTCCAAATTGGAATGAGGCCCAATCAATTACCATAAAATGTTAATTATATGGTTTCCATACAGCACATGTACATAACAGCAACGATAAATAATCAACCATCATCCAGAGTGCACCACACAACTGCATAAGCATTAACTATAAATAATTAACGCTTACACAGTCTGTCAACTCATTGATTGACATACAACTAAACAATCGGGATTAGTGTACGTCAAATATCATCTCAATACCCGTGTGGGGTTTCAAATCAACAAACACACATTTTATTTGTGCAGTTGGGCGATGTGTAAAATTTATCTTCCCAATCAATACCAGTCAAATCAGTGTATATAAACAAATCGTCCGATTTGTTTATAAATATTTATTTTATATACATGTTAAAAATCATATTTTTAACTATAAAATATTTTATTTCATTCACCATCACACAATCAAATTTCACTACACAGCAATCAAATAAACAATCCATCCATGGTCTGTGGACGACGGGTGTCGGGTGTTACTAAACACCGTCTGCATCCTAGTATATATTTCAAACTAGAAATAAAAATAAAAGTGAGGAGTTCTCACCGACTAGCTAAACCAAACGCCATGACTCTTCTTATGTAGAAATCTTCGTCGTGCTCGTCTTTTGTCAATTTCGTTGCCCGTAGCCACTACATATATAAAAATCACATTTTTATATTCTTACTATATAGATAAAAATTCTATTTTTATAACGGTGTTCATATAATAAAGATTATATTTTTATCACACTATTCTCTACATAAAAATTATATTTTTATATCGCTCTTCTTCCAATAAAGAATATATTTTTATAATGCTCCTTCCTATATAAAAATTATATTTTTATATCTACTTCTAATATATAGATCGAATTTAAATATCATCGCTATAAAAAATCCCATTTTTATTTCAACATATATATAATAAAAATCAGATTTTTATTTCGCTACATTTATAAAAATTATATTTTTATACTCTACATCATATAAAAATAATATTTTAGGTTCACAGCATATATAAAAATCGTATTTTTATATTCTCTATTTCATAAAAATCATATCTTTAATCTCTACATATAATAAAAATTATATTTTTATCTTACAACTTGAATAAAAATTATATTTTCAAACTTATAAAGTTAATTACATAGAAAATAAACAAAAACAACTAAATAAAAACAAATCAAAACACTTACAACGAAGGGTTTGAGAGGGGGGCTGTTGGCGGTCGAGTATGGAGGGGAGACGGCGCAGGCGAACTCCGGCGCTGGTGGGTCCCCCGAGTGGCCGCGGAATAGGGGAGCGTTGGGCGGTTCTTTGAAGGGATTGGGTTTAGGCACGGTTTTGGGTGTTCAGGGGGGTTGGGTTCTTGTTGTGCGACGAGGGTTGAGGAGGGGAAAGAAGAGGGGCTCCGGAGCAAGAGGGGATCGGAGAGGGGGAGGCGCGTTGGCCAGAGTTGGGCGCACGGTGGCGTGCGACGCCGTTTTGGGGGGGGGGGGGGCGACGGGGATTCGATTGCGAGGTTTTTTTTAATATCGTTGATGAATGATAAGGAGAGGGAAGGTTATTTATATAATATATATTTATTTTATTTTAATTTTCAAAAAGTAACTTTTTATTTTGACTTCGAAATCAAACTCACTGACTGTCGTCCATAGCTAATTACCCCCATTCTGAACACAATGGGATATGTATCGCAGGCTGACTCGACTGTTTCAATCAGTTTTCGTCAAAATCAAAATATAACTCTATATATTGAATTTGAACGCACATTTCAATTTACCGGGCCCACATACAGACTCTAAAAATTCCCAAAAAATATTTTCTAGCTTCGTATTGATGATACGGTCCTAACAAAACTAATTTCGTCAAATTCTGAGACCGTTTGAAAAATGGCCATTTTCCAGTCGATTAAAATTAACTGAAACTGTCAAAACGCGTTTTCCTTTGCCATGCTCACATATTGATTCGAAAAATTATGAATTTTGGAATCTAGCAATAATCTGACACCACAGATCCAACAAAAGTGGTTTCATCGAAAACCGAGGTCGTTTGCAAAATTTCCATTTTTAAGGGCCAGAATTCCATAGCAACTATTCTGAATTTTCAACTGGGCATATCTTTTTATCCCCGCTATGAAATTCCAAATTTTCAGATTCCTTTGAAAGATATTCTCAATTAGATTCAAATATTTTTTGTTTCACTAAAATCCGATTTATTTTGAATCATGTACATTCATTTGAACTTTGAAATCGAATTATCGAACTACCGCGCCATTTTCAATTCCTTTTATAATTATAAATAATTATTTATATTCTAATGACGACGTATACAAATATATACATTCTAATTCTATTCAATATAAATTTCTCGTCGATATTTTTCATTTTAAATATTCAAAATTTGCTAAAATTGCCAAAATAAAAATTTTAAATTGGCTCGGATTTCCGGGTTATTACAATCTCCCCTACTTAAAACTTTTCGTCCCCGAAAAGGAACGAAGCCGAAAGTTGTTTAACAAATCAACTCACTTTCATTGTTTTCCTACGGCTTAAGTTCTTCAACTTTTCAGTTTCTAAGAACTTTTCAAAATTTTCAAAAATTTGGCTAACACCCTAAATTTTCGAAAAATTTCACCATAACCTCTCCTATACCGGGGACTTCGGGATATTTCATATAGTCTCCCATAGCCTTCTTCAATCCAAAAGAAAAAGCCAAGCGGCTAGCCAATCGGCTCATAAAATCATCCAAACCCAAAGAAATACAATGAACATGTACCTATTTGTCGGGCAAACAATTTTATTTATCTGCTCTAGCCTCCTTACTATGACCTGTTCAATGTAAGTACATGTATATGCAAGCAAATGCGACTAATTTTCAATACAATTCACTATTTAGTTCAATTTGGCTAAAGGTTCAACATTCAATTAATCGAACAATAATCAAACAACACAACAATCAATCAATTAGTTGATTAGCTTTTCAAATTCATAATTTTGATATATAGTCAAAAATCAGATTTTTGATGCCAAATCACAACAATAAGCCCTATCTAATTTTGGTTCTCACACCAGTCAATAGGAAATATATAGAAATCCCACTTTTGAAACTTGAACATGAATATTGATGATGAGATCGCTATAGCGATCATCAGAACCATCTTCGGGCGACTAGAGTGTGATTCTATATCTATCCAGTATATTAAAACTTCGAATATACGTTTGCAAGGCGTATATGCAAAATATTTATATATATCGGATTGTCCACATTAAATATAAATAAATAATCAAATACAAATAATCGATTTAAATTTTCAAAATAAAAATTGTTTTCATTTTATTTTCAAAACACTGCTCTTCACACTCGTTCTAGGATACCATTGATCCTATCTCTAACGACTCATTCCCTTTGGATATTACTAATCCAATCTCTGATGAATTCTTTCGTATGGTTCTAATGTGTCTTGTTCTCCGAGCTCTGTAAACCAAAGCTCTGATACCAACTGTTACGACCCGAACTTCCCCGGTAAGGAAAGCCCGGATTGAAGTGAGAACAAGCCGCATCAGAACGCAAACAGAAGAACATTTCAATGTTAATTACAACAATTCATCAGATTACAAGAATATACAGAGTATGAATGAATAAAATACATTCGACAAATATCAGAGATTACAATAAATCACATAGCAGCGGAAAATATAATGCAAAACACAACTAGAATTAATACACGGGTACAGAGCTTTCCGGATATCATTCCAGCTGTAAACCAGGTTCCTGTGAATATAAATCTGCAAAACCAAAACTACTAGCTGCCCGTGTCAAAATAGGTGCACCCAGGGTTTAGGTTAAAACAATAAACTCCAGGTCAGTCATGTGACTGGTGTGAGAACTAAAACAGTTATTAATCTTTATTTTAAAGTTAGGAAAATCAAGGGACCACGCCGTATAACACGGAACGGGTTTCCTCCCAAGAACACCAGTGCATAAAACAAACATCGCAATGCTAAATAAAGAACAATGAAGCTATTATAAGACCCAGGTCCCATCACACAATGCAACGCAAGCCGGAGGATAGGATTTTTACCTTATAATAGCCAAAGAATGCTTGATACGCTAAATTTCATCTTTAGATTCTTAATCAGACTCCAACCATAAATTAGTAAGAGAACGATTCCCTATGTATTAACCTCAAAGGCCGAAACCAACATTAGACCAATACCCAGGAAACCAACCATCTTAGCTCGTTTCCAGTTAGTTTTTGATTTATATACAATCATAAATATCAATCATAGGCGACATGAGCGTCCCATGCCACTATGTCGCCATATATAGGTATACAATCAAAACCGCAATTGTCACGTATTGGAAGTTGGATTTCCATCTGTGAACCAAGGCAAAGGGATCGTCCTGTGCTAATTCGAGACTGTCTAGCCCGAGCCTCAGGAACAGTCGCAACTGCACCATGGATCGTCAGGGCCGGTCCACACAGAGTGGATTATTATGCCTGAACAATACGTCTCCCCGCCCTATGGGGCGTAAATGAGCCAACAAATGACTCCATCGGCTCCACATAGTCACCGATATATCCGAGGCGCCTCGCAACAGCAACAACCACATAAGTCAAATTCGTCTGGGCGTGTAAAACCACTGACGCCACTTCTAGCTAGAAAGAAACGCATGCCCTCCCTGATGTCCTCTCCCGTTTCTGGTCCACTACCGGGGTGTGAGGCTCGCGAATCAACGCTACACAAAGCTATGCCACTCAGGTCGTGCTTTGATCATCAACCACAAGACTCTGCTTTTCAACAGAAGCCTTGATCATTTGCATCTTAGCATGCCGCACAGACAAACCACTCCATGCAACCGATATCCATCAATCACACAGAATGATATCCAATGTCAAACACACAGTCCATTTACAAGTCCGTTCTGGGTCTGAACGAAACTGGAGGCACCTTGTACCTCGCATATCCATCGATCTCCAAGTACGTCTGGGCGATCACCAATTGATTCCCTCCTCTTGGGTGTATGGCCCAATCAAAATCATCAGTAATTATCCAAACGACGTGAAGACCTCCGGTCTTCAACCACTGCCTTCATCTTCGACTAATCGTCGAATCAGTTATCCAGAATTGGATAAACCCGGTCTTTCTGAATAACTCGCTTATATAAATAACAAGTGTTACACAAACACAACATACGCCTCATTCCAATTCATCAGTCACTAACCGTAAATTAGTAAGAGAACAATTCCCCAAATATTAACCCCGAAGGCCGAAACCAACATCAGATCAATACCCAGGAAACCATTCATCTTAGCCAACCTACAGTTAGTTTCTAAATTTTACATTCTTAGGGAAAGGTTCCCATTAATTTTATCAAAGATAAATTCATTTAAATTTAATCTTCCTTTGAATATCACTTCAAACTAGTCGGGATTAGCGAACCACACCGAAGTAATTATTTATTTTATTTCCCAATCCCAACCTATTTATCCCATTAAGTAAAACTGGTCATACTTCATATCTAACACCACGGTGTTATCGGTAAATTCAATTACCATTTCATGTTCAAATCTAATTAAAGATTTAACTACCGCCTGGAGTAAAACTGGTGATACTCCATTCCCGATCTTTTCAATCAAACTAAAGATTCATTAAAACTCCACTTAGTTTTAATCTTTAACTGGGTTAAAGAATCAGTGTCATTTAAAACACGGTTCATGATAAACCCCAAAATCACATCGCATTTCAATCAGTCCCTAACCGTAAATTAGCAAGTGAGCAAATCCCTAAGTATTAACCCCGAAGGCCGAAACCAACATCAGATCAATACCCCAGAAACCATTCAACTTAACTAATCTCCAGTTAGTTTCTGATTTTCTTAACTCCTTTAGGTCTAAGAACAGTATTATTGAAGATACCGTTCACGACAACCCAAAATCACATTCCATTAATTATCGGGTTAAAGAATAAGTGTTATTTAAAACACTGTTCATGATAAACCCAAAAATCAATACCAATTCAATTCCAATTAAATATTATTTAATTGGTACGCTTCATTAAATCCAAATAAAAAGATTTAATCTTTTTCTCCACTGGGTTAAGAACAGTGTTAATGAAGACACCATTCACGACAAACCCAAATCCCATTTGATATTAAATACAAGGCTCTGAATAGAAAATATATCGGCTTATATTCAATATCAAATTCTATGACCAACAAATATGGTATTGGAAATAACGATATAAATATATCTTTCAAATTTCCATAACAGTTTCTGTATAATCCCGAAATCCAACATAGAAATGTTCCAAAGACGATTTCGATTCAAATCCATTCCAATTCAGTTATTGGAAATTTTGGTTATTATCAAAACCATTTCAAATCCAATTTATTTATTTTAAAAATAAACAAATTATTATTCTAGTTCAAAATTAGTTCATTTCGATAAAAATCTACTTTTATCTTTTCAAATATGGATTTTTCATCCCAGTTCTTCCCAAATCATTTCTTATGATTTTACACAAATTATTACTATTTTTAATAATTTTATGGCCCGTACAGTCGATTTCCATCAACGGCCATCGAACTGCACTTACAGCGACCTTTTCCAAATTTGATTTGGAAATAATTCCAAATCCAACCGTTAGATTTCAAATCTCTAATATTCGTTAGAAAGCTCTTTTCGAAACGAACCCAACGGTTCTGGTTTTAGGAGAATCCGACGGTCGGATCTCCCATAATATCCATTCGAAGTCAATGGTCGAAATTCGTGAACTGCCACGGCGCGGCGCGTTCTATTCAGGCCATTTAATATATATTATATATATTTCGTCTATTTCCTTTCAAAACGTATTTATAAATCATTTAAATTCGTTTTCAAAACGATTTCAACTTCCTTTTCAAATTCAAATCAAAATCGAAAATTTTCAATATAAATTTATTTTAATTTCATTTCAATTCAATTTCAATCTACTTCGAATTTCAATTCATTCAATTTAATTCGAATTTCAAATCTATTCAATTTAATTCGAATTTCAAAATCACTTTCAATATTCATTGAAAAATGAATAAAATCGATATAAATATCGTTCACGTCAAAATGGTGCAATCTAATCAACACAGTTTTATTCAACACATGAATATTTTATTTTATTCAACACATGAATATTTATTCTATTCAATACATGAATTTATATTTCTTATTTTCCAAATTGGAATGAGGCCTAAACAATTACCATATAATGTTAATTATATGGTTTCCATACAGCACATGTACATAACAACAACGATAAATAATCAACCATCATCCAGAGTGCATCACACAACTGCATAAGCATTAAATATAAATAATTAACGCTTACACAAT
The DNA here is from genome assembly GCA_030737875.1 of Allium sativum. Classification (NCBI taxonomy): domain Eukaryota; kingdom Viridiplantae; phylum Streptophyta; class Magnoliopsida; order Asparagales; family Amaryllidaceae; genus Allium; species Allium sativum. The sequence goes on along the minus strand of CM060919.1, from coordinate 225,179,375 downwards.
CTATCAACCCATCGATTGACATACAACTAAACAATCGGGATTAGTGTACGTCAAATATCATCCCAATACTCGTGTAGGGTTTCAAATCAACAAACACACATTTTATTTGTGCAGTTGGACGATGTGTAAAATTTATCGTCTCAATCAATATCAGTCAAATCAGTATATATAAACAAATTGTCCGATTTGTTTATAAATATTTATTTTATATACACGTTGAAAATCATATTTTTAACTATAAAATATTTTATTTCATTTACATCACACGATCAAATTTCACTACACAGCAATCAAACAAACAAGCCATCCATGGTCTGTGGACGACGGGTTTCGGATGTTACTAAACACTGTTTGCACCCTAGTATATATTTCAAACTAGAAATAAAAATAAAAGTGAGTAGTTCTCACCGACTAGCTAAACCAAACGCCATGACTCTTCTTATGTAGAAATCTTCGTCGTGCTCGCCATTTGTCATTTTCGTTACCCGTAGCCACTACATATATAAAAATCACATTTTAATATTTTTACTGTATAGATAAAAATTCTATTTTTATAACGGTGTTCATATAATAAAGATTATATTTTTATCACACTATTCTCTATATAAAATTATATTTTTATATCGCTCTTCTTCCAATAAAGAATATATTTTTATAACGCTCCTTCCTATATAAAAATTATATTTTTATATCTAGTTCTAATATAAAGTTCGAATTTTTATATCATCGCTATAAAAAATCCCATTTTTATTTCAACTTATATATAATAAAAATTAGATTTTTATTTCGCTACATTTATAAAAATTATATTTTTATACTCTACATCATATAAAAATTATATTTTTATACTCTACATCATATAAAAATTATATTTTCGATTCACTACATATATAAAAGTCGTATTTTTATATTCTCTATCTCATAAAAATCATACCTTTAATCTCTACATATAATAAAAATTATATTTTTATCTTACTACTTGAATAAAAATTATATTTTCAAACTTATAAAGTTAATTACATAGAAAATAAACAAAAAACAAATAAATAAAGACAAATCAAAACACTTACAGCAAAGGGTTTGAGGAGGGGGGCTGTTGGTGGTCGAGTATGGAGGGGAGACGGCGCAGGCGAACTCCGGCGCTGGTGGGTCCCCCGGGTGGCGGCGGAATAGGGGAGCGGTGGGCGATTCTTTGAAGGGATTGGGTTTAGGCGCGGTTTTGGGTGTTCAGGGGGGTTGGGTTCTTGCTGTGCGACGAGGGTTGAGGAGGGGAGAGAAGAGGGGGTCCGGAGCAAGAGGGGATCGGAGAGGGGGAGGCGCGTTGGCCAGAGTTGGGCGCACGGTGGCGTGCGACGCCAGTTTGGGGGGGAGGGGCGATGGGGATTCGATTGCGAGGTTTTTTTTTTATTTTTAATATTGTTGACTGAATGATAAGGAGAGAGAAGAGGGAAGGTTATTTATATAATATATATTTATTTTATTTTAATTTTCAAAAAGTAACTTTTTATTTCGACTTCGAAATCAAACTCACCGACTGTCGTCCATAGCTAATTACCCCTATTCCGAACACAATGGGATATGTATCGCAGGCTGATTCGACTGTTTCGATTAGTTTTCGTCAAAATCAAAATATAACTCTATATATTGAATTTGAACGCACATTTCAATTTACCGGGCCCACATACAGAGTCTAAAAATTCCCAAAAAATATTTTCTAGCTTCGTATTGACGATACGGTCCTAACAAAACTAATTTCGTCAAATTCTGAGACCGTTTGAAAAATGGCCATTTTCTGAAACTGTCAAAACACGTTTTCCTTTGCCACACTCACATATTGATTCGAAAAATTATGAATTTTGGAATCTAGCAATAACCTGACACCACGGATCCAACAAGTGGTTTTGTCGGAAACTGAGGTCGTTTGCAAAATTTCCATTTTTAAGGGCCAGAATTCCATTAGATTCAAGTATTTTTATCCCCGCTATGAAATTTCAATTTTTCGGATTTGTTGGAAAGATATTCTCAATTAGATTCAAGTATTTTTGGTTTCGCTAAAATCGGGTTTATTTTGAATCCTGTACATTCATTTGAACTTTGAAATCGAATTATCGAACTACCGCGCCATTTTCAATTCCTTATATAATTATAAATAATTATTTATATTCTAATGACGACGTATATAAATATATACGTTCTAATTCTATTCAAAATAAATTTGTCGTCGATATTATTTAAAATATTTCATTTAAATTATTCAAATTTCGCTAAAATTGCCAAAATAAAAAAATTAAATTGGCTCAGATTTCCGGGTTATTACAGCATATGCTCATATAAGCATTAGAAAATTTTAAGGACAACGGATGCATGTGATTGGTGGATGAGTTGATGGATGATGGATGGTAGGATACATTCTTCTTAACTTGGAGATTTCGGGGACGAAATACTTTGAGTAGGGGAAATTTAACACCCTATATTTCAACTACACTAAAGACGATAAATTAAAGAAAAATTAATTTAATACTAAGAATTAAGGGAAACGGACTATGTCATTGCGTCCGTCTCGAAATTCTTCTCGAAATTCTGGTCAAGTTAGACACCTAGTTTTCGTAAAACGAATAACGTATGAAGAAGTTATGAACGATAGAAATTTGACGGTTAAAACAGGGATAACTGGCGCACTTGACAAGTGAGCCAAGGCATTTTTACACTGGCGCACCTGCCAAGTGCGCCCATAGTAGTTTTTGGGCTTCCAGACCGAAGTGGGGGTCGATCCATAGCTCGATTGCCCCTAGGGCTGATGTGGGATTCGAATTCTGGAGGCTGCCAGTTATAAATATACCCTCATATATCTTATTTTCTCATAATAAAAACAATAGAGGCCAAATGCTTTTAGTTCCTGAGCTGAGTCTAATCCTTTTTTCTTCTACAAATCAAGTTTAAAGATTCAAGTATTTCAGGAATAAATCTGAGATTCAACACCAACAATTTCTTTTCTATCTTCTAAAATCCAAACACTGTGAGTTAGTTACTTTTAGATTTAAATGATTAAAAGTAAATGTGATATGACTGTGATTTGGATATATGCTTGTGATTGAATCATATTGGATCTACCATAATTTGTGAATCTATAATATTCTATGACTTGGATCTAAATTTTTATCATATCAGATCTATTGGGACTTTTGAATCTATGACATAACTATGATGTGGATCTTAAACTTTATCATGCTAGATCTACCTTTATAGATCTAATTCATTTGTGGTTAATTTACCATGTCACAATTGTGGGTCTTAAATATTATCATGCTAGATCTACCTTTATAGATCTAATTCCCTTGTGGTTAATTTATCATGTAACAATTGTGGATCTTAAATATTATCATGCTAGATCTAATTCTCTTGTGGTTAATTTATCATGTCACAATTGTGGATCTTAAATATTATCATGCTAGGTCTACCTTTATAGATCTAATTCGCTTGTGGTTAATTTATCATGTCACAATAATGGATCTTAAATATTATCATGCTAGATCTACCTTTATAGATCCAATTTACTTGTGGTTAATTTATCATGTCACATCTACTTATTGATCTAATTCTTGTTAGATCATTTGGTACTTATCACGTTGTGGCTAATTTAGATCTGTCATTAATTGGACATATGAATCCTTATCTATTCATACCTATTATGACATCCTTAGTATGTTAGACATAGTTTTATTATCACATGCTCACTAGATCTATTTTTATATGTCCACCTTATCACTATGCCAATTACATGTTTATGTCACTTTTGTTAAAATAATCACTATTATCATCTTTCCCTTTTATTGTTTATGGCTAGGCTACTTTCTAGCCTAGACATGACGCCAAATATATGTGAATGCATTAGTTAGGGAACAGGGGAAAACATTAGAATTGGCATAACTTGAAAGATGAATATGAATTTGGACATATAATCCATTATGAATATAATTAGGTAAATCGGCATGAACACCTATAAAGACAGGTATAATTAACTGGTTAATAATTAAAATGCCTAGGATTACAGTAATTAGAAAATTGTAATGGCACTTATGACACGAGGTTAGATTGCATTTGTGGTGGAAGTCTGCCCAGACCCGACCGGCATATTCAGCAACCGCAAATGTTGAATCTAATGTGAATGGTCTAAGTGGACAAATACGAGATGGGCTAAGACACGAGGTTAGGCCCAACTTGTGGAAGAAGTCTACCTGGAAGACTGACATATCCAGCATCCGCAAGTTGTAGGCCTAATGTGGGAGGTATAGCCCATTATAACCATAAATGGACATGGTAACGAATTGGAATACTTAACCTAGTTGAATTCATAGGGATTGTATGAACATGTTAACTTGAATAGGGGTTAAGTAAACTTGATTAAAGCAGTGGGTGGGTTAAGTAAATCTTGTGGCGGTAGGTAATATATATATATATATATATACATACATACATAGGCCCACAAACTTAACCTATTTTATACTTTGGGTGTTATGCAACTTTGTTAAGTAAACTTGCTTGGGTCAGTGAGGGTTAAGTAAATCTCATGGCGCTGGGGTAATATTTACATATATAGGCCCGACAACTTAACCTGTTTTACATGTTGGACTGTTAGGCATAACTAGTTGAAATCCTAGAAGAGGGGATGCGAGCCTAGAGGGAGCTTGTATCATCTGGTGTGTGGAACATGTTTCAGTCAGCAACCCAGAGTAGGTATCAAACATGTACACCGAACTAGGTCATAGAAGGGGCGCGCTTACTGGACTGATTTTAAGAGGTCCAAACGTGGAGGGCGGTGTGGACGGCGCATACCGACCGGGCCGTGTGCGTGAGCCGGGCAGAGGGGGATAAAACATCCGTGACACCTGTAGATATGGGGCTATGCATATCAGCGAAGGTTTACCACTTTAGGACGTGGTACATCCTACGATGGTGCCGGCATAGAGTATCTACGCGGATTAGGGAGCCGATTGATTAGGGTAGTAGTTAGAGTACATTTGGACGTATGCCTAAGTCTACCACCTTATAGTGGAAGGGATCATCTCATTCTGGATATACTTGTAGTTGTGCAAAGTAATCATTAGAAGCTTATACACCCTATCCTGTTTATCTAGTCGTTCCTACATTTTATGTAGTTATCTCTCTTATCCACTTTATATGCCTATCTTATTACTTTTATTTATTTACTTGCTAAAATTAACTGGACTCGCCAGACTTTATGTTTGACCCTTTTTGTTTCCTTTTCTTTCTTCCATTTCCCCCCTTCCCCCTGGTTCTCAGGCTGGGAATACTCAGGCTTAGTCAGGACTGGGTTGTCATCTTGCTAGGAGATGCTTTCGAAGTATGGTTCAAGTTCTTTTCTCTACTATGGCTTTGTCTCTTTTTGGGGAATTATGCGTTTTAAGTATTTATGTACTCTAATGGTACAAGACAGAAATTATTGTAATGGGTTTTATGTAGTGTCCGACTTATGGTATTTTGGACCACGATGTTATGATATATATTTGAAATGAAAATTTGAATTTTGTTGTTGCTCTTATATTTATCTTGTAATATTTATGTTTCTGTTTACCTATAATGCTTCACGAAACATAATGCATTCCCTTAGTGAGTGACATTAACGGACGTGGGGTGTCACACTTGGTATCAGAGCTGAAGGTTACCGGATTGGATAAAAGATTATGAAAATTATTTTCAAAAAGATTTTAAAAGAAAGCATTTTCAAAAGAAAAGCCTGCTTTGAAAAACATATTCCCCAAAGCCATAGGAAATATCTTTCAATCCTTTGTCTGAATCTCTTTCCTTTTTCTTTTCAGCATGTCTGGGGAACCTTATATTCCCGAGGGCGTTGAAGTACCGGATTGGTTTCGTAGGTATCTTAAAGCCATGGCACAAACCGGGATCCAAGGAGATGTCCCTCCCCCAGTTGTAATCGTTGTTCCTCCACCATCGCGAGTAGATGATTCCTCTAAAAGAAAGTAGCTAAGGTTGAGCAAACACAAAAGAAGGGAGGAAAGAACAGCAAAGCTTGAGACAAGAGGAAATGTTTTAATTGTGGATATGTGGGTCACGTAAGCAAAGATTGCAGGAGAAGAAAGAACGCTTGTTTCCATTGTGGAGAAGTTGGGCATCTTATTAACGATTGCCCAAAGAAACAAGGACAAAGTCAAAGGACAAGAGCTTCTGGAGGGCAAGTGCATGCTCTTGCGATCGATGCTCCAGATCGAGGTAGGAAAGTTTCTGTGGAAGGTTTGATTTATCTTTCAAATCATCCTATTAGAATACTTTTAGATTCAAGCGCTTCACATTCATTTATATCTAGTTCTGTAGTTGAATCTCTGCATTTAATTACTAATATGGTAGCAGATCCCGTTGTTGTCTCAAAGCCCATTGGTGGTTTGGCTCATTTGTCCATGATCTATCGAGGTTTGAGAATATCTATCTTAGGCATCGAATTTGAGTGCGACGCATATGTGCTCGGGTTTATGGGCTATGGTTTGATTCTAGGGATGGATTGCTTAACCAAATATGGTGTCATTCTAGATTGTGAGAAGAGGGTCGTTAGACTTCTGACTTGTCATGGGAGGACCTTCGAGATTTCTTGTGACCCACATGGGTCTATCATGCTTAGTTTCCTAGAATCTCTTGAGGCATCTATCAATGATATGCGATCGGTACCAGTAGTATGTGAGTATCCCGATGTCTTTGATGACGTTCGAGGTTTACCCCCAAGGCGCGAGATTGATTTCCATATATACCTGGTGGACAATCAAAGCCAGTTGCATTACCCGTGCACCACATGGCTCCACGAGAAAGGAGTGAGCTTAGCAAGCAAGTAGGGGAGCTTCTTGAGAAAGGGTTTATTAAGCGAAGCGTACCTGAACGGGGTGCTCCGATGGTATTCGCAACTAAGGCGTACAACTCGCTTTGCATATGTGTGGATATTCATGATGTTTTTCCTCATTTCTTATTTATCAAAGTGTCAACACGATACAGCAGAGGTAGTTGAGCCGAACATGCGTGAGGAAGTAGAGGTAGAATGGGAGGTGACAATTAGACGAGTTTCTACCTGTATACTTGGGTCAGAGGTTATGAAACTATGCAATAGAAATGTTAGATTAATAAAAGTCCAATGGGGAGAAGACAGCGAGGATGCAACTTGGGAGACTGAAGACAAAGATCACGCTTCATACCCTTTCCTTTTTGGGACTATGTTCTATACTTCTTTTTCCGAAGCTTTTATTCGCATTTGCTTCTATCACCTGAGTATATCCTATCGATCAAATCTTCGACCTTCAGGTAGGAAATACCATGATTGTAAACATGTGTTTGAGAAATGTTATGTTTGATGAGTGCAAGTGGATGCAAGTGGTTGCTAGTGGTTGCTTGTGGATGCATATACACACACATTAGGCACTAGATAGGCTCAATCACTCTCATACTACATATGGATGTGTGTGCATTTTTCTTTCTTTTAATGGATGAAAATGGATGTATCATCATATGGATGTTGCATTTGGACGAATGATTGTGCACACATATAGAACTTACATGTTATAGTAGGACTATCTGCATACATGTTGGATTCATGACACTAACATACATTGCATTAAGGAGGTCGACTGAATTAGTAGACCGCCTGATCTTTCGCAATAGTGTTGGGACATATACATATACCTTTGCATATGCTCATATAAGCATTAGAAAATTTTAAGGACAATGGATGCCTATGATTGGTGGATGAGTAGATGGATTATGGATGGTAGGATACATTCTTCTTAACTTGGAGATTTCGGGGACGAAATCCTTTGAGTAGGGGAGAATGTAACACCCCATATTTCAACTACACTAAAAAGGATAAATTAAAGAATAATTAATTTAATATTAAGAATTAAGGGAAACGGACTACGTCATTGCGTCTGTATCGAAATTCTGGTCAAGATAGACACCTGGTTTGCGTAAAACGAATAACATATGAAGAGGTTATGAATGGTAAAAGTTTGAAGATTAAAACAGGGATAACTGGCGCACTTGACAAGTGTACCAAGGCATTTTTACACTAGCGCACCTTCCAAGTTCTTCCATAGTCGTTTTTGGGCTTCCGGACCCAAGTGGCTGTTGATCCATAGCCCGACCCCCATAGGGCTGAGGTGGCATTCAAATTCTGGAGGCTGGCAGCTATAAATATACCCTCATATCTCTTATTTTCTCATACTAAAAACAATGGAGGCCAAATCCTGTCAGTGCCTGAACTGAGTCCAATCCTTTCTTCTTCTACAAATCAAGTTTAAAGATTCAAGTATTCTGAGATTCAACACCAACAATTTCTTTTATATCTTCTAAAATCCAAACACTGTGAGTTTGTTACTTTTAGATTTAAATGATTAAAAGTAAACGTGATACGACTGTGATTTGGAAATATGCCTGAGATTGAATCATATTGTATCTATAATAATTTGTGAATCTATATTATTCTATGACTTGGATCTAAATCTTTATCATATCAGATCTATTGGGACTTTTGAATCTATGACAAAACTATGATGTGGATCTTAAACTTTATCATGCTAGATCTACATTTATAGATCTAATTCGCTTGTGGTTAATTTATCATGTCACAATTGTGGATCTTAAATATTATCATGCTAGATCTATCTTTATAGATCTAATTCGCTTGTGGTTAATTTATCATGTCAAAATTGTGGATCTTAAATATTATCATGTTAGATCTACCTTTATAGATCTAATTAACTTGTGGTTAATTTATCATGTCACAATTATGGATCTTAAATATTATCATGCTAGATCTACCTTTATAGATCTAATTCGCTTGTGGTTAATTTATCATGTCACAATTGTGGATCTTAAATATTATTATGCTAGATCTACCTTTATAGAGCTAATTCGCTTGTGGTTAATTTTTCATGTCACAATTATGGATCTTAAATATTATCATGCTAGATATATCTTTATAGATCCAATTTGCTTGTGGTTAATTTATCATGTCACATTTACTTATTGATCTAATTATTGTTAGATAATTTGGTACTTATCACGTTGTGGCTAATTTAGATCTGTCATTAATTGGACATATGAATCATTATTTATTCATGCCTATAATGACATCCTTAGTACGTTAGATCTAGTTTTATTATCACATGCTCACTAGATCTATTTTTATATGTCCACCTTATCACTATGCCAATTACATGTTTATGTCACTTTTGTTAAAATAATCACTATTGTCATCTTTCCCTTTTATTTTTTATGGCTAGGCTACTTTATAGCCTTGACATAACGCCAATTATATGCGAATGCGTTTGTTAGGGAACAGGGGAAAACATTAGAATTGGCATGACTTGAAACACGAATATGAATTTGGACATGTAATCCATTATGAATATAATTGGGTAAATGGGCATGAACACCTATAAAGAAATAGGTATAATTAATTGGTCAATAATTAAAATGCCTAGGATTACAGTAATTAGAAAATTGTAATGGCACTTATGACACGAGGTTAGATTACATTTGTGGTGGAAGTCTGCTCGGACCCGATCGGCATATTCAACAGCCGCAAATGTTGAAGAGGGGGTCTAAGTGCATAAATACGAGACGGGCTAAGACACCAGGTTAGGCCCAACTTGTGGAAGAAGTCTACCCGGACTCGACCAGCATATCCAGCATCCCCATGTTGTAGGCCTAATGTGGGAGGTCTAGCCCATTATAACCATAAATGGACATGGTAACGAATTGGAATACTTAACCTAGTTGAATCCATATTGATTGTATGAACATGTTAACCTGAATAGGGGTTAAGTAAACTTGATTGAAACAGTGGGTGGGTTAAGTAATTCATGTGGCGGTGTTTAATATTTATAAATATATATATATATATATATATATATATATATATATATATATATACACACACACATATATAGGCCCACAAACTTAACCTATTTTATACTTTGGGGGTTATGCAACTTAGTTAAGTAATCTTGCTTGGATCAGTGAGGGTTAAGTAAATCTTACGGCGATGGGGTAATATTTACATATATAAACCCGACAACTTAACATGTTTTATATGTTAGACTATTAGGCATAACCAGTTGAAATCCTAGTAGTGAGGATGCAAGCCTAGGGGGAGTTTGTATCATCTTGTGTATGAGACATGTTTTAGTCAGTAACCCGCAGTAGGTATCAAACATGTACTCCGAACTAGGTCGGAGAAGGGGCGCGCTTACTGGACTGATTGTAAGAGATCCAAACGTGGAGACGGTGTGAGCGGCGTAAACCGACCGGGCCGTGTGCGTTCATGAGCCTGGCAGAGGGGGATAAAACGTCCGTGACACCTCTAGACATGGGGGTGTGCATATCAGCGAAGTGTTGCAACTTTAGGACGTGATACATCCTACGGTGGGGCCGGCACAGTATTTACGCGGATTAGGGAGCTGATCGAATATGGTAGTAGTTAGGGTACATTTGGACGTATGCCTAAGTTTACCACCTTATAGTGGAATGGATCATCTCATTCTGGATATTCTAATAGTAGTGTAGAGTAATCATTAGAATTGTATACATCCTATCCTGTTTATCTTGTCATACCTGCCTTTTATGTAGTTATCTCTCTTATCCACTTTATATGCCTGTCTGGCTACTTTTATTTATTTACTTGCTAAAAGTAACTGGACCCGCCAGACTTTATGTCTGACCCTTTTTGTTTCCTCTTCTTTCTTCCATCTACCCCCCCCCCCGGCCGGGTTCTCACACTCAGGACTCGATTATCATTTTGCTAAGAGTTGCTTTCGAAGTATGGCTACTATGTCTTTGTCTCTTTTTGGGGAATTATGCTTTTTAAGTATTTATGTACTCTGATGGTACAAGACATAAATTGTTGTAATGGCTTTTATGTAGTGTTCGACTTATGGTCTTTTGGACCTCGATGTTATGATTTATGTTCGAAATGAAAATTTGAATTCCGTTGTTGCTCTTATATCTGTCTTGTAATATTTATGTTTCTGTTTACCTATAACGCTTCACAAAACTTAATGCATTCCCTTAGTGAGTGAGGACGTGGAGTGTCACACTTGGTATCAGAGCTGAAGGTTACCAGATTGGATAAAAGATTTTGAAAATTATTTCCAAAAAGATTTTAAAAGAAAGCATTTTCAAAAGAAAAGTCTGTTTTGAAAAACATATTCCCCAAAGCCATAGGAAATATCTTTCGATCCTTTGTCTGAATCTATTTCCATTTTCTTTTCAGCATGTCTAGGGAACCTTATATTCCCGAAGGCGTTGAAGTACCAGATAGGTTCCGTAGGTATCTTAAAGGCACGATACCAACCGGGAGCCAAGGAGACGTCCATTCCCCAGCTGCAATCGTTGTTCCTCCACCATTGCGTGTAGATGATTCCTCTAAAAAAAAGAAGCTAAGGTTGACGAAACACAAAAGAAAGGAGGAGAGAACAGCAAAGCTTGAGACAAGAGGAAATGTTTTAATTGTGGACACGTGGGTCACGTAAGCAAAGATTGCAGGAGAAGAAAGAACGCTAGTTTCGATTGTGGAGAAGTCAGGCATCTTATTAAGGATTGCCCGAAGAAATAAGGACAAAGTCAAAGGGCAGGAGCTTCTGGAGGGCAAGTGCATGCTCTCGCGATCGATGCTCCAGATCGAGGTAGGAAAGTTTCTGTGGAAGGTTTGATTTATCTTTCAAATCATCCTATTAGAATACTTTCTGATTCTGGCGCTTCACATTCATTTGTATCTAGTTCTGTAGTTGAATCTCTACACTTATTTAGTAGTATGGTAGTAGATCCCGTTGTTGTCTCAAAGCCCATTGGTGGTTCGACTCATTTGTCCATGATCTGTCGGGGTTTGAGAATATCTATCTTAGGCGTCTAATTTGAGTGCGACGCATATGTGCTTGGGTTTATGGGGTATGGTTTGATTCTAGGGATGGATTGCTTAACCATATATGGTGTCGTTCTAGATTGTGAGAAGAAGGTCGTTAGACTTCTGACTTATCATAAGAGGACCTTCGAGATTTCTTGTCACCCACAAGGGTCTGTCAGGCTTAGTTTCCTAGAATCTCTTGAGGCATCTATCAATGATCTGTGATCGGTACGAGTAGCCTGTGAGTATCCTGATGTCTTTGATGAGGTTCGAGGTTTACCCCCGAGGCGCGAGGTTGATTTCCATATATACCTATGGACAATGCAAAGCCAGTTGCATTACTCGTGCGCCACATGGCTCCATGAGAAAGGAGTGAACTTAGCAAGCAAGTAGGGGAGCTTCTTGAGAAAGGGTTTATAAAGCGAAGCATATCTGAATGGGCAGCTCCTGTGGTATTCACAGCTAAGGCGTACAGCTCGCTACGCATATGTGTGGATATTCATGATGTTTTTCCTCATTTCTTATTTATCGAAGTGTCTACACGATACAGTAGAGATAGTTGAGCCGAAAATGCATGCGGAAGTGTAGGTAGAACAGGAGGCGACAATTAGACGAGTTCCTACCTGTATACTTGGGTTAGAGGTTAAGAAACTGTGCAGCATAAAGGTTAGGTTAATAAAAGTGCAATGGGGAGAAGACAGCGAGGATGCGACTTGGGAGACTGAAGACAAAAATCACGCTTCATACCCTTCCTTTTTTGGGACTATCTTCTATACTTCTTTTTCCAAATCTTTTATTTGCATTTGCTTCTATCACCTGAGTATATCCTATCAATCGAATCTTCGACCTTTAGGTAGGAAATACCATGATTGTAAACATGTGTTTGAGACATGTTATGTTTGATGAATGCACGTGGATGCAAGTGGTTGCTCGTGGATGCATATACACACACATTAGGCAGTAGATCGGCTCAATCACTCTCATACCGCATATGGATGTATGTGCATTTTTATTTCTTTTAATGGATGAAAATGGATGTATCATCATATGGATGTTGCATTTGGACGAACGATTGTGCATACATATAGAACTTACATGTTATAATAGGACTATCTGCATACATGTTGGATTCATGACACTAACATATATTTCATTAAGGAGGTCGACTGAATCAGTAAACCGCCTGACCTTTCGCAATAGTGCTAGGACATATACACACACCTTTGCATATGCTCATATAAGCATTAGAAAATTTTAAGGACAATGGATGCCTGTGATTGGTGGATGAGTTGATGGATGATGGATGGTAGGATACATTCTTCTTAACTTGGATATTTCGGGGACAAAATACTTTGAGTAAGGGAGAATGTAACACCCCATATTTCAACTACACTAAAGAGGATAAATTAAAAAATAATTAATTTAATATTAAGAATTAAGGGAAAACGGACTATGTCATTGCGTCCGTCTCGAAATTTTGGTCAAGATAGACACCTAGTTTGCGTAAAACGAATAACCTATGAAGAAGTTATGAATGGTAGAAGTTTGACGATTAAAATAGGGATAACTGGCGCACTTGACAAGTGAGCCAAGGCATTTTTAAACTAGCGCACAAGCCAAGTGCGCCCATAGTAGTTTTTGGGCTTCTGAACCGAAGTGGGTGTCGACCCATAGCCCGATTTCCCTAAGGCTGAGGTGGGATTCGAATTTTGGAGGCTTCCAGCTATAAATAAACCCTCATATCTCTTATTTTCTCATAATAAAAACAATGGAGGCCAAATGCTTTCAGTGCCTGAACTGAGTCTAACCCTTTTTTCTTCTACAAATCAAGTTTAAAGATTCAAGTATTTCAAGAATAGATCTGAGATTCAACACCAACAATTTCTTTTCTATCTTCTAAAATCCAAACACTGTGAGTTAGTTACTTTTAGATTTAAATGATTAAAAGTAAACGTGATATGACTGTGATTGGGATATATGCCTGTGATTGAATCATATTGGATCTATCATAATTTGTGAATCTATAATATTCTATGACTTGGATCTAAATTTTTATCATATCAGATCTATTGGGACTTTTGAATCTTTGACATAACTATGATGTGGATCTTAAACTTCATCATGCTAGATCTACCTTTATAGATCTAATTCGTTTGTGGTTAATTTATCATGTCACAATTGTGGATCTTAAATATTATCATGTTGGATCTACCTTTATAGATCTATTTCGCTTGTGGTTAATTTATCATGTCACAATTGTAGATCTCAAATATTATCATGCTAGATCTACCTTTATAGATCTAATTCGCTTGTGGTTAATTTATTATGTAACAATTGTGGATTATTATCATGCTAGATCTACCTTTATAGATCTAATTCGCTTGTGGTTGTTACAATTGTGGATCTTGAATATTATCATGCTAGGTCTACCTTTATAGATCTAATTCGCTTGTGGTTAATTTATCATGTCACAATTATGGATCTTAAATATTATCATTCTAGATCTACCTTTATTGATCCAATTTGCTTGTGGTTAATTTATCATGTCACGTCTACTTATTGATCTAATTCTTGTTAGATCATTTGGTACTTATCACGTTGTGGCTAATTTAGATCTGTCATTAATTGGACATATGAATCATTATTTATTCATACCTATTATGACATCCTTAGTATGTTAGATATAGTTTTATTATCACACGCTCACTAAATCTATTTTTATATGTCCACCTTATCACTATGCCAGTTACATGTTTATGTCACTTTTGTTAAAATAATCACTATTGTCATCTTTCCCTTTTATTGTTTATGGCTAGGCTACTTTCTAGCCTAGACATGACGCCAAATATATGCGAATGCGTTAGTTAGGGAACAGGGGAAAACATTAGAATTGGCATAACTTGAACGACGAATATGAATTTGGACATATAATCCATTATGAATATAATTGGGTAAATGGGCATGAACACCTATAAAGATATAGGTATAATTAATTTGTTAATAATTAAAATGTGTAGGATTACAGTAATTAGAAAACTGTAATGGCACTTATAACACGAAGTTAGATTGCATTTGTGGTGGAAGTCTGTCCGGACCCGACTGGCATATCCAGCAACCGCAAATGTTGAATCTAATGAGGCACTACTACAAAATAGGTCATTTGCATCAGTTGTTAAACTTATAAAAGTGAAGATGATGCAACAGACAAATCTCTGTTGCATCCGTTAAAGAACTGATGCAAATGAAGATCACTTGCATTAGTTGTTTAACACTACTGATGCTATAGAGCAGATGCAAACGTCTGCATTTGCTTTTGAAGCCTTGGTCTATTGCATCAAATTTTTAAAACAACTGATGCTAATGAACGTATGCAAAAATGACTTTGTTTCGACCTTTAAAGTATTGCATTAGTTGCCTATGTTATTACAACTGATGCAAATTAAGTGAATTAAAAAATCACTATTTTCGAATTTTTAAACCTGAAGCAACATTAAATCGAATTTAAAATTCTACAGATGCATTAATAACACCAATCTGATGAAACAAAAAAAATTAATTGTATTATCAATCAACACATGTGTACAAAAAAAACTTACTCTAATCATAAAACTAAATTCAACGTGCATAACAAAAGACTAAATTAACTACATCCAATTATGCATGGTATAAGTTGCTAAGCAATCCCGAACTTCGTCTATCTCTTGTCGGTTATAAGAACCACTATGTGCAAGGTCCTGCAGTCTATAAGAGTAGTACTGTTTTAAAACGTCGTAAACAACATATAATAGCTAGGCAAATGAAAAAAATTAAAGTATACCTTTTGTAAATCGATGTTTTGGTTGTAGTGTTTTATTATGTCAAGCATATACCTCATCACATAATATACACAATCCGTTGCTACAGATTGCTGCGCACACTGGCAATATCACAAAATAATTTAATAGTTAGTTAATGAAACAAAAAAGCACAGTATTAATAAAAAGCACACCAGAACAGCTGCAATCTGACCACATTCAAAAGCCAGTTTTCTTTTTAGGGGTCTAATTGCACAAACACGAGACAAGCTAAGACACGAGGTTAGGCCCAACTTGTGGAAGAAGTCTGCCCGGACCTGACCGGCATATCCAGCATCCGCAAGTTATAGGCCTAATGTGGGAGGTTTATCCCATTATAACCATAAATGGACATGGTAACAAATTGGAATACTTAACCTAGTTGAATCCATAGGGATTGTATGAACATGTTAACTTGAATATGGGTTAAGTAAACTTGATTGAAACAGTGGGTAGGTTAAGTAAATCTTGTGGCAGTGGGTAATATTTATATATATAGGCCCACAAACTTAACCTATTTTATACTTTGGGGGTTATGCAACTTTGTTAAGTAAACTTACTTGGATCAGTAACGGTTAAGTAAATCTTGTGGCAGTGGGGTAATATTTACATATATAGGCCCGACAACTTAACATGTTTTACATGTTAGACTGTTAGGCATAACCAGTTGAAATCCTAGCAGTGGGGATGCAAGCCTAGGGGGAGCTTGTATCATCTTATGTGTGGGACCCGCTTCAGTTAGTAACCCAGAGTAGGTATCAAACATGTACTCCGAACTAGGTCGGAGAAGGGATACACTTACTGGACTGATTTTAAGAGATCCAAACATGGAGGACGGTGTGAGCGGCGCAAATCAACCGGGCCGTGTGCGTGCATGAGCCAGGCAGAGAGGGATAAGACGACCGTGACACCTGTAGATACGGGGCTGTGCATATCAGTGAAGGGTTGCCACTTTAGGACGTGATACATCCTACGGTGGGACCGACACAGAGTATCTGCGAAGATCTCGTACCCCAGACACAGGGTACGAGCCTCCTCCCTAAAGTAAAAATTAAAATAAATAAATAATAATAATATATACATATACATAATACATGTGCTTCACGATGCTATATTGTGGGTGCATATACTCACATGTGAATGTGAACAACTTCTATGGCACGGTTCTCCATGTCTTGAAAGATCGAACACTCGCAAACATGCATTTGCATGCATTCTCGTTTACTCCTGCATATGTTACTTTTCATTGCTTACTTCTTGTGGCATCGCGCAAAATTATGCAAAAAAACGTGTAAGCATATGCACGAAGTCACATCGACAACAACTCGTTTACGTTACAACGTAAACGAGAGTCGACGACTAACATCTATTTTCATAACTCAATAGGAATCAAATATCTCAATGAATATTTTTTTGCCAACTCAAAGCACATCATGTCAAGATAAGACATACTTTGGGGGTAAAATATTAACCGGCCTTTTGGTCTGGTTCCCAAAAGTACAAAAGACATGCTCGACTAGACATATCACGTGACACTACATCCTGAAGTGTCGCCAAGAAGTTGAGGGAACAAGTTTGGAAAAGGACATGTGAGAAAGATCCTCACAACTCCTCAAAACTGTGCGCCAACCACAATTTCGTATCCCTCGACCTCATGCCCTGTATTTTGAACCGCTCGGGTTCGAACCCCTCGCATGCGCAGAATCTCGGATCCCCAAAGCTCGAGTCTCCCCGCCTCGTGTCTCTTTCACCTTGTGTCCCTTAGCATCCACCAATCCTCATGTCCCTTGCCTTCATGTCTCCGCACCTCGTAGACCTCCTTTTAGATAACTCCAAATCCAGAGTGCCCTCCTACTTCATGTCAGATGTCTCGAACCCCAACATTTAGGGCATCTCCATGACTCAAACATATTTAACGTATCCCACGGGATTTCGTATCCCATGGGGTATGAATTTTGTATCCCCAAAGAGGGATTAGAGTTTTTGGGGTATGGCAAGGGGGATCTGAAACTCTGGAGGCCAGCACTATGGGATACGAAATGCACTGTTATGGTCCCCAAATCCTACCTACTCCCACCTAACCTCTCACTATAAATACCCCCAAGCTTGCACTTCAAAGGGGTTGGAAATTGGTTGACTTGACACCTCTTGAGAGCTCCAAGTGACCAGTTTAATGGCATCCTTGCTTTGAGGAAGAAGCATAAAAGTTACTTTTTCCCAGTATTTATATATGATAATTATGACATCAAAATTCTTGGAAATGTTTGTAAAAGGATGTCATGACATAGTCCAAAGCTTGTAACTTATTATTGTCCATAAAATATCACCATCTCTTCCAAAGTGGACGTAGGCCCCTCACGGGACCGAACCACTATAAATCTACTTTGTTATTTACTGCTTTATGCACTTACTTTTCCAAGCAAAACATAATTCACTAAGTAACAGAGAATCTTTGGCTGTTACGACATTTTTGTTGTCAACAGACCTATAGCTCCACAACCATGACACTTGAAATCTTTCTCGATCTGAGCCTTGTCAAGCTTTCCTTCTTTCTTTTGCTTTCCTTTCTTGGTCCACCATTTTTGTTTCTTACCCTTAGCCTATGTCTCTTCAGTCTTACTGTCTTTCTTCTCATCCTTGCAATCTTCGTGCATAAGAGCAATGTCGACCAGCCTTTCAAACATCCCCCCATCGGTATATGAGATAAAGCAAGTCCTTGGAGAGGTTGATTCAACCCTCTCACAAATCTAAGCGCCTTCTTATGGGGTGTATTCACCAAGTCCAGTCCAAATCTCGCCAGTTGATTGAATTTGTTCACATAATCCTTAAAGACATGTCCACTTGTTTCAAAGCCAAAAATAACTCCATCGATAATCCCTCTTCTGCCTGAGATAAAACTTCATCTCGAGTCTTTGTCGATAATCATCCCAAGTACCTACAGCTTGTCCTGCCTGCGTTACTTCCCACCAATAAGAAGCTACGTCCTTCAGTAGCCATGCAGCCAACTGTATCCTCCTTCTATCATCGATCTCACAAAGACCAAACAAGTTCTCCATTTCTCTTAGCCAATTCCATACCTCAACAAAGCTCTCGGTACCACGGAATGGTTTCCCTTCCATTAGCTCAAAAGTCTTTACATAGCTTAGAAAAGTCATCTACTCTTGGAGGTGGAGCTATTGCGGCTGCAACTGCGGTTGGGGCATCTCCTTGTCCTTCGGCAAGTACCATAGCCTCAAGATACCTACAAAACCAAGTCAGTAGTGGAATGCCCTCGGGAAGATTGGGTGCCCCAGACATGCTGAAAAGAAAAAGGATTCAACAAGAGATTGAGTGAATATTGAATATGGCTTGAGAGGATATGTTTTTCAAAAACAGATTTTTATTTGAAAATACTTTTCCTTTGAAATAAATTTTAAAAACTCTTTCTCCAATAACCTTCATCTCTTATACCAAATGTGACATGTGACACCCCACGTCTGTTAATGTCACTCACTAAGGGAATGCATTAAGTTCGGTGAAGCATTATAGGTAATCAAACACAGAATAATTACAAAACAGATATAAATAAGGTAGCAGTGGAAATTTAAATTTTTATTTCAAATAAAATTACTGTGGTCCACAATTTCATAAGTCACAAAAACCATTACAACAAAATAACTTATGTCTTACATCATCAGAGTACATAAGCAAGTAAAAAAGCATAATTCCCCAAATGAAAGAGTTAAGCCATAGTAGAGACAAGAACTTGAGCCAAACTTCAGCAATAGCTCCTAGCAAGATGATATCTGAATCCTGACTAAGCCTGGGCGTTTCCTCCATGTGAACCGGGGGGACAGAAGAAAGAAGGAGAAACAAATAGGTTCAGATAATAAGTCTGGCGAGTCTAGTTACTTTTAGCTAGTAGATAAATAAAAGTAACATGATAGGCATATAAAGTGGATAAGGGAGATCACTACATAAATGGAAGGTGTGACAAGGTAAGGTGCACATGCCTCACTAATGATTTCTCTACACTATTACTAGTATATCCAGAAAGAGATGATCACTCCAACTATTTAGGTATACGTCCAAATGTATCCTAATTACTACCATGATCGATCGGCTCCCTAACCCTCGTAGATAACTTGTGCTGGCCCTACAGTAGGAGGTATCACTTCCTAAAGTGGCAACCCCTCATCGTAATAATGTGCACAACCATATCTACAAGTGTCACGGTCATCTTATCCCCCTCTGCCTGGCTCATGCACGCACATGGCACGGTCGGTTTGCGCCGCCCACACCGTCCTCCACGTTTGGATCTCTTACAATCAGTCAGTAAGCGTGCCCCTTCTCCGCCTGGTACGGAGTACTTTGTTTGATACCAACTCTGGGTTTCTGACTGAAATGGGTCCCACACAATATGATACAAGCTCTCCCCTTTGTCTTGTATCCCTCACTAGGTTTTCACTGACTATGTATACCACTAGGTGTCTTTAATTACATAGCCTTATTTACTTCTACCGGTTATGCTTACCTACAGGTGTCATTAATACATAACCCCTAATCTTCCAACCGGTTATGCTTACCTATAGGTGTCTTTAATTACATAACCCTATTACTTCTACAAGTTATGTTTACCTTAAGAGGTGTCTTTAATTATATAACTTTATTATTTCCACCGATCATGTATACCACTAGGTGTCTTTAATTACATAATCTTAACGGGTAAGTTTGTGGGCCTATTACCCATCCCCTCTTCAGATTTACTTAACCCACCCCTCAACCATGTTTACTTAACCCCCAACTTAAATTTAAGTTCATACAATCCCTATGGATTAACTTTAGGTTAAGTAGTCCAATTCTTTACCATGTCCATTTATGGTTACATAATGGCCCAAACCTCCCACATTAGGCGTACAACATGTGGATGCTGGATATGTCGGTCGGGTCGGGCAGACTTATTCCATAGTTGGGCCTAACCTCGTGTCATAGCTCGATTCGTATTTACGTACTTAGACCTCCCACATTAGGTTTACCATTAGTGGCAGCTGGATATGTCGGTCGGGTCCGAGCAGACTTCCACCACTCATGCAACCTAACCTCGTGTCATAAGTACAATTACAATTCCTAATTGTAATTACTAGACATTCCATTTTTAATTAATTAATCAATTAATTAACCCTTTCCTTTTATAGGTGCCAATACCTATTTTGCCCAATAATTTGAATTACCTGTCCATAAACGTTCATATTCAAATTATGCCATTTTTAATTAATCTACCAATTAATTAATCCTTTCCTTTTATAGGTGTCAATACGTATTTTGCCCAATAATTTGAGTTACATGTCCATAAATGTTCGTATTCAAATTATGCCATTTTTATCTCTTTCCCCCGTTCCTTAACTAGCGCCCTCACTAAATTGGCAACATGCCTAGGCTAGACAATAGCCTAGTCATAAACGATAACAGGGAAAATAATGGGAATATACTAAAATAATCATCTTGGCATAAACATAAACTTGTAAGATAAAAGGTGAACATACATACTAGCATGGACATGAAATTTTCATCATAATAAGGTGGACATAAAACTGATGAACTAAGATGTCACAATATCTAAATTAGCCATTTTAGATGTCCAATCGATTTAAATCTAACATGATAACATAGGGTGACAATTTTATATCACATAGGATAGATCTAACATGAATCATAAAGTGATAATTTTAGATCACATAGGATAGATCTAACATGAATCATAATGTGACAATTTTAGATCACATAGGATAGATCTAACATGAATCATAAAGTGACAATTCTAGATCACATAGGATAGATCTAACATGAATCATAAAGTGACAATTCTAGATCACATAGGATAGATCTACATGAATCATAAGGTGACAATTTTAGATCACATAGGATAGATCTAACATGAATCATAAGGTGACAATTTTAGATCACATAGGATAGATCTAACATGAATCATAAGGTGACAATTTTAGATCACATAGGATAAATCTAACATGAATCATAAAGTGACAATTCTAGATCACATAGGATAGATCTACATGAATCATAAGGTGACAATTCTAGATCACATAGAATAGGTCTACATGAATCATAAGGTGACAATTTTAGATCATATAGGATAGATCTAAAATGATAATTTTAGATCATATAGAATAGATCTACATACATCCGCATCATAGCATATCATAAAAGTTACAACCTAAGATCCATAATGATAACATAGTAGAACAATTGAATTGGATCCAAAGAAATAGATCTATCATAATATAGCATGAGATCTACCAATAACATAGACTTAAAGTCGACAATCGTATCCACATCATAGTCTTTCATAGTTTCACTATTATTTATCTAAACCTAAAAGCAACTAGAACACACTATGATTGGAATGTTAAAATGATAGAAAAGGTGCTGAGTCTATGTTTGAATCTCAAAATTTGATAAGCTTTAGAAGGAGATGAGAGATCCTAATTCAGTCCAGAATGCAGCAGAGTCCGACCACCATTGCTTTTCTTTGAAGAAAATAAAGGATGTGAGATATATTTATAGCTGTTGGGTTACAGAATTCGGATGCCACCTCAGCCTTAATGAAATTGGGTTAGGTCATGGGTTGTCACTCACTCGAAAAAGGCACGAACACCCAGAAACTGTTCTGGGCAAACTTGGCAGGTGCGCCAGTGCAAAAATACATTGGTGCACTTGTCAAGCGCGTCAGTGCATTCTGCTTTCATTGTAAAACTTTAACCGTCCATAGCTTCTTCATACGTTATCCGTTTTACGCAAACTTGGACTCTATCTCAAGCAAAATTCCGAGATGAACGCAATGGCGTAACCTGTTTCAGTTAATTCTGAATATTAAATTAATTATTCTTTAATTTATCCTCTTTAATGTCGTTCAAAGTTCAGGGTGTTACATGACACTTCATGTCCGTTAATGTCACACATAAAAAATGCATTAAGTTTCGCGAAGTGCAATAGGCAAACAGTACAGAAATTCAGAAGACATATATAAAATAAGCAGTGAAAATTTTCAATTTCATTATTAAAATCAAAGCATAGTCTCAAACAGGTTACATCAAAACCACTTAAATCAAATCTGTCTCATAAAATATCTTATAGAACAAAACATCAAAGTGCAATAACATAAAATTATATCCCTCGTTGCAAGCCATAATAGAGTAGAGAGCAAGTCTAAATGGAACTATAATGACACGGATTTTTAGCCATTTATTTTAGAATATTTAAATTTATTTTAAATGTTGTGTTAGAAATATAAATGGAAATTTCGATGGAATTTATTAATTAAAACGAAGTTTGAACATATAATTTATAATTAAATTATTAACGAGCTCATGACGTCGTGGTAGTTCATAATATTACATTTTGAACTTTAGTTGAATGTATAGGATCCAATATAAGTCGGATTTCTTTAAAATAAGAAATGTTCGAGTTTATTCAATGATATTTTTCTAATGAAAGAGAAAATTCAAGTTTTCGTCTTATGAATTGTGAGTTATGTCTAAATCAAATTTTCAAATAGTCTTTATTGAATAATTTATATATTATAACGATTTATTGTATATATATATATTGATTTTTTTAATAATCTGAAAGTCGTCTTAATTTTTAATATCGAGTTGTAAATCCTAATATGTTTAGTTTGAGGCTAATAATGTTATATTCAGATAAATACAATAATAATAATTTATTATTACTAAATTGAATTATTTTGGAATTAATTAATATTTTTATCGATACATTTAATCCTTAAAAGTAGCCCTTTTTGCAAACGACCTCCATTTTCGACGAAACTAGTTCAGTTGTATCCAGAATATTTTATTTTTGTAGGATTTCAAGTTTCGAGCCAGTCGGATTTGTTATGTGAGTGTGTAAAATATAAACGTGAATCAATTAGAGAATTAAATATTCAAAATTTCGTTATTTCTTCAAACAGAATCGGAATTCGACGAAACAAGTTTTGTTAGGACCTTTGTAACAACCCGCATTCTACGCATCGCAGGATCGTAGAACATTTATTTCTTTCACATACGAAGTCGTATGGTCATGTAACTTTGGGAGATGACTATTGGGGTCATTTCCCATGTTCATGATTTTTCCCGATTTTTAAATAACCATTTTGCCACTAGCTGGTACTGTTTTGACCATAACTTTTGATTGGAAAGGAATTTTGACCTGAAACCACTTCCATTGGCTCCGAATGATGGTTTACCTTTCCGTAAAGTGGTCACATTAACCAAACGGACTCATCGTTTGGGAGCTATGACTGAAACAAGGTTTAGAAGGTGAAAAACAGCTTAATCAGACCTAATTAGGTTGATTAGCAAGAGGGGCCATGACCCATTTCGGGATTAGAGATGTATAGGGGCTGATTAGGGTTAGAAAACATTTCTTTCAGCCGCCACTTTCATTCTTGGAACCCCAGTAATGGCCTCCAACACCCAAATCAACTTCTAATCACTTTCTAATCAAGTTTTGGCTTAATCAACATCAAATCAAGGAAGATCTTCACCAAATCAGTATTAGAGCTGCTGTTAGACATCATTATTCACCCAAATCAGCGAGGTTTCAGTTCTAAAAATTCTATTTGTGGCCAATGTGAGTGATTTGCATAGTTTTGCACTAATTACGGTTAATTAAGGATAATTAGTGTTGATTAGCGAATTTATACAGTAATTAATTCTGGAAAAATATTCATAAATTCTAAAATAATGTTTTAGACCTCTGTTAGAAATTTGGTTTGATTTGATTAAGTTTTACTAATCATATCATTAGTTTTGCCTAAATATGCTTAAGGGAAAATATGGGTTTTTGGGTATATTTGATCCGTTTCGATATGTTAATTCATTGTTTTGGTGTTTATGGTTAGTTTGCTATGTTGGTATGACTGTTTGGAATGATTTGTAGTTGTTTAGAAAAGTTAGATTGGTCGAAAACGTCGTGGAATGGCGTAAACAAGTCGCTGGAAAAAGTTGCAGGAAAATGTGCAGGGTTTCGGATCGGATCGGGATAAGGGGATCGGATCGGATGGTGAACTGGGCAGAGAAACCGAACCGGATCGGAACCTCGCACTAGAGGAGAATTGGCAAGAAGGAAGGCCACTTGCTTAGGATTGGAGTTGGGCAGGGGATCGGATCGGAAGCAAGGGCGCAGGGGATCGGATCGGAAGCAAGGGCGTAGGGAGCGGATCGGAAGCAAGAGTGTAGGGATCGGATCGGTGGACCAAACTTGGAGCTGGGATCGGAGCAAAGCACCGGATCGGATCGGGACATCCAGGAGAGAGCAACCACCGAACCGAACTGCATCCAGGAGTATACTATGAAGCATTGCACCGAACCGGGTTATATGTATATATCTGAACCGAACCGAATTCAAATGCACTTCTACGTGACGACTCTTTTTAAGACCAACTCCAATTCAACCAAAAACTGAGATGCAAAGGAAGTCCAAATGAGGAGCTTTGACTCAGGATCCTGTTGGGAACCAATGAGTGGGCTTCATGATTAGGCTTTGCTGCGGGACGTGTGCTAAGGGGTTGTCGATGTCTGTAACTTTGAATCACTATGTGTAGGGAGTACGTGAACGGATTCAGGGCCATAGTGGCCTAGGTACGACTAAAGAGCTAATAAACCAATGAAGTGGGGTCATTTGTAAAGATTTGGTCATGACTCCATGTGGTAAGCTTGGTAGTAGCAGTAGTTGTACATGTCGAACTCCGTCACTACTTCGATGGGTCTAGTGATTGACAGTGGTGGACATCTTATGCTTTACGCATTGAGTGATAGATGTGAGGATGGTTGTTATGGTTGATTTGTTGCCTTCATTTTGACATACACACCCCCCACCCCTGTTATCTTTACACCATCTGTTCAGTGGCACCTTAGAGTATTGTACGGTATGTAGTGCTAACTCTTTGGTTGCAGGTCTAGGTTCAGGTATGGTTTAGTATACTTGTTATTGTTCTGTTTAGCTGCTTATCGCTCATACCAGACTTTTTGTCTGACCCAGAGTTTTATGTCTCTTCTTATTACTCTGGGTGCTCTCATATGCAAACTAGAGACAGGTTAGCTGGGTTTGCACGGGTAGCTGATCCGAAGACGAGCAGGAGGCTTTCACTTATGATACATATAGTATTCTCCCTGTATTGTTGAAGATCACTGCTTGGGCATTAGTAGTGCATCTTCTACTTTAGCTTTCTTTTGTTTTAGAGAAAGTAATGTGGGAAGTTGTAATAAGCTGTATTTGAATTTCCTCTGCTATCTTGGTTTAGTTTTCAGCTTATGCACTATCTCGCCTATTTTATGTCAAGATTTTGTCATTATTATATTTTGTTACATGCGCTGTGAGACATTCTACAGGATCCTTGTTAGTTCATTCTCTACTTTTCTTTCTATGGCGACCGTTCCATTCTACTCGGGCATGTGTACAGCAAACCTTCGAAGGAAATGCAGGCTGGTGCAGGGTGGGCCATCACATTTGGTATCAGAGCTCTAGGTTGCGTAGTTAACCTAGGAAAGTCATCAGGGAGAGATAGTATACGTATATAAGAGCGCGTATTTGTGATTATTTTGGTTTTCAAAAGCTATATATATATACTATTAGTATAGTTAAGGATGAAGTCGCACTGCATTAGCACCACTATGGAGATGGTTAATCGTTTTCTCTTTACAGATTGAATGATGAGACGATACGTAAGAGGTGCCGGTAGAGGAGCCAATAATGGGAATGCTGCTGACATGAGGACGATGTTTACTGACCTTATGAGAGAGATGCTTAGGGATGTGCAGAGGGCAGCTCCCAATGGTGGTAGTGGTGGTGGTCCAATAGTGCAGGCGCCTAGGGCCGATTTTGCCAATCTGAATAAGGATTATACTAGTCTTGGTGGGAAGCTGTTCCACGGAACAGAGTCGGCTACGGATGTTCAGGACCGGTTGGATAGTTGCGAACGTATCTTTGAAGATTTGGGTATCGAGGATGCAATGAAGAGAAGGCTAGCATTCCGTCAGTTGCAAGGACAGGCAATGAATTGGTGGAATGCTATAAAGGCGGATACTCCCGAAGATCAGATTACTTGGGATCAGTTTAAGGTTCGCTTTAGCGAGAAGTTCATTCCAGCTTCCCAGAAGTCATTGTTGTTTAAGAAATTCTTGGAACTCAAGCAGAATGGCAGAGCTGTCTCGGAGTATATTGCTGAATTTGACACTTTGTCGAAGTATGGGCTATCTCTTATTGATACTGCCGAGAAGAAGAACGATAAGTTCATAACTGTTTTGGATCAGTACTTGGGGGAGAGGCTCATTAACCACATCGATAAGACGTTTGAATCGATTGTGGGGAAAGCATTGAGGTCAGAAAGTCTTTACCCTAAGTCAAAGACTGAGGTTGCATCTGTAGAGGAGCCAAAACCACAAGCAAGTGGCGGAGGCAAGAGTGGTTATCAGAATAAGAGGAAGCAGAACCAGAATAAGGATGGCCAGAAAAAGAATAAGAAAGAGGTTGAGTGCTTCAGCTGTGGTAAGAAGGGCCATTATGCTAGCAATTGTCGGGCCAAGCCAGCGGATAGGAAGTGCTTCAACTGTGGCCAAGTGGGACATCACAAGGACAAGTGTCCGCAACCCCCTACAGAAAAGCAGATAGTGAAAGCATATGCCCTTAATGATATTCCTTCTTCGTCGAATGCCCCAACTGTGGCGGAGAAGGGAAAGAATGTCGTTATTCAAGGTATGCTTTCTGTTTATGATGTTCCTGTTAGAGTTTTGTTTGATATCGGAGCTTCCAGTTCTTTCATATCTGGTGACCTGGTAGATAGGTTGGGATTGGAGCCCGAGATTGTCGATAGACCTTTAGTAGTGACGAACCCGATTGGTGGTTCGACTAGCCTTAGCATGATTTGTCGTAATGTGGTCCTATCGAGTCATGGATGCATGTTTGTTTGTGATTGCTTTGTTTTGGGCTTTACTGGGTTTGGCATTATTTTGGTAGTCGATTGGCTCCAAAGATACAGGGTGGTGGTAGACTGTGAGGGCATTTTGGTGACAGCTAGAGCGGATGATGGGCAGAGGGTAGTGTTTGGTGGTCTACCCGGTGATGGGGTAATGGCTAGTTTTCTAAATTCCCTCGACATCCAGCATAGTGAGTTGTCAGATTTGCCCGTGGTTGGCCAGTATACGGATGTCTTCAAGGAAGTGACCGGGCTTCCACCACACCGAGAGATTGAGTTCCGTATTGATTTGGTGAAAGATGCCAGACCTATAGTGATGCCACTTCGTCGTATGGCACCAAGGGAGCAGCGAGAGCTCGGGGTGCAAGTCAGCGATCTTTTGAAGAAGGGATTTATCAGAAGGAGTGTTTCTGAATGGGGAGCACCAGTTGTGTTTGCTACCAAGGCCGATGGTTCCCTTCGTTTGTGAAACACCCCACCTCCGTTAAGGTCACTCTCAAAGGGAATGCCCTAATTTTGGTGGAGGTTTATAAGTACAAGTCACAGATATACAAGACAGATATAAGAACACATATTTGTAAACAGCGGAAGAACAACAAACTTTATTTCATAAAGTCAAATACGTGTTACAACAACATCCTTTCCAAAAACATAACTTAACACTTCATAATCTGTCTTGAGTACATTATTTTTAAAGAAGCATAAATAAAACATAGATAAACTGCCAAAGCCCCATAGTGGATTGTCCAAAGCCATAGTTCAAAACAGGAAAGTCCAAGCAATGCATTTCTCTTCTTCAAGCTGGATGTTGAGGTAGGTCAAGCTGCTGTGTTCCCTCCCTGAGGACCTGGGGGGGGGGGAAACGGAAGAAAGAAGACGAAAGAAAAATAGAGTCAGACATAAAGCCTGAGTAAGTCTAGTACTACTTTGTCTATGAATAAAGAACTGGGTATGATAAGTAAAACAGGAAGTGGGCAACATTATAAACTTGGTTAAGTTATCTAGGGTCGAATATACTATCGTACCCCATGTTAATCTCTGAACCCATATAAACTAGTTTCCAATTTGCACCCCATAATCAGGGTAGTGTGATCCATTCTACGATGATCGGCTCCTACTCGCATAGTTACCTGTGTCTTACGGCCCCCGATGTCTGTAGTTACCTATGCTGGTCCCACCATGGGGTGTATCAAGTCCCATAGTGGCAACCCGACACAACCTTAGAGTGCAAAGGTATGCTACTGGTGTCCAGTGCTTTATTTTTCTGCGCCGGAGTGCGTGCACGCCCGCACACCGTTAGAACCTACACTGCTACACCACCGCCGTCGATTTGACCTCTTACAATCAGCCCAGTAATCGTGCCCCACCCTGCCTAGTTTCAGGGTATCCTGATACACCTTCTAGGGTTACTGCTGAAAGGGGTCCCCCGTTACTAGGTTTTCTATCTCTAGCCAACATGCTAAGTTGGTTAAGTGTTTCCTAACCTAACCCCACCAGTCCGTTTAGTTTAGCATGTTCCATTTTGATTAAGTCTTTAGTTCACTTAATCCTAACAATCCTGACTCAGCCTTAATTGTCTTATTAAGGTCCTGACCTCTCACATTAGACAGGTATTGTTGTGGCTGCCTGTTGCCGGTTGGTTCCGGGCAGTCTTACGCCACAACTCAGTCTAACCTCGGGTCCTTGCTGGGCTCCATGTTTAACCTCCCACATTGGATAGGTATTGTTGTGACTACTGGACAGCCGGGCGGTTCCGGGCAGGTTTACATCACAACTCAATCCAACCTCGGGTTAAACACATCGTCTTTCCTACATTTACATATTTTGTCATTCTTCTTTATTTCTTATATGTAAATATTTGCGGCCCATTATTAAGTTCATGGTGTAAAGGTTACACCAATCATGGGCCCAACCCATACTTGAATTTGGGCCCTTCTATTTTATATTTTCATTCATTAATTAATTTTAACCCAACGTTATTTTCCCCCGTTTTACACGTTCGTTCATATATATTGGGCTTAGCCTTTTAAAGCCCAATTTAGCCATGCGAAAAGGGGAGGCTTATGGCGTATACACAAAGAGGGGAAAGTGAGCGCATGAACTTGCATATGACGTTGGAAAATACATAATAGAAATTGGTGTACTTGCATAGTGGTGACATGTATTTTGGTCATAAAACATAGGTGACATAAATCAAGGCATGTAAACTTGCATAGGTTTAACTACAACATGAACCTATATTCTTATTTAGGCATAATGTCAAACATAAGCATGGCCTAAATATTTCTAGCATAAACATGGCATATTGTCAAACATAAGCATGGCATAAAATACTTCTTGCATAGGCATGGCATATGGTCAAACATAAGCATGGCATAAATACTTCTAGCATGAACATAGCATAATTCAACTTAATCATGGTTTAAGCCTAATCACATAACGATGGTATAAACATACTTATGCATAAATATTCCTAAACATGGTGTTTGCTTTAAAACTTGCAAAAAGAGGATTTTTGAGTCCAACCTAGCCATGTCTCACATATGTCACTATATAATTCTTTTAAACAAGATAGACTTAATCATAGATTTCAATTATGCCAAATATACTTCATAGCCTAGCCATATTCATAAGTTTGCAAAAGCATGACTTAATACATGGATTATGGTGTCAAAATTCCACATAGTTTCATATGAACTATAATAACCAAATCTTGTTTCAATTACTTGCAAAACGATTTATGCACAAAAATATACATCATAATGGCATAATAACAAAGCCCCAAACTTGCATGAATTTCAATTAACTACATACATGTAGCTTCAACATAGATTACACAATTTGCGCAATATTCCAAACGTATATTTGCATAGAACTACCGCATGTAGTCCTTTATAATGAATAACATAATTTTGCACAAATATGAATTACTTCCATTGCCACAATTCAAGCATACACATTAACACAGTTGTTTATTATACCAAAGTAATACTCTACTTACAATGGTTTGATGAATTCTCTAGTTTAGGGATTGAAGACGCAAATTCCTTTGTTGAATTGATTAGCTTTAGGTTGCTTGAATTGCTTTAGGCTTAGAACTTTCTTCCTAATCCTCTCTTTAGTTGGCGGCTATTCTTTGTCGTTCCTCAGCAACATGGCGGCTATAATCTTAATTTTGAATGAATAGATTAGGGTTTAGTCTAGGGTTGTTTATATAGAGGTTAGGAATTGATTAGGACCATTGATGTTGCTAGGTTAGATCATAGCCATTCATTAGGAAGAGAGACCAATAAAAACCCGCCACCTAGCCCTAATGACAAAGCAGACCACAGAAATTCGACCAAACACAGACCTGGCCAGCCAGGTTGACTGGGCTCGACCAGGTCGACACCCCTGTCGACAGGGCTGTCGACAGCCCTGTCGACATGGGTAGCCCAGGTCGACAGCCCAGTCGACCTGGGTGGCTAGGCGGGTGTTTTATCCGCCTGGCCCATTGGGCCCCATTTCAAATTATTATTTTATTCTGTTTGAATTTTAAACTTAATTCAAAACTTCCGAAGGCCATATCTTCTTCATACGGACTCCGTTTTTCGAAAACTCGGACTCTATTTCGCGTATTTTTCCGAGACGAACGCAATGGCGTATCCCGTTTCCCTTAGTTCTTTGATTTGAATTTGATTATACTTTAATTCATGAATTTCACAGTTATAGAATTTTCGGGGTGTTACATTCTCCCCCACTTAAAAGGATTTCGTCCCCGAAATCTTCAAGTTAGGAGGAATGTAAATCCTAACATCCAATCATCCATCTACTCATCCATCAAACACGAGCATCCATTGTCCTTAAAAGATTTCTAATGCTTCATGATCATATGCAAAGTGTGTGTACATGTACTTATCTAATGCAAAATCAGGCGGTCTACTGATTCAGTTGACCTCCTTAATGCGAATTATGTAAGTGCCATGAATCCATTATGTATGCAAATTTTCCTATTCATGATTCTACATGAGTGCACAATCATTTAATACAAATGCAGCATCCACATGTCAACACATTAAAGTTCAACCACATACGAATACAAACATATATGCATATGCAATATGAAGTGACTGAGCCGATCTAAAACCTAGATTGTGTGTGTATATGCAACCACGAGCAACCACTAGCAATCACTTGCAACCACTTGCAACCATTCGTACATAACATGTTTCAATTACATGTTTCCATCCAAAAGGTTTCTACCTAAAAGATAAGGTCGAGGAAATATTCCTAAAAAAAAGATAGATAAAAGCGCAACTTAAGGAAAAGAAAGATCAAGGATGTACCCTCGAACAGAAAAGGGTAGGCAGTACGGATTCTATCTTCAGTCTCCCAAGTCGCGTCTCCCTCGGCGTCGCTCCACTGAACTTTGACGAGCTTGACTTCGCGGTTGCGTAGCTTCTTCACTTCCGTTCCTAAGATGCGGGTTGGAACTCTCCTTATGGTTGCTTCGCGTTCCACTTCGGCCTCTTCTAGGACATTTGGCTCTACCACTTCAGCAGACTCATGTAGACATTTTCGAAGATGTGAAACGTGAAAAACGTTGTGGACTCCAGCCAACTTCTCGGGTAGCTCTAATCTATAGGCCATTTTCCCAATCTTCTCGATGATAGGGAATGGCCCTACGAACCTTGGTGCTAGCTTCCCCGTGGTTCCAAAACGAACAATGTTCCTTAGCGGTGATACCTTGAGAAAAACTCTGTCTCCAACTTCAAATTCAAGGTCGGTCCTCCTCTTGTCGGCATAGGACTTTTGTCTGTCTTGGGCCGTCTTCATCCTTCTTCGTATTAAGTCTACTTTCTCTGAGGTCTCTCGGATCATGTCTGGTCTAAGTATGAGCTTATCCGTGGACTCCCACCAACAAGTGGGCGATCGGCACGGTCTTCCGTATAAAGCTTCGAAGGGCGCCATTCCGATGGTTGCTTGATAGCTGTTGTTGTAGGCAAACTCCACCAAAGGAAGGTGGTCTTCCCATGTCCCTCCGAAGTCAAGGACGCATAGCCTTAAGAGGTCTTCCAAAACTCTGTTTACTCTCTCTGTTTGGCCGTCAGTTTGGGGATGATAGGCTGTGCTCAAGCATAACTGCGTTCCTACTGCTTCTTGCAGACTCCGCCAAAACTCGCTGGTGAAGATGGGGTCTCGGTCACTAACGATGCTAGATGGTATTCCATGGAGTCGCACGATTTCCTTGAGGTAAAGTGATGCTAGGGATGAGGCAGTTCTCTTACTTTTTACAGGTAAAAAGTGGGCGCTTTTAGTAAGCCTATCCACTATTACCCAAATACTAGTGTTGCCTCTCCTAGACCTAGGCAGCCCATCGATGAAGTCCATTGAGATGCTATCCCACTTCCACTGCGGGACCTCCAGAGGATGTAGCAGTCCGCCAGGCTTTTTCTGTTCCGCCTTAACCTGTTGGCACACCATACACTTAGAAACGAATTCTGCCACGTCCTTTTTCATGCCATTCCAGAAGAAAGTCCTTTTTATGTCTTTGTACATTTTATCTCCGCCTGGGTGTATCGTCATCTTGGAGTGATGTGCTTCCTCGAGAACCTTCTTTGTTAAATCGTTTGTCTGTGGGACGCATAGTCTTCCATCTCGCCTTAGTACACCCTTATCGTCAATGGAGTATCTGTTGAGGTGACTTGAAGTCTCACCCCTAATTAGCCTATCAATTATTTCCACAAGCTGAGGGTCTTCGCGTTGTGCTGTCCCTACCGAATCCACTAAAGTTGGGCGCACTTCGAGAGATGCAAGCAAGCCTGGTACGAAATCGGAGGAGGGCCTAAAGTCGAAGCTGGCTATAAACTCTAGGCTTTGTCTTTCAACAAACAACGGGCTTAGGGTCAATTTCTTTCGGCTCAACGCGTCTGCCACTACGTTGCCTTTGCCCGGAGTGTAGGAGATTTCGAAATCGTACGAGGCAAGAAACTCCATCCACCTTTGTTGCCTCAAGTTAAGATCTTTCTGCGAGAAAAGATATTTCAACGATTTATGGTCAGTGTAAAGTTCGAACTTCTCACCTAGGAGATAGTGTCGCCAAGACTTGAGTGCAAAGACGATGGCGGCTAACTCAAGATCGTGGGTTGGGTAGTTCTTTTCGTGCACCTTCAACTGCCTCCCGCCATAAGCTACTACCCTTCCTTCTTGCATTAAGACGGCGCCTAGCCCTGTCCCACATGCATCCGTATAAACAGTGAACATCTTGCTCCCATCTGGCAGCGTCAAAACTGGGGCTGTTGTGAGAGCCCTCTTCAGTCGTTGGAAAGCAAACTCGCAATCCAAATCCCAATTGAATACTAGATTCTTCTTGGTCAATTTCGTGAGCGGAGCTGAAATTTTCGCAAAATCCCTTATGAATTTTCGATAGAAACCTGCTAGTCCTAGAAAGCTTCGGACCTCAGTTGCATTCCTTGGTGTCTTCCAATCTTGTACCGCCACTACCTTCGCAGGGTCCACCGCTAACCCTTGTTTGGATACTATGTGCCCAAGGAACCTCACCTCTTCTCTCCAAAAGTGGCATTTGGAGAACTTGGCTTTTAGTTGATGGACTCGCAAAGTCTCCATGATTGCCCTTAAGTGCTGAGCATGTTCCTCTTCACTCTTTGAGAAGATAAGGATATCATCTACGAAGACCACTACGAATTTGTTGAGGAAATCTCTAAATACCCTACTCATCAGGTCCACGAAGTAAGCAGGTGCATTTGTCAAGCCGAAAGGCATGACAAGCCATTCAAAGAAGCCGTCTGGGGTTCTGAAAGCCGTTTTATCGATGCTATCTTCAGCCACCCTTAGCTGATGAAAACCGGTTGCTAAATCGAGTTGGGAGAAAACAGACGCTCCTACAAGCTGGTCAAATAAATCGTCAATTCTAGGGAGAGGGTGCCTATTCTTTTTCGTTAACTTGTTGAGCTCCCTATAGTCAACACATAGACGGAGTGAACCATCCGCCTTTGTAGCGAACACCACTGGAGCGCCCCATTCTGAAATGCTCCTCCTAATGAACCCCTTTTCTAGAAGCTCTTTAATCTGTTTACTGAGCTCTTTCCTTTCTCGTGGAGCCATATGTCTAACGGGCAATGCAACGGGCTTTGCATTATCTACAAGATATATGCGGAAGTCTATTTCCCGCTTCGGAGGCAAGCCCTTCACCTCTTCAAAGACATCCGGATATTCCCGGACCACTCTAACTGAATGCAAATTTTCAACAGAGGCATCTAGCGATTCAAGATAACTAAGCATAACCGCATACGAGGGATTACAAGAAATTTCCAAAGTATTACCGAGCTGGGTTAGGAGCCTAACAACCCTTTTCTCACAATCAAGGACGGCCCCATTACTGGATAGCCAATCCATACCCAAAATCAAACCATACCCCGAAAAGCCCAAAACAAAGGCACTACATAGAAATTCAACACTTAGGATAGAAATTTTCAAATCCAAACAGATCATAGACAAATGAGATGGGCCCCCAATTGGGTTTGAAACAATTAAGGGGTCCTCTACCATACTAGTTTTTAGGTGCAGAGATTCTACTAAAGCAGACGAGATAAAGGAGTGTGATGCGCCAGAATCAAACAAAGTGCGAACGGGGTGATCATAAAGATAAACTACACTTTCTACAGAAGTATTGGTACCTCGTTGTTGCAATGGTGGCGCTTCTAGCACATGAACCTGTGCCCCTGGGGTGGATCCAGTGCCCTACCCCTGTCCTCGTTTCCTTGGGCAGTCCTTAGCCCTGTGGCCTGTCTGACCGCACGAAAAGCACCCACCATTCTCCTTGGCCTTCTTCTTCCGGCAGTCCTTTACTAAGTGCCCCACTTTGCCACAGAAATTACACTTCCTCTTCTCCTTGTTGCCTTTCCCGCCTTTCTTAAAGTCTGTCTTCTTAGGCTGCAAACCCTCTTTCTTCCCTTGAGAGCTTTCTGCCTTTGTCTCCTTCTTGCCCTTGTCCTCTTCATTCAGCAATGCCATTTGCACCAATCTTTCATACGTGGCTCCCATGGGTATATGGGTCATGGCCAAACTATGTAATGGCTCATTTAACCCCTTGACGAAACGGAGAGCCTTCTTGTGCGGGGTGTTGACTAGGTCAAGCCCAAACCTAGCCAGCTCATCAAACTGATTCACATACTCTCTAACAGTCTTGTCTCCTTGCTTAAGAAATAAGAATTTTTCCAACTGCAAACTTCTTTCTGCATCTGAGAGAAATTTGGTCTCAAACCTTGCCCTAAAGTCCTCCCATGTCTCCACTGGTCTTTCAGCATTAGTGACTTCCCACCAGTAGGAAGCCTCGCCCTTCAATAGCCACACTGCCAACTGTACTTTTTGTCTATCTTCTACCTCAAAGATGATGAATAGGTCTTCAGTCTCTTTCAGCCAATTCCTAGCTGCCACGAAGGACTCAGTTCCATGGAAATCCCTTCCTCCCATAGCTTTAAAATCTTTACATATCTTAGCGAATGTGTTTCCCCGTGGAGGAGGTGGAGGAAAAGGTGCTGCTGCGGCTGGATGATTTCCTTCAGCTGGGGGAGGAGGAACGGTAGGACCTGGCTGAGTGGCCCTTGCTTCTAAGAAACGTCTAAACCAACCAGGTATGGGTACCCCTTCAGGCAAGTTAAGATCTTGGGACATGCTGAAACAAAAAGGATAGATTCAAAACGAAGGATAAGAGATAATACCTATGGCTTTGGGGAGTGGACTTTGCCTTTTTAGAATAAAATAATATTTTTCTTTTTAAAAATGCTTCTTTAAATTTCCTTTTTGAAAATAATTTTTCAAAACTTTTTATCTTATCTGGTAAACCTGTGCTCTGATACCAAGTGAAACACCCCACCTCCGTTAAGGTCACTCTCAAAGGGAATGCCCTAATTTTGGTGGAGGTTTATAAGTACAAGTCACAGATATATAAGACAGATATAAGAACACATATTTGTAAACAGCGGAAGAACAACAAACTTTATTTCATAAAGTCAAATACGTGTTACAACAACATCCTTTCCAAAAACATAACTTAACACTTCATAATCTGTCTTGAGTACATTATTTTTAAAGAAGCATAAATAAAACATAGATAAACTGCCAAAGCCCCATAGTGGATTGTCCAAAGCCATAGTTCAAAACAGGAAAGTCCAAGCAATACATTTCTCTTCTTCAAGCTGGATGTTGAGGTAGGTCAAGCTGCTGTGTTCCCTCCCTGAGGACCTGGGGGGGGGGGGAAACGGAAGAAAGAAGACGAAAGAAAAATAGAGTCAGACATAAAGCCTGAGTAAGTCTAGTACTACTTTGTCTATGAATAAAGAACTGGGTATGATAAGTAAAACAGGAAGTGGGCAACATTATAAACTTGGTTAAGTTATCTAGGGTCGAATATACTATCGTACCCCATGTTAATCTCTGAACCCATATAAACTAGTTTCCAATTTGCACCCCATAATCAGGGTAGTGTGATCCATTCTACGATGATCGGCTCCTACTCGCATAGTTACCTGTGTCTTACGGCCCCCGATGTCTGTAGTTACCTATGCTGGTCCCACCATGGGGTGTATCAAGTCCCATAGTGGCAACCCGACACAACCTTAGAGTGCAAAGGTATGCTACTGGTGTCCAGTGCTTTATTTTTCTGCGCCGGAGTGCGTGCACGCCCGCACACCGTTAGAACCTACACTGCTACACCACCGCCGTCGATTTGACCTCTTACAATCAGCCCAGTAATCGTGCCCCACCCTGCCTAGTTTCAGGGTATCCTGATACACCTTCTAGGGTTACTGCTGAAAGGGGTCCCCCGTTACTAGGTTTTCTATCTCTAGCCAACATGCTAAGTTGGTTAAGTGTTTCCTAACCTAACCCCACCAGTCCGTTTAGTTTAGCATGTTCCATTTTGATTAAGTCTTTAGTTCACTTAATCCTAACAATCCTGACTCAGCCTTAATTGTCTTATTAAGGTCCTGACCTCTCACATTAGACAGGTATTGTTGTGGCTGCCTGTTGCCGGTTGGTTCCGGGCAGTCTTACGCCACAACTCAGTCTAACCTCGGGTCCTTGCTGGGCTCCATGTTTAACCTCCCACATTGGATAGGTATTGTTGTGACTACTGGACAGCCGGGCGGTTCCGGGCAGGTTTACATCACAACTCAATCCAACCTCGGGTTAAACACATCGTCTTTCCTACATTTACATATTTTGTCATTCTTCTTTATTTCTTATATGTAAATATTTGCGGCCCATTATTAAGTTCATGGTGTAAAGGTTACACCAATCATGGGCCCAACCCATACTTGAATTTGGGCCCTTCTATTTTATATTTTCATTCATTAATTAATTTTAACCCAACGTTATTTTCCCCCGTTTTACACGTTCGTTCATATATATTGGGCTTAGCCTTTTAAAGCCCAATTTAGCCATGCGAAAAGGGGAGGCTTATGGCGTATACACAAAGAGGGGAAAGTGAGCGCATGAACTTGCATATGACGTTGGAAAATACATAATAGAAATTGGTGTACTTGCATAGTGGTGACATGTATTTTGGTCATAAAACATAGGTGACATAAATCAAGGCATGTAAACTTGCATAGGTTTAACTACAACATGAACCTATATTCTTATTTAGGCATAATGTCAAACATAAGCATGGCCTAAATATTTCTAGCATAAACATGGCATATTGTCAAACATAAGCATGGCATAAAATACTTCTTGCATAGGCATGGCATATGGTCAAACATAAGCATGGCATAAATACTTCTAGCATGAACATAGCATAATTCAACTTAATCATGGTTTAAGCCTAATCACATAACGATGGTATAAACATACTTATGCATAAATATTCCTAAACATGGTGTTTGCTTTAAAACTTGCAAAAAGAGGATTTTTGAGTCCAACCTAGCCATGTCTCACATATGTCACTATATAATTCTTTTAAACAAGATAGACTTAATCATAGATTTCAATTATGCCAAATATACTTCATAGCCTAGCCATATTCATAAGTTTGCAAAAGCATGACTTAATACATGGATTATGGTGTCAAAATTCCACATAGTTTCATATGAACTATAATAACCAAATCTTGTTTCAATTACTTGCAAAACGATTTATGCACAAAAATATACATCATAATGGCATAATAACAAAGCCCCAAACTTGCATGAATTTCAATTAACTACATACATGTAGCTTCAACATAGATTACACAATTTGCGCAATATTCCAAACGTATATTTGCATAGAACTACCGCATGTAGTCCTTTATAATGAATAACATAATTTTGCACAAATATGAATTACTTCCATTGCCACAATTCAAGCATACACATTAACACAGTTGTTTATTATACCAAAGTAATACTCTACTTACAATGGTTTGATGAATTCTCTAGTTTAGGGATTGAAGACGCAAATTCCTTTGTTGAATTGATTAGCTTTAGGTTGCTTGAATTGCTTTAGGCTTAGAACTTTCTTCCTAATCCTCTCTTTAGTTGGCGGCTATTCTTTGTCGTTCCTCAGCAACATGGCGGCTATAATCTTAATTTTGAATGAATAGATTAGGGTTTAGTCTAGGGTTGTTTATATAGAGGTTAGGAATTGATTAGGACCATTGATGTTGCTAGGTTAGATCATAGCCATTCATTAGGAAGAGAGACCAATAAAAACCCGCCACCTAGCCCTAATGACAAAGCAGACCACAGAAATTCGACCAAACACAGACCTGGCCAGCCAGGTTGACTGGGCTCGACCAGGTCGACACCCCTGTCGACAGGGCTGTCGACAGCCCTGTCGACATGGGTAGCCCAGGTCGACAGCCCAGTCGACCTGGGTGGCTAGGCGGGTGTTTTATCCGCCTGGCCCATTGGGCCCCATTTCAAATTATTATTTTATTCTGTTTGAATTTTAAACTTAATTCAAAACTTCCGAAGGCCATATCTTCTTCATACGGACTCCGTTTTTCGAAAACTCGGACTCTATTTCGCGTATTTTTCCGAGACGAACGCAATGGCGTATCCCGTTTCCCTTAGTTCTTTGATTTGAATTTGATTATACTTTAATTCATGAATTTCACAGTTATAGAATTTTCGGGGTGTTACAGTTTGTGTGTAGACTACCACGAATTGAATAAAGTAACGAGGAAGAATAAGTATCCTCTACCGCGAATAGATGATTTGTTTGATCAGTTGAGTGGCGCGAGAGTATTTTCTCAGTTGGATCTCACGACAGGTTTTCATCAGCTTAGAGTGGAAGCTGAGTGTATAGCTAAAACGGCATTCCGGACGCCGTCTGGGTTTTGTGAGTGGTTGGTCATGCCATTCGGGCTGACCAATGCCCCAGCATATTTTGTGGGTCTTATGAATAGGTTATTCAGAGATCAGTTGAATAAATTTGTACTTGTGTTCATGGATGATATTTTGGTCTACTCTCGGACAGAGGAAGAACACAAGGAACATTTGAGGATAGTGATGGAGGTGTTGAGAAAACACCAATTGAAAGCAAAGTTTTCTAAGTGTCACTTCTGGAGGAGGGAAGTGAGGTTCTTGGGCCATGTTGTTTCAGAGAATGGTATTGCCGTGGATCCCGCGAAGGTGGCTACGGTACAAGATTGGTCTACGCCCAAGAATGCAACGGACATAAGAAGTTTCTTGGGGTTAGCTGGATATTATCGTAAGTTTATCCAAGACTTCTCCAAGATAGCGGCACCATTGACTCAATTGACCAAGAAGAATCAAGCTTCTGTCTGGGACGAAAGGTGCGAAAACGCATTCAAGATTCTAAAGGACAAGTTGACATGTGCACCAGTGTTATTCATTCCTAAGGGGAATGAAGAGATGACGGTATATACAGATGCATGTGGTACCGGACTTGGTGCTATATTGATGCAAGGAAGTAGGGTTGTAGCTTATGCAAGTCGGCAACTGAAACCGCATGAGAAAAGATACACTACCCATGATTTGGAATTGGCAGCGATCGTGTTCGCATTGAAGATGTGGAGACATTATATCTTGGGAGAAAGATTTGAGTTGTTTACTAATCATAAATCGCTAAAGTATCTCTTCTCCCAAAAGGATCTAAATCTCGACAACAAAGATGGTTAGAATTCTTGGCTTCCTATGATTTCGACATCGCATATACACCAGGAAAGGGCAATGCGGTGGCTGATGCGTTGAGTAGGAGACATGCCAGTTTAGTGGCCATGTTTCTAGAATGGAAGCAACTGGAAAACATCGCTGGGTATGATTTCAGACCAAAGTGCGAGTTGGATCCAGAAATGTTAGCAAGCTTGACGATCAAACCCACTTTGATTGAGCGGATTGGTTCCAGTCAGAGGAGCGATCCTAACCTATTGGAAATCGTCTCAAAGTTAGAGATGGGAATCAACGAAGAGATGAACAAGTATGGGCTTGATCGAGATGGATGGCTTAGAAAGAATGGAAGGCTAGTTGTACCCAATGTCAATGGATTGAGAGATGAAGTGCTTAGAGAATGTCATCACTCAAAACTGACTATACACCCCGGTGGTAACAAGATGTATCGAGACATGAAGCAGACCTACTACTGGGAAGGGATGAAAAGAGACATTAGGAAGTTTATGTCCAAACACATGAATTGCCAGCTAGTTAAAGCTAAGCAAAAGAAGCCTAGTGGTTTGTTACAACCATTAGAAATTCCAGAATGGAAATGGGAACAAGTGTCGATGGATTTCATTGATGGGTTACCAAGGACTAGATCGGGCCATGATAGCATTTGGATGACTGTGGACCGATTGACCAAGAGTGCAAGATTTATACCCGTCAAGTCGAATAGGATGGCAGCTAATTTAGCTGAACTATATGTAAAGTGGGTAGTGAGATTTCATGGAATACCCAAAGGCATTGTGAGTGACCGAGATCAGTTGTTCACTAGTGGATTTTGGAAAAGCTTACAAAAGGCGTTGGGATCAGAATTACATCTCAGTACCGCGTATCATCCTCAAACCGATGGTCAAACAGAGAGGGTGAATCGTATATTGGAAGACCTCTTTAGAGCTTGCGTATTGGATTTCGGTGGATCATGGGATGACCATTTGCATCTAGTAGAGTTTGCATATAATAATAGTTACCAATCCAGTATCAGTATGGCTCCATTTGAAGCTTTGTACGGAAGGCCGTGCAACTCACCGTCATGTTGGGTAGAAACTAGTGAGAAGTTTGTACTTGGATCCGATGTGATAAGAGAAACTTCAGCTAAGATTAAGATTATCCAACAGCGAATGAAGGCTACCCAGGATAGGCAGAAAAGTTATGCCGATAAGAGGAGAAGAGAGTTGAAGTTCTCCATTGGCGACTTGGTGTTTGTCAAGATTTCTCCGTTGAAGAGTGTAATACGATTTAGCAGGAGAGGCAAGTTAACACCAAGATTTGTTGGTCCATTCCCAGTTCTTGAACAAAATGGGAATTTAGCATACAAAGTTGAATTACCAGAGAAGATGGCAGGAGTTCACAACGTATTTCATGTTTCCCAGTTAAGGAAGTTTGTGCACGACACAGATGTGACTATTTCACCTGATCAGTTGGATGATATCGAAGTTGAACCCGAGGCGGTTGGGAACTGCAAGCCTATGCGTATTGTTGGGAATGATACGAAGCAACTTTGGAGGAAAGCGGTGAATCTATTCAAAGTTCAGTGGGGCGAGGATGAGAATGACTGTACTTGGGAGACAGAGGAGAGCATTAGGAAAACGCATCCGGAACTCTTCGCCTGGTAAGATTTAACTTCGATTTAGTCTTTCCACATGCTAGGATAGGCTTGTTTGTTTGTTTTGCATGGTTGATTGTTGTATATGATTGGTAGGCATGCGGGATCCTTTGTATGTTATGGGTTAAGGAATTTCGGGGATGAAATTTCTTGGGGGGGGGGGGGGGGGGAGAATGTAACAACCCGCATTCTACGCATCGCAGGATCATAGAACATTTATTTCTTTCACATACGAAGTCGTATGGTCATGTAACTTTGGGAGACGACTATTGGTGTCATTTCCCTTGTTTATGATTTTTCCCGATTTTCAAATGACCATTTTGCCCCTAGCTGGTACTGTTTTGGCCATAACTTTTGGTTGGAAAGGAATTTTGACCTGAAACCACTTCCATTGGCTCCGGATGATGGTTTAACTTTCCGTAGAGTGGTCACAATAGCCAAAAGGACTCACCGTTTGGGAGGTATGGCTGAAACAAGGTTTAGAAGGTGAAAAACAGCTTAACCGGGCCTAATTAGGGTGATTAGCAAGAGGGCCCATGACCCATTTCGGGATTAGAGATGTATAGGGGCTGATTAAGGTAAGAAAACATTTCTTTCAGTCGCCACTTTCATTCTTGGAACCCCAGTAATGGCCTCCAACACCCAAATCAACTTATAATCACTTTCTAATCAAGTTTTGGCTTAATCAACATCAAATCAAGGAAGATCTTCACCAAATTAGTATTAGAGCTGCTGTTAGACATCAGTATTCGCCCAAATCAACGAGGTTTCAGTTCTGAAAATTCTGTTTGGGGCCAAGGTGAGTGATTTGCATAGTTTTGCACTAATTACGGTTAACTAAGGGTAATTAGTGTTGATTAGCGAATTTATACGCTAATAAATTCTGGAAAAATATTCATAAATTCTAAAATAATGTTTTAGACCTCTGTTAGAAATTTGGTTTGATTTGATTAAGTTTTAATAATCATATCATTAGTTTTTCCTAAATATGCTTAAGAGAAAATATGGGTTTTTGGGTATATTTGATCCGTTTCGACATGTTAATTCATTGTTTTGGTGTTTGTGGTTAGTTTGCTATGTTGCTATGACTGTTTGGAATGATTTGTAGTTGTTTAGAAAAGTTAGATTGGTCGAAAACGTCGTCGAATGGCATAAACAAGTCGCTGGAAAAAGTTGCAGGAAAATGTGCAGGATTTCGGATCAGATCGGGATAAGGGGATCAGATCGGATGGTGAACTGGGCAGAGAAACCGAACCGGATCGGAACCTCGCACTAGAGGAGAATTGGCAAGAAGGAAGGCCACTTGCTTAGGATTGGAGTTGGGCAGGGGATCGGATCGGAAGCAAGGGCGCAGGGGATCGGATCGGAAGCAAGGGCGTAAGGAGCGGATCAGAAGCAAGAGTGTAGGGATCGGATCGGAGGATCAAACTTGGAGTTGGGATCGGAGCGAAGCACCGGATCGGATCGGGACATCCAGGACAGAGCAACCACCGAACCGAACTGCATCCAGGAGTATACTATGAAGCATTGCACCGAACCGGGTTATATGTATATATCCGAACCGAAAAGAATTCAGGACCACTTCTACGTGACAACTCTTTTGAAGACCAACTCCAATTCGACCAAAACCCGAGATGCAAAGGAAGTCCAAATGAGGAGCTTTGACTCAGGATCCAGTTGGGAACTAATGAGTGGGCTTCATGATTGGGCTTTGCTGCGGGACGTGTGCTAAGGGGTTGTCGATGTCTGTAACTTTGAATCACTATGTGTAGGGAGTACGTGAACGGATTCAGGGCCACAGTGGCCTAGGTACGACTAAAGAGCTAATAGACCAATGAAGTGGTGTCATTTGTAAAGATTTGGTCATGGCTCCATGTGGTAAGCTTGGTAGTAGCAGTAGTTGTACAAGTCGAACTCCGTCACTACTTCGATGGGTCTAG
This sequence comes from Allium sativum, assembly GCA_030737875.1. Lineage (NCBI taxonomy): Eukaryota > Viridiplantae > Streptophyta > Magnoliopsida > Asparagales > Amaryllidaceae > Allium > Allium sativum. The sequence goes on along the minus strand of CM060919.1, from coordinate 225,134,948 downwards.
TGATTGACAGTGGTGGACATCGTATGCTTTACGCACTGAGTGAGAGATGTGAGGATGGTTGTTATGGTTGATTTGTTGCCTTCATTATGACATACACACCCCCACCCCCGTTATCTTTACACCATCTATTTAGTGGCACCTTAGAGTATTGTACGGTATTTAGTGCTAACTCTTTGGTTGCAGGTCCAGGTTCAAGTATGGTTTAGTATACTTGTTATTGTTCTGTTTAGCTGCTTATCGCTCATACCAGACTTTTTGTCTGACCCAGAGTTTTATGTCTCTTCTTATTACTCTGGGTGCTCTCACGAGCAGACTAGAGACATGTTAGCTGGGTATGAACGGGTAGCTGATCCAGAGACGAGCAGGAGGCTTTCACGTATGATACATATAGTATTCTCCCTGTATCGTTGAAGAACACTACTTGGGCATTAGTAGTGCATCTTCTACTTTAGCTTTCTTTTGTTTTAGAGACAGTAATTTGGGAAGTTGTAATAAGCTATATTTGAATTTCCGCTGCTATGTTGGTTTAGTTTTCAGCTTATGCACTATCTCGCCTGTTTTATGTCAAAATTATGTTATTATTATATTTTGTTCCATGCACTGTGAGACATTCTACAGGTTCCTTGTTAGTTCATTCTCTACTTTTCTTTCTTTGGCGACCATTCCGTGCTAGTCGGGCATGTGTACAGCGCACCTTCAGAGGAAATGCAGGCTGGTGCGGGGCAGGCCGTCACAACCTTAATGTAAAACTATAGCGTGATGTCAAATTTCATCGAAATTGGAGTTCGTACGTAGTCATATAAAATTAAAACATCAAATGAATAATGGCGATAGGCACAAACAAAAAAATTATTAGCCGCTTTCATTGAATAAAGTAACAGTAAAATTTTCTATTTAAACCATCGTTTACGATCCCTAATTTCCCAACTTTCTTCTGTTCTTCTTCAAAACCGTCCTCTTCCTCATCAATTTCTTCAGCAAACGTAAGTTCGGAAGAAAAGAAAGGGACAAAAATTGTTATGAAAATTTGTATAGCAATTTCCTAACTCATTCCACTTAACCAAAATCCAAGCTTTCTTATTTTCACTAACTATCGAAATGAAGCAGCCCCTTCCAGAACAAATTCGAAGATCGGAACTATTATTTCCTTCAACAAAAAAATTCGAAAATCAATTCCCTTGGGCTTACAGGCAATTTCTCTTCGAATCTATGTCTATTTCATTTCGCGTGATATTGTTTTCTGGCTCGACAGTTAAACACCTAGCAGACCTAGGGCTAGTTGTGGTTGGAGCTAAGGGCGGAAATATGTCGACGGAATGGTGGCGTTGGTCTCTTGGTGGCGTGGCACTTCAACTACCAGGATTTATGGGATTTCGTGTTAAGGAATGTCGCACTGTTTTTTGTGCTGACCTAGAGGCCGAGGTTAGAACGCGAGGCCGGGGGTAGTAGTGATGGTCGTAGACAAAAGTGGAGTTGATGAGGTTCATCATGGTGGTGAACTGAGCGACTATGATGTGGTGTAGCAATAATAGTAGGGGATGAACTTAGTGTGTTCTCGGTCACGACTGGGAGGGGATTCAGACATATTGGGGTGTGATTTTCAAATGTTAGTGTGGATGTTATTGAGGAAATTGCCTGGGAAGGAGAAAAGGAGTCATGGGTGCTCTTGTGTTTTGCAGCAGGAAGAAGAAAAGGGACATGCGTAGAAGGCACTGTCATGGGAGGATCCACGATTATGATTAGGGGGAGGTAACGTGAGTTGTTGAAAATCTTGGTCAAAAGTAGTGACTAGAGATACAACGTATATCATACCAGGCTATAACTTGGATGGTTAGAAAAGTTTTCCAATATACTAAAGTGATGCAGCAGTTCAAATGATACAAATCAAAGTGGATTTAAGTTGTCAATGACTGGAGCGGATCTATAGATAATGGGTTGATTATAGGACCTTTAATAGTGGGAAGGAGAAGCATGTGCTCGGAATGGTTACTGTGCTGGTTGGTACTGTCGAGAGAAGAAAAATCATTGGAGGTTTTAAATGTGACAGTAGGCTAATGAAATATACAAGGTAATTAGCATTTATATTAAACAATTAATGATCATTAATTTTATTCAAACTTATAGAATGTACAATTTTTGTATACGCGAACAAAGTCAAGTAAAACAGTTTACAATGGAATCACAACAAAGAAATCTACGTATGGAACTAATGTAGCTGCGAACAAAGTTACTGGAATTTCATGATAAAATCAAATGCCTATTTGATTTTAAACAAAAGCACAATTATCAACTGCAAGCCAATGTGAGTAAACTCGCTGACTCTGACTCATTTATATTTTTATATACACGAGTTTTAAATTTATATATAGTAATTTTATATTGTGTGTTGGTTGTTTAGATGGATGGTTGCTGAATTGGTTGAAATAATTGAGTAGTTAAATATATTTAATCATTGATTGAATATTGATACTATTTATCATGATATCTTATATTGGAATTGAAATTGATGTTATTTACATTGATTAACATCTATGGACGTAGGAAAACAAGTTAGAGGGATCCAACTGGATTCCTCAACATTTATATTATTGGTTGTCATTTATTGTAATATATATACCGTGATTGTTTATGTTGTGTTGAATTACACTGGCCCTAGAATTTTGGTATTCAAATATCGTAACACATTTCTGAATATAGAAAAAAGAATCTAAGATTTAAAAAGGAAATTTGTTTCCAAAATCGAATTTAATTTCGAATGAACTTGAAAATAGAAACTTCTTTTAATGGATAAATCAAGAAGTCGATTATAAACGACGTTTATAAATAAAGTAAAAATATTTATCGTTGGATAAATTGAGATATAAATTCGAGTCTGAATTTATATCCAAAGGTGAAATGGGTTTTGAAATCAATATTCATAATTTGGTTTGGAACTTAATGATTATAAAGGAAATACGTATTCAAATGGAAATTTGAACAAAAAGATTGTTTTCGAAAAAAAATGGGTTTTATTCCAAGTTATGGATTATAAAATTGAATGAGATAAATCCAAGAGATTTATTATTTGAATTCGACTTTGTCGAATTTTATTATAATGGTTTACTCTCAAAACGATATTTAAAATTTATTTACTTTGAAATCATAATAGGATATGTTAATAGGCTAATATTTCAACGTTTATAGTTATGTAAATGATACTCTTTGTTTTAAAACAATATAATATTATTTTAAATTAGACTTAGTTAAACAAGAAGGGAATTGTATAAATCAAATAAAGTTGATTTCAGAAGTTATGGAATGTATAGCTTGTAAATACGTTTAAAAAGGAAATTTGAATTTTTTGTTATAAATAGGAAGATGTTAGTAGTTTATAAACAAAATTTATAAATATAAGGTGGATCTACAAAGCGACTCGTCTTAAATCTGTAATGATACTTATAAATAATAATCCAGTTGATTTGATAAACGAGTCTAGATTTCTATTAAGAAACGATATACATATTTGAAAGTGAATAACGATTTGAAAAGCAAACGTTTTGCAAATGAGTGTAGTTATAGTGGAATTTGTGTTAATCTAAAATAGTAAAATTATTCTGAAGTTCAGAATATCAATCGAATATAGATTATCTGGAAAAGAGCTATTTATTGAAACTCAACTATATCCAATATGGGGGAAGTATTATTTACTTTCCGTTCTAATTAAGATTTATTTATTTATTTACTTATTAGTTTATTTATTTATTTATTCGAATTAACGAATATAAGTAATATTTTAATTTTAAATATTTCGAATTCAGGGATTATAACGCTATCGTTAAAACCAATGTTTCCGTAAAAGAAGTGTATTCTTAAATGGAATCCGAGAGTTGCGTGAGCAATGAGTGTAAAGATTTGAAGTGGAGAACTTGACTGTTTCGAAGTTAAGAATGATGTTCAATTAGGTGTTAGAGGTAATTATACCCCAACTTGATTGACTTTGTGATTGACTGAGGAATGGTTAAGACTCGGTAGCAAGGGTTTTTTAGTGATACGGTTAGTTAACGAATGATTAATGGGTTGAATTATAATAATGATGTTTTATATAACATCGGTTTAATCCAAGTAAATGATTTTGGAAATGTTTCCCAAATAAAATCCAAGATGTTTCCTAATTACAGAAAATGAAATGATGTGGCTAATGAGAAGATATGAAAAGGAAATTGAAATGTTTTCCAATATTAATAATGTATACTCTCTAAATACAGAAAATAAGAAATGCGAAGAGGTGGAAATGTTTTTCGATGTTAATTATATACTTTCTAGAAATATGGGAAATAAAGAGTTTTAAAGTAGAAATGTTCTCTAAGAACATGAGAGGTCAAAACAAGTTTTGTAAAATATTTGTGAAGGATATGGGAAACTGGGAATTGATAATTTTATAAGAAACTAATTTAAAGGGCCCAGTGTTGCTTGATGGTTGATCGGTAGAATTTCCAATTGGAAATAGGATTGCTGGTTGAATGGGTGTTCCTTTGATAGTTAAATAGCTGAATATCAAAGTTTTCAGTTATTGTATACTTCCGTTGTCAATACAGAGAGACCAGGATTAGGTTATTATCTGAAAACCACTTTGTATAGGCATATGCGTTACGAATCAAATTACGCTGAAACAATTGAAGAAGAAGTAAAGTGCAATGGCCGTTATGTTAATCTTAGGTAGAAATTGCCCAAGATGGATTGATAGAATGGTTCCTTCGCTTTGTCCAGTCGTAGGACAACTTGTATGGACAAATGTCTGACAGAGTATTTCCAAATGATTACGTACATTGATTTTTACAAATATACCAAGTTTGGTGGCGGGGAATTTATTCTCATAGCTTAACACCCAGCGTGTATTTGTGGACGTCAATTAGTGATTTAACGGATCTGATGATGTAGCATTTAAAGTAAATGTTGGTAAGAGGTTCTAAAAGAAAATCGTGACCTCAAGCCTCATCAACTGGGAAATGACATAAATCGGGCAGACAACATGGGCAAATGGGTCATTCCCATTAGGGGTATTATCACCTGATCTAGAGAAATTACATTTTCTTCTTATTCTATTCGCTTCTGTAATGCTTCCGGTAACCGTTGCTAATCACAACCGTTGGTGATAATATGCTCGGTACACTCAAGTTAAATGAGTGACCAGTCATGTGGCCGGGTTGCAAGATGTTCTTGTTGAATCCAGTGTATTCCTCTCTAGAGATATACTATCGGAAGGTAGTCCCATGCCTTTTCATAGTTGGAAATCCATTCTCCAAAAATTACCCTGTGGTTTTTTATTTTGTATTATATATGGAGCGTGAGATGCAAGCGTTCCGCTAGATTGTAATTTATTTGATTTAGACACTATTATAATATCACTAGATTTGATATCAAAAATATTTTTGGTTATCATAAGGTAAAAACCATATGTGATTATGTGTGGATCGGTCTTACAATTTTCACTTCTTTTAAAAATGATTTTTGAAAGTTAAAAAAATGGTTGGAGTTTACTTACACCACTCCCATGACTGACCCAAAGTTTATTTTGTTTTTTAACCCTAAACTCTTCAGTGCCCAATTTGCACGGGAAGTCAAGTAGTCAGGATTTTGCAGGTTCACTTGGAGGAGCTTGAAGCAGGAGGCTTCATCAGTAAGCTATAGACCATCATATTTTCCACTGTGTACTATGTTTGTATCTGGAAATAAATGTTTATAACTGTTTCAAAATAGTCGTTGTGCTTTGATAATGGTATGTATATACAAAGAAATTTGTATTTCAAATATTATGTTATCTAATATATTTTATTCGTTTTGCTGTGAGATTTGTGTTCTTCATTTTTCTTCTATTCTAACTTTTATTTCTTTCTGTTTCTCATCCTCTAACTTCTTTCTGTTAATGATTCGTATTTCTGTGCAATTTGGATTGGACGTGTGGTGTAATTAGTTGACTCAAAGAGTACGAAAATTCGGGCCATTACAGGTACATCTCAGAAAGTCCAGATCTAAGCTGACAGAGAAAGTTCTAATCACTGGGGAGTGCTACCACACTGAGGACCTGGGTGGAAAAGAAAGAAAGAAGCGAAAGAAAAAGGGTCGGAAATAAAGTGTCGCGAGCTCTAGTGATTTTCAAATTTTCATAAAATAGAATTGCTAAGACGGGTAAGTAAGACTGGATGAGAAGGTACAATATCATATAAGGTAACAAGCTAAACAGAACAATAGGATAGACACAAATAACGAATAAACTATGATCGAATAATGCTTCACATTTATATCCTAAATAGGTTATGTCCTCATCAATACTAGTATAACAGGTTTAGGCGTTAGCCTAATTACTAAAGTGAAACAGCAGGTTTAAACAACATGATTTAACAGCAGGATTAGGTACATAACAGGATTAGGTGTTACCTGAATTACATAACAACAGAATTAGGTGTACCCTAATTACTACCCATTCAATTATCACCTTAATACGTAAATACCCTGTGTCACCCCCAACACTAGGGTGTGTCACTTCCAAATCCAGCAACTTATATAACACAGACCTATTTACTGGTGTTACAACGGTTTAGTTTCCCTAATCGGGCACATGACTCCACCGGAACGCGCTCGTACCCACCTTCCCCATGTGAACCTCTCACTGTCCAGTTCAATAAAGCATGCCTTGGCCCCTACATAGTGCGAGGCCCCCTAACAGAATACCAACAGGGATACTGACTGGTATGGGTTCCAAACAGCAGATTGACACAAGCAAAAACCCCTAAGCTCGTGCCCCCGAATAACTAGGGTTTAATAGTCCTCAAAATCTGATACAACAACATAATGAGGGATCTTTTAGCTTATTAATAATTATGTTTAACCTAGCAAGATTAGGTTACTAATAAGCGTGGTTGTAATATTACTTGTCATTATGTGTGTGCTACCCTTCCCTAAAACACCTGTCCAGATGTATACAATTTTAATAGTGGTTCAGTTTATCAACCTACATCCAGTACTTACAATACTCTAACATGTCATTTACTTAATGTCTGTATTAATTCAAATCTAGAATGTTTACGCATGCATACTATTCATCCATTTATTCTCCCAACTTACATCATGTATAGATTTATGCATACTACCCTTTTTTAATCAATTTACATCAAATCTAAACATGTGGATAGTATCTCTTTCCTAAATTGTAGCTAAACAACCTTCAATTTAACAATATGCATAAATTTTCCATTTTATGTCATTTCTTATTATCCAAATTTTATTATACGCAAACTCTAATCGGGCATGGCTTAGGATTCCAAAGGCCTAGGCTTGGCGTAAACAAAAAAACAAAGGAAGAAGAATAGAATCAAATCACATAGGCATATAGGAAATAAAGTAAACTAGTAGAAATAGGGAAAAGAAGATAGATACATATAACTTATTAATTATCCAATAGTAAAGGCATATGTTTTGATGTGGACTTTGATGTGGATTTCATAGTTGATTGGTGTAACACGCCACGTCCATTAATGTCACTCACAAAGGGAATGCATTAACTTCTATTGAGCGTTTTAAGTGTGTATAGAATAGAAACTTAACAACAAGACAGATATAAACAGTACTTAAAAATTTAAAATTTTATTCATTGCAGCGGTAAAAACATAGGTTTGATTACATCATCAAAAACCAGAGTCAGAGTACATAATATCCATCTTGAGTAAATCGGAGTACATAAATTGAAAGACATAACCCCAACACAAAATAGCCATAAATAAGATAGGCTGAAATTTTACTTCAGCGATCCAAGCAACTTCTAAAAGCAAGAGATACAGCTGTCCAAAATCAAGCTCCACTGGTGCTAGTTCCACCCTGAGCACCTGGGGGGAAAAAGGAAGAAAAGAGGTGGAAACAAAGGGGGTCAGACATAAAGTCTGGCGAGTGCGATAACTTTAACAATATAATTATAAAAATAACTAGGCTAAGGCATAAGTTGGAAAATAAGGAAATGACTGTGAACAATTGGGTATGGCAGAGCAAACAAGGAAATAAGATGAACAAAGATAACGTTAAAGGCGCACCTAGACCACTATAAGATAATTACTATACTGCACCACACCAAACACCCAAAAAGTTGATCCCGCCTATAGAACTTAATAATGATAATGGTAGTTCATGCACCCCTAGTTGCCTTCATAGGTGCCGCCTGCCCCTATCTCCACTAGGTGTACCCACTACCCCCATGCGATCGGCTCCCTAACTCGTAGATACCCGTGCTGGCCCCACAGTGGGGTGTATCACTCCCCAAAGTGGCAACCCGATACCACCAACAGTGCACGGCTTATACCTACACGATGCAACGTCTTACCTACCAGCCTGGGCCCACACACGCACACAAACCCGTTGGACTTGCTTTGCCACCGCTAACCCGTTTTGGCCTCTTACAGTCAAGCCCAGTATGCGTGTCCCGTCCTCGACTTGGGTCAAGCCCACAAAGATACTTATGGGTTACTGGTTGAAACGGGCCCCCATTACTTGACACAAGCTATTCACCTAAGCTTGGTCCCCTCTAGTACATCCCACTTAACCCCCTTCTTATTCATGTCCACTTACATGTTTCAAAATTTGGTTAAGTGTTTCTAATCGTATTTCACAAGCCACCCACTTAACCCCCATGTCCCACCACATGTTTATCTGGTTAAGTGTTTCTTAATTCATTAAGACCGTAACCTTGTAAAGACCTCCCACATTAGACAGGCATTTGTGGCAGCTGGATTTGCCGGGCGGGTCCGGGCAGTCTTACACCACAAACGAGCCTAACCTCGTCTCCTTACAACTGTTACGCATTTAATTTATGCCTAAGACCTCCCACATTAGACTGGCATTTGTGGCAGTTGGATTTGCCGGGCGGGTCCGGGCAGTCTTACACCACAAAAGAGCCTAACCTCGTATCTTAGACGATTAATTACACATAATTAATTATCCCCCAATTTGAATTAATTTCCCTATTCAAATTATCAATCAATTCTAAATTTAACTATGTCCATAATTGACTCAATTATGTCCATCTATTTATGGTATGCAAAATTATACCAATTATCATCATAAATTTATTTTATGCCATTTAAGGCATTTATGCCAATTCTCAATATTAAATCTTTTAATATTATCCCATTGCCACACATTGTACGTTCGTTTGTTTAACGTAAGATATATGTTAGACTCGAATAGTCTAACTTATGAAATAAAGAGAAAACATCACAACACACATAGCAATAAAACTAGATCTAAACATAAGGGGTGAACTTGCATGTGTGAATGAGGTTCTTCATCTAAAACTTGCATAGGCTAAAGTCACAAACTTGCATAAAACTACATATGTCATATATCTAAATCTAAAGTTGTAAACTTGTTTAGGTAATAGTCACAAACTTGCATAAACCATGTATGTCACAGTTCTAATCATAAGGTGTAAACTTGCATAGGCAATAACCACAAACTTACATTACATGATTCATACTCCAAACATATATATATATATACTTGCATATGTGATTTATGCAACATAAACGATGGTGCAAACATACATCTAAACATGTAAACTAGCATATAGAATTTTGTATACTAGCATATAACTCACACATGTCATAGCCTAACTTTAGATCCAATTTACACATAAAATAGATGTCATGAAACATGTAAGGTTATATATAATTCTCACTAACTTGCATATGATTCATATCTAAATTAACATCTACACTTGCATACATACATACATACATATGATTTAACATATGAATTAGTTCCAACAACATAACCAAACTAGCATATGAAACATCATTATGAATCATAGATTTACAACATAGATGATAGCATCACAACTTTACAACATAGATAATAACATCATAGAATTTGCAACATAGATGATAACATCATAGAATTTACAACATAGATAATGACATACGGTCAATGATTCACAACATAACCATATAATCCAAATTATAGCTCAATCCACTTAAATTGTTAATTATCTTATTAAAGAAATCGAACTCACAACTCAAAGAAGGTCTTGAGTTCTGAAATCTAAGTTCTGAAATTGATTTAGCTTTCCTTTGGAGAAGACAATTTGTTGCGGTTTAGATTAGAATTGAATTTGATTAGCTTTTCTTCCTCTCTAATTGGTGGCGGCTATTCTAGGTTGCAAGGTGGTGGCATGGAGGCCATGATTCTAATTTTTATTTGATTTTAGGGTTTGAGTCTATAAGTGTTTTTATAGAGTTTAGGATTAATTTAGGCCGTCTGATCAACCCAGAATTAACCCCAGCCATTCAGACCATATCAGAAACCCTAATGACTCAGCATACAGTCACTAAAAGGTCATCAAACAAATCTTCCCGGGGGGGCAGGTCGACCCCCTGGTCGACCTGTGTGGGTAGGTTGACCCCCAGGTCGACCTAGCCCTGGCGGGAAATTTCCATCCTAGCCCAATCTGACTCTGAAATTCGAATTTTTGAAATCTTTTTAAATTTTTCTGAAACTTTCGATCACCATAACTTCTTCATACGAAGTCCAATTCACGTAAACTCAGACTCTATCTCAACCAGAATTCTGAGAAGAACACAATGGCGCAACCAGTTTCCCTTAATTCTCACATCTGAGATTAGATATTCTTTAATTTGTGAACATTAATATTAACAGAAATACGGGGTGTTACATTCTCCCCTCCTTAAAGGATTTCGCCCCCGAAATCTCCAAGTTAAGGAGAATGCATACCTTAACATCCAAACAACCATCCACTCAACCATCAAACACAGGCATCCATTGTCCTTATAAAATTCCTAATGCTGTATGAACATATGCAAGAAGTGTGTGTATATGTTCTTTATCTAATTCAAAATCAGGCGGTCTACTGATTCAGTTGACCTCCTTAATGCAAACCATGATAGTGCCTTGCGTCCATTATGTATGCGAAAGAGTCCTATCGGTATATATTATTTCTACATGTGTGCACAACCATTCACTAAAATGCAGCATCCATATGATAGCACAACCATTATACATGCATTAACTTAAATATGCACACACATTTATATGCAATATGAAGTGACTGAGCCGATCTAGTGCCTAAAGTATGTGTACATGTATCCACGAGCAACCACTAGCAACCACTTGCATCCACATGCATCCATTGTACATAAGATGTCTCAAACACATGTTTCAACCATAGGACTACCCTATCTAAAGGTCAAAGATATTAGCAAGAGAACATACTAAAGATAAAACAAGTACAAGCTAAGCGATAAAGGAGAAATTAAAAGACATACCCTCGAAAAGAAAAGGGTACAGTGGACGCATCTTCTCTTCCGTCTCCCAAGTAGCGTTTCTCTCATCATCTTTCCATTGCACTTTGACTAGCTTGACCTTTCGATTCCTCAACTTCTTAATCTCCGACCCAAGAATGCACGTAGGAGCTCGTCGAATCGTCGCATCATGCTCTATCTCCACCTCTCTAAGCAAGCTCGGCTCTACCACTTTCGCGGTCTCATGCAAGCACTTCTTCAAATGTGATACATGGAATACATCGTGCACACCACTAAGTCTCTCGGGAAACTCCACTCTATACGCCATTTGTCCAATCCTCTCCTTAATAGGAAACGGCCCTACGAACCTTGGTGCTAACTTCCCAACGGACCCAAAGCGAACAAAATTCCGTAATGGAGACACCTTGACAAAGACCATGTTCCCAATATCAAACTCAAGATCTGTCCTCCTCTTGCCCGCATAATATTTCTGCCTATCTTGCGCCGTCTTCACCCTCCTTCGAATCAAATCGATCTTTTCTGAAGTCTCTCTAATCGTATCGGGCCCAAGCAAGATTTTATCTATAGATTCCCACCAACATGTAGGCGAACGACACGGCCGTCCATAAAGAGCCTCGAACAGTGCCATGCCAATGCTAGAATGAAAGCTATTATTATATGCAAACTCCACTAAAGGAAGATGTTCCTCCCATGTACCTCCGAAGTTTAAGACACACAACCTCAATAGGTCCTATAGAATACGATTCACCCTCTCGGTCTGGCTGTCCGTCTGAGGATGATATGCGGTGCTCAAACATAACTGAGTCCCTACCGCCTCTTGCAAGCTCTTACAAAACTCACTAGTAAAGATAGGATCACGGTCGCTCACTATGCTAGAAGGAACACCGTGCAAACGAACAATCTCTTGAATGTATACGGAGGCTAACCATGGAGCAGTCCTCTTACCCTTTACGGGAATGAAATGGGCACTCTTAGTAAGTCTGTCTACCACGACCTAAATCCCCGTATTACCCTTCCTCGATCTCGGTAACCCATCAATAAAGTCCATCGAGACACTTTCTCACTTCCACTGTGGGACCTCCAATGGGTGAAGCAACCCACCGAGCTTCTTTTTCTCTGCTTTTACTTGTTGGCATACCAAGCATCTAGCGACAAACTCGGCTACATCCCTCTTCATACCGGCCCAAAAGTAAACTCGTCTCATGTCCATGTACATCTTGTCCCGCCGGGATGGATGGTCATCTTCGCACGATGTGCATCATCAAGAATGGTCTTCCTCAAATTCTCGTCCCGTGGTACACAAAGTCTACCGTCCCTACGTAACCAACCCTTATCATCTAGGGTATACCTACTGAGATGGCTCGATGACTCAACCAATTGTGGGTCATCTCGCTGTGCCTCACCAATCCGTCCCAAAAGCGTAGGTTTGGCCTCTAAGGATGCTAGCAAACCGGGTACAAAGTCAATGGAAGGTCTAAAGTCAAATGTAGAGATGAACTCTAGGCTTCGCCACTCAACAAACAACGGACTCAAGGACAACCTTTTCCTACTTAAGGCGTCTACCACCACGTTACCCTTGCCAGGGGTATAAGCTATCTCAAAATCGTAGGACGCTAAGAATTCCATCCACCTTTGCTGCCTTAAGTTCACGTCCTTCTAAGAGAACAAGTATTTTAGCGATTTGTGGTCAATGAACAATTCGAATTTCTCGCCAAGAAGACAACGACGCAAAGACTTAAGCGCGAAAACAATAGCGGCCAACTCTAGGTCATGTGTAGGGTAATTTCTCTCATGCACTCTCAACTGCCTTTCTCCATAGGCTATTACCCTTCCATCTTGCATTAGGACTGCGTCTAGTCCTGTCCCACAAGCATCAGTATAAACGGTAAATGGCTTACTCCCATCTGGCAACACTAAGATTGGGGCTGTGGTCAAAGCTCTCTTTAAACGTTGGAACGCATCATCACAATCTACGTCCCATGTGAAAACTAAGTTCTTCTTCGTCAAACGTGTTAATGAGGCTGATATTTTTGCAAAGTCTTTGATAAACTTCCTATAGTAGCCAGCCAACCCTAAGAAACTCCTTACCTCGGTAGCATTTTTAGGGACCTTCGAATTTTGGATGGCCACTACCTTCGCGGGATCCACAGCTATCCCTTCTTTGCTAACCACATGCCCTAAGAATCGCACTTCCTTCCTCCAAAAGTGACATTTAGAAAATTTAGCTTTAAGGCTCTGCGCTCGAAGGGTCTCCAACACTTTCCTAAGATGTAGGGCATGCTCTTCTTCGCTATTAGAAAAGATCAAGATGTCGTCCACAAAGACTACTACGAATTTATTAAGGTACTCCCTAAACACCATACTCATCAAGTCAACAAAGTATGCGGGGGCGTTTGTCAAACCGAAGGGCATCACAAGCCACTCGAAGAAGTCGTCCGGAGTCCTAAAGGCAGTCTTGTCGATGCTATCCTCAGCCACTCTCAACTGATGGAAACCAGTGGCTAAGTGCAACTGCGAAAACACTGAGGCACCAACTAACTGATCGAAGAGATCGTCAATCCTCGGCAGTGGGTGTCTATTCTTCTTAGTAAGCTTATTAAGTTCTCTATAGTCCACACAAAGTCTAAGGGACCCATCTGCCTTCGTGGCAAATACTATTGGAGCACCCCACTTTGATACACTACGTCTTATGAACCCCTTCTCAAGCAATTCTTTCACTTACTTACTGAGTTCTCTTCTCTCTCTTGGAGCCATGTGGCGCAATGGAAATGCAACTGGATTTGCATTATCTACTAGATATATTCGAAAGTCTATCTCACGTTTTGGGGGTAAATCCCTCACCTCATCGAAGACATCAACATATTCACGGACTATACGAATAGAATGTAAATCATCATTGGATGCGTCAAGGGATTCTAGGTAGCTAAGCATTACTGGACCTCTAGGGTCACAAGAAATATCAAGGCTCTTTCCACAATGAGTCAACAATCTAACTACCCTTCTTTCACAATCTAGGATGGCCCCATATCTAGTTAGCCAATCCATTCCTAGAATCAAGCCGTAGCCCATGAAGCCAAGAACAAAGGCGTTGCATTCAAACCCAACGCCCAAGATAAACACTCTCAAATCCCGACAAATCATAGAAAGATGAGATGAACCACCAATAGGATTTTAGGCTACTAAGGGATCTGTAACTAAACTCGTATTTAGGTGCAGTGTTTCAACTAATGATGTAGAGATAAACGAATGTGATGCGCCAGAATCGAATAAAGTACGGACAGGATGATCAAACAGAAAAACTAAACTTTCAACGGAAATCGTTCTACCTCGTTCTTGCAGCGGTGGGACCACGAGAGCTTGAACTTGCCCGCTTGCCTACCCTGGTGCCATAAGAGCATGCACTTGTCCTCCCGAGGTAGACCCTAACTTCTGCCCTTTCCTTGGGCAGTCCTTGTTCAGATGTCCCGCTTCGCCACAGTGGAAACAGCCAGTCTTCTTTTTCTTCCTACAATCTTTTCTTAGATGGCCTGGTGTCCCACAGTTAAAGCATCTTTTCTTTCCCTTACCATTGTTGCCTTTACCACCTTTCTTTTTCTGTTGTTGCTGTTGCAGTTTCTTTTGATCCCCTTTCTTCTCGGGTGCCTTATTAGCATTGGCGCCCTTCTCTTCTTCATGCATAAGCGCCATGTCAACTAGTCTCTCAAAGGTAGCACCCATACGGATGTGGGTCATAGGTAACCCATGAAGCGGCTCGTTTAAACCCTTAACAAATCTCAGGGCCTTCTTTTCTGGTGTATTCACCAAGTCCAAGCCAAATCTCGCCAACTTATTGAATTTGTTGACGTATTCTTTAACTGATAGATTCCCTTGCCTCAACGCCAAAAACCTTTCCATGTTAAGATTCTCTTCAGCTCGTGAGAGAAACTTTGCCTTAAACCTACGCCTGAAATCTGGCCATGTTTCAACTGGACGCTCTCCATTAGTGACCTCCCACCAAAACGAGGCCTCATCCTTCATTAGCCAGGCAGCTAACTGGACCTTTCTTCCATCTTCCACTTCAAATATCCTAAACAATTCTTCCACCTCCTTTAGCCAATTTCGAGCTTCAACAAATGTCTCCGTCCCGTGAAAAGGTTTTCCACCCATTGCCCGAAAGTCCTTACATATCTTTGCAAAAGTATCGATACGAGGAGGAGGAGGGAGAGGAGGAGGATTTGCTAGACCTGCGGTGGTGGCCCTAGTCTCCAAATACCTCCTAAACCATCATGGTATCGGTATCCCCTCGGGTATCTCGAGAATTCCAGACATGCTGAAACAAAAAAAGGAAAGATTCAATACAAAAGAACCGAAGGAAAGATATATGGCTCTTGGGGTTATGCTTTCTAAAATAAGCTTTTCTCTTGAAAATACTTTCCTTAAAACATACTTTTGAAGGTACTTCTTTATAAAAGTGTTTTTGAAAAATAGTTTTTCAAAATTTATATCTGTTCTGGTAACCTTCAGCTCTGATACCACGTGTAACACCCCACGTCCATTAATGCCACTCACAAAGGGAATGCATTAACTTCTATGGAGCGTTTTAAGTGTGTATAGAACAGAAACTTAACAACAAGACATATATAAACAGTACTTAAAAATTTAAAATTTTATTCATTGCAGCGGTAAACACATAGGTTTGATTACATCATCAAAAACCAGAGTCAAAGTACATAATATCCATCTTGACTAAATCAGAGTACATAAATTGAAAGACATAACCCCAACACAAAATAGCCATTAATAAGATAGGCTGAACTTTTACTTTAGCGATCCAAGCAACTTCTAAAAGCAAGAGATACAGCTGTCCAAAATCAAGCTCCACTGGTGCTTGTTCCACCCTGAGCACCTGGAGGGAAAAGGAAGAAAAGAGGTGGAAACAAAGGGGGTCAGACATAAATTCTGGCGAGTGCGATAACATTAACAATATAATTATAAAAATAACTAGGCTAAGGCATAAGTTGGAAAATAAGGAAATGACTATGAATAATTGGGTATGGCAGAGCAAACAAGGAAATAAGATGAACAAAGATAATGTTAAAGCCGCACCTAGACCACTATAAGATAATTACTATACTGCACCACACCAAACACCCTAAAAGTTGATCCCGCCTATAGAACTTAATAATGATAATGGTAGTTTCGTGCACCCTAGTTGCCTTCATAGGTACCGCCTGCCCCTATCTCCACTAGGTATACCCACTACCCTCATGCGATCGGCTCCCTAACTTCGTAGATGTCCGTGCTGGCCCCACAGTGGGGTGTATCACTCCCCAAAGTGGCAACCCGATACCACCAACAATGCACGGCTTATACCTACATGATGAAACAACGTCTTACCTACCAACCCGGGCCCACACACGCACATGAACCCATTGGACTTGCGTTACCACCGCTAACCCGTTTTGGCCTCTTACAGTCAAGCCCAGTATGCGTGTCCCGTCCTCGACTTGGGTCGAGCCCACAAAGATACTTATGGGTTACTGGTTGAAACGGGCCCCCGTTACTTGACATAAGCTATCCACCTAAGCTTGGTCCCCTCTAGTACATCCCACTTAACCCTCTTCTTATTCATGTCCACTTACATGTTTCAAAATTTGGTTAAGTGTTTCTAATCGTATTTCACAAGCCACCCAAGGCACCCACTTAACCCCCATGTCCCACCACATGTTTATCTGGTTAAGTGTTTCTTAATTCATTAAGACCGTAACCTTGTAAAGACCTCCCACATTAGACTGACATTTGTGGCAGCTGGATTTGCCGGGCGGGTCCGGGAAGTCTTACACCACAAACGAGCCTAACCTCGTCTCCTTACAACCGTTACGCATTTAATTTATGCCTAAGACCACCCACATTAGACTAGCATTTGTGGCAGCTGGATTTGCCGGGCGGGTCCGGGCAGTCTTACACCACAAAAGAGCCTAACCTCGTGTCTTAGGCGATTAATTACACATAATTAATTATCCCCCAATTTAAATTAATTTCCCTATTCAAATTATCAATCAATTACAAATTTAACTATGTCCATAATTGACTCAATTTTGTCCATCTATTTATGGTATGCAAAATTATACCAATTATCATCATAAATTTATTTTATCCCATTTAAGGCATTTATGCCAATTCTCAATATTAAATCTTTTAATATTATCCCATTGCCACACGTTGTACGTTCGTTTGTTTAACGTAAGATATATGTTAGACTCGAATAGTCTAACTTATGAAATAAAGAGAAAACATCACAACACACATAGCAATAAAACTAGATCTAAACATAAGGGGTGAACTTGCATGTGTGAATGAGGTTCTTCATCTAAAACTTGCGTAGGCCAAAGTCAAAAACTTGCATAAAACTACATATGTCATAGATCTAAATCTAAAGGTGTAAACTTGTTTAGGTAATAGTCACAAACTTGCATAAACCATGTATGTCATAGATATAATCATAAGGTGTAAACTTGCATAGGCAATAACCACAAAGTTACATTACATGATTCATACTCCAAACACATATATATATATATATATAGACTTGCATATGTGATTTATGCAACATAAACGACGGTGCAAACTTACATCTAAACATGTAAACTAGCATATAGAATTTTGTATACTGGCATATAACTCACACTTATCACAGCCTAATTTAGACCTAATTTACATATAAAATAGATGTCATGAAACATGTAAGGTTGTATATAATTCTCACTAACTTGCATATGATTCATATCTAAATTAACATCTAAACTTTCATACATACATACATACATATGATTTAACATATGAATTAGTTCCAACAACATAACCAAACTAGCATATGAAACATCATTATGAATCATAGATTTACAACATAGATGATAGCATCACAGCTTTACAACATGGATAATAACATCATAGAATTTGCAACATAGATGATAACATCATAGAATTTACAACATAGATAATAACATACGGTCAGTGATTCACAACATAACCATATAATCCAAATTATTGCTCAATCAACTTAAATTGTTAATTATCTTATTAAAGAAATCGAACTCACAACTCAAAGAAGGTCTTGAGTTCTGAAATCTGAGTTCTGAAATTGATTTAGCTTTCCTTTGGAGAAGACAATTTGTTGCGGTTTAGATTAGAATTAAATTTGATTTACTTTTCTTCCTCTCTAATTGGTGGCGGATATTCTAGGTTGCAAGGTGACGGCATGGAGGCCATGATTCTAATTTTTATTTGATTTTAGGGTTTGAGTCTACAAGTGTTTTTATAGAGTTTAGGATTAATTTGGCCGTCCGATCAACCCAGAATTAACCCCAGCCATTCAGACCAGATCAGAAACCCTAATGACTCAGCATACAGTCATTAAAAGGTCATCAAACAAATCTGCCTGGGGGGAGGGGCAGGTCGACCCCCTACTCGACCTGTGTGGGTAGGTCGACCTCCTGGTCGAACTGGCCCTGGCGGGAAATTTGCCACCTAGCCCAATCTGACTCTGAAATTCGAATTTTTGAAATCTGTTTAAATTTTTCTGAAACTTCCGATCGCCATAGCTTCTTCATATGAAGTCCAATTCATGCAAACTCGGACTCTATCTCAACCAGAATTCCGAGACGAACACAATGGCGCAACCCGTTTCCCTTAATTCTCATATCTGATATTAGTTATTCTTTAATTTTTGAACATTAATATTAACAGAAATACGGGGTGTTACAATTGGAGTTGGGCTTGAATGAGTTATGGTTTTCAGAGTTCAAGATTCTCAATTCGGTATAGTTAAGGTAAAGAAGAAAAAGTGAGTGCGCGGGCTCAATATATAGGTGAAGCAGAGAGTTTTCACCTTCTCGGTGACGTGATGGTTGACCCAGTCCAGATTGACTATGTCGATTCAGAATCTGGCTCGATTATCGAGCCAGACCTTTTTCGAAAAAAAGAGAGAGAAAATGAAAAAAATCTCTCTGATAAGCTTCGGGACTTAGTCGATAAATCCACATGCTGACTCATATGCGACGATTGACTTGACTTGACCATGCGCTCGACTTGCACAAAAAAGAAGACGTCGTTTGGTAACGACCTGTACATGTGCAATCACATGCGGGAGTCTATAACCGACATGACTTGACTATATGGTAGACTTATTCAAACTCTTGACTCAATGGGGTTTGATTAATCACCTATGTATCTTGATGATTACAATCAACGACTTTGGCTTGACAAGTACCATCATACACAATATGAAGCCTAGTTGGATACTTATAGAGAAAAAGAATAACCAAGTGTCACGACTACTCGAAAGGACATGACTATTCATCATCATATTCTTAAACATATGACATGTCAGGGAGGTGCAGCTCAAACAATTCAAAGCTCATCCTATCTGCAACGCGGCGTACTATGGAGGGAAAAGCGTTAACCAGCCTTTTGACAAGGCCATCAAGTTCATAAAGATTCATAACTAGAGTACTCAAGGTGTGACTCTTACACATTCATGAACCACGAAATCAAATGAAGTGATCATAACTAGGTCCCAAATCCGGCTCGACTAAGTTGGGTAGAGTGCAAACTCCAGGTCGGCATACATCCAGCTTGGTGAAGATATTGGTGGAAAATCTGATTCGACATACATCTGGCTCGACTATGCCAATCCGGCCATAGGCCTAGTCGAATTATAGTTTCCTGCTAACTGGCTCCTCTGCATTGTAACCATGCCCACGATCTCCACAAATTCCGGATCGACTTCCACGTGTTCCTGCCGAATTGGACCTAGGCATCTTCTATAAATAGCCCTCTAAAGGTATAGAAAAAAGAATTTTGCTTCTCTTACATATTTTTACTATCTGTAAACTCTGTGTACTCGAGATTTCTTAATCTCAAAGCCATGTAATCTCATTTCGCGTAACATTTAAATAAAAATTACAAAGTGCAAATAGATAATTCATAGCTGAACCACTGTAAATCGTTTATGTATGCTCTTTCCTCATTTCCATTTACGAATTCTTCATTTTTATTCTCTTCGTTGCAATCTTTGGGTGTTTGTGCCATTTTGTGTGTAAACATATGGCTACATGATACATTTGGCTGGTGAGTTAAGGATGAGTGACCATGAATTGATGCATAAAAATGAACATGCGTGGAAGCTAGTCGAACAACAGCTTAGGTGTGAGAGATGGCAATTAGACTATGACAAAGGCGATCGAAGGCAGGCTGAGTATTGATATGATGAGTTTTGGATCCAAAGGGTTAGCCATTGCTTTTGTTGCCTCTGCCACCGATTAAGATTCCACTGATTAGTGAATTTCTTATTTATTCCAAATCAATTCTATGACACTCCACGTCCATTAATGTCACTCATTATGAGAATGAATTAAGTTTCGTGAAGCGTTACAGTTAGACAAAAACATTACAAGGCATATAAAATAACAGCGGAATTTAAAAACAAACTTTATTAATCATAAAGCATAACATCATGGTTCAAAAACATCATAGGTCTGAAAATACATAACCCAGTACATCATTAAAATTTCTGTCTTTTACTTAAACATCACAGTACTATAAATAAAGAAGCATAATTCCCCAAAATAAAACATAGCCACAGTAGAAAAGATAAGAGCTTGAGCAGTAATCTAAGCAACTCCAAGCAAGCAGAATCCCGGTCAAGCCTGAGTATTCCCACCCTAAGAACCTTGGGGGGGGGGGAGGGGGAATGAAAGAGAAAGAAGAAAAAACAAAATAGGTCAGACATAAAGTCTGGCAAGTCCAGTTACTTTTAGCAATTAAATAAGCAAAAGTATCATGACAGACATATAAAGTGGATAAGAAAGATAACATCATAAAAGGAAGGTATGACATGATAAACATGATAGAATGTATACGCTTCCCTAATGATTTCTCTGCACTCTGCACCAATACAAGTGTCTTATTAACAAGATGATACCCAACCAGTATAAGATGGTAGACTTAGGTATACTTCCAGCGAGAGGTTTTCACCCCATACAATCAACAAGAAGCCCAACATACCGGAGTTACGCCAAAGGGTATTAACAGGCTCCCAACATACCATAGTCTAAGTGTACCATAATTACTACCCTAATCGGTCGTCTCCCTACTCCATAGAAACCCTGTACTGGCCCCACAGTAGGGTGTATCACTCCCTAAAGTGGAAACACTTCGTTTTCAGGATGTGCACAACCATATCTACAGTTGTCACGACATCTTATCCTCCTCTGCCGGGCCCAGGCACGCACATGACTCCGTTGGTCTGCACCGCCCGCACTGCCTCTTTCGTTTGGATCTCTTACAATCAACCCAGTAAGCGTGCCCCGAATCCGACCTAATTCGGAGTACTCGTTTGATACATATATATGGGTTACTAGCTAAAACGGGTCCCACAAACAAGATGATGCAAACTCTCCCCTTTGTCTTGCATCCCCACTACTAGGTTTTCTATAGGTTATGCCTAACTACCGGTGACATACCACAGGTTAAGTTTGTGGGCCTATATCTATAAATATTACCTACCCACCCAAGATTCACTTAACCCACCCACCGTTTCAAACAAGTATACTTAACCCCTATTCAAGTTACATGTTCATACAATCCCTATGGATTAAACTAGGTTAAGTATTCAACATTATTACCATATTCAGTTATGGTTACAATGTACTAGACCTCCCACATTAAACCTACAACTTGCGGATGCTGGTTATGTCAGGCGGCTCCGGGAAGACTTCTTCCACAACTCGGGTTTAACCTCATGTCATAACACGTCTCGTGTTTATGCGCTTAAACCCCTCACATTAGATTCATCACATGTGGTTGCTGGATATGTCGGGAAATTCCGGGCAGACTTCTGCCACCAGTGTAATTTAACCTCGTGTCTTAGCACGGTTCTAGTCTCTAATTACTGTAATCCTAGGCATTTCAATTGTTAACAAAGTATTCCTATGTCGTTATAGGTTTTCATGCCCTTTTTCCCAAATTATGTTCATAATGAACCATATGCCCAAACCAAGGTTTTTAACCATAAGTTGATTTATGTCCCCAAATTCATGTTCATGTATTGTATTCAAATTATGCCGAAATTCCAATTACAAGTATGCCACAAATTAACGGTTTTTTCCCTCGTTCCCAATTTAACACATTCGCATATTTCTACGACATGCCTAGGCTCAAAGGTAGCCTGGCTATAAAAATAAAAAGTGAAAAGATAAAGGGAGAAGGGCATAAATGATCATACTAACAAGTTTGACATATAATTGCAGAAATAGGCATAAACAGATAATGGTAAAATGAAAAGATAGGCATAAGGGGTAGACCTAATGAACATGTGATAGAACTGATAATAGGGACATCGTAAACAGGCATAAGGTGACCTAAACAGTGAATTAGATCAACTAACAATGGCAGATCTGACATGATAAATAGGTATAGGTCCATATCTAGTACAATAGTCATGTCCGAATAACATAGTTAAACAGGTTATAACAGATCTGATATGGTTCACATGGTCATAGGCATAGATCCAAATTACAGTCATGTCAAGTTTTACTTTTTATTTATTTAGATATAAAATTAACATGAACTCGCAGTGTTTGGATCTATAAAAATAGAAGAAGATCAGAAGATGTTGAATCACAGATCTACACTTGAATAACTCGATTGCAAAAGAAGAAAAAGACTTGATTTGATCTAGGCAGAGGCAACATCCAGTTCTCCATTATTTTTGGTGTGCAAAACCATGAGAAATGATCCATATATATATATAGATGCCAGCCCTAAACCCTAATCTTCCACGTCTGCCCTAGGGGAATCGACACCTCCCTTGAGGGGCCGACCCAAGGGTCGACACCCCTCAGCGGGAAATTCCTACCTCCCCAAATCTGCGCAGTTTTGGATTTCTGGACCTAATTTTGAATTTCTGGATTATATATATATATATATATATATTCTTGCGGGTATACAAACTTCAAACCTTAATAACTTCTTCATACAGTGTCCGTTTTACGCAAATTAAGTATCTGTTTTTACCAGAATTCCGAGACGAACACAATGGCACAGTCCGTTTCACTTATTTCTGAATATTAAATTAATTATTATTTAATTTATCATTTTTAGTATTGTTAAAATTCGGGGTGTTACATTCTCCCTTAATCAAAGGATTTCGTCCCCGAAATCTCTAAGTTAAGAAGAATGTATATCCTACCATCCACATCCATCCACTCATCCACCAATCATAGGCATCCATTGTCCTTAATCCTATATGGACATATGCAAAGGAGTTTTTATATGTCCCTATGCTAATGCGGAAGATCAGGCGGTCTAAAGATTCAGTCGACCTCCTTAATGCAATGTATGTTAGTGTCATGAATCCAACATGTATGCAAATAATCCTATTACAACATGTTAGTTCTATATATGTGCACAATCATCCAACCAAATGCAACATCCATATGATGATACATCCACATTCATCCATTAAAAGAAGAAAAATGCACACACATCCATATGCGGTATGAGAGTGATTGAGCCGATCTAGTGCCTAAAGTGTGTGTATATGCATCCACAGGCAACCACTAGCAAACACTTGCATCCATTTGCATCTATCAAAAATAACATGTTTCAAACACATGTTTTGATCTGTTGGTTTTCTACCTAAAGGTCGAAGAATCGGTCGATAGGACATATTTAAATGATAGAAACAAGCATGAATAAAAGCTTTCGAAAGGAAGTTAAGAACATACCCTCGGAAAGAAAAGGGTACGAAGCACGAATCTTGTCTTCGGTTTCCCAAGTTGCATCCTCTTGGTTATCTCCCCACTAGACCTTCATCAACTTAACATCTCTATTGCGTAGCTTCCTAACTTCTGATCCAAGGATATGGGTAGGAACTCGCCTAACTGTCAACTCCATTTCCACTTCTACTTCCTCCAATATACTCGGCTCAACTACTTCTGCAGTATGATGCAAGCACTTCCGCAAATGAGAAACATGGAAAACATCATAAACACCGGACAGTCTCTCCGGTAGCTTTACTCTATATGCCATTTGGCCAATCCTTTCTGTTATGGGAAATGGCCCTACGAATCTTGGTGCCAATTTCCCTACAGATCCAAAGAGAACTACATTCCTCAAAGGTGACACCTTAATAAAATCCATGTCTCCTACTTCAAATTTAATGTCGGTCCTTCTCTTGTCTGCGTAGAATTTCTGCCTATCTTGAGCGGTCTTCATTCGCCGTTTTATAAGGTCAATCTTATCGGATGTTTCTCTAACCATATCTGGTCCAAGTAGTAGTCTTTCTGTAGATTCCCACCAACAAGTCGGTGATTTGCACAGTCATCCGTATAATGCTTCGAAGGGTGCCATGCCAATGCTAGCTTGATAACTGTTGTTGTAGGCGAACTCTATTAAAGGAACGTGCTCTTCCTAAGTCCCTCCGTAGTCTAGGATACACAGCCTTAAAAGATCCTCAAGAACTCTGTTCACCCTTTCCGTCTGTCCATCGGTCTGTGGGTGATAAGCAGTGCTCAAACACATCTATGTACCTAATGCTTCTTGCAAGCTCTTCCAAAATTCACTAGTGAAAATGGGGTCATGATCACTTGCGATGCTGGAAAGTACTCCATGAAGATGGACTATTTCTCAAACATAGACTGCTGTTAATCATGATGTCGTCCTCTTACTCTTAACCGGAATGAAATGAGCGCTCTTAGTACGTTTTTTTACTACCACCCAAATACCGGTGTTGCCTTTCTTTGATCTAGGCAAACCATCAATGAAATCCATGGAGACGCTATCCCACTTCCACCGTGGAACCTCCAAAGAATGAAGTAAACCACCGAGCTTCTTTTGCTCAGCTTTAACTTGCTGGCAAATTAAACATTGAGAAACAAACTCTGCCACATCTTTCCTCATCCCAGCCCAAAAGAAAATCCTATTCATATCTCTATACATCTTATAACCGCCCGGATGAATAGTTATCTTAGAATGATGGGCTTCTTCTAGGACTGTCTTTAACAAACTCCCAGTTTAGGGAGTACAAAGCCTCCGATCTCGTCGAAACCAACCTATATCGTCTATGGAATATCTACTGAGGTGACTAGAAGTCTCCCTTTTACTGAGCCTATCCAAGATGTCTAAAATATGTGGATCCTTTCGTTGTGAAGCCCCTATCTGATCCATAAGAGTAGATCGTATCTCTAGCGATGCAAACAAACCAGGCAAAAACTCGATGGAGGGTCTAAAGTCAAAGTTTGATATGAACTCCAAGCTTTTCCTCTCCACAAGCAGAGGACTTAAGGCCATCCGCTGCCTACTCAGTGCTTCTGCTACCACGTTACCTTGCTAGGGGTATAAGCAATCTCGAAGTCGTAAGATGCTAGGAACTCCATCCACCTTTGCTGCCTTAAATTAAGATCCTTCTGCGAGAACAAGTACTTAAGAGATTTGTGATAGTGTACAATTCGAACTTCTCTCCAAGCAAATAATGACACCACATCTTAAGTGTGAATACTATGGCAGCTAGCTCTAAATCATGGGTAGGGTAGTTCTTCTCATGAACTCTTAGCTGTCTACCCCTATAACATGCTACCCTTCCTTCTTGCATCAGAACCGCACAAAGCCCTATACCATAAGCATCAGTGTAAACTGTGAACATTTTGTTTCCATCGGGCAATGTCAAGACTGGAGATGTTGTCAGATCCCTCTTCAATCGTTGGAAAGCAACATCACAATCTATATCCCATGAAAATGTCAGATTCTTCTCTGTCAGCCTGACGAGCGGGGCTGATATCTTTGTGAAGTCCTTAATGAACTTCCTGTAATAGCCTGCCAATCCAAGAAAACTTCTCATCTCCGTTGCATTCTTAGGAATTTTCCAATCTTGAACTGCAACTACCTTTGCGGAATCTACTGCTATCCCATCTTTAGAGACCAAATGCCCTAAAAATCTCACCTCTTTTATCCAAAAATGCATTTGGAGAATTTCGCTTTAAGCTAATGCACACACAGAGTTTTCAAAACATCTCTCAAATGTTGGGCATGCTCTTCCTCACTCTTTGAGAAGATCAAGATATCATCAACAAAGACCACGATGAACTTATTTAGAAGCTCCCGAAACACCCTACTCATTAAATCAACAAAGTAGACGGGTGCATTCGTCAACCCAAAAGGTATAACGAGCCATTCAAAGAAACCATCCAGAGTCCCAAAAGCAATCTTGGCTATACTGTACTCGGCCACCCTCAGCTGATGAAACCCGTGGTCAATTCTAACTGAGAGAATGCTGATGCACCAACAAGCTGGTCAAACAAATCATCTATCCTCGGAAGTGGGTGCCTGTTCTTCTTTGAGTTTATTCAACTCTCTATAGTCTACACATAAGCGAAGCGAACCATCCGTCTTAGTTGCGAATACTACAGGAGCACCCCATTTATATATACTTCGCCTAATAAATGCTTTTTCAAGTAGCTCCCCTACTCGCTTACTAAGCTCCCTCCTTTCTCTTGGAGCCATATGGCGCACAAGTAATGCAACTGGCTTTGCATTGTCTACCAAATATATACCAAAATCGAACTCGCGCCTCGGAGGTAAGCCTCGAACCTCCTCAAAAGCATCAGAATACTCACAGACTACTGGTACATAGATCCTCGATAGATGCATCCAGAGACTCTAGGAAACTAAGCATGACAGACCCCTTAGGGTCACAAGAAATCTCGAGGGTCCTCCCATGACAAGTCAAAAGTCTGACGACCCTCCTCTCACAATCTAGGATGGCACCATGCTAAACTAGCCAATCCATCCCTAGAATCAAACCATAGCCCATAAAACCGAGCATATATGCGTTGCACTCAAACTCGAGGCCTAATACAGATATTCTCAAACCTCGATAAATCATGGATAAATGAGCCGAACCACCAACGGGGTTTGCGACAACAATCGGATCCACTACCATACTAGAATTAAGGCGCGGAGACTCAATTACAGAATCAGATATAAATGAATGCGAAGCGCCAGAATCAAAAAGAGTTCTAATAGGGTAATTGGAAAGGGAAATTAAACCTTCCCCTCAATCTGGGGCACTGATCGTAAGAGCATGCACTTGCCCTCCAGAAGCTTCTTCCCTTTGACCTTGTCCTTGCTTCTTCAGGCGCTCCTTAGAAAAGTGTCCAACCTCTCCGTAACTGAAGCAAGCATTCTTCCTTCTTTTGCAGTCGTTGATCAAATGACCCTCATGTCCACAATTATGGCACTTTCTCTTATCCTTAGCCTTGTCATTCTTTCTGCCTTTCATTTGTTGTTGTTGCTTTTGTCCTTTCTTGGGCCATACTTTCTTATTTTGCGTTTCATCCACTTTAACTTCTTTCTTTTCACCTTTGTATTCCTCATGCATCAAGACCATATCAACGAGCCTTTCAAAAGTTTCTCCCATTGGAATGTGAGACATAGCTAACCCATGGAGGGGTTCATTCAGTCCTTTAGCAAACCGCAAAGCCTTCTTATGCGGAATATCTACCAGCTCCAACCAAGACCTTGCTAATTGGTTGAATTTGTTAACATATTCTTTGACAATCATGTCACCTTGCTTGAGTGCCAGAAACCTCTCCATTTGCATGCTCTGCTCGGCTTGAGATAGAAACTTCATTTCAAACCTTTACCGAAAATCATTCCAAGTCTCCACTGAATGCCCTACTTGTGTTACTTCCCACCAGAATGAAGCTTCATCTTCTAGTAGCCAGACGGCTAGCTGAATCTTCCTACGATCATCAACTTCGAAAATTCCAAACAAATCCTCCATTTCTTTGAGCCAATTTCTTGCCTGTACATATGTCTTAGTTCCATTAAATGTCTTTCCACCCATAGCACGGAAGTCTTTGCATATCTTAGAGAAATTTTGTAGCGACCCGGGATTTCGACACTCGAATCCAGACACTAACCCGTCCCGTGTCCAAACTCAAGTATCGAAAAACCCAGAAAGCTAATAGAAAGAAGTTAGAGGGTGAGAGAAGAAAGAAAGAAATGTTAGAATAGAAGAATAAGAAGATCAGAGTCTCACAGCGGAATGGACAAAATATAATAATCAGAAATACTTTATACAAAAAATTGTATATCACAACATCAGAGTATACATTCAGATCAATACAACATACAACGGAAATAAACTAATACCAGTACATATATGGAATACGTCTCGACTTCAACTCCATCTCTGTTGCTTCCAGCGGAAACCTGACCTGTAAATATGCTTGGTCTGACCCGAGCACATTTGATTTAAAACAAAATTCACCCGGATCAGTCTGAAATACTTTTCAGTGATAAATTCATACAGCAACCAACTTGTTTAACTTTGAAATCCTTTTGAAACAAAGGATAATAGTAAGACCAGCCCACACATAAACACGGACGGTTTTTACCTTACTATGACCCAAATCGTTTTGAAATCAATATCTTCTTCTGATATTATCATAGTGTCTAAATACATGTAAATAGAATCTAGCAGAACGCTTGCATCTCACGCTCCACATATATAATATACAATCAAAACCGCGGGCGCTTATTGGAGATTGGATTTCCAACTACGACAAGGTATGGGACCACCTGCCGATAGTGTATCTCTAGAGACGAATACACTGGGTTCAACAAGAACGTCTTGCAACCCGGCCCACACATGACCGACCACTCATTTCTCTTGAGTGTATCGAGCATATTGTCACCTTACGGCTTTTTGTCGCGCGACCACCGTAATCCCCGGGAGATACAGAAATGAAAAGAAGTAACAAATATGGATATTCTCTAGATGGTGACAATACACCCTAATGGGTGCGACCCACATAGCCATGCTGCCTGCCCGATTTTTGTCATTTCCCGGTTGTTGAGGCTTGAGGCTAAAATCAACTTTTGAAACATCTGGCCACCATTCACATCGTCCATACACGTCATCCAGGAACAGGATGAACCGAAGGCACCCTCCTACCGCATCATAGGAATCACCCTATAGATCAGTAGCGAGTAGTCCTTGCAATCCGCAGATTCCAATCACGACAGAATCATCGTTAACTCTGGGGATCAGCCAAAGATATTTAACAATAGTTCTTCCGCTCATGGAGACTTACGGTCTTCAATTGCTCCATCTCGATCAGCATCTTCGACGCATTCGTATTTATTGGTCGGAATGGTTTTCGAAGATAAATTCGATCCCGGTCTTCCCGTACCAATAACGTTGGGTCAGATTTTGATAGTCGGTTATTTAACTATCAAAATAAACAACCATAAAAAAAATAAATCAATTCCATTGGTTTATTACACAGCATCACTTGGCCCTACATTTCTCATTATCTTATCGAATCACTTATCATTCGTAAAATAATTATTACGACATCTTCCTTGGCTTCATTATTCGAATACCAAAACCACCACTTATTCTTTTAAAATAAACCCATTTAAATCTCATTTCCTAACTTTGAAAATGCCGTTATACTTTTACCAATTTCCCTTTTTATTTTCTTTATTAGGGAATAACATTTCATATTCTCTAACCCCTTTATTATCCTTTTATTTTGGAATCTTGTATTTCCAAATCTTCAATGGCGTTACACTGTTATTTTCCCACAATATTTTATTCTCACCTCTTCAACATTACGACTGATATCATCTTTTGATAATCCTGAAGTTGTTCAAGTTGGGGTATTTTAATTACCTCTCAGACCTTGATCAACAACGTTCTTATCGTCAGATAGACATCAGTTGTAATACAAAAACTGACACTCATTTCCAATACGACAAATCCCATTATAATTCCATCTTGATGGAATATCATCTCTTCTTTTAAAAATGGCACTTCTATATCGCATCCTTTTACTTATCTCGATTCACTACTCTAATTCAAGTCGGGTTTTATAACTTCGTCCAACTTGGATTTCATATAATCCGATTTAGTATAATTCAATAAGAATTAAAAATAAAACTTCGGTTCCACATTATAGATACTAAATCGCTTTATTAACTATCAACACGACTTTAAACTTCACAACATTCCTTACTATATTTAACATTCCAAAACATCACTTTGATTTTTGATAAATGACAAATAATTTAATTTCAACCTTTAAAAATAAACTAGGTTACCCAACCATCAACTACTTGCTTTAAATTAATGAACTTATTTAACAACCAATTTCAGCAAAGCCGTTTACTTGTTTCTCTTTAAACATGACTAACTAGTTAGTCAATCGTTATCGATCTTGTCATTTAAATTAATTAATAATTAATTTAAATAATGCTATTCACTTTAATTTTCAATAAGTCAATATCAATATAAACCCCATTCTATTTGTTACATCAAATCTGGCCACTTGAACTTGCTCAATAAAATTGTTTAACAGTCATTTGATAAGCACGTGCTTCGCGCACGGTAGATTTTGGTTAAACCAAAACGACGATTTGTGGTTAAAACGAACCAATGTATATATGTGATTAATATATTCCCTTTTTAGAACTTCATTTAAAATAATATATATATTTAAAAATATATATTCGGTTATACAATAAATTTTATAACTCTATTTCTAGCGATCCACCTGACGGTGACTCGTTCTTTATAAAACAGTGCATATTTGGGCCATCTGCTATTTACTTATTGACCATGCTATTTATTGATTCAAGACCCAACCACATTCAATGATCAATAGGGTTTAAAGTCAACGGGTTTGAACAGTTCATAAAATATGAAATAACAGCATAATAAATATTTGAGGAACCGGTTTGGTTCCTCCTACCTGTTCTTCCCTGCATCACGGACCATTAAAATATTTCATATCAGTACATAGAAATATTTAAACACCATTAAATCAACCATAGGCATCCAAGGCATCCAATCAACCAATTAAATTTAAATATACGAATTTAGCACATCCTAGTATTTCAGAAATGTGTGAGAATTAACTCACCTTTGTTTTCGATCGATCAGTGCGCGTTGCTTCATTTAATTTTAAACAGCTGTTTAAAATTAAATGAAAGATCAGATTGCTTCTGGTCCTGTCTGACATTGCTCAGCAGCATATTATCCGTTGTCACGATCCCATTGGATTCGGTTTCATGTAACTCTGATAACAAATGGATTTGTTACCACGATTCCAAGTTACAATGTAGAATTTATTAACTATATTATTATTAATTATTTAATAAATCCTTACCTCAAATACGTGATTAACAACTTAATCATCGTCTAAATCCTTTCTCCTACCTTGACATATCACAAGAGCCTGGTAAGCTGTTACCCCATATATAAATAAATTAAAAATAGTTAATTTATCAAATTTCCTTTTTAAAACTGAATAAGGTTCAGGTCACCTTAACTAAAATGCATTACACGTCAGTCGCTTACCCCATGTTTTTACGCGTCTAACCATTTCCTTGAGATCATGTGGTTTCCTTCTTCAATCGCTGCTCCGTCACCAAGGCAAGAAAACCCCCCCACTGACTTCACCAACTTCTTGCATAAAAACCTGCTGATGCATTTGTTCTTTGATCCCAACTTTCTCCATCACTATTCCTCCTTCACGTTTTTGCTGCTGCCAATTTTTAGTCCTTCCGCTTTTTTTTTTTTTTTTTTTTTTTTTTAGGTCCGAGCCCACATCAAATTATCAGCCCGCCTGCTAACGTCTTCCTCTCCCCTATTTCTTCTTAGCCGAAAGCTGCTACCAACAATCCATCAGAACACTTTCCTTTTTTTTTTTTTTTTCTTCTTCTTCTTTCTTTCTTACGTGAATACCGCTGAACCCACTGGAAGGTGGAAAACCATCCCATCATTTTCTGCAAACCGTGTCCACGGCAAACAGCACCTTACCCCGCCTGTACACGTTTTCTTCCCTTAGAACTAACGCCTTCCCCATACAAAGCATCAACGAGAGTACCAAGCCCGGTGGCCTTCACGTGAATAACACAGTCCGTCATGCAGCTCTGAACCCCATTAAACCGCCACTACCATCTCATCAAGGCGTCGGACCCCCTCTGCTGCTACCTCGGTGTCTGCCGCCGAATATACATCAACCTCCAATCGATCTCAAACCTTCCAACCTCCTTCATGGATCCAAGCACACCCATGCAAACCTTTACTCTATTGTTTGCTTCTCTCTTCAAATTATTTCGAACCCAGAAAGTATAACAGGGTTGCTCCTTCCCATTTACCCACCGGATCTCACTGCAAGGCCGCCGAAACATATATATTTATTATATATATAAGAATGGAGTATGTAGTTTATATATTTATATTTTTTTAGAAGCCATGATTTTCCTTGTTCTTACTGTTTTTTTTTTCTTGCTTCAGAATGAACGAATGCCGCCTCTATTTATAGAATGTGAATCCTTGGCCATCACGGCATTAGCTTAAGCATAGGTCCGCTTATAATATAGGTAGGGTGGCATTTGTACAGGCAAAAGGACTCGTGTATGTTTTTCTTTCATTTCTTGTTTGCTGCACGGTGTACTGTGCCTCTGCGTGATTGAAATCGAGAGGGCAGCTTTTTCGTGATGTGCTCAGCCTCATGTGCATCTTTGTTTATTGGGTTCTTTCATTTCCACCGCTGGTATTGTGCCTGTTTGGTGGTAGGCATCATGTTGTATGCGTGATGTAAGGGTGTACTAATTATAGGTTTGAATCGAAAGGAAATAGCAGCAGCATCTCAGATGGCCACTCCAAATAGACTGTGTTGAAATCTCGAGAACGATATGAATAAGATAGGTTTGTCCGCGTTTTACAAAGAGGGGTACGGGAGAGTTTGTCCGCATTAAATTCGATTAGATTAGGCATGGTGTGGTTTTAATACCGAAGAGAAATATCAATATAGATGATCACATAAACAATAGAGTAGGTGACAGCTCACCGTATCCTATGGTAAATAGGAATGAAGTAACTAAAACATGGGTATGCACGTTCTCTAATGTCATGTTTCCAGGAGGATAATAATAGGGTTTGACATTTATTTTTCCGCTTGATTTGATTAATGATATTTAGTTATAAAGTTAAAACATACCTTGCTATCCAATACTATGTCCGTATGACTTGCTATAGACAGAAATAATTATACCGTCGCGTTCAACAGTGTGCCATGATCACAAAAATATAATAATATCGGTAGTTTAACTTATATTGTGAAACCCCAAAATGTTGACACAGGGTGCAAAATATTCTAAATAAAAAGTTGCTTATTTTGCGAATTAAAAATTACAGTAAAATTCTAAAAATTAAATTAACCCTACGTCTCAAAAGAACCTTGTCTAAATTCGAATCCAGTATGCAGTTATTTCAAATAAACTGTTACGGTCGATGAACGATTCTATAGCGACTATTTGAAAATTTGATTTGGGCGTAAAATAAAATATATAATATGAAAATGCGATTTTTCTCTTCTATTAGAAAAATATTACCATCTAGATTCAGACGCTTCTTGTTTTACCAAAATCCGACTTAACACGGATTCAGTATAGTCAATTGAAGTTGAAATTCAATTTTACGAACTACCGCGCTGTTTCGGATTCTTTTTATATTAAAGATAAATATAAACGTTCATTCATCGTTAAATTAACGAATTCGATAGTAAATTCCTAATAAAATATTTAAAATAAATTTAAATATTCGAATCAAAGCAGCAGAAAAATCCGGGTCGTTACATTCTTCCCCCCTTAAATAAATTTCGTCCTCGAAATTGCTAGGTAAAAAAAATGCTCCAACCGCTATTATTTTCAAAATAATTCTTTTAAAGTATTATCAAAAATGTTTTCTAAATTTCAAAAATTTATGAAAAATTCGTCAGCACCTCTTCTGTACTGTTCGATCTAAACAACTACAAATGGCACTCTCGGCCTCTCATATTGATCCAAAGAAAACAAAACCAAGCGGCTACCCATCTTGGGTATAAATTCAAACACCAAATCAATATATTAAGGTTTACCTCTTTGTCGGACAACTCCATCCCAGTTTCGAAGCAAATCAATCAACAGCTCTTTATTTCCCAATCTGCTCTTCGTCTGTCAATCCGTACTCCCAATCTGTGTAACCACTTCATAGTCTTTTGCAACCTGTACTTAGCTCCACTTTGGATATCATTCAAATTCATTATCCTTGAATCTCCTTTTATTGGGCTTAACTCATTCATTTGTTCTAAATCCAACTCAAATCCATATTCATGCAATATACCCAAACATACAATCCAACAAATTTCCGTTCATTCTGTTTGGATTCATTCACTTTTTATTTTACCCAACACAAGTCAAATTCTTGTTGGCTTTTCTCAATTCCAATTCAAAGGGTTCATTTTTACTCATATAAGTTAAAATAAATTCCCATTTCATATTTGAAGTGTTTCCAACTTCATACAAGTTTGAATTCAATAATAACTTGAGTAAATTATAGATTTTAACTTTTTTATAAAATATTTTGGGTCAAAACAATATAAAAATAATTCTATATCCAAATTACAAATACGTGCCCTCATATATATGTGTATATATATATATACACACACTCTCAACTCGATCTAGGGTACTACTGGCCCAATCTCTATCGAGTTACACCACAGAGCCAAGGTTATTCCTAAACCATTGCTCTGATACCAACTGTAGCGACCCGGGATTTCGACACTCGAATCCAGACACTAACCCGTCCCGTGTCCAAACTCAAGTATCGAAAAACCCAGAAAGCTAATAGAAAGAAGTTAGAGGGTGAGAGAAGAAAGAAAGAAATGTTAGAATAGAAGAATAAGAAGATCAGAGTCTCACAGCGGAATGGACAAAATATAATAATCAGAAATACTTTATACAAAAAATTGTATATCACAACATCAGAGTATACATTCAGATCAATACAACATACAACGGAAATAAACTAATACCAGTACATATATGGAATACGTCTCGACTTCAACTCCATCTCTGTTGCTTCCAGCGGAAACCTGACCTGTAAATATGCTTGGTCTGACCCGAGCACATTTGATTTAAAACAAAATTCACCCGGATCAGTCTGAAATACTTTTCAGTGATAAATTCATACAGCAACCAACTTGTTTAACTTTGAAATCCTTTTGAAACAAAGGATAATAGTAAGACCAGCCCACACATAAACACGGACGGTTTTTACCTTACTATGACCCAAATCGTTTTGAAATCAATATCTTCTTCTGATATTATCATAGTGTCTAAATACATGTAAATAGAATCTAGCAGAACGCTTGCATCTCACGCTCCACATATATAATATACAATCAAAACCGCGGGCGCTTATTGGAGATTGGATTTCCAACTACGACAAGGTATGGGACCACCTGCCGATAGTGTATCTCTAGAGACGAATACACTGGGTTCAACAAGAACGTCTTGCAACCCGGCCCACACATGACCGACCACTCATTTCTCTTGAGTGTATCGAGCATATTGTCACCTTACGGCTTTTTGTCGCGCGACCACCGTAATCCCCGGGAGATACAGAAATGAAAAGAAGTAACAAATATGGATATTCTCTAGATGGTGACAATACACCCTAATGGGTGCGACCCACATAGCCATGCTGCCTGCCCGATTTTTGTCATTTCCCGGTTGTTGAGGCTTGAGGCTAAAATCAACTTTTGAAACATCTGGCCACCATTCACATCGTCCATACACGTCATCCAGGAACAGGATGAACCGAAGGCACCCTCCTACCGCATCATAGGAATCACCCTATAGATCAGTAGCGAGTAGTCCTTGCAATCCGCAGATTCCAATCACGACAGAATCATCGTTAACTCTGGGGATCAGCCAAAGATATTTAACAATAGTTCTTCCGCTCATGGAGACTTACGGTCTTCAATTGCTCCATCTCGATCAGCATCTTCGACGCATTCGTATTTATTGGTCGGAATGGTTTTCGAAGATAAATTCGATCCCGGTCTTCCCGTACCAATAACGTTGGGTCAGATTTTGATAGTCGGTTATTTAACTATCAAAATAAACAACCATAAAAAAAAAAATCAATTCCATTGGTTTATTACACAGCATCACTTGGCCCTACATTTCTCATTATCTTATCGAATCACTTATCATTCGTAAAATAATTATTACGACATCTTCCTTGGCTTCATTATTCGAATACCAAAACCACCACTTATTCTTTTAAAATAAACCCATTTAAATCTCATTTCCTAACTTTGAAAATGCCGTTATACTTTTACCAATTTCCCTTTTTATTTTCTTTATTAGGGAATAACATTTCATATTCTCTAACCCCTTTATTATCCTTTTATTTTGGAATCTTGTATTTCCAAATCTTCAATGGCGTTACACTGTTATTTTCCCACAATATTTTATTCTCACCTCTTCAACATTACGACTGATATCATCTTTTGATAATCCTGAAGTTGTTCAAGTTGGGGTATTTTAATTACCTCTCAGACCTTGATCAACAACGTTCTTATCGTCAGATAGACATCAGTTGTAATACAAAAACTGACACTCATTTCCAATACGACAAATCCCATTATAATTCCATCTTGATGGAATATCATCTCTTCTTTTAAAAATGGCACTTCTATATCGCATCCTTTTACTTATCTCGATTCACTACTCTAATTCAAGTCGGGTTTTATAACTTCGTCCAACTTGGATTTCATATAATCCGATTTAGTATAATTCAATAAGAATTAAAAATAAAACTTCGGTTCCACATTATAGATACTAAATCGCTTTATTAACTATCAACACGACTTTAAACTTCACAACATTCCTTACTATATTTAACATTCCAAAACATCACTTTGATTTTTGATAAATGACAAATAATTTAATTTCAACCTTTAAAAATAAACTAGGTTACCCAACCATCAACTACTTGCTTTAAATTAATGAACTTATTTAACAACCAATTTCAGCAAAGCCGTTTACTTGTTTCTCTTTAAACATGACTAACTAGTTAGTCAATCGTTATCGATCTTGTCATTTAAATTAATTAATAATTAATTTAAATAATGCTATTCACTTTAATTTTCAATAAGTCAATATCAATATAAACCCCATTCTATTTGTTACATCAAATCTGGCCACTTGAACTTGCTCAATAAAATTGTTTAACAGTCATTTGATAAGCACGTGCTTCGCGCACGGTAGATTTTGGTTAAACCAAAACGACGATTTGTGGTTAAAACGAACCAATGTATATATGTGATTAATATATTCCCTTTTTAGAACTTCATTTAAAATAATATATATATTTAAAAATATATATTCGGTTATACAATAAATTTTATAACTCTATTTCTAGCGATCCACCTGACGGTGACTCGTTCTTTATAAAACAGTGCATATTTGGGCCATCTGCTATTTACTTATTGACCATGCTATTTATTGATTCAAGACCCAACCACATTCAATGATCAATAGGGTTTAAAGTCAACGGGTTTGAACAGTTCATAAAATATGAAATAACAGCATAATAAATATTTGAGGAACCGGTTTGGTTCCTCCTACCTGTTCTTCCCTGCATCACGGACCATTAAAATATTTCATATCAGTACATAGAAATATTTAAACACCATTAAATCAACCATAGGCATCCAAGGCATCCAATCAACCAATTAAATTTAAATATACGAATTTAGCACATCCTAGTATTTCAGAAATGTGTGAGAATTAACTCACCTTTGTTTTCGATCGATCAGTGCGCGTTGCTTCATTTAATTTTAAACAGCTGTTTAAAATTAAATGAAAGATCAGATTGCTTCTGGTCCTGTCTGACATTGCTCAGCAGCATATTATCCGTTGTCACGATCCCATTGGATTCGGTTTCATGTAACTCTGATAACAAATGGATTTGTTACCACGATTCCAAGTTACAATGTAGAATTTATTAACTATATTATTATTAATTATTTAATAAATCCTTACCTCAAATACGTGATTAACAACTTAATCATCGTCTAAATCCTTTCTCCTACCTTGACATATCACAAGAGCCTGGTAAGCTGTTACCCCATATATAAATAAATTAAAAATAGTTAATTTATCAAATTTCCTTTTTAAAACTGAATAAGGTTCAGGTCACCTTAACTAAAATGCATTACACGTCAGTCGCTTACCCCATGTTTTTACGCGTCTAACCATTTCCTTGAGATCATGTGGTTTCCTTCTTCAATCGCTGCTCCGTCACCAAGGCAAGAAAACCCCCCCACTGACTTCACCAACTTCTTGCATAAAAACCTGCTGATGCATTTGTTCTTTGATCCCAACTTTCTCCATCACTATTCCTCCTTCACGTTTTTGCTGCTGCCAATTTTTAGTCCTTCCGCTTTTTTTTTTTTTTTTTTTTTTTTTTTTTTAGGTCCGAGCCCACATCAAATTATCAGCCCGCCTGCTAACGTCTTCCTCTCCCCTATTTCTTCTTAGCCGAAAGCTGCTACCAACAATCCATCAGAACACTTTCCTTTTTTTTTTTTTTCTTCTTCTTTCTTTCTTACGTGAATACCGCTGAACCCACTGGAAGGTGGAAAACCATCCCATCATTTTCTGCAAACCGTGTCCACGGCAAACAGCACCTTACCCCGCCTGTACACGTTTTCTTCCCTTAGAACTAACGCCTTCCCCA
The DNA here is from genome assembly GCA_030737875.1 of Allium sativum. Taxonomy (NCBI): domain Eukaryota; kingdom Viridiplantae; phylum Streptophyta; class Magnoliopsida; order Asparagales; family Amaryllidaceae; genus Allium; species Allium sativum. The sequence goes on along the minus strand of CM060919.1, from coordinate 225,096,017 downwards.
TACAAAGCATCAACGAGAGTACCAAGCCCGGTGGCCTTCACGTGAATAACACAGTCCGTCATGCAGCTCTGAACCCCATTAAACCGCCACTACCATCTCATCAAGGCGTCGGACCCCCTCTGCTGCTACCTCGGTGTCTGCCGCCGAATATACATCAACCTCCAATCGATCTCAAACCTTCCAACCTCCTTCATGGATCCAAGCACACCCATGCAAACCTTTACTCTATTGTTTGCTTCTCTCTTCAAATTATTTCGAACCCAGAAAGTATAACAGGGTTGCTCCTTCCCATTTACCCACCGCATCTCACTGCAAGGCCGCCGAAACATATATATTTATTATATATATAAGAATGGAGTATGTAGTTTATATATTTATATTTTTTAGAAGCCATGATTTTCCTTGTTCTTACTGTTTTTTTTTTCTTGCTTCAGAATGAACGAATGCCGCCTCTATTTATAGAATGTGAATCCTTGGCCATCACGGCATTAGCTTAAGCATAGGTCCGCTTATAATATAGGTAGGGTGGCATTTGTACAGGCAAAAGGACTCGTGTATGTTTTTCTTTCATTTCTTGTTTGCTGCACGGTGTACTGTGCCTCTGCGTGATTGAAATCGAGAGGGCAGCTTTTTCGTGATGTGCTCAGCCTCATGTGCATCTTTGTTTATTGGGTTCTTTCATTTCCACCGCTGGTATTGTGCCTGTTTGGTGGTAGGCATCATGTTGTATGCGTGATGTAAGGGTGTACTAATTATAGGTTTGAATCGAAAGGAAATAGCAGCAGCATCTCAGATGGCCACTCCAAATAGACTGTGTTGAAATCTCGAGAACGATATGAATAAGATAGGTTTGTCCGCGTTTTACAAAGAGGGGTACGGGAGAGTTTGTCCGCATTAAATTCGATTAGATTAGGCATGGTGTGGTTTTAATGCCGAAGAGAAATATCAATATAGATGATCACATAAACAATAGAGTAGGTGACAGCTCACCGTATCCTATGGTAAATAGGAATGAAGTAACTAAAACATGGGTATGCACGTTCTCTAATGTCATGTTTCCAGGAGGATAATAATAGAGTTTGACATTTATTTTTCCGCTTGATTTGATTAATGATATTTAGTTATAAAGTTAAAACATACCTTGCTATCCAATACTATGTCCGTATGACTTGCTATAGACAGAAATAATTATACCGTCGCGTTCAACAGTGTGCCATGATCACAAAAATATAATAATATCGGTAGTTTAACTTATATTGTGAAACCCCAAAATGTTGACACAGGGTGCAAAATATTCTAAATAAAAAGTTGCTTATTTTGCGAATTAAAAATTACAGTAAAATTCTAAAAATTAAATTAACCCTACGTCTCAAAAGAACCTTGTCTAAATTCGAATCCAGTATGCAGTTATTTCAAATAAACTGTTACGGTCGATGAACGATTCTATAGCGACTATTTGAAAATTTGATTTGGGCGTAAAATAAAATATATAATATGAAAATGCGATTTTTCTCTTCTATTAGAAAAATATTACCATCTAGATTCAGACGCTTCTTGTTTTACCAAAATCCGACTTAACACGGATTCAGTATAGTCAATTGAAGTTGAAATTCAATTTTACGAACTACCGCGCTGTTTCGGATTCTTTTTATATTAAAGATAAATATAAACGTTCATTCATCGTTAAATTAACGAATTCGATAGTAAATTCCTAATAAAATATTTAAAATAAATTTAAATATTCGAATCAAAGCAGCAGAAAAATCCGGGTCGTTACAAATTTACTACTCGCGGAGGAGGTATGACGGGTGCAACTAGGGAAGGAACGTCTGCTTGACCACCAGTAGGTGCCGTGGCTGCTAGATACCGACGGAAGTAGCCTGGTATCGTAATGCCCCCAGGAATACTAGGTTCCCCAAACATACCGAGAAGAAAAGGAAAGGGATCCAGATAAAGGATCGAAAGATGTTACATATGGCTTTGGGGAATATGTTCTTCAAAATAGACTTTTCTTTTGAAAATGCTTCCTTTTATAACCTTTTTGAAAATAATTTTCAAAAACTTTATCTGATATGGAAACCTTCATCTCTGATACCAAGTATGACACCCCACATCTGTTAATGTCACTTATTAAGAGAATGCATTAAGTTTCGTGAAGCGTTATAGGAAACAGAAACATTACAAGACAGATATAAAATAACAGCGGAATTTAAAACAAACTTTATTAATCATAAAGCATAACATCGTGGTTCAAAAACATCATAGGTCTGAATATACATAACCCAGTACATCATTAAAATTTCTGTCTTGTACTTAAACATCAGAGTACTATAAATAAAGAAGCATAATTCCCCAAAATAAAACTTAGCCACAGTAGAAAAGATAAGAGCTTGAGCAATACATCTAAGCAGCTCCATGAAAGAAGAATCCCGGTCAAGCTTGAGTATTCCCACCTTGAGAACCTTAGGGGGGGGGACGAAAGAGAAAGAAGAGAAAAAAATGGGTCAGACATAAAGTCTGGCAAGTCCAGTTACTTTTAGCAATTAAATAACCAAAAGTATCATGACAGGCATATAAAGTGGATAAGAAAGATAACATCATAAAAGGCAGGTATGACAGGATAAACATGATAGAATGTATACGCTTCCCTAATGATTTCTCTACACTCTGCACCAATACTAATGTCTTATTAACAAGATGATAACCAACTAGTATAAGATGGTAGACTTAGGTGTACTTCCAGTGAGAGGTTTTCACCCCATACAATCAATAAGCAGCCCAACATACCGGAGTTATCCCTAAGGGTATTAACGGGCTCCCAACATATCGAAGTCTAAGTGTACCCTAATTACTACCCTAATCGATCAGCTCCCTACTCCGTAGATACCCTATGCTGGCACCATAGTAGGGTGTATCACTCCCTAAAGTGGCAACCTTTGTTTTCGGGATGTGCACAACCATATCTATAGGTGTCACGGCTTCTTATCCTCCTCGACCGGACCCATGCACGCACATGACCCCATCGGCATGCGCCGCCCACACCACCCCTTTCGTTTGGATTTCTTACAATCAGCCCAGTAAGCGTTCCCCGACTCTGACTTAGTTTGGAGTGCTCGTTTAATACCTATACATAGGTTGCTGACTGAAATGGGTCCCACGCACAAGATGATGCAAGCTCTCCCCTTTGTCTTTCATCCCCGCTACTAGGTTTTCTATAGGTTATGCCTACCAACCAATGTCATAAAATTGCATAACCCCACAGGTCAAGTTTGTGGGCCAATATCTATAAATATTACCCACCCACCCAAGATTTTCTTAACCCACTCACTGTTTCAAACAAGTTTACTTAACCCTTATTCAAGTTACATGTTCATACAATCCCTGTGGATTCAACTAGGTTAAGTACTCAACTTTATTACCATATTTAGTTATGATCACAATGTACAAGACCTCCCACATTAAACCCACAACTTGCGGATGCTGGTTATGCCAGGCAGCTCTGGGCATACTTCTTCCACAAGTCAGGTTTAACCTCGTGTCATAGCACGTATCATGTTTATGCACTTAGACCCCTCACATTAGATCACCACTTGTGGTTGCTGGATATGCCGGCGGTTCTTGGCAGACTTCTACCACTATTGTAATCTAACCTCGTGTCTAAGCGTGGTTACAGTTATAATTACTGTAATCCTAGGCATTTCAATTGTTAACTAATTATTCCTATGTCATTATAGGTTTTCATGCCCCTTTTCCCAAATTACGTTCATAATGAACCATATGCCCAAAATAAGGTTTTTAACCACAAGTTGATTTATGTCCCCAAATTCATGGTCATGTATTCCATTCAAATTATGCCCAAATTCCTATTACAAGTATGCCACCAATTAATGGTGTTTCCCCTCGTTCCCAATTTGACGCATTCGCATATTTTGGCGGCATGCCTAGGCACGAAGGTTGCCTGGCTATAAAAATAAAAAGGGAAAAGACGAAGGGAGAAGGGCAGAAATGATCATACTAACAAGTTTGACATATAATGACAGAAATAGGTATAAACATATAGTGGTAAAATGACAAGATAGACATAAAGGGGTAGATCTAATGAACATGTGACAATAGAACTAATAATAGGACATCGTAAACAGGCATAATGTGACCTAAACAGTGAATTAGATCAACTAACAATGGCAGATCTGACATGATAAATAGGTATAGGTTTAGATCTAGTAAAATAGTCATGTCAGAATAACATAGTTAAACAGGTTATAACAGATCTTATATGATTCACATGGTCATAGGCATAGATCCAAATTACAGTCATGTCAAGTTTTACTTTTTAATTATTTAGATCTAAAATTAACATGAACTCACAGTGTTTGGATCTAGAAAAATATATGAAGAATAGCAGATGTTGAATCACAGATATGCAATTGAATAACTCTATCGCAGAAGAAGAAAAAGACTTGATTTGATCTGGGCAGAGGCAAAATCTAGTTCTCCATTATTTTTGGTGTGCAAAAACATGAGAAATGAGGCCATATATATAGCCGCCAGCCCCAAACCCAAATATGCCACTTCTGCCTTAAGGGGGTCGACCCCCCTTCGAGGGGTCGACCCATCGCTCAACACCCTCCTTATGGGGTCGACACCCCAGAGCGGGAAAATTCCCGCCTCCCCAAATCTGCGCGTTTTTGAATTTCTGGACCTGATTTTGAATTTTTGGACTTAATATATATATATATATATATGTTTATACATATACATATATATATATTCTCCTTGCGCGTGTACAAACTTCAAACCTTAATAACTTCTTCATACAGTGTACGTTTTTACGCAAACTCGGTGTCTATTTTGACTAGAATTCCGAGATGAATGCAATAGCGCAGTCCATTTCACTTAATTATGAATATTAAATTAATTATTCTTTAATTTAGCATTTTTAGTGTTGTTAAAATTCGGGGTGTTACATTCTCCCTTACTCAAAGGATTTCGTCGCCGAAATCTCTAAGTTAAGAACAATGTATATCCTACCATCAATATCCATCTACTCATCCACCAATCACAGGCATCCATTGTCCTAAAAGTATTTCTAATGCTTTTATGGATATATGCAAAGGTGTGTGTATATGTCCCTATGCAAATGCGGAAGATCAGGCGGTTTACTGATTCAGTCGACCAACTTAATGCAATGTATGTTAGTGTCATGAATCCAACATGTATGCAAATAATCCTATTATAACATGTTAGTTCTATATGTTTGCACAATCATCCATCCAAATGCAACATCCATACGATGATACATCCACATTCATCCATTAAAAGAAGAAAAATACACACACATCCATATGCGGTATGAGAGTGATTGAGCCGATCTAGTGCCTAACGTGTATGTATATGCATCCACAGGCAACCACTAGCAAACACTTGCATCCATTTGCATCAATCAAACATAACATGTTTCAAACACATGTTTTGATCGTTGGTTTTCTACCTAAAGGTCGAAGAATCGATCGATAGGACATATTTAAATGATGGAAACAAGCATGACTAAAAGCTTTGGAAAGGAAGGTAAGAACATACCCTCGAAAAGAAACGGGTACGAAGCACGAATCTTGTCTTCGGTCTCCCAAGTTGCAACCTCTGGGTTATCTCCCCACTGGACCTTCATCAACTTAACTTCTCTATTGCGTAGCTTCCTAACTTCTGATCCAAGGATATGGGTAGGAACTCGCCTAACTGTCGCCTCCATTTCCACTTCCACTTCCTCCAATATACTCGGCTCAACTACTTCTGCAGTATCATGCAAGCACTTCCACAAATGAGAAACATGGAAAACATCATGAACACCAGACAGTCTCTTTGGTAGCTTTACTCTACAGTCCATTTGGCCAATCCTTTCTGTTATGCGAAATGGCCCTACGAATCTTGGTGCTAATTTCCCTACAGATCCAAAGCGAACTACATTCCTCAAAGGTGACACCTTAATAAAATCCATGTCTCCTACTTCAAATTCAATGTCGTTCCTTCTCTTGTCTGTGTAGAATTTCTGCCTATCTTGCGCGATCTTCATTCGTCGTTTTATAAGGTCAATCTTCTCGGATGTTTCTCTAACCATATCTGGTCCAAGTACTAGTCTTTCTGTAGATTCCCCCCAACACGTCGGTGATCTACAGGGTCTTCCGTATAATAATTTAAAGTGTGTCATGCCAATGTTAGCTTGATAGCTGTTGTTGTAGGCGAACTCTACTAAAGGAAGGTTCTCTTCCCAAGTCACTGCAACTACAACTTCGCGTAAAAATAACCTAGGTTCTGAAGCTAAGTTACCAATAATAACCGATTGGTCTAAACATTTGAAAAGCTGAATATATTTTATTCAAGCTCATTAATTTTACACGAAAAGTAAAATTGCTTATATATACATCGTCAAAGTATCACCATATAGTCAATGTAAAATATAATATTTTATCTTCTAACATCCTCCCTCAAGATGAACTCGGGTGAGAACACACAAGACCAGTCTTGGTAGTATAAAAACGATGTTGTTCAGCATCAAGCAGCTTCGTCATTATATCTACAAGCTGCAAACCCGATCGAACATAGTAAAGATCAGTGAGAACTTCTTCTACTCTCTCTTTAATGTAATGATAGTCTGAATTCAAGTGATTTGTTCTTTCATGATAGATAGGATTCTCTGCAATATGCATTGCAGCTTTGTTATCACGATACATCGATATCGGTTTAGCAACATGAAATCGCAAATCTTCCAACAATCCATCTAACCAAATCGCTTCATTGGCACTATAACTCACTCTCCTATATTTTGCTTCACATGAACTCTTTGAAACTGATTTTTGTTTTTTGGTTTTCCATGAAATAAGCGAATTACCAAGAAACATACAATAACTCAACAACGATCTTGCTGTAAATATACAATTCACCAATCAATGTCACAGTATGCCTCCAACATCAGATCATTATTTGCTGACTAAAACAAACCATGATTAATAGTTCCTGTCAAATACATAAACACATGTATTACAGCTGAAAAATGTTGTGCTCTTGGACAAGATTAAAACGGACTGAGCTGTTGAACAAGACAAGAGATATCGGGTCTCGTCATATTCAAATAATGATGCTTATCAGCAATGCTTCTAAACATCTCAAGATCAGACAATATTTCACCATCATCTGTGCTCTGTTTCAACCCTTTAGAAAGTGGAAAATCAACAGTCTTGTCGTTTTCCAGATTTTTGCCTCTCAACAAATCTAAAATACACTTTCTTTGATTCAATAAAATTCCATCAGTTGATCTCTAGATACCTCAATGCCAAGAAAATATTTAAGTCGACCCAAATCTTTAATAGTAAAAGCTTCATGTAAGATTTGTTTCAACTTAGAAATCAGATGCACATTTGACCCTGTAATCAACAAATCATCTACATATGCTACAACAATAATAAAATCATTTACTCGCTGGTTTGTGAACATAGAATAATCTTGCTTGGACTACACAAAACCAAACTGAATAAGCAATTTGCATAGTTTAGAATTACATTGTCTTGAAGCTTGTTGTAATCCATATAAAGACCTTCGAAGCTTACAAACCATACCTGGTTCTTCTTCATATCTAGGAGGAGGTAACACGTATACTTCTTCATCAATATATCCATGAAGAAATGTATTGTTAATATCACACTGAAGTAATTCCCATTTTCGAATAGCAACAAGAGCAATTATAGTTCATACTATTGTAAACTTAGCAACAGGACTGAAAGTATGTTTGAAGTCTTTGCCCTTTATCTGTTTATCACCTCGAGCAACCATCCTTGCCTTACATCTTTCAACAATTTCATCAGGTTTGAATTTAATATTGTAAACAATTTACAACCAATTGCTTACTTATTTAGTGGTAACTTAATCATCTCCCATGTTTGATTTTCTTCCAAAGCAGCAATTTCTTTTCCTATTACTTTAATCCACTTCGAATCATTTTTTCTTGATTGTATGATATTGGTTCATGAGTAGATAACATCTTTGCCAAACTAGTTAAAGCTTCTTTATCAAGAGAGGGTAAACTTTTTTCACTGTATACATTAAGCTTGTGGAAACAGAATCTTCGAATGCAGTTGATGGTGTGGGTAATTTTTTGTGTGGAAGGGTAGCAACAAAATCTTTAAATTTGTTTGGAAGGGAAATATTCCTATTAGGCTTTCTAATAGGAACATGAATAACATCAGGTATGGATGAAGGTGTTTGATGTGATTCTGGAACTAAATGATCAGAAGGTATTTGAGGTAAAGAGGTAATAGATGAAGGAATAGAAGGTGGTGTTGATGGAAAAGGTGTAAATTTGTATTGTTAGGAGGTGAATTCATTGTGGTTGGAGGAAAAACCGTTGAAAGGTTGTCATGTTTTTCATCATCAGAAAACATGACAGGTTGAATTGAGGTAGGTAAATTTTGCAAGAAGGAAGAAATAGCTTCTTTCAAAGGAAAATTTTCTCCTTGAAATACAACATCTTTACTCAAAATAATTTTACTAGTATCTAATTTAAACAATTTATATTCTTTTTTAGCATAAGGATATCCAACCAAAATACATCTTATAGATTTAGGGGAAATTTTATCTCTTGTATTGGTTCCAGGATAACATAAACAACTTACAACTCTTAAATGATCATAAGTTGGTTTCCTTCTCATCAACATTTCAAAAGCAGTTTTTCAATTTAGAACAGAACTAGGCATTAGATTGATAAGGTAAGTTGTAGCCAACAAACAATCTTTCAAAACTTTATGGGTAAGCCAACATGAAATTTTATGGCCTTAGCCGTCTCACTAAGATGTCTATGCTTTCTCTCCACTCTTCCATTCTGTTGAGGATTTCCAGGAATTGTTCTCTGATGTACAGTTCCATTTTGTGCAAACAATGTGTGACCAGATTCTTTGATGATTTCAGTCTCATTATCACTTCTAATGGCTTTAATTTTTGTTGCAAACTGAGTCTCGACATAGGCTAAAATAGAACTGATCACACTGTGTGCTTGGTATTTGCTTTGAATTAAGTGAGTCCGTGTAGTTCTAGTGTGATCATCTAAAATTGTCAAGAAGTATCTAGCACCAAAGTAACAAGGAACTCTATATGGACCCCATAAATCCACATGAAAAAGATCAAATTTATGTGTGGCATGAGATACTGATGATATAAATGATAATTTATGATGTTTAGTAAACACACAAACTTCATAATGAAATACATTATTATTACTACCAGAATGTTTACAACATAAATGTGTCATTTTTCCAATTGAAACATGGACTAATCTAGCACGAAGAATATCAAGAATAGGAAAACTAACACTGGAATTTACAACATGATTATTTTTAGGAGAAATATTATCAGAAATTCGAAAATCTGAAATAGTATTGAAGGGTAATTCACCGAATCTATACAAACCAGCATGTCTTGTACCAGTAAGCTTGATTTGTTAAGAAATAGAGTCCTGAAAGAGGCAAAGAATTTTGTTGAAATAAAACAATAACATTATATTGATCAAGCAATTTGCCAACAAATAAAAATTGTGTTTGAATTGAGGAACAAACAAAACATTCTAGAGATGTATATGTGGAGTTATAGGCACTATTCCAATAATAGAAACTGATTTATAAGAACCATCAGGTTGACCTACTTTAGTTGGATTCTTAAGAATTTAGGTGTACCTAAACATATTAAAATGAAATGTCTTATGATTAGTTGCACCAATATCTGTTATCAAAGAATTTTCATGCATAAAATAATTATCAATTTTTTCATTAGAGGCAATTATACCTTCAAAATTGACTGTTATCGAATTGTTGTTATTAATCATCTTCAAAATCTCCTGATAGACAGCAGAAACCATGTCTTGATCAACCTTCTGAATACTGGAGCCCGATTCACTTTGCTTGCTGGTTGTCCAAAATCAAGAGGAATATTCATAGTACCACTTCTATGTGCAACATCATGCATGTTAGCTGCCAATTTCTTTCCATTGTTACCAAAATAACAGTCAGGATATCCAATCAACTTGAAGCATTGATCGATTGTGTACCCTTTTGCTTTGCAATTATCACAAATTCTATCTACCTTTTCAGCATTAATCCTTTTAAAATCTTTTTTACTGCTAACTCTATTTTTAAAACCTCCTTTATTACTTAACAAAGCACTAATTTCAGCATGACAGTCAACAGTGATATTGTTTTGTTTTGCAACTAGCTACAACACATAATAAGCCTCATTTGAAGTAGGTAAGGGATCTAAACTCAAGATATTCGACTTCACAATATCATACGCTTTATTGAGACCAGCCAAGAACTGTATTAACTTCAACCTTTGATCTGCTTCAACAATTTTCTGAAGAATATCACAACTACACGACTTGAGCGCACCACAAGTGCAACTAGGGTAACCTTCAAGAGTTGAAGTTCATCCCAAACTCGTTTCAGCTTTCCATAATATTCACTAATATAACTATTGTTTTGTTGATCGAAGTAAGAGTGCGACGTAATTCAAAGATTTGAGTAACATTTGAAGTACCATACCTTTCCTTCATTCCAGATCAAAGATGTCGTGACGAATTAGCAAATATAAAATCATGTGCAATCGTCTTCTCAATTGAATTATTTATCCATGACATCACCAAGTAATCATTTCAAATCCACTTATGATAATCAAAAGAATTTGGATCTGGTTTCTCCAATGTTCCATTGATAAATCCAATCTTGTTTCATGCAATCAAAGCCATTTTAACACTCCGACTCCAGTTAGTGTAATTACTATCATTAAAGCAATAACTCGTGAGCGATTAACACGGAAAATCACTTCTAGTAAGAAAATAGGGATCACTGAAATTGATTCAAATATTGACATTATTTTGATGAAAAGAGGAATTCTCGGAAGTTACTTCAGACATTTCGGGAAATCAAAACAGTTGAAGATCTAAAGATGAAATCGATAGAGGATCCGAAATCAATCGAAGATCCGAAAGATTATTGAAATCGACAATAGATGAGCATGACCTGCTGTGATACCATGAAAAGTTGAATATTCAGAGAAGAAAACTGAAAATATATTTTATTCCTGCTCATCAGTCTTACACGAAAAGTAAAGTTGCTTATATATATACACAATCAAACTATACACCATAAATATAATATTCTATCTTCTAACAACATTAACATGAATGCATGCATTGAAGCTAAGAAAAGATGTTGAAGCTAATGAGCCGAACTATTTGGAAGGTAGAAAATACGTATGCAACATACTGATCATACATGTCTCATGGCTGACATTTGGAGGAGATAATTGGGTTGCTGCTTGGCTATATAAGTAGTCAATTGAGCTTTGCGTCATTGCAAAGAATTGAATATGTGCCAAGGAAGTGAAACGATCTTTTTTCTACATGCACATGATCTGATCTGATCTGATCTGAAGTATCCGAGGTAGTCTGAAGTTAAAGCACAGTGAGGCAGGCCGAATTATATCAGGAAGTTAAATGGTATAATCTTGAAAATATCAAGCAACAATGATGCGTTTTAGTAATTTTATGATTGTCCAACATCAATTATCTATTCAATAATACCATGCATTTTCAAGAATGTTGTTAACTTCAGTTTTAGCTTTTCGTACTCATGCTTTAACTGTCCTAAGAAAAAAAAAATTGTAACATCCCGCATTTTTAATGTAATTAAAAATGTTTATATGCATAATGGTGATGTACAGTTTAAATTAATACATACGTTGAAGAAGTTATTAAGCCTAGAAGTTTGTATACGCACAAGAGAAATATATATATATATATATATATATATACAAACAAATTAAAATATAAAATAAAGAATAAAATAAGGATTGCATGTAATAAATACATGCACTGAAAAAAATGTAATGCATGTATTGAAAGAAAGGATTGGTTGCATGCAATGTAAATATGTTGCATGCACTGATTGGCAAACATAATGCATTAACATTAAAAGAAAAATAAAAGAAAAAGATTCATGCAATGGTTTAATTTAAGTATTGTAACAAATATGAAAAAGAGAAGTAAGAAGAGAACAATAATTATCATTGTTCTAAGACTTATTAACAAAAGACTTTGTAGCTTAGTTGGTTAAGGCATTGGATTTGTAACATAGAGGTCGGGGGTTCGAACCCCGGCGGCGGCATAATTTTTATCTTTGTTTTATAGAGGGCCAACTGAACATGCAAATATATGTACGTATACAAATTCAAAATTTGAAAAGATAAGAACGTACATATAAGGAAATAAAGAAAATATACATATATATATATATATATATGAGAATATATATATATATATGCAGAAATATATGTATACGAAAGATAAAATTCAAGATAAGGCTACAGTCAATGAAATATGGCAAGAATCAAATAACGGTGCAACATCGTTTGAATTTTGAAAATAAAATGAAAGTTGTGCGTATATATATACGCGTAAAATGGTCGTTAGAGGAATTGTATACATATAAGAATATTTCATGTGAATAAAACAGTTAAATAAATTTCAGAAATTTAAATGTTCGAAATTCAAATTTCTACGCCAAAACAGCTTGTGGGACCCAATGCTGACTCAGCGCTGCATGTACGATAAGGTCTTGAGCACCTATATAAACACCCCTAGGCCTATCTTTCTCTCCACACCAAGTCATTGTAACTATATGCTGCAAAATTCTATCCTTCTTCTTCTCTAATGGATCTAAACAATTCTTCTTCTCCACCAAATCTTAGATCCGTCTTCTCTCCTCACAAATCTATTCCTAAATTAAAAATAATTATATTTAGGAATTCAACTACCGCGAATAAAACAAAGGAGAGTTTCAGATCTAAAGTATTACGCAAGAACAGAAAAGAGATTCAGATCTGTAATTCAAGCTATGCAACAAAAAGGGGGAAAATAAATCAAAGATTAATCTAATCCATGAATTAAAGAAGAAAATCAAAGATCTACGAATTGAAGCGCAAAAACACTGTGAATGGAATTACAATAAACTTGTTGTATAATAGTATTATTATCGTTCATCATTCCCATGTTATAAATTCAATTCAAGATTCATGTTATGATAATTGTTCTTTTATTCTCCTTCCCCTTTTTATTTTTGGATCTAGGTTATCTCGAACCTAGACGAAATCTTATTATACATACGTACAATTGGAATATGGGAATGTTGAGCATAATCTATTTTATGCAATCGAGGAATGCAACCTGTAATTTGGGGATTGTGGCGTAACAATTATTACTGCAAATATTGGGGATTGTGGCATAACAATTATTATTGCAAATATTGGGAAATCATTGTGATATAGCTTGTAATTGGTAATTTTGGGGCGTAACCCGTAATGAATCTTTGGATATGATTTAGGAACGTGAATAGCGCATAATCATGAATTCTGATTTATGATGTTAACATGAAATTATGTAAATTTAATTGGAATTGAAATAATAGGCATAACCTATTAACTAAATTAAAGACATGAACATAAATTTGAGGATTTGAAAGTTTGATATGCAGTTAAGACTCTAATGGGAAGTGTAGAACCATAATTAAAAGAAATTGAATATGTTGGACAAACCATGTTTTTATTTAATTATGGAACTCGACACATAACATGAAATTGACAATAGTGGTATAACTTGAACATGAACATGCTTGTGAATTGGTAATTGACATTTGATATCTAGAATGAACATGAACATTCTTGTAAATTTATAATTGGCCCATGACACCTAGAATAGACATGAATTGTCAATCTGCTAAACATGAAACATGGCTAACTCGGGGTTAGAATGAGTTTGCGGTGTAATCCTGCCCGGAACCGCCCGGCACATCCAGTGACCGCAAACGATAGGTTCTAATGTGAGAAGTTAGTCATAACGTGCTTGAAACCCGAGGTTAGATTGAGTTGTGGTGTAATCCTGTCCGGAACCAATCGGCACATCCAGCGACCGCAACAATAGGTCTAATGTGAGAGGTTGGGCATTAATAATTAATTAATGCTAATGACACATGCTAGTATGGTAAGGTTAAGTCAACATGAAATACTAGACAACGCTTAACCAATTTCACATGATATATGGGTGGGTTAAGTCAACGTGAACCGCTAGATAATACTTAACCAATTTGGCATGATATATGGGTGGGTTAAGTCAACATGAACTGATAGAGAACACTTAATTAATTTGGCATGGTACGTGGGTTGAATTGTATACGTGATTGGGGGTCAAGTCAACTTGGACACATGGGCAAACTTAACCAATATAACAGTATCAAAGCAAGGAAAAATGGGGAATGATAAGTTTAAATAATAGATAAACTTATTCTAGGGATAAGAAATGACTTAAGATGTAATACAAGACTCGAAGGGTGGGACGACTTATACAATGAAATAAGTTAATCTAAGCTGGAAATGTGGGAAAACACCCTTACGCTATCATTTGATAAAAAGAACTTAAGTCGTGCTTGAATTCATTGGTAAACCTTAGTTAAAAGGAACTAAGTAACAAACCTTAGTTAAAGAGAACTAAGTAATAGAAACTAAGTATCAAACCTTGGTTTAGAGAACCAAGTAATAAACCTTAGTTAAGAGGACTAAGTTGTAAACCTTAGTTAAGAAAACGAACGATTAAGAGAACTAAGTAATAAACCTTAGTTAAGAGGACTAAGTAGTAAACCTTGGTTAAGAAAGCTAACGATTCAGGAAACTAAGTAGTAAAACTTAGTTCACTAAGTAGTAAACCTTAGTCAAGAAAGCCAAGTAAAACACGAGAAGGAGCGAACGTCCGTCTGATCATGAAGAAGGCTCCAACGGTCTGGGTTACGATGCACACGGCTTCGAGGGGACGAGTGGGTACTCTTGTCCCTCTATGAGGTTGCAGATGATCCTCCTGGGCTCACAGAGGTTAAGGTCTGCGTTAGAAGAACCAAGAGTATGCCTTGGTTGCAATATAAGGCAACCTAAAGACTAGGATGGACCAGCGTGAGGCGGCAATATCTAGATTATCCATGTGATAGCACGTCGTCGTCTACCTACCATCTTGAGTCAATCGACTACGTGAAGCGGAAAGGCGGAGAACTCCACAAGACCATATACTTGCTATCTAGTTATGGGTGAGGTTTGGCCAATAGGTTTGTGGGGAATAGTGGGCCTGCGTATAGTTCTCATTCTTAATTTTCTTGGGTGCTTTTCATTAGTTGAGGGAGGGGTCAAGTGGGACCATGGCCACACACAGATAAAAACAGACCTTAGCATCTGCATCGGCAAATAACTTAAAGCTCTCGACCGAGCTCCATGTTTCTTGATTAGCTCTGCCACGAGACTCGGGCCGCACATATAGAGGACATGTGCAACTAGACATCGATAACGATTCACGACACGTACGTGGGGAAAGTCTAGGAATATATATCGCTCTGGGTAGTGTGTCCTAGACTAGGGGGCATCGTTCGATAGGTAGCATAATCCCTAGTTAGACCTAGGTCGCGTAAACCCTGAACCCGAGAAGCGTTCAATAGGTAGCATAAACCCCAGTGGCCCTGGGTAGCGTAAACCCTGGTTGAATCTAGGAAGTAGACCTTAGATTAGATCTAGATGATACACGGAATCTAGCAAGATCGAGAGTGGCAGTCCAAACGATTTCGAGAATGGTGGCACCACACTAAAGTAGTATAGATTTACATGATGAAGCCCGTACGACATACGGCAAGGGACTGTATATATACATGGAAAGGATTAGACGGGTTGGGGGTATCTACATATAAGTTGTATTAGGTTAACCTACCAGTGGGACATGAGTATAGCCTAGAGAGCTAATATTGCGAATAACCTAATAAGCAAGAAAATATAACTGAATGGTATATGTAGAATTATATAGAAGTTTATTCTAAGTCCAGTCACCAGAACTTATGTTCTGACCCCCTCCTCATTACATACTTCCAGGTTAGGTTCATGACAGAGATGGTATAGCTTGGGATACTGGTTAGACAGTATGATATATAAGGTAAAGCTATTTTTGGAATATATTATATTTTAATTCCTTCCGCTTTGAGATGCTTTACGATTTCTGACATGTTTCTTTATCTCTGTATTTTTTTGCAGGATACCAGAGCACCCAACTCGGGTCTCGATGGATTGAATTTTGAAAAGAATTCAGTCTGTTGGAATTCAGGTTGTCACATCTGGTATCAGAGCTTCGGTTTAGTGATCTTAGGGCGATAATGAGTGAACGTATTTGTTTTTTTTTAAATATAAATATATTATATATATAAACCTAGATCCATATAGTAGCCCACTAGACATGAAAAGAGTTGGGATATCTAGTTTGTTCACTAAAGCAATGAACATAGGAATTTTGAGACCCCTAAGAGGATTGGTTGGAAAGTGTACAATATGACTTGATGTTAGAGAAGAAAATATCCCATGGGATGGAAACTGAAATATTAGTATTTCAGAGTAGTGGGCTTAGAAGTGTAACCTTAGAAACTAGAAAAAGTTAAAAAGTGAAAAATGGATTAGGAATATATATAGTCGAGAGAATTGAATTTGCATAAGTGCCTAGGAAAGCCTAGTTGAGTTGAAGACCCGCTTTGAGTCTAACCTAATAATAAACTTTTAAGAACTTGAATTTATGAAAGAGTTTATGTTATTTTCCAAGATTTAATCTTAAAAGTATTTTGATAAAAGCATGTTGGTTTTTAAAGTAAAGTAGGGGTAAAACAATGATTTTTTTTTGTTTAAAAAAAAAGAATCCTCTCATGAAAAGGTGCATATTATAGAGCATGTATAGCTCGCTGGTTTTCATATATGAAAGGATTGAAAAGAAGTTTTGAAATCTCTATTCTGTTAACAATAAATTTTGATTATTGTTTTAAAAAGAAGTTTTGTTGGGTAAACAAAATAAGCGGTAGAGTGTAAGAATAGAGTAGATATTTGCACCTTAGCTGCCAAAGTTAACATTGTAGACAGGAACAATGTAACCTTGATAGTTGACCTTGTCTACTCTAGTTTTGTGATTTGAAAAAAAATGTGTTTTGCAATTTTATTTTAAGTCATGTTTTTATGGTTTGGAAAAAGCAAGTTTTGGAGAAGAAAATAGAGTTTTAACACTTTTAATTTTTGGAAGAAAAATGTAATGAAAATAAAGGAATCCAAACCATGTTTTTAAAAAAATGGAGTAGGTAAGGATTAGTGCCTAGAAAGAACGAGAGAAATAAATAGCAAAGATCATCTTGGAATGGTATAAAATTCCAGTAGAATGCATAAGCATTAAGAAACTTAGGTTCATTGCTTGAGAAAAAGAAAAGTATAGGCTAGTAATACACAGCATGGACTAGTAGTGATTACTAGGTAGTGAAGGGCAAGTAAGTGTGTAGATCCCGTTGTTTGGACTTGTGACCTAGTCCTAAGATTCTTAGCCCATAATAGTAGCTGTGTAGAAAAATGGAAAGGCTTATTTCAAAAATAATAAACTTAAGTAATTAGACTAAGTCAAATAAGCTAAGGAAGAGAATAGCCTAACTAAAAAAAACAAATTCAGTAAAGCAACAAACGTGACGGGAAAAGAAAATGAAAATCTTAAGAAAAAGGTGAATAAAAATGAAATTCTTCCAAGGTAAGTTGAAAAAGAGAGGAAATTTTCTTATGTTGTTGTGCTTGGATAGGAAAATAGGAAATCTTCGTAGAATAGGCATATGAAAATCCAAGTACGATTAGAAAAGAAAAACGGAGGATGTGAATTTTTCCGTTTTATACCTTTTCGTAACATAAGAAATCGAATTTGGAAAATTAGATTTTTCTAAATTTGAATTTAATGATGGATGGAAGGGTTTTGGATGCGACAATTGGGTGAACTATGCTCTTATTTTATAAAAGTATAGGAAAACTTGGATGAAAAAAATGTTTTGATTTTTCAAAAATATTGCATTCATATAGAACTGCAAGTATATTTAGGATGTGAGCATCATGCTTTGAAAGAATTTTTTAAAATTTGCATACATATAGGTGGATCCAAATTAGGCATATATACTTTACTATGATGTATCTCACTTTGCACATGTGCACAATGTTTGCAACAATTGGATGCACACTTGATGGATGGATATTGCGAGGGATTATCTATTTTACTCTTATCGAATTTCGGGGACGAAATTCTTTAAGGGTGGGAGAATGTAACACCCCGCATTTTTAATGTAATTAAAAATGTTTATATGCATAATGGTGATGTGCAGTTTAAATTAATACATACGTTGAAGAAGTTATTTAGCCTAGAAGTTTGTATACGCACAAGAGAAATATATATATATATATATACAAACAAATTAAAATATAAAATAAAGACTAAAATAAGGATTGCATGTAATAAATACATGCACTGAAAAAAAATGTAATACATGTATTGAAAGAAAGGATTGGTTGCATGCAATGTAAATATGTTGCATGCACTGATTGGCAAACATAATGCATTAACATTAAAAGAAAAATAAAAGAAAAAGATTCATGCAATGGTTTAATTTAAGTATTGGAACTAATATGAAAAGGAGAAGTAAGGAGAGAACAATAATTATCATTTTTCTAAGACTTATTAACAAAAGACTTTGTAGCTCAGTTGATAAGACATTGGATTTGTAACATAGAGGTCGGGGGTTCGAACCCTGGCGGTGGCATAATTTTTATCTTTGTTTTAGATAGGGCCAACTGAACATGCAAATATATGTACATATACAAATTCAAAATTTGAAAGGATAAGAACTTACATATAAGGAAATAAAGAAAATATATGTATATATATGAGAATATATATATATATATATATATATATATATATATATATATATGCAGAAATGTATGTATACGAAAGATAAAATTCAAGATAAGGCTACAGTCAATGAAATATGGCAAGAATCAAATAACGATGCAACATCGTTTGAATTTTGAAAATAAAATGAAAGTTGTGCGTGTATATATACGCGTAAAATGGTTGTTAGAGAAATTGTATACATATAAGAATATTTCATGTGAATAAAATAGTTAAATAAATTCCTTAAGTTCGAAATTCAAATTTCTACGCCAAAACAGTTTGTGGGACCCAATGCTGACTCAGCGCTGCATGTACGATAAGGTCTTGAGCACCTATATAAACACCCTTAGGCCTTGCTTTCTCTCTACACCAAGTCATTATAACTATATGCTGCAGAATTCTCTCCTTCTTCTTCTCTAATGGATTTAAACAATTCTTCTTCTCCACCAAATCTTAGATCCATCTTCTCTCCTCATAAATCTATTCCTAAATTAAAAATAATTATATTTAGGAATTCAGCTATCGCGAATAAAACAAAGGAGAGATTCAGATCTAAAGTACTACGCAAGAACAGAAAAGAGATTCAGATCAGTAATTCAAGCTACGCAACAAAAAGAGGGAAAATCAATCAAAGATTAATCTAATCCATGAATTGAAGAAGAAAATCAAAGATCTATGAATTAGAGCGCAAAAACACTGTGAGTGGAATTACAATAAACTTGTTGTATTATAGTATTATTATTATCGTTCATCATTCCCCTTTATAAATTCAATTCAAGATTCATGTTATAATAATTGTTCTTTTATTCTCCTTCCCTTTTTATTTTTGGATCTAGGTTATCTCGAACCTAAACGAAATCTTATTATACATACGTACGATTGGAATATGGGAATATTGAGCATAATTTATTTTATGCAATCGAGGAATGCAACCTGTAATTTGGGGATTGTGGCATAGCAATTATTATTGCAAATATTGGGGATTGTGGCATAACAATTATTATTGCAAATATTGGGAAATCATTGTGATATAGCTTGTAATTGGTAATTTTGGAGCGTAATCCATAATGAATCTTTGGATATGATTTGGGAACGTGAATAACGCATAATCATGAATTCTGATTTATGATGTTAACATGAAATTATGTAAATTTAATTGGAATTGAATTAATAGGCATAACCTATTAACGAAATTAAAGACATGAACATAAATTTGGGGATTTGAAAGTTTGATATGCAGTTAAAACTCTAATGGGAAGTGTAGAACCATAATTAAAAGAAATTGAATATGTTGGACAAACCATGTTTTTATGTAATTATGGAACTTGACACATAACATGAAATTGACAATAGTGGCATAACTTGAACATGAACATGTTGGTGAATTGGTAATTGACATTTGATATCTAGAATGAACATGAACATGCTTGTAAATTTATAATTGGCCTATGACACCTAGAATAGACATGAATTGTTAATTGGCTAAACTCGAGGTTAGAATGAGTTTGCGGTGTAATCCTGCCCGGAACCGCCCGGCACATCCAGTGACCGCAAATAATAGGTTCTAATGTGAGAAGTTAGTCATAACGTGCTTGAAACCCGAGGTTAGATTGAGCTGTGGTGTAATCCTTCCCGGAACCAACCGGCACATCCAGTGACCGCAACAATAGGTCTAATGTGAGAGGTTGGGCATTAATAAATAATTAATGCTAATGACACATGCTAGTATGGTAAGGTTAAGTCAACATGAAATACTAGACAACACTTAACCAATTTGACATGATATATGGGTGGGTTAAGTCAACGTGAACCGCTAGATAATACTTAACCAATTTGACATGATATATGGGTGGGTTAAGTCAACATGAACTAATAAAGTAACACTTAATTAATTTGGCATGGTACACGGGTTGAATTGAATACATGATTGGGGGTTAAGTCAACTTGGACACATGGGCAAACTTAACCAATATAACAGTATCAAAGCAAGGAAAAGTGGGGAATGATAAGATTAAATAATAGATAAACTTATCCTAGGGATAAGAAATGACTTAAGATGTAATACAAGACTCGAAGGGTGGGACGACTTATACCATGAAATAAGTTAATCTAAGCTGGAAATGTGGGAAAACACCCTTACGCTATCATTTGATAAAAAGAACTTAAGTCATGCTTGAATTCATTGGTAAACTTTAGTTAAAAGGAACTTAGTAACATACCTTAGTTAAAGAGAACTAAGTAACAGAAACTAAGTATCAAACCTTGGTTAAGAGAACCAAGTAATAAACCTTAGTTAAGAGGACTAAGTTGTAAACCTTAGTTAAGAAAACGAATGATTAAGAGAACTAAGTAATAAACCTTAGTTAAGAGGACTAAGTAGTAAACCTTGGTTAAGAAAGCTAACGATTCAGGAAACTAAGTAGTAAAACTTAGTTAAGAGAACTAAGTAGTAAACCTTAGTCAAGAAAGCCAAGTAGAACACGAGAAGGAGCGAACGTCCGTCTGGTCATAAAGAAGGCTCCAACGGTCTGGGTTACGAAGCACGTGGCTTCGAGGGGACGAGAGGGTACTCTTGGTATCCCTCTGTGAGGTTGCAGATGATCCTCCTGGGCTCACAGAGGTTAAGGTCTGCATTAGAAGGACCAAGAGTATGCCTTGGTTGCAATATAAGGCAACCTAAAGACTAGGATGGACCAGCGTGAGGCAGCGATATCTAGATTAGCCCTGTGAGAGCACGACGTCGTCTACCTACCATATTGAGTCAATCGAGTACGTGAAGCGGAAAGGCGGAGAACTCTAACAGACCATATACTTGCTATCTACTTATGGGTGAGGTTTGGCCAATAGGTTTGTGGGGGCATAGGGGGCCTGCGTATAATTCTCATTCTTGATTTTCTTGGATGCCTTTCATTAGTTGAGGAAGGGGTCAAGTAGGACCATGGCCACACACAGATAAAAACATACCTTAGCATCTGCATCGGCAAATAACTTAAAGGTCCCAACCGAGTTCCATGTTTCTTGATTAGCCCTGCCACGGGACTCGGGTCGCACATATAGAGGACATGTGCAACTAGACATCGATAACGATTCACGACACGTACGTGGGGAAAGTCTAGGAACATATATCGCTCTGGGTAGTGTGTCCTAGACTAAGGGGCATCGTTCGATAGGTAGCATAATCCCTAGTTGGACCTAGGTCGCGTAAACCCTGAATCCGAGAAGCGTTCAATAGGTAGCATAAACCCCAGTGGCCCTGGGTAGCGTAAACCCTTGTTGAATCTAGGAAGTAAACCTTAGATTAGATCTAGATGATACACGGAATCTAGCAAGATCGAGAGTGGCAGTCCAAACGATTTCGAGAATGGTGGCACCACACTAAAGTAGTATAGATTTACATGATGAAGCCCGTACGACATACGGCAAGGGACTGTATATATACATGGAAAGGAATAGACGAGTTGGGGGTATCTACATATACGTTGTATTAGGTTAACCTACTAGTGGGACATGATTATAGCCTTGAGAGCTAATATCGCGAATAACCTAATAAACAAGAAAATATAATTGAACGGTATATGTAGGATTATACAGAAGTTTATTCTAAGTCCAGTCACCAGAACTTATGTTCTGACCCCCTCCTCATTACATACTTCGAGGTTAAGTTCATGACAGAGATGGTATAGCTTGGGATACTGGTTCGACTGTATGATATATAAGGTAAAGTTATTTTTGGAATATATTATATTTTAATTCCTTCTGCTGTGAGATGCTTTACGAGTTCTGATATGTTTCTTTATCTCTGTCTTTTTCTGCAGGATACCAGAGCACCCAACTCGGGTCTCGATGGATAGAATTTTGAAAAGAATTCAGTCTGTCGGAATTCGGGTTGTCCCATTTTTCTTCCATGTGACATGTGTCTCCTTACTTTGCAATAGATGAAAATTAGAATGAGCAATATGAAACTTGAATATGATATTCCTTGCAAATTAAGAACTGATGAAACTCCCGGAGTAGTTCATGATTTTAGAGTTAGAAATACCATGGAGGCTGGTATGTTGTGCGCCTTAATTCATTTTATTTATTTACCAGTGCCAGAGGATGTATAATTTGTAAACTATCTCTTCCATGTTTTCCTTCATTGCATTTTCTATCCTTCACTTCATTATTTTAACATCCAATATATTTGAAAATATCACATATGGTTCATAACTGTTGATGTTCAAAAGAAAATCCCATGTACTTGTTTTCTACATGTCTTTGCCTAAGCTAATAAATTTGCACCAGGTATCAAGTTCGAAATGTATTTTATGAATGTGCATTGATTTTTTTTCCTTTTTTTTTTTGCTATAGTTTTTCGTTTTGGTGAAATTATATGTCACTCTATTTGTAATAATTTTTATTATTATAAGGAAATGAGCATATTTTTGCATATAGATATTTTTTTTGCATTTGCAATGTTTTCGGATGTCTACATCCATCAAAATTTGTTATTTCATTGATTGATAACCTATTAGGGTTTTAATAGGAAATATTTAAGAATAACATGTATACGTTTGCTCACTTTAGACAAATTAATTTTCTAAATCATAATAATGATAATGATTAATTAACTAAGTTTATAAAAAATAATTAAGTTATAATAATAATAAAGTTAACTGAGTTTTAATAATAATAATAATAAATTAACTAATTTAACCAAGTGAATAAAAATTAGCGCAGTTTTGTTAAAATTATACAAGTTTTCAAAAAGTAACTAAGTTAAATAAGTTTTAGAAATAATAATATAAATAATTTAACAAAGTTTTATAAATATCAACAATAATGATGATAACGAATTAACTAAGTTTATAAAATTTTATTGAGTTAATAATAATATAACTAAGCTAATCAAGTTTTAATAATAACAAGAATAAATTAACTAAGTTAACCAAATTGATGGAAACCAACTAAGTATTGTGAAAATTAAACAAGTTTTGTAAAATTAATAAATTTTATAAATAATAATAATATAACTAATTTAACAAGTTTTACAAACACAGGAAAATTGTGTAAAAGACAAAATTCATCAATTTTTTAGCCTTAAGGACATGCTATCAATTTTTTTGTAAGGACTAACTTTTCAACTAAATATGCAATAAGGACAAAAAATTGGTGAGGACACTATGCATGGTATCTGTTTTGCATAACCTTTTCATATAATGACACTGTATAATTCATTTTTTACATGTTGTCCTTATGACTAAAATTTGAAGAGCCTATCCTTAAGGTTAAATTTTTTTGAAAATTTGTTCTTAATTGTGTCACACTTTCTTTATTTGATATTAGATTTGAAGTCCTACTAATTAATATAATTGTTTGACTATATGTTGTGTTTTTACTTGTGCAAATATTAGACTTTTGAAGAGAGCAAAGTTTAACTTTTATGGTGTGGTCTTTTACTTGTGCATAAAACAAAAAATTATGCGTAATCAAACGCTTTTTTAACACTAATTAGGGATAACATTTCATTAGCACTAGCTCTGTAAATTTGTATGCGAATGGTTATTATATGTAAGTTTGGTCAATTTGTCGAAAAACTATTGTATTAGAATGTTTATGGATATCTTATTTGATTATATAGTTAAAATGCTTTTTAATTCTTTGAGTACGATGATTTTATACATGATTGTTGATTAATATAGAAGAAACAAAACATACCATTAACATGAAATAATAACATGGAAAAATGTTGCAAAATAATCAATAGATTTTAGTAGCATTTCAAAAAAGGTTTTCACTGTAAAATAATGTTAATGGAGACATAGTTGTTCCCTCCCCTTTCTTCCTTTCTACGTTCTCTATCGAACTCCTTCTTTTACCCGTCCACTCCTCTCGAACCAAAGTCCATCTATCCTTCTCTTCTCAAGCTATATTTTCGTCATCGTGTTGTTTTACCATGATTTAATTTCATACCTACTTTTAGATCTGGCCCTTTTTTCTCTAAACAGTTGTTTCTGATTTCTTTCACCAATACCGACATCCTACGCCATCTTCATACCCTACCCCTGTGTTGATTCACGAAGTGTCCTTCTCGTATTCCTTTTTCCACTGCTTTAAGCCACTGAGTTTAGAGTTTCACGACTTACCTTCAGTCTACTCCTATAATATGTTTAGTCAGGTATCCAAGCGATTTTGGGCCGCAATGCCTAGTGATTTATTGTCCGATCAAGTCTGACCGGTGTCAGGAGGGGCGGTTGAGAGGTGATTGTTGGCTCTTTGGTCTTTTGGTTTGGATCTGTGGTTAAATGTTATATTGATTTAGGTCGACTTGTGTTCTTATTGAAGTCTCCTCAAACTGTGGAGTCACTTAATACTCTGTTTGAATGTTCTTTGAAGGAGGATCTCGTGTCTCTACCTAGTTGTCTAATAGAAGCTATGTGTAAATGCTAATTGAATCAGATCTATCGTTGGAGCAGTGCCATGCCTTTAGCCTGTTGAGCCAACGTTGTGTCGGCATGTTGTCTTGGATGAGTAGGTATGTGATGGGTTTCTCTTGATGAGTTTATTTGAATGTGTTTTTTTGTTGTTCATCTTGGTGTGAGTGAGTTGGTGGTGCATGCAATGGCGGTGTTTAGATGTTGTGTGTGAGTGTGTACCATCTTTCTTGTTTGGATAATGTGATGTGTGTTGGATGAACATAATTGTATTAATCTGATATGCACGTATGTTAGATGTTAATGTCAAATTGTGAGTCGTTCCATGTACTGTTGGATGGAGATGGTGTACTGGTTTGTTGCTTGGCCTTTTCGCAACACAGGGAAGCTTTGCTCACATCGTTGCGGAGCTGTAGCCACTAATCCTTCCTCTCCATTTAATGTTCATCCATGTCTCATAGGAAATTCGCCTATGTCATGATGTCGGCTATGGTCTTGTGTGTGTCACGCAAGACATGCCACTGTGCTATGTCACTTCATCACGGAGCAGCATGCTGTCTTTTCTTGTCATCTCATGTTTACAAAAGGCCTATGAGTTCTTATAGGTGTAACTTGTACCCTCCGTACTATGTATTGCTTTATTCATTTCTTTCGTAAATGTATGTAATCCACTACCATGAGTAGTATGTAACTGTATGTATTTCTCTCCTTGCGTGGAGATGTAATAATTGTAGTCTAGTTAAACTAGACTAGCTCCAAAACTATAAGCCTGTTAGGTAGAGTAGACGGAACATTTAAATTCCGTTAGTGGTGAACGGTCCACCTTAAAACCGATGTAACTGATTGTTAACTATAATCACCTGTACCATATTTTATTTTTATTATTAGTTATAATAAAAAGGTGCTTGTGGTCACGTTAAAAATAAGACAACTTTGCCAAACAATAATGCTACCAAAATGCATATGGTATTGTTCAATAAATGTAACCATACAACAAGTATAAAGTTGGAAATTCTATTAGCATCGCCAAAAAGCCTTAGGTGGCATTTTTTAAACTCTACAAATAGATTTATGGTGGTGTTTGAAAAACACTACAATAAAGGTATTTATAGTGGCGTTGAAATAAAAACAACAAAAAATTACTGATTTTTAGTTGTGGATTATATCAAGACGCTTACCAGCTTTTTATGTGTGTCACCGAAAATACCTTTTCTTCTAGTATAAGAGACTTCTTGACACTTCTATTGAAAGGCTT
This sequence comes from Allium sativum, assembly GCA_030737875.1. Classification (NCBI taxonomy): domain Eukaryota; kingdom Viridiplantae; phylum Streptophyta; class Magnoliopsida; order Asparagales; family Amaryllidaceae; genus Allium; species Allium sativum. Next base: position 225,069,505 of record CM060919.1, on the reverse strand, counting down.
GCCATAAAGAAGGCGAGGAAATCTGATCCCACCGTGATCATTTTGGATGAAGACGGCGAAAAAGAAGTGCATAGTTATATGCCTAAGATTATGAAAACATCAACCAGTGACACCTTGTCACGCGTCTTCGAGGCCAATTCTTCTGTTCCAAAATCCCCTGTCTTCGTGTGTGCAACAGACTTGATTTCCCTGATTTGTACTATTTGCGATTAAATCCTTCAATAATTGAGGGATTTAACTGTAAAACGTGAAAATCAGGAGGCTGTGATTCGTGGGCACAGACGGGGATATGGGGTTCGGGACAGAACAATTGACGCGCCTTCGGAAGGTATGATTCCATCAGAGATACTTGTTTCGAAGGGAATTTTATATTCCTCCTCCGGACTCCCCAGCTCTACTTTTTTGGGATCTCCGGCTGACTTCTCTGAGCCAGTGAAAACAATCATGGATTCTCCTTCGCTTTATAATTTGATGTCCTTTCTTGTTTCTCCATCTACGGACTAATCCATGGTTGAGCAGCATCTTACGACATTCCTCCTTTTTTAGCTTTCCTTTAGACTTTGTTCGTATTAAGCTTTTCTCGTTTTCAACTTCTGAAGAGTTAGTATTCCGCACAATATGACCCCTGTAGTTTCAAAGCAGATACGTCAAATCTTACAAGCGAAGTCCAAGCTTGGAGAGATTAGAATTCTATGATGACAGCTGCTAGGGATGAGACTATGAAAAAAGTGGCCTCGACCATAGAATTTTCCTAATCTCTTTTTGATTGCAACTTACCTCGACAAATTGAACTTCAAGATTTTGAGGATGAACAAATGTGGGTGGATCAGTAGAAAGGCTTCTCTTGAAAAAGAATACCCATATCTAAAGAAACTTTTGGATAAAGAAAGGATATTTCCTATCGAAGGTCACTGACGCCATTTTTTCCATAAAGAATAAAGTTGATGATTTTGTGTATGATTCTTATGAGAAAATTATCGATAATGTTTTCATAAACTCTTCCTTGGTGTTATATATAGACATCTTTGAGAAATATATGGATTTGAAATTTTCCTATCTTCCTTCATAATCGATCAAAAAGCTCTAGGCTAAGGTTTGAAGAGATTTGCTGGATAAAGGTCATTTCTGAGGAAGAGGCGATCAATGTGAGGGGCCTTTTACCTTTTGAGGTAATTCCTCTTATGGAGGAAGACTCCAAGGAAGAGGTTGATGATGATAAGAACAGTCAGAGCCGATTCTGGACATTGGGTTGCCCGAAGCAAAGGTCACAAGCAAACTGTTGCATGGCAGGAGAAAAAAAAAAAAAAAAAAAAAAAAGAACTAGAAAGTAGAAATAACGCTCTAGCAGCTTAATGTAGGTCTGAAGCCAGGATCAAACCACTTACCTCACATGAAACAAGTAGGCGCACTACCACCACACTACAAATGCTTTGGTGGATGGAGCATATCGATTTATTTTTATTTCAAGTTCTGGTCACTGCCACTACCACCACCACTCCGGTGGTTGCTCCACCTGGGGGGTTGCCGTAGGCGGCCGCCTACTCAGGCTACCCCTCCAGCCGGCTCTGACAATAGCGCTTCCCAGATTCTAGCCTATAAGATGCGGTGATGATTATAATGCCCTTGGTGGTGGGAATACCTGTGACAGCTTCAGAAGCCAACGTCCCGGTCAAAATGGGGTATTCGGAGAAACCAAATGGAAGGAAGTGGTAGTGGGTGCTCCCAGTCCCAACTTTTGGAAGGGGACAATGTTTAAAAGAAAAATGATACTGTTCACCCACCTATAGCATGGAAAAACAAATGGTCACTGACTCTTCTATTCCTTTGGAAGAACCTACTTTAAGAGCCCAAAATGAGAGCATCTAATGTCCAGTTCTTCTATCCCTACCATAGTTTTCATGACCGTGCCGTACATCAAACCGTGATAGGTCAACGTCGGAGGTTTTAAAGATTCAATCAGTCAAACCGTAAGAACCGTGCACATACGAATTTTAATTAGAACTAGTATGTTAATGCATAAAATATTCAATTTGATAAGAAAATAATAGAAAATATAATGTTTCTAGACCAAGCATATATAAAACATGCAACTAGCAAAAGAATTGCTGCTGAGATAAGTAGTTTTAAAAGAATTGATGTTGATATAAATACTGAAATGTCTTTGATTAAGTCCCACATCGCCTACAAAAAGTTGAAGTCTTTAATTTATTGGCTATAAAGTAGTACAACCTCTAGCTGCGTAAGTAACATTGGCCGCAAGTGTGTTTCGATGGGCTTCCGAATTGATAGTGGCATGTTTAAAACTGAAATGCTTAAACGGTTTGGCCTTTTGTTGGTTTAAAACCGCGTTTGTGGCGGTTGGACCTTGGTTCTGACGGCCCAATAGAAATTTTAGTTTTTTCCCATTCCGAGCCGTATAGCCTTGTGGTTCGAGGCTTTAATGGTTGGACCGAAGGCCCAGTCCGGTCATGAAAACATGGATCCCTACGACTCTGTAATTAAATTTTTTGCTCACTGTTAAGTTGACTGATTTTGAATAATTGTCCGACTAAGGGTAAACTTTAGACCTTGCTTATTGGCAAATGAAATTAAGATAATGAGCCAAATGAAATTAAGATAATGAGCCAAAGTGTAACGAATTTTGTTGTTAAACACTTTTAGGCTTAAAAATACCATGGCTTTGATGATCCTCAAGTTATGATCACAGATGCTTTTGTTTGGAGGAAATTCCCTTTGAAGTAATTGGGCTTCAGGAGAGAGCAACTAATTGACATTATAATATTTTGGAAGAACCGGATTTTTCTGACATCCTACTCTTATCTAGTCTGAATTTTTCCTGAAAACATGAATGTAGCATAAAATATTCGATTTTTAATTATGTAAGACTCTATTTTTGCATGAATTATGTTGGAACTTAGTAATTGTCACAATCCTTGTTAATAAGGCAATTTTGTTTTTTTTCCCTCTTTTACTGGCGAAATTGGTTTACTACGTCATGGTAGAAAGACAACATTTAAGCAGCCCTATTACTCAAAAATTCCTATTGAAATTTTCTTAGGTAAGGATAAATTACTAGAAAAAAATCTTTTTTAATTAAGATGTCAGAATCAAAATGACATTACTTTTTAGGGGAATTACACTGCCTATTTTTGTTACGCCCTAGGTTTCACTTGGTCTTATAGGCGAAGAGAAGGATGAACTCCTTAGAGAAAGCAGGGCATTTCATTTTAGAATGAGTACCGAATGTGGTACCTCTTTTGTTTGGAGAGTAGGACTATAGGACCAAAAATGCTATCTTAAAAACATGAATGTAATTCAGATTTGATGTATTTGTTTCTTCGTATGAAATAAAGAATATGTTTTCAAATATCGAGTGATGTTTTTCATTTATTAATTAGTAACTTCAAATAATGCCATTAACCTTGAAAGAAGGTCCTCGTTCCCAACTTCCTGAACATATAGTTGAGATTAAACAACAGAGGGATTTTAGCGAGGTTTTTCACTTGATGTTCAAAGAAACTATCTTTCTTTTGAGTGGTTTAAGAAGCATGAAATTAAAAAGGTGTTGGCTCATAGGTTAGAAGAACAAAAATAAAGTTTAGAACTAAAACTTATCCAAAAGGACAAGGCTCTCATTGAAGTACATCGCCATATAGGGACAAATCCTTCATCTAGCTTTGACAATGAGATGGCGAATCTTCATCTCAATGAGTACCAATTAGAAAATAGTCAGGCTTTGTGAAAGCCTATAGAATTCATTTTAAGTAGAGGCGTTTCTGAGTTCATTGCTCCACCCTCCGAGGCTTCGTCAAATTTAGATGAAGCCACCAGTTCTCAAAGAAAATTTCCATATTTGGTCAATCCTCCGAAGATCGAAGAAGGGGCTCCGATCGAACGAGCCTGGTACGACTCCGATAACACATACCCACCTATATTGAAATTCATCTCATAACTGCCAACTCTTCTCTCTTTCATTGATTATCGAAATCCAACCTAGAACTACAGACACATAGTTCATTCGAGTACGGGGAAGTCGACATTCGAACTCACTTGCTCAGTCATCAGTGCATCAAGTTCTGGCTCGGTGTTCAGCTACAAAAAATCATTTCTTAATAAGGAAAATAAGAATTCAGTAAGGTCAAATTGTGAAGAGAGAAATCTCCAGCTTCCCCTGTCTATTGATTCAAAGCTTGGTCAAATTGGCATAGAGAAGGGTTGACTTTCACACGCTACGCACCTAAGGTCCTCTGGGTGAAACCAGGCATCCATCCAAGATGCTTTTTTTGGTTACAAATGTCAAACTTCTCATCATTTAACCAATCTTTCTAACTATTAGAAAAATTCTCCCTGCCTTCAAATCTCTTGTTCTATCCCTCGATCGATGAGAGAGGCCCGTACTAAATCGAGATGCAAATCCACCTCATCGTCCCATTGAAGGGACGAAGTCACTTGGACCTACAGAATCGGCCTGGATTTACCAACCGTTCGCCTAGACGACAACATGATAAGAGATTGGGCAAATATTGTAAAACTTGAATTACTAAATTATTTAGGGGATAAGAGAAAGGACAGTGTCTATTTTCAACTTAATAATTATGTTATTTAAGTTGGTAAACTTCAAAATGAAATATACTCTTTCAAGAAGCGCGAGGTTGAACACAAAAGGGCTAATAAGCTCCTTTCGAAAGAAAATAGAGTTTCCGATCAATCGCTTAAGCATCAGACCAAAGCTATTATTAGTGCTGATGTAGCTAAACATAAGGAGAAAAACCTTAAAGAGATGTTTTGCGCTATTCTCAACCGTCTGTAGGATCCTATAATGTTAAGAAATTAGTAGAGAGGCTTTAAAACCTTTAGAACCTGCTATCATCATGATATTTTGAATATACCTATCAACATTTTTTAAACTATACAGATAAAGCCTGATTGAGGATTTCGTCTCCTTGTAATTTATGTGCATGAATTTAAACTTCTCTCCTCCTTTTGGAAGCTTGTTTTCTATACACAAGCCTGTTATTTCTACAATATTAATTATTATTTAAGTATTAAAAATCCTTAGTTATGTTGTAACACCTCATATTTTTAACAACACTAAAAGAGGATAAATTAAATAATAATTAATGTAATTATTAGAATTAAAGGAAACAGACTGCACCATTGCGTCCGTCTCGAAATTCTGGTCAAGATAGACATTTTGTTTGCGTAAAACGGACACCGCAAGAAGAAGATATGAGAGTTTAAAGTTTGTATATGCGTAGAAGAAAAATATATATACATATGAGTCAAAACCTTATCCAAAATCATTCAAAAATTGAAAAAAAAAGCGACGGCAGGTTTCCCGCTCTAGGTGGTCGACCCCCCTAGAGGGGTGTCGACACCGGGGTCGACCCCCTTAAGAGGTGTCGACAGCAGGGTCGACCCCCTACAGGGGTGTTGACACCCCTAGGGCTGAGGTGGTAGTCTATTTCAGAGGGGCTGGCAGCTATGTATAGAGGTCCATTTCTCTTATTTTTTCATTTGAGAATCCTTGGGAGCCAACTCTACCGGTGACTGAACTGAACTGAATTATCTTCTACAACAATCAACTAAAGCAAATCAGTTAGAGATTCAAGCGTAGATCTACAACCCAACAAGCTTCTTTTCTAGTTCTCTCTTCTTAATCCAAACACTGTGAGTTAGTTACTTTTATATTTAAATGATTAAAGTAATTTGTGATATGACTGTGATTTGGATATATACATGCCTGTGACTGAAACATATTGGATCTTTCATTATTTGTGAATCTATAATATTCTTTGAGCCTAGACCTTGTCATGCTAGATCTTTTTACATCTAATTCGCTTGTGGTTAATTTATCATGTCATGCTAGATCTACTTTTATAGATTTAATTCGTTTGTGGTTAATTTATCATGTCATGCTAGATCTACCTTTATAGATCTAATTCGCTTGTGGTTAATTTATCATGTCACATTTGTGGATCTTAAACTTTACATATAATATGGTGATTAATTTAGATCTATCATTAATTGGAAATATGAATCCTTATTCATTCATGCCTATTATGACATCGTTGGTATGTTAGATCTAGTTTTATTATCACATGCTCACTAGATCTATTTTTATATGTCCACGTTATCACTATGCCAATTACATGTTTATGTCACTTTTGTTAAAATAATCACTATTGTCATTTTTCCCTTTTATTGTTTATGGCTAGGCTACTTTCTAGCCCAGACATGAAGCCAAATATATGTGAATGCGTTAGTTAGGGAACGAGGGAAAACATTAGAATTGGCATAACTTGAATGCCAAGTATGAATTTGGACATATAATCCATTATGAATATAATTGGGTAAATGGGCATGAACACCTATAAAGACATAGGTATAATTAATTGGTTAATAATTAAAATGCCTAGGATTACAGTAATTAGAAAACTTTAATGGAACTTATGACACGAGGTCAGATTGCATTTGTGGTGGAAGTCTACCCGGACCCGACCGGCATATCCAACTACTGCAAATGTTGAATCTAATGTGAGAGGTCCAAGTGCACAAATAGGAGATAGGCTAAGACATGAGGTTAGGCCCAACTTGTGGAAGAAGTCCGCCCGCACCCGACCAACATATCCGGCATCCACAAGTTATAGGCCTAATGTGGGAGGTCTTGCCCATTATAACAATAAATGGACTTGGTAACGAATTGGAATACTTAACCTAGATGAATCCATATGGATTGTATGAACATGTTAACTTGAATAGGGGATAAGTAAACTTGGTTGAAACAGTGGGTGGGTTAAGTAAATCTTGTGGCGGTAGGTAATATTTATATATATAGGCCCACAAACTTGACCTATTTTATACCTTGGGGTTATGCAACTTTGTTAAGTAAACTTGCTTGGATCAGTGAGGGTTAAATAAATCTTGTGGCGGTAGGGGTGATATTTACATATATAGGCCCGACAACTTAACCTGTTTTACATGTTGGACTGTTAGGCATAACCAGTTAAAATCCTTGTGGTGGGGATGCATGCCTAGGGGGAGCTTGTATCATCTTGGGTGTGGGACCGTTTCAGTCAGTAACCCATCTAGGTATCAAACGAGTACTCTGAACTAGGTCGTAGTAGGGGCACGCTTACTGGGCTGATTGTAAGAGATCCAAAACGATGGGGCGGTGTCAACAGCGCAGGAAACCAATGGAGTCATGTGCGTGCATGGGTCCGGCTTGCTATGGGAATTAAGACGTTGTGAAATTAATAGATATGGTTGTGCACATCTTGAAAATGAAGGGTTTCCACTTTAGGAAGTGATACATCCTATTGTGGGGCCAGCACAGGTTATCTACGGAGTAGGGAGCCGATCGATTAGGGTAGTGGTTAGAGTACATCTAGACTCTGGTAAGTTTAGGAGTCCGCTATTGGGGCTGCCTGTGGATTGTATGAGGTTAAAACCTCTCACTAGAAGTACGCCTAAGTCTACCATTTCATACATGTTGGCGATCATCTCATTCTGGATATACTAGTAGTAGTGCAGAGTAATCATTAGAAGCATATACACCCTATCCTGTTCACCTTGTCATACTTACCTTTTATGTAGTTATCTCTCTCTTATCCACTTTATATGCCTATCATACTACTTTTATTTATTTACTTGCTAAAAGTAACTAAACTCGCCAGACTTTATGTCTGACCCTTTTTGTTTCCTCTTCTTTCTTCTGTCCCCCCTCTCCCCAGGTTCTCAGGGCGGGAATACTCAGGCTTGACCGTGATTCTGCTTACTTTTGTTGGCGCTTTTTATGTACTCTGATGTTTTAAAATACAAGACAGTAGTTTTTATGATGTAATGGTTTATGTGTATTTCAGACATTATTGTTTTTGAACCACGATGCTTTATTATAAATAAAGTTTTAAATTCCGATGTTGCTTTTATATCTATCTTGTAATATTTGTGTTTCTGTTTACCTATAACGCTTCACGAAACTTAATGCATTCCCTTAGTGAGTGACATTAACGGACGTGCGGTGTCACATATGTTATCAATAAATATATTCACAAATTTGGTGATCTATTATTCTAATAATCAATCTATAGTCTTGATGATAGATATAGTTGCTCAGATGCCTCAATTTAGGCATAATTATTTGAAAACAATTAGAGGCAACAACCTTCATTTCCGTTGACGTCAAAAGTTGGTCTAGTGACGATCAACCCCCAATGTTTGTTATCCATACACGATAATATTCATACAAGTCAAGAAAAAGTAAATAAATGCGAGGGACATAATATTTTTATAGTGGTTCAGCTTAAACCAAGCCGACGTCCACTTTATAATCTATGTTTATACCGTCGATTACAGGTTACAGTTGTTTTTCAGTGGAAGAAAGTAGAGAAAGAAGTGGCTTATACACAAAATCCTTGTGTTGTTCTTTAAGTGTACGACATGCTATTTTTGGGATTCTGAATAGGATCTTTTGAGTAGTGGATTCATAATAGTTTCAGGTGAATTTAGAAGCCTTTCCATTTCCGAAAAGGATATATTTATAGGTGAGAGCTGGGTTGAGTTCGTATGCAGCGTAGCACAGATCTTTTCCAGGCTTGGACACATGTAACTCGATCATATTGAGTAGTTGTAGGCGGAGGGACCTAGTATACTGCTGATCAATAGTTCTTCTCGGAAGTTGCGGCATACGTAGAGCTTGGGACTTGCCGCATAAAAAGCTGTGCTGGTTAAAGTTGACTAGTTCTGTAGCCTTAGGAGTAGGAATTTGTTTGATAGCACATAATTTGGCTTGATATTTTGACACAGCATTCTAGGTTTGATCTGATCTTTTAGGAGCAGTTCAATAGATCGGTCGATGACTCAATTGATCGGTTTGGATTAGACTTCGGAAGCATGCCAATTTTGAGGAAGAGTTGTAAAGATGGTTCAGGTCGAATTATAATCAATCGACCTATGATGAAAGTCGACCTCTGAGGTATAGAACTGGGTTGATATCTGACTGTAAGCTTCGATCTTGAGTTGACGGCTTTCGGGTCAACAAATTGCCCCCTAGAACATATCTTTTTTGATAAAGAAAGATGTGTTCTGTATCTTCCAAAGAACGTTGAATAGAAGTCCGATATATTATGATCCGAGAAGCCATGGTTACACCGAACCATATTATGAGGAAGGCCAGAAAACTGAGGATCACTGGTGATTGTATTAAGGCCAGAAAATCAAGGGCCACTAAGGATCGTATTAAGGTCAGAAAACTGACAATCACCACTGATCTATTAAGGCCAGATCTTTGAGAATGCCAGAAAACTGATCGACCATACCTAGTCGACTCCATATAATAGTAGTAGAACCGGGATCTTGCCAAGTAAAGTAGTTCCTATAAAGGTAGGATGCTAGATCCTGACGATGTCGTTTGGGTATAAACCATACATGGAAACCCAAATAGGGGCATAAACCAGGCCCAAAAATTTTAAGTGGGGTATCATCCAAACCCAGAGTTCAAGGAGGACGAGCGTAAACCATGCCCCATTTTGTGGAGTGGGGGTATCAACCATACTTGGAGGATGAGCATAAACCATACTCGATTTTGTAAAGTGGGGTATAAATCATACCGTTAGCAATAGGGTGAGACAAGGAGGGGGTACAAACTATACCCGGAATTTCGGTAGGGGATATCTACTGTACCCGATGATTTTAGTGAGGGGTTTAAACCATACCTGAGTTTAGGATCGAGCATCAGCCACGCTCGGGGTGTGATTTAACGAGGTTGAGTAGAAGCCATACTCTTATAGGGAAGGAGCTAGTTTTTCATATCTTGACAAGTAGATTTTTAGGAGAGGTATCAACCATACCTTGAAGGTGAGCATTAACCATGCTCGAATTTGAAAAGGGGTATAAACCATACCCTAGTGACGAGCATAAACCATACTCGGTTTTGTTATGTGGGCGAGCATTGACCGTACTTGGCTTAATTTGGTTGGAGAGCATTATCCATACTCGGCTTTAGGCATTTTCTGAATACCAATAAGATGCTTGAATCGATCAAACATAATCCATGTTTGAGAAAGAAAGTTTATTGCTGCTAAAGATTGTTACAAAAGCAAAAACAAATCCTAACAGGTTTATAGTCGAATCCAGAGCACGTCTGGGGATTAAATCCTAATCCCGTACGTATGTACTTCAACCTAACCACATTATTAAAAATAATAGAAGTACATTTCTTATATCCTAAGAAATGGGGTGTTTTCTCTATGATCTAAACAAAATCAGTTGATAATGATGTCACAGTTGCTAAGCTCGGGGTCTTTCCTGTTTCGAGGAGCTCGGGGACCAACCTGAGGAGATGGACAAGCAGTTGCGGTGGTTAAGTCGAGGCAGATTTTTACGCATACTCGGGTAGCTCTCCACGTCTAACCCGTTCCTTGATGAGATCGTGCAAATGCCTGCATACATTGGTGTCGTGACCTGCCATATTATGATACATGCAGTGCTTTCCTGATTCATGTTCTCTTTGGGTCGGCTCCTTCCTAGGAGGCTTTGGGAAAGGTAGAGATCCTTGCACATCAAGGTAGATGTCTAGTAGGGAGGAGCTGAGCTTGGTGTACTGATCATACTTGTTTTCTCTTCGGAATCGCAGGTTCCGATCGTTCTTTTTCAAGGCTTTCCCTTTTCCTTTATTTTGACCAGTGGTATTGGATGGGCCTCCATTTTTGTTAACAATTACTTCGAGGTTTTCCATCTCGAAGCTAGCATCTTCTTGTCAGAGGAATTTATCGGCTTCGGAGTGGAAATCTTTGATATCTTTGGGGGATATCTAGTTAAGGAGATCTTGAAATCAGTTCGGCTCCGAACACCGGCTATGGCGGCCATAAGCACCATCGATGCCTCAGGTCGATCGACGGATGCTACGGCCATTTTGAATCTTTGTAAGAAGGAGCGTAGGGTCTCACCAGACCACTACTTAATGATGTGAGAAACATGACGCTCTTTGGTTGGGAGATGTGAACTCTGAATTGATCGATGAAGCGGGTGACCAACATATTCCAGCTGTTGATCGATTCAGTTTTAAGCTACTGAAACCACATAACGGTTATGTCAGTGAGAAATAGAGGGAAGCACTTGGCCATGACGTTGGTCGATGCAGATAGAACTTCCATGTGACGCATGTGTTGCATGAGATGATAGTCGGGTCGGTTCTGCCATTGTAGGGCTCTAGGACCGGAAGCTTGAAGTCCAATCGGTTTCGGGAGTTTCCGATCTCCAGTGTGATTGGACTGCGATGGATGTTATCCATATCCTGTTGAGAAGAGGTGCCTCTAGTGAAGCTTTTGATGATGCTTGCAATCTGACTTCCATCCCTAAGGAGTTGTTGCCACAAACCTAATTATGCACTGGGGACATTAGTGAGAACCATGGGTCGGGGCGGTATCATGGTTTGAATTCTTAGGGTCGGTTGGGTTCGGTCCATGAGATTTGAGTGAAGGCGGCCCCCAGTCTCAGGCCTTTATTCGGGAGAAACTGGAGCCGCTTGGGTGGAATGTGGATTGGATCGAACCATATCTGCTTTGGTTGGATTAGACCGTTTCGGGATAGCATTTTCTGTTTGGGGCTTGGTATTTCCCTGCCCAGGGTGATATCAGAGTGATTTATTATAGCGTTACCCTCCACCACATTAGGGACCGATTTGGTAGAGTGGTTTAGTGACATGGAGAGTCGTTTCCTCCATCCCTTCTTGGATCAACAAGCTGGGAAGGTTGTGTGGGAGGCTGCATAAGATGGTTTTGTGGTAAGATGCTGGGTCGGACAGGGAGTTGCGTCGATCCATGTTCTGGTCGACCCAGAAGTTGCACTGGTTCAAGAGCTATTTGTCTAAGGAGCTGAGTCGAACCATGGACTGGACGCAAAATGGTTGACTGGTCCGGAACTTGACTATGACCGACCTAAGAATCTACAGCTAATCCAACGCCAATGGTGGCCGGAAGTGATGACGTTAGATCTGTCCAATCGGGAAGTGAAGTTGAGCCAAAAAGAACTGTAGACCGATGTGGGGCTTGGATTTAATTAGATCGTATATTAACTATTTCCCATCTTCGTTTCATGTAGGAAGTGATGCTAGGTTGCTCGGTCTCCCTTCTATCTGAGCGAGGAAATCATTCATCATTTCCTGTAGTTTTGCAAGAATTCCATCCTAATGAGCCACTTGAGATCTGAGCTCAGCCCAAACTTTATCCATCTCTTCCCTAGTTAGGTATTGGGATGGTTCTTCATGGGAGGAAGCCTCCTATCTTGCCCCCGTTGCTGCTGCACCTGGTGCACGATCGAGATTGAGCGTGAGAAGGTGTTTAGTCCTTCTTCCATTTTACTATTGCTTCTTTAAGAGTTGTCGAAGGTCGTAGGGTATATCTGTGAGCCACCCTACATGGCGCGCCAAAGTGTTGACGTCAAAAGTTGATCAAATAACGATCAATCCTAGCGTGTTTTATCCACACACGATAATATTCACATAATGCAAGGAAAAGTAAATATATGCGGAAGACACATTATTTTTATAGTGGTTCAGCTTCAACGAAGCCTACGTCCACTTTATAATATCCGTTTATACTATCGATTATAGATTATAGTTGTTTTTCAGTGGAAGAAAATAGAGAAAGAAGTGGTTTATACACAAAATCCTTGTGTTGTTCTTGAAGTATTCAACATGCTACTTTTGAGATGTCGAGTATGAGCTTTTGAGTAGTGGATTCATAATTGTTTCAGGTGGATTCAGATGTCTTTCCATTTCCTCAAAGGATATATTTATAGGTGAGAAGGAGGGCGAGTACATATGCAGCATGGCACGAAACTTATTCGGGTTTGGACATGTGTAACTCGATCCGATAGGGTAGTTGTTGGCGGAGGGACCCGGTATACTTCCGATGAATAGTTCTTCTCGGAAGTTGCAACATACGTGGAGCTTGGGACTTGGCGCATAAAAAGCTATGCTGGTTAAAGCTGATCGGTTCGGGAGCATTGGGAGTAGGACTTCGTTTGATAGCCCATAATTTGGCCTGATATTTTGATGTGGAATTCTAGGTTTGATCCGATCTTTCAGGAGCAGTTCGATTGATCGATTGATGACTCGATCAATCGATTTAGAGTTGACTTCAAAAGGATGGAAATTTTGAGTAAGAGAGCTTCTATTTGTTATGAAGCTGGTTTGGGTCGAATTGTAATCGATTGACCTAAGATGAAAGTTGACCTCAGAGGTATAGAACTGGGCCGATATCTGATAGTAAGCTTCGATCTTGAGTTATGACGGCTTTTGCCAAAAAGCTGGTCAACAATTACAGAATCAATTAGAAGGCCCGAAACTTATATCCATGTATTTAAATAATAAAAATCCAAAAGTCCACTTTTGGAATTAAAAGAAGGCCAATCATTGGTTAAAAGACCCAAAACCCAGGTTCGGGTATTTGGATAACAGAAGTCCAGAAATTCACTTCTTAATTAATAGAAGACCAAAACTTCTTTCGCATTATTTAGGAGACCGAAACCTGGATTCGGGTATTTGAATAACAGAATTCTATAAATACACCTATGGATCTAATAGAAGATCAAAATCTCTTTCGGTATTAATCAGAAGATCCGAAACACTGATTCAGGTATTTAAGTAACAGAAGTCCAGAAATCCACTACTCGCATTTGAACTATGGGGTCCATTTCAGGCCTTTTCATAAAGTAGAGGTAAGGCATGTTCTTTCGTCTAACAGATGCAGAATGTTCTTTAAGTGTTTCCTTTGAGCTTTCATTCCCTTTTGCGGAATAAGGCGTAAGCAAGTAGAGCTTACTCATGCTTAGAGTAGAGTTCAGGCGTGCGTAGCTGAAGCAGAGGCATGGCTTGCTATAAAAAGAACAGATGGAGAGCGTGCTTCTTTTTGAGTGAGGCGCATGTCTCTGGTCTTAATGGAGCCTCCCTTAGAGGGCGCCTTGGGCATGCCGAGGGATTGTGGTGTCGGGCGCATGTCCCCAGGCTACTCTCCTCCCTCCATGTAGGGCCATGGATTGTACCAAGGGCATAGGTGCGAGGCGCATGTCTCTCGGCTTACCTCTCCTCCCTCTTTAGGGAAGCACTTTGGTATTAGTAGATGCCAGATGCATGTCCTTGAACCTACCACTTCTCCCTTTCGGGAAGCGCCTCGACTACACTAAGAACTTTTTTTAATTATCAAGAGGCATTTCACCCCCAACCATGCAAAATTTCTTATGTATGGACTTACTTCGTCCATTATGCATGTAGAATTTTTTTATTTTAAGTAGAAATTAAATCTTTATTAAATCCATTCCATAATTATTCATAAGTTCCTCGGGCTCTCCTTACTTAAAGAAATAAATGGTCATCCTTTCAAGCGCTCTACAACAATTAGTTTCGTGACCATTTACCATGTGGTAGTAATAGTAGGATCCTCCATTATTTCTTTCAAACTTAGGCGGTTTCATATTTCGGAGGCCAGTAGTTAAGCTCTTATTTTGTATTAAGTAGATATTCTCGATTTAAGTAGTCGAGTTACAATCTTTTGGAAAACTGGACCAAAATCTTCCCTTTAGGAGATTTATCTTGAATTTCTTAGAGCTTGTGCTAATATTTCTCTTTCATTAGTGACCACATTCCCCTTAAGATTCAATTGTGATGTACAACTAGAAAAGATCCATCCTCAATTGTTATTGTCTTTTCCGAAACCTCCTGGTTACTATAGATGACAAAGCTCATTTACATTCCACTGCCATCTTTGGATGAAGGCATCATAATTCCTTACCATTTCTTCTTCGAACATTGTTCCTTTGGAATAGTCCTGAACGACTTTCCTCATTTGTGAGAACAAGCTGTTATCCTTTTCTAGAGTTTTTTCAAAGGTAAAGTGAGGTATCGATCCAACATGGAATGAACTAATACTCCGTTTATCAAGTTCATAAGCTTCAATTTTCTTTTTGTTGATAATGTTTGAAGGTTTCTTCCGTAATACTTGTTCCTCGTAAAGCTTTGGATCCATACAAGTCGATTCTATTGTAAATGACTCAGAAGATACCTGTTTAGATCGAATAGGCTCTTTGCCCTTACAAAATTATTGTTGGAGTGGGGGAGTTGGTGATCTATTTCTCTGATAAGATTGGTTTTGATAGATAATTTTTTCATTATTATTAACCTATCATTATGATGGAACTAACTTAAATAAACAAAAAGGGTATAAGATGCTTATTATGTACTTAAATCTAGACCACATGCTAAAAATATAACAATAGTGTTAGTCGCAAAAATGGTTAACATCTCAAAACAGTGAATTGTCTATCAAAACGTAAATTAAGTCGAATTTGCTCGAGTTACACCTTTCGATTTAAAGAAGATTTGCAGAATCCGTTAAAGAAATTTTGGTCTATTCACGTAGTTTGAGATGAATTCCCAATGTCAAAAGCTCCATTAACTTAAGTTACTAGCCTATAATACTTTCTAGGATCTTGTCCTTATTGGAACAAATATAAATAAAATTTTTGAATTGTATACTTCATTCGAATAATTGTTCGCGTAGGTCACATTCTCTTATAAGGCTTTTGATGGTGTGAACTAGATTGATTTCCTTCATGAATAGTTTTCGTCCATAACTTGGGGTATCGTGTTTCTAGACCACAATCATATGCTCTCGTAGGGGTTAACATTTCTAATCTTATCCGACACCAAGAGGTTATTGGAAAAACTCAGTGATATCAGATATCATTGATAACGTTCGGTGAGTTTCCAGTCTTTGCTAGTCTTAGGACTAGATTCCTTTGGACGAGTTTAGGTCATCTCGTTATATTCATCAAACCCTTTCGATCCTACTTACAATGATTTTTCTAATTGATTCCTTTAAGAAGGGCTGGGACCCATACCTGCAAAGTTAACATAGGATAATATAGTAATTTAATAATTACCTTAACATTACCTTAAGCAATTGAAATTGAATGTCTTTTATTAGTGATAGAAATTGATATAGAGATATAAGTGTAATAGTTCCTAAAAATCCCCAAACTGATTTAGGAATTAGAATTTACAACTCAGAAATTTAGATACAAGTGAGAGAATGAGAAATTCGGTCTAGATTCTAGACCCTTAAAATCATATTTATAAATGCGAGTTGAGCCCCTTTCCTCCTTAAGGCCTTTAATCTTCTGAAAGAACCTTCTGGGTAATAGACTTGGTAATTTTGAGAATTACAAACATCTAGAGGCTTCTGGATTCGATATTACCGAATAGTTGTTTTCTTTTGGATGAGATCTTCACTTACAAAATAGTTATCCCTGTTAGGATTGGGATTTCAAAATGAACCCTTCGAATGGATCAAGGGGTGCATTTAGTTCGGAAAGCATGACCTAGCTTTCCCTTATTTTATTTGATTATTGTTGTTTTGGAAGATATTCCCTTTGTCTTTATCGAAGAAGCTTTCTTTTGTGCGAAGGAGTACTTTGCTCTTTACCCTTGTGGACGAAAGAAAGCTAGGATGGATTGTCTTTGTTTAGACCAAATGTTTCTTGTTTTTGACATACCTTCACTGTGAGTTTGTTCTTTACTTTGTTGTGGTTAATTTGTTGCTAACAAATAGCAAATGAACACTATGAAAAATACCATGTATCAATAGAAAAAATAGATAAGTTAATACATAGGCCAATATCAGTTCCATACTGGATTATTGGAAATGCCTGAGTAAGAAAGGGAAAGTGATGACATGTATTTTGGCAATTGTTAAATTCGAATACCTTTAAAATCAATCATTCTATTATTTTTTGGAATAAGGCGGGGAATATATAGGATATGGCATGTCCTTAACAAGCCATCACACAATTTTAGAAACTTAACATATACTTAGCAAACACACTTAATATATCACTTCAAAATACACTAACGTATCATACATTCAATTAAATTTAGCTTAATATAGTGATTCTTAATACATGCTAGCAAAGAACTACAGAGTTTGATCTTCAATATGATCACATACTTGCACCCACGTCCCTTTGCCTACATACAATTTTTGTTTTATGTTGAAATAATAATAATATGATTGAAATTAAATCTAAATGGTATGAATGAAGGTAAGACTATTATTCTCTTGAAAGCTTCGTTAATTTTAATTTACGCTGGAATCTTGGAGAAAATTAAAGGGTAGAAATTAAATTAAGAAAAGATAAGAGATAAAATAAATGAATAGAATAATATGAAGAAAGGAGGAATCAAATATCTTTTTCTTAGAAAATTTATGGGTGTCCCTACGTAAAATTGACTTAATGGTTTTTTTGTTTTCTAAGTCATGGTTGGTTTCTCAAATTTTACTCAATATTTTCTTGCTCAGATCAGGGCTAAATATGATTCGAAATTTAAATTGTTTTGCCCTTGTATGTTCTTTAGTTAGTGTACATAAAATTGCTCTTAAAAAGCCTAAACAATAAAATATTCAAAAAATGAGAGGAAATACTGGTAGTCCATTAATATTAGCCCGAATGAAGTGTTTTATAAAATAAACAGGTTGGCCTTACACTAAGCACTCCCAACAACGGTTTGCTTCAAATCGATTCTTTGGGGTCAACCGGAAGCAATACCCCAATGGGGAAAAGTATTTGTATTGTCTTAGCTGGCTTATTTTAAGCCAACTAAGACAATTGTTGCGGATTGCAATCCAACACCGTTGGATTGCAATCCACGTGGTGGTGGAAAAAAACTTGAACCACCTTAGACGACTTATTTTAAGCCAGCTAAAAGAATTTAAAAAATTACGCCTCAGCAGCTTCTTGCTGAGGCAAAAAAAAATTAGTTGGCTTATTTAAAGCCGGTTAACCTTAACCGACTTTAAATAAGCTGGCTAATGATGAATTTACAAGAAACCAGCCGAGTTGATTTGGCAACCTTCGAGGTTGTCAAAGCAACCCAGATTAGACGTGTTGACCTTCTGTTGGGGGTTAGTCGGTTTCCAACCAACCTTCAGTTCGGAATGGTCTAAAAATTTGATTGTGACATATAATACAAAAGTGCAAAGTAAAATAACTACCTATTACATTAAATAGAAATAAGAAAATATCGATCAGCTTTAATCGAGATCAAAAGGAAACATTACACTAAATCAATGTTGGTAAAAAATGAGAAAAAAATAAGGATTGTTAGAAGTAGAATAACCTAAGTAGAATAATTTCACTAAAGCTTTTCCTTTCATCGATGGAGACCAGGTTTGCATTTTCTACACCGCCGCCTTCTTAACCCTACCGTCTCCTTTACTTTTCTTGTTTTCCTCCCTCATTTTCACTGCATCGTGCTCTTTCTCTTTCCTAGATTTCCCTTTGTTGTTGGGATCGAATTTAGTACCCAAATTGTCTTGTCAAACTCTTGTAGCCTCCAACGACGAGAGATCGAACATCCTGCCAGTATCATAGACTAAAAGGCAAATTTCAACCAACCATGGACAGATGGCACAAAGAAAGAAGCAATATATATCAAACACTGGTCAACAACCGAGGTTTCAGGCGGAAATTCGGCTAACTTGGGTGAAACTTCAATAAGAATGGAAGACTAAGGGGATGGAAAAAAGCTGGAATGTGACGGCCCGCCCCAGACCAGCTGACATTTTCCTCGAAATGCGCTGTGCTGACATCCAACTAGTACGAGATGGTCGCCAAAGGAAGGAAAAGAAAGGAATTTGAACTAGCAAGGAACCTGTAGAATGTCTCACAGCGCATGGAATAAAATATAATAATAGCATACTTTGACATAAAACAGGCGAGACAGTGCATAAGCTGAAAACTAAACCATAATCATCATAGCAGCGGAAATTCAAAATACAGCTTATTACAATTTCAACATATTGTATCTAAAGCAAAGAAAAAGGTGCACTACTAATGCCCAAAGTAGTGACCAGCAGCGACACAGGCAGAATTTCTATATATCATACGTGGAAGCCTCCTGCTCGTCTCTGGTACAACTACTCGTGCATAATCACCTGACCTATCTCTAGTCTGCCCATTTAAGAGCACCCAGAGTAATAAGAAGAGACATAAAACTCTGGGTCAGACAAAAGCCTGGTATGAGCGATAAGCAGCTAAACAGAACAATGACAGGTATACTATACCATACCTGAACCTGGACCTGCAACCAAAGAGTTAGCACCACATACTATAAAATACTCTAAGGTGCCACTAACATATGGTGTAAAGAATACGGGGGTGGGGGTGTGCATTACATGGTGAAGGAAAACAATCAAGCATAGCAACCATCCTCACATCTCTCACTTAGAGCGTAAAGCATACGACGTCCACCAATTTGATCACCCTATCCCTTGCTATGATCACTCTGCCCCATGGAGTCACGACAAATCCACTGCACTGATCCATAGCTACTAGTCCTTGCTATGTCCACTCTGCCCCCATGGAGTCATAGCGGCTCCACTACACTGGCTCATAGCCTTGCTACGATCGCTCTACCCCATGGAGTAATAATTACCCCACTACACTGATTCGCAGCCTAACATTTGTCTTGGTGGTGAATCAAAGTTATGGACGTCGATAACCCCTTTGCACACGTCCCGCAGCAAAGCCCAATCATGAAGTTAACTCATTGGTTCCCAACTGGATCCTGAGTACAAACTTCCCATTTGGACTACCTTTGCATCTCGTGTTTCAATCTTCTCTGGATCGGTTTTTCACTTCAGTTTATACTTCCTGTTTGGATCATGATTCAATGCTCAAGTCCAAACATCTCGGTTCGGATCGGTCGTGGACACCCCTGGCGGTTCAGTCCGGCCTCCTTCTGTTCGTGGTCGGGCTCCGGGTCGGGATCTATACTCCAGCTCGTGCAAGGTCATCCGGGTCGGGTCGGGGTATCCTCCCTCTGGCGGTTCAGATCATGAGCTAGGACCGGTTCGGGGCTCCTGGTTCATGACCATTGCATCGGGTCGGCTTCCTCCACTGGCTCGGACCATGACTCCAGGTTGTGGAAGCATGCTTGGCTCGTGATAGCTCTCCATGATCGGGTCGGTTCGGGTAGGTGCGATCCGATCCGGTCCCTGCATATTTTCCTGCAACTTCCAGCGACTGTTTTTACGCCATACGACGGCGTTTTCGACCATTCTAACTGTTCTAATCAATCACAAAGCATACCATACATTCATATCAACATATAGAATTGACCACAAACAACAAAACAATAATTTGGCAGGTTAAAACGGATCAAACATAGCCAAAACCCCATATTTCCCCTTAATCATGTTCAAGCAAATCAAATGATAGGATTAACAAAACTTAACCAAATTAACCAAAACTTCTAACAGAGGTTTAAAACAATATTTTGAAATTTATAAATATTTTTCCAGAATTTATTAATGTATAAATTCGCTAATCAACAATAATTATCCCTAATTAACCGTAATTAGTGAGAAACCTTACAAATCACTCACCTTGGCCACAAATAAAATACTAAATCTGAAATGTCCTCTGTTTGGGCGCTATTCCCAAGGCAACACAGTAGCTCTATCTCAATCTCTATGCTAATCCGCCTCAATTTGATGTAGATTAGGCTAATACTTGGTTAAAAAGCGATTTGGAGGTGTTTTAGAGGTTGGAGGCCATGGCTAAGTTGAGAGGAATGAATAGTGATGGCTGAAAAATGAGAAAAAGGTATTCTCTAAAACCTAACAGCCCTTTTAAACTCCTAATCCCGAAAACCCTTATGGGCCTAGCTGTTAATTACCCAATTAAGCCCAGTTAAGCAGTATTTCACCTTCTAAACCATGTTTCAGCCATATCTCCCAAAAGGTGAGTCCTTTTGGCTGATGTGACCACTCTACGGAATTGTAAACCATCATCTGGATGCAATGGAAGTGGTTTCAGGTTAAAATTCCTTTCCAGTCAAAAGTTATGGCCGAAACAAGATCAACTAGGGACAAAATGGTCATTTAAAAATCGGCAAAAATCATGAATATGGGAAATGACCCTACTAGTCGTCCCCCAAAGTTACAAGACCATACGACCCTCTATGACGATGAAATAAATATTCTACGATCCTATGATGCGTAGAATGCGAGTCGTTACACTCTCCCCCTCGCCCCCCCTTAAGAAATTTCGGCCCCGAAATTCCTTTACCGAGAAACAAACAAACGAACAAACAATGAATCCCGCATGCCTATCAATCATTCACAGTAATCAAACCTGCAAAGCAATTAAAACAAGCCTAACCTGGCATGCGGAAAACTAAATCGCTAATCAAATCTTACCAGGCAAAGAGTTCTGGATACGTCTTCCTAATGCTCTCCTCTGTCTCCCAAGTACAGTCATTCTCGTCCTCGCCCCACTAAACCTTGACTAGCATCACCGCCTTCCTTTGAAGTTTCTTCGTATCGTACCCTGCAATACGAACGCTTACGGTTCCCAGCCGCCTTGGGTTCTACTTCGATATCATCCAACTGATCAGGTCAAATAGTCACATCGGGGTCGTGCACGAATTTCCTTAGTTGCGAAACATGAAATACGTTATGAGCTCCTGCCATCTTCTCTGGTAATTCAACTTTATATGCCAAATTCCCAACTTGCTCGAGGATTGGGAATGGACCAACAAATCTTGGTGTTAACTTGCCTCTCCTGCCAAATCGTATCACGCTCTTTAGCGGAGAAATCTTGACAAACACCAAGTCGCCAATGGAGAACTTTAAATCTCTTCTCCTCCTATCAGCATAACTCTTCTGTCTTGAGCAGTCTTCATTCGCTGTTGAATGATCTTGATCTTTCTTGAGGTTTCTCTTGTTACTTCTGGTCCAAGCACAAACTTCTCACCGGTCTCCAGCCAACATGATGGTGAGTTGCACGGTCTTCCGTACAAGGCTTCAAATGGAGCCATACCAATACTGGATTGATAACTGTTATTATAGGCAAACTCTACTAGATGCAAATGTTCGTTCCATGATCCACCAAAATCCAAAACACAAGCTCGCAAAAGATCTTCTAACACTCGATTCACCCTCTCTGTCTGTCCGTCGGTTTGAGGATGATATGCGGTACTGAGATGTAATTCTGATCCTAAAGCCTCTTGTAAGCTTTTCCAAAATCCACTAGTAAACAATGCATCTCGGTCACTCACAATGCCTTTGGGTACTGCATGAAATCTCATTACACACTTCATATACAGTTCAGCTAATTTAGTTGTTGTTCTACTCGACTTGATAGGTATAAACCTTGCACTCTTAGTCAATCTGTCTACAATCACCCAAATGCTATCATGGCCCGATCTAGTCCTTGGTAACCCATCAATGAAATCCATTGAGACTTGTTCCCATTTCCATTCTGGAATTTCCAATGGATGTAACAAAACAACTAGGCATATTTTTCTTAGCTTTAACTAGTTGGCAATTCATGCACTTGGATATAAACTTCCCAACGTCTTTTTCATCCCTTCCCAGTAGTAGGTCTGCTTCATGTCTCGATACATTTTATTACCACCGGGATGTATAGTCAGTTTTGAGTGATGACACTCTCTAAGCACTTCATCTCTCAATCCATTGAAATTGGGTACAACCAGTCTTCCATTCTTTCTAAGCCATCCATCTCGATCAAGCCCATACTTGTTCATCTCCTCATCGATACCCATCTCTAACTTGGAGATGATTTCTAATAGGTTAGATCGTCCCTCTGACTGGAACCAATCCTTTCAATTGAAGTGGGTCTGATCGTCAAACTTGCTAACATTTTTGGATCCAATTCGCACTTTGGTCTGAAATCATACCCTGCGATGTACTCCAGTTGCTTCCACTCAAGAAACATAGCCCCAAAATTGGCATGTCTTCTACTCAAGGCATCAGCTACCGCATTGCCCTTTCCTAGTGTATATGCGATATCAAAATCATATGAAGCCAAAAATTCTAACCATCTTTGCTGACGGAGATTTAAATCCTTCTGGGAGAAGAGGTACTTTAACGACTTATGATCAGTAAGCAACTTAAATCTTTCTCCCAAGAGATAATGTCTCCACATCTTCAGCGCGAACACGATCGGTGCCAATTCCAAATCGTGGGTAGGATATCTTTTCTCATGTGGTTTTAGTTGCCGACTTGCATAAGCTACAACCCTACCTCCTTGCATCAACACAGCACCTAGTCCGGTACCACATGCGTCTGTATATACTGTCATCTCTTCATTCCCTTTAGGAATGACTAACACTGGCGCACGCGCCAACTTTTCCTTTAGACTCTTAAATGCATTTTCACACCTTTCATCCTAAACGAAGGCTTGATTCTTCTTGGTCAGCTGAGTCAACGGTGTTGCTATCTTGGAGAAGTCCTGGATAAACTTACGATAATATCCGGCTAACCCAAGAAACTTCTTACGTCTGTTGCATTCTTGGGCGTAGACCAGTCTTGTACCATAGCCATCTTCGCAGGGTCCATGGAAATACCATTCTCTGAAACAACATGGCCCAAGAATTTCACTTCCCTCCTCCAGAAGTGACACTTAGAAAACTTTGCTTTCAATTGGTGTTTTCTCAACACCTCCATCACTATCCTCAAATGTTCCTTGTGTTCTTCCTCTATCCTCGAATAAACAAAAATATCATCCACGAACACAAGAACAAACTTATTCAATTGATCCCTGAATACTCTATTCATAAGATCCACAAAATATGCTGGTGCATTGGTTAACCCGAATGGCATGATCAACCACTCCTAGAATCCAGACGACGTTCGAAATGCCGTTTTTGCTATACTCTCAGCTTCCACTCTAAACTGATGAAAACCTGTCGCGAGATCCAACTGAGAGAACACTCTCGCGCCACTCAACTGATCAAATAAATCATCTATCCACGGTAAAGGATACTTATTCTTCCTCGTTACCTTATTCAACTCGCGGTAGTCTATACACAATCGAAGGGAACCATCTGCCTTGCTAGCAAACACAACTTGTGCTCCCCATTCATAAACACTTCTTCTGATAAATCCCTTCTTCAAAAGATCGATCACTTGCACCCCGAGCTCTCGCTGCTCCCTTGGTGCCATACGATGAAGTGGCATCACTATAGGTCTGGCATCACTAAATCAATATGGAATTCAATCTCTCGATGTGGTGGAAGCCCGGTCACTTCCTCGAAGACGTCCGGATACTGGCCAACCACGGGCAAATCTAATAACTCATCATGCAGGATGTCGAGGGAATTTAGAAAACTAGCCATTACCCATCACTAGGTAGACCACCAAACACTACCCTCTGCCCATCATCCGCTCTAACTTTCACCAAAAAGCTCTCACAGTCTACCACCACTACGTGTCTTTGGAGCCAATCGACTCCCAAAATAATGCCAAACCCAGTAAAGCCCAAAACAAATCAATCACAAACATGCATCCTTGACTCGATAAGGCCACATTACAACAAATCATGCTAAGGCTAGTCGAACCACCAATCGGGTTCATCACTACTAAAGGTCTATCGACTATCTCGGTCTCCAATCTCAACCTATCTACCAGGTCACTAGATATGAAGGAACTGGAAGCTCCGGTATCAAACAACACTCTAACTGGAACATCATAAATGGAAAGCATGCCTTGAATGACGACATTCTTTCCTTTCTCCGCCGCAGTTGGGTCATTCGACGAAGAAGGAACAACATTGATAGCATATGCTTTCACAATCTGCTTTTCTTTCAAAGGTTGTGGACACTTATCCTTGTGATGTCCCACTTCGCCACATTTGAAGCACTTCCTGTCCGCTGGCTTTGCTCGACAATCTTTGGCATAATGGCCCTTCTTGCCACAGCTAAAGCACTCAACATCTTTCTTCTTCTTTTTCGTCTGGCCATCCTCGGTCTGATCCTGCTTTCTCTTATTCTGAGAACCATTCTTGCCTCCACCGCTTACTTGCGGCTTTGGCTCTTCTGCAGATGCAACCTCAGTCTTTGAATTATGGTATAGACTCTCTGATCTCAAAGCTTTCCCCACAATCGATTCAAATGTCTCATCGATGTGGTTAATAAGCCTTCCCCCCAAGTACTGATCCAAGCTTGTTATGAACTTCTCATTCTCCTTCTCGGGAGTGTCAATGAGGGATAATCCATACTTCGATAAAGTATCGAACTCAGCAATATACTCTGAGACTGCCCTACCATTCTGTTTAAGCTCCAGGAACTTCCTAAACAGCTCTGATTTTTGAGCAGCTGGGATAAACTTTTCACTGAATCGGGCCTTAAACTGATCCCATGTAACTTGATCCTCTGGGGTAGCTGTTATAATAGCATTCCACCAATTCATCGCCCGTCCTTGTAGTTGACAGGATGCTAGCTTTCTCTTCATCGCATTCTTGATACCCAAATCTTCGAAGACACGCTCACAACTATCCAACCAATCCTGAACTTCTGTAGCCGATTCCGTTCCGTGGAACGGCTTCCCACCAAGACTAGTGTAGTCTTTGCAAAGCTTGGAGAAATCGGCCCTAGGCGCCTGCACCGCTGCACCACACCATTAGAAGCATTAGGAACTACTCCTTGCATATCCCTAAGCATCTCTCTCATGAAATCAGTGAACATAGTCCTCATGTTAGGAGCGTTCCCATTATTAGCTCCTCTGCCAGTACCCCTCGTATATCGGCTCATCGTTCAATCTGTAAAGAGAAACGATTAACCATGTCTTCAGTGGTTCCAGTGCAATGCGACTTCATCCTTAGCTATAATAATAGTATATATATATATATATATGGATTTCGAAAACCAAAATAATCACAAATACGCGCTCTCATATACATATACTATCTCTTCCTGGTGTATTTCCCTAGGTTAACTACGCAACCTAGAGCTCTGATACCAAATGTGACAGCTCGCCCCGGACCAGCTGACATTTCCCTCCAAATGCGCTGTGCTGACGTCCAACTAGTATGAGACGGTCGCCAAAGAAAGGAATTTGAACTAACAAGGAACCTGTAGAATGTCTCACAGCGCATGGAATAAAATATAATAATAACATACTTTGACATAAAACAGGCGAGACAGTGCATAAGCTGAAAACTAAACCATAATCATCATAGCAGCGGAAATTCAAAATATAGCTTATTACAATTTCAACATACTGTCTCTAAAGCAAAGGAAAAGTTACACTACTAATGCACAAAGTAGTGACCAATAGCGACACAAGGAGAATATCTATGTATCATACGTGGAAGCTTCATGCTCATCTCCGGTACAGCTACTCGTGCATAATCACCTGACCTATCTCTAGTCTGCCCGTTTAAGAGCACCCAGAGTAATAAGAAGAGACATAAAACTCTGGGTCAGACAAAAGTCAGGTATGAGCAATAAGCAGCTAAACAGAACAATAACAGGTATACTATACCATACCTGAAACTGGACCTGCAACCAAAAACTTAGCACTACATACTTTACAATACTCTAAGATGCCACTAACATATGGTGTAAAGAATACGGGGGTGGGGGTGTGCATGACATGGTGAAGGCAAACAATCAAGCATAGCAACCATCATCACATCTCTCACTCAGTGCGTAAAGCATACGGCATCCACCACTTTGATCACCCTATCCCTTGCTATGATCACTCTGCCCCATGGAGTCACGGCAACTCCACTGCACTGATCCATAGCCACTAGTCCTTGCTATGTCCACTCTCCCCCATGGAGTCATAACGGCTCCACTGCACTGGCTCATAGCCTTGCTACGATCACTCTGCCCCATGGAGTAATAATTACCCCACTGCACTGATTCGCAGCCTAACATTTGTCTTGGTGGTGAATCAAAGTTATGGACATCGATAACCCCTTTGCACACGTCCCACAGCAAAGCCCAATCATGAAGTTAACTCATTGGTTCCCAACTAGATCCTGAGTACAAACTTCCCATTTGGACTACCTTTGCATCTCGGGTTTCAGTCTTCTCCGGATCGGTTCTTCACTTCAGTTTATACTTCCTGTTTGGATCGTGATTCACACCTCAAGTCCAAGCATCTCGGTTCGGATCGGTCGTGGACACCCCTGGCGGTTCGTTTCGGCCTCCTACTATTCGTGGTCGGGCTCTGGATCGTGATCCATACTCCAGCTCGTGCAAGGTCATCGGGGTCGGGTCGTGGTATCCTCCCTCTGGCGGTTCGGATCGTGAGCTAGGACCTGTTCGGGGCTTGTGGTTCGTGACCATTGCATCGGGTCGGCTTCCTCCACTGGATCGGATCGTGACTCCCGGTCGTGGAAGCATGCTTGGCTCGTGAGGGGGGCTTGGTTCGTGATAGCTCTCTACGATCGGGTCGGTCCGGGTAGGGACGATCCGACCCGGTCCCTGCATATTTTTCCTGCAATTTCCAACGACTGTTTTTACGCCATACGATGGCGTTTTCGACCATTCTAACTGTTCTAATCAATCACAAAGCATACCATACAGTCATAGCAACATATAGAATTGACCACAAACAAAAAAACAATAATTTGGTAGATTAAAACGGATCAAACATAGCCAAAATTCCATATTTCCCCTTAATCATGTTCAAGCAAATCTAATGATAGGATTAAAAAAAACTTAACCAAACTAACCCAAACTTCTTACAGGGGTCTAAAACAATATTTCAAAATTTATAAATATTTTTCCAGAATTTATTAATGTATAAATTCTCTAATCAACACTAATTACCCCTAATTAACCGTAATTAGTGAGAAACCTTACAAATCACTCACCTTGGCCACAAATAAAATACTAAATCTAAAATGTCCTCTATTTTGGCGCTATTCCAAAGGCAACACAGCAGGTCTATCTCGATCTCTATGCTAATCCGCCTCAATTTGATGTAGATTAGGCAAATACTTGATTAAAAAGTGATTTGGAGGTGTTTTAGAGGTTGGAGGCCATGGCTAGGTTGAGAGGAATTAAAAGTGATGGCTGAAAAATGAGAAAAAGGTATTCTCTAAACCCTAACAGCCCTTTTAAACTCCTAATCCCGAAATCCCCTAATGGGCCTAGCTGTTAATTACCCAATTAAGCCCAGTTAAGCAGTTTTTCACCTTCTAAACCATGTTTCAGCCATATCTCCCAAACGGTGAGTCCATTTGGCTAATGTAACCATTTTACGGAATTGTAAACCATCATCCGAATCCAATGGAAATGGTTTCAGGTCAAAATTCCTTTCCAGTCAAAAGTTACAGCCGAAACAAGATCAGTTAGGGGCAAAACGATCATTTAAAAATCGGCAAAAATCATGAATATGGGACATGACCCTACTGGTCATCCCCCAAAGTTACACGACCATACGACCCTTTATGACGATGAAATAAATATTGTACGATCCTATGGTACGTAGAATGCGGGTCGTTACATAGAAGATGGACTTGCATAGGAGAAGAAGCTTGGCAGGAGTGTGTATATGCACAATTGCACAGGATGTGCACTAAGGTTCATAAACCTACTTAGAAGAGCTCATATATGTTGGTTTTAGTTGAATTATTTAAGGCCCATTAACTCAATGTAATGGTTGTAATTGGTCATTACGATCATGTATAAATAGAATTCGATTCATCTTGTAACAGTGTATTGAATGAATGAGAATCAATTTTTTTTCCTCACTAAAGTCTGTTTTGCATTCCTATAACATCTCTTCTTTCTAAACCTTATTCTGTGTGTATCTATCTCTATCCTCATCCAACAATCCTATCTAACTTCATGTTCTCATTTCTATCTTATGCGTCTTCTCTTCTTTACTTCTCTTACCTACATTTCTGCATATCAAATACATTCTTCCACCATCTCATCTCAGAATAACCAACTTTTGATCATATCTCACTCTCCACCGCAAATAAAGAATCCAGGTACCTTAGCGATGGTTGTAGTTAAACAAGGGTGTAAGGAATTGGTGTCATAGCCTCAAGATGAGAAAATTGTTGAACCTCATCTATCAAAAGATCCTAGTTTGATTCAAGAATCAACGTTGTGGATAGTAACTCAGTTAGAGCATTTGGTCAAGGTGTATGAATCGATGAAGCTATGCATTATAATGTTGTCTATCCAAGCTTTCAACAAGACGATTGGTGATACTATCCCTACTCTTCAAAGCAACATATCATTAGATGTTCTTTCAGATTTTGAAAAATGTAAATTGTTAAGCTTTCTTATAGAATTTGGAATATTAGTATCGATCTAACAAACGAATATCCCGAAGTTTATGACTTGTATCTTAACAATCTTGGATTCTTTGCTGTGATCTTGGATGAAATAGTAGTGAATTCAATACTGTTGATTTTTGTAATAGTACAGTGGGTGCTCCTTCTTGTGATGTTACTGTAAGGCCAGGTGTGTTGCATCTTATGTCTAAGATTTCCCACAAATTAAAAATCGGACTGCTGCAATACCACAATCATCCCTTATTTAGTATCAAGAACCTCCCCTATCTAACACGCATAGCACCAATGTTTCAGTTTTTATGGTAAAAGTTCCTTATTTAGATTCCAAAATTCCTTCACATAAGGCCTTCTCCTATAACCATACTTCATCAACTATATCAAAAATGCCTTTAAAGAATAAAAACGTGTCCAAAGTCGAAGGCAAGAAAGACCAGAGATCAGCTCTTAAGCCATCTATTTTGCTATCAAATATCATAGATAAGGAACTAATTGTGTTCTCTACAAAGAAAAAAGGTTATTCAACAAAGTCCAAGAAAAAATTGCTAAAGAAAAAAATTGTTTACCTGGAAGACTTCCCGCAGGTTTGTAATTTGTCAAGAATTCAAAAAGTATATAAATCTTTTCAGCCTAGGTCCCAACCCAGTAAAATTCAAATATTCTTTCAACTGAAGCCTAAAATGACCAGTGATTGCATGGAAGCGTACTGGAATACTAAACTGACCAGTGAAATACAAAATCTTATATGTTGTTTTTGTGAAAATAATATCGTGCATGATACATTTTATGGTGTATTTCTGATAGCTATAATGGCTGCAAAGAAGATGAAGTATGTATATGCAAATGTTTTGAATCTGAAATCTGTTGGGTATCTTAAAAGAAATATTGTTCTTAGCAAGTTAAAATATCCTTCATATGCATTATTTATTGACCATGGTGATGATGGACTGACTTCAAAGGCGTTGAAAGATGTTACAGTTCCTGAAAGTTCATCCATCGATTCAGAGGATGATGGATTGACTTCAAAGGTTGTTTAACCAGAAAATGATATATCACTATCCGAGTTGTCCCGTAAGAGCTTCCTTATTTCATTCTTTCTTGGTGAGATGAGGAAGGTTTCTGGAATGGTTAGAGTTTGCAGGATAACGACCTATGTTACGCAAACAACATGGGTTCAAAATGAGACCATTTAGGACAACATATTATTTGCAGATCAGACTGAGATTAGAGAAAGGGGAATTGATCTTAGTGATGGTCAGAAGCAACGTATAACCTATGTTACGCAAACAACATGGGTTCAAAACGAGACCATTTAGGACAACATATTATTTGCAGATCAGGCGGAGATTGGTGAAAGGGGAATTGATCTTAGTGATGGTCAGAAGCAATGTATAGAACTCACAAGGGTTATTTACCAAGGTTGTGATATATATTTTCTCGATGATGTCTTTAGTGCTATTGATGCTCATACTGGTTCAGAACTCTTCAAAAAAATGTGTGTGAGGCGTGCTCAAGTCAAACACCATTGTGTTTATCACTCATCAAGTCGATTTTTTGTATAATACTGATCTCAGCTTAGTGATGAAGGATGGAGAAATAATACAACCTAGAAATATGATGAATTATTAGCTTTATGTTCAACTTTTGAAACTCTGGTTTCTTCTCACAAGACTTCGATGGAACTCGTTATGCATAACAATCCTGATGATAAATCCAACACTTTCGAACAACCTGGCATGATGTGTATTAAAGAAAAAAATCATGGTATTATCCCCAAGAGCTGAAAACCTCACAACTACACTTATCAATGAAGAAAAACGTGATGCTGGACATGTTGGTTGGAATGTATATAAATTATATATGATAGAGGCATGGGGTAGGAAAGGTGTAACTCTTGTTGCTATAGTTGCAATTTTCACATAGGGATCTGCAACAGCAAGTGATTATTGGTTTTAGCATACGAGACATTGGACATAATTGCTGATTAATTCTAGGTAGATGTGTTTATTATAGTTATTTCGCTAATTAGTTTGGTTTCACTTATCTTTGCTGTTGCCTACACTCCAGTGGATATGGCAACTGTTGTGGTGCTAGAATGTTGTGAGAATATAGAAGCTAGTGAAAAGAAGATACTCATATACGATCCGGGCGGTAGTTCATTAATCGATGTAATGACGTTGAGGTTGCCGGAGACACTTCGACTCTACCTTGAGGACAAGGTTGTTTTGAAGGGGAAGGGAAGGTCAGTACCTGAATTGTCTTCACAAACGCTTGCAGCCTCCAACGACGAGAGACCGAACATCCTGCCAGTATCAGAGACTGAAAGGTAAATTTCAATCAACCATGGACAGATGGCACAAAGAAAGAAATAATATATATCAAACACTGGTCAGAAAACGAGGTTTCAGGTGAAAATTCGGCTAATTGCGATGAAGCTTCGACAAGAATGGAAGGCTGAGGGCATGAACAGAAGCTGGAAGATGGACCTGCATAGGAAAAGAAGCTTGGCTGGAGTGTGCATGTTAGACCAAAAAATGGCACTAACACATAATTGACTAGGTTTCTATGGAATAATCAAGAAGGATAGAAAAATAACCAGACACACGAGATTTATTATGGTTCGGCGTTAACGAGCATACATCCACTTTATAGTTTCTCAATTCACTAGAGAATTATAATTACAAGGCTTTAAATCACTCAAGCACTCGATTACAATGAATTTATTTCCATGAATTGACTGATTGTTTACAGAAGAGGATGACTGTTCATAGCAAAGTGACGACCATGGCATATGCTAGCCATAGAGATGCCAAAAGTCCTCGAAAAATGTCCTTAAGTCGTGTATTTATAGATTTTTTCACTGAATCGGCCGGATGCCAGGTGGAGGCTGCGGAATCAATCTCAGATTGGAAGTGGAGTGAGTAGAGAAGATCGTGGGTTTATGGGATGACATGTGGAACATGATCCGCCCAAGTAGGAGCAAGAATAGGTCTTTGTTCTCAAACGGTTGCAGCTGCTTCAGATGAGGGGATCGGGTCTATGTTATTCGACCCGGACCGGTGATGTTGCCAAACCTTCTAGGTGTATTCACCTGATGAGGGTTGGGTCCATCCACATCTGACCCAAGCCGGTGTAGTGCCTTTCTTCCGAGCCTATAACCTCTAATGCACGCGGGGTCGAGACCCAATCCGATCCAATAATTTGACCAGCCTCTTCAAATCCGCGTAGGCTGAAGCAAAAGCTGCTCCATTCAAGCCGAGCAATCAAGGCCCGACTCGGTGCCTTGCGTACGCTAAATCCGGCCTTCCAGAGATTCAAGATGAAGCATTCTTACATGAGGTTGCTAATCTCATCAACAATGCGTCACTCCATCCGGGTGCTTTATGACTAATGCTAATCTACTTGGGATTTGAGTGTCCTGGTCACAAAGCAGGCTAACATTTTGCCCCCTCAAAGTACATCTTATCGCAAATGAGATGTGCTATTAATATGTCAAGCTGAATCCTTCTGAAACATCATACATCGCGTCGCTTCCATGGATTGCTCATCGGACCAAATCCTATGGCCGGACTAGTCAAGGTGATCAAGTAATCGTTTAAACCCCGTCGAATCAAGAGGCCAATTTCTTTGGTCATAAGTCGTATAGGATCGTTGGATCCCGTGTGTGGTCGTACATGCACAGGTCATTGCCAAACGACATCGTCTTCCTAAGCAAGTTAAGCACATGGTCGAGTCAGATCTTCTTTCACATACAAGTCGATGTATGGAGTAGTTACCCAGGTCATGGGGCAGTATAAGAATCTTCAAGCTCTGAGCTAACATCTGGATTGCTGGGATAGAGCGCATCAAAATTGGCATATGAATATGATATTTGTACTTAGATTTGGACTATCCCGACATCAGGATTTTAATCTAGGATTCCATGGTTTCATCGAATCAGAACAATGAGAAGTCAGAAAACCACGATCACTCTGGATCATAATAATAGATAACTAAGGATCCACGGTTGCATGAAATAATATTTAGAGGAACTGATAATCGCTCTGGATTTTCATAATCCAATGATCACATACAAATCAGTAAAGTGCGTTGTTGAAGTCATTTGAACCAGTGCTCGTATGGTTGTCATAATCGTAAGGTAGTGGACAAGTTTTTCACACTTTCCTTCCGATGTAGTTGCAATTTGAGACTTTGAAGCCACATTTGACTTGTAAGCTGGCTCGCTTGAACAGGCAGAATGAATTATGTCATGTTCCAAAGACATAGTGGATATGCTTTAAATCTTGCTCCAAGTTTGGGTCATCTTCAAAGTCTGCATGCGAATCAACACTTGTGCTCTCAGTGTCATTGGCGGACAAGCGAAGTCAGTGCTCATGCCCTCAGCGTCGGTAGGGGTTGTGCAAAAATCAATCGGACATCCGATCTTTAAGCCTTTATACTTTCCATCATTGCATCGGGTCAGAGTTGTAGGTTCAGCAGTCTTAGTCGACCCAAGTTGTTCTATACTCTTCCTCAAGTTAACGAGGGTAGGAATTGTATTTATGAATGGTCGAATCACATTCACTTTGATCTCATCCCTCCTCTTTAGTCAAAAAGTAAGGATTGCCTCATTGGGCTTCGGTAAACTTAGTTACTCTCATTGGATCAGTCACGTTGTTGAGTAAGCTCATTAAAAAATGCAAGTGAATGAATACCGCTATGGAGTTACTTGAGCCCCTTCGTTTATGCTCCAGCATAATCAGAAATAACCATCATAGTCTTGTTGAGTTATTTCTCATGCTCAGTTCCATTGGCTTAATAAACAAGAATGTAGACTTGATCAACAAAATTGGTCCATTCTAGAATTGCACATTCTTGCTATTTTTCCTTCAGAGATCTTCATTTGCTCTTAATATTTCCAGGGTTGAATAGTCTTCCATCCATTGTCATAAACACGTCAAGATCGTCCGTTTCGACGTTAGCATCCTCTTGTTGCAAGAATCTGTCTATCTCAAAGTAGAATTTGCTGAGATTCTGGGAGGATTTCGTGGTTGAAAGATATTGAAGTCTGTTTCAGCCGAGATGCTTTACACAGCAACGATAAGTACCATGGACAATTTTGGTCGATCTGTCAACAACAACGCCACACCAGTCCTTTCTAGAAAAGAGCGCAGAAAGCATCTTTCGCATCCATGTAGATGACAAATGGTGTGGCATTGAGTTCAGTTTATTGCATCAAGGCCTTCTCCAAAGCTGAACATTGTGATCGTCCTTAGCAGCGGCCTTTTTTTGCCTCTGTCATTGCCTTTTCCGGAATCAGACAGTCCTTCGTCCTTGACCATATCAATATCAAGAATGTCCTTCTTAGAATCTTCATCCTTTTCCTGCAGAAACCCATCTACTACAGAGGTGGATTCACCAAGGCCACTTGGTGGTTCTTGATGTAGGGAAACTTTGAAGCCCAAGTTATCCAGAATACTGGATACTGTTGCCATCAACACTGTAGATGGTTCAGATTGATTTACTGGTGCCACTGCGGCATTGAATCTTTTGAGGAATGAACGTAGGGTCTCGCCAAACCTCTGTTTGATTGAAGCGAGTCACATGATTTTCTTGGGTCGAGAGATATGGATCCTTGATTGCTCAATGAAGCAGGTGACCAATGCGTTTCGGCGGTAGATTGATTCAAATGCAGGCCACCAAAAATGTATAGCAACAATGTAAGCAAGGAATGTGACGTTATTCGATGCCGATAACACTTCCATACAGCACATTCAGCGCATCAGATGCACGGTAACATCTATCTTACCATTGTAAGTCTCCAAAGGTGGTAGTTTGGAGTCCAAGGGATTATGGATATCCCTGATGTCTCGTGTGAAAGAGTTTTGGTTGGCATTGCTCACGCCGCTTTTTTGAGGTGTGCCACCTCTCGTGAAGCATTAATTAATGTTGGCAATCTGGCCTTCGTCTTTGAGAAGCTATCGCCAATTGTCCAATTTAGCGCTGGTGCCGCCAGCGTGAAGTCTTGAAGTGGGTGGAAGCTGGTCTCTGGCTTCTTGGTTCCGCATATGCAATAGCCGTCAATCATGCTTCTGTCATTTGATTTTGGATGACGATTTATTGTTCAGATGTATGCGGGTTAATCTCGAGGAGTCATTCTTTCGGTTGTACTCTGGGATCTTGCGGAACTCCGAGGATAGTAAATTTTCTTAGAGTCATCGAGGATACCATTCATGCTGCTCGAAGATCGTATCCCGTGCCACCATCCATGGGGGTTTTGCTGAGTTATGAGCATCAGATCTGTGTCTTTTATGAATTCATACACCATCATCAAGTTGTGAGTTATAGCTGGATGCAAAATGTTTTTTGTGTGCCCATCTCATGTTAGTCTTGGTCTCCCATCCAATTTTTGAGGATCGGAGTCTGGTGGCAATAAAGTCAAACTATAGTCGCCTCAAATGTCATATGGACGTTCACTCCACATCCGTTTCTTGGTCCCCAAGCGGCCTACATTCTGTAAATGAAGTAGTATTCCTGCAAGGTCATATGTTTTCAAGTTCGTCATATATTTCAATCAAATGTACTTGTAGTCGAAGCATTACCACTCTAAGTAGTAAACAGTAAATCACATCACAAATCAAACAAGGGTATCAATCCAACATCCCTGCAAAAAAAATTCGTGCAATAAAAAATTATTACTAAGCAAAGTAAAAAACAATAGAGGGTGCGACGTGTATGTGTATGCCGCCAATCAATCATGAATAATCTTCCTGGCCATGGATTGTTCGGGATTGATTAATAGTGGTATTCTAGTGCCCCCAATCCTTCTATGGGGAGTGCGGGCTCAACTTTAAATCTTGTTTCCAATCCTTCAGTGGGGTAGGAACCCATTTCCTTCGGCACTTAGTCATAGTGCCTTTATACTCTGTTGTCGTATGCCTAGGTTAGAGTTAGGTTAAGACGGGCTCTTATCATGGTGCACCAATCACACCCTTCTTTGTACTCTCTCTCAAATTGGGAGAGTTTGAGTTGATTAGGCAAACAGTCATGTCATTCGCCTCAACTTTCCTTCTACGCTCCATTTCCAAGAGCGTGATTCTTCTGACTCGATTGTCGTTCCCGAACTTGAATTTAATCTTTACTTTACGCTACACTCTGGCAAATGGAGCTTGTTGGGCAAGCGGTCGGGTCACACTTGCCAAGGTGCTACCTCTTATTCTTTGATTCATGGTTAGAGGTGGCCATTTGCGTCAATCAAATCTTTCTTGTCCCGTCTAATTGTGGGATGGAATTTGGGCGGATGTCACAGTATCATCCTTTGTACTCTCTCTCAAGTCATGAGAGTTAGGGTTATGGATCGTGTAGTCTTTGAGTCTTCGCTCCCCCATCATACTCGTCCGGGGTTTACATTCCTATCCAAGCTCTGAGGATTATAGTTATGGGCATCAAGCAAAGGGTTAGAAGGTGAATAATCGATTTGTGTTCACCAAAGCCTTATGTTCCTCCAGTCAATCTGTGGGAGGACTGATTGGTACCAAACTTCTGGTACCTACATCATTCATATCGCATGAGTTAGTCATGTCAATAATTTAGGAAGCATGTAAATGTAAAGTGCATGATTGAAAAGTAAACATATCAATGGGTAGTGTTTCCTCCTCTATTTGGATTAATGTAATCTGGTGGTGCCGAACACATGATCAAGCCATGTAGACGGTCGAACCGCGTCCTTCTGAAATTGTATTCCGACCTTGAAATGCAAAGATCAATGCATAATTATCTTGAAGTCTACCACGCATGAACCAAGGAGTGGGTAGTCAGATCAAATCCACCATGAGCTATGAAACTTTCCTCACGCGGAGTGCTTGACTTTGTAAACAAGCAGTTTAGTCGGTCTCGTTATGGCAGTGCTCCATAATAATGCATGTGGGTGTAAGAAGGCTGATCGATACCAGATCCGGGGTACCTACACCATCCACATATAAATTGGTCTGAGTTAAGTACATCAATAACTCATAAGACATGCAAAAATAAGATATATGGCTAAAGAATAATCCTGTTAATGGAATGAATATCAGTCTAAGTGAAAATGGCATTGCATGTTCTTTGCAGATCCATTTTGTCTTGTCATGTCTCTGCCAGGGGATGACTTCCAAAACCTTTAGCTAATGATGAACCTCTTTCCAGTCTATCTTGGTATAAATGTCCTAAGAATGAATAGACGTTGATCAGGGTCTTGGAGCGACAAAGGCAGTTAGGTAGATACTACAAGCGAATGACGAGGTCACATCTCTTTTGAATTGCCTTATTGCCCCCCATGCCGAGGGGAAGGACTGAGTGTCAACTAGTCATGTTTGTACCGCTAATGGTAGCACATCTTCACATTGTGCTAGGATGGTAACTGTAGGAGAACAATGGATTCATGCTTGTGGAAACTTTGCACTTTCCAAGCTAGGAAGTAGGATATGGCTGCTAGGGAGATAGTCATATCTCATCCATCTGCCGATATGCCTTCGATTCCTCGTCGGGGATAAGTGCTGGTGCGTAGACAATCAATATGCATCTAGGCTTAAGTGTACCAATCCTATAACTTGCCAATCTTCGGGCAAGACTGAGGTAGTAAGTCATGCAAGATAAATAGGCTTGATAGTGGAATCATGAGCAATCCATGCTAAGATTCTGAGTTTCCCTTATGTCTGGGGACTGAGTTAACCAACGAATGGTCAATGAAGACAACCGAGCTATGAATCTTTACATTCTAATATCAGAACGCAGACCGTTAGAAATTCCATTCGTGTACATCCTCCATCAAGTGGGAAGTCGATAAGTGTTTCTGTCGAATCATTCAGGGCAGTGAATTCAGCAATGAGATTCGTTGATGTTTTTCTCATGATGACCTTCCAAGGAAAATAAGCAATGTCGCCTTGCATGTCGTATCTTGGGGCTTTACGAATGATGGTACGCCTTTCAATTTTTCTTGCCAGAAGCATTCCATGTTGCAGGAAGTTTTTCATCGGGGTCATCCATGACTCTCTCGAGTTCGGTCTCCATCACTAGATCAACTTCCACCCGATCAATGACCAAAGTCTCTAGTGTCTCGATCGGCACCATTTCCCATCTCTTTTGGATTGTCGGAGCTTGCTAACTTGGCAAGCTTGTCTGTTTTTTCTATTCCTGGAACATGAGATATGTTGTAATGTTCCAATCCATCCAACAACTCTTCTACCCATTTTAGGTAAGCTGCGAAACGTGGTCCCTTCGTCTGGGATTCCTTTCAAACCTAGCAAACAACAATCTGAGAGTCACTATTAGTAAGTCCTTAGTGAGTTTCAACCCAGCAATCAGGGCCTCGTATTCGGAATCATTATTAGTAGCAGAAAATTCCAGTCATAGGGAATAGTAAATTGTCTGTCATTCAGGAGCAATCAATACAACCCCAACATCGAATCGTCAATCATTCTTAGCACCGTTTGTGTACAACTTTCAGGTGCTTGATTCCATTCTTTGTCCTGAGGGGCCATCTACTTCATTTAACACATCCTCTTCGAGATCGATGGATTAAGCGATGAAGTCGGCTAATGCTCACCTCCGTATGGACTTCTTTGGGAGGAAATTGAGATCGAATTAGCTTAGCCCGATGTTCCATTTGAGCAATCTTCCAGATGTCTTGGTTCGTTGTAGGACCTGTAGTAGTGGATGATCGGTGCATATAACAATCAACGGAGCTTGGGAATGGTAGTGGAGTTGCCACGAGGCAATCAACAATCCATATGCGAGTTTTTCTATCTTTGGGTAGTTGCGCTCTGCTGTCGCCAATTTCTTGTCCACTTATCAAATCGAAGAAAGGGATGCATTTATTAGTAGATTTGGAAATAAATCTACCCAATGCTACCACCTTCCCTGCCAAGCTTCGAACAACTTTAATTCTTTGCGGCTCACAAATGCTCCTAATTAGGCACGTGCATGGGGATCTGGTTGTAACCTGAGTATGCGTCCATGAAAGAGAGAAGCTCATGTACAGCTGTCAATTCTGGGAAACAGGAAGCTCTATCTTGGGAAAGCCTTGTTTAGATTTTAAAAATCAGTGCATGTACGCCATTTTCCACTAGCCTTCTTAATAGGGATGGGGCTCGATATCTAGTCGGGATTGGGGCATATGGTATAAGGTCATTGCCTCTCAGCTTCTCAAGTGCTTCTTTCAATGCAGCTGACCTCTTTGGGTCTAGCGTGCATCTCTTTTGCTTGACGGGTGGATATTTCGGGTTTATGTTTAGTGCATGACTCATGATTGATGGTGAAATCCCACACATGTCAGCGTGTGTCCAGGAGAATACATTTAGAATAGCTCATAAGAAATATGCCAACTGCCTCATTTGGAAGGGGGTCTAAATGAGATGTGATCTTCAAGAGCTTTGCAGGTCGTCGTTATAAATCGGAATATCCATGGTTGCTTCATTGGGTGTAGCCCTTCCGCATCCTGAATCTTCATCCTCTCTGGGATCTATGTCTTCAGATAGGTAATTAGGCGACTCCTTCTGTGATGCTTCTTTTATTTGCTATGCTAACACCTCGTTTAGAGAAGGGGAAGCACTTTTGGGATCCACTCCATCTCCGTTGCTTAGCGACTTCCATTCAACTAAATAACAGGCTCTTCCAGTAATTTGGTCATCAGAGACCATTCGCTCTCCGGCTTTGGTAGGGAATTTTAACAATAGACACCAACGTGCAATGTAAGATTTGAATTCTGCTAGGGCTGGTCGCATGGTGGTTGATGAGCATTCAAGTTGTCGTCATCTGGGAAAGGATGCACATGTCCAATCATGGCCTGTGGTGGTTCAACTGGTACCTGACTCTGTGCATCAAAGTATGTTGATTTAACCCTTATCCGACGGAAATCAATCTTCATTGATGTAGTTGATAGAAGATAGTCACTGCAAGTGTTGGCTAAGTTCCACCGGTAGCAAGTCGTAATACATATGATCTTCATCATGTCACATGAGCGAAGGGTAGCCTTATGTTGTTAGGATCCGCGGTCATTTACTGGTATCCCGTCATTAAGAATCATCATCGTTAAGATCTTCCGAGTCATCTTAGGAATAAAGCATGGACTGCTCCATATCAATGTCATTTGAGACTCCGCTAGTTGGACAAGTTTAAGTCATCGCTTAAGCGTCAGTTGCATTGGTGAAGTTTATATCATTGGAACCCTGGAAGAGAAGGCTGTGAGGAAACAATCTTTGTCTCATACACTATCATAGTTCGCATGTTGAATCTACGCAAGAACTCCTCTCATTGAATAACATCAGTGAATAGGGGTCATGGCTCTTGGAGTAATTCCAGTCATTGCCAATTTTCTGTTGACATCCTCAGATTATCAACTGACTCTTGATTGATAACCCTTGACGACTGTTGTTCTCCAAAGTTTAGGTCGAGCTGAAGGCGAACCGAGTGTTGAGCCGAAGGCGAGCCGTCAGCGGGTCTGGGCGCAACGTTGGTGGGGGTCCGGGCCTCACTGTCCCAGTGGCGATCGCCAGATTCATTTGATTTTGGAAGACGAAGCCTTCTTTGGAACGATCGGAAAAGTGTAATTTTTTCCCAAAAACAGCTATTTTGGGTCAGGTCGAGTCGAAAATCGCCTTCAAGTTGCGGTTCGGATGTGTTCAGATCGCCCCTTTTGGTTCAGATCGTGGTATCATCGACTGACCGGTTCGAGCCTTCTTCAATGTTTCGGGTCGGGGTTACTCTTACGAGTCGAATCAGACCATATCATCCGTTCGTTCGAATTACCTCGTCGGATCGGGTCGAATGATGCCATCCGAACTGGGTACTTCGAGCCGAGTACCTCGAACTGGATGCCTTCAGCACAAAATTCTTCAAACCAAGATCGCTCAACCTGAACTCTTCAACCTAGAAAGCTATATCCGCACATCATCTTCTCGGTCATTGTTTGAACCGTCAGCATGAAAAAATGTTGTACTTCATTGTTTGCTGCTGCAAGAATGTGTGGAACAACCTTTATGTCCAGAAGTCACCATTCTTGTAGAATCTTGAAAAATAGGCAGTTCGCAGGATTTCCTCATCGGACTTGACGATCCAATAAGTAGATGGAAAATCCTTAAACACCGAGAATCTTCAGTTCTCCGTGAAAGCCAGACTTACAGTGGTTTCAGTGACCAAAAAATGGCACTAACACCTAATTGACTAGGTTTCATATGGAATAATCAAGAATTATAACCAAGAAGGATAGAAAAATAAATAGACACGCTTATAGTGGTTCGGCTTTAATGGGCCTACATCCACTTTATAATTTCTCAATTCACTAGAGAATTATAATTACAAGGCTTTGAATCACTCAAGCACTCGATTACAGTGAATTTATCTCTCAGAATTCACATTTTAGTTACATATGAGGAAGATTGTTCATAATGGAGTGATGGCCATGGCATATGCTAGCCATTAAGATGTCAAAAGTCCTCGGAAATGCCCTCAAGTCGTATATTTATAGATGTTTTTAATGAGCGGGTCGTATGCCATGCAGAGGCTGCTGAATGAATCTCGGATTGAAGGTGGAGTGAGTGGAGAAGATCGTGAGTTCGTGGGATGACATATGGAACACAATCTGCCCAAGTAGGAGAAAGAAAGGTCTTTGTTCTCAAACGGTTGCAGCTGCTTCAGATGAGGGGATCGGGTCTATGTTATTCGACCCTACCCGGTAATGTTGCCAAAACTTCTAAATGTGTTCAGCTGATGAGGGTCGGGTCCATCCACATCTGAACCGAGCCGGTGTAGTGCGTTTGTTCTGAGCCTCCAACCGTTAATGCACACGGGGTCGAGACCCAATCTGATCCAATGATTTGACTTGCCTCTTCGAATCAGTGTAGGGTGAAGTAGAAGCTGCTCCATTTGAGCCGAGTAATTAAGGCCTGACCCGGTGCCTTGCGTGCGCCAAATCCGGCCTTCCATAGATTCGAGCTGAAGCATTCTTACATGAGATTTCTAATCTCATCAACACTTCATCACTCCATCTGAGTGATTGTCGACTAATGCTAGTCTACTTGGACTTTGAGTGGCCTGGTCACAAACCAGGTTAACTGTGCATATGCACAGTTGCACAGGCTGTGCACTAAGATTCATAACCCTGCTTAAAAGGGCTCATTTCTATTGTTTTTAGTTGAATCAGTTGAGGCCCATTAACTCAATGTAATGGTTGTAATCGGTTATTACCAGCATGTATAAATATGATGGGATTTGGCTTGTAACAATGTGTTGAATGAATGAATGAGTAACATTTTCTTTTCTCCCTAAATTATGTTATGCATTCATACAATATCTCTCCTT
This sequence comes from Allium sativum, assembly GCA_030737875.1. Lineage (NCBI taxonomy): Eukaryota > Viridiplantae > Streptophyta > Magnoliopsida > Asparagales > Amaryllidaceae > Allium > Allium sativum. Next base: position 225,027,070 of record CM060919.1, on the reverse strand, counting down.
TCTAAACCTTACTCTATTTGTATCTATTTCTATCCTCATCCAATAATTTGTTCTAACTTCCTGTTCTCACTTCTATCTTTTGTATCTTCTCTTCTTTACTTCTTTTACCTACATTTTTGCAGATCAAATACATTCTGCCAACATCTCATCTGAGCCTAACCAATTTCCGAACATATCTCACTCTCCACCGCAAATAAAGAATCTGGGGCACCTTAGCAATGGATGTTGTTAAACAAGGGAGTAACATCGAACTCTTTTTACCCTTTCCAGTAACCCTAATTTTATCCTTATCCCGCCAGATCTATCGCTTGCTTAGGTCTATTGGGTTGAGAGTTCTTCTTCATCCTCCTCCGACTTGTACTCTTTTCCCATTATGCCTCACTGTCGTTCTGTTTTGACTTGTCTCCGAGCTTCATTCTTCTAAGTATGCCTTTCTAGCGTAACCCAATAGGTAACCCACTATTTTAATTAGAGTTTTAACGTTGGTCAGATTGTATTTAACAGCATGCTATGTCAAGCTCTTCTGCTTTTGGGTTTCATTGGCACTATCACTTCTTGATGCAGGCTCGAGATTTGGTTCTGGAGTCTCGCATTCGGTTGTGGTTTGGCTTTGTCTTCTTGGCTAGTCTATCACTTTGGATGTGATTTTCTACTCAACCTGTTGCGGGTTACTGGTAAGGCCATGGATGTCATGAGGTCATATTGGGCATAGTTTGGTTGTTTATGTCGTTGTGTGTTATTTGGGGCATTGTAGTCTTTCTAGGCTTGGTAATCCTTCCTATTTGTGTTTCTGTTAGTGCATTTGGGTTGGTTATACTACTTCTTGGTTGAATCTTGTTATTATGTGTTGTCTTTGTGCAACTTATGCACTACGCCATAAACAACCTAATGCAACGAATTTGCAAGGTGTTGCCAGCCAAAATATCACGATAGCTATACTATTTTGGTCCTACCGCAAAATTCTATTTTTTGAGTTACCTTATCCATAAAAGCTTGTTGCTGTAGATAAACAAGTGTAACACGATGCAACATTTTATATAGTGTTGCTACAATAGACCTTTCCATGTCCTATGTGGCGACCCGTGTGAATATGATCCAACGGTCTATGTTACCAATCCTCATCAATCAGATTTTCGTTCACCGCCTCAGTTCATTTGCCCCAAATTTTCATTTTCCCGCCGGAACATAATTTACCCTATTTGCCTTTGTTTCTTTTTCACTTTAGAAAAAACTTCATTTAATCAATGGCAGCTCTCCGATTATGATATTAGTGGCGGCTCTTCGCTTCGATTTATCATTGCCCCTTTTCTACCGTCTCCACATCGTCCACTCATTTCAAAACCATCTCCACTCCCTCTTCGTCTAGCAAGAGGCATCACCGGGTCTAGGCGTATTTTCAACGATGCGGGTTTGGCCAATGCTTCACATTCTCGTCCTTCTACTATCACCGGATCTGGGCGCAATTTTGATGCTGCTTTGTTAGCCTCAGGTAATTCTTTGAACCTGATTGGGGTTGCTGTGAGATGCACCCTCAAGGAATTGAATGTTGAAAAGCTTTTGGCTGATGTAAATGTGGTGTCAGACTCCCCAATCCTTCTCATACCTTTTAAAATGCTGCTTACATCTTCATGCCAGCCAGGTGTTTGCAATAATGTCGCAATGGACCCTGAACTACCTACACTAAAACAACCTAAATGTGACAAGAAAACAATCTTAGTTCCTGGGTAAATAATCAAAATCATGGATAATATATTTTTGTTAGTCATTTGTTTATTTTTTTTGTTAATTTAATTGTGTAAATTTCTTATTTGTCGATGAAGATTTTGGTTGATGATACAAGTTTTTCACATTTTTCATGCAGCAAAAAGTACTTCACAGAATTGCATTTGGAAAGCCCTGAGAATATGTTGTCCTTGAGGATAAAAGGTTATGTTCATTGCATTTTGTATTTCTTGACATTAGCAAGCTGAAAGTTGCTCTTATATTTACACATTTACCAAGTGGTTCAATTCTTTATTTTATAGAAAACTATTTTCCCCTTTTGTATTTTGCATTTTCATACATTGGACATGAACCTGCGCAAATTGTTGAGTGCTCTGGTATCACTATGATGGTAGATGTTGATGGAAAAGATCTTCATACACATGGTCGTTTCAAACAAGGCTTGGTCTACCAAAATCGAATGAATCGGGCGGTGCTGCGCCACCTGGACTATGGGGCCCCGGACCCCCACCGGCGCTGCGCCTAGACCCGCTGACGGCTCGGCTTCGGCTCGGCACTCGGCTCGCATTCGGCTTGGCATATATGTGTTAGTGTCTGTATACATTGAAACTGCATATGTAATGGGTGAACATAGTGATGTAGTGAGGAATATCTGTATATGTGATTACTATGTTATTAACAGTGAATTGTAAATGGTGGAGTTAGAAATATGTACTATTTCAAATGTTCAAATAAAAAAATTTATTTGAATAAAAATACTTTTTGAATATATAATTCTATGTAGTAGCATTTAATTCTCCTTTTTGTTATTATTATATATATATATATTTAAAAAAATTAATATAAATATCTATAGCTACATTTTTGGAATGTTGCTAAAGACACATAAGGATGTTTCTATAGACCTAAATAGGGGTCTATTGTAGCAATATTTGTTATGTTGCGTAGATAGTCAAATTGTTGCCTTTGAGGTCTATAGCAATGGTGAAAATCGTATCACCCGAAAAAAGTTGCCAAAGACCTATGCCAACATTTTTTGGGACTGTGCCAACAATTTTTTGGTGTTGCATTAGGTCGTTTGTGGCGTAGTGATGGTAGGCAGTGTGTTAAGTGCTTGTTTTTGCAAGCAAATAAAGCATTGTAAGTAATGTATGTCGGTTGGCATACTTATTATGTAAATAAGGGTTACAAGCAATAGGCTTTAACCTACTTTAGTTTTATATGGGCTTTGGGCTGTTATACTATCCCATATCGTTTTTATTATAAATACTACATGTACAACACCGAAACCATTATCAATTTAGTAATACAAAATTTCCACTTCTATTCTCAAACTCTCTGAATTACAAAAATATTAAGCTATGCAAAATCTTTCATGGTATCAGAGCATCTCCTTCAGCCTAACAACATTAAACTCATGAATCATGATTAAATTGCACAATTCCACATTGTGATTGGTGTGATTTATCTCTCCTCAACTAATTTTTATCATTGGAGAGGCATTTTGATCATCATTACCTCGCCTATAGCCTGTTTCAGATCAGATTCATACAATATGCTGATCTGAATACAACACTGTAGCTGTAACTGAATCTCAGGCCACTAGTCTCCTTTCTAAATCAATAAATCATTCAAAAAAAGAAGAAAAGAAATCAAGAAATCAACTGTGTCGTTCATAAATCCAAATCAGAGTGTTTCTCATCAAAGACGTAACATGTTTGCATATAGCTGATCTCTGATATCAATTCTCCTCCTTCTTGATCAAATTCTCAATCTAGTTTTCGACCATTTCTTATGAACTGTTTGCTTCTTCATGGATAATATCAAATTTTTTTCGGCATCTATCAATGTTTCTGGTCCTCAAGATGGAACAAGTGTTGCAGACAGATTAATCAGAACAGTCGCCAGTCCCCAGTCACAAATCATCATAGTGAAACTCGATGAAAACAACTACCTATCGTGGAAATTACAGATCGAGACTACAACACAAGTTTATAGCCTCGATGGATACATCATGTATACCATTGCCATACCATCATAGTTTAAAACCAATCAAGACAGTTAGGTAATTCCTAATGATGAATACATTAAGTTTCATAGACATGATAGACTGATTAGTTCATGGCTAATGTCTTCAATAAGTGAAAACTTTTGTCTCAAGTAATAGGTTACAAAACCTCAAATGAAATATGGTAGAATATTGAGAAAGGGTTTAATAACCAATCTTATGCCAAAGTTATGCATTATAAAAGACAACTGTAGAAAATAAGGAAAGAAAACAGTACCTTGAGAGAATACTTGAGCAAGATTATATCTCTATGTGATATGTTAGAGGCTGTTGGACACAAACTTCCCAAATCGAAACAGATACTTATTATCTTAAACGGATTAGTGAGGAATATGATGCAGTCAAACCTATCATATCATCACAAAGGCAATTCTCATCCATATATCATGTATATTCAATTCTGTTGTCTCATGAAGCCATAACTGAAAGTAAGAGAGAATAATAAAAGTGATATTAATGTCAACTATGCTACAAATAATAAAAACGGGAACCAGAATAATACCAACAATACCAAAAGATCTGAACAACCTACTCAAACAGGTGGCTATTCAAATCGTGGTAGACCTAGAGGAAGACGGAATAACAATAACAAGCCTAAGTGTCAAATTTGTGAGAAAATTGGCCATACTGCTGGCAAATGTTATTTTATGTATAATCCAAATTACGCTAATGGTCAAGGTCAAAGCAGTCAAAGGGGACCAAACATTAGTGCTAATGTTGCTCAAGCTCAATCATACAACACCAACCAATTAGATACATCAAGAAATCAGAATGAAATTGCCAGAATATATCACATTAATGACGACAGTTGGTACCCTGGTTCTGGAGCAACAAATCATATCACTAACAACCTTGAAAACTTAAATCTTGCTTGAAGGGAACACAAAGGTAAACAGACTATTAGCATAGGCAATGGTAAGTGTATTAACATATCTCATATTGGCAATGGTAGCATTAGAGGTAAAAGACATTTATTCTTGCAAAATTTATTAAGCGTTCTCAAAATCAAGAAGGATTTAATTAGTGTCTCTCAGTTTGCCAAAAATAATAACATCTATTTTGGATTTTACCCTAATTATTGTCTAGTTAAAGACATACTAACTAATGATGTTTTATTACAGGGTGATGCAGCCAATGAATTATATAAATTTAGATTTAATAACTATAATAAATCTGTGAAATCTCAATTATGTTGTAATGCTATAGATAATTCTAAAATCATTCCTGATTCCAATGATACACTTACCCTTGATATGTGGAACTGCAAACTAGGTCATCCTAGTTTGAATATAGTAAAGAAAATCCTTCTTGATAATAAAATCTCTTTTACTAATGTCAAATTGCCTCATATATGCACCTATTGCCAAATGGGAAAAAGCCATAAGCCGCCCTTCTCTAAGTCATTAACATGCTATAAACCATTTGAACTTATTGCAGCTGACCTTTGGATACAAGTACTATCTACCATTTATTGATGCATGCAATAGGTACACATGGATATATTTACTAAAGTCAAAAGCTGAAACTCATAACACTGTTGTTAATTATTTTAGAATGATTGAAAACCTATTTAGCCGTACTATTAAAACATTTCAGTCAGATTATGGAACTGAATTCAAACTAATCATAAATTTCTTTCAAAAAAAGGGTATAAGTTGTAGAGTAACTTTCCCTTATACATCTGATCAAAATGGGTTAATTGAGAGAAAACACAGATAATAGTTGAATCTGGCATAGTATTACATGCACAAGATTCTCTACCTTTAAAATTTTGGGCAGAGCATTCAATTGATCTGCTTATTTGATAAACAGAATACCTACCATAGTACTCAATGAAATAAGTCCACTAGAGAAGCTACTTAATATTAAGCTAGATTATACTAAACTCAAAATGTGTGGATGTCAGTGTTTTCCCTGTTTGAGACCCTACAATAAACTTGACTTAGAACAAAACCTTGTACATTTATTGGTTACTGTTCGAACCAAAAAGATTACAAATGCATTGATGCCAGTGGTAGAACCTATATTAGTAGGCATCATGTATTCAATGAAAACATATTCCAATACAAGGAATCTAGTATGAAAACATCAAAGAAGGTTCTCGATCCAAAGGTAGCAATATTTGAAATGCCAAATCTTGGCAACACTTTAAATAATATGGATGATGCCATGGTTACTGCTGCTCAAGATGATATGCAACTGAGTCAAGATCATAGAGAGCCACCCAGCCACGCCAATAAATCACCTACGACAAAACATAGTGATCATAAGTAGATAATAATACTGCATTGAGTAGAAGCAATGAAGAAAGTACATCTGAAAGCAGTACATATCAAGCATATACTGAAAACTTACCATCCAGTTCTACTCAGCATCAAGTTGGATATCCAATGATGGAAAGAGCTAAGAGTGGTATTTTTAAACCTAGAACATATTCATCTATCATCACCACTGATGAACCAACAAATCATGATCAAGCTGCTAAAGATAGCTACTGGAAGAAAGCCATGCATGAAGAATACACTACATTAATCAAAAATAATGCATGGGAACTAGTGTATTCTCTTTCCGAGAAAAATATAATTGGCTGCAAATGGACATACAACCTGAAGAAGAACTCAGACTGTACTATAAACAGAAACAAGCCAGATTAGGGGCTAAGGGGTTCACACAAGAATATGGGATCCTTTTCACCGTTGGTCAAACCATCAACTATCAGGCTAATATCTAATGTGGAACTGACAAAAGGGTGGAAAATAAAGCATTTGGATGTCAATAATGCATTTTTAAATGGAATTCTACAAACATGAATATATATGCAAAAAACCACAAAGGCTCACACAAAATCCAGAACAAGTTTGCAAGCTGAATAAAGCAATTTATGGACTAAAGCAATCCCCAGAGTTCGGTTTGGAAGGCTGAAAACTACTATGGGCACCAAGAGATAATACCAAACAAAATCCGATCCCTCTCTTTTTGTTAAATTTAATAATTCATGAACAGTATATGTATAATATATGTTGATGATCTAATCATTACAGGATGCAATGAAGATGATACCATACACCTAACAGTATACTTGTACAAGCAATTTTTAATCAAAAACTTGAGTGATGTCTCATATTTCCTGGGAATTGAAGTTAAAAGAAAATCCGATTCTGAAATACACCTTTGTCAAAAAAGTATATTTCAGAACTGCTGATAAAAACTGTAACACCCCACCTCCGTTAAAGACACTCACAAAGGGAATGCCTTAACTTTGGTGGAGCATTTTAGTAAACAGAACAGAAAATTTCAAGACAGATAAACAATACTTGAGAAATTATAACTTTATTACAGCGGAAAATAGAAATCAGTATGGTTACATCTTTACCAAAAACTCAAGTACATAAATATCAGTCTTGTTCAGAAAATCATTGGAGTACAAAACTTTAAAATCATAAACCCCATAGAAGCTGCCATAAGGAGTCAAGACATACTTTAAGCACTCTAAGAACTTCAAGCAGAAGAAATCCGGATCAAGCTAAAGTATTCCCTCCTTGGAAAACCTGGGGGGAACGGAAGAAAAAGGGGCGAAAACAAGCAAGGTCAGACATAAAGTCTGGCAAGTCCAGTGACTTTCAGCATATGAACAGATAATAATAATTATGACATGAAAATAAGCTGGATAAGAGATAACAGTAACAGGAGCAGAAGATGTACTTAGGTTAAACAGAAGAAACATAATAATATTACTTTTCATTTCTCTGCACTAATACTAGTATAACAGGATTAGGTGTCACCCCAATGTCTAAACTGAAACAGAAACGGGAACATAATAATTTTCATAGAAGAGAATGCTAGTAATAGGCCTTTACCACCCCAACAGAAACAGACAGAAACAGAATGCTAATAATGGGCCTTTACCACTCGAACAGAAACAGACAGAAACAGAATGCTAATAATGGGCCTTTACCACTCGAACAGAAACAGACAGAAACAGAATGCTAATAATGGGCCTTTACCACCCGAACAGAAGGTACAGAAACAGAAACAGATTAATCCCTACGGAAGCAGAATGTAGAATTAGGTGTACACTAGTAAATGGGCCTTTACCACCCGAACAGACGGTACCATGCAGAAACAGACAGGTGTTGCCACCCAACAGAAACAGACGGTACCAGCAGAAACAGACAGAACTAAGTATACCCAAAAACCCTACCCCAAGCGATCGGCTCCCTAATACATAAATACCCTGTGTCTGCCCCACAATAGGGTGTATCACTCCCTAAAGTGACAACCAATTGGCACAGACCTATTTACAGATGTCACGGCGTCTTACATCCTAAGAGGCAGACTGGGATCCATGCATGTACATGACCCAATTGGAACGCACCATCAACACCCCTCGCCATTATCAGAATGAACCCCTTATAATTAGTTCAGTAAGCGTTCCCGGACCCTACTTACTGTTGGGTCGTAGTTTTGATACCAGAAAGGGTTACTGACTAATATGGGTCCCAAACAACAGATGACACAAGAAATTTCCCTCCTAACCTTGTGTCCCCAGACTAACAGATTTCAGATTAACTTGTTTACAAGTTCAGTCATACAGAGTTCAGATCAACTAGTTCATAGATCAGACAAGTTTTCAGACTAACGGATCAGATATACGAATTTAATAGATTTACCGATTTGTCTAACTTTGTAATTGGGCCTACAGATTCACGAAATGGGTTTGTTAAATTCATTAGTCCAATTGGTTTAACCCTATCCACCCAACACGTTTTAGACATCATATTTATCTTAGATTTGCAATATTAATGCACAGACCTCTCACATTAGGTTTGTAGCCTGTGGCCGCTGGATATGCCGGGCGGTTCCGGGCAGACTTCTGCCACAAGCCAGACCTACCCTCGTGTCTAAGCATATTTTAGTTATGCCTACGACCTCTCACATTAGACTGACAGTTTGCGGTCGCTGGTTAAGCCGGTTGGTTCCGGGCAGGCTTCTACCGCAAACAGAGCCTAACCTCGTGTCATAGCCAATTCATTCCAATACAGATTTTTCAGATGTCAGACTAATTCTTTTTATTTAACAGATTAAACTTCTTCATAGGATATAACAGATTAATCAAATTTCCATGTTCTACTAAATCTTAGGTCGAGCCTACGGATTTCCATACCCAGATTACCATTATCTAGTTTTCAACAGATCAGACAATTAAACAGGTAGCAGATCTAGCAATTTAAGCGATTCAACAGATTTAGCAGATAACAGATTTAGCAGTTTAGGCAATTCAATAGTTTTAGCAGATAACGGATTAGGCAATTTGACAGATTTAGCAGATAACAGATTTAGCAGTTTAGGCAATTCAATAGTTTTAGCAGATAACGGATTAGGCAATTTAACAGATTTAGCAGATAACAGATTTAGCAGATTATATATATCTAAAACTCTATTTACATATCTTGCCTAATCATAAATTTAGCCTAAACTTACATGCCTAAATCAAAGTCATAATTCATAGTACAATGTATGCCCCAAATTTTAGCCTTAGTGTTCCCATTTACAATTCATGTCAAAACTAGATTTAATATTCTAGTTCACCATTTATGTCCAAGACTAATACACATGTAAATCATTCTCTATTATAGCCAATTCAGATTATGCCAACATATTTGCTATGCCAGATTTACTTAATGAAGCTACGCCCAATCCCCGTATAACATGTTTCCACAAGTTCTCTAAATACTCATGAAATGGCCCTAACAAAAGGAATAGGGCATAAGCACAAGAATTGATATAAAAGAATAGGCGTGCAATAATGAACCAAATACAATAATAATGGCCCAATAGGCTCGATGTACATAACAGTGAATGGGAATAAACTAGCAAAGTTACATACTAAATATGAGATCTAACATCATTAAGGGAATAGGCATAAGAAACTAACTACAATAGTTACAGGCAACTAACCACAATAGTCATGGGCGACTAACCACAATAGTTTCTCATTCAATGTCATAGGCAATAGTCTCATAGTCATGAATCATAGTCATAGGCAATAGTCTCATAGGCGTGAATCATAGTCATAGGCAATAGTCTCATAGGCATGAATTATAGTCATAGGCAATAGTCTCATAGGCAACAGTTTCATGTCCAATTATGCACTATTATTTGTCCTAAAATTTAGCGTTCATGCGTTAATCTCTTATGAGATGTGGCGCAGGCTCGTGGTAGCCTGGCTATAGAACAGAAAGAAGAAAGAGATACAGAATAAAATATATCAGAACAGAACGTACACAACCTCAAATTCAGATTTACAATCATGTCACAATTATAATTAAAGTTTATATTGGAAAATAACTGTACTTGCCTTTCGTGGTTTTAAGAAAGGGTAATAAACTGTTGTTGATGTAGAAATGCTGAATTACTCCTCTTTAATTGTTGTTGTAGCTCTAAACTTTGATTTGAGATTTTGATTTAGCTTTTAATTCTATTCAGGTTGGAAGAAGATGCATCAGTCCAAGTTTTGATTCCAGCAGAGTAACGACGCCATTATTTTATTTAATAAGAACGGAGCCAGAGTATAGGAATGAAATTGTGCAGCATAAGGTTAGAGAAGAATGGTGTAAAGAGAATGGGGCTAGGGGCTGTTTATATAGGGTTTCAAACTAATTAGAGTCGTCGATGTAGCCAGGGTTAATCAAGGCCATCCATCTCAAGAGAAGCCAATCAGAAAGTGACAAGTTAGCCCTAGTGACTCAGCAGTGCTCAGAAATTCGACCAGAACCCGAACAGGCCAGCCAGTGTCAAACCAGAAAGCTATGCAGGTTTTCTCTCGGCCTGGGCGCACTTGGGAAGTGCGCCAATGTAAATATGTACTGGCACACTTCCCAAGTGCGCCAGTGCAATCTTTTTTTTTCTTTTTAGCCACCAAACTTCATTCGCCCATATCTTCTTCATACGATATCCGTTTTAGGCAAACTCGGACTCTATCTTAAGAAAAATTCCGAGACGAACGCAATGGAACGAACCGTTTCCCTTAATTTCCACATTTGAAATTAAGTATTCTTAAATTTTAGTTAATCTGATTATTCGAAAATTCGGGGTGTTACATTCTCCCATACTCAAAGGATTTTGTCCCTGAAATCTTCAAGTTAAGAAGAATGTGTCCTACCATCCAATCACCCATCTACTCAACTATCATCCACAAGCATCTATTGTCCTTAGAAAACTTCTAAGGTTGTATGAACATATGCAAAAGTGTGTGTATATATTCCTTATCTAATGCAAAGATCAGGCGGTCCATTGATTCAGTTGACCTCCTTAATGTGAATCATGTCAGTGCCATGAGTCCAACATGTGTGCAATTTTCTTATTTGATACATATCATTCTTATATGAGTGACAACCATTCATTCATACGCAACATCCATGTGATGAGTCAATCATTTTGCATCCACAGAAATTGAAAATGCTCACACATCCATATGTAGTATGAGAGTGTATTCGAGCCGATCTAGTGCTTAGTTTGTGTATATGCATCCACGAGCAACCACTAGCAACCACATGCATCCACTTGCAACCATCAAACATAACATGTCTCAAACACATGTTTACACCCATTAGTTTCTACCTAAAGTTTGAAGATTCGACTGATAGGATACAGTCGAATGATGGAAGCGAGTACAGATAAAACAAATACTTGGTTCCCATTAGACATTGGTTGAGAGAATAATTCCCCTAAGTATCAGCCCCGAAGACCGAAACCAATATCAGATTGACACCCAGAGGATTAGCCTCTTTAGACAATGTCAAAACTGGAAATCTTAACCTTTTCAGGAATATCCAGATGCTTACAGACTACTAGTACAGATCAGATTATCGAATGATTCTTAGAAAACTAAGCATGGGAAAATCCCACCATATCCCTCAAAAACCCAGAATGTATGCATTACAATCGACTTGACGCCTAACACAGATACCCTCAAACCCCAACCTACCACCAACAGATGAGTCGTAACCCCTATGGGGTTTGAGACTATAACCAGATCAGAAACAAGACTAGTATTAAAGTGCAGAGACTCAATTACAGAATCAGAATGCCATAATCGGAAAGAGTTCTAACTCAATAATCAGATAAGGAAATTAAACTCTCCACGGAAATTTTCCTACTTCTATCCTATCCACCAACTATGAGAGCATTCGCCTACCTTCCCGAAGTAGGTCATGTCCTATGTCCTTGCCCCCGTTTCTTCGAGCAGTCCCTAGTGAAATGTCCCATCTCACAACAGTTGAAGTGAGTGTCCTTCCTCTTCCGGCAATCCTTGTTCAGATGAGTCAAGCTTCCATAAGTAAAGCACTTTTCTCCTCCTTTATCTTCAGACTTTTCTTCCCTCTTTTGTGTTTCCTTTTTGCCTCCTTTGTGAACCAAGTCCATATCCCTGAGTTTCTCATCCTTGGGTTGTGCTCCTTAGCCAAACTCCCTCATTCTCATCTTTACGATCTGTGTGTAACACGTTGACAAGTCCCTTGAAAGCGGCCTTCATTGCACGGAAAATCCTACAAAGCTCGAAAGAAAATTAACCGTAGGTGAGACTACTGCGGCTACAGATGGAAGTCGTGCGCTTATTTTCCCTTTGACCAGTGTCGTAGTCTTATCAAGCCTACAGAACCATGCCGCGATGAGGTTACTTCCCAGAAAGTCGGGAGCCCCGGAGAAAGAAGGAAACAAAGATTCAAACAGAGGATCAAAAGATAGATATATGGCTTTTAGGGATTATGTTTTTCAAAAATAAGCTTTACTTTTGAAAATACTTCCTTTTAAAACCTTTTTGAAAATAGTTTTCAAAACTTTTTATCAAATCTGGTAACCTTCAGCTCTGATACCAAGTGTAACACCCCACCTCCGTTAAGGACACTCACAAAGGGAATGCCTTAACTTTGGTGGAGCATTTTAGTAAACAGAACAGAAAATTTCAAGATAGATAAACAATACTTGAGAAATTATAACTTTATTATAGCGGAAAACAGAATTCAGTATGGTTACATCTTTACCAAAAACTCAAGTACATAAATATCAGTCTTGTTCAGAAAATCATCGGAGTACAAAACTTTAAAATCATAATCCCCACAGAAGCTGCCATAAGGAGTCAAGCCATACTTTAAGCACTCTAAGTACTTCAAGTAGAAGAAATCCGGATCAAGCTAAAGTATTCCCTCCTTGGAAAACCTGGGGGGGGACGAAAGAAAAAGGGGCGAAAACAAGCAAGGTCAGACATAAAGTCTGGCAAGTCCAGTGACTTTCAGCATATGAACAGATAATAATAATTATGACATGAAAATAAGCTGGATACGAGATAACAGTAACAGGAGCAGCAGATGTACTTAGGTTAAACAGAAGAAACATAATAATATTACTTTTCATTTCTCTGCACTAATACTAGTATAACAGGATTAGGTGTCACACCAATGTCTAAACTAAAATAGAAACGGGAACAGAATAATTTCCATATAAGAGAATGCTAGTAATGGGCCTTTACCACCCCAACAGAAACAGACAGAAACAGAATGCTAATAATGGGCCTTTACCACTCGAACAAAAATAGACAGAAACAGAATGCTAATAATGGGCCTTTACCACCCGAACAGAAGGTACAGAAACAGAAACAGATTAATCCCTACGGAAACAGAATGTAGAATTAGGTGTACACTAGTAAATGGGCCTTTACCACCCAAACAGACGGTACCACGCAGAAACAGACAGGTGTTGCCACCCAACAGAAACAGACGGTACCAACAGAAACAGACAGAACTAAGTGTACCCAAGAACCCTACCCCAAGCGATCGACTCCCTAATACATAAATATCCTATGTCGGCCCCACAGTAGGGTGTATCACTCCCTAAAGTGACAACTAATTGGCACAGACCTATTTACAGATGTCACGACGTCTTACATCCTCAGAGGCAGACTGGGATCCATGCACGCACATGACCCAGTTGGAACATACCATCAACACCCCTCGCTATTATCAGAATGAACCGCTTATAATTAGTTCAGTAAGCGTGCCCGGACCCTACTTACTGCTGGGTCATAGTTTTAATACCAAAAAGGGTTACTGACTAATATGGGTCCCAAACAACAGATGACACAAGAAATTTCCCTCCTAACCTTGTGCCCCCAGACTAACAGATTTCAGATTAACTTGTTTACAAGTTCAGACATATAGAGTTAAGATCAACTAGTTCACAGATCAGACAAGTTTTCAGACTAACGTATCAGATATACGGATTTAACAGATTTACCGATTTGTCTAACTTTGTAATTGGGCCTACAGATTCACGAAACGGGTTTGTTAAATTCATTAGTCCAATTGGTTTAACCCTATCCACCCAACACGTTTTAGACATCATATTTATCTTAGATTTGCACTAATTAAATATTAATGCACAGACCTCTCACATTAGGTCGGTAGCTTGTGACCGCTGGATATGCCGGGCAGTTCCGGGCAGACTTCTGCCACAAGCCAGACCTAACCTCGTGTCTAAGCATATTTTAGTTATGCCTACGACCTCTCACATTAGACTGACAGTTTGCGGTCACTGGTTAAGTCGGTTGGTTCCGGGCAGGCTTCTACCGCAAACAGAGCCTAACCTCGTGTCATAGGCAATTCATTCCAATACAGATTTTTTAGATATCAGACTAATTCTGTTTATTTAACAGATTAAACTTCTTCATATGATATAACAGATTAATCAAATTTCCATGTTCTACTAAATCTTAGGTCGAGCCTACGGATTTCCATACCCAGATTACCATTATCTAGTTTTCAACAGATCAGACAATTCAACAGGTAGCAGATCTAGCAGTTTAAGCGATTCAACAGATTAAGCAGATAACAGATTTAGCAGTTTAGGCAATTCAACAGTTTTAGCAGATAACGGATTAGGCAATTTAATAGATTTAGCAGATAACAGATTTAACAGATTATATATATCTAAAACTCTATTTACATATCTTGCCTAATCATAAATTTAGCCTAAACTTACATGCCTAAATCAAGGTCATAATTCATAATACAATATATGCCCCAAATTTTAGCCTTAATATTCCCATTTACAGTTCATGTCAAAACTAGATTTAATATTCTAGTTCACCATTTATGTCCAAGACTAATACACATGTAAATCATTCTCTATTATAGCCAATTCAGATTATGCCAACATATTTGCTATGCCAGATTTACTTAATGAAGCTACACCCAATCCCCATATAACATGTTTCCACAAGTTCTCTAAATATTCATGAAATGGCCCTAACAAAAGGAATAGGGGATAAGCACAAGAATTGATATAAAAGAATAGGTGTGCAATAATGAACCAAATACAATAATAATGGCCCAATAGGCTCGATGTACATAACAATGAATGGGAATAAACTAGCAAAGTTACATACTAAATATGAGATCTAACATCAATAAGGGAATAGGCATAAGAAACTAACTGCAATAGTTACAGGCAACTAACCACAATAGTCATGGGCGACTAATCACAATAGTTTCTTATTCAATGTCATAGGCAATAGTCTCATAGTCATGAATCGTAGTCATAGGCAATAGTCTCATAGGCGTGAATCATAGTCATTGGCAATAGTTTCATAGGCATGAATCATAGTCATAGGCAATAGTCTTATAGGCATGAATTATAGTCATAGGCAATAGTCTCATAGGCAACAGTTTCATGTCCAATTATGCATTATTATTTGTCCCAAAATTTAGCGTTCGTGCGTTAATCTCTTATGAGATGTGGCGCAGGCTCGTGGTAGCCTGGCTATAGAACAGAAAGAAGAAAGGGATACAGAATAAAATATATCAGAACAGAACGTACACAACATCAAATTCAGATTTACAATCATGTCACAATTATAATTAAAGTTTATATCGGAAAATAACTGTACTTGCCTTTCGTGGTTTTAAGAAAGGGTAATAAATTGTTGTCGATGCAGAAATGCTGAATTACTCCTCTTTAATTGTTGTTGTAGCTCTAAACTTTGATTTGAGATTTTGATTTAGCTTTTAATTCTATTCAGGTTGGAAGAAGATGCATCAGTCCAAGTTTTGATTCAGCAGAGTAACGACGCCATTATTTTATTTAATAAGAACGGAGGCAGAGTATAGGAATGAAATTGTGCAGCATAAGGTTAGAGAAGAATGGTGTAAAGAGAATGGGGCTAGGGGGCTGTTTATATAGGGTTTCAAACTAATTAGAGCCGTCGATGAAGTTAGGGTTAATCAAGACCATCCATCTCAAGAGAAGCCAATCAGAAAGTGACAAGTTAGCCCTAGTGACTCAGCAGAGCTCAGAAATTCGACCAGAACCCGACCAGGCCAACCAGTGTCAAAACAGAAAGCTGTGCAGGTTTTCTCTCGGCCTGGGCGCACTTGGGAAATGCGCCAATGTAAATTTGTACTGGCGCACTTCCCAAGTGCGCCAGTGCAATCTTTTTTTTTTTAGCCACCAAACTTCGTTCGTCCATATGTTCTTCATACATTATCCGTTTTATTAAAACTCGGACTCTATCTTAAGCAGAATTCCGAGACGAACGCAATGGAACGACCCGTTTCCCTTAATTCTCACATTTGAAATTAAGTATTCTTAAATTTTAGTTAATCTGATTATTCGAAAATTCGGTGTGTTACAAAAACCAAAATGGATGGTGCAAACTCACAACTTACACCAATTGTAACGTCCTAGATTTTCGAACATTTATTTGGATATTTAAATTGGTTTTAAATATCGATTTGGTAATATTACATGATTTTATATCAAATTTATTTAATAAAATGTAGTTTGAAAATATTTATGTTTATAATTAATTAAAACGAGCTCGAACATCGCAGTAGTCGTAGTTTTCGATTTGAACTTTAATTGAATATATAGGATCCGATATAAGTCAGATTTCTGTGAAACAAGAAACATTTGGATATATTTGATTATATTATTCTAATGAAAGAGAAAAATGGAGATTTCATATTATAAATTGTTAGCTATGTCCATTTCCTTCTTTAATCTATTTCTGATGAAAGAGAAAAACGTTTGGCTATGTGGGTCGCTCCCATTAGGGTGTATAATCACATATCTAGAGAAACTCCATTTCCTTCTTTAATCTATTTCGATGCTGTCCCTTTTCAAGAAACAGTGGGTCGCACCCAACCGTTGGTGATATACATTCGATACACTCAAGTGAAATGAGTGGTCGGTCATGTGTGGGTCGGGTTGCGAGACGTTCTTGTTGAACCCAGTGTATTCCCCTCTAGAGATACACTATCGAAAGGAGGATCCATACCTTGTCATAGTCGGAATCCAATCTACAATAAGCGCCCGCGGTTTTGATTGTATACTATATATGTGGAGCGTGAGATGCAAGTGTTCCGCTAGATTGTTATTTATTTGTATTTAGACACTATTTTAATACCAGAATAAAATATGATTTCAAAACTGTTTTGGGTTACAGTTAGGTAAAAACAATCCGTGTTTATGTGTGGGCTGGTATTACTATTATCATTTTCTTTCAAAATGATTTAGAACTTTGAAATCAATATGGATGTCATATAAACTTAGTGGATTTTTCACTCTGGTTCACCAGAATGACCCGGTATTTGAAATGCTCGGGTTAGACCGAGTACAGACTCAGGTCATTGGATGTTGTAAAGAGATGAGCTGGAAGAGTTCAGATGTATGGTGTTGTACAGTGTTACTCTTCTATTCTAATATTTGTTTCTTATCTCACCCTCTAAATTCTTTCTATAAACGTTTTGGATTTCGGTACTCGAGTTTATTTGTGTCAAAAATTCGAGCGTCGAATTTTCAGGTTCGTTACAGTGGTATCAGAGCTATTGGATGAGTAATAACCTTGGCTCTATGGCATAACTCAATAGAGATGGGTTTAGTTATACCCTAGATTGAGTTTGAGTGTATGTACGAGTGAACGTATTTATAGATTTAATACAAAATTGATTTGTATGGTGTTAGTTGATCGATTCAATTTTGAATTGACAATGAACACATTATTTTTTATAAAGAGGGTAAATGAAATAATTTTGCACAAATTATATTTTTATAGAAAAAAGAAATAATTTTCTATAGTATAGCAATATGGGTTGTTTGGTTGTTTTGCTTGATTTGATTGGAATTCAAATTGAATTATGAAATAAATTTTAGCTAATTAGAAAGATCAATTAGTCAATTGAATTGAATATGGGAATAAGACTTAACTTGGTTAAGTGGAATGAAATTAAATATATTTAGGATTTGAAAATTGGATGGATAATAATGGTAATCAACCGGATATTAATCAATTGATATTAATGTATGTTAAACCAAAGGTGAATGCAGGCCAGCAAGTATCAATGTTGAATTGGTTGAATAAAATTCATCAACGGGTAAATAAAGGAAGCTAAGTAAATTGAAACTAAATCCCAATATATTAAATTGGGAATAAAATTTGAGATGAAATAAAACTAAATGATTTAACCTTGTATTTGTTATTTGCATTGTAAGTTGAGTTAAGTGCAAATTTCAAAAGGCTAGCGACTTGATTTGGTTATACAGACTGCAAGACGAAGAGTAGTTAGTTGATTTGCTTCG
Organism: Allium sativum; assembly: GCA_030737875.1. Taxonomy (NCBI): domain Eukaryota; kingdom Viridiplantae; phylum Streptophyta; class Magnoliopsida; order Asparagales; family Amaryllidaceae; genus Allium; species Allium sativum. Next base: position 225,008,649 of record CM060919.1, on the reverse strand, counting down.
AAATTGGAGTTTGGAATTGAGTTGCCCGACAAACAAGTTAACCTTAATATATTGGTTAGTGACTGATTTTATACCCCTCAGTTTGGTAGTCATTTGGCTTTTGGTTTTCTTTTGAGGAAGTTGAGGCCCGGAGTGGCGGTTGTAGTTGTACCGATCGAACCATGCAGAGGAAGTGCTAGCAAAATTTTCAATTTTTTTTAAAGTGTCTGAATTTGATTTGGTGGTACTCAAAAATAATTATTTTAAAATAAGTGGATTCAGGGCATTCTTTCTTACCTTGTAATTTCGGGGACAAAATTCTTTTATGGGGGGAAGAATGTAACGTCCCAGATTTTCGAACATTTATTTGGATATTTAAATCGGTTTAAAATATCCATTTTGCAATATTAATTGATTTTATATCAAATTTATTTAATAAAATGGAGTTTGAAAATATATATATTTATAATTAATTAAAACGAGCTCGAAACACCGCCGTAGTTCATAATTTTCGATTTGAACTTCAATTGAATATACATGATCGATATAAGTCAGATTTCTGTGAAATAAGTAACGTTTAGATATATTTGATTATATTTTTCTGATGAAAAAGAAAATCGGAGATTTCATATTATAGATTGTTAGTTATGTCCAATTCAAATTTTCAAATAGTCGCTACGGAATTCGTTAATAAACGATCACGTTTATTTAACAAAATATAAAGGGTTATTATATATAATTTGAGTGTCGTTTAGTCGGTAGACAAAATTTAAAAGTGACCCGATAAATTAAATTAATGTCATTGTGCAAACAGAGTTGTTTCGAATAAAAATAAAATTCGTTGGGTTCGTAACATTAGAATGTGGCGATACGTTCATGTTCGTTGTGTATACCAATTCAAAATTTAACGGTCGGTGTAATATGGTAGTAACGGTTTTGTTCAAAATGCATGAGTTTTAAAAACACGATTTCAATTAATCCTTGATTTATTCCCCTCAAAGTGACTAATCTTTAGTTCATGCTTACCATCTAGCATCCGTTTAGAGAATTTTACATGCATGCTTAGGAGAAATAAGTCTGTCCTAAATTTATGAGGAAGCAAGTTGCGAGTAAGCAATACTAACATGTAAGCGATGCACGTTAGGTATGATTTAATTCGTGCATGCTATCACTCATTCTCAAAATAAAAATTACAGCTCTTTAACTTTTTCGCAAGTCATAACAATTTCCTAAACGTCATTGGGTTACGTTTCCATCTCAATCAGAACATGAAATCTTAAAATACATAGTTACTTTGTTTCACTACTATCACTTTAGAATCTCTGAAATTAGATGACATCTTCAAGTTTTCTTTCACAAAATAGATCCATGTCTTTCAATCTAAATGTGTAGTAAATGTGGGAAAATATTGATTACCTTCAATGAATGAAGTAAACCAAAACTCACCTTCCCCAGATATGTTCGGCTGCCCTATTTCATTTCATCCCACAGCCTATGTTCAAGACATTTTTCAACCCCTAAGTTTAGAGTAGCCAAATAGTACACATACACATCAGGTCTCCTTCACCTATCCATGTTCCTAAGTTAATTCACGTAGGTTGCGTCTCTCATACTTCATAGTTCCAACCTTATTTTAGGATGTAAGCACATGAAAACTGGAAAGAAACAGCTACCTACCCTCTCTTTTTCCTAACATTTATTTTCTACCATTCACTTCTTTCACTTGAAAGATCACTGAAGTCTAACCCTATCTAACATGCTGCATGTGTGCCTATCCACCTTGATCTATGCACACCAAGTTTCTTTGCATTATAAATACGAAGCCTTTGTTCATTTCCTGGAGCATCATCAATGAAAACAAAAATGGAAGCCCAACGTCCAAAATTAAAGACAACAGCAGTGCTCTACTAGAAATCATGAAACAAGAATATTTAAGCTCCTACGGAGGTTCTCTTTAACTCCGTATATGTTAAGATGGGTCCGACGATAGTGGGGTTTTGCTGTCATATGTGTATAGTGAACCATGGTCAAGGATGCTCGGTGAGGAGGTGGAGCAGTTTTGAACGAGGAAGGAGTGCGTGACGTTGCTGCATATGTGGGAAGAAAGAAAGATGCTAGTTTCGAAATATGGGGAGACACGCACACAAATTTGGTTACTCGAGCTCACGTTTTGACGCTGGGAACGTTGCAAGGAAGTATATGGGGAGGGATGACATGCAATGAAGTAAAGGGGAGTTTCGATTGCAACATGAATGAAGACAACATGAAGTCCCGGACTCGCGTTTGGTAATGTAGCAGGAATGGGAAGAAAAAGGTATAAAAATGCCTAACTAGTTTTCATCTGCCTAATCTATTTGCTGTATTGTGTGACTGCCTTAATTAACATGCCATGAGTATAATTTATATGCCTAACGATAGAATTTAACCTACCTGATTACCCATTAATGTGCCCAACCCAAAATTTTATAATGTTAATTTAATAATAATACTTAAATAGTATGTAACTTTTACCTGGGAAAGTTTGTGCCCGGTAGAATGTCACACGTGCATAGTTTTGTTAGTATATGTCATCGTGATTATAATTAGTTTTAAAAGCGCCGAACCTTTTTCTATATATGGCCGATTGTATATATACGCATTCGGCTTAACATGGCGGAATCTTAAGATATGCCTAAATTGTGCCTGTATAAATTTCAACTTTCGAGTATGCCTCATAATTATGTTATAACATTAGTATTAATGGGCTTAATTAATCTTTCAACATGGGCCGATTTGTTTAAATTATAAACTAATGGCATGTTTGTTTCCTCGTATCAATGTATGTTTTAATATGATCGATTATTAGAGCATTGCAGTTTTAGTTTAATAACCCCATGTGCCTACTTGCGGCTAGTTTTACTTAATCACCATATAAGTGCCTAACCAATTTTCATAAACATACCAAATTAACTAATATTAAAAACGTTATATGGAGAAGGTTGATTTGCCTAAACCACTTCATAAGGTGCTCTGAAATTTATTGATACGACCACGTGAATACGCTTAAATTTCTACCGTGACTAAACCATATTAAACGAGCCCAATTAGTTAAGGTGAAGTAAACATTTAATTAAAGTTTAATTAATTCAAAATAAAAAGGTGAATGGATAATATATGTAAAGTTCTCATCTGTTAACAGACCGGACCAAACAAGGAACAAAACCGCATCAATAAACGTAACATCATGGTGCTGGGTTGGACAGAGTTGGACGTAGCTGGTAGTTTTGATTAAATTAAACGCCGCTGATAGTTTTGATTAAATTAAACGCTTGTTTAATTTAATTAAAATAAACCATTTCAACAATGAATGAAATCAAGGTGAGTTCAACTCACTCAGTTTATCCTGTTTATATTTTACATAAGCCAGGATTTTATTTTGTGTGCAATGTTTGCTAATGGTTGAAGATTTGATGACTGTTTTCACGTACGCTGAATATTTTCAATATTCATTGATTAAGTTAAACGTTCATTTGATTTAATCGAATTAAATTGTTATTTAACGATTAGATTTCAAACGTGGCAACTTACCTTGTTGGTTACGTTTATAATAATATAAATGTATTGAATAAATAATTGAATGCTTGGTTGATTGTTATAAATTGTTTGTTAACTGTTATTAGTTGAACTATTTATTTTGGTTTATCATAATGAATAAATATATTGTTGTATTGAATTTGAAGTAAACCATAGTGATGCATGGAAGGACAGGTTGGAGGGATCCAACCGGATTTCGCAAGTATGATGTTTATATTCATATTTTATTATGTGAACCATTTAACCAATGTGATTAAATGATTGATTTGTTGATAATCGTTGAATTAAAATTCAGTATTTGTTTGTTATTAATCATTGGATGATATTGGTCAAGTAGTTGGCAACAGTTGGCCTAAATGAATTATTTTATGAACGTTGATTTACCATCAGATAAATCGATAGAAATAAGGTTATAAGAATTTAATTTATAACCAAGGCAGATTTTGAAATCTATTTAGTATGGATTATTTGAATAAAGGTTTATTAAAGAAAGTAAATATTTATTTTTATCTTGCAAGTATAAAATGAGTATATTAGAGAATTATTATGTAATGAGTTATGTAAGAAATAAACATGAATTAACCAAATGGTTAAAGATTGAATTAATTGTTTCAAATAACAATTAATTGCGATTGCTTAATCTAATTAGATTGTTTATTAAATTAAAGGAAATTATTTAAAGGATTAGAAGGAAGGATTAATGGAATTTGTGAATGAATTGACCTTGTTTTGACTTTCTTAAGTCAACTGTTTTAAACTAAAATAGATTATTAAATAAATTATTGAATCATATAATATTTTTTAAATTGATAATTATTTTAATTATTTGAAGGGAAGATTAAATATTAATGTTGCAGTAGAACAAATTGATTTCTAAAAATGTTGGAATTGATTATTACTATTTTAGTATAATAATCAAAGCGATAAAACTTGGAACTAAATTATTTTAATGAAAGTTTATGAAGTGTAAAGCCTAGTATAGTTAGATGGACTTATACACGAATCTGTATTTGATATGAGCTCGTATTAAGAATTCTATCGGATTTTTTTATAAAAATCCCAAATTGGGAAACTATAAAGGCAAGTTATAGATGGACTATTGTTATCAGAGGCAAAACGAGTTAAAAATGGGATTTGTGATTTGAAGGAAGTCTAAAAACCTAAAGATGGGAAAATGGAAATGTTTTTGGAACAGAAAGAAGTTTTCAATGGAGAATGAATGGAGTTAAAACCCATGTTTAAAAACTGTACGGTAAATAGAAGCATAGGAATATTTATTGGAATGAGATACGTTGATAAACTTCTATCTATTCTGTAGATAAGAATGTTGTCGATTTAAGGTATGAGAGGTAAATAAATACCCCAACTTGTAACGACTTCATGATTATTCCAAGATGATATTAGTTTAGAAACAAGGGTAGTGAAGGTATTAAAATTTATATTTCCGCAAAGGACATTATATGTGAAATTCGAAGAATTATAAGTTGAGTGATTTGAAAATATGAATTTGAAAAGTAGTATTCCAAATGTTGAAAGATTTAGAAATTAATTTAACGACTATTTAACTTAAGAGGCCAAGTGATGTTGTACTGAACCAATAGATCCACTTTGTTTTTCTATGGATGATTTTGTTTATTTTGATAGTTAAATCACCGACTATAAAAATCTGGTCAAATCGATTGTTGGCACGGAAAGACCGAGATCGAACTTATATTCGAAAACCATTTCAACCAGCAAATACGTAAAAGTTGAAGATGTTCAGAAGCTGATCGAGATGAAGCAATTGCAGATCATGGATCTTCATAAGCGGAAGGATTACTTGTCGAATTTTCTCTGGATTACAACCAGAGGTATTCTGACATGGTTCGGTCGTGAGTGGGATTTCACGGATTGCAAGGACTACTCGCTATATATCCTTTGGATGCGGTAGGAAGGTGCCTTCGGTTCATCCTGTTCTTAGATGACTTGTATGGACGAGTGTCTGACAGAGTATTTCCAGATGGTCATGTACGTTGATTCTTCAAACGTGCCCACTGTGTTTTTTAGGACGTCAATCAGTGATTTAATGGATCTAACGACATGCCATTCAAATTTATGCGCTGATAAGTAAACGTAGCCTCAAGCCTCCACATCCGGGAAATGACAAAAACCGGGTCGGCAGCATGGCTATGTGGGTTTCTCCCATTAGGGTGTATAATCACCTATCTAGAGAAACTCCATTTCCTTCTTTAATCTATTTTGATGCTATCCCTTTTCGAGAAACGGTGGGTCGCGCCCAAACGTTGGTGATATACATTCAGTATACTCAAGCGAAATGAGTGGTCGGTCATGTATGGGCCGGGTTGCAGGACGTTCTTGTTGAACCCAGTGTATTCCCCTCTAAAAATACACTATCGAAAGGTGATTCCATACCTTGTCATACTCCAAATCAAATCTCCAATAAGCGCCAGCGGTTTTGATTGTATGCTATATATGCGGAGCGTGAGATGCAAGCGTTCCGCTAGATTGTTATTAATTCGTATTTAGACACTATTTTAATATCAGGATAAGATATGATTTCAAAACTGTTTTGGGTTATAGTAAGGTAAATATCGTCCGTGTTTATGTGTGGGCTGGTCTTACTATTATCACTTTCAAACGGATTTTGAACTTTGAAATCAATATGGATGTCATATAAACTTAGTGGGTTTCTCACTCTGGTTCACCTGACTGACCCGGTATTTGAAATGCTCGGGTTAGACCGAGTACAGGTTCAGGTCATCAGATGCTGTAGAGAGACGAGCTGGAAGAGTTCATATGTATGGTGTTGTATTGTGTTTATTCCGTTGTCTGATGTATATGAGGGCAGGTTGTTATAACTGTCCAGATGTATTGATGTACTCAGATGATTGTAAGTTTATTTCATGCCCTCAATGAAGTTTTATTTATATATTATATTTCATTTCGCTGCGATGTGAAACTCTGTGTGGTGTTAGTTCTTCTTCTTACGCTTATATTCTAATATTTCTTTCTTTCTTATCTCACCCTCTAAATTCTTTCTATTAACGTTCTAGATTTCGATACTCAAGTTTATTTGTGTCAAAAATTCGTGCACCGAATTTTTGGTATGTTACAATGGTATCAGAGCTATTGGTCGAGTAATAACCTTGGATCTATGGCATAATTCGATAGAGATGGGGTTACTTATACCCTACATTGAGTTTGAGTGTATATACGAGTGAACGTATTTGTAGATTTAATACAAAATTGTTTTGTATGGTGTTATTTGATCGATTCAATTTTGAATTGACAATGGACACGACATTGTTTTATAAAGAGGGTAAATGAAACAATTTTGCCAAAATTATTTTTTCATATAAAAAGGAAATAATTTTCTATAGTATAGCAATATGGGTCGTTTGGTTGTTTTGCTTGATTTGATTGGAATTCAAATTGAATTATGAAATAAATTTGAGCTAATTAGAAAGATCAATTAGTCAACTGAATTGAATATGGGAATAAGACTTAACTCGGTTAAGTGGAATGAAATTAAATAAATTTAGGATTTGTAAATCGGATGGATAATAATGGTAATCAATCGGATATTAATTGATTAATATTAATGTATGCTAAACCAAAGGTGAATGCAGATCAGTAAGTATCAATGTTGAATTGGTTGAATAAATTCATCAACGGGTAAATAAAGGAAGCTAAGTAAATTGAAACTAAATCCTAATATAAGGAATTAGGAATATAATTGGAGATGAAATAAAATTAAATGATTTAACCCAGTATTTATTATTTGCATTGTAAGTTGAGTTTAGTGCAGATTTCAGAAGGCTAGCGAGTTGATTTGGATATACAGACTGGAAGACGAAGAGTAGTTAGTTGATTTGCTTTGAAATTGGAGTTTGAAATTGAGTTGCCCGAAAAACAAGTAAACCTTAATATATTGGTTAGTGATTGATTTTATACCCCTCAGTTTGGTAGCCATTTGGCTTTTGGTTTTCTTTTGAGGAAGTTGAGGCCCGGAGTGGTAGTTGTAGTTGTACCGATGAACCATGCAGAGGAAGTGCTGGCGAAATTTTCGAAATTTTTTAAAGAGTCTAAATTTGATTTGGTGACAATTTAAAAATAATTATTTTAAAATAAGTGGATTCAGGGCATTCTTTCTTACCTCGTAATTTCGGGGACGAAATTCTTTTAAGGGGAGAAGAATGTAACGTCCCAGATTTTCGAACAGTTATTTGGATATTTAAATCGGTTTTATCGATTTGGTAATATTAATTGATTTTATATCAAATTTATTTAATAAAATGGAGTTTTAAAATATATATATATATTTATTTATAATTAATTAAAACGAGCTCGAAACGCTGTAGTAGTTCATAATTTTCGATTTGAACTTTAATTGAATATACCAGATCCGATATAAGTCAGATTTCTGTGAAACAAGAAACGTTTGGATATATTTGATTATATTTTTCTGATAAAAGAGGAAAATGGAGATTTCATATTATAGGTTGTTAGTTATGTCCAATTCAAATTTTCAAATAGTCGCTATGGAATTCGTTAATAAACGATAATGTTCATTTAATAAAATATAAAGGGTTATTATATATAATTTGAGTGTCGTTTAGTCCGGGATTGTAATTATTGGGTTAAAAATATGTATTGGCTTATTCTGAAGTTGTATGAGATCATATTTCAGGATGTACAATAATAATAATTTATTATTTATTAGAATACAAATATATTTTATCGATACTATATAAGCCTCAGAAATGATTTATTTTTCTAACAATCTCTGTTTTCGATGGAACGAATTATATTGGAAGGCGTATAACTGATTATTTTCAAATTTCCAGTTTAGAACCAAACGGAGTTGTTTTGTTGGTAGACAAAATTTATAGTGAACTGATAAATTAAAATAATGTCATTGTGCAAACAGAGTCTGTTTCTAATAAAAATAAAATTCGTTGGGTTCGTAACATTAACATGTGGCGATACGTTCATGTTCGTTGTGTATGCCAATTCAAAATTTAATGGTCCGTGTAATATGGCAGTAACAGTTTTGTTCAAAATGTGTGAGTTTTTAAAACACAGTTTCAATTAATCCTCGATTTATCCACCTCAATGTGACTAATATTTAGTTCATGCTTACCGTCTAGCATCTGTTTAGCAAATTTTACATTCTTGCTTAGGAGAAATAAGTCTATCCTAAATTTATGAGGAAGCAAGTTGCGAGTAAGCAATACTAACATGTAAGCGATGCATGCTTGATATGATTTAAGTCGTGCATGCTATCAATCATTCTCAAAATAAAACTTACAGCTCTTTAACTTTTTCTCAAGTCATAAGAATTTCCTAAACGTCATTGGGTTACGTTTCCATCTCAGTCAGAACATGAAATCTTAAAATACATAGTTATTTTGTTTCTCTACCATCACATTAGAATCTTTGAAATTAGATGACATCTTTGAGTTTTCTTTCACAAAATAGATCCATGTATTTCAATCGAAATGTGCAGTAAATGTGGGAAAATATTGATTACCTTCAATGAACAAAGTAAACCAAACTCGCCTTCCCTAGATATGTTTGGCTTCCCTATTTCATTTCATCCCACAGCCTATGTTCAAGACATTTTTCAACCCTAAAGCTTTAGAGTAGCCGAATAGTACACATACACATCATGTCTCCTTCACCTATCCATGTGCCTAAGCTAATTCATGCAGGTTGTGTCTCTCATACTTCACGGTCCTACCCTAATTTTAGGACGTAGGCACAAGAAAACTGGAAAGAAACAACTACCTACCATCTCTTTTTCCTACCATTTCTTTTATACCTTTCACTTCTTTCACTTGAAAGATCATTGCAGGCTGACTCTATCTAACAGGTTGCATGTGTGCCTATCCACCTTGATTTGTGCCCACCAAGTTTCTTCGCATTACAAATACGAAGCCTTTGTTCATTTCCTGGAGCATCACCAGTGAAAACAAAAATCGAAGCCCAACGTCAAAAATTAAATACAACAACAGTGCTCCACTAGAAATCCTGTAACAGGTATGTTTAAGCTCCTATAGAGATTCTCTTTAACTCCGTATACGTTAAGATGGGTTCGACGACAGTGGGGTTTGTTGTCATATGTGTATAGTGAACCATGGTCAAGGATGCTCGGTGAGGAGGTGGAGCAGTTTTGAACGAGAAAGGAGTGTGTGACGCTGCTGCATATGTGGGAAGAAAGATAGCTACTAGTTTCGAAAAATGGGGAGTCACGCACGCAAATTTGGTTACTGGAGCTCACGTTTTGATGTTGGGGAGGTTGCAAGGAGGTATATGTGTAGGGATGACATGCAATGAAGTAAATGGTAGTTTCGGTTGCAACGTGAATGAGGACAACATGAAGGCCAGGACTCGCGTTTGTTAATGAAGCGGGAATGGGAAGAAAAAGGTAATTAATTTTCATCTACCTAATCTATTTGATGTATTGCGTGACCGCCTTAAGTAACGTGCCATGAGTATATTTTATATGCCTAATGATAGAATTTAACCTACTTTATTACCCATTAATGTGCCTAACCCAAAATTTTATATTATTAATTTAATAATAATACTTAAATAGTATGTAACTTTTACTTAGGAAATTTTGTGCCCAGTAGAATGTCCCACGTGCATAGTTTTGTTAGTATATGTCATCATGATTCTAATTAGTTTTAAAGGTGTCGAACCATTTTCTATATATGGCCGATTGCATATATACACATTCGGTTTAACATGGCCGAATATTAAGATATGCCTATAATATGCCTGTATAAATTTTGACTTTCTAGTATGCCTAATAATTGTGTTATAACGTTGGAATTAATGGGCTTAATTAATCTTTCAACATGGGCCGATTTGTTTAAATTATAAACTAATGGCCAGTTTGTCTGCTCGTACTAATGTATGTTTTAACATGACCGATTATTAGACGTTACAGTTTTAGTTTAATAACCCCATGTGCCTAGCTACTTGTGGCTAGTTCTACTTAATCACCATTTAAGTGCAAAACCAATTTGCATAAACATATCAAATTAATTAATATTAAAAACGTTATATAGGGAAGGTTGGTTTGCCTAAACAACTTTATAAGGTGGTCTAAAATTTATTTATATGACCACATGAATACGCCTAAATTTCGACCGTGACTAAACCATATTAAACGCACCCAATTAGTTAAGGTAAAGTAAAATTTTAATTAAAGTTTAATTAATTCAAAATAAAAAGGCGAATGTATAATATATGTAACATTCTCATCTGTTAACAGACCAGACCAAATAAGGAACCGAACCGCATCATAAACGTAACATCATGGAGTTGGGTTGGACAATGTTAGGCGTAGCTGGTAGCTTTGATTAAATTAAACGCTTGTTTAATTTAATTAAAACAAACTGTTTCAACAATGAATGGAATCAAGGTGAGTTCAACTCACTTATGTTATCTCATTTATATTTTATATAAGCCGGGCTTTTATTCTGTGTGCAATGTTTGCTACTGGTTGAAGATTTGATGACTGTTTGGACGTACGCTGAATACTTTTAATATTCATTGATTAAGTTGAACATTTGTTTGATTTAATCAAATTAAATCGTTATTTTAACGATAAGATTTCAAACGATGTAACTTACCTTGTTGGTTACATTTATAATAATATAAACAAATTGAATAAATAATTGAATGCTAAATTAATTGTTATCAATTGTTTGTTAACTATTATTAGTTGAACTGTTTATTTCGATTTATCATAATGAATAAATATATTATCGTATTGAATTTGCAATAACCCATAGTGATGTAGGGAAGGACAGGTTGGAGGGACCCAACTGGATTCCTCAAGTATGTTGTTTATATTTATATTTTATTACGTGAACCATTTAACCAGTGTGATTAAATAATTGATTTGTTGATAATCGTTGAATTAAAATTTAATATTTGTTTGTTATTAATCAATGGATGATATTGGTTGAGTAGTTGGCAACGGTTGGCCTAAATGAATTATTTTATGAACGTTGATTTACCGTCAGATAAATTGATAGAAATAAGGTTATAAGAATTTAATTCATAACCAAGATGGATTTTGATATCTATTTAGTATGTATCATTTGAATAAAGGTTTATTAAAGAAAGTAAATAATTATTTTTATCTTGCAAGTATAAAATGAGTATATAAGCAATAAACATAAATTAACCAAATGGTTAAAGGTTGAATTAATTGTTTCAAACGACAATTAATTACGATTATTTATTAAATTAAAAGAAATTATTTAAAGGGATTAAAAGGAAGGACTAATGGAATTGGTGAATGGATTGACATTGTTTTGACTTTCTTTAGTCAACTGTTTTAAACTAAAATTGATTATTAAATAAATTATTGAATCATTAAATATATTTAAATTGATTATTATTTTAGTTATTTGAAGGTAAGATTAACTATTAATGTTATAGTAGAACAAATAATTTCTAAAAATGTTGGAATTGACTATTACTATTTTAATATAATAATAAAAGTGATAAAACTAGGAACTAAATTATTTTAATGAAAGTTTATATGTATAGTTAAATGGAATCATACATGAATTTATATTTGATATGAGCTCGTATTAAGAATTCTATTGGTCAGATTTTTTTTAAATCCCAAATTGGGAAATCATAAAGGCAAGTTATAAATGGACTAATGTTATCAGAGGCAAAACGAGTCAAAAATGGGATTTGTAATTTGAACGAAATTTAAAAGCCTAAAGACAGGAAAATGGAAATGTTTTTGGAATGGAAAGAAGTTTTCAATGGAGAATAAATGGAGTTAAAACCCATGTTTAAAAACCGTGTGGTAAATAGAAGCGTTGGATTATTTATTGGAATGTTCGTTGATAAACTTGTATCTATTCTGTAGATAAAAATGTTGTCGATTCAAGGTCAAAGAGGTAAATAAAATACCCTAACTTGTAATGACTTCATGATTATCCCAGGGTGATATTAGTTTAGAAACGAGGGTAGTGAAGGGATTAAAAATTATATTTCGACAAAGGATATTATATGTAAAATTCAAAGAATTAAAAGTTGAGTGATATGGAAATAAGAATTTGAAAAGCAGTATTCCAAATGTTGAAAAAATTGGAAATTAAATTAACGACTGTTTAACTTAGAGGCCAAGTGATGTTGTACTGAACCAATAGATCCACTTTATTTTTCTATGGATGATGTTGTTTATTTTCATAGTTAAATCTCCAACTATCAAAATCTGGCCAAATCGATTGTTGATACGGAAAGACCGGAATCGAATTTATATTCGTGAACCATTCCGACCAGCAAATACGTAAATGTTGAAGATGTTCAGAAGCTGATCATAATGGAGTAATTGAAGATCGTGGATCTTCACAAGCGGAAGGATTACTTATCGAATTTTCTCTAGATTGCAACCAGAGGTATTCTAACGTGATTCGGTCGTGAGTGGAATTTTGTGGATTGCAAGGACTACTTGCTACTGATCTTTGGATGCAACAGGAGGGTGCCTTCGGTTCATCTAGTTCCTGGACGACTTGTATAAACGATAGTCTGATAGAGTACTTTAAGATGATCATGTACGTTGATTACTTCAAATGTTCCTAGTGTGTTTTTGAGGACATCAATTAGTGATTTGACGGATCTGACGATGTGCCATTCAAAATGATGTGCTGATAAGTAAGCGTAACCTCAGGCCTATACAACCAGGAAATGATGAAAATCGGGTAGGCAGCATGACTAGTGGGTCGCCCCTATTAGGATGTATCTGATACCAAAACTACTAGTTGCCCATGTGGAAAATATGGGCACCCAGAGTTTAGGTTAAAACAATAAACTCCATGTCAGTCATATGACTGGTGTGAGAACTAAAACAGTTATTTAAAATTTTACTTTAAAAAAATAAGGTAAATCAAGGGACCACGTTGTATAACACGGAACGGGTTTACCCCCAAGAATACCAGTTCCTAAAACAAACAGTGCAATGCTAAATAGAGAAAAATGAAGCTATTATAAGACTCATGTCCCATCACACAGTGCAACGCAAGCCGGAGGATAGAGTTTTACCTTATAATAGCCAAATATGCTTGGTACGTTTTAAAACAAATCTTTTATTATTACTATAAGAGAAGAAATTAACTCCAAATATAAATGTATCAATGAGCGCCCCATCCCACTATGTTGCCATATATAGTATACAATCAAAACCGAAAATATCGTATTTGGACATTGGATTTCCATCATGGTGGTTTCTGATCCGAAAGATCTATCACGTAGTACAATTCCCAACGGCTTACATCGTAGGCATGCGAAAACACCGTAATGCACATCCGTACTATCCAGGAAACAAGTTACCGCAGCTTACGTCCAAGCATTGGAAAACACCTCTAACTCTATCCATCTGGGAATCAGGGGGTGTACCCCTATCCCTACTAGTGTGGGGAGACCACACCCAGTATCACCTCGGTCGGCCGAATCCATGACAACCTGTAGGATGTCTATCCTCATCTCTAAAGTATACTGATCTAACCATCAGTTTGCCACCATATCGGTGTACGAGGCTCGCGAATTAGCGCTACACAAAACTGTGATATATTAAAGCTATGCTTTGATCATCATCCACCACTTTGCTTTTCAATAAAAGTTTGGATCTCAGCATGCCACACTATCACTCCATATTATACCATTGATTTCTGCCGATATATAACCTCTGAGCTCGTACGTCTCAGAGAAGGGTGTTAAGCAAGAGAATAAATTCTCTACCACCAAACATATATATATTTAGCATAGATCGACGAATACAGTATAAAGGAATACAATGTCAGACAAACCATCCATTTACAAGTCCGTTCTAGGTCTGAACGAAACCGGAGGCACCTTATTCCTCGTTCCGTATGTCCAATACAGGAGAGAGGCCCTCGCATATCCATACAATCAACAAGTACATCCGGACAGATACCACTATAGCCCCTTCAAGGTAGCTACTCTAATCATGGGCATCAGTAGTAACCCATCCATTCGATGTGAAGATCATTGGTCCGCCTTCAATCTCTTCGACTTTTCGTCGTATCAATTATTCAGAATGGGTTAAACCCGACCTTTTTGAATAACTCGCATATCTTATAATCGAGTGCTATAACAACACATCATACACCTCTTTCCAATCTAGAATATTCTTTTCACCATTTAAACCAAATTAAGGTTTTCCAAACTAGTCGGGATTAGCGAACCTTACCGAAGTAATCATTTGTTTATTTTCCCAATCCCAACCTATTCATCCCATGGAGCAAAACTAGTAATACTCCATATCTAACACCACAGTGTTATTAGTAAAATTAATTACCATTTCAATTTCAAATCTAATTAAAGATTTAACTATCATTTGGAGCAAAACTGGTGATACTCCATTCTTGATCATTTTCTTGAATTGATAATTTTAATTATCACATTCACTTTTCAATCTAATTAAAGATTCATTAAAACTCCACTTAGTTTTAATCTTCCCAAAAATCAATATTAATGATTATTTAACTTTGGGAAATAGAACATGCCACATCGACAGTCTACTCTGTACCATTGATTTCTACCGATATATAACTCTAAGCTCGTACGTCTCAGAGAATGGTGCTAAGCAAGAGAATAAATTCTCCGCCACCAAACAGATATATATTTAGCAGAGATCAACGAACACAGTATTGAAATACAATGTTAGACATGTAATACTCTCTTTACCTGGGTTAAAGAACTAATATCATTTAAAACACAGTTCACAATAAACCCAAAATAACATTCCATTAACCATGGAATCTTCACGGAAACATATCAATATATAATCGATATAAATTTTCGTATCCGGCTAATAATATAAATGGAATAACAACAAAGCCTTTTAAATTCCATATGTATTAAAAGTCTTTCGCCACAGAAACTCACTTCGATTATTACCAAATCGAATTCCATTCAATTCCACTTTAATATGTTAAATTGGAATTCTTTACTTTGGAAAATTCCATAAATCTTAATTAAAAGATTATAAATGCCAAATCATATTCTTCACTGTTAATTGAGTTAAAGAACAAGTGTTATTTAAAACATCGTTCACGATAAACCCAAAAATCAAATTCTTTTATTCAATTCCAATTTAATATTAATTAATTGGAAAACTTCACTAAATCTTAATTTAAAGATTTATTCTTTTCTCAACTAAGTTTAAGAACAGTGTTAATGAAGACACTGTTCACAACAAACCCAAAATTCATTTTGATATCAAACACAAGGCTCTGATTAGAAAATATATTGGCTTATATTCAATATCAAATTCTGAAACCAATGGATATCATATTGGAATAATGATATATATATATATTCCAAATTCCTCAACAATATCCGTATAATCATGGAATCCAATATTGAAATATTCCGAAGATTATTTCCATTCTGAATCCATTCCAATTTAATCATTGGAAAATTCTGGTTATTTTAAATCCATTTTCAAATCCAATTTATTTATTTCTAAAAATAAATAAATTATTATTCTAGTTAATAACTAGTTCATTTCGATAAAAATATATTTTTATCTTTTGAAAACTGAAATTTTTCATCCAAAATCTTTACAAATAATTTATTATGATTTTACATAATTTTTCAATATTTTTAATAATTTTATTATCACCCGTATAGTCAGTTTCCAATAACGACCACCGAACTGCATCCATAGCGACCTTTTCTGAAATTGATTTGGACATATCTCCAAATCTAACCGTTAGATTTTAAATCTCTTGTATTCATTGGAAAGCTCTTTTTGATACGAACCTAACGGTTCCGGTTTTAGGAGAATCCGACGGTCGGATCTCCCGTAACATCAATTTGAAGTTAATGGTCGAAATTCGCGAATGGTCGCTGCACGGCGCGTTCTATTCAGGCCATTATAATATATATAATATATATATTATATATTTCATCGATTTCCATTTAAAACAAATTTTAAAAATCGTTTTAAATTCATTTCAAATTGATTTCAATTCAAATCGATTTCAGTTCGTTTTAAATTCATTTCAAATCGATTTGAATTCAATTTCAATTCGTTTTAACTTCATTTTAAATCGATTTCAATTCAATTTCAATTCGTTTTAAATTCATTTCAAATCGATTTCATTTCAATTTTCGTTTGTTTTAAATTCATTTCAAATTGATTTCAATTCAGTTTCAATTTGTTTTAAATTCATTTTAAAATGATTTCAATTCTATTTCAATTCGTTTTAAATTCATTTTAAAATGATTTCAATTCTATTTTCAAATTCAAATCAAAATTGAATATTCTTTATATAAATTCGTTTTAAATTCATTTTTAAAACGATTTCAATAAGATTTTCAAATTTAAATCAAAATTTAATTTTCCATACCATTGCAATATTAAAATGATAATATTTCCAAAATATCAGATTTTGAAATCGCTTTTCGATATCCATTATAAAATGAATAAAATCGACAAAATTTCCGTTCGTGTTAAAATGGCATTTAACTACTTAACACGGCTTCACATTTCAATATTCGCTGAATATTATTTTAAAGTATTCGTCAATTCTGAATTGGAATCAGACTCAATCAATTACCATATAATTTTATTTATATGGATTTCAACATCATATATATACAACAATAATGATAAGCAATCATTAAAAATTCATATAACATCCAGAGTGTATTCTACAACTGTATAAGCATTAAAATAAATAAATAACCTTATATAGATTGTCAACGCATCGTTTGACATACCACAAATTATTGTGATCAATGTATGTCAAATATTATCCCAATACCAGTGTGGGGTTTTCAAACAACAAATACTGTTTATTATTTGTGCAGTTGGGCGATGTGTTAAATTCATCGTTTCAATCAATATCAGATAAATAAGTGTGCATAAACAAACCGTCCGGTTTGTAAATGAATATTTATTTTATTTAATGATAATTTATATATATATTTATATTATATATATATATATAATTTCATATAACAACAATATAATCAATTACAATCCCGATCACAATCCATCCACACAAACAATACAATCAAACAAGTCGTCCAAGGTCTATGGACGACGGGGAGCAGTTCATATATGCAGTTATAAAATAATTTAAATAATTGTACAAAAATAATAGTGAGAAGTTCTCACGTTGGTTTCCACTCCTTATAAAATTGTAGGGGGCTCCAAAAATTCTCCGGTCTCTTCTAAAATGTAGAGAACGTCGTCACGAGTCCAATGCTCCGGTTTCACTGGATTTCGACATCGTCTCAAAAAGATATGATTTTTATAAATATAATGAATTATCAACGGTTTTAAAATGTTGAAAACCTTTTAAATTATTACCCGCAGCAGTTTTCCTCTTTGATCGAAAACTAGGTTTCAATCCAACTTCAAATCCGTCAAGATTGAAGAATATCAGACGGTTCCACGTTCAAGAGCTTCGAATGAGCTTTCCGGTGCCATGCTCCACCCCCAGCTCGAATCGACGATGGTGGCAAAATCTGACCCGAGGCAGCAGCACTTCCGACGCGCGAATCGAGGGATACACTCCACGATAGAGGACCAGACCGATAGGATTTAAAGAGGAGGAAAATTCTACAAATTTGCCTTTTGATTTTCTGGATTTCATTGAACGGATCAAAGATATGGAGGAGAGAAGGGGGAGCTTTTTTCGCCGTCGGGTTTCCTAGAGCGTGAGAGTTTTGAAGAGAACGGGCAAACAAAAAAAATAATGGATGGAAAAATTCTATTGGCTGGAATATATAATTTATTTATTTTATTTTCTAAAAAGGTGACTTTTCATCCTGACCCCAAAATAAACCCAACGACTGTCGCCCCTAGCATAATACCCCCATTCCGGACATAATGGGATATGTACCGTAAGCCTATTCGACTGTTGCGATCAGTTTTACTTTAAATTCAAATTTAAATCAATATATATTCAATTTAAACGTACATTTTAATTTACCAAGGCCACATACGGACTCCAAAAATTCCTGAAAAATAAACCTAGTTATGTTTTGATGATATGGTCCTAACAAAACTAATTACATAGAATTTGGAGACCGTTTGAAAAATGGTCATTTTCTGGTCGATCCAATTCACATTTAAACCGACCAAACATGTTTAAATTTACTGCACTCACATATTAATTCCAAAAATTATGAAATTTGAAACCTAGCAATAATTTGACATTTTGGATTCAAAAAAAGTGGTTTCGTCGAAAACGAAGGTCGTATGCAAAATGTCTATTTTTCAGGGCTATATTTATTCCATAACGACTATTCTGAATATTCAACTGGCCATAACTTTTGATTCCCGCTATGAAATTTCAATTTTTCAGATTCGTTAGAAAGATATTTTCGAACAGATTCAAATATTTCTGGTTTTACCAAATTTGGTTTAATTTGAATCATGTACATTCATTTGAAATTTGAAATCGAATTTTCAAACTACTGCGCCATTTCCAATTCCTTTTATAATTAAGATAACTATTTATATTCTAACTCGATTTAAATAAAGTTATACGTTCTAATTCTATTCAAAATAAATTTCTAGTCGTTATTATTTAAAATAAATCATTTTAAATATTCAAAATTCAATAAAATTGCCAAAATAAAAATATTAAATTGTTTATGATTTTCCGAGTTGTTACAGTGTATAATCACCTATCTAGAGAAACTCCATTTCCTTCTTTAATCTATTTTGATGCTATCCCTTTTCGAGAAACGGTGGGTTGCACCCAACCGTTGGTGATATACATTCGATACACTCAAGCGAAATGAGTGGTCGGTCATGTGTGGGCCGGGTTGCAAGACGTTCTTGTTGAACCCAGTGTATTCCCCTCTAGAGATACACTATCGGAAGGTGGTTTCATACCTTGTCATAGTTGGAATCCAATCTCTAATAAGCTCCCACGTTTTGATTGTATACTATATATGTGGAGCGTGAGATGCAAGCGTTCTGCTAGATTGTTATTTATTTGTATTTAGACACTATTTTAATATTAGAATAAGACATGATTTCAAAACTGTTTTGGGTTATAGTAAGGTAAAAAACTTTCTGTGTTTATGTGTGGGCTGGTCTTACTATTATCATTTTCTTTCAAAATGATTTTCAACTTTAAAATTAATATGGATGTCATATAAACTTTGTGGGTTTCTCACTTTGGTTCACCAGACATACCCGGTATTTGAAATGCTCGGGTTAGAACGAGTACAGGTTCCGGTCATCGGATGTTGTAAAGAGACGAGCCAGAAGATTCCAGATGTATGGTGTTGTACAGTGTTTATTCCGTTGTGTGATGTATATGAGGACAGGTTGTTATAACTGTCCAGATGTATTGATGTACTCTGATGATTGTAAGTTTATTTCAAGCTCTCAACAAAATCTTATTTATATATTATATTTTATTTTGCTACGATGTGAGACTCTGTGTGGTGTTGGTTCTTTTTCTTATTATAATAATTATTTCTTTCTTATCTCACCCTCTAAATTCTTTCTATTAACGTTTTGGATTTCGGTACTCGAGTGTGGACACAGAATGTATTTGGTTCAAAAATTCGAGCATCGAATTTTCTGGTTCGTTACACCAATGATATCAAAACCATCGTTATTCTAAGAATAGAGGAGAAGCCATAATTAATATAAAATAGTACAAGAGTATTGTAAGTTCATTACAATATGCAACTATAACACGACCTGATATTTCATTTAGTGTTAACAAAGTTTCTCAATTTATTCAGAATCCAGTTGATGAGCACTGGAAGGCTGTGAAGAGGATTCTCAGATATCTTAAAGGCACAATAAATTATGGCTTACCCCTAAAGGCTAGCAAGCATCTCAACATTACAACATACACAGATTTTGATTGGGGATTATATATAGATGATAGAAGATCCGTAACAGGCTACTATATCTGCATTGTGACAACTAGATCTCATGGTGTTCAAAGAAACAACCAACTATCTCAAGTCAAGTGCAGAAGTAGAGTATATGAGCCTAATTAATGCCACAACAAAGATACTATGGTTACAATCCATACTTAAAGAGCTAAAAGTAATTGCAGAAAGAAAACCTACTGTGTGGTGTGACAATCAAAGTGCCATCTACATGTCTGCAAAACCCAATACAACATGCCATAACAAAGCACATCGAGATTGGCATATTCTTTGTTCGTGAGCAGGTTCAAAAGGGAAATCTACAGATCAATCACATACCAACTTACTATCAAAGAGAAAACATTTTTACTAAGTCATTATCAAATAAAAACTTCAATTGACTTAGAGATGAACTGAAAATCAAAGAATAATACAACTTGATCTAAGGATGCTTTCGATTTGTCTACACATGTGTCGATCTGAGGCTTCTTCTATTACTCTCCGCTATTGATGTGTCAAAGATGATTTGAAGATCTCGATTTCTCTCTCTTTCAAAGCAAATTAGCGTTCGACATTTACCCTAACCCTAATTTGAAAGGGGAAAATAAAGCAATGTAAATAATGTAATGTATGTCGGCTGGCACACTTATTATGTAAATAAGGGTTGCAAGAAATAGTCTTTAACCTACTTTAGTTTTATATGGGCTCTGGGGTGTTATATAGGCCCTTATGGTTTTTATTATGAATACTACATGACAACACCGAAATCATTACCAGTTTAGTAATACAAAATTTCCACTTCTATTCTAAAACTCTCTGAATTACAAAATTATAATACTGTGCAAAATCTTTCACAAGGTACTACTAGTGTGGGACTGTTTGACAGCCTAAGAATTGTTATCTGAGTGAAGACTGTGTGTAGTCTTTCTCATGTTTTAGGCATTAGCTCTTTAGCTTATTAGTAGTTTCATTGAGTCACGTCACTTTGTGGTGATAAATCTAGCTATGGCTAGAGAGTAGTTAGATGTGTATAGCAGATAAGCAATCTTTTTTCTATATATTATTGTAGTCATTATATGTTGTAATGCAAAAATTGTTTTGGATCAACTATAAAAACCGGTTGGCTTAGCCAATAAAAATCACTTAAGCTGGGAAATAATAGAAAATAAAATGTTAATTGTCTCATCCATGCCATGCTCAATCGCTCCTTCTTTCTTCACAAAAGTGTAATGTGATTTCTACTTTTTAAATATTAACAACATAGTAAAACAACAGTATATAAATAAAAATTCAACCACAAAACATCAATATGAAGATTTTACCAATTACTTCTTTCTATTTCAGAACCTTTTATCATCTTCTACCCTATAGCCGTACTCTTGTATATATTTACATCTTAATGTAACATGATATTTAGTTAAACTATGTTTCAGTTGTGAATGCACATGGAATATGGATAATTGAAAAACTAAGAACTAAAATTATAAGAAATAAACAGAGCAGGGAGCTTGATAGTCAAAGTTAATTGGAATGAATTTGAATATCTAGTGCTCATCAAATCACCAAGGGATGTTGTAGCACTTCCTTATAATTCACAATAATAATGGGATATGCACGTAACTATGGATAGAAGTTCAAAAATGAAACTAATATTGAATTCAAGACATAAAACATAAGGTTATTAAATAAATCCACCAAATTTTCATACTTTTAGCTTTAAATTTATTTGACATAAACTTGTTCATTATTTAATACAACTCATATCCAAAAAAATATTTTTAAATAAGTTAAAATAGCTACCTGATACAGGACCACTGTAAAAGTAGCTTCCTTTGTATTACTTGCTTTTTCATACAAGGAAATGGTAGTCCTATTTATTCGTGTCCAAAATGTGCATGTTCTTTCCAAACAAAATATTTCTGTAAAGTAGAAATAAAGTTATGCAGAAAAGGAAAATTAAATTGTTTAAAATATTTATAGTGCGGAATACTTGAGTGTCTAGTTTGTTATACATGTTTAACTTCTTTAATCATTCATATTAAAAGATTTGTTTAGCAAGAAAGTTTTATTTTCTTGACAGTTGAAAAACACATAGTTTATATATACTGCTTATTTCAGCTTATACATGTACAACTAAAATGTTAAGGGAAATATATATACACACACACACGCGCACATACATAAATATAAGGAAAATCTATTTAAACACAAAAATAGACACAATTTGGGAGACAAAAAATCTCCACCATCAGATTGCCCTCTAATTTCCACCTCTTACATAAAGACAAACTAATTCAATAGCTCGGATTTTATGTCTTTCATTTTGTCTCTAAATAGATGTCCCATACATACACACGCGCACCCATACACACACACACACACATATATATATATATATATAATTCACCACGGTTCAACTAATAAATCTTTCAGTGCTGGCCCAGGGAAACCATTGCTCAATCCACAATTAGATTTTGTTTTCCATTCCTAAAAAAACATATCACTGTTTTTTTAATGTTTTTTTTATATGGGGTAACTATAACACATAAAATATTCATTATCAGATCTATTTGTTATGGTGAAATAAAAATGCATATAGATGACAATAAACAAAATATAAAACAAGTTAAGGATAAATAATTATAAAAACGTATGCCCAACCGATATGTTATCGCTGCTCGGGACAATAGTTCATATCAGAGTAACTCGTCGTTGGTCCAAAATCAAAAATAAAATTAATACTCTACTTTGTATACCTTAATTTGATATATATATATATATATAACAATACAATATATACATAGTACAAAATATTATTTTGCATTTACGTATGAAGTAACCTACAATTCATTATATAAAAATGAATATTTTATCCGATTAAGTGAAAATAAGGTAAGAAAAATGAAAGTTGATTTCTTTAATCCAAAACAAGTTAGAAACGAAATTGAAGTGATAATAAGAAACTTTTGTAAAATTGGAAATGATTTTGAAAGAGGTTTCGATACAATATGGCATGTTCAATTTTCAAATGAATAATAAATCGATTTGAAAATTGAATTTGAGTTAGTTATTTAAACGATGTTTTAAACTCAATTTGATTATTCCAATAAGTTTATATAACTTTTAATTTAAGTTTTATAAAGTTTGAAGTTCAAAAGTATAAATTTTGAAAAATAATACTATTTTATTAATATAATAATATTATAATATTCAATTACAGTAGATAATTGAATTTGAAGTTAAAATTTGAAAATAATGTTTAGAAATATGTTTTTGTATGTTTATAAATGATTTATAGACATATTAGAAGAAATACGGATTGATTTTAATATGAAATTATAATATGATTAGAATAGGGTTTATCACGGTGCAGTAGTTCGTGAATTTCGACCATAAAATTTAAACAATTATACCGGATGCAATTTAAATTGGATTTTCATGAAATGAAAAGCGTTTGTTTTCTAATGGTAATAATTTCAAATAGAAAAGGAAATTTTATATTTCAGTGCATAGATTCAGAGAATAGTCCAAACCAAGTTTTAAATAAAATCGCGGTTTCATAGTTCGGTGACCGAAATTGAAAACTATTATAAATGGCTTTATAAAAATCATTAAAAATATGGAAAAATTATGATAAATCATTATAAACGATTTTAAAGCGATTTGGATAAGAAATATGAAGTTTTGAATAGAAATCTGAAATTTGAGTTTTAACCACGTACTGTAAATACGATATCTTGGAAATAAAACACTTTCTAAATAGCCTAACCGAACTTCACTTTCAGAAGTTACTATTCATTTCAAATTAAAAACTTCGATATGCCATAAGTCAGTGAAATTTACTTTAAAACCATTCGCTATAGTTATGAATATTCATTGATATTTTAATATCTTCGTGTCTATCCAAAATTGGACGTCAAAATCAAATTTTGATTTTTTATCAAATATTATATTATTAAAATATTTGGTTTTGTTATGAATTAGAAGAAAATTCAATCTACTACTATATAATTCCATTTATATGGATTTCATACATCATATGTATTCAATAATCGTTGGAAACAACTATTAAACATCCAATTCAAATCCAAAGTACAACTACAACCGTATAAGACTTAAATAAATAATTAACACTTATATCGGTATGTCAATCAACTGATTGACATACAAACTAAACACTTGGGATTAGTGTAAATCAAATATCATCCCAATACCCAAGTGGTATTTCCATCACAAACTAGTGATTATTATATACACAAATAAATGTGTAAAATTATCATCCCAATAACCATGTGGGGTTTACGTCACAACCCATGTGAACTTATTATCTACAAACTTGGGAGACGTGTAGGATAATTGCCATCCCAAAATAAGTGTGGGGTTTTCAACCAATTAATATAAATCATAGATTCAAACAATCAATAATAACTCGTTAATTTCAAATTATTTTTCAACCAAGTCAATTTCCACTGAAACAAGTGAATGTAAATATATCATTTGACTTATAAATGGGTGTTTAACCCAATATCAACTACCACAAACATCTTATCAGTGTTTTAACATTTCACTTAATTCATATTCACATTCAAATCATATCATAGTCAATTATCCACTCAACCACTTATCAAACCAAGCATTTCACAAAATAATCATGATTTAGCAAAACAAACTAGATAATTCAAGTGAGAAATTCTCACCCAAGCATCCTTACACCAAGACTCTTCATGGTACAACTTTTCTATCTTCAAACAATACCAAAGATTGTTAATTTTTGACTTAAATTCTCAAACAAATCAACCTGCACAATAAAACTCACTTTAATTTAGGATATAAGGTATTAAGATAGGATTTTTAATGGACTTAGGGTTTGTGGAGGGCTTGGGGCTCACGACATGGGGCTATTAGAGGGGGTGGTGCATGGTGATGACATAGTAGGGCCTCACGTGGGTAAATGAGGCCACTAGAAGGTGTTGCTTCTTTGTTTTAGGTTTAAAAATGGTGTCTTTTTCAAATTAAAAGGAAAACAAGGGTTTAGGCTTAAAGGAGGGGCCCACGAATTGGAGGAGGACTGGAGGGGGATGGTTGGAGGTGGCACACGACAGGAGGTGGTTGGTGGTGGGGTCTAGGGTGGCAGCGTGAGCTAAGGGGAGAAGGAGAATGGTGAAATGGAGCTTTTAGGATTAGGAAAAGGAATAAATGAATTAGAAAATATAAAATAGAAAACAAAATAAAAAGAGATTAAAATATTATTAAGTACAGATGAATGACCTAAAAAGGGAGTGAATGTGTGAAGTCCGCCCACAACTCTTGCACTTAACAAGGGAAATAATGTGTTGATAGACGTGTTAGGCAGCTACGGACGATCATCAGGGTAGGATAACACAAGAGAAACCTTTTATATAAGATAAATAATCCAAAAAGCTATACTTATTGAAAAAGCTGCATTTTATAAAAAATCATAAATATTCGAAGGTTAAATTTGATGGAAATTTTTTGTAGATGGAGTATGTAACAACCCACATCCATTAATGTCACTCTAAAAAAGAATGCATTAACTTTCATGGAGTATTATTGGTGTATAGAATAGAATATAACAGGACAGATACATATATTGGTACTTGAAAAATATAAAACAACTTTTATTGCAGCAGAGAAATAGTTTGATTACAACAACATCATAAACCAACAATAAAACCAAGTACACTTAATATCCATCTTGATAAATTGTTTTCTGAGTACATAAAGTAAAAAAGCATAACCCCAACATAAGTAGCCATAAAAGAGATGAGCTGAACTTTACTTTCAGCAATCCAAGCACTTCTAAAAGAGAGAGAAAGAGATCCAAATCAAGCTCCACTAGCACTAGTCCCACCCTGAGAACCGGGGGGAGGAAGAAAATAGGCGAAAATAAAGGGGGTCAGACATAAAGTCTGGTGAGTCCAATAACTTTAACAATATAATTGTTAAAGTAATTAGGATAATGCATAAACTGGTAAAACAAGGAATGACTGTGAAGCAAATGGGCAAGACAAAACAAACAAGAGGAAAATGCTGGCGTTAATCACGCTCCTAATCACTATAGGATAATTACTATATTGCACCCTTAGTAGTCACTCTAAAAATTCATCCTGCCTACTGAACATAACAATCATAATAATGATAAGGGTAGTTTTGTGTACCCCTAGCTGTCTTCATAGGTGTCGTCTGCCCCTATCTCCACTAGTTGTACCCACTACCCCCTTACGATCGACTCCCTAACTCGTAGATACCCGTGCTGGTCCACTAGTGGGGTGTATCACTCTCCAAAGTGGCAACCCGATACCACTAAAGATGCACGACTTATATCTACACGATGCAACAACGTCTTATCTACCAGCCCGGGCCCACGCACACACATGACCCCGTTGGACTTGCTTTGCCACCGCTAACCCATTTTGACCTCTTACAATCAAACCCAGTAAGCGTGTCACGTCCTCGATCTAATTCGAGCTCACAAAGATACTTAATGGGTTACTGGTTTGAAAAGGGCCTACATACTTGACACAAGCTTTCCACCTATGCTTGGTCCCCACTAAGATTACCCACTTAAACCCTTCTTATTTATGTCTTCTTACATGTTTCAACTTGGTTAAGTGTTTCTAATCGTATTTCACATGCCGCCCATGTCACCCACTTAACCCCATGTCCCACTACATGTTTATCTTGGTTAAGTGTTACTTAATTCATTATAACCGTAACCTTGTAAGACCTCCCACATTAGACTACCGTTTGCGGTTGCTGGATTTGCCGGGCGGGTCCGGGCAGTCTTATACCGTAAACGAGCATAACCTCGTGTCTTTACAATTGTTACGCATTTAATTTATGCCTTTGACCACTCACATTAGACTACCGTTTGTGGTTGCTGGATTTGCCGGGCGGATCCGAGCAGTCTTATACCACAAACGAGTCTAACCTCGTGTCTTAGGCGTTTATTATTACACATAATTATTTCACCCCAATATGAATTAATTATCCCTATTCAAATTGTCAATAATTTCCAAATTAATCTATGTATATAATTGTCATCTAAATTATGTCCATAGTTTTCAGGTATATAAATTATACCAATTAGTGTCTCAAATTAATTATATGCCTTTAAAGCCATTTTATGCTAATTCACAATATGAATATTTAATATTTTCCCATTGTCCCCATGTCATTCGTACGTTTAATATGACGTATGTTAGAGTCGGAAATAGTCTAACTCATAAGAAAAGAAACATCACAACTTGCATAACACATAAAATCGATCTAACTTGCAAATAAGAATTATAACTTAAGTTTGCATAGCCAATAACTAGCATAGGCAATGGACATATAGAACATAAATTTGCTTAAACTATGTACCGCCATGGATCTAGATATAGATCTAAACATGAAATTGTGAACTTGCATATATAAATAAGGTTTTCAACTAAACTTGCATATGTGAATATGGTTTTCACCTAAACTTGCATATGTGAATATGGTTTTCACCTAAACTTGCGTATGAATCTAAACATGTAAACTAATATCACATGTTTTACATAAAAACTAGCATATATATATATATACATATACATATACTTGATTCACATATAAACTTGTGTATAATTCACATACAGACTTGCATATGATTCACATCCAAACTAGCATATAATTTACAACCAAACTTGCATATAAACTGATGTCATAAAATGAATCAAGTTAAACATATGTGATAGGACATTTGAAATAGATCTACTGTAACGACCCGGTTTTTGGCAACTTTGGTTATCGACATAAACTCAATGACGGCTAACCAAACATCGGAAAACCTGGTAGTTAATGAAAGAAATTAGAGGGTGAGGAAAGATAAGATAGAAACTTAGAATAGAAGAAGAAGAAGAAGAACACAACATCAGAGTAACACGAACCTAACAGCGGAACAAATAAAATATAACACAACTTTTAAATACAAGATTTGTACTTGAATATACATATCACTATCAGGTACAACACTTACAACACAGCGGAATAATAATAGCTATATAATCCTGAAGCCTCCTGCTCCATCTCTTCAAGTATCTGCAAATCCTGACTACTTGACTGCTCGTACAAAATTGAGCACCCAAGAGTTTAGGGAAAACAAAAAAAAATAAACTCCAGGTCAGTCATGGGACTGGTATGAGTAAAACAATTTAAAACAGTTTAAGCCATTAAACGATATCTTATAAGACCACGCCGTATAACGGAACAGGTTTTTCCCTTATGAGAATCCAAAATAATCTTTATATCAAAACTCTGTTGATATTATAATAATGTCTATCAACCACAATATAATAATCATCTAGCAGAAACGCTTTCATCTCACGTTCTACATACATAGTATACAATCAAAAACCGCAAGCACGTATTGGGTAATGGATTTCCAACTATGACAAGGTATGGAACCATCTTACGCTAGTGTACCTCTAGAGAGGAATACACTGGGTTCAACAAGAACATCTTGCAACCCGGCCACACATGACCGACTACTCATTTTGCTTGAGTGTATCGAATGTATATCACCAACGGTTGGGATCAGCAACCGTTTCCCGAATGGGACAGCATCAACAATAGATTTTTAGAAGTAAATGAAACTGTAGATCAGGTGATTATACACCCTACTTCGGAGCGACCGACTTAGCCATGCTGCTTGCCCGATTTCTGTCATTTACCTGTTTGTGAGGCTAGAAGCTACGCTTTATCATCACACCAGATTCACTTTGAATGCCACATCGTCAAATCCATCAAATCACCGATTGACGTCCTCAACCATACATTATGTGTTAGCTAAAAGAAGTTTCCTTCTCCGCTTCCACTCTTGGTACGGTTGGAGAAATCAATATACGTGATCGTCTGGAAATACTCTGTCAGACATTCATCCATACAAGTCATCCAGGAACAGGATGAACCGAAGGCACTATTCAATACATCCATCTTAGACACTGTTATCTAAGACTTATACAATAGCCCTTGCACTTTACTCCGTCTTCAATTATCTTTGGCATATATGATTCGCAACGCTTATGCCAATACAGAGTGGTTCTTTGGATAATAATCCAACCGGTCTCTCCATATTAACAACGTTAAAATGGTCAAAACTTCGATAGTCTGTGATTTAACTATCAAAGAAAAACAGGTGTGCAAACAACGATATTATTTCCAGATGGAAATTCTATCAATCAATCATCGATCACATACATATATATATCTATATATATACTCATATTTCCTATTTCAATATTTGATTACGTTTCTGATTCTATTTGGAAAACATTTCCAAATCTTCTTTACTTGGATTTAAACATATGTTTTAAATCAACATCGCGACGACAACTCAGACCACTATACTTATTTACTAAATTCACTTAACCACTTTCACTCTCGAACCTTAACCATTTCAAAATTAAAAACGAAGACAATCAAGATGGGGTATAACTACCTCTCAGACCATAACTGAACAACATTCAAATCTCGAAACAGGGTAAGTTCATCTTTTAACTCTTTAACACTTCCTTACGTAACTCTCGTTTGAATAACTAATTCGATAACTCCTTCATTCGAATAACTATATATGATAATCTCTCTTACGAATAACTAGATTCGAAAACCTTTCTTTGAATAACTAAATTCGATTAACTCTATTCATTTAACCCTAATCGATTAACTCTTTTTACTTAACTCCTTACTTAACTTCTTTCGAATAACTAATTCGATAACTCCTTTCGAATAACTAATTCAATAACTCCTTCATTCGAATAACTATATTTGATAATCTCTCTTACGAATAACTAGATTCGAAAACCTTTCTTTGAATAACTAAATTCGATTAACTCTATTTATATAACCCTAATCGATTAACTCTTTTTACTTAACTCCTTACTTAACTCCTTTCGAATAACTAATTCGATAACTCCTTTGTGTTTAACTCTATTCGAATAACTAATTCGAATAACTCTTATTTATTTAACTCTAGTTCGACTTAACTCTATTCAATAACTCTAGTTCGATTTAACTCTATCGATTAACTCTAACTGGT
Organism: Allium sativum; assembly: GCA_030737875.1. Lineage (NCBI taxonomy): Eukaryota > Viridiplantae > Streptophyta > Magnoliopsida > Asparagales > Amaryllidaceae > Allium > Allium sativum. The sequence continues at coordinate 224,978,093 of CM060919.1, read as the reverse complement.
TAACTCTATCTAACCAACTTGACTCGACTAACCCCTTTCGAATAACATATTCGATTTTCTAACTTTCGAATACTATATTCGATTTACTAACTTTCGAACATCATATTCGATTTACTGACTTTTCCACTTTATAAGGATTCCCTTTTTAATAACGTTTATTCATTTTTAAAGATTTACTTTTAGTAACGGTTCTTCACATTAAAAACGATTTCCTTTTTATAACGTTTCCTTTTTATAATGTTTTCCATTTTATAACGTCCTATTCCATTATAAATAAATTTTCCTTTTTAACTCTATTTATTTTCTAATTATTTCCTATCAATTCTATTTGTAAATGATTTACAAATATTTCCTTTTTATTCATTTTACCAATATTTCCCTTTACATTTGTTTTTACAAATATATTTCCTATCAATTCTATTTGTAAATGGTTTACAAATCTTTCCTTTTCTATTATTCTATTTGCAAATGGTTTGCAAATATTTCCCTTTTAAATCTATTCTTTTATTTTATAATTTCCCTTTTCTAAATATCTCCTATTAATAAATATTCCAATTTATAAATATTTCCTATTTATAAATATTCCATTTATAAATATTTTATTTTCAAATATCACTTTGAAAATATTCCCTTATCAACATTTCGGTATGTTATGGTATTCAACATATCAAATCACGATGATCAGTATCGCCCAAACACATATAATCGACAACAGATTTTATATCACATCATATATCACAATATATGAAAAACAGTAAAATAAATGTTGAGGAACCCAGTTGGGTTCCTCCAACCTGTTTCCCTGCATCCACAGATGTTACACAACAAAATCAACATCACTTTCAGCTCCATTTGATATATTCTGTTAAATAGAATCAATATAAAAATTCAACTAACTGACTAGCAGTTCAATCAAACAGTCAACACACAGTCAATCACCCAATATTTAATAGTTCTAAAAATACAACATGAATTTATAAGCTGTTCAGAGTTAGTGAGATTTACTCACATTGGCAGTTCGTCGTTAAAGAACGATAAACTGTTGTTTGATTTAAATCAAACAATTTATTTCGCCATAAATTCAAATGAGCTCAAATCCACTCCCAGTCAGTGCCATGGTGTTGCCCTCGTTCATACGATCCCAACGGGTCTTGTTTCGCTGAATTTCGTTCACGTACGATCAAGTTATGACTTATACAAGTTAATGTACATTTTAAATTAAATAAAACTTAAACACTTATTCATTTGGGCTCAACAATTTACCCGGCCCATCTTCATTCCTTCCAAGCCCAAACCATACCCGCTCCCACTACCTTCTTCCTCTTGCAAAATAAAAGATGCGGCTCCAAACACCACATCCATTTGCCGACCTTTATCCTCTCACCGCTCCTCTCCTACTTCCTTTAAAATCCAACAAAAATACTCTAAATTATTCTCATCAAATTCCTTATCTACTCATACCAACCTTGTACTACTCGCATCAAACCTTATCATCTCGTTGTCGAGAACGCCTGTAGCATATGCTACAGGTATCGACCTCTTCGAACACGGATTCGCCCAAACAAAAATCACAGAGGTGCGGTTTCCAATGACTAACCCGAATTCACTCATAGAACGCGAGCTTTCCCATCTATTCTCCTATACAATTGGAGTCTGCACTCCATCTTCTTTAGAAAAGAACACGCTCTACTTGTATTTGTTCAAATCCCCAACTCTTCCTTTCTCAGATCTGACTCACGCTGGAAACCCATCACCGCATGATTCTGAACCCTCCTTTCTTTATTATATGGCTGCTGATGCAAGCTCTTCTGGATGTATAACCCCTCTAGTTTGTCACCACCTCGGCTACTCGTCCACTTGCTGAAATGCACCCAAGTTGGAACCTTCGGCAACCTTTAGCTCGGGACTTCGTTGCCAACGTCGAAGTGGCCCTGATCCCCAGCGAGTACTGATATCCCTTTATGAGCTTCGAATTATATATTTTTTTTTTCTGTGGAAGCCACTGAAACTTTTAGTATTTCCTTTGATCGAGAGAGGAGAACAAGAACATAGCACTGCGTGTATATATAAAAAGGACAGAAGCTTGAAATAAGGAATGGTTATAGTGAAGTGAACGTGTATGCTATGGGTCCGCAAATTCTTATTTCAAGCTAGTATGTAGGATGTTCCTGTTGATTTGGACGCCAAAAGTTCTTTTTAATAATGTATATATTTTCCTTGGCAGCTATGAAAGTGAGTATAAACCAAAACGTTTGCATTAAATCAAAATATTTATGGTTTGTTTAAGTTATAATATAGAGCGTATGCTGTTACGTGAAATTCTACTTACGTACAGACAGAAATAAAAATACCGTTGTGATCAACACCGTCTCACAATCCCAAAAATATAATAATACCGGTAGGTGGTCTTGTATTTTGAAACTTCAAAATGTTGATTACAGGGTGCGATATACTTCAAATAAAAAGTCGCTCATTAAATTAATTAAAAATTACCATAGAATTCTAAAAATTAAATTATCACTATGTCCCAAAAGAACCTTGTCTAAATTCAAAACCGATATTCAAATATATTGAAAACCCTTTTATAACGCAAAAGAAGCGTTGCAAATTATAAAGGAATTCCATAGCGACTTTTCTGAAATTTTATTTGGACGTAAATCAAAATCTACCCGACGAAATCCAAAATTTTCTCTTCCATTAGAAAAATATACTTCACTAGCTCCTAACGTTTCTGGTTTCACAGAAATCCGATTTAAAACGAATCATGTACATTCAGTTGAAGTTCGAATCGCCGATTTACGAACTACAGCGCCATTTCGAGCTCGATTTTAATTATATTATAATTATATGTTCAAACTTCGTTTATATAATATATTCAATATCTAAATTCAATTCCAAACTGAATTATATATTACAGATGATCCGGTTCACACCATGTCGCCATTTCAACCAATTCTGATTATTTCAAAATTAAATATATTATTTAATTTATTATTTTAATTAAATATTCACCATTATTTAATTCCACGACCATTTAATTCACTATATCACTATTTATATAATTAAATAAATAAATTATAATACCTCTGCCAATGCGAGTCATTACAATCTTCCCCACTTAAAATAATTTCGTCCTCGAAATTGCTAAGGTAGAGAACGACCCTATCGACTGGTTAGAACATATTTGTTCACTTCTTAACTTCAGTTTCAAATGAACCAATTTAATTTCAATTAAGTTATTAATTTATTTTTATCAAAGAAAATTTTCAAAAATCCGAAAAAAAATTCTAACGCCTTAACTCTTTGAAAAATTTCGCCAGCACTCCCTTTGTACTGGTCAATCGGTCAAACTCCAACTCGCCTCTCTGGGCCATCTGCATCCATAAGAAAATCAAACAGCCAAGTGGCTTGCCAATTCGACTCATAAATCTTATATCCAATAGAAATATAAATGTGTATCTTTTTGTCGGGCATATCATTTTATCCTTTTCACCTGTTATCAATTCAGTGGATACAAGGGTCATCCCAATCAAATTTCAATCTGCTTTTATTCACAACACAACCATTCGTTTATATCCAAGCCAAATATCATTTCAACTCGAGTTTCTTCTCGATTCCCAACTCTTAACTTGATTATCACATTACACTTCAAATTTGAATCTCACAATCCAATTTGTCTTGATATCATTCTAATTCAACCTCAGTTACCACTTTACTGGCTTTACTTTAATTCAGTTTCGCTTCCACAAATTTCTGTTAAATTTGTTTTTAATTCAAACAGTCTTACCCTGAGAGTTTTCAAACAGTTTACTCTTTTCAAAAATCAAAATTTCCTTTTGAACATGTCACTGAGCCCTTAATTAATATTCCATTAGTTAAATCACTTCTCTATTTTTTATCAATATTTGTTAACCAAATATTTTCAATAACCATATTGGCCTTTTATGTTATTTGGAAAACATTTCCGAATATCGCCTTCCTTTATTTTCTAAACTTTAGAAAATATATGCTATTTTATAACTGGAAAATATTCCAATTACTTATCTCTTTTCCGATCTCGTTTATTTATATACTTAGGAAATATTCTTTATTATATTTCCAAGCTTACTTTTATTTGGGTTAAAACGGATGTTGTGTAAAACATCTTTACGACAACCCAAATACTATATTCAACTAACTGTTATTCAACATTGATCTTTGAGCCTGAAATCTTACTATTTATTTGTTAATAATGAAATCAGTCAAGTTGGGGGTATAACTACCTCTCAAACCTTGACTGAATAACATTTATAACGTCAAAACAGATATGACTACTTACTCGAATAATCAATACCATACAACTACTTATTCACATTTAAACACGTATACGCTTCCTCTTTCTATTCTTACTAGATTTTATTCTTAGTCTTCCCTTTTTGATTTTACTATTCTATTTCTAAGTTCGTTTCCTTACCGACTTCTATATATATCGATACGTTGATTTCTAACTATCAAATAATCTTAAAAATATTTTAACTCCTTAAATTCCCGGAAAAATTCGCCATAACCTCCTTTGTACTAGGAGCATCGGGGTATTTCAAATAGCCTCCCATGGCCCTCACCAATCCAAAAGAAAAAGCCAAGCGGCTACCCGAAACGGCGCATAAAATCTCATATATGAATAAAATACATACCTTTTCGTCGAGCATTCTATTTATATACCTTCATACCTTATCCATACCTATCTCATGCATATTTGTACCTGACCAATCTATTTTAACTATACCTGATCGTTTTAACTCAATTCGTTAATTAATTTGTTAATTAACTCTTTAGTCTATTTCACTTTTATATTTGAACATGACATGTTCAAATATATTTTAAATTACTTATTAACTAATTCGAATCCAAATTTCAAATTTAAGTTCTATATTCGATTTCGAATATCCATTTACAAATCCAATTCACCTTTCAAAGTTCAACTTCAAATTCAAAACTCGATTAACTAATTCCTCTTCGACTTAGTTAATTCTATTCAATTTCTATTCAAATTTTACATCACTTCTATTATTCAAATCTATATACCAAATTCTATTATTCAAATTCTATATATTCAAATTCTATAGTTTAAATTCCGTTTGAATTCTATATTCAAATTCTAGATATTCAAATCCTATATTTGAATTCCATTTGAATTCTATATTCAAATTCTATATATTCAAATCCTATATTTGAATTCCATTTGAATTCTATATTCAAATTCTATATATTCAAATCCTATATATCAAATTCTATTCAAATTCTATATTATAAATCCCATTTGAATTTCAATATTCAAATTCCATTTGAATTTCTATATTCAAACTTTATTTCAATTCCATTGAATTTCGTATATTCAAACTCCCTTTGAAATTCTATATTCAATTCTATATTATAAATCCCATTTTGAAATTCAACACAACTTGTCTTTCCTAAAACAAATTCAAAACAGTATCTCTGGTAGTAATTCGTCACTTACAACTCGAAAATGAATACTGATGACGCAGCTGTCATCATCAGAATTTACTTTCCAGCGATCGAAGTGAGTTTAATACTATAATACCATTTCTAAACATTCCCGCTTTGAAATTCATTTCAAAAATATAATTCACACTACTTGTAAAACAATTTAAAATCTCCCAGGATCTTAAATTTTCCTTATTTTTAATCCAAATCCATTTACAAAGACTTATCCAATTTTCCCGAGTTTTAATTCAATTTCTGGTTTTAAATTCAGATTTAATTCATTCCGTTATGCTTATCTGAATTCTAATCGGCTATCTACATAACCATTTCACATTCTTATAATCTTATTTGATTATAATAACAACCAATATATCCAATTTATTATAATCATTCCAATATAAATTCTTTATATCAAAAATATACTTTGGGTAAAATTACTTCGTTTACCCTCTTTCCAAAACATACCATGACGGTTCATCGTATTCGAGTGTTTACAAAATCCCTACCGATACAGTGGATCAAACTGATTGACCAGAACCCATAAACAACTCAACCAATAAATCTCCACAAATAAAAAATTATTTTTATATCAAATAACAAATACGTTCACTCGTATATATACACTCAAACTCAATCTAGGGTATTACTAACCCTATCTCTACCGAGTCACGCCACAGAGCCAAGGTAATTCACTTAACCTTATGCTCTGATACCAACTGTAACGACCCGGTTTTTGGCGACTTTGGTTATCGACATAAACTCAATGACGACTAACCAAACATCGAAAAACCTGGTAGTTAATGAAAGAAATTAGAGGGTGAGGAAAGATAAGATAGAAACTTAGAATAGAAGAAGAAGAAGAAGAACACAACATCAGAGTAACACGAACCTAACAGCGGAACAAATAAAATATAACACAACTTTTAAATACAAGATTTGTACTTGAATATACATATCATTATCAAGTACAGCACTTACAACACAGCGGAATAATAATAGCTATATAATCTTGAAGCCTCCTGCTCCAGCTCTTCAAGTATCTGCAAATCCCGACTACTTGACTGCTCGTACAAAATTGAGCACCCAAGGGTTTAGGGAAAACAAAACAAAATAAACTCCGGGTTAGTCATGGGACTAGTATGAGTAAAACAATTAAAAACAGTTTGAGCCATTAAATGATATCTCATAAGACCACGCCGTATAACGGAACGGGTTTTTCACTTATGATAATCCAAAATAATCTTTATATCAAAACTCTGTTGATATTATAATAATGTCTATCAACCACAATATAATAATCATCTAGCAGAAACGCTTTCATCTCACGTTCTACATACATAGTATACAATCAAAAACCGCAAGCACGTATTGGGTAATGGATTTCCATCTATGACAAGGTATGGAACCACCTTACGCTAGTGTACCTCTAGAGAGGAATACACTGGGTTCAATAAGAACATCTTGCAACCCGGCCACACATGACCGACCACTCATTTCGCTTGAGTGTATCGAATGTATATCACCAACGATTGGGATCAGCAACCGTTTCCCGAATGGGACAGCATCAACAATAGATTTTTAGAAGTAAATGAAACTCTAGATCAGGTGATTATACACCCTACTTCGGAGCGACCGACTTAGCCATGCTGCCTGCCCGATTTCTGTCATTTACCCGTTTGTGAGGCTAGAAGCTACGCTTTATCATCACACCAGATTCACTTTGAATGCCACATCGTCAAATCCATCAAATCACCGATTGAAGTCCTCAACCATACATTATGTGTTAGTTAAAAGAAGTTTCCTTCTCCGCTTCCACTCTAGGTACGGTTGGAGAAATCAATATACGTGACCATCTGGAAATACTCTGTCAGACATTCATTCATACAAGTCATCCAGGAACAGGATGAACCGAAGGCACTATTCAATACATCCATCTTAGACATTGTTATCTAAGACTTATACAATAGCCCTTGCACTTTACTCCGTCTTCAATTATCTTTGGCATATATGATTCGCAACGCTTATGCCAATACAAAGTGGTTCTTTGGATAATAATCCAACCGGTCTCTCCATATTAACAACGTTAAAATGGTCAAAACTTCGATTGTCTATGATTTAACTATCAAAGAAAAACAGGTGTGCAAACAACGATATTATTTCCAGATGGAAATTCAATCAATCATCAATCATATATATATACACACACACACTCATATTTCCTATTTCAATATTTGATTACATTTCTGATTCTATTTGGAAAACATTTCCAAATCTTCTTTACTTGGATTTAAACAGATGTTTTAAATCAACATCGCGATGACAACTCAAACCACTATATTTATTTACTAAATTCACTTAACAACTTTCACTATCGAACCTTAACCATTTCTAAATTAAAAACGAAGTCAATCAAGTTGGGGTATAACTACCTCTCAGACCTTAACTGAACAACATTCAAATCTCGAAACAGGGTAAGTTCATCTTTTAACTCTTTAACACTTCCTTACGTAACTCTCGTTCGAATAACCAATTCGAAAACTCCTTCATTCGAATAACTATATTTGATAATCTCTCTTACGAATAACTAGATTCGAAAACCTTTCTTTGAATAACTAAATTCGATTAACTCTATTTATTTAACCCTAATCGATTAACTCTTTTTACTTAACTCCTTACTTAACTCCTTTCAAATAATTAATTCGATAACTCCTTCCGAATAACTAATTCGATAACTCCTTCATTCGAATAACTATATTTGATAATATCTCTTACGAATAACTAGATTCGAAAACCTTTCTTTGAATAACTAAATTCGATTAACTCTATTTATTTAACCCTAATCGATTAACTATTTTTACTTAACTCCTTACTTAACTCCTTTCGAATAACTAATTCGATAACTCCTTTGTGTTTAACTCTATTCGAATAACTAATTCGAATAACTCTTATTTATTTAACTCTAGTTCGACTTAACTCTATTCAATAACTCTAGTTCGATTAAACTCTATCGATTAACTCTAACTGGTTAACTCTATCTAACCAACTCGACTCGACTAACCCCTTTCGAATAACATATTCGATTTACTAACTTTCGAATACCATATTCGATTTACTAACTTTCGAATACCATATTCAATTTACTGACTTTTCCACTTTATAAAGATTCCCTTTTTAACAACGTTTATTCATTTTTAAAGATTTACTTTTAGTAACGGTCCTTCACTTTAAAAATGATTTCCTTTTTATAACGTTTCCTTTTTATAACGTTTTCCCTTTTATAACGTCCTATTCCGTTATAAATAAATTTCCCTTTTTAACTCTATTTATTTTCTAAATATTTCCTATCAATTCTATTTGTAAATGATTTACAAATATTTCCTTTTTATTCGTTTTACCAATATTTCCCTTTATATTTGTTTTTACAAATATATTTCCTATCAATTCTATTTGAAATTGGTTTACAAATCTTTCCTTTTCTATTATTCTATTTGCAAATATTTCCCTTTCAAATCTATTCTTTGATTTTATAATTTCCCTTTTCTAAATATCTCCTATTTATAAATATTCCAATTTATAAATATTTCCTATTTATAAATATTTTATTTTCAAATATCATTTTGAAAATATTCCCTTATCAACATTTCGGTATGTTATGGTATTCAACATACCAAATCACGATGATCAGTATCGTCCAAACACATATAATTGACAACATATTTTATATCACATCATATACAACAATATATGAAAAACGGTAAAATAAATGTTGAGGAACCCAGTTGGGTTCCTCCAACCTGTTTCCCTGCATCCACTTATGTTACACAATAAAATCAACATCACTTTCAGTTCCATATGATATATTCTGTTAAACAGAATCAATATAGAAATTCAACTAACTGACTAGCAGTTCAATCAAATAGTCAACACATAGTCAATCAGCCAATATTTAACAGTTCTAAAAATACAACATGAATTTATAAGCTGTTCAGAGTTAGTGAGATTTACTCACATTGGCAGTTCATCGTTAAAGAACGATAAACTGTTGTTTGATTTGAATCAAACAATTTATTTCGCCATAAATTCAAATGAGCTAAAATCCACTCCCAGTCAGTGCCATGGTGTTGCCCTCGTCCATACGATCCCAACGGGTTCTTGTTTCGCTGAATTTCGTTCACGTACGATCAAGTTATGACTTATACAAATTAATGTACACTTTAAATTAAATAAAACTTAAACACTTATTCATTTGGGCTCAACAATTTACCCGGCCCATCTTCATTCCTTCCAAGCCCAAACCGTACCCGCTCCCACTACCTTCTTCCTCTTGCAAAATAAAAGATGCGGCTCCAAACACCACAGCTATTTGCCGACCTTTATCCTCTCACCGCTCCTCTCCTACTTCCTTTAGAATCCAACAAAAATACTCTAAATTCTTCTCATCAAATTCCTTATCTACTCATACCAACCATGTACTACTCGCACCAAACCTTATCATCTCGTTGTCGAGAACGCCTGTAGCATATGCTACAGGTATCGACCTCTTCGAACACGGATTCGCCCAAACAAAAATCACAGAGGTGCGGTTTCCAATGACTAACCCGAATTCACTCATAACACGCGAGCATCCCCATCTATTCTCCTATACAGTTGAAGTCTGCACTCCATCTTCTTTAGAGAAGAACACACTCTACTTGTATTTGTTCAAATCTCCAACTCTTCCTTTCTCAGATCCGACTCACGCTGGAAACCCATCACTGCATGATTCTGTCCCCTCCTTTTTTATTATATGGCTGCTAACGCAAGCACTTCTGGATGTATAACCCCTCTAGTTTGTCACCACCTCGGCTACTCGTCCACTTGCTGAAATGCACCCAAGTTGGACGCTTCGGCAGCCTTTAGCTCGGGACTTCGTTGCCAACGTCGAAGTGGCCCTGATCCCCAGCGAGTACTGATATCCCTTTATGAGCTCGGAAATGAGCTTCGAATTATATATTTTTTCTGTGGAAGCCACTGAAACTTTCAGTATTTCCTTTGACCGAGAGAGGTGAACAAGAACATAGCACTGCGTGTATATATAAAAAGGACAGAAGCTTGAAATAAGGAATGGTTATAGTGATGTGAACGTGGATGCTATGGCTTCGCAAATTCTTATTTCAAGCTAATATGTAGGACGTTCCTGTTGATTTGGACACCAAAAGTTCTTTTTAATAATGTATATATTTTCCTTGGCAGCTATGAACGTGAGTATAAACCAAAACGTTTGCATTAAATCAAAACATTTATGGTTTGTTTAAGTTATAATATCGAGCGTACCCTGTTACGTGAAATTCTACTTACGTACAGACAGAAATAAAAATACCGTTGTGATTAACGCCGTCTCACAATCCCAAAAATATAATAATATCGGTATGTGGTCTTGTATTTTGAAACTTCAAAATGTTGATTACAGGGTGCGAAATACTTCAAGTAAAAGTCGCTTATAAAATTAATTAAAAATAACCAGAAAATTCTAAAAATTAAATTGTCACTATGTCCCAAAAGAACCTTGTCTAAATTCAAAACCAATATTCAAATATATTGAAAACCCTTTTATAACGCAAATAAAGCGTTGCAAATTATAAAGGAATTCAACAACGATGCAAATTATAAAGGAATTCCACAGCGACTTTTCTGAAATTTGATTTGGACGTAAATCAAAATCTACCCGACGAAATCAAGAATTTTATCTTCCATTAGAAAAATATACTTCACCAGCTCCTAACGTTTCTGGTTTCACAGAAATCTGATTTAAAACGAATCCTGTACATTCAGTTGAAGTTCGAATCGCCGATTTACGAGCTGCAGCGCCATTTCGAGCTCGATTTTAATTATATTATAATTATACGTTCAAACTTCGTTTATATAATATATTCGTTATCTAAATTCAATTCCAAACTGAATTATATATTACAGATGATCCAGTTCACACCATATCGCCATTTCAGCCAATTCTGATTATTTCAGAATTAAATATATTATTTAATTTATTATTTTAATTAAATATTCACCATTACTTAATTCCACGACCATTTAATTCACTATATCACTATTTATATAATTAAATAAATTAATTATAATACCTCTGCCAATGCGGGTCATTACATCTACTAACATAAGTTAACAAAACTGTCATATGTTCACAAATAGACGATAACAGAATTAAGTAACGTCACATAATTCAACAGACATGTTCTCATAATTCAAATTATAACTCATCATAATTAATTTATTAATTATTTTGTGAAAGAAATTGTACTCACAAAAATGGATTAGAGAAGAGAATAATTCGTTTGTCATTTGTATTGGAATCCTGACTTGCAATTCCTAAGCTTTAAGAAGAAGGAGAACTATTCCAGCAGCAGCATGGTGGCCAAGAGATTAATTTAGTTTAGGTATAGAACTTGAGTCTATGCATGCTTATATAGAAATTTAGATCAATATAAGCCGTTAGATTAATATATGAGCAATCAAAACCATTCAGACCAATCAGAACCATCCAAAAACTACAACCTAAGCCCTAGTGACTTAGCCACAAGTAAGAAATCGTCATAGTTCAGATCTGCCCGAGGGGGTAGGTCGACCCCTAGATCAACCTGTAAAGGGGAGGTCGACCCCCTGGTCGACCTGGCCTGGGGCAGGAAAAATCCCGCCCAGCCCGCTTCTCTGTTTTGATTTGAATTTTAAATTTAAATCTGAGCAGATTTATTTTATTTAAATTCCTGAAACTTCTGAGGGCCATAACTTCCTCATACGAAGTCCGATTTACGAAAACTTGGACTCTATTCCAAGCATAATTCCAAGAGAACGCAATGGCGTAACCCATTTCCCTTAATTCTTCTCTTAAAAATTAAGTGTTGTTAATTTTGTTAATTTTAATATTCAAAATTACGGGGTGTTACATTCTCCCCTCCTTAAAGGATTTCTCCCCTGAAATCTCCAAGTTAAGGAGAATGTATATCCTACCATCCAATCATCCATCTACTCAACCATCAAACACAGGCATCCATTGTCCTTACAAGATTTCTAATGTCGTATGAACATATGCAAAAAGTGTGTGTATATGTTCCTTATCCAGTGCAAAAATCAAGCGGTCCACTGACTCAGTTGACCTCCTTCATGTAAATCATGATAGTGCTATGCGTCCATTATGTATGCAAAAGAATCCAAATGATACATATTATTTCTACATGTGTGCACAACCATTCATCAAAATGTAGCATCCATATGATAACACAACCATTATACATCCATTAATTTAAATTTGCACATACATTTATATGCAATATGAAAGTGATTGAGCCGATCTAGTGCCTAATGTGTGTACACATGCATCCACGAGCAACCACTAGCAACCACTTGCATCCATTTGCATCCACCAACCATAACATGTCTCAAACACATGTTTACAACCATAGGGTTTTTCCTAACTAAAGATCGAAGATATCATCGCAAAGACATACTAAACGATAGGACAAGTATCAACAAAGCGGTAGAAAAATGAGAAGTAAAAAAAAACATACCCTCAAAAAGGAAAGGGTACAGCGTACGCATCTTGTCTTCCGTCTCCCAAGTCACGTCTCTGTGATCATCTCCCCATTGCACTTTAACCAACTTGACCTCTTTGTTGCGTAGCTTTTTGACCTCCGATCCGAGAATGCGTGTAGGAGCTCGTCTAACCGTGGCATTTTGCTCTACTTCCACTTCTTTGAGCGTGCTCGGCTCCACCACTTCCGCCGTATCATGTAAACACTTACGCAAATGCGAAACCTGAAACACGTCATGACCACCACTGAGCTTCTCTGGCAACTTTACTCTATAGGCCATCTGCCCAATCCTCTCTGTAATTGGAAAGGGTCCTATGAACCTCGGTGCCTACTTCCCTACTGATCCAAAATGGACTATGTTTCTCAATGGTGACACCTTAATAAAAACATGTCCCCAATATTGAACTTAAGATCGGTTCATCTCTTATTAGCATATGAATTCTGTCGGTCCTGCGCCGTCTTCATTCGCCGTTGAATCATGTCTATCTTCTCCAAAGTCCCCCTAATCATGTCGGGTCCAAGCAAAAGCTTATTCGTAGATTCCCCCCAACAAGTAGGTGATCGGCATGGTCGTCCATAAAGAGCCTCAAAAGGTGCCATGCCAATGCTAGCCTGAAAGCTGTTATTATAGGAGAACTCCACTAATGGAAGATGTTCTTCCCATGTTCCTCCAAAGTCTAGATGCATAGCCTCAAAAGATCTTCTAGAATCCGATTTACTCTCTCGGTCTGCTCGTCCGTCTGAGGGTGATAAGAGGTAATTAAGTACAATTGTGTTCCAACCGCCTCTTGTAAGCTCTTCCAAAACTCGCTAATGAAAATGGGATCTCTATCGCTCACAATGCTAGAGGGTATGCCGTGCAGACGAACTATCTCTCAAAGGTAAACAGATGCTAACCATGCGGCAGTCCTTCTACTTTTAACGGGAATAAAATGGGAACTTTTGGTAAGTCTGTCTAGAACTACCCAAATCCCTGTATTACCCTTCCTTGATCTTGGCAACAAGTCTACAAAATCCATGGAAATACTTTCCCATTTCCACAGTGGAATCTCTAAAGGGTGGAGCAAACCACCAGGCTTGTTTTGCTCCGCCTTGACTTGCTGGCACACCAAGCATATAGAAATGAACTCAGCCACGTCCTTCTTCATTCCGATCTGAAAGAAAACTCGCTTCATATCCTTATACATCTTGTCACCACCAGAATGTATGGTCATCTTAGAGCGATGTGAGTCTTCAAGAATTGTCTTCCTCAAGCTCTCATCTTGTGGCACACAAAGTCTCCCATCTCTACGCAAGCAGCCTCTCTCATCTATAGCATATCTATTAAGATGACTTGAAGACTCCCCTCCTATAAGCTTGCCTACTATCTCAACCAACTGTGGGTCATCTCGTTGTGCCTCTCCAACCCGACCCAAAAGTGTAGGTTGTACCTCTAGCGATGCCAACAATCCGGGTACATAATCGACAGAGGGTCTGGGGTTAAAGGTAGATATATACTCTAAACTCTATCGCTCTACGAACAAAGGACTCAAAGTCAACTTCTTTCTACTTAAGGTGTCAGCTACAACGTTACCCTTGCCAGGGGTATATGCGATCTCAAAATCGTAGGATGCTAAAAACTCCATCCACCTCTATTGCCTCAAGTTTAGATCTTACTGAGAGAACAAGTACTTTAGCGACTTATAGTCTGTAAACAACTCAAACTTTTCGCCAAGCAAATAATGATGCCAAGACTTAAGCACAAAAACTATGGCAGCCAACTCTAAGTCGTGGGTAGGGTAATTCTTCTTGTGGACTTTCGACTGCCTTCCACCATAGCGTATCACCCTTCCCTCTTGCATTAAAACTGCGCCAAGTCCTGTCCCGCAAGCATCGGTATATATTGTGAATGGCTTACTCCCATCTGGCAAAACTAAAACTGGAGCTGTCGTCAAAGCCCTCTTCAAATGCTGGAAAGCATCTTAACAGTCAACATCCCATGAAAAAGTCAAGTTCTTCTTTGTCAACCGAGTAAGTGGGGCTGATATCTTCGTGAAGTCCTAAATGAACTTCCTATAATAACCAGCCAGCCCCAAAAAGCTTCTTACTTCTATTGCATTCTTAGGAATCTTCCAATCTTGGATTGCCACCACCTTTATGGGATCTACAGCTATCCCTTCCCTAGAGACCACATGTCATAAGAACCTCATTTCTTTTCTCCAGAAATGGCATTTGGAAAACTTAGCTTTGAGTTGATGCGCTTGTAGGGTCTCTAAGACTTCCCTAAGATGTAGGGCATGCTCTTCCTCGCTTCTAGAGAAAACAAGATATCGTCCACAAAGACTACCACAAACTTGTTTAGAAACTCCCTAAACACCCTCCTCATTAAGTCAACGAAGTATGCGGGTGCATTTGTCAAACCAAAAGGCATAATGAACCACTCAAAGAAACAGTCAGGAGTTCTAAATGCAGTCTTATCTATGCTGTCTTCAGCCACCCTTAGCTAATGAAATCCTGTAGCCAAATCCAGCTGCGAGAAAACCGAAGCACCAACCAACTGATCGAATAAATCATCTACCCTCGGCAATGGGTGTCTGTTCTTCTTGGTGAGCTTATTCATCTCTCTATAGTCCACACATAGTCTAAGTGAACCATCAGCCTTTGTAGCAAAAACAACTGGAGCATCCCATTCCGAAATACTTCTTCTTATGAACCCCTTATCAAGCAACTCTTTCACTTGCCTACTGAGTTCTCTTCTCTCCCTCGGAGCCATGTGGCGCACTGGTAATGCAATTGGCTTTGCATTATCTACTAGGTATATTCAAAAGTCTATCTCGTGCCTCGGGGGTAAACCCCGAACTTCATCGAAGACGTTACCATATTCATGGACCACACGAACGGATTCCAAGTCATCATTGGATGCGTCAAGAGATTCTAGGTAGCTAAGCATCACCAGACCTCTAGGGTCACAAGAAATATCAAGGGTCTTGCCACAACGAGTCAACAATCTAACTACCCTTCCTTCACAGTCTAGGATGGCACCGTATCTAGCTAGCCAATCCATGCCAAGGATCAAGCCGTAGCCCATGAAGCCAAGAACGAAGGCGTTGCATTTAAACCCAATGCCCAAGATATACAGTCTCAAATCCTGACAAATCATTGAAAGATGAGCCGAACCACCAATAGGATTTGAGACTACTATGTGATCCATAACTAGACTGGTATTTAGATGCAGTGTTTCAACCAACAAAGCAGATACAAATGAGTGTGAAGCGCCAGAATCAAACAAATTACGAACAGGATGTTCAAATAGAAAAACCAAACTTCCAACGGGAATGTTTCTACCTCTCTCCTGTCCAGGTGCCATGAGGGCATGAACTTGCCCTGGTGCCACGAGAGCCTGAACCTGCCCTCTAGAACTAGACCATGTCCTTTGCCCTTGCCCTTGTCTTCTCGGGCAGTCTTTGATCAGATGTCCTGCCTCACCACAGTTGAAACAGCCAGTCTTCTTCTTCTTCCTACAGTCCTTGCTCAGATGGCCTGGTGTTCCACAATCAAAGCACATTTTCTTTCCTTTGCTATTGTTATCCTTACCACCTTTCTTGTTTTGTTGTTGTGATTTCTTTTGATCCCCTTTATTCTTCGGTGCCTTATTAGCATTAGCACCTTTCTCCTCTTCATGCATAAGCGCCATGCTAACCAGTTTCTCAAAGGTAGCCCCCATAGGAATGTGGGTCATAACCAACCCATGTAGCGGCTCATTCAAACCTTTAATGAACCTCATGGCCTTCTTTTCAGGTGTGTTCACCAAGTCTAAGCCAAATCTCGCCAACTGATTGAACTTGTTGACTACTCCTTTACTGATAAATTCTCTTGCTTCAATGCCAACAACCTCTCTATGTATAAATTCTCTTCTGCTGGTGAGAGAAATTTCATCTCGAACCTATGCCTGAAATCCATCCATGTCTCCACTGGACGCTCCCCATTCGTGACCTCCCACCAAAATGAGGCTTCATCCATCATTAACCAAGAAGCTAATTGGACCTTCCTTCCATCTTCTATCTTGAAGATACCAAACAAATCTTCCACCTCCTTAAGCCAATTTCGAGCTTCAACAAACGTCTCTGACCCGTGAAAAGGTTTCCCGTCCATTGCCCGAAAGTCCTTGCATATCTTTGAAAAGGTATCAACGCGAGGAGGGGGAGGAGGAGGAGCGACTGCAGCTCGGGTAGGAGGAACATTTGCTGGGCCTGCGGCGGTGGCCCTAGCCTCCAGATACCTTCCGAACCAGCCTGGTATCGATATGCACTCGGGTATCTCGGGTTATCCAAACATGCGGAAAAAGAAAAGGAAGAGATTAAAAATAGAGAATCGAAGGAAAGATATATGGCTCTTGGGGGTTATGTTTTTAAAACAAACTTTTCTCTTGAAAATACTCTCCTTAAAACATATTTTTGAAAGTATTTCTTTATAAAATGCTTTTGAAAAATAGTTTTTCAAAATCTCTTATCAGTTCTGGTAACCTTCAGCTCTGATACCACGTGTGACACCCCACGTCCATTAATGTCACTCTCAAAGGGAATGCATTAGCTTTCAAGGAGTGTTATTGGTGTATGGAACAGAATATAACAAGACAAATACATATATTGGTACTTGAAAATTTTAAAACAACTTTTATTGCAGCGGAGAAGTAGTTTGATTACAATAACATCATAAACCAACAATAAAACCAAGTACACTTAATATCCATCTTGAAAAATTGTTTTCTGAGTACATAAAGTAAAAAAGCATAACCTAAACATTAGTAGCCATAAAAGAGATGAACTGAACTTTACTTTTAGCAATCCAAGCACTTCCAAAAGAGAGAGAAAGAGATCCAAATCAAGCTCCACTAGCACTAGTCCCATCCTGAGAACCTGGGGGGAAAAGGAAGAAAAGAGGCGAAAACAAAGGGGGGCAGACATAAAGTCTGGCGAGTCCAATAACTTTAATAATATATAATTATTAAAGTAATTAGGATAAGGCATAAACTGGTAAAACAAAGAATGACTGTGAAGCAAATGGGCAAGACAAAACAAACAAGAGGAATATGCTGGCGTTAATCGCGCTCCTAATCACTATAGGATAATTACTATACTGCACCCTTACTAGTCACTCTAAAAGTTCATCCCGCCTACTGAACATAACAATCATAATAATGATAATGGTAGTTTCGTGTACCCCTAGCTGTCTTCATAGGTGCCGCCTGCCCCTATCTCCACTAGTTGTACCCACTACCCCCTTACGATCGGCTCCCTAACTCGTAGATACCTGTGTTGGTCCCACAGTGAGGTGTATCACTCCCCAAAGTGGCAACCCGATACTACTAAAGATGCACAGCTTATATCTACACGATGCAACAACGTCTTATCTACCATCCCGGGCCCACGAGCGCACATAACCCCGTTGGACTTGCGTTGCCACCGCTAACCCGTTTTGACCTCTTACAATCAAACCTAGTAAACGTGTCCTGTCCTTGATCTAACTCGAGCTCACAAAGATACTTAACGGGTTACTGGTTTGAAAAGGGCCCCCATACTTGACACAAGCTTACCACCTATGCTTGGTCCCCACTAAGATTTCCCACTTAACCCCTTCTTATTCATGTCTTCTTACATGTTTCAACTTGGTTAAGTATTTCAAATTGTATTTCACATGCCACCCATGTCATCCACTTAACCCCATGTCCCACTACATGTTTATCTTGGTTAAATGTTACTTAATTCATTATAACCGTAACCTTGTAAGACCTCCCACATTAGACTACCGTTTGCAGTTGCTGGATTTGCCGGGCAGGTCCGGACAGTCTTATACCGCAAACGAGCTTAACCTCGTGTCTTTGCAATTGTTACACATTTAATTTATGCCTTTGACCTCTCATATTAGACTACCGTTTGTGGTTGTTGGATTTTCCTGGCGGGTCCGGGCAGTCTTATACCACAAACGAGTCTAACCTCGTGTCTTAGGCATTTATTATTACACATAATTATTTCACCCAAATATGAATTAATTATCCCTATTCAAATTGTCAATAATTTCCAAATTAACCTATGTCCATAATTGTCACATAAATTATGTCCATAGTTTTTAGGTATATAAATTATACCAATTAGTGTCTCAAATTAATTGTATGCCTTTAAAGCCATTTTATGCCAATTCACAATATTAATATTTTCCCACTGTCCCCACGTCGTTTGTACGTTTAATATGAGGTATGTTAGACTCACAAATAGTCTAACTCATAAGAAAAGAAACATCACAACTTGCATAACACATAAAATAGATCTAACTTGCAAATAAGAATTATAACATAAGTTTGCATAGCCAATAACTTGCATAGGCAATGGACATGTAGAACATAAATTTGCATAAACTATGTACTGCCATAGATCTAAATATAGATCTAAACATGAAATTGTGAACTTGCATATATAAATAAGGTTTTCACCTAAACTTGCATATGTGAATATGGTTTTCACCTAAACTTGCTTATGTGAATATGGTTTTCACCTAAACTTGCATATGAATCTAAGCATGTAAACTAATATCACATGTTTAACATACAAACTAGCATATATACACACACACACGCTTGATTCACATATAAACTTGTGTATAATTCACATACAGACTTGCATATGATTCACATCCAAACTAGCATATAATTTACATCCAAACTTGCATATAAACTGATGTCATAAAATGAATCAAGTTAAACATATATGATTGGACATATGAAATATATCTACTAACATAAGTTAACAGAACTGTCATATGTTCACAAACAGACGATAACAGAATTAAGTAACGTCACATGATTCAACAGACATGTTCTCATAATCCAAATTATAACTCATCATAATTAATTTATTAATTATTTTGTGAAAGAAATTGTAATTACAAAAATGGATTAGAGAAGAGAATAATTCGTTTGTCGTTTGTATTGGAATCCTGACTTGCAATCCCTAAGCTTTAAGAAGAAGGAGAACTATTCCAGCAGCAGCATGGAGGCCAAGAGATTAATTTAGTTTAGGTTTAGGGCTAGAGTCTATGTGTGCTTATATAGAAGTTTAGATCAATATAAACCATTAGACTAATATAGGAGCAATCAGAACCATTCATACCAATCAGAACCATCTAGAAACCGCCACTTAAGCCCTAGTGACGTAGCCATAAGTCAGAAATCATCACAGTTCAGATCTGCCCGAGGGGGTAGCTCAACCCTCAGGTCGACCTATATAGGGGAGGTCGACCCCCTGGTCGACCTGGCCTGGGGTGGGAAAAATCCCGCCAAGCCCCCTTCTCTATTTTTATTTGAATTTTGAATTTAAATCTGAGCTGTTTTATTTTATTTAAATTCCTGAAACTTCTGAGTGCCATAACTTCCTCATACGAAGTTCGATTTATGAAAACTTGGACTCTATTCCAAGCAGAATTCCGAGATGAACGCAATGGCATAACCTATTTCCCTTAATTCTTCTCTTAAAAATTAAGTGTTCTTAATTTTGTTAATTTTAATATTTAAAATTACGAGGTGTTACATTAACCACTTTGACAATAGATCAGGATCTAGTCCACCAAAATCAATTCCGATTGATCCAATCAATAAAGTAAATAATACGAATATAAGCATGGGAAATAACATAGTATTGTCCGACTCATGAGGATAGGTGTAAGTATATTTGTTTATATAATAAGTACTAAAATGTTGTGCTCTATTTTGAAAAACATTTTCAATTTGATATGTATTTTTTGAAGAAAAAAAGTAACCTTAATATTCATTATTGAAAATCGTAATTGTTTTTTATTTCTTCCTTTACTTCAATATTCAGAGGGATGGCACTAGGCCTTGATTGCTCCTTTAAGGTAAGAACTTTCGTTCCCCATTCTAGTTATTGGTAAGGAGAAGAGGGCTTGTTAGTAGATCGGCTTCCTTTTTTGAGTTAGTTGGGCAACAGACCTTGTTGAATATGACGTAGTTGTATATACAATTATATGATTTTTGTTTGATGATAACAACCAAATAAATATTATTTTAATGTGTTTTTTATTGTACTGTTTTAAATATATACGTTACAGGCAGAAATATAATATTTATATTTAAATAGAATATGACTGTACATACATTCATATATTCATACAGTATTCTATTTAAATTGAATATTATATTTCAAACATTCAAACAGTACTACTATTTATAACTCCACTATTAAATTGTACTTGTAAATAAACTGAATACAATAGACAAATTTGTTTGAACATAATAAAATAATATTTTGTTTCAACCAAATCTGTTTATTACAAATATCAGTACAATTTTCTATTTTCTATACATCAGCTCCTCACTACAGTTCAGTCAACACTCATTTACATTTCTATACATTTCACGCATATATACTGACACATATGACATCATTATCTTTAGTCTTCTGACTTCATTGCTCTCAAATCCAGTCCAGTCATCTCCATACCTGTCACAAAAACATGCACGCAGTAAAGTGGAACAAAAAGAAAATTAAATACAAGCAAATAAAAAATTATTTTTAAATTTTATTTGCCTCAGAATTATGGTGTGTTTCTCGTCATTTTTCTGATTTAGTTTGATATACAAAGACAGGAAGATCATTCTGATGGCTGCATATACACTCGTGTATAAATATACACGTGTGCACTGCCTCGCCAATCAAAATATAGCAGTGTGCAACTGAGGAGTAGCCAAGTGGACCAACTCAACTTAGTGCATGTATCGAATCAGGACAGCATACATGATCAAAGTGGTCGAGCCATATCAAACCAGCCCAAAGAAAAACAAATATAAATGAAGCAATGAACCAAATATACATGGTCGAGACATGTACATGCAAGGATATGGTGGCAATAGTGATCAACATAATAGCAAGACAAGCCAAGGTCATCTCAGCTACAAACACATGCAGGAAGTCATCATGCCAAGACAGAGATGCCATGATATAAGTGCAATAATAAGGTTCAAATACAAACTGTTGACACGATGGTGCAACTACATGGCAACACACAAAACGGTGGCGATCAAGTTATGGATTCATCCCATAAATCATGCAGTCTCATGTTAAAACAAAGCTCAAGTCATAAATAGTGCATGGAACAAGTAAACAATGGTGCAGCAAGGACTATTCAAATGGTAGTATACAAGTATCATGTCAGTATCATATACATGGCTACTACATGGATGGTGCAACATTAAAATACCAACTCACACAAGGCTGCAAGGATAAAATATACAAGCACAATGCCGCAGCAAAACTGAGTCCAGAACATGGCATTAACAAACACAAAGTGCCACAGAAAAACATGAACAAGTGCATTGAAAAGAACATAGCAGCATGGACCATAAGAGTGCAATACCCGTTTTGATCAGTAAAGTGTTAACATGGTTATCAAGCATGAAATTTGTTCTTAGCAGTTAAAAAGAAAAATAAGCAAAGAGTGGCAAGTTTCTCCTAATTTCAGAAACCACAAGAGATATTCGGCAGGATTATATATAAAATAGTTCGGCAAGTTTTCCAAATTTCCAGATATGAAATCTTTCACAATCGGCAAGACCACATGTTCAAGGCAGTTCAAGTTCACCCAATCAACAATAGGTGGTGGAAATACATTTGAGCATGGTACTCACAAAGTGGTCAAGCAGAAATGGTTATGCACAAGTATAATCAAAGCAGTATCTTTCTTATAAAAGTATATGAAGCATCAGTTCAAACCTGTTTACAAGCATTGGCCAAACAAGTCTGTTCTAGCAAATACATGGATTCATATATACATGGCCGAGGCAATAAAGGAAAAGGCAACTCAGGGATATGAGTGACAAGATACACAAACACATAGTAGCACAAGTGGTACAACAAGAAAAAACATGTGCATCAGTTTTTTTTCTAGAAATATATATGGATTTTTTATGACCGATTCAAAGCAATGATGTAACATGCAAGAAATGATCAAAAGTATACGAAGTTCCAAAATTCACGTAAAGTTTCAGAAGTTAACTCAACATTTAAAATTGAAGAAATCTCCAGAAGTTCAAGAACAATTCAAAGTTGAGAGCCAAATATTTTCGTGTATATTATGACTAATCTAAGTATGAAATCAGAGCATATATTTCGGATTTAAAATCCAGTATAAAACCAATCATCGGTGGCAACTGATCATCGAAATCCAACAAGAAAAATTCAAAGAATTCAAGACAAAATCACTCACAAATTTTCAGGGTTTCGATCGCCAGAGAAGACTCCCAAATCGATTGAGCAAGATAGAGAAGCAGACTCAAACATAAGAGAATCGAATTTTATTGGAACAAGCATCATCAATTTTGAGAGAAAACTGAAACCCTAATCCTTCCATCGCCGACCGCCATATTTTGTTTTCCAGAGAATAGAGAAAGAGATCGGGCAAATGAGTTACAACATGGGCCGGCCAACATCAAGGGCTTAATTTGAAAAGGGGATAACCCTTTATTCTTTAAATCCTAGGGTTTCTATTCTTTTAATTTAGTATTTTATTTTGTAATTTAAATTGAAACCGTCAGATCAGTTCTAGAGTATGTTAAATCTAGGGAAACTAGTTAGGGTGTTAACTGGTAGTTTACTAGAGTCTGTAAAAACTAGGGTTACCGGTTACTGGGTCGTAATAAGGGGAAATCTGGTTTCGGGGATAGAAACCAATGCAGGATTTTGAGCGTAGGATTAGTACAACTAGAGCGAGATTGTGAGGCCTTTTTGTGTAGCTCCTAGTAGAAACTGGGGATAAGTTTTGAGCATAAGGTTAGGACAAAGAGGCTAGGAATTGTCGCAAGTTTAC
The DNA here is from genome assembly GCA_030737875.1 of Allium sativum. NCBI lineage: Eukaryota > Viridiplantae > Streptophyta > Magnoliopsida > Asparagales > Amaryllidaceae > Allium > Allium sativum. The sequence continues at coordinate 224,954,175 of CM060919.1, read as the reverse complement.
GGGTGTTGTAACCATTGTAATTGTTGACTAATACCTAGTAGAAACCTTGGGGAATGTAGTGGTAGGCAGGGTTTTGCCAAAGCTGGGTATATCTGTGTGTTATTTATTTTCTGCATTTACTCTGATTATTATCTGTGATTGTTATTATTTAATTATTCAATAAAAATTGCAATAAACCCTATTCACACCCCTTCAGGGTTAATTTAGATCCTACAAGTGATATCAGAGCAGGTATTTTTTATTTTTAAATAACTCTAGAGTCATGGATTTCCCTAACGGTGAGTTTTCTAGCGAGAATTTTTCCAGTATAACCCTAACTATTTTCGGTGGAACATATTTTTTAAATTGGAAATTAAAAATGGAAATTTATTTAAAATCTTTTAAAAGTTCGGATATTGTTTAAAACAAATATGATATGGTAGATAGGAATGATATTATAATTAATTCTCGTGCTACACACATTTTATATTATTATACTAATGATGATCAATATAACCATATCTCCCATTGTTCAACTGCACAGGAAATCTGGAAAATTCTCGACGCGTTGTATGAAGGAAATGACAACAATAGCTCAAAACCCTCGATTGTCCACTCGGTTTCAGAATTATGCTTGACAGGATTACAAAAGATGGATCAGATGATGACAGTGACGAAGACTCAATAGATGACGAGCACGGTGAATTTCCTTTTGAAAAGTTAATTTTTCTTTGTGATAAATTAACTAAAACTATTCAGAATCTCAAACAGATAAATAAAAATTTAAAATCTGAAAATTTTGAGTTGACTAATAAAAGTCATGATTTGGAATTAAAACTTAAAAATGTTAAAAAGATTGAAAACTCGAATTGCAAAAAATGTATAGATTTGGAAAATGATTTAGTTCATCTTAATGAAAAATTTCAAAAGCTTGAAAAAGGAATTGTGTTTCTAAAAATAAACAAGATTGAACTAAAAACAAAAAATGATTTTTTGCAAAAAGAGTTGGATAAGTTTAAGAAGGTTAAAAATTCCAAACACGAAATTTTAGAGAAAGAAAGTTTATTGAAAACTGAATCGATTTTGATTGACCTTGAAATTGAAACCGAGAAAATGAAAAATCTCAAATGCGATAAATGCACGACTTCTCAAAAAGAATTGCTTGAAATAAAAGAAAATTTCAAAAACGAAAACTTGATTTTAGAAAATAACGAATTTGAAATTACACGTATAAATCACGATTTGAAAAAAGAAATAAAAAATTTCAAGGTTTTTGAAAAAATTGAAAAGCGTAAACAATTTGAAAAGGAGATTTTTGAGCCCAATGAGAAAATTAAAATGCTTGAAAACGAAAATATGGTTTTGAAACAAAATGATTCTGAAAAGAGAAAGATCACTATAAATCATTGTTCTGTTTTAGTGAAAGAAAATGGTGATCTTAAATCTAAAATTCAACGACTTGAATTAATATTGGCTAAATTCTCTAAAGGAGAAAAATCATTGAATATGTTGTTAAAATGCCAATTTTTTGTTAAGAATAAGAAAGGACTCAGTTTTAATAAACTTGATCAAATTAAAAAGTGTGATTTCAATGATTTTAAAAATCCTTCAAACCATTTTGGAAAAATTGATCTAGTCGAAAAACAAAATTGTAATGATTTTGAAAATCCAATAAATACCTTTGAAAAAGGTCAAATTGGAATTTTGAATTCTAATAATTTCAAAAGGTTTTCAAATCATAAACAAAATGAAAACTCATTTAAAAACAATTCATTTAAACATGTTTGGATTCCAAAAATAACAAAACGATTTTGAATAAGTCTAAACGAATTTGGGTTCCAAAGGGTACTATAGTGGATAGTAGTGGATTGTTATATAAACGAGTTTAGGTACCAAAATGTGTAAACAAAAATATGAGTGGTAAAACAACTTTTGTTAGACCACTCGATCATATAAACATTTAGGTACCGTGGGAGGCTAAGGAACAACTGTGTTTAAGAGACAAAAATTCAAATTGTTCCATCTTATTGAGTTGTTTGGAGTTCCTTAGCCATAGATTCAAAGTTGGAGATTCATTGGTTCACGTCGATAAAGGTAAGTCAGGTATGATCTCTAAACTCGTGATTTTTATTTTCTTTTTCTTTTTGATATTCTTTTATGCTGATTTGTATTGGCACTTCAATGATATTTTTTATATGCCTTGAACATTGTAAATTGGAATTTTAAAATTTATGATGTTCTTAAAATTTCACACACTTTTTGCTGTTTTGAGTTTCTTATTCACTTTGGAAAATATTGAAAAAATTGAACTCAATACAACAGACTACTTGAAAGCAATAATTGATTAGTTGCGAAATTTTCATTTTTTTGGCTTGATTATATTGATTTTGAAATCATTCGTTATTGATTATCGAATTTCTGGGATTATAAAAATTTGATTTTTTTTCTCAATTAATTTCAAATAATTATCTCCAGATTTGATCGTTGAATGTTTCTTGTGCTTTTTAAAAATTCTCTAAAAAGTTCACTTGTGATTCTTGCTTTGAAAATGATCTTGTGCTGCTCTGATAAGGAAATTGATATGATTCGTTTAAGTATCTTGGTAATTGAACAATGAGTTGAAAAATCAGCGATTAGATTTCTTTAAAATTTGAATTTCATATATAAGTATTTTTTTAAATTGTCTAGGAGCAATTAGTGTTAGAAATATTAGAAAATTCCACATTCTACTGGTTGATTTTTTAAAACTGATTTTCAACCTACATTGATATTTTCAAAAGCTCCTCTTGAAATTGATATTTTCAATTTTAAAATTATTTTTGATTATTTATTCAAAAATTTAAATTATAGATTGATTTGAATCGTCTTTGACTCATCAAAATTATTAATAGATTTATGAAATTGCGATGATTTGTGACTATGGTATAATTCATAACTAGAGGAGATGTTATTTTAAATCTCATGAAGATTGGACAGATTTTATAATATCTTTGAATTAGAGGTTATTTCACGACCATCTTCTATGTCTATCATATTTCTGTCATTCATCATGGTTTTATTTAATTTGGAGAGTTCAAATTATTTTTAGAAAGCAAAATAAAAATAAATAAAAAGAAAAATATATATAATTTATCCATGGTATTCACTCCCATTTAAAAGTCCTGGCGGTTATGCGTGGGTGAATGACCTTAATCTCTATGTGCTTCCATCCTCACTTAAAAGACCTTTGGGTTGTGCATGGATGGAACTCATTAGAGTGGATAAAATTAAGTTACTGCTAGCCCCATTTAAAAGACCTTTGGGCTATGTGTGGTTAGCAAGTGCCTAACACATTTTGAGCTTATTTAAAATCATTAAAATTCATATTCAAATATTCAATTTTTATTGAGCTCTCCTCATTCTATAAAATCCATCGTAAATCCATTCATTCTGAAAGTGAAATTTTGCTTCTGATTTAAAGATTATTATGATTTTTGTTTGATTAAATGGGTTTTATGATATATATTCTCTCTCTTAATCTAAATTTATACTTCTAGTCTATATTCATCATTGTATTGATTTCTATTATCCTTTTGATGATAACAAAAGGGGGGAATGGTCAAGATTTTGATTGGTGAGTATTTAATTCAAGAATATTTTAAAATTGGAAATTAAATATCTAGAGGGAGAATGGTCAGTTGAATTTCATTATTTATATTTTCCACATATACAGGGGGAGTATAGTTGTAAGGGGAGCATACAAATAGGGGGAGTTCAATATTCACTATCAAACACATTTATTATTCTCAAAATCTTCTATTTGTTTGTCATCATCAAAAGGGAGAGATTGTTGTATATGACGTAGTTGTATACACAATTATATGATTTTTGTTTGATGATAACAACCAAATAAATATTATTTTAATGTGTGTGTTATTGTACTGTTTTATATATATACATTACAGACTGAAATATAATATTTATATTTAAATAGAATACGAATGTACAGACATTTCATATATTCATACAGTATTTTATTTAAATTGAATATTATATTTCAAACATTCAAACAGTACAACTATTTATAACTCCACTGTTTAAACACTTCACAGGAATTTGTACTTGTAAATAAACTGAATACGATAGACAAATTTGTTTGAACACTATAAAATAATATTTTATTTCAAACAAATTTGTTTATTACAAATATCGGTACAACTTTCTATTTTCTATACATCAGCTCCTCACTACAGTTCACTCAACACTCATTTACATTTCTATATGTTCACTCATATATATTGACACATATAAACATCATCATCTTCAGTCTTCTGTCTTCATTGCTCTCCAATCCCGTCATCTCCATACCTGTCACAAAAAAACACACACAGTAAATTGGAACAAAAATAAAATTAAATACAAGAAAATAATTTTTTTAAATTTTATTTGCCTCAGAATTACAGTGTGTTTCTCATCATTTTTCTGATTCAGTCTGATATACAAAGACAGGAAGATCATTCTGATGGCTGCATATACACACGTGTATAAATATACACATGTGCACTGCCTTACCAATCAAAATACAATAGTGTGCAATTGAGGAGTAGCCTCGTGGATCAACTCAACTCAGTGCATGTATCGAATCAGGACAATATACATGGTCAAAGTGGTCGAGCCAGATCAAACCAGCCCGAAAACAAATATATAAATGAAGCAATGAACACAATATACATGGTCGAGACATGTACATGCAAGGATATGGTGGCAATAATGATCAACAGAATAGCAAGACAAGAAAAGGTAATCTCAGCTACAAACACATGCAGGAAAGTCATCATGCCAAGACAGAAATGCCATGATACAAGTGCAACAATAAGGTTCAAACACAAACTGCTGACACAATGGTGTAGCTACATGGCAACACACAAAACAATGGTCATCAAGTTCTGGATTCATCCCCTAAATCATGCAGTCTCATGTTCAAACAAAGCTCAAGTCAGAAATAGTGCATGGAACAAGTAAACAATGGTACAGCAAGGACTATTCAAATGGTAGTATACAAGTATCATTTCAGTATCACATACATAGCTACTACATGGATGGTGCAACATTAAAATACCAACTCACACAAGGCTGCAAGGATTAAATATACAAGCACAGTGCCGCAGTAAAACTAAGTCTAGAATATGGCATTAGAAAACACAAAGTTCCAGAGAAAAACATGAACAAGTGCATTGAAAAGAACATAGCAGCATGGACCATACAAGTGCAATACCCATTTCGATCAGTAAAGTGTTAACATGGTTATCAAGCATGAAATTTGTTCTTAGCAGTTAAAAAGAAAATTAAGCAAAGAGTGGCAAGTTTATCCTAATTTCAGAAACCACAAGAGTAATATTCGGCAAGATTATATATAAATTAGTTTGGAAAGTTTTCCAAATTTCCAGATATGAAATCTTTCACAATCGGCAAACCACATGTTCAAGGCAGTTCAAGTTCATCCAGTCAACAATAAGTGGTGCAAATACATTTCAGCATGGTACTCACAATGTGGTCAAGCAGAAATGGTTGTGCATAAGTGTAATCAAAGTAGTATCTTTCTTATAAAAATGTATGAAGCATCAGTTCAAACCTGTTTACAAGCATTGGCCAAACAAGTCTATTCTAGCAAATACATGGATTCATATATACATGGCCAAGGCAATAAAGGAAAAGGCAACTCAGGGATATGAGTGACAGCATACACAAACACTAGTAGCACAAGTGGTACAACAAGAAAAAGCATGTGCATCAGTCTTTTTTTTTATTCCAGAAATATGTACGAATTTCTTTTGACCAATTCAAAGCAATGAAGTCACACGCAAGAAATGATCAAAAGTAAACGAAGTTCCAAAATTCATGTAAAGTTTCAAAAGTTAACGCAACATTTAAAATTGAAAAAATCTCCAGAAGTTCAACAACAATTCAAAGTTGAGCCCCAAACATTTTCGTGTATATTATGACCAATCTAAGTATGAAATCATAGAATATATCTCGGATTTAAAATCCTATATAAACACCAATCATCGCTGGCAATTGATCATTGAAATCCAACAAGAAAAATTCAAAGAATTCAAGACAAAATCACTCACAAATTTTTAGGGTTTTGATCACCATAGAAGAATCCCAAATCGATTGAGCAAGATAGAGAAGCAGACTCAAACATTAGAGAATCAAATTTTATTGGAACAAGCATCATCGATTTTGGGAGAAAGCTGAAACCATAATCCTTCCATCGTCGGCCGCCATATTTTGTTTTCTAGAGAAATAAAGAAAGAGATTAGGCAAATGAGTTACAACACGGGCCAACCAACATTAAGGGCTTAATTTGAAAAGGGGATAACCCTTTATTCTTTAACTCCTAGGGTTTCTATTGTTTTAATTTTGTATTGTCTTTTGTAATTTAAATTGAAACCGTCTGATCAGTTCTAGAGTCTGTAAAATCTAGTGAAACCAGTTACAGTGTTAACTGGCAGTTTACTAGAGTCTGTAAAAACTAGGGTTACTGGTTACTGGGTCGTAATCAGGGGAAATCTGGTTTCGAGGTTAGAAACCAGTGCAGGGCTTTGAGCATAGGATTAGTGCAACTAGAGCGAGATTGTGAGGCCTTTTTGTGTAGCTCCTAGTAGAAACTGGGGATAAGTTTTGAGCGTAGGGTTAGGACAAAGAGGCTAGGAATTGTCGCGAGTTTACGGGTGTTGTAAGCGTTGTAATTGTTGATTAATACCTAGTAGAAATCTAGGGGAATGCAGCAGTAGGCAGGGTTTTGCCGAAGCTGGGTATATCTGTGTGTTATTTATTTTCCGCATTTACTCTGATTATTATTTGTGATTGTTATTTAATTATTCAATAAAAAGTGCAATAAACCCTATTCACCCCCCTCTAGGATTAATTTAGATCCTACAGACCTCAGATCTAAATTCTATAATTTAGTTTCCATTTTCCCCGTTATAGGCTTCTAGCCAAACCCGAGAGAGGCTCAGTGTGAAATCTGGCTGGAAAAAAGGATATTTTACCATCTCTTCCCGATGTGATCGTTGAAAGAGGAATGAACTCGAGGATGTTTATCATTTTCTTTTTCTTTGATTTTTATTTTTAGGTCTTGTGTTAATCTGTTAACTAGTAATTAATTACTATTTTTGTTTTTGGATGAGAGGGAAACAAGAAAAAAAAGGAAAGATAAAACTACTAGAAAAAAATATGAATAGAATTGGACAATCACTAATCATTGCGCTTACAGTGAAAAAAAAAATATAGTGTCATAATAACCAAACTTTTTCTTTTAGAAAAATAAATAAAAATATAGACTATTTAGTAAAATTTAGGTTGGAAAGAATTTTCTATTATGCGTCGATTTGAGGTGCCATTTTTACTCAAGGTTTCTCTACATCTGGTCTTTTAAGTAAAATGCATCAATCAACAGTATTAGTATCTGATCTACAATCTCAGTGGTTAATAATGCATGTAAGTATGATGTTATTGAGCTATGAGGCTCTTTTACGTGGTTCACTATTATTAGTTGCTTTTTTTATCATTACATTTTGAAAAAATATCGATCTTTTTTTGAAGCAATTTTTTTAATATTAATTAAGTCACTTTTATTTGGGAAGATCGAATACTAGAACAAAAAAGGAAGTGTTTTTAAAAGAACTTCTTTTCTTTCATTTCCAAATTATTATAAATATTAATTAGTTCAACGTTTGGATTATTGGAGTTATTGTCTTATTAGTTTAGGGTTTACCTTTTTAACCCTAAACTAATTCTCATATACGGTTCTCAGGGGGGAGGGGTCCTTTCAGATTCCCTATCTCAATAAAGTATATGATTGGTTCAAGGAACGTCTCGAGATTCAAACACTTGCAGATGATATAACTAGTAAATATGTTCCTCCTCACGTCAACAAATTTTATTGTCTAGGAGGAATCACGCTTACTTGTTTTTAGTACAATTCCAGTATCGATAAGAATATATATATAAGGTTCCAGTATAGTGTCTTATAACTCTATCAATAAAATTTCCATTTATCCTAGATCTAGGCATAATCAGTAAACCATTCTATAATTCTTCTCACTACCTCTCGGGGAAAATTATCCCATAAATAGGAATTGTAGAGTACAAAATAACATAAAAACAAAAACATTCTTGTGTACCTTCTTTTGAAATTTTACCTTTTTTGACAAAGAAAGATGGGAAACTTTTGAATCAGATGGAATTTTATAAAATATCAATTTTGTAGTATACAAATGCATGGAACTATTACTATTTCATTTAAGTTAGATAACCAAGGTCTTTCTTTTACTATGGATTCTTATAACTCGAATCTTATAACTCAATAAATTTAGATTTGGTTATGACCCAAAAAGGAAAAGGATGACTAGTGATTATACAGTTGAAGCAAATGATTGAACCATCATATCATTCTCATCACATACGAGTTTGACGCGCAAATGAATCGAACGTTGTTGGAACGTTCTATTTTTCTAGGTGATATGTAACGATAAGGAATTTCGCTCGATCCGAATCGATCGCTAAACCGACCAAGATCGTTCGAAACCCCTGATTGTTTTGAGAACACGACAAATCAGAACACAAACAGAAGAACATTTCATTGCTTATTACAACAATTTCATCAGAATACAAGAAAATACAGAGTAAGAATTACATATTACACATTTACTACATATCAGAGATTTAAATACATTACTGCAGTGGAAAAATAATACAACACACAACTGAAAGAGATATACAGATAGATAGCTTTCCGGATATCATTCATGCTGTAAACCAGGTTCTTGTGAATATAAATCTGCCAAACCAAAATCACTAGCTGCCCGTGCAGAAATAGGGGCACCCAGAGTTTAGGTTAAAACAATAAACTCCAGGTCAGTCATGTGACTGGTGTGAGAAATAAAACAGTTATTAATCTTTATTTTAAAGTTAGGTAAATCCAGGGACCACGCCGTATAACACGGAACAGGTTTCCTCCCAAGAATACCAGTGCATAAAACAACAGCTCAATGCTAAATAAAGAACAATGAAGCTATTATAAGACCCACGTCCCATCACACAATGCAACACAAGCCGGAGGATAGGGTTTTACCTTATAATAGCAAAAAATGCATGGTACGTGAAATTCCATCTTTTATTATTACTATAAGTGTATAGTGTCAAAACAATTTCAATCATAAGTATCAATCATAGACGGCATAAGTGCCCCATACCGCTTTGTCGCCATACTATGTTCTACAATCAAAACCGCAAAGTCACGTACTGGAAGTTGGATTTCCATCTGTGAACCAAGGCAAAAGATAGTCCTCTACCGATTCGAGACGCTCTAGCCCGTATCTCAGGACCCAAACTCAGGTGGGCCCTTGGATCGTCAGGGTCAGTCCACCGATGTGGATTAAAATGCCTGAACACTGCGTTTCCCCACCCTGTGGGGTGTCAGTGAGTCCACTGACTCCATTGGCTCCACATAATCACCGATATATCCGAGGCACCTCGCAATCCAACAACCACACAGGTTAAAATAGTATAAATGTCAGGGCTGGTTGGTCATTGACACCACCCTAGCTAGAAGGAAACGCATGCCCTCCCTGAAGTCCTCCCCCGTTTCTGGTTCACAACCAGGGTGTGAGGCTCGCAAATCAACGCTACACAAAGCTATGCCACACTGGCCGTGCTTTGATCATCAACCATAAGACTCTGCTTTTCAATAGAATCCTTGATCATTTGCATCTTAGCATGCCACACAGGCAAACCACTCCATGCAACCGATATCCATCAGTCACACAGAATGATATCCAATGTCAGACACACAATCCATTTACAAGTCCGTTCTGGGTCTGAACGAAACCAAAAGCACCTTGTACCTCGGATATCCATCGATCTCCAAGTACGTCTGGATGATCACCAACTGATTCCCTCCTCTTGGGTGCACAACCCAATCAAGATCATCAGTGATTATCCAAACGATGTGAAGACCTCCGGTCTTCGACCACCGTCTTCATCCTCGATACATCGTCGAATCAGTTATTCAGAATGGGATAAACCTGGTCTTTCTGAATAACTCGCGTATATAATAAACAAGTGTTACACAAACACAACATACGCCTCATTCCAATTTAAAATATTCTTTTATTCAAATATTCTTATACTTTGGGAAAGTTTCCCATTAATTTTATCAAAGATAAATTCTTTTAAATTTATTCTTTAATCTTCCTTTGAATATCAATTCAAACCAAATTATGATTTATCCAAACTAGTCGAGATTAACGAACCTTAACAAAGTAATCATTTGTTTTAATTTCCCAATCCTAACCTATTCATCCCATGAAGTAAAACTGGTAATACTTCATATCAAACACCACGGTGTTATCGGTAAATTCAATTACCATTTCACGTTCAAATCTAATTAAAGATTCAACTATTGCATGGAGCAGAACTGGTGATACTCCATTCTCGATCATTTCAATCTAATTAAAGATTCATTAAAACTTCACTTGGTTTTAATCTTCCCAAAAATCAATATTAATGATTGTTTAATTTGGGAAACCATATCATGTCTTTAATTGGGTTAAAGAACCAATGTCATTTAAAACACGGTTCACGATAAACCCGAAATCACATTCCATTCCATCAGCCTTTAACCATAAATTAGCAAGTGAACAATTCCTTAAGTATTAACCCCGAAGGCCGAAACCAACATCAGATCAATACCCAAGAAACCATTCAACTTAACTAATCTTCAGTTAGTTTCTGATTTTCTTAACTCCGTTGGGCCTAAGAATAGCATTATTAAAGATACCATTCACGACAACTCAAAACCCATTTGATATTAAATACAAGGCTCTGAATAGAAAATATATCGGCTAATATTCAATATCAAATTCTGCGACCAACAAATGTCGTATTGGAAATAACGATATCAATATATCTTTCAAATTTCCATAACAATATCTGTATAATCACGAAATCCAACATCGAAGTATTCCAAAGACAATTTCGGTTCAAATCCATTCCAATTCAATTATTGGAAATTCTGGTTACTTTTAAAACCCTTTCAAATCCAATTTATTTCTTTCAAAAATAAATGAATTATAATTTTAGTTCAAAACTAGTTCATTTCGATAAAAATCTATTTTTATCTTTTCAAATTTGAAATTTTTCATCCCAATTCTTACCAAATCATTTCCTATGATTTTACACAAATTATTACTATTTTTAATAATTTTATCAAGGCCCGTACAGTCGATTTCCATCAACGGCCATTGAACTACACTTACAACGACCTTTTCCAAATTTGATTTGGACATAATTCCAAATCCCACCGTTAGATTTCAAATCTATAATATTCGTTAGAAAGCTCTTTTCGATATGAACCCAACGGTTCTGGTTTTAGGAGAATCCGACGGTCGGATCTCCCGTCATGTCCATTCAAAGTCAGTGGTCGAAATTCGCGAACTGCCGCTGCGCGGCGCGTTCTATTCAGGCCATTATATATACAATATATATATAGTATATATATTTCATCGATTTCCTTTTAAAACGTATTTTATAAATCATTTTAAATTCATTTTCAAAACGTTTTCAACTTCATATTCAATTTCAAATCAAAATTGAATATTCCATATCATCTATAAATAAATTATAGTATTTTCAAAATATTATATTTTGAAATCAATTCCTTTTCGATATCCATTACAAAAATGAATAAAACCGATATAAATATCGTTCACGTCAAAATGGCGCATATCTAATCAATACAGGTTTATATATTTCAATAACTTCATTATTCTATTCAACAAATTAATATTTTCTTCAACACATGAATTTTCTTTTATTCAACACATGAATATATATTTTATTCAACACATGAATTTTCTTAACACATGAGTATATATTTTATTCAACACATGAATTTTATTTTATTCAACACATGAATATATATTTTATTCAACACATGAATATTTATTCTATCCAACACATGAATTTTCTTTTATTCAACACATGAATATTTTTTTTTGTAATATTCTTTATTTTCCAAAATTGGAATGAGGCCCAATCAATTACCATATAATGTTAATTATATGGATTCCATACAACAGATGTATATAAAAGCAACGATAAATAATCAACCATCATCCAGAGTGCACCACACAACTGCATAAGCATTAAATATAAATAATTAACACTTACACAGTCTGTTAACCCATCGATTAACATACAACTAAACAATCGGGATTAGTGTACGTCAAATATCATCCCAATACCCGTGTGGGGCTTCAGTCAACAAACACATATTTTTATTTGTGCAGTTGGGCGATGTGTAAAATTTATCGTCCTAATCTATATCCTTCAAATGGGTGTACATAAACAAACCGTCTGATTTGTTTATAAATATTTATTTTATATACACGTTAAAAATTATATTTTTAACTATAAAATATTTATTCAATCCACATCATCCAATCAATTTTTCACAACACATCAATCAAACAAATAAGTCATCCATGGTCTGTGGACAACGGGTGTCGAGTGCTGCTAAGCACCTCTGCATCCTAGTATATATTTCAACTAGAAAATAAAATAAAAGTAAGGAGTTCTCACCTTGGGATTCCACTCTGCCATTCTTTATTTCTGAACGGTTCGGATTTTGTTTTGATTACCGTTGGTTCCATCGCAATCTATTTCACTATGTTCAAAGTAAAAATCACATTTTTATTATTCACTTTTATATATATAAATCATATTTTTATAATCTCTATTATATAAAAATCATATTTTTAATCTATACATTATATAAAAATCAAATTTTTAATCTATACATTATATAAAAATCAAATTTTTAATCTATACATTATATAAAAATCAAATTTTTAATCTATACATTATATAAAAATCAAAATTTTAATTCGCTTTCATATAAATAAAAAAATTGTATTTTTATCCCATAATCATGTATGAAAAAAATCCCATCTTTACTCTCTTAAAAATCTAAATTTTATCCTCTTAAAATTCTAATTTTTAGCCTCTTAAAAATTTAATTGCATAATAAGAAAATAGAGAAATAAATAAAATAGAATAAAACTCACTTTACTGTCGATTTTTGCTCAGAGGAGGGGGGTCCCACGTGCTAACCGTGGTCGGAGGAGTCGCTGGGGGTCGGGCTTGGCGCGGCTGGTCGAAGACTGGGCGGGCCATCGTGGTGGTTTGAGCGAAATGGGGGTGTATGGGTTTAAGCGAGAGAGCAGAGGGACGAAGAGGAAACCGGAGTAGGAGGGGAGGTTGGAGTAGAAGGCGCGGCGGCGAGGCCTGCTATAGCGGCAGCTTTGACGGTGGAGGGGGGGCGGGAGAGTGCGACGGCTGTCAAAGTGGGCGGCGCGGTTTTTTTCAGAGTTTGACTGGGTAGGGATTTTGACTTAGGGTTGGGGGAGATAAGTGGGCCTTTATATTATTTTAAATAATATTTTATTCATTTAATCTTCTAATTATTTCGCTCCACATCTGAACTCCAATCGAACTTCAAAGACTGTCGCCCTTAGCCAAATACCCTCATTACGAACACAATGGGATATGTTTCGCAATCCTATTCGATCGTTACGTTCAGTTTTTCTTTAAATTAAAATATAAATCTTTATATATTCAATTTAAACGTACATTTCAAATTACCGGGGCCACATGCTGACTCTGTAAATTCCAGAAAAATTATTTCTAGCTTCGTATTGACAATACGGTCCTAACAAAACTAATTTCATAAAATTTGAAGACCGTTTGAAAAATGGCCAATTTCTGGTCAAACGAAATTGACTGAAACTATCAAAACACGTTTTCCCGTGCCACGCTCACATATTGATTCGAAAAATCATGAACTTTGGAATCTAGAAATAATTCGACCTCTCGGATCCAACAAAAGTGGTTTCATTGGAAACAGAGATCATTTACAAAATTTCCATTTTTAAGGGCCAAAATTCCATAGCGACTATTCTGAATTTTCAACTGGGAATAACTTTTTATTCCCGCTATGAAATTTTGATTTTTCGGATTCGTTGGAAAGATATTCTCAAATAGATTCAAATAGTTTTCGTTTCGCTAAAATTCGTTTTATTTTGAATCATGTACATTCATTTGAAATTTGAAATCGAATTTTCAAACTACCGCGCCATTTTCAATTCCTCTTATAATTAAAATAAAATATTTATATTCTAACGATGATTCAAATAAATATATACGTTCTATTTCTATTCAAAATAAATTTCTCGTCGCTATTATTTAAAATAATTCATTTTAAATATTCAAAATTCACTAAAATTGCCAAAATAAAAATTTTAAATTGGCTTAGATTTTCGGGTTGTTACATGATATGAATGAAGCAATGTTCACACATGAAATTTAGAGATAAGGAATAAACCATGGATAAATCCAAGAAATCTTTTCGCAAATCCAAGCGATCTTTTCATAGACGTTTTCCCCCATAGCAGTATCGATCCCCATATCTATCGCTGGCGCCTGCCCAAGTGGTGAATGTTCGGTCCTTCTTTTTCGCTGGGTTGGTAATAATATAGTAGAAGAGATAGGAGAGGCGACACCAGTATCTTAATTAGAGGTCCAATTCCGCAATTAATATACTGGCCTAGAGGTCCAGTTCCTCTCTATCGGTCCCTCCAGTACAGGGAGGACCCAACCGAAGGAAGGCCTGATTCACCAGGGGCGACCATAGGTGAAATTAATATACTGGACACAATCATAGTCCAACATCTGAGTTTGATCCTGGCTCAAAAGGGACGCTAGCATTAGGCTTAACATATGCAAGTAGAACATTGTTTTCAGTTCAATCCCCAATATAAACATTGGCTAGCTACTTGATTTTCAGTCGTAGTTTACTATAATCAGAATCATTGAGAACAAAGTGGCGAACGGGTGTGTAACGCATGGGAATCTAAAATGTATGCTTGCATATTTGTCCATCAATCAAATCGGATATGTAATTATTGGAGACTCAAATGATGGATATGCAAGCATGATAACTTATATGTTGTTCTATATCTCCATGAATCTAGGAACTTTTTCTCGCATTGTATTATTTGGTTTACGTACCAGAATTGATAACATTTAAGACTATGCAGGATTATACACGAAAGATCCTTTTTTGGATCTCTCTTCAGCCCTATGTCTATTATCCCTCATCCCCCCCGCCCCCCGGGTGGAGGTGCATAGCAGCTAACAACAAGAAAACGAACATACACGAATAGAATGGATGCCAATTAATATACTGGGTCGGTCCCCAATTATTATACTGGTCACCTCCCTCAGCTCAGACAGGTGTCGCCACTACTCCCATGACAGGAATGATTATCCATGCCCGACGGGTCTACATTCATCCCTGAATGTCTTCGGGTACTGTTCACTTCCCCGCCATTCTTGTAATGGCTTATCGACAAAAACAAATCAAATTAAATTGTCCCTTTTGGCTCCGGTGGCGACTAGATCAACGTGTCATTGGCTCAAAAGTGCTTCCCATCGAAGCTCAATATGAATCTTTTAGTACTTATCATGAGATTTGTGGACACTATCTAATAGTAAGAAGTAATAAAAAGGAAATCTGTTGTATATACATTCGAACTACTGTTACTCATGTTTCTTTTTATTGATAAATTGAAGAAGCCATACAGAGGTTTTGTCAAGCCTATTCATATGCTATTTAATGAATCTTTTTATCGAAGGATAAGAAAAAAATTGGTCTGGATCCATTGGGGGAATGATTTGGAAGATCCAAAACTAAAAATAGCGGTATTTTCCAACAACAACATCATGGAGGCATTCAATCAATATAGATTCAGATGCCCAGATCAATTGTTTAGAATCCACTAAGATCTGAGTCAATCAATCATTGGGTTGCGAAGCACTCTGAAAGAGAAGGACAGACTAACGGGGTGTATCGGTCTTGGTCAGCAAGTGATGTGTAATGGCTTTTTATATGAAAAAGATGAGCGTAGTCTTCACTACGTAGCAAGCAACTCATCCGTTTTGGTTAGTGGTTTTTAAGTGTTATACGCCAGAGGAAGCTACTGAGACAGTGATATTCTCAGCTAGGCAAGTGGAAGTGGTTTTTTTACATAAAATAGTGGAAGACAAATTTGTTGGGCTTGGAATGTCCAAAGAACGAAGAACATATGGAATTGACCACTGGGACCAAAAGCGGTTAGCAGTGACCATTGAATAAGTCTCTTCAGCTTGAGTTGGGTTAAAAGCACGGAACGTATTTGCGCCATCACCATTTTTGAATAAAGTATTTTCTACGGTAGCACCATGAATAGCACATAACAAAGCAGCACCTAATACTCCAGCAACTCCCATCATATGAAATTGGTTTAATGTCCAATTAAGAAACCCTTGGAAGAAGAGGATGAATTGAAATATAGCCAATACACTAAAACTGGGTGCAAAGAACCAACTAGATTGACCCAATGGACAAATAAGGAATACGGAAACGAAAACAACAATTGGACTAGAGAAAGTTGAGAGAACCTATTTGGAAGGTGAATGAGATCATCCTCTTTCCTCCCAGGCCTAGGCGAGAGATGAATAATTTGATATAGTAGCCGCAAGAAATTCTTTGGCCCTGAATTGGGGTGTTCAAGAGGAACAAGTTGTTCCGGCTCGATACCGTCAAGAATTTTTTACTATTGCATGGGAACAGATTCATTTTAGAAGTATTTTTCGTTTCCAAAATTTTTAGAATGACTAAGAAAATCTGGTCTTCTGGGTCGGTCCAATAAGGAATACCCAGGCGACTATTGATGTCTCCTTAATAATTGTGCCTACCGTTACTAGAAAGATTTTCAAACCGGCTCCCTATTATTTATTGGTCTCAGCTATCCATGGAAGGGATGGAAGATATTTATTACTGCTGCGGAAGATATTTATTCTGGTACCCTACCAGAACTCTAAGAATTCCCTTGGTCCATAGGCAGCTTCAAAAGCATTTCCATTGGTGGAAAGATCTCTGTCAACAATTCCCTCGGGCTCCCATTCTTCCTGAATTGCTTGGTTATTTGTGGACTATCAAATTAAGAATAGTCCCTAGACTGGATGTCTGCAAGTGAGTACTTGGGTTCTCCCAATAAATAAAAAGAGTATCATGCCTGAATCGAACCGGGGTTCACAGTGGCAGAGGAACCGGATCGGAAAAAAGAGGGATTCTAGTTGTAAGATAGCTAATGAAATTGAGCACAATTTTGCAAAGAAATACCCCACTTGTTTCTCGAGAAGAGATGGGAAACATGCTCAATATCATTTGATTGAATAGGTGCCTCGACTCCTTGTTGTTTGAAGAACCCTCCCTTTCAATTGGTCTTTTTTAACGAAAACCAGACATGAGATAACAAAACAAGTCTTTCCCTAAGATTTCGAATAGTTGTCCCGAATTCAAGTTGATTATGTTTCGCTTCTTTCTCTAACCAAAAATAATTCAGTTCAATTGTAGTGTACCTATCCATAAGATTTTGTAACTCAATCATGTATGATGGAATCATCAAAGATTTTACATTTTCTAGATCTATCTGTAACTCGCTAGAGGCTGGGGAAAAAAAGAGAAGATGGATATGAATGAGATTTTTTATAATAATAATTAGTTTCCTTCTTTCCCTATCTCCCATTCAGCTACTTATTTTAGTTATTCACTAGAGAAATTATGATATTGAAGTCGATCCGGGGCAAGTGTTCGGATCTATTATGACATAACGATCAGGTGCCTAACCAACTCTTTCGACGGAAAATCTCTTCCCGGTGTAATAAAAAAAAACTATTTTTTTGCAACCTAGTCTAATTTATTTATAACCCAAGATATAATATAATAAAACATATATAACGGGCAATAATAGTGAAGCAGAATTGAGTAAAATCTTAAACTTTTTTCATATCAACGTGAAATTTCCATACAATATTGGATTACACTATAAGAGTTTATACAAAGTGCCTCACTACAAGTCACTTAGAGAATACATCAACATAGCAGCAGAAAAACAACAAATAGTAGATAATAGGAAACTTATATGTAAGCCTCCAGCTCGTCGTAGCTCAGCAGCATCGTCCGCATTAGGATCAAATACCTGTCACCTGCTACTCAGTCTGCCCATCCAACACATGGATAAACAACCCAAGGTAATAAGAGGAAACATAAAACCTTGAGTTAGACAACAATCTTAATGAACGATAAAACGACTATCCAACATCATCAATAAAGTATATTTGAACAGGCGGATTAATCAACTAATCTACCAACATCAACAGAGAAGAACCCAAACCCATTTTCCCCACACCGGAGAGTGATAGACTTTACAGTAATCAAGTAGAAAACAATAGTACATTCATGGAAATGCGTTATCAAGCGTAGATCATCCTAATTGATATTGGCATCACCCAAGCACAAGCCCTGAAGACCTAAACCCACATCAGACAAGCACTTGAGAGATATCTCCTTCCACGTTAAATGATCTAACAAGATGATACAAGCAAAACAATCATCATCTATGACTCTGATTATCACCACCAATCCAAATTTGAAACCATCGCTAATCTTATGACTAGCCATATCATCACGGGCTAATGTTAAACCCATTACGCCTTTCATCGCTACATATACAGGCCTTTCATCGCTACCTAGGGTACTCGACTAATCATCAAGTCTTTTAGGCGTCCCTATTATACCCCTGCTTTGAGCCCAATAGAAAATACGACTACGATAATTCCTCGGCCTTCGATATCTCTAGTCGTCATCATCAGCGACCATTAGCAAGATAAAATCATCTTGAGCAGTCATTATACACGAGCTCAACATCTTTGAGCCATATTCATATTCGTTGCATTTCATCTATCAACGGACACTTATCAACATTTTGACATTCCACCTTAAACCCATGTTGAAGTAACATCCAACATTGAACCATAGTAACATCCATTTATGGTCAATATTAGATGGGTCATTCTTCTTTTTCACTGACCCTTCATCGGGTCGTTCCCCTTTTTATCTTCGGGTCGCAACCGACCCATACTCTTTCCATGCCTTTACATCCTCGGCCGTCCCATTGCTTCATCACAACCCAACATGCCACAAGCCTTATCCCAGACGACCCGCCTTCAAACAAGCTTATTAATCCAAGTTACATGACCCATCGTTACAACAACGGGCCAACCCATCAGATAACGACCCATCCACGAGCGACCTGACTTCAATTCTTATCGAATAACCTAAGCATTGCCAACCAAGATGCCTCTCTTGCGACCAAGGCTTGCACGACCTAAAGCCATCAATTCAGACTGACCCGCCTCCTTTCATGCTTCCTAAGGCACAACCCATGACCTGACTCCTAGATCAACTTTTATCGGCCCACGTCATCACTGACCCAACCCAACTAAGGCACGACCCGACCTCTAGCTTGACCGACCCATGGATTTTGTTCTTATCCATCATGAAATTCCATGCTAATCCATCTTCTCTTGACAAACAAGCCATGATCCACCGCGATGCAACTCGTTTGTGCGGTTACAACTCAATTCGATCACCACACAATTAAGCAATCGTCAATAACCACTAATACATCCAATAATCATCACTCTAGACCATAAAATTCACCAAACCATGATAACATGATGAATAATCAAATTAACAGATCTACTTGCATAAACACATGAACTAACAGGGAATTTACTGGTTTAAGTTCCTAGATTAGATCCTATGGTGATTCGAACACAGACATACTTACCATGATGTAAATCTTGGTGAAAATAACTTGAAATAATGAAAAATAAGATCAAACAACCTATATACTTAATTGAATCCGTGCGAGAGATGCTTATCTGTATTGACCGAAAACATTTAGTATAAAATTATTTTAACATTGTTACTTAATTTAAATTGGAATTTGTGATGTTTTTGGAATCTGTGCGCATACATGAGAGTGTGTGTGTATGTGTGTGCACATGTCTACAACAGGGGACATGCACAAGGCAACATCATAATTCCAGGATATATAATATGATTCATGCATGTGAGTATACATGTATTTTCAGTGGCAATTAAAATTGAATCATATGGTCTGATTTAGCGCACAATATAAAGGAAGTTTGAAATAATATATATACCTGTAAATGGAAAAGACAAGTGCATCAAAATTAAATAGTGCATAGCCAGATTTATAAAAAGGGGGGATTATTATGTCCATTTGCTATTTTGTCATGACTTGTTATAGGGGAAAATGGTTTGAAAACATATCTTTATTTCTGAAAAAGGTAAACAGATTTGCCTAGCAGTTTTACGCCCGAACACTATAAAGAAAATAAAGCAAAACAATGCGAATAACATTCACACAAATAGCATTAGCTGATTAGGGGCTAAACTGACTTTGTATAACCTGGAAAACCCTAGGAATCTGATGCTATAAGTAAGGGTGGCTGGGAAAAATTGAACTGCCTAGTGAAAATAAGAAAGGATACATAAAATTTATTTTGAAAGGAAGAAGGAAAGCTTGGGGATAAAGCAAGGGTTCTCTGATTTTTCTTTAGCTTGAGAGAAGGAGATTTGGTGAGTATTCTCACTTAAACAAATGGCATTAAGTCCTGAGATTAAGAGGCAGCCAATATTTTCCATGTTCAATGTATTTTGAATTTATATTCTCTGATTAGTTTATATGATTATATGTGTTTGAATACATTATTGGTTTCATTTAAAAATGGATTGAGTTTCTCAACATGAGTTTAGATTTATTTGAATCTATTTGATTTATGATACCCCGAAAACCTTTTTATGATACTTTGGGAAAACTTCATAAACCTGGATATATATATATATATGTGTGTGTGTGTGTGTGTGTGTGTGTGTGTGTGTGTGTTACTGATCTATGGAAATATCTCATAAAAATGCATCTGAGCTGCAATATACTTGTGTATAGTTGCTGAGGCTCTATAAAATGGTTGATTTAGAGAGCAATAGGATTTCCTATGTGTTGATCTCTAATCAAGAATGCAAACATTATGTCTCAGCTAGGTTTTGAAATTCATTTGAAACCAGTTTATGCATAGTGGCAAGATCTCTTAAAAATATCCATAAAAGCCATAGATTAATATCAGATGCATATTCAGACAAGCATATACACTTGTATAGTAGTTATATTTTAAGATAAGGACTTTAACTCATTAAAACCCATAATAAGTGATTTTCTGGGATATATATATATGTACTGAATGGTTTATATTCTTGATTGGATGGTCTATATGCATGCCTGAATGTTTGTTTTGACCGTTCAGGTGATCTATAAAATCCATGGCATTATAAAGTGATTCTAGCTATGTTAGTTTACCATATTTAGGTAAATAGTCACTGGAAAATAAAAAAGGTGACACTTTAACTAAGGTATTTCTGGTCAAGATGATGTGGAATGGCTTGCACTTGAGTTGTAAGTTTGACACATGGACTAATTTTGGTCCTGAGATCTTTGTGTAGTATTGTGAATCAGATTACTACAATGTATCCCAGTGATTCACTTATACAGATGAGACCAGGGTATTTAAACAAATTGATATATGGTAGGAAATAAATACATGGGACTTGAGTTTACCTGGAAGATTTCCTAGGGCAGTTATGGATACAAATCATAATATTATCAGGATGGATTTACCTGTTATGCACATATGTTTGATTGATTTGTATGTATTATTCTAAACACTGATGGTAAATATTGTATAAATCAGTGAATGTGCACTTGCACAGGATTATTAATAAATTCTACAAGGAGTATGCCTTTTTAATAATATGATTTTTGCATAGACTTTATCTTAATTTTTATTAATCATTTTTTAATTGAGATGCTCATACCTGACACATTAGTCTGACCTTGTTTGCTCATGGAAAATGGGGTGTCTTGTTATATGGTGAGGCAGCCTCTAATGCTTTTTCAGGAAATGATGGAGCTAAGTAAGATCTGGGTTAGGAGTCTGGCTTGTTTTCATGGATGATTAGCATGCTTAAGTAGAAAAATAAAAGCTTTGAATTATTGTATCTACATGAATCCTTGAGAATTACTTTATGAATCAGTTTTGTAAATATTAAGCTGGGCATTGAAAAATTATGTTTTGATGGTAGGAAAATTAAGTGCAATGTGATATGTTAATGACTGAGCTAAAGAGTATTTTATATGATCATTTTTGCAAACTGTAATTGAGAGAATATATGTTTGAATTATTTAGAATTGCTAATATTATTTGTATTAGTCAATCTGGAGTCATTTTAGAAAAGTAAAGTGCACATGTACCAGTTTATGTGCTAGTTTATTGGTGTATTCTTTCAGAAAATTCAAATACGTAAGTGGTGCACATGTTATACACATTGTTTCAAAAGTATCCTTTATGCATGCATAAGGTTATTAGTTTTGATAACCTCAATTTAAAAAGTATCATTTATAAACGCATGAGAGTATTATTTTAACAGCACTATTTTGAAAGGATCATTCCTGTATGCACAAGAATATCACTTTTATAAGAACCATTTTTGCAAGTATCATTTCTGTGTGCATAAAAGTACCAATTTTTGAAAATATAATTTTTGCAATCTCAAGAATATCAATTTTATTGGTAGTCAAGGAAGTATCATTTTTGCATGTGCAAGAGTATCATTTTTAGCCGTATATTGCAAAAGTATCACTTTTGTAGGCATAAAAGCATCAGTTTTAAATCTGTGTTTAACATTGATCTATAATGAGGTCAATGGATCTCTTGCTTTCTTCTTAATCTGATAGCAAGAGGGATATACACACACACATAAATATATATATATATATATATATATGAACTAATATTTTTATATTGGTAAAATTTTGGATCGTGGATTTTGGTTAGGATAGAATGGCTCTGGCTTATAACTTTAAAATTAGAGAACAATTTGTATACAATAGTTAAAAAAACGTACCGGAATTCTAGTTAAAAGCAGGGTCATTCCATTGTGGTATAAGAGCTGTGTTAGTTGAAAACACAGATAATATTTGTTACTTGGTGAAAGAATAATTCAAGTTAATTTGTATGATTGGTTGCTTGTGTGTGCCTGATTGTTATATATATATATATATGTGGGGGAATAATACCATATATGAGTAGGAAATTTAGTTAACCCAAAGATTCCTTTTACTTAAGAAGTATGGCAGGAAGGCTACGGGTACCACATATGGTGAATATGCAAGAACTAGTGAATGCTTTAAGAGAAGGAATAGGGCATAGACCTGAGAATCCACATGAAGAGCTCGCCAAATTACTAAAGACCTATACTCATTTGGGAGGCAAAGGCTTTGAAGGGACTGAAAGTGTAATAGAAATCCAGGTTTGGATTAGAACCTTGGAAAGGATTTTTGGAGACATGCAATTAGACGATCAAAGGAAGAGGAAAGTAGCTTCTAGAAAGTTGAAGGGAGCAGCTTTGAGTTGGTGGGAGGTAGTCATAGCTGGAAGAGTTGAGAATGACATTACTTGGAACCAGTTTAAGTAGTTAATTGAAGCTAGATTTGTGCCTGCATCTGCTAAGGCATCTTTGTTTGAAGACTTTATAAGGCTTAGAGAAGGGAATTTAAGTGTCACTGAGTACATCCAAAAATTTGAAGGATTATCGAAGTATGGAGCTATGCTAGTTGTTGATGAAGCTTCCAAAAATAGCAGGTATATTAAGGGGTTAAGTCCAAGCTTAAGTAAGCTATGATACCCTATGTAGACAAAACTTTTGATCAACTCATAGATTTGGCTTTAAAATTTGAGCAACATGTTCAGGAATTTTAAGAACAACAATAATAGAAAGGGTAAGGGAAAATACCATCCATATGAAAAGAAACAGGAAGATGCTGGAAGTAAGAAAACCAATGATGTCAAAACTAGTGAAAATGAGAAATTGGTGTGTCATCACTGCAGCAAAGAGGTACATATTAAACCAAAGTGTCTAGAATTGAAGGGTGGAGCATTCAAGTGTTATACTTATGGGAAGGATGGCCATTTGAAGAGGAATTGCCCTGAGAATAAGCAGCAAGGCAAAGGGGCAACTCTAGAGACAAAAGGCAAATCCATAGTGGAATCAAATGCAGAAAAACTTGGAAAAATGGAAGGTATATTATTTATTTTCCAAGTGCCTATATCAGTAGTATTTGATATAGGAGCAACACACTCTTTGATCTCCCATGATATAGTTAAAACATTGAAACTGAATTGCATTTTCAAAAAGAGACCTTTACTTCTTAAAGGCCCTCTAGGAAGTTCTTATGTCTTGGATATGATGTGCGTGGATGCTGAGTTAATTATAGGGGGAAATGTTTTCATTTTTAATTTATATGTTTTAAATTACCCAGATATAGGTATTATATTGGGTATTGATTGGCTAAAGTAGCATAAGGCTATAATTAATTTGGAAACATCCACCATTTCATTCCAAATAGTAAGAAGCAAAAAATTATAGTTCTTTGTGAATCTGCTAAGGAAAGGAGGTTATTTCATTTATGTGGATTAGCTGATGACACTTCTGAATTTTCAATTGAGCACATACCCATAGTAAATGAATACTTGGATGTTTTTGGGGAAGTTAAAGGTATCCCACACAATAGGCCAGTGTAATTTCAAATCAAATTAATCCTGGGTGAATGTCCAGTGATTAAAAAGCCAACAAAAATGGGGCCAAGTGAACTCATAGAACTAAAGAAACAGCTAGAGGAGTTAGAAGAAAAAGGTTTTATAAGACCAAGTAATTCTTGTTGGGGTGCACCAGTGGAATTTTTAAAGAAACAAGATGGTTCTTTAAGGTTGTGTATAGATTACAGGGAATTAAATTAATTAACCATAAAGAATAAGTATTCTTTTCCAAAAATTGATGATCTTTTTGATCAATTGGCTGGATTAAAAGTATTTTCTAGACTTGATTTAGCCTCTGGCTTTCACCAAATGAAAGTGGAAGAGTCTAGCATCAAATACACAACATTCAACACTAGATATGGGTTATATGAATTTTTTGTAATGCCCTTTGGACTAACTAATGCACCATCTTATTTTGTTGACTTGATGAATAGAATATTCAGGGATTATTTGGATAAGTTTGTGTTAATTTTTATAGATGACATTTTGATTTATTCAAAAACAATGGAGGAACACAAAAATAATTTGCATTTAGTTTTGAGCAGATTAAGGCAGAATAATTTAAAGGCAAAATTCTCTAAATGTACCTTTTGGAGGAAGGAGGTAAACTTTCTTGGACATGTAATCTCTGCACAAGGGATTTCAGTGAATCCAAGTAAAGTGATATCCATACAAACTTGGCAAAGACCCAAAACAGTGAGTGAAGTTAGGTCATTCATCGAATGGTTGCGTATTATAGAAGGTTTATTAGAGATTTTTCTAACATCTCCTCATCACCACTGACTAACCTAACGAAGAAGAATCAAGCCTATGTTTGGACTGAAAAATGTGAGAAACCTTTGAAGAATTAAAGGAAGCATTGGTAAATGCACCTGTCTTAGTGGTGCCAGAAGGAAACCACGATTTAATAATATAAACAGATGCATGTGGATATGGTTTAGGAGAAGTATTGATGCAACAAGGTCAAGTAGTGGCATATGCATTAAGGCAATTAAAACCACATGAAACCAGATATGCAACACATGACTTGGAATTAACTACAGTTGTGTATGCTTTAAAGATATGGAGACATTATTTGTTGGGAGCTAAATTTGAGCTCTACACTGACCACAAATCTTTGAAATATTTATTCTCACAAAAAGATTTGAACATGAGACAACATAGGTGGGTGGAGTTTTTAGTTGCATATGATTTTGATATACTCTATACACCAGGAAAGGCAAATAAAGTAGCTGATGCTTTGAGTATGTAACATGCTAAAATAAGTTTAGCGATGATAGAAGAATTCAAGAATTTAATGTTACTTACTGATTTGGAAATAAAAGAGAATAATGATATGCACATGGAGGTGCAGGATGCACAAGAAAATATCGGGAGATTAAGTATGGTCACCTTGCAGTTTAATTTAATTCTGAAGGTGGGAAATATGCAAAATCAAGATCCCATTATTTTAGAAAAGAAAACCATTTTGGAAAGAGGAGAAGAAACGAGAAACCTGCACGTTGATGAGAAAGGATACGTGAGGAATAAAAGTAGAATTTGGGTATCTGGAAATTCAGAATTAAAGGAGGAGATACTAAATGAATATCATAGAAGCAAATACTCCATACATCAAGGAAATAACAAAATGTATTATAACCTTAAGAGGAATTACTGGTGGAAAGGAATGAAAAGTGATGTAGCAAAATTTGTGACCAAATGTGTAATTTGCTAATAGATAAAGGCGAGACACAAAAACCCTCACGTTTACTTCAACCCTTAAGTATACCTCAATGGAAATGGGAGGATATCTCCATGGATTTTATAGATGGTCTACCAACATCAAGAAGAGGAAATACCAGTATATGGGTAGTTGTTGATACGCTAACTAAAGTAGCACATTTCATTCCAGTGAACTCAAACAGAAATGCTCCAAAACTGGCTCAAATATTCATGAATTTGAGATAGTAAAATTGCATGGTATACCCAAGACTATTGTGAGCGATAGAGACACCATCTTCACATCTAAGTTTTGGAGAAGTTTTCAGGAAGCTATGGGAAGTGAGCTTTGCATGAGCACTGCTTACCATCCTCAATCAGATGGAAAAACTGAAGTGGTTAACAAGGTGTTAGAGGGCTTGTGAGAGCCTGTATTTTAGATTTTGGGGGTAACTGGGAACAACACCTCCACTTAACTGAATTTACATACAACAACAATTATCAAACCACTATAGGGATGGCACTATTTGAAGCTTTATATCGCAGGGCATGTTCATCTCCAGTATTTTGGGTTGAAATTGGGCAAAGAGAAAATTTAGGCCCTGAATACATAAAGGAAACAACGGAAAAAGTTACACTGATAAGGAAAAGAATGGAAGCTGCACAAGACAAACAAAAGAAATATGCAGATAGGAAGAGGAGGCAAGTTGAATACCAGGTGGGGGACTTTATCTTCATCAAAATTTCACTCATGAAAAAGGTGTTAAGGTTTGGGAAGCAAGGCAAACTGATACCTAGGTATATAGGACCATACAAAATTCTAGAAAGAATTGGTCCTTTGGCTTATAAATTAAAATTACCTGAAGATATGCAGGGGATACACAATATTTTTAATGTATCACAATTGAGAAGGTGGGTGGATTCATGATAAGCTAGATATTATGGAATCACCATCACAGGTGCAAATAAATTCTGATTTGGTTTATGAAAAAGAACTGGTGCGAATTTTGGCTCAAGAAGTAAAGAAATAAAACCTTAAAGCTTGTGAAAGTGCAGTGGAGTATTGATCCAAATGATTGCACATGGGAATTAGAAGACAAAGTTAGGATGAATTATCCTAAGATGTTTGCAGATTAAAGGTATTACTATTTTTTTATTACTTCATAAGTGTTTATCTTATGTTTGATGAGCCAATTTAATTAACTAGATGGATGTGTTTAATCAGGGTTTATAATCTCTGAGACAAGTTGAAATTTTTTGTTCAATTATGAAGAAAATTATGAGGACACAATTCCTAAAGGGTGGGGTATTTGTAATGACCCAAAACTTTTAGTAAAAAATTATTGTAACATGGTTACTGAGTTTAAATTGGAATTGGTGATGTTTTTGGAATTTGTGTGCATATATGAGCGCGTGTGCGCACATATGTACAACAGGGGACATGCACAAGGCAACATCCTAATTATAGGATATATAATATGATTCATGTATGTGAGTATACATGTATTTTCAGTGGCAATTAAAATTAAATCATATGGACTGATTTAGTGCACAATATAAAGGAAGTTTGAAATAATACATATACATGTATATGGCAAAGACAAGTGCCCCAAAATTAAATAGTGCATAGCCAGATTAAGAAGGGGGGGGTGTTATTATGTCCATTTGCTATTTGTCATGACTTGTTAGGGGGGTTCAATGTATTTTTGAATTTATATTCTCTGATCAGTTTATATGATTATATGTGTTTGAATACATTATTGGTTTCATTTAAAAATGGATTGAGTTTATCAACATAAGTTCTGATTTATTTGAATCAATTTGATACATGATACCCTAAAAACCTTTTTATGATACTTTGGGGAAACTTTATAAATCTGGATATATATATATATGATGCTGATTTAGGGCAATCTCCCATAAAAATGCATCTGAGCTGCAATATACTAGGTGTTGAGGCTCTATAAAATGGTTGATTTAGAGAGCAATAGGATTTTCTATGTGCTGATCTCTAATCAAGAATGCAAACATTATGTCTCAGCTAGATTTTGAAATTCATTTGAAACCAGTTTATGCATAGTGGCAAGATCTCTTAAAAATGTCCATAAAAGCTATAGATTAATATCAGATGCATATTCAGACAAGCATACACACTTGTATAGTAGTTATATTTTAAGACAAGGACTTTAACTAATTAAAATCCCAAGATAAGTGATTTTTTGGGATCTCTATACATACTGAATGATTTATATTCTTGCTTATACGGTTTATATTCATGCTTGAATGTTTGTTTTGATTGTTTGGGTGATTTCTATGAAATCTATGGCATTATGAAGTGATTCTAGCTGTGTTAGTTTACCATATTTAGGTAAATACTCACGGGAAAATAAAAAAGAAACACTTAGTAATTTAACTAAGGTATTTCTGGTCAAGATGTTGTGGAATGGCTTGCACTTAAGTTGTAAGTTTGTGACATGGCCTAATTTTGGTCCCGAGATCTTTGTGCAGTAATGTGAATTAGATTACTACAATGTGTCCCAGTGATTCACTTATACATATGAGACCAGGGTATTTAAACAAATTGATATATGTTGGAAATAAATACAAGGGACTTGAGTTTTCCTGGAAGATTTCCTTGGGCAGTTACGGATACAAATCATAAAACTATCAGGATGGATTTACCTGTTATGCACATATGTTTGATTGATTTGTATGTATTATTCTGAACACTGATGGTAAATACTGTATAAATCAGTGGAAGTGCACTTGCACAGGAATATTAATAAACTCTATATGGAGTATGCATTTTTAAAAATATAATTCCTGCATAGATTTTATCTTAATTTTTATTAATCAGTTTTTAATTGAAATGCTCATACCAGACACATTAATCTGACCTTTTTTGCTCATGGCAAATGGGGTGTCTCATTATATGGTGAGGCAGCCTCTAATGCTTTTTCAGGAAATGATTGAGCTAAGTAGGATCTGGGTTAGGAGTCTGGCTTGTTTTCATGGATGATTAGCATGCTTAAGTAGAAAATAAAAGCTTTGAATTATTGTATTTGCTTGAATCCTTGAGAATTACTTTATGAATCAGTTTTGTAAATATTAAGTTGGGTCTTGAAAAATTATGTTCAGATGATAGGAAAATTAAGTGCAATGTGATATGTTAATGGCTGAGCTAAAGAGTATTTTATATGATCATTTTTGCAAACTGTAATTGAGAGTATATATATGTATGAATTATGGAGAATTACTAATATTGTTTGTATTAGTCAATCTGGAGTCATTTTAGAAAAGTAATGTGCACATGTACAAGTTTGTGCGCTGGTTTATTGGTGTATTCTTTCAGAAAATTCAAATACATAAGTGGCGCACATGTTACACACATTGTTTCAAAAGTATCATTTAAGCATGCATAAGGTTATCAGTTTTGATAACCTCATTTTAAAAAGTATCATTTATAAATGCATGAGAGTATTATTTTGATAGCATTATTTTGAAAGGGTCATTCCTGTATGCACAAGAATATCACTTTTGTAAGAACCATTTTTGCAAGTATCATTTCTGCATGCATAATAGTATCAATTTCTTGAAATATTACTTTTGTAGTCTCAAGAATATCAATTTTATTAGTAGTCAAGGAAGTATCATTTCTTCATGTACAAGAGTATCGCTTAGCTATGTATTGCAAAAGTATCACTTTTGTAGGCATAAAAGTATCAGTTTTAAATCTGTGTTTAAAGTTGATCTATAATGAGGTCAATTGATCACTTGCTTTCTTCCTACTCTGATTTAAAGCTAGAGGGATATATATATCAAAATATTTTCTATATGAAATAATATTTTTATATTGGTAAAATTTTGGATCCTGGATTTCGATTAGGATAGAATGGCTCTGTCTTATAACTTTAAAATTAGAGAACCATTTATATACAACAGTAAAAAAAACATACCAGAATTCTAGTTAAAAGCAGGGTCATTCCATTATCACTCACCAAATATTCAAACAAACTTGAAATCACCAAATTCCCAATCCGAACAACAAAGAATGACCTTCAAACCTCTCAATTTGATGCGATCTCCATTCACTTGATGTAGATCTAGCTTTACTTGATGTGGATCTTCAATCTTCTCACGTAGATCTAGAACTTTAATGGAGGAATGATGAATTTGATTGAGCAAGGAGGTCACGAGCTCAACCAAATGAGAGAATAAAGAAAGTAAACCCCTCTCCATGCCTATAACCCCTATTAATAGCCTCTAATCAGCCCACTAATAGGCTACACCAATTCAGCCATTAATGACTAGCCAAACCTATAAAGAAACAGCACAGCACTAAAACAGCGATTTCTCCCAGACTGCGAAACCAAAATTTTAATGTGACCTCTTTACGGAAATGGAAACATCATTTACTTTCCAATGAAATTGATCTCTGCACCTGATTAGATCCCAGTCAAAAGTTATGGCCTGTACAAAACTGATAGGGGCAAAATGATCACAAATAAAATTGGTAAAAGTTATGGACATGTCTTACATCCTCATAAAAAACATATCAAAATACGAGGATGATCTAACCCTCAGGGAAAATTTTATTATTCTTTGATACAAATGCGGGTCGTTACATTCACTTCCCCCTCGCTCACCTTAGGAATTTCGCCCTCGAAATCCTGAGCAAACATAGGCAACCAAACCATTCTGCATGCCTATCATGCATGAGCAGCTAATCTATCATCCAAACTAGCATCCATCAACCCATGCATCCATAGCCTTAACCTAGCATGTGGAATTCTAACACATAGTACAAGTTACAATGATGTAAGGGTGACATGACATTAATGGGTCATACCAACGAAGAGTTCTGGATGTACAGTCTTCATTTTCTCTTTTATTTCCCATGTACAATTGTCATCATCCTCGCCCCATTGCACCTTGACTAGCTTAGCTGTCTTCCTCCTAAGATGTTTCGTGTCATTCCCCACAACGTGAAACGGCTTACAAGGTTTTGAAACCACCACTCGACTTCCAGGTCTTCGTAATATTCTGCAGATACAACCACATTTGAATCTTGCACACACTTCCGTAGAAACGACACATGGAAAACATTATGTGCACTTGACATCCTCTCGTGTAAATCCAATCTATACACGAGCTTTTCGATCCGCTCGATTGTTGGAAACGGTCCAACAAATCTTGGAGCTAATTTTCCTTTATTTCTGAATCGCACAACATTATTTAATGGCGAAATCTTCGTGAAAACCATATCACCAACGTCGAATTCGAAATCCTTTTGACGCTTATTGGCATAACTCTTCGGACAGTCTAGGGCTGCCTTCATTCATTGCCGAACAATCTCGATACAATCCAATGCCTCTCTGATCATCTCAAGCCCAAGTTTCAACTTATCTCCAGTATCTAACCAACAAGCTGGAGAATTACATGGTTTTCCATACAATACCCTGTATGGTATCATCCCAATGCTCGTCTGGTAACTGTTATTATACGCAAACTCAACTAAATGTAGATGGTCTACCCATGATCCCCCAAAGTCCAATACAGAAGCCCTCAGGAGATCTTCCAAAACATGGTTCTTGGTTTTGCCATCGGATTGGGGATGATAAGCCGTACTCAAACACAATTTGGTTCCCAAAGTCTCTTGCAAGCTCTTCCAAAATCTACTCGTGAACAATGGATCTCGATCACTCACTATGCTCTTCGGGATACGTTGTAATCAAACTATCTATTTAACATAAAGCTCAACCAGCCTCGATGTTGTCCTAGCTGATTTGATAGGAATAAATCTTGCACTTCAGGTCAAGCGATCCACTATGACCCAAATTCTTATGTTTCCTGTCCCGGTTCTAGGTAGTCCATCGATATCTGCTCCCACTTCCATATTGTAACTTCCAAGGGCTGAAGCAATCAACTTGGCTTTTTCTGCTCAGCTTTCACCAACTGACAATTCATACATTTGGAAATGAACTTTCCAACATCCCACTTTATCGCTTCCCAATAGTAAACTCGCTTCATGTCCTAATACATCTTGTTACCACCGAGATGAATCATCAACTTCGAGTGATGACATTCCCTCAGAACCTCATCTCTCAATCCGTCAGTATCAGGAACAACCAGTCGTCCATTCTTTCGAAGCCAACCCTCTCGATCGACCTCAAATTCCTTATCCACTGGTTTCAACTTCTAGATAATCTCAACAAGCTTTATGTCATGCTTTTGGCTCTCTCCAATCTTTTCGATAAGAGTAGGTCTTATCGATAAGCTTGCCAACGTTTCAGGTTCTAACTCACACTGAGGCCAGAAATCAAACCGTGCGAAGTACTCGAGGTGCTTCCATTCTGAAAACATCGCTCCCAAACTTACGTGTTTTCAACTTAACGCATCCGCCACTGCATTACCACTACCAGGAGCATAAGCTACGCCAAATTCATTCGATGCCAGAAAATCTAACCACCGTTGCTGTCAAAGATTCAAATCCTTTTAGGAGAAAAGATACTTCAATGACTTATAATCCATAAACAACTCGAATCGAACTCCCAACATGTAATGTCTCCACATTTTCAGAGCAAATACTATCGCTGCCAACTTCAAATAATGAGTTGGATAATTCCTTTCGTGCGGCTTCAGCTGTCGACTCTCATAGGCCATAACTCTATCATTCTACATCAGTACTGCTCCATATCCAGTAGCTCATGCATCGGTGTATACCACCATTTCTTCATTCCCACTTGGAATCGTCAAAACAGAAGCACTCGTTAGTCTCTATTTCAGGATTCCAAAAGCTTGCTCACACATCGCATCTCATGTGAACACTTGATTCTTCTTCGTAAATCCCTTTAGTGGTGCATTTATCTTGGAGAAATCCTTGATAAACCGACGATAATATCCTGTCAAACCAAGGAAACTCTGAACATCCGTCACATTCTTAGGTCTATCCTAGTCCTGGATTGCTGCCAGCTTAGCAGGATCAACCACTATTCCATTTCTAGAAACAACATGGCCTAAGAATCTCACTTCTCTCTTCTAGAAGTGACTCTTCAAAAACTTAGCTTTTAGCTGATGCTTTCACAAGATTTCCAAAACAACTCGCAAGTTCATCTTATGCTCTTCCTCATTCCAAGAGTAAACTAGAATATCATCCACAAACACAAGCATGAACTTGTTCAACTGATCCCTGAAAACTCTATTCATAAGATTCACGAAATACATTGGTGCATTAGTCAACCCAAATGGAATCACCAACGATTCAAAGAAATTGGATGGTGTCCTAAAAGTAGTCTTCGACACACTATCCTTTGCCACTCTCAACTGGTGGAATACCATTGCCAAATCCAACTGAGACAATACCGTGGAATCGTGAAGATGATCGAACAAGTCGTCTATCCTTGGCAACAGATATTTGTTCTTCTTGGTCACCTTGTTCAGCTTACGATAATCCACACACAATCTCAAAGATCCATCAGCCTTGGTTGTAAACACAACCGGTGCACCCCATTCGGATACACTTCTCCAAATGAATCCTTTTCTCAAAAGATCACGTACTTTCACCTCTAACTCTCGTTGTTCCTTAGGCGCCATTCGCCTAAGAGGCATGACGATAGGTCTGTCACCCTCTACCAAATCGATTCTGAACTCAATCTCACGATGCAGAGGCAACCTTTTGAGCTCTTCAAAGATATCGTCAAACTCACTAGTGATCGACACAAATGACAAGTCTTCCCATGGAATCACAAGCAAATATAAAAAGCTTACGAAGACTCCATCTTTGGGCTTACATCGATCACAACCATTTGACCTTCCACATTCTCTACTGTCACCTCGAGCTTTTCACAATCCACTTTTGCCGCATACCTCCTGAGCCAGCCCATACCCAAAATAACCCCAAACCCATCGATGTTCTAAACAAAGAAATCACACACAAAGGAGCAACCATGACTCGACAACACAAAACCATGACAAATCATACACAAACTAGACGAACCCCCAACCGGATTAGTCACGATCAATAATCTATCACAAATATCGGGTTCTAAACCCAAGCGACAAACAAGCTCATTATAAATGAACGAATGTGCTCTAGTATCAAATAACACATGAACAAAAACATCTTTGACAGAAAAAATACCTTGAACGATGACACTTATCCCTTTCTCCTCCGCCGTAGGAGCCCTTGAGGACAATGGGACAGCCGCCAAAGCATATGTCTTCACAATCTGCTTTCCCTTAGCTGGTTCTGGACAATCCTTCTTGTTATGCCAGGCTTACAACAGTTGTAGCAATTCTTCTTAGATTTTGGATTCTTGCATCCCTTATAATAATGTCCCTTCTACTGGTAGTTGTAGCAAGTCACTTTGCTTTTCTGCTTTTTCTGACTATCCTTCCCTTTCTGCTGTTGTTGCTTCCTCCTTTTGTTATTACCACCCTGCTGTGGTTTCGGTTCTTCCTTAGCTGCAACAACAGTCTCTTCCTTAGGAAGCAAACTTTCATTCCTTAGAGCTTTCTCAACGACCTTCTCATAAGTATTATCTAGATGATCCACCAGCTGATTCCCGAGGTATTTATCTAAACCCATGACAAATTTATCGTTCTTCTGAAAAGGAGTCTCGACATATGAACGAGCATACTTGGACAAAGCTTCGAAGTCAAAAACATACTCTAGCACTGGTCGACCATTCTGCTTAAACTCGATAAACCTCTTAAATAGAATAAACTTATGGATGGTAGAGATAAACTTCATCTCAAACTTGACTTGGAATTTGTTGACCCTCCTTTTGGCAAGGCCGTCAACCCATGGACCAATCATAGCACCGCTCAGGACTGCAGCATGGACTTGGACAAGCCCAGAATTTCTTGGCTCGAGGCTCCTTGGCTCGAGGGCTCTTGGGTAGAAGCACTTCATCCCGAAATACCTGGGCAAGATGGTCCTGAGATCAACTTACACTACAGCGATGACTTGGTCATGAGATCTATTTCATAGCCTACTTACTTGGTCTAACTACCTATTCTAAAGCATATAAACTTGGATCAAGCTAAACTTATGCTGCCACATATTAGAGGGAACTTCTCTACCTAATCAAGACTCAGCTCCATTATC
The DNA here is from genome assembly GCA_030737875.1 of Allium sativum. Classification (NCBI taxonomy): domain Eukaryota; kingdom Viridiplantae; phylum Streptophyta; class Magnoliopsida; order Asparagales; family Amaryllidaceae; genus Allium; species Allium sativum. The sequence goes on along the minus strand of CM060919.1, from coordinate 224,918,720 downwards.
TGCTATTCACATGGATCAACTGACACATGGCACCTCCAATTATTGAAGCCTACTGCCTATAAATACACCAAGCAATACAACAAATAAGAGGTCTTTGGCTAAAATTAGAGCCTAACTCTTTGGCCCATGCATGACTTAATCATGGCTGCCAACCGTTTTCATCACGAAATACTTGCCATATTCCTCAAAAACGATTATGTAATAGAGATCCTGACGATCTCATTCATTGTATATCTGGCTTTATGATATTATTATGAGATTATAAAGTGGACGTAGGCTCGTTAACGCCGAACTACTATAAAAACACTATGGTTTGGCTTTTTCTCGCTTTTTCTATTATTTCTTCATAAATCATGCTCAAATCTGACTTTTGGCCATTGATGACCACTTTTTGGCATCAACAGTTTGGTGCTTTCAACGTCTTCAGGGTTTTGCTCAACTTTTGGATCACCAAGTCCAAGACGAAATCCTAGTTTCAGTCGTCTTCAGTAGCTCTGGTTTCCAATACTTCTGCACATGATTTGGAAAGAAGAAGCTGCAACATCTGCATCGCCAGCAAACATCAATTTTGTCCTAGTTCTAGGTTCGACCCCGGTCGGGTCGGCCCTTCCTGGATCGACATCGACCCAACCAGACAACCAGCTAGTGGAAATTGCACTTTGAAGGCTCCTTGTATGCAGCTTGGCCCAACGCAGGTATTAGGTTGGGGTAAGATTGGTTCGAACAACCATTGTCATGATGATGTTCAAGCCCAGGTTGACCAACCACAGATCGATCGACTCTTATGAAACTCTCTAGGTCGACCAACTCTTCTAGATATACCAACCTGGATTACTAGACATTTCTAAAGCCCTGCACATCGACACGAGACAGGGTCATTTTTAGAAAAAAAATGCATTTTTATGATCGTCTCAAAGAAGGATCTATCTTTCGAAATCGAATGAATCGAACGGTGCCCACCTGTTCGACCTAACCAGTTAGGTCAAACACCGCCGGGACTGTGGGGCCCCGGACACTCATCGGCGCAGCGCCCGGACCCGCTCGACGGTTCGCCTTCATCTCAACATATATTTTGGCCAACAATAATCGTAAAGACTTATCGTCCATGATTCGACGAATGGTCCGAGAATATCAACAGCAATGCGGCAACAACTGGGATTCTTCGAAGAGCCAACACCCCTTTTGCTGAGGTTATTCAATCCTGATCGACTGCTTCCGTTTTTTCCAAAGATCGGCGAGTTAAAAGTTTGAAACACTAAAGCTATGAGGTTGATTAATCATTTATACATCAGCTCTCATTCCCCAAAGCGGGATCAAAGACATAGCGGCGGATAGACGGGACATGTCTACATTCCTAGCCTCCGTATCCCACTTCCTACATGGAAAAGGCAAAGCTTCTATAAACATGGATCCACTGATCTCATGTTGATCACCATCTTAGCACCGACAAGATAAGATGCCACAATTAGCGGTTCTGATCTAACTACCTGACCCTTATTCCTTGCCCTTGACGTGGGGGAAAGAAGGCAATTCAAAGGAAACACACCCTCTTCTTTTACCCACAAAGGCCACCTGATTTCATTTATTATCCCAATACCCCGATCAAGGTCTGATCGTTCTTGGCATTGCCACCCCAAGAGGAGTTGAAAAGGCTTCCTTCATCAACGTGAACTTCAGCGGTCATCACCTGTCCGAGATGCGACAAATCAGAATGGACTGGCAAAGGATATGCGACACCATTCACATTTCGAATAATACTCATTCCTTTAAGATGATTATTTTTACCCATATCTCTTATCCTTGCATGCTTTATGAGTTAATGATGTGACTAACTCATATAAATTTATGTGTGAATCATATAGGTACTCTGAGTCTGGTATTAATCAGACTTCCAATGCCTGCATACAGAACTACAGAGCATTGCCATAACGAGCCCGACTGAACCACTCGTTTACAAAAGCATGCCCTCTGTCCGAGAAACGATATACAACTCAAGGTAGATCTGACATGACCATCCACTCCTTGGCTCATGCATGGCATGACTCATGAAAATTGGGCATCGATCATTGCATTTCAAAATTGAGATCTGACTCCAGATGGACGTGATTCGACCATCCATATGACCAGATCCTGCACTCGATCCCAACGAATTACATAAATCCAAATAAACGAGGCAGCACCGCCCATCAACATACTTACTTTCCAATCATGCATTTTTCCTTTACCTTCTCCTTGAGTTATTAGCATGACTAACCTGTTCAAATTCATATATAAATGATGCAGGAACCTGAGGTTTGGTACCAATCAACCCTTCCATAGTTTGATAGGAGGAACGTGAAGTTTGGTGAACGTGATTCAAATATTCACCCGCTTACTCTTGGCCCGACGCCAATAATCTGACATAAATGAAGTTCGATCATCCATTCACTGATTTTTTGCTCTTGACGTAGGGGGCAAGAAAATAAACGCACATGAGTTCGATGTGTGTTATTTTTACATGGGCATACTGATGAGGCCTCCTCATCCTCTAGCCTTTGATTCGCCAGGAAAGACATAGAGATTTATTCGGGTGTGACATAACAATCCAACAGATCGACGACTCCATCCCTTGATCCGACGGGAAGAGCACAATAATGACCGGGACACGATCCTATGAACAACATAATAACTTTTTCCTTCGACGTGGAGGCAAAGCAGAAATGTTAAGACAAGGATGAGTATGACTCGACTGCTCTCCAGCGACGTCTTTAACTCTTTCCCATGCTTCCGATGGGAGGAGTATAAACCCAATAGGGATGTGAATCGACCATCCCTGATGGCGACCTTTGCTCTTGACGTGGGAACAAAGGGACGATGCCAAGGCAAATGTAACCCGACTGTTTGCCCGACTAAGTCTAATCCTCAGAGCTTAGATAACAGTATAAACCTAGGACGAGTGTGATGGGCGCGCCAAGATTTAAGACCACTTGATCCATAACTCTAACCCTGATTGACGAAGCGAGAGTATAAAGGACGAACAACGACATCCACAACTCTAAACCAAACTGACTTTGGGAGAGTATAAAGGATGAGCCACGACGTCCATAACTCTAACTCTCACGACATGAGAGAGAGAGAGAGAGTATAAATCTGTTGGGTTAGTGTGAACGGTGCACCACGACTTAAGACCACTAAAATCATAACTCTAACTCTCACGACTTGGGAGAGAGTATAAAGGACAATGCTGCGACATGCATGCAATCTTCATCGCCCTTCGATTGAGGATAGGTTTATAAAAGACTTACAGACCGGACGTCCGAACGACTTAACCCGGTTCCTACCAACGCTGGGGGCACAGGCATAGGCTTCTGAATTAACTTCAAACACGCTTCGGACACGACCCGTGTTTCAAAGTTAAACGGAGGCTACAGACACTATACCTCCAAACTACGACAGTTGACACTTTGACATTTAATAGTTCTATGCAAGATAGCTTAGCACTTAACACATTTTCATTTCAAGCTAGAATTGCTTGTGACATAAAGATTGACTTAGTAACTTGCAAATTGAACGAATTGTTCTATTCGAATTGCAAATTTATGTACAGATACAAAACAAGGAGCGAGGAAATACTCGCGCGCAACAACAAAGGGCCACGTTCGAAGGGTTGACGTCGATGCCTAATGAGGGACTTACCACACGACTCAAGGCAACGGCCGAAAGGAGGCCCTGAGAGTGATATCTCAAATCGACACACATATCCATATGAGACTAATTATAGCACAAGTGCAACGACGAGTTTCACATCGCAAGTACACTGCATGAAAGATGCAATGACCCGAGCACTTGGATAACACAAACACTTAAGCTTTGAAAATCATGCCTTTTTTATGCATACATGTCTAAATTTGAAATGAGTGTGGTCTGACCATCTGTCTTTTTTCATTACCCCCGGACTGGGGGCATAACTATTGAAAGTATTTACAAACGGCATAACTGATTTGCGTGTACATAACTTATGCTTTGATCCTGACAGGCCGCATGTGGGCCACGAAAGGGGTGAAGAGTGACCATCCATTGACCGATCCCAACCTACTTCCCAATTGGAAAGGGAAGAATAAGAGCATTCAAAGTGACTACAGTCTGACCTTTCGCAGCCCAACTTCGAACTTCAGAGCTTGGATAGGAGAGCAGAAACCAGAATGGGTTGAGTACCAACAAATTATTTTGCATCCAACTCTAACTCACGACATGATGAGGAAGTATGAAACCTGAGAAGACATGGATTTGAAGTCCACTACTCAGTCAATCCCCCAATGACTAGGGACGAAGAGTGCGAGCCATGAAAAACATGAATCTACTACTCGACTACTCTATGCACATTTTCAACTTCTTGAAGTTTCGCAGGATCCCAAACTACAGCAAAAAATGATGACCTTAATGGAATTGAGCATGAAGAACAAACTCAACAATAGTATGATGACTATTTTGGACTACTATGAAACATAATCAAAGGGATCGACCTAACTAGCTCGAATGATAAGAGTAACTAAGTTCACTGGCGCTCGATGAGCCGATCCTTATTTTTTGACTAAAGTGAAGGAACGATGCCTAGGAAAATGAGATTCGATTGTTTCCGTGTTCAACTTTAACTCTCATCGACTCGAGAGAAAGTACAAAATGATTTGGGTTGGCTAAGACTGCAAAACCAGCAACTAACCCAAAACGATGACGGAGAGTATAAAGGCTTAAGAACTGAACGTCTAACTGACTTAGCTCGACCCCCACTGACGTTGGGGGCATGAGTACTAGCTTCGTTTGCCACCCATCGACGATATGGGCATGAGCGTCAGCTTACTGACTTTGAATGCGTCCTTTAGTTGACACGTGATTCAAAGGATATATACCATACCTTCCGACTATGACAACGCTTGGGTTACTCATTCAAGCAAGACAGCTTATGAGTTCAACATGACTTGCCTTACTGATTCAAGCGAGACAACTTATGAGCTAAACATGACTTGGAAGACTCAAATCGCATGTACATTAAATAGAGAGCGAGACTCACTTTTCTACTGCCTTATGATTTTGACAATCATACTAGACATCGACTCACATGATTTCAACAACATCTCGTACTGACTCATATGTGATCATTGAACCATAAAAATGATCCGGAGCGATCGTGGATTTCACTAAATATGGTTTGACGTGACCATGGATTTCTAGTCTTCTGTCAATATGATTTGGAGTGATCATGGTTTTCTGCCTTTCTGTTGGTAAGATATGGCGATCATGGATTCCTAGCCTACTATTCCAATGACTCAGGAAGTAAAAACCCATATGCAATGTCAAGTTCACATGCCATTTCTTATTTTCTACGCTATCTCATGACTTGGATAATCGAACTATGCGCTGACTTGTGTGTGACTAATGGTCTGACTTGGCCTTACGCTTGACCATTCTCTTGACTTGCATAAGAAGATGGCTTCATTTGGCGATGACCTATTTATGAATGAACGCGTACAGGAGCCAGCGGCCCAGATTGAATTTTGATGATTTCATTCAACCTCTTGACTCGACGAGGCGTAAGTGATTACCTGCTCATGTCAACTATTCCAGCTTCGAACTTTGGCTTGATAGGTACCACAGAAGGCGGTGTGATGCATGACATGTTGTTTGCATAGAGAAAAGAAAAAAGAATTCATGCTTCATGACTACTCCCAAAGACATGACAATTCGACATTGCTTTCCCGAAGATGAATGACATTCCAAATAGATGCAGCTCGGCTTATTCAAAGTACATCCTGTCTGCCACACGATGTACTTTAGGGGGGCAAAGTGTTGACCCGCCTTTTAGCAAGGCCGTCAACCCATGGACCCATCATAGGACTGCAACATGGACTTGGACAAGCCCATACTTTCTTGGCTCGAGGCTCCTTGGCTCGAGGGCTCTTGGATAGAAGCATTTCAGCCCAAAATACCTAGGCAAGATGGTCTTGAGATCAACTTACACTACATCGATGACTTGGTCATGAGATCTATTTCAAAGCCTACTTACTTGGTCCAACTACCTATTCTACGACATATAAACTTGGATCAAGCTATACTTATGCTGCCACATATTAGATGAACTTCTCCACGTAATCAAGACTCCGCTCCATTATCTGCTATTCACATGGATCAATCGACACATGGCACCTCCAATTATTGAAGCCTATTGCCTATAAATACACCAAGCAATACAACAAAGAGGGGATCTTTGGATAAAATTAGAGCCTAACTCATTGGCCCATGCATGACTCAATCATGGCTGCCAACCACTTTCATCATGAAATACTTCCCATATTCCTCAAAAACGATTATGTAATAGAGATCCTGATGATCTCATTCATTGTATCTCCGGCTTTATGATATTGTTATGAGAGTATAAATTGGACGTAGGCTCGTTAATGCCGAACCACTATAAAAACACTATTGTCTGGATTTTTCTGTTATTTCTTCATAAATCATGCTCAAATCTGACTTTTGGCCGTTGATGACCACTTTTTGGCATCAACAGAATTGCTCCCATGAAATCTCATCTTCTAGAGTCTCCAGAGTGACAGAATTCTTCCAATCCATAGCTCTGCCCTGTAGTTGTCTCGATGCAAGCTTCCTCTTAGTCGCATCATCAATGCCCGACCCAAGTCTCCGAAAATCCGAATGCAAGTGCCAAGCCACCCTTGAATCTATACAATCGACTCCATCCCTTTAAACGGCTTCCCTCCTAGTGTAGTGAAGTCTTTGCATAGCTTTTCGAAGTCCACAGCCGTGGGTGCTTGCACTTGAACTCCTGCATCTATCGCGGTTGTCTCCTGAGCGGTATCCTTCTCATGATCACTTCCATCATGGCCTCGAACATACCTGGGTAATCTGGTATACTGCCATCACCCCATAAAGGAACAGTCTCCTCCCTAACATTGTGTCTCCACAGTCGATGACTCATTCTAAATCTGAAAAATAGAATGATTAGTCCACACACATGAGAAAACTGCAAATGGAGTCCAAACGCTTATACAATTCATTATTATATAGGACACATCCATCAGAAATCTACAAATACGTCTCTTATACATAATTATGTCTTCGAACTTTGGCTAAAATCGATAACCCGAGCTCTAATACCAAATGTGAGGACCACCTACAATTCCTGCAATTACCAAGGGAAACAATGCATTGAAAGACGTGTCAGGCAGTTATGGATGATCATTACGGTAGGATAACACAAGTGAAACCTTTCGTATAACCCACATCACAAGGATATAATATAATAGAACATATAAAATAGGCAATAATAGTGAAGCAGAACTGAGCAGAATATTAAACTTAGTTTCATATCACCATGAAAATTTCCGTACAATATTGGATTACACTATAAGAGTCTGTACAAAGTGTCTCACTACAAGTCACTTAGAGAATACATCAACATAGTAGTCGAAAAATAGAAAATAGTAGGTAATAGGAAACTAATACGTAAGCATCCAGCTCGTCATAGCTCAGCAACATCGTCCTCATTAAGATTAATTACCTGTCACCTGCTACTCGGTCTGCCCATCGAACACATGGATGAACAGCCCAAGGTAATAAGAGAAAACATAAAACCTTGAGTCAGACAACAGTCTTAATGAGCGATAAAACAGTTATTTAACATCATCAATAAAGTATATAAGAATAGGCAGATTAATCAACTAATCTACCAACATCAACAGAGAAGAACCCAAACCCGTCTTCCCCAAATTGGAGAGTAATAACCTTTACAATAATAAAGTAGAAAAAGTAGTACATTCATGGCAATCCGTTATCAAGCGTAGATCATCCTAATCGATATTAACATCACCCAAGCACAAGCCCCGAAGGCTTAACCAACATTACACAAGCACACGAGAGATATCTCCTTCGACGTCGAATGGTCTACACAAGACGATACAAGCAAAACAATCATCATCTGTGACTCTAACTATTACTGTCAATCCTGCTTTGAAACCATCGCTAATCGTATGACTGGCCATGTCATCCTGCCATCCATCAAAGGCTAATGGTAAACCTCGGCTCTAGCAAAAATTCCATACGCCTTTTATCGCTATGTATCTAGGCCTTTCATCGCTATCCAGGGTACTCGACTAATAATCTAGTCATTTAGGCGTCCTTATTATACCCCTGCTTTGAGCCCGCTAGAACTTACGACTACGATAATTCCTCGATCTTCGTTATCTCTAGTTGTCATCATTGGCAACCATTAGCAAGTTAAAATCATCTTGAGCAGCCATTTTCCATGAGCTTAACATCTTTGAGCCATCTTCATATTCGATTAATTTCATCGATCAACAAACGCTTCTAAACACTTTGGCATTCCACCTTAAACTCACGTCGAAGCCACGCCAACGTTGGACCAAAATAACATCCATTTATGGTCAATATTAGTCGAGTCGTTCTTCTTTTTCACCGACCCATCATCGGGTCGTTCCCCCTTTTATCTTCGAGTTGCAACCGACCCATACTCTTTCCGTGCAATTACATCCTCGGCCGACCCAACTTCAACGACCCATTGCATCAGCACAACCCAACATGCCACGATCCTTATCCCAGACGACCCGCCTGCAAACAAGTTGAACGACCAATCGTAACAACAGCGGACCGACCCATCAGATAACGACCCATCCACGAACGACCTGACTTCAATTCTTACCGAACGGCCTGAGCTTTGCCAACCCATATGCCTCTCTTGCGACTAAGGCTTGCATGACCCAAAGCCATTAATTCAGACCGACCCGCCTCCTTTTGTGCTTTCTAAGACACAACCCATGACCTGACTCCCAGATCAGCTTTTATCGGCCCACGTCATCACCGACCCGACCCGACTAAGGCGCAACCCGACCTCCAGCTTGACTGACCCATGGATTTTGAGCCGATCCATCATGAAACTCCATGCTAATCCATCTTCTCTTGACAAACAAGCCATGATCCACCTCGATGCAACTTGTTTGTGCGATTACAACTCAATTTGATCATCACACAATCAAGCAATCGTCAATAACCACTAATACATTCAACAATCATCACTCAAGACCATAAAATTCACCAAATCATGTAACACAATGAATAATCAAATAAATAGATCTACTTGCACAAACACATGAACTAACATGGAAATTTACTGGTTTAAGTTGTTAGTTTAGATCCTATGGTGATTCGAACAGAAACATACTTACCATGATATAGATCTAGGTGAAAACAACTTGAAATGATGAAAAATAAGATCAAACAACCCATATACTTAATTGAATCCGTGCGAGAGATGCTTATCACTCACCCATTCTTCAAACAAAATTGAAATCGCTAAATTCCCAATCCGGACAGCGAAGAATGATCTTCAAACCTCTCAATTTGATGCAATCTCCCATCACTTGATGTAGACATGGATTTGCCTTATGTAGATCTTCAATCTTCTTGAGTAGATCCAGAATTTTAATGGAGGAAAGATGTATTTGATTGAGCAAGGATGATCACGAGCTCAACAAAATGAGAGAATGAAGAAAGTAATCCCCTCTCCATGCCTCTAACCCTCGATTTATAGCCTCTAACCAACCCACTAATAGGCTACACCAGTTCAGCCCACTAATGGGCTACACCAATTCAGCCCGTTAATGACTAGCCAAACTTGTACATAAATTTGCAGCACTAAAACAACGATTTCTCCCAAACTACTGAACCAAAATTTTAATGTGACCACTCTACGGAATTCGAAACATCATTTCCTTCCCAATGAAATCGATCTCAGCACCTAATTCGATCCCAGTCAAAAGTTATGCCTTGTACAAAACTAATAGGGGAAAAATGGTCGTAAATAAAATTGATAAAAATTACGAACATATCTCACATCTGCATAAACAACATATCAAAATATGAGAATGATCCAACCCTTAGGGAATTAAGTAAAAATATTTTATGATCCTCCGATACGTAAAATGCGGGTAGTTATAGGATGACACTTGTCATAAAGGACTATGAGTTTACTAATCCTTATCGGTTATGGATTTAAGTAATAAAAGGTTTAATTAATCTCTCTAAATTAATTTTGCGACTTAAACTTCGTTATGGTCGTACGACCACAAACTACAAAAATTACAAAATTTGAAACCTTGCTATGCTATGGAATTATAGCTCCAATAAACCAAATCTCATCGAATATGGAGTCTGTTTGAAAATTTGTCTTATTTTTAGCTTAAATCGAAAATTGACTAAATTTTCAACTTACGTTTATATACCGTACGCTCACATATTCACTACGATTGACTTGAAATTTGAAATCCTAACATAATTCGATATTCTGGATCCAATAAAAGTGGTTTCATCGGATTCCGATACTTTCTAAAAATGGTCATTTTATAGGTCATTGTAATATCACTAAAGTATCGATTTTCAAAATCTTCACCATTAAATTGATTTAAAATTCTTATCGACCCTGTTTTAAATCAAGTAAAACATAAAACAAAATTTAAAATTATTTTCAAATTTTATCATGTCCAAAATTAGCATTTTTAATTCCAAAATCCATTAAAATAGATAAAAATTCAAATTTTAAATTAGCCAAAAATACGGGTCATCACAGGTACAGTCGTTCCCTTTTAGATAAAAAGTTATACCATGGTATGGAGTACAGGTATTTACTTATGTGGAAAAATCTACTTATGTGAATGATGGATGGAGAGCTCTCGGGAAAGGTCGATTACGATTGGGGAATGGTCATATTCATGTTGCCATCTAGCGGGTTAGCATATAGAGATGGTCCGGCTTTTTGTAGCAGAGAAAGCATTAGTTGCTTTCCCACGGGTGCATCCCTCTAGAGGTGTTCCCATCAGATTAGGAAGACCATTTGCCTTGGCCATTGTTGTCATCTAATACTCTAATACGTACCTACGGTTTTATAACTAAAACAACACAATAACAACCGAAATTTAATAATGGTAACAATTCCGGATAATTCAACTTATTTATTTGATAAGGGTTTTGGAAGTTTAGACATTAATGATAATACCAATGGTTTTGACAAAGTATTTTGGTTATCATAAGGGAAAAACCCGTTCCGCACTTGCGGCATGGTACCTTAACTCAGAGTTATTATTTTTCCTTCTAAACTCTAGGTGTCGTTTACCACATGGGCAACTTAGTATTACTCAGGTACTTTTAGAGCTTGGAGCACCTTTTGGGGAGAAGCTGGAAGTTGAAGAAGGAGCATTTTGGATTGGCTCTCTGTTATCTTATGCAGTTTCCGCTGTATCTTTTGTATTATTTTGATTTATCAAATGTACCTCATGTATATATGATGTAAATTATCAATGAAGTAATGAAATTATCATTTTGCTTATGTTCTAATACGTTATTACCCCAAATAATGTCTTTCCGGCACTTGGGTTTCAACATTTGAATATCGTGGATGTATTAAGGGTCGAGAAGGAGGTTCGTTGCATCACTTTTGCCACTTATATTTCACTGAAGCTTACTCAAACCGACTAACATTTCCATACTTAATTTTAACTTGCATGACAAACAAAAATATCATTTCCACATATTTCTAGGATCTTTATCTCAAGTATTTTGAGTTATGATGTACTAAACATAGTTTCTATATGTTATCGAGTTCGAATCCGTAAGATATCAAATTGAAATATTATTCTTAACTTAAAATAAATCATTTCTACGTGCAACTATTTTTTAATATTGTGTCAACCCCTAATAGAAACATGGAATAATACCGGCAAGTGCATAGAATCAACAACTAGCACATCATAATTTTACAATAATTTCACTTCATCTCATAACAATGCTTTTACCAATACCTAAAAAATGCTAAAAATAATTAACAATAGCAAAAAAAGTATAGACAACAAATTAATATATATCACCTTTAAATGACAACTTCAATCCCATTCAGAACTGCATAAACAATGCTTTTTTTTAACTTTTTTATAAAAATTTTGAAATGCCCTTTCGGAAGCTCATTCTGCTTGCTGTTATCCTTGCTTTTCAACCAAGCATTTGTAAAACCCATTAATGATTAAACTATACGCTAGATGGAGCCCACCCAGGGTTAAACATAGTTATATACTTAGTTGAAAACCGAAATCTTGCTATGTTACTAACTAAACCCAACATATATTTGTTAACAAAATAAAGATTAATTTTCAAACATTCCCATAATTTTAATTTTGTAGAGTGATCAAGCTTCAGAGTAAGTCTAATAGTATGATAAAGATTTTTTTTTTTTCCTTTTCTTCTTCTTTTCGTTTCTTTTCTTGAGACAACGTAGTTGAAGCTGAAGCTAGATGTTTCTATGTTTCTGTTAAGCTTTTGCATTTTCTATCATGCGTATTTATGTAGAACAACAAAACCATTTCAATTCTCTTGCTAATGGTACAAGTGTAGTTGTTTTCATTCACCAGAATAATAGTTGTACACTAATAATATGAACAAAACTCAACTTACCATTGCTTCCTTGCAGCTAGAGGCCATCCAACAGAAATAGAGTTGCCGGATGCCCTGTCATAACAATCCGGAGTGCATATATACGGTCGACTTATAAATAATCAGTAGAAACAACTAGCTAAGCTAGCTAACTACCACAATAACTAAAGCTAATTAGCCTTAAACTCAAGCAAGATCAAGTTTGTTGTCATTAACAAACACAGATTTGGCCCTGCAAATCATCCCATTTTCTGCCCTACGCTTGATGATGATATATGAAGTAGTCAATGCTAAAAGCATAACAAAAACTCCAAGTCCAACAACTAATCCGGTGGCAATGCCAACTTTCCCACTTCGATTTGGTACATTTGACGATGACCAACTCATAGGCGTGTAATGATCTGCAGCTTCTCCTTTTGATGCCGATGATATATCAGAAGCGGGCGAGTATGTGCTTCCAGTTATGATTTTAGGGTGGAAGAATTCATAAGCAGAAGGTGATATACCAGATACCGGCTTTTCGGATGCGAGACCATGAGGTGCTCGACCCTGCTGCACCTTCATAGTATTCGAACCAAATACAGCGACAAACATCTGAAAGCACACTAATAGTGTCAAACCCATAGCTGAAGCTTACTTCTTACTACTGCAACAACAAGCAGATATATATGTGTGTATTTGGAACACGTGGAGTATCTCTGTTTTGTTAATATATTATAGTAAAGTGATGGTTGCTTAACGTAGAATTCTGGGTATGTAGATGAGCATGGAGAACATGAATGATGATATATAACGCAGCTTGGTGCTTGTCATTAGTATTATTTTGGTGCTTCACTTACTTTTTCTCATGATATAAGTTATTGTAAGCCATGTCATGTCACGCGTAGCGACACCAATTATTACTGAGAAAAATTAAACTGTGTCTAATTAATTTTTAGGTCATGAGACTGTACAAGCACAAGTAAATATCAGAGGTATTTGTGATAATCTTTACTGCTTGTATCTTGCAGTGTCACCAGCTTTTGTCCTTGCTTTGTATGTTGCATTATATGTGTATTCATCAGCTGTTGGCGGTAGGAAAAACAAAGGAGAATGCTTCCACAGAGATCATGTGAGGAATGTACATCCCTAAAATGAGTCATCTCAGCAGGATACGCATGCCAAAGGCAAATAATTTTTAATAACCTTCCGCGCGCGCGCGCGCGCTCTCTCTCTCTCTCTCTCTCTCTCTCTATCTCTCTCTATATTTATATATATATATATATATCAATTATATATATATATCAATTTCCCCTGTGCATTTCCATTTTTTGACCTGCATTTCTGGATTCTGATGAAGTGACAAAGCAGCATTAGTAAATGAATATATAGGAATTGCTCGATGACGCTTTTCTTAAGACGTAATTTGCAGTTCTTCGATTGGTTAAGTCAATTAATGGATCGTAGTTCTTTGCTTGGTTAAGTCAATTAACGGATGCTCAGAGTCACAACAATCTATTTCGAAAGATACAACTAAACCGAGAAATGGTTCCTTCTAATCGACTGCAATTGCACTTTCAAAACCGATTCAAACTAATCATACGGATGACTATATTCAATCTAAGATTCTAAATGTAACAACTGGGTGTCCAAAAGCTCAACCTTCCTCCTGTGAATTCTACATTTAAACAAATATAGTGCAATTTTATATGGTGTGGGACTACATTTCTCATATTCTTCCTCTTCTATTTCTTCCCTCTTTTGATATAAAAATATTTAAATGATTCTTTTTCTAAAAGTAATGAGATTATGAAAGCTATTATGGATACACCCAATGACAAAGCTCCATGTCCGGATGGTTTTCCAATTTTAGTTTATGGAACTTTTCGGGATGTTCTAAAAGATGATTTAATTAAAATGCTAACAATTTTTTTGAGAGTCTTCTTCAAATAGATAGATTTAATTTTGTAAATGTTATTTTGTTACATAAGAGAGTGGAGGCTACCCAATTAAAAGAATTTAGACATATTTCTTTATTAAATTGTTCTTTTAAAATTATTTTAAAGTTTTAGCTAATGGACTAGATACTAAAATGAATGAGCTGATCGATTATTCTTAACAGTTTTTATTAAATGTAGAAGCATTATTGATGATGTAGCAGTTGAGCATGAATATATTAATCATTGCTATAAAAATAATATCATGTGTGCTTTTTTAAAACTTGATACTGCTAAAGCATTTGGTTATATATATCGGTATTTTTTTAGAGATGTTTTATTGGCAAAATGTTTTAGTAATAAATTGGCAGGTTGAATTATGGCCTCACTTAAATCTGAAAAATCCAACATTTTAGTTAATGGTATTCCTAGCAATGAGATTCAGTCTTAACGAGGTCAAAAACAAAGAGATTCTTTGTCTCTCTTATTATTGAACTTGACTACTGATATTTTTGCTAAAATTATTAAACTAGCTACAAATAATAAATTTTTAGATATTATTGGTAATAAGATTACCAGCAAGGGTATTGATGTTCTTCAGTTTGTCGATGATACTATGATTTTTTACTTCTCTTCTGCCCAAGCATATTATTTAATTCGTTGAAATTTGTTTTATACAGCTTTGAGCATTTATCTGGATTAAAGATTTATTTTAATAAGAGTTCAGTTTTAGTAATAAATGATATGGATGATACTAAATCTTAAATTGGTAATACTCCAAAATTACAATATTATAAAAATTCATAAATACTTATGTTTTCTTATTAGACCTCAAAAATTTTAAACATGATGATATCAATGTTATAAGTGACAAGACTAGCAATAGGTTATATAGCAGGAATGATATATACTTATTATTAACACCAAAAGTTGGCACTAATACACAACGGTTCTAAAGAGAACTAAACTGCAAAAAGTAAATGAAAAAGGGTGATTAAAATAACATAAATGTAGCAAAAATGAGAACACGGAAATTTATCATGGTTCGGCATTGTTTGGTCTACATCCTTTTTGGAGGTTTTGATTACTTTATTACAAATTGGTAGAGATATGAAGCGAAAAGGTAATAAGGTAATAAACGAGCCAAAAGAATAAAGATCCATTTCCCCAGGTAGCTGCTATTTATAAACGTACATCACTAGAAATATCTCTAGGAAAGTTGAAGGTCGTTGAAGGAGTCATTGGAAGGAAGCCTAACCCATAACCTGTTATGTAACGACGGTCGGAACAAAGCCCCCCTTCCTTGCGCAAATAACAAAAGGAATTCCTGACAGCTCATATTTGTACACAATTCCTTCAATATATTCAGTGATGTGGGACTATTAATTCTAACCTAACGACAGTCGAAACAAAACCCCCTTCCTTGCGCATATGAGCTGGCACACAACTCTCATATAACAAAAGAAATCTCTGATATTACGTGTCTACCAGCTCATATTTGTACACAATTCCTTCAATATATTCCGTGATGTGGGACTATTAATTCTAATTTGTCATTCCTTCTTAACAACATGCGAGGCAATCCTAACATAACCAATGTAATACAGGGATCGACACTGACCCTTATTGCATATCCAATCTTGGGTGAATGTGGTGTCTTGTAAATCCTAGGTGGCATGCTATGTTTCACAATGTTATTCTGATTGAAAATGTCAACAAAAAAGTGGCTCCAATCCTACAAAATAACATTTTCGTTGCTGTTGAAACTGACACCATATTTTCCCACCAAAATTTCTCACTAAAAGCATTAACATTTAAAATAAATAATATATAAGCTAAACTACGTACATACTGGAGCAAAAATGCACAGGCGTGTGAAAAGAAAAAGAAAAAGATTATTATTTTTGATGAACTTGGAATCATGCATATTTCAACATGGAAAAAAGTTGTTAAAATTTTTGTTGGACTATTTAGTACAACCTATGAATTATATCAGTTAACACACTAACAACCTAAATTTTTTCCAATTTCTACACTGTTAAACGTAAAACTATATATTGTTTGCTGAGTACAGATAGCATCTAGATAAAATCATGCAATATTTCACTAGTCAAGTACAATACGAAAAGGTTAATTTAGTGATAGGCAACTGTACTAGCTGACATACCTTTCGTGAATAAAACCAACATGTATAATACGAAATGGACTAAAAAACAACAGTATTTTTGTATGACCCAATTAATGTTGCTTACTCACTCAACCTGGAAGGAACAAAACAAGGAATTTAAACAACCTTCATACCTATTTGGATTTAATAAATCTTTGGCTGAGATTTCAGGTTTCAACGAATAAAGAGAGAGCTTTGACATAGTTTAATCATGAAAAGAGGAGAATTGCGTCGGTTAGAAGCATAGAATTTTGTGGATTTGAAAAAAAAAAATTGCTGGAGATGAGAGGAGGAGAATTATTCAACAGTAGTGAAAAGAGAGACAGAGAAGCGGTAACAGAAAAAATGATGTGACACGTTTAAAAATGTGATGTTGAATGTCCAGGAGTATACATTTAATTTCACGTTTTTTTCTTTCATGTTGTGTACAAAGTCCCTTTGGAGAGAGAGTATTTAATAAGCTTGTCTAACTGCTTACTTGGCATCCATATTTTAAAAGAATTTTAAGGTGGGTTGGAGATGCTCTTATGGTAGGGATCGACACCGGTCCCTCACATAGGGGGTTTAAAAATTTTGATCCCTTGGTTCTTCCCTTAGACATGTGTGGCTGGGTTATGTGACGGCTTAGCTAGTTGCCTTGTCTATCGGGATATATGAAGTGATATTTGTTGAACTTAAACTTTCTGCCCGTTCGTCACAGAGTCATACCGATCTAGAGCTAGGATTCATATCATTTTGTCTTTTAGCGAGCTTTCAGATGGTATTCTGTTAGTTTCACTTAACCAGCATCTCCTGGTGCTATCCATACTTGACGTTGGGTCCTTCGGAACATCACTTAAAGTGGTTTGTCTTAGCAATTATCAAGTCATGTTAGTCTGGATAGCCAAAAGTAGTCGGGCAAAAAGGTTAGGTAACAATCACCCCAAAAGTGTGTATTGTGGCAAACACGATGTGCCATGTATCAAGAAAAGTTCTGACTGTTAGAACAAACTCAGTATTACTTTTTGCTAATGATCGTCAACTTTCATTTAGTTGTATATGCCAAGATATATGCCATTTATAAATGGATGAGATGCTTGGTCAATCTCCAATGGAAAAAGTACGTGAATTCAGCTTGTTGGTGCCAATCGTCGGCTTCTAAATATAGACGGGTGTAAATAGGTCATTACCAGTTAGAGTCATGTGCACACTTACAAGTAAGTGATCTTGCGTGATATGGTTGAAGTTTTATTGTATGAGGTATATGAAGACACATATGCATACATGAATGTATGTTAAGGCGTACAATATATAGACACACATAATTATATATGTATGTATTCACCATACAACAAACATAAACAAATTCAATTTTTCTAGGAGGGATGGGTTCGATAATGGCCCCTTTTGAGGGATCAGTAGCAATTCCTCACTTAATCAGTCTCCCGAAAATTAGAGGAAGTGAAGGGTTGTCCCTTATATAAACACTCGTTCTCCACTTCACTTCTCCACTTTGCTTCGCGAACCAGCCCATATTTAAATCCTCTAGAGTGAGAAACTCGAACCTGCTACCAAGTTTGACCTTGCGATACGCTCTCCTCTACCTCGACCTTCGTAGTTGACCTCCATTACCTCATGTTACACCTCAACACGCGACTTCGAACAGCTAGGTTTATCAACTCCTATAGGTGATGGGTTAATGGGTTGGTCTTTGTTAGGCTCTCCTTGACTTTTTTTACTGTTTGAGAGTTATCTTGTATGATCGAGTTGCTAATTGTTATTTGTTTGGGTGGATGATTGTTTTGGAGTGTACATATGGTGTATGTTTTACTTTGGAGTATAGAGTTTTGTAGAGCCATGTTGGTTGTAGCAATGGTTCTATTGTCAGGCTTGTTATGTTTTCCCAGTAATTTTGGGCTACTGCTTACCAGGCTCTTTCAGCGCTGGCTAGGCAATGGAGGAGCATCACGGTAGTTGTGCTGCAGTCCTATATCTTTTTACTTGCCTGACTGTCTATGTTATTCACAATGGAAATTTCTTAAGTAATTACTTGCTGGCTAATGTTCTAGCTACCTTGGATGAGCTACAGTGTCGAGCTAGTTAGCACGTTAGAAATTGAGTGAGACTTTTGGGTATATGGGAAGCCTGCTGCATTCTTAGAGCAACTCCAATCGATTAAGGGCTGAATATTCAGGGACCTGAATATTCAGCCCTTAATTGGCGTTGGGGAGTTAGTGGTTCTGGCGCCTACTTTTTAGGCGCCAGAACATGGTGCCTACTTTCTAGGCGCCAGAGCCCTGGCGCATAGGAAGTAGGCGCCAGAATCCTGGCGCCTAAAAAGTAGGCGCCAGAATTCTTGCGCCTATAAAACCCCTTTCCCGTCATTTTTTTCATTTCATTCCTCTTGAAGCTTCGTTTTTAATTTGTTTTTAATAGAAAATTGAGTCGAAATGCCGCGGCGAAGCATTAAAGTTGGAAGGAGAGTTTCTCCGAAGTTGTCAGACAAGCAATTGGGTCCATTGCATACACCTCCGGCCCCTGGTGTAACAGCTGATGAGCTTCGTGTCCTTCATGATCTTCCAGAGGGCTACGAGCACAGAGCTGATACTGATTTGTCCACGATGCAGATATAATTTAAATGTTTATGATTTCTACTATTACGCGAGCTATATCTTCGTACGAGTTCAATAGGTGTTATTGAATTGAAAAACATTGCTTATTTCGTTATATATAGGACAAGTACATTCATTGTAGAGGCAGTTGGCCGAAATGCATTTCATTTTATGGCGACATTCCCACTCCTATTAAGGATAGGCTGCAGCTTAGTCCCTTTGGTCAGTTTCTATCTATTAGACCTATTAAGTCATTCGACAGACCCTTGGTACATGCACTATGGGAGCGGTGGTGGCCAACCACACATACTTTCCATTTTTCTGACTTTGAGCTTGGTGTCACTCCTGTTGATTTGTATATGATGACTGGTATAGAGATTTGTCGATTAACTGTTTTAAGACCTCAAGTTTTTCTGGACTATGTTTTTGACGTTCTTCATTTTCTCTGGCATGCTTCTTGTGCATCTGCGCCCACCGAGAATCAAATTGGGTTTTAACAACATTTTTCTTCTTCGCAGCATGCTGGCCTATAGGTCTGGCATCTTCATCACATTCAGGAGTTACATCTTCACCGGTATTAGAATCTCTCTGTGAAGATTCTCCTGGACTTGACGTATAGGAATTTCGGATTGCTTTTTTCTTTGCTTTTGCCTTCGTCTAAAGATCTCTTAAGCTCTTCGCGTTGCTAGAACTCCATTTCGGATGACTAATGAGCAATTCATAGCAATTAGCGAATCGGTAGTAATGCGGTTTTTTTGCACCATTTTCTCTAGGAAATAATTTCAGGAATTGGTGATTCGCCATCCGCTTCTACAAACAACAAAATAATGAATATTGGTATGCTTTAGTGGTAGGTAAATAAAATATCAACAAGTGAATTAGAGAGTTATAAATTATTACCAATTCGGCTTCTTCTCCCATTCCGCTAGGATTTGCGGTTCTAATTTTGTGAACTTGAGACTCATAGAATTGGGTTTGTTGATTAATCTTCCCAAATCGACCGGAAAGTGCAGACACTGATCTTGTCCTTTCTACGTGCTTTTTGTTGTAAGCAGACAAAACTTTTGACTAGAATGCCTCGCCACTTTGATCATTTCCCTTGACTGAATCATTTGAAAAGTGGCAGTACATTAAATAGAGATCTTCATCTTCGTCCCCGGTCCACGGCGCAGAAGAATGAAATGAGAGTGCTGGAGCAAAAAGAGGGGTAAGATCTTCGAATGGTTGATAATCGAAATCCCAACTATTCGTATTCATCGCTTCGTTGTTGAATTGGAATGGATATGACATTGTTTACTGCTAGATAAAGAGTATGGTGGATTTGAATAAGTTTTTTTTGTTTTACAATGAGCTACTCGTACTGATATATATATATATATATATAGAAAAATAAAAAATATGATCGTTTATGGCCATTGAAACTTCTATACGACCGTTTATAGCCGTTGTTAGTTCAAAAATGTGACCGTTTATAGCCGTTGGAAGAGGTAAAAAGGGTAGAAGAGGCGGTATACAAGCATCACGTGGGGGGGAAGGGGGTTCAATCCTGGCGCCTAGTTCTTAGGCACCAGAACCTAGCGCCTAAAAACTAGGCGCCAAGATGGCCTTCAGGATCCTGAACGGGATCCTAAAGCTTAGGCTTAATATTAAGCCTTAACCGAGCCACTGAAGAGAACAAACTGAATATTGGACCCTTATTTCGCACCACTGGAGTTGCCCTTACCATGTCAAATCTAAATGGAACATGTGCTATCTCTGTGAGGCTGTACAGTCATTGGGTGGTGTCACTGTACTTTGTATAGTGCACACCTTCAATGTTTATATAATGCTTATTTAGTTTTTTATGTAATATGTTATGTAATTTCACTTCTTTATGAAGTATGTCATGATACTTTTATTCTCCCAGTGTGGAGTATGTGATTTTAGAATAGAGTCTATAGGACTATGGTGGACGCTCAACCTTAAAAACTGATTGTGGATGGTCCACTATAAAAACCGAAATTAGTTGGTTGGTAATCTGCTAACCCCCTGTAACATTGTAAGTATTATCTTTTGTAATAATAAGTGTTTGCGATCACTTTAATAACCGATTTGCTCTGCCAAAAAAAAAACAATCATGGCATTTGCATTGTTTGAAGCTGCAGTTTTTTTGTATCGGTCCATATACTAATAGCAGTGGAAGGTGCCTCGTACTTATTTACGAGTAGTGGACCAGATTTTTAAATCGTTAGCCTCCATAAATATCTTCACATGTGTAGTTATACCCATCAAAAGTGGGGAACGTGCAGTAGATTGATCTAATTGAAATATATTTTCCATATTAGTGTGATACGAATACATGTTACTGTACTTTGATAAAAAATGGCTCTGATACAATTTGAAAGTCTAAGGGGTGGATCGTGTAGTGTATATGCAAGTATAAATGTTACTAACAATAATGCAACTAGAAAGTTATAATGTGAATAAATATAAAACAAGCACACTAGAGTTTTCATACTGTTCAGACTTCCCGCCCAACGTCCAACCCAAAGCTCCCCTTCGGATTTCACTATTAACAACCCTCGCTTTGCCCGAACACTACAAGAAAACACCTCAATTTTCTATACAGAATTTTCTACTCTATTCCTACGCCAAATTGCGGGGCGTAGAAAAGGCGTAGGAAATAAGTAGAAAGAGGTAATGGCGTAGCAAAGTCGTAGGAAATTTCCTACGCCATTCCTATGCCAATCGTAATACGCAGAAAATAATTAAGGCGAATAAAAGACATAGGAAATTTGCTGCGTTAAAATTATCACCGTAGTGAAGACATGGATAATTTTCTACGTCATTCCTATGCCTATGTTACTTTCCTACATCTTTCCTACGCCATTGTTGAAAAGATGGAGGCGTAGGAACGACGTAGGCATTTTCTTTGCCTTTGCCACGCCATAAATTTGATTTGTACACCAAACCAATTCAACTCATCCTCCACCATTAACATCCCAACCATCAAATTGACTTTAATTAACTGTTCAAATAACCAATCCATGCACTCTTCTTCGATTGGCTGAAAAAATCCTAATTCAGATTGGCGTTGTTATGGCGTAGGAAAGTTCTTACGCCAACTCTACGGCAATGAAAATCAATTTAATTGGTACTGTACTAATTTATTATAATCTTATATTTAATTACTACACTAATTAATTAATTTTTAATTTTTGTATTACAAGCCCACGCGAGCCTAGAATGTTTCGAACATAACGGACGCTGAAATATTTCATTCCCAAAACCCTTAATTCGATCAGATCGTTGCAAAAAGAGAAGAAGTGGAAGAAAAACCGACCGCCTCCTTCAAATCGGAAGCCGACTCCCTCAAATCGACCACTGCCTTCCGTAGTTCGATCATCGCCACCTTCAACATAGATCTGATCAGGTCTGTACTCTTTTTCATTTCCGTCTTACAGTATTTGATGTAGAATTGTCATGATTCTTCTCGCAAATGTCATCTTGTTCACGAGCTACACGAAAATCCATATTCACAATACAATTGCTTGATACTGGAGTATTACACCTTATATTTGACAATTTTACTAGATTGAGCTCGTCAATCCTCTGACTTTTGTTAATGGATAGCTCAGTTAGGGTTTTATCCCATGGCTGCTTACTCCATTTGCATTAAACACCAGGCACCCTTGTAAGGCCAAATCCATTCATGAGCTAGCATGTTGTCTCATATTTGATTGATTAAACATGGAATTTCCTAGATATCTTATGTTAAATCTATTTCTCAAATAAATATTTGAAGATAGTTTGATTCTTTACCCTTTTCTTAACTTTTTTTCTAATAGTATATTACATTATATTTCGATGAAAATCCATTTCTTCTCTTGTTTAATTGATTTACCATCATGTACTCTAAGATTACACTCTTTCCAAATATGGTACATGGTTGTAGTTAATAAAAATATGTTTATAATATCTTTTTGTTGACTTGATACTGAAATTTGATCTGATTGATAGTATCACATCCATAATTTCACGCTACCATCTAGTTTGAGTCCTAGACCATATATACAATGAATAGATGCATTCGAAGAGTAAATGCTCATATGTTTTCGGTTCAAGATTACACACAGTAAAATTTATATTATCTACTCTTCCCCACTTGCTTTTTCTCGCTTTGGTAGGAAGTCTGTCGTAGGTTGCAAATTAAGCACAAAATAACAAGTTTGGACAATTTTCTTTATTCCAAAATACATTTATACCATTTGTTTTGGGATGTTTTCCCTTGATGAATTGTCATTCATTTTTAGAAGAAAATTTGTCATTTTTGCTAGTAGACCACTCTCAATAATCTCTGTTAACACTATTATCCACTGATAATATATCGATGTCTTATTTATCTGAATTTGTGACTGTATGCATATATGAATGCCATTTATTACCTATTATAATTGAAGTTACGGTAGTCCCCGTTCCCTCCATAACCAACCAGTTATTTGATCCCATTTAATGGGTAAACAGCTTATGTTTAAACCACGGGTTAAACCTTAAACTTGTATCTCTTCCATCTTTAAAACTTATAACCATAAGTAATTTTCTCATTTCTCTCCCCTTCAGAATATCTTTCACGTATTTGATTGATTGTTATTTGGTAAGAACACTCTAGAAGTTGTTTGTTTATGGTATTTTCTTTTCATCCAGTCTGACTGTAAGGGCTCACCGTCTCCATAATCTTTTTAAACTGCATGTTAAATCATTGATATTTATTTATTCTTTTCCATGATATCTGTAGTTTTCACTCTACTTATATTATCGAGTCATTAACTCTTAGGAATAAAAAACTCCAGAAATACTTTCTGCAATTGCTGAAATTACTTAATTCACTGGCCATTGAAGACTCTTTATATTGGCATTAAATTTTCAATTTTACTTTTATGATGCTTAGCTTCTAGATAAATTTACTTGGACTTGAAAATCTCAAAATTATTATAGTGACACAACTTGTTTTAACCATGCCTACCATTAAAATTTTCTTTGCTTTAATATAGCTATAGTAGTGGCATTCCCTTAATAAATATGATAAAATGCAACATAAATAAATCACATAATAAATGTCATAAATGAATGTCATAATTAACTGTCACATGTATGAATGATATGATGCGTGTCGCACCAAATAACATGAATGAATGTAATAACTATGATGTATATCTGAATTAAAATATAGCTGCATATAATATTGTGTCACTTTATCAAATTTATAGTTAAGTAGCACTCTACATAGCCATAGTAAGTCAAACATCCTGAAATGTTTCATAATTAACAAAGAAAAATAAAAATTACAATATAATATTAACGCATGAAACAATGAGGTGGTCTGTCATCCTATTTTAATGCAAGTACTGATTTCATTTTGGACTCATTTAAATATAAGACAATTAAAAAAATCACGACATTTGACCGAATCAAACATTGACTTGATCAACAATTCATAAATTAGATAATTTATAGGAATAGCCTAACGGGTACTATAATTTATTTATTTTTATTTTTTTGGTTTTGCTATAGTTTGGTCATAACAAAGCAATGTACTGATCAATATTATATAATCCTAAACATGAGCAAAAGCATGAAAAAAAACTAATACGGCTCCCTCGCCTCCTTAGTAGTGAATGAGGAGCTCCATGAATATTTCATAAGACTGAGCTATAAGGAGTTAGAGTGTAGTGATGCTTTTTACCTCCATAGTCCATTACGTCCTCTTATTTGCGGCTTGATGGGCAGTATGAACAATGGTCAACAAACTAGAAGAGAATACATTCATGTAGTAGTTGAATATTTTGAAATCAGAACTACAGAGATTGTATGAAGATGGGTGTACATATCTCAACATAATATATGTGTTTTTTTATTTGGTGCATTATGTATAACTCTCAGATATGATATGCTTTTTTCCACTGTGTATGGCTTGCTTTTTCTTAAAGTGATGTATCTTTTCAGTCTGGACAACAGAAGAATGTCTCCTTGTTTCATTTGTTAGGCATACCTGAATAGTCTGCATTTATTTCATGAATTTCTAAGGTGACAATATATACATGGATATTTGTTTATCTGATGTCCATTTGGTTGTACATGACTACACCTGTGAGATAAATCGTCATAAAATTGGATAACACTATGACAAAAGCGTTCTTCAACGTTTCATTATTTTATTTTTAAAAGACAAATATGGGTTTCATTTGGTATGGTTTGCCCACATAACTGGATTAATGCATTGCATGCACACTAATATACATCATTAGGTGATCTTGGCATTCCATGAATGAACTAATGTGATAATTGTCGAGCATGGTTTAGAATAAAGTTAGGCTAAATGGCTTATGATGTTGGGTTTATTTCTTTACGTTCACACAATTGTTCAATTTATTTGCAAAATTAAACAAGGACAGCTGGTGATAAGAACTCAGTTCCAGCCGACTCTCCTCTTGAAGCAACAAAACAGATGCTTAAAACGGTGAGTGTTTTTGAAAAAAGAAAAAAAATCATATAGCAACATGGAAAGTTTTGATGAAAAAGCTGATAATTCTTCGAAACTGTTTGATTTATATATTATATTCAATTGCTAATTTTTTTTCTATTGCAGACATTTAGTTCTAGAGTCAACTATGAAGCGTTGGAGAGTTTGTATACAGTAAGTTTCTTATTGATACTCTACCTTTTAGAATGTGTACGTTTATGTTTGATTTTTGATGCAAAATATCAGCCCAAATTAATTTACACAATGGAAGATGGTTAGCATCAATGCTAGATCAGTTCGCTACTTTCACATTCTTCTGATTGTGGTCGTGTTAACACGTTATGAGATCTAACATGTTGACACTTTTATTTGACTTAATCTTCAGCTTAGTAATTGAATGTAGATTCTTCTGTTATATTGTGAAATTTTTACGTAAGGGTACCATATTAAAGGGTTTTTGTAACATCCCGCAAATTTAGATCGTTTAATTATTGAATTAATTGAATTTAATCCTTGAATTTAAAATGGTTTGAAAATAAATTTTAGTATATTATTAATAAATGATTTCAAATTTATTTCTAATAAATAACAATTTATGATTAGATGAATGATGATTTATTACAATGGAAACAATTATTAAATTTTGTGGAATTATTAACTTTGAAGTATTATTTATAAAAGGAAAGATAGTTGTCAATCATGAAATAATAACCATAATAATATTGAAATGGTTAGCGTTAGAATTTAAATTCAAACTTTAATTCTATACATGAAAATACATATGTTTGTTTAATTTAAGTAAATTTAAATTAAACATTAATAATGGAAGTTTCAACGATTTTAATATTGTACGATTTAAATGGTGCAGTTACTCGAAATATTATGTAAAATTTTGCAGTCAAATTTAATTACGAAAATTTGATATTAGGAATACGTGTAATTTAATATAGCAATGAAGGAATTTTCGTAGTAATGTACAAAAGTTCATTTCGTTTGTAATATAGAGAAAATTTTAAATAAGTTAGACCGTTACCAATAAGTTGAATTTAATATAGCAATGATGGAATTTTCGTAGTAATATACAAAAGTTCGTTTCGTTTGTAATATAAAGAAAATTTTAAATAAATTATACCGTTACCAATAAATTGAATTTAATATAGCAATATAAATGGTAAACATTAGGATTTGGAAACGTGGCACCTCGTTTAAATACATATTTAAAGTCTACCGTTTCTTCAAAATTCGTATTGTTCCTTCTTGAGAATCTGGCTTTGTTCGGTCATTTTTAATAAACAAATAAAAGGAAATTTCATCATTTTGGTTTATCTACCCTTTTGACCGCTTCTTTATCCCCTTCTTTATTTAATTCTTGCCATTCTTCTCCTCAGATCTGCTCACGCATTGCTTCTCCCTTCCTTCTATTCAACGCAAACTATTCCTCTTAAAAAAATAGAAAAATAAAATAAAAAGGGAAAAATAAAAAATGTTTGAATTGGTAAATCACCGTTTGGTTCTTTTGGTATTTGGGGAGACACATTCAAATGGTTACACACGTTATCCGTTCAAGTTTCCATTCAAACTGCCCTTCTTTTCATTTATAAAGACTCAGAACCTATTTACTTCATTCCCCAAAAATATCTTCTTTTCCAAATCAAGGAAAATGGCAGCCAACATCAATTCCTAACCAAACCTAATAATGGCTGCCACAAGGAAAAAAAGCATTTCCTTAAATATAATTCGAACCACCCCTTCTACCGCAAACCGCTTCCTCCGCCAGCAACCGTCCGTCGGTCCTTCGCGTCACTGTTCGGCCTTCTTAAATATGTCCCCGCAGGCGTCGAACTGCTGCGCCTCATAGTCTCGCGCAACCACCGTGACCAAAGCCGCTGCGCCATGCCTGGCTCAACACTGCTTGCTATCCATTATCTGTTGTGTTGTCTGCTGTTGTAGGTGAGTATTTTGCTCACGATCGATTACTGTTTCAAGTAGTTTAATTTCTTTTTAAGCTAGAGTATAATAGTAGGAATTCTATCGATTAATCTTACATTGTGAAAATCCTGTTTTTGTTTCGATGGTTATACGGTTTATGTGTTGACTGCGATCCATTTTTGCAATTTTGTGGTTATGCTTTGAACTGATATATACGTATCTGGAAGCTTGTCTAGTTGTATTTGTGCTTGGCCACTTATTTGTGTATGCTGGGTTCATAATCCATGGGCACAAGCATGTTTTATTATCAGTAAGTGAATATATCATGTAAATGTTACCTGTAAGATAGATCTGAAATATTCTAATGCATGCAAACCTTTGGGTCACTATATATATATATATATATATATATATATATATATATTCCCATCTTTTACCGTTATCTGAAGAACCTGTGTAGATCCCAAGTGTGTTCCTTATGTCTTTAAAAGGAAACTGAATGGAAAAGTTGTTCATATAATATACAAGTATTGGAATGTCTTATTGAATGTGAAAAGAAAGCATAAGCCTCCTCTGTTTTCAGGCCCTGTAATTCGAAATGTACTCCCATTTAATCACCTTTCACTTTATTTAGAAACATGGTTTCCATTTAAGGTTACCTTATGCCCAATATTGTACTGCTTCAATTTAAATATTGTTGCCTTTTTATGCATGAACCTACTGAGCCTCTCATTATATACTGCTGAGAATCATGCCCCTTTGAAATTTTATAGTGCCTCCTATGAAGCACAACCTATGTAGACACCCTTGATTATGTATGGTTCAATTGCAAAGGAAATTACATATATGAATATTGTTTTAGCACTTGAGTTCAGGTTCTATGCGATGTACGGCTGTTTTAGGTGGATTTTATACAATGTTGCGTTCAAAATAGAAGGCTGACTTTTAAACAAAAGGAAGCAGTTTGTTTACCTGGGATTTATAGTTATGAGTGTATTTGGAAAATTTTGGTTTTACATGTATAAAAATGGCTCATGTATACAGTTAGAAGTATTCAGTGTGTAATGAAAATGCTTGTCTAATATATTATGAAGTTGCACACGGTATTTTCTGTATATTTAGATGTGAAATTGCCTGTATGTTCACATTTCGAAACCCATCCTGAACACCTTACTTGGACTGTGAACGAACTACTTATATCTAGGATCTTGTATGTAACATCCCATAATTTCACACAATTTATTTTATTTAATTAAAGTTGTAATTAGAAATTTTTTTTATTAATTACTAAATTTGAAATATTTAAATATCATATGTATGGTAATACTTTTGAAATTTGTTATATGCAAAGTGTGGTTGTCATTTATCAAATATAGCATGATTAATAACTAAATATGAATGTTGAATTATAGGGAAACTTTATATTTTCCTAGTGCATTTTGAAATTATAAGTTTATGAACACATATTTCGTTTAAATCCGAAAACGTTCTAGTTAAGATTTAATTGACAGTAAATGGAAAACATAAATAACGTTTACGATTTAATTATACCATTCCTTTTAAGACATATCTTATTTGGAAAGCTCATGACACATTAGTAAATTTGTCCACTAATTGATTAACGTAAAAAGAAAAAAAGGTTTGAAAGGCCGCTAATTAATTAGTACGATTGTTCCTTTATATTATCCGTTCTTTTTTTCCCATGAGAAACCATTCGTTCGTTCTTCCTCCAACCCTTTGTTCTCACAATTTTATATCTCGCGGCAGCATATTATATTGTGAGGTAAAATTCTGATTTCATTATGTTTATTTTAATTTTAATTTTCTTTTTGTTGTCTTTCATCTGTAAAATCATGAGTTGTCATCACCAACCGAACCTTCCCCTTCGCTCCCAACCATCCCTTTTATCAACCTAGATCCATCCGCAACCATGACATGCGAACATCCTTCCTCCCCATTTCATTATGTTCCCGAACCGTACTGTCCTATATATTATATTTATATAAAAAAAGGATTTAAATGTTGACTGCCGCTACACCTGACCCGCCACCACCTGCTCCTCCACCTGACAGCTGCACCTCCGACCAACGCCCATCACCGCGATCCGACGCCGAGCCTAGAGTCTGACCAATCCTCTTCCTTTGTTTGCTGAAAATCCGAACTGTTTATTAAAAAAAAGTGTAGATTAGAAGAAAACGTAACCAGCAACATACATTCAATCTAGCTTAGCCTTGCCAACCTCTTGACGTGATCCATGACCCCCTTGCAACCGAGATACCCCTTAGTCGAGACGGAAACAAAAAGGGGGAATCCATGTTTATTTCTTTTATAATGGTTTTCCTATTTCCAAAATGCTTGGAAGTTAGTTCATGAAGGTATTGGTGTTGAGAATATATACTTGCAGAAATTACTTTTGGGTAGAAATCATCTTAACATCGCCATAACAACTCAATACACATATTCCTATATTTGTAAACTATATATTTGTATATAATAAAAATATATATAAGTTATAACATGGACACTTTGGTTTTGTTGTAGCATGGAACATTCTTTTCTATGCGTTCATGCATGTCCAAGCATAGAATCATTTGTTGTCATGCATTGAAACTTTTGGAAAATGAAAACCAAACTTCTAATGCTAGGCATTTGCCTTTTTTTCTATAAAGAAAAAATGAAAATTTTGATGATGAATTTTAAAACAGTCGAGTGGCCATGAACTCAACGCCCTGATCCGAAACAAAGCCACTGAGTTTTCCACCATAGACGAGCTGCACCCTATAGTAGAGCTTTATGTTTACTTTACCTTGTGGATTAAAATAGTTATGTTAAATATATATGTTGAGTTATATGTTTGGGTATATATAAACTATAGGTTTACTGTAACACAAAGGTTTGAGTGGAGTTTGGAGGATTGAAGTTTGGTTTGTACATGCTAAAAACTATGTTTGCTGAAACTTTGTACCAAGACTTTACCTTAGGTAGTACATGTTAATAACCAAACTTTAACATGTTGGCCTTACGTTGGCATAGCTGCATGCCTTTTTTTTACATCTTTCTTTCCTTGTTTTAAAAAAAGGTTTAATTTTGAAATCTAATGTTTCTCGGTTTACACGTATTTTAACCGTAAATTATTTGTTCAGTTCGCTGAAGTTTCGGTTTCGCGCCATCTGTTATTACCATATTTCTCAGCCATGGAAGGTGAGTTTAACTCAAACCTGACTAATATTTTATTGGAAGTAAAAAAGCTGTATTTGAGATGTTATTGATATATTAGCACTGTATACGCAAATATGACACATCGACTGTAACACCCCACGTCCATTAATGTCACTCACAAAGGGAATGCATTAACTTCCATAGAGCATTTTAAGTGAATATAGAACAGAAAATCACAACAAGACAGATATAGTACTTGAAAATTTAAAACTTTATTTATTGCAGTAGAAGGTAAATATATTTGGTTACATCATCAAAAACCATAAACCAAAGTCAAGTACATAATATATATCTTGATAAAACAAAGTACATAATCCCGCTACTACAAATAGCCATAAAGAAAATGATAGGATGAACTTTACTTCAGCAATCCAAATCCAAGTGCTCCCTACGAGATCCCAATCAAGCTCCACTAGTACTAGTTCCACGCTTAGAACCTAGGGGGAAAAGGAAGAAAAGAGGTGGAAACAAACGGGGTTAGATGTCTGGCGAGTCCGATAACTCTAACAACATAATTATTAAAGCAATATGATAAGATATAAGCTGGAGAATAAGGTAATGACTGTGTGAACCACATGGGTATGGCAAGGCAATCAAGAGAAACAGAGATAACGTTAATGGCGCTTCCTAATCAATATAGGATAATTACTATACTCTACCGTACTGTACCGGACTGTACTGTACTAACACTAACTGCACCCCTACTAGTCACTCTAGAAATTTGATCCCTCTTGGCTAAATAGAACGATGATAGTTTCGTGTACTACTAGATGTACCCACTATCCTCCATGTTTGACTGTATATCTCTAGTTGCTATCATAGGTACCCAGGGTGTACCTATCCCCACTAGATGTACCCCTTCAATAAGTAATAATGGTAATTCCATGTACTCCTAGCTGACGTCATAGGTGCCGCCTGCTCCTATCTCCACAAGGTGTAGCCCCTTAATAATTATTAATAATAGTGGTAGCTTTGTGTACCCCTAGCTGACTACATAGGTGCCGTCTGCTCCTATCTCCACTAGGTGTACCCACTACCCTGCCTCATTCGATCGGCTCCATAACTCGTAGATATCTGTGATGGTCCCACAATGGGGTGTATCACTCCCCAAAGTGGCAACCCAATACTACCAGAGATGCACGGCTTATACCTACACGATGCAATGTCTTACCTACCAGCCCAGGTCCACACACGCATATGAACCCGTTGGACTTGCGTTGCCACTGCTAACCCTGTTTGGCCTCTTACAGTCAAGCCCAGTAAGCGTGCCCCGTCCTCGACTTGGGTCGAGCCCACAAAGATACGTATGGGTTACTGGTTGAAATGGGCCCCCATGACTTGACACAAGCTATCCACCTAAGCTTGGTCCCCTCTAGTATTTCCCACTTAACCCACTTCTTATTCATGTTTCAATTTTGGTTAAGTATTTCTAATCGTATTTGAAATGCCACCCAAGGCACCCACTTAACCCCTCATGTCCCACCACATGTTTTACTTTGGCTAAATGTTTCTTAATTTATTACTACCGTAATCCCTGTAGGACCTCTCACATTAGACTGGCATTTGTGGCTGCTGGATTTGCCGGGCGGGTCCGGGCAGTCATACACCACAAACGAGCCTAACCTCGTGTCCATACAATTGTTACGCATTTAGTTTGGGCCTTTGACCTCTCACATTGGGCTACCATTTGTGGTTGCTGGATTTGCCGGGTGGGTCCGGGCAGTCTTACACCACAAATGAGTCCAACCTCGTGTCTTAGGCAATTAATTACACATAATTAATTTTCCCCAAATTTGAATTACTTTCCCTATTCAAATTTCCATATTTATTTATGTCCATAATTTATCACCTAAATTATGCTCATCTATTTATGGTATATAAATTATACCAATTTCATCACTAATTAATTTTATTCCTTAAAATTAATTACATGCCTTCTTAGGCTATTACATGCCAAATTCACAATATGTGTGTATCCACTATTATCCCCGTCGTACCCCCGTCATTGGTTCGCTTAACATGACATATTACTTAAAAAAAGGGAATAAACGTCACAAAGTCACATACACACAATAATAGATCTAATTTGCATCTAACTTGCAATTAAGAATTACAACATACTTGCATAGTCTTTGTATTATCAAGGATCCAAAAATCATAGATCTAAAAGGTGTGAACTTGCATGTATGGACATAGTTTTACACCCAACCAGCCTAGGTAATTATCACAAACTTACATAAACTATGTATGTCGTCAACCTAAACATAAAGGTGTCATCTTGCATAACTATGGATCCAATAAAAGGTGCTAACCTGAGTAAACTATGGATCCACATAAAGGTGTAAACTTGCATAACTATGCATGTCATAGTTTCAACATAAAAATGTCAACTTGAATATGGATCTAAACTTTAAAGGTGTGAACTTGTATAAATGTGAATCCAATTATCACTTAAACTTGCATATGAACATAATACTTATACGAACTAGCAAACGTTCCACATCCATATTCGCATAAAAACCGATGTTATAAACCTAGGTGATTGGATTATAAAAAGGGATTCATTGACACAAGTTAACATCATGAACTACTAGCATATATTTTAGATCCAAACTTACATAACATCATATAACTCGCATACAACTTGCGTGATCCTATTTGCTTGCATAACATCATATGTACAACTTGCATAATCATATTAACTTGCATAACATCATATATGAAACTTGCATAACATCATATTAACTTGCATAACATCATATATGAAACTTGCATAATCATATTAACTTGCATAACATCATATGTACAACTTGCATAATGATATTAACTTGCATAGCATCATATGTACAACTTGCATAATCATATTAACTTGCATAACATCATATATGAAACTTGCATAATCATATTAACATACATGATTAAACATATGAATTAGATTCACAACCACAACTTATAATCCAACGTATATCACATCATAATTAATTTAGCAATTATTTTGTTAAGGTGATCAAACTTACCATTCAACGAAGTTCTGAAATTTATTAGCATCCCTTTGTTGTAGTTGAATTTGCTGTTGGACTGAATTGAGTTGCTTTAATCTTTTTCTAATTGATGGCGGCTACTTAGGGTTCAAGACGACAGCATGACGGCCACAGTTTTAGTTTTAATTCTGATTTAGGTTTTGAGTCCATGGGTCTTTTTATAGAGCTTTGAATTAACTTAAGCCGTCGGATCACTCTAGGATCCATCTAGGCCTTAGAAACCAAGAAATGATGTCAACAGACCAACCAGAAATCGCAACCTAAGCCCTAAAACATAAAATTTCATCATAGACCATTTAGGGCCGACGGGGCTAATTCCAAACCTCCTGAGTCGACCCTGGGGTCGACCCGAGACCCAGCGGTTCTCGGGTCGACCCATAAAATAGGTCAGTTTGGTGTTTTGCCTTCCCGCTTCCGCTGTTTTGAATTTTTTTCTTAAATTTAGGTTGAATTTGTTTTATATATATATATATATATATTTATCTTCCTAATTAACCATTTTAACACTAAACCACTTTTTGAACTGCGTTCACACTAAGCCATTTTTAAGCCATACTCCTAAAACAAAAATATGGCGGTGGCAGGGATCGAACTCTGTACCCCTTGTATGCAAGTCATGTGTTCCAACCAAATGAGCTACTAAGTCTTTTGCTTACAAACCTTAGAACAATGCTAAACATTTATTCTTTAATTTAGTTAATTCGATTATTCAAAAATCTGGGGTGTTACATTCTCCCCTCCTTAAAGGATTTCACCCCCGAAATCTCCAACTTAAGGAGAATGCATATCCTAACATCCAAACAACCATCTACTCAACCATCAAACACAGGCATCCATTGTCCTTATAGAATTTCTAATGTTGTATGAACATATGCAAAAAGTGCATGTATATGTTCCTTATCTAATGCAAAATCAGGCGGTCTAATGATTCAGTTGACCTCCTTAATGCAAACCATGATAGTGCCATGTGTCCATTATGTATGCGAAAGAACCCTATCGATACATATTATTTCTACATCTGTGCACAACCATTCACCAAAATGCAACATCCATATGATAGCACAACCATTATACATCCATTAGCTTAAATATGCACACACATTTATATGCAATATGCAATATGAAGTGACTGAGCCGATCTAGTGCCTAAAGTGTGTGTATATGCATCCACGAGCAACCACTAGCAAACATTTGCATCATAATGCATCCATCATACATAACATGTCCCAAACACATGTTTCAATCATAGGACTAACCTATCTAAAGGTCAAAGGTACTAACGAGAGGACATACTAAAGATAAGATAAGTATAAGGTAAGCGATAAAGGAGAAACTAAAAGACATACCCTCGAAAAGAAAAGAGTATAATGAACGCATCTTCTCTTCCGTCTCCCAAGTAGCATTGTGTGACGAAAAGGAATTTCGCTCGATCCGAATCAGTCGCTAAACCGACCCAGGCCGTTCGAAACGCCCTATCGTTAGAGAACACGACAAATCAGAATGCATACAAAAGAACATTTCATTGTATATTACAACAATGCATCAGATTACAAGAATATACAGAGTATAAATGAATATTACACAGAAATATCAGAGCTTTAAATTACATTTAAATACATAGCAGCGGAAAATAATACAATACACAACTAGAAGGAGATATACGGATACAAAGCTTTCCGGATATCGTTTCAGCTGTAAACCAGGATCCTGTGAATATAAATCTGCAAAACCAAAACTACTAGCTGCCCGTGTCAAAATAGGGGCACCCAGAGTTTAGGTTAAAACAATAAACTCCAGGTCAGTCATGTGACTGGTGTGAGAACTAAAACAGTTATTAATCTTTATTTTAAATCATTAGGTAAACCAAGGGACCACGCCGTATAACACGGAACGGGTTTCCTCCCAAGAATACCAGTGCATAAAACAAACAGCGCAATGCTAAATAAAGAAAAATGAAGCTGTTATAAGACCCAGGTCCCATCACACAATGCAACACAGTCGAGGATAGGGTTTTCCCTTATAACAGCCAAAGAATGCTTGATACGTTTAAAACAAATCATTTGATACTATCATAAGTGCATAGTGTATAAAACACTTCAAATCATAAGTATCAATCATAGGCGGCATGAATGGCCCATAACACTATGTCGCCATATATAAGTTTACAATCAAAACCGCAATGTCGTATTGGAAATTGGGTTATCATTTATGGTATGAACCGAGGCTAGGGGCAAGATCCTCACTGATTCGAGACTGCCTAGCCCGAGTCTCAGGAACAGCCGCAACTGCCCCATGGATCCTCAGGGCCGGTCCACCGAGGTGGATTATTATACCTGAGCACTACGTTTCGCCGCCCTTTGGGGCGTAAGCGAGCCAACTAAATGACTCCATCGGTTCGAGAACGACCGATCAATCCGAGGCGCCTCGCAACAGCAACAACCACATAAGTCAAACTCGTCAGGGCGTGTAAAACCACTGACGCCACTTTTAGCTAGGAGGAAACGTAGGCCCTCCCTGAGGTCCGTCTCCCGTTTTTGGTTCATACCGGGTGTGAAACTCGCGAAGTAAACGTTACACAAAGCTACGCCACAAAGGCCGTGCTTCGATCATCAACCACAAGACTTTGCTTTTCAACAGAAGCCTTGATCATTTGCCACTTAGGCATGCCACACAGGCAATTCACTCCATGCGATTGATATCCATCAATATATAACCCCTGAGCTCGTACGTCTCAGAGAAGGGCGTTAAGCAAGAGAATAAATTCTCCGCCGCCAAACAGATATATATTTAATAGAGATCAATCACACGGACTAAAATCCAATGTCAGACACACAGTCCATTTACAAGTCCGTTCTGGGTCTGAACGAAACCGGAGGCACCTAGTACCCCGCATATCCATCGATCTCCAAGTACGTCTGGACGATCACTAACTGTTTCCATCTTCTTGGGTGTACAGCCCAATCAAGATCATCAGTAATTACCCAAACGACGTGAAGACCTCCGGTCTTCGACCATCGTCTTCATCTTCGACTTATCGTCGTATCAGTTATTCGGGATGGGTTAAACCCGGTCTTCCCGAATAACTCGCTTATATTTTAAATAAGTGTTACACAAACACAACATACGCCTCATTCCAATTCATTAGTCACTAACCGTAAATTAATCAAGAGAATAATTCCCCAAATATTAACCCCGAAGGCCGAAACCAACATCAGATCAATACCCAGAAAACCATTCTGCTTGGCCAACCGACAGTTAGTTTCTAAATTTCACATTCATAGGGAAAGGTTCCCATTAATTTTATCCAAGGTAAATTTCTTGAATTTATTCTTTAATCTATTTTTGAATATCAATTCAAAACTAGTCGGGATTAACGAAACTTACCGAAGTAATCATTTGTTTTAATTTCCCAATCCCAACCTATTCATCCCATGAAGTAAAACTGGCAGTACTTCATATCTAACACCACGGGGTTATCGGTAAATTCAATTACCATTTCACGTTCAAATCTAATTAAAGATTTAACTATCGCCTGGAGCAAAACTGGTGGTACTCCATTCTCGATCATTTCAATCTAATTAAAGATTCATTAAAACTCCACTTAGTTTTAATCTTTAACTGGGTTAAAGAATCAGTGTCATTTAAAAACACCGTTCACGATAAACCCAAAATCACATTCATTAATTATCGGGTTAAAGAACGAGTGTTGTTTAAAACACTGTTCACGATAAACCCAAAAATCAATATCAATTCAATTCCAATTAAATATTATTTAATTGGTACACTTCATTAAACCTAAATAAAAAGATTTAATCTTTTCTCAACTGGGTTCAAGAACAGTGTTAGTGAAGACACCATTCACGACAAACCCAGATCACGTTTGATATTCAATATAAGGCTCTGAATAGAAAATATATCGGCTTATATTCAACATCAAATTCTACGATTAACAAATGTCATATTGGAAATAACGATATAAATATATATCTTTCAAATTTCCACAACAACATCTGTATAATCACGAATTCCAACATCGAAATATTCCGAAGACAATTTCAATTCAAATCCACTCCAATGCAATCATTGGAAATTCTGGTTATTTTTAAAACCCTTTTCAAATTCAATTTATTTATTTAAAAATAAATAGAATTATATTCCTAGTTCAAAACTAGTTCATTCCGATAAAAATCTATTTTTATCTTTTCAAATATGGAGTTTTTCATCCCAAATCTTCACAAATCATTTCTTATGATTTTACACAAATTATTACTATTTTTAATAATTTTATCAAGGCCCGTACTGTCGATTTCCTTCAACGGCCATCGAACTGCACTTACAGCGACCTTTTTCAAATTTGATTTGGACGTAACTCCAAATCCAACCGTTCGATTTCAAATTTCTAACATTCGTTAGAAAGCTCTTTTCGATACGAACCCAACGGTTCCGGTTTTAGGAGAATCCGACGGTCGAATCTCCCGTAATGTCCGTTTGAAATAAATGGTCGAAATTCACGAACTGCCACGGCGCGGCGCGTTCTATTCAGGCCATTATATTATATATATAATATATATAATATATATTTCGTCGATTTCTATTTAAAACGAATTATATAAATAGTTTTGAATTCGTTTCAAAAACATTTTCAACTTCCATTTCAATTCAAATCAAAATTGAATTCTTCTTTATAAATTCGTTTTAAAATTCATTTCTATTCAATTCAAATTTCAATTCAATTTGAATTCATTTCAATTCGCTTTCCATTCAATTTGAATTCGTTTTCAATTCATTTCGAAATCGTTTTCAATTCAATTCATTTCGAAATCGTTTTCAATTCAATTCATTTCGAAATCGTTTTCAATTCAATTCATTTTGAAATCGTTTTATATTCAATTCATTTCGAAATCGAATAAAGTCGATATAAATATCGTTCACGTCTAAATGGCGTCAATCTAATCAACACGGCTTCATATATTCCTTTATTCTATTCAACAAATGAATATTTATTTTTGTCAACACACGACTAATCTCAACGAATGAGTACTGTCCACGTGTGACTATTTTTGTTAAATTATTTCGTTCAACACATGACTAATCTCAACGGATGAGTACTGTCAACACATGAACCTTTATTTTATATTATAAAGATGTAAATTTTAGTACTAAAATATTTCGTTCAACACATGACCAATCTCAATGGATGAAACTGTCAACACATGAACCTTTATTTTTCAAATTGGAATGAGGCCCAATCAATTACCATATAAAGTTAATTATATGGATTCCATCCAACACATGTATATAATAGCATTGAAAAATAATCAACCATCAACCAAAGTGCACTACACTGTATAAGCATCAAATATAGATATCTAACGCTTATAACAGCCTGTCAATCGATCGATCGACATATTTAATCAATCAGGATGAGTGAACTTCAAATTTCATCCTAACACCCGTGTGGGGTTTCAAACAATCAAACACATATTTTATTTGTGCAGTTGGGCGATGTGTAAAATTTATCGTCCCAATCAATGTCCTTCAAATAGGTGTACATAAACAAACCGTCCGGTTTGTAAATGAATATTTATTTATTCACATTCACGTTAAAAATTATATTTTTAACGATAAAACATTTTATTCAACCTATGAATATTCTATTCGGTTCATTTATTCAATAAAATGCTATTTTTATTTTTCTAACATATTTTAGAAAATTTCGGCGGCATAACGGCACGATACTAGAAACGGGACGAGGCCTAGCCTTATCCCCGGTCTAGTGAAGGCCCACGCCATTCACACATCAATCAAATTCACCAAACAACCAATTCAAATCAAGTCATCAAATTAATTTATGCAACCAAACAAACAAGTCCATGGTCTGTGGACGATTGTATCGGGTGCTACTAAGCACCGTCTGCATCCTAGTATATATATATAACTAGAAAAGAAATTGAAATGTGAGAAATTCTCACATATAGCTATCCTAGCTCCACGGCACTTCTTTGATAGAAATCTTCATCGTCATCGCATCTTCGTTGCCCGCTTTCACTACCTATGTAAAAATCGAATTTTTACTTCGCTATCCAATATATAGAAATCATATTTTTATTTCGAAGTTCAATATATATAAAAATCATATTTTTATTTCGAAGTTCAATATATAAAAATCATATTTTTATTTCGAAGTTCAATATATAAAAATCATATTTTTTATTTCGAAGTTCAATATATAAAAATCATATTTTTTATTTCGAAGTTCAATATATATAAAAATCGAATTTTTACTTTGCTATTATATATATAAAAATCGAATTTTTAACTTCACTTCATATATATAAAAATCGAATTTTTGTCTTCTCTTCATATATATAAAAATCGAATTTTTATATCGTTGCTTACATTATAAAGATCACACTTTTATATAATGATATGTATAATAAAAATCACTTCTTTATCCATCGATGAACATAATAAAAATTGCTTCTTTATCTATTCATTTACATAATAAAAATCGTACCTTTCCCATTATATAAAAATCACTACCTTTATACTACTTCCATTTCATATATATAAAGTTCGGATTTTACAATGTTATCTCGGATTTTTAAACAATTAATATAGTAAAAGAAAAGCAAAAACTACCTTTCTCGGTAAAAGAAAAATCCATCGAACTGCTCATCGTCTGCACACCTCCTCAAATGGCCGGAGCCAGGCCTGAACGCATCCTATCGTCGTTGGTAGCGGCAGAATGGGTCCCACGAGGCTGGAGGTTGCGGGTTTGAGGGAGAAAAGGGGTTGGCGTTCGCTGGAGGCGCTGGTGATTAGGGATAGGTGGCGGAAGTGCGTTGGGTTTTGGGGGCTTTCCACCAGGTTGGAGAACGAGAGCGAAGGCAGAGGAGGAGGGCGCGGAGGTTGGCGTCGCGGTGGAGGGGATGCTGACGAGCAAAGGTCGGAGGAGGGGGAACGAAGAACGGAGGGAGGCGATGGGTGATGGTGAGCGTCGGTCGCCATTTCAATTTGGGGAGCGCTTTTTCTGATTCGAGAAAAATGAAGATGGGGAGGGTTTTAAGTGTAAAAATAAATATATTATTATTTTATTTTCTTCCAATGAGTTGACTTTTTTCCCAAACTCTGATTCAAACCCTACGACTGTCGTCCCTAGCTCATTACCCCCATTCCGAACACAATGGGATATGTTCCGTAAGTCAATTCGATCGTTTCGATCAGTTTCCAACAAAATCAAAATATAACTCTATATATTGAATTTGAACGCACATTTCAATTTACTGGGGCCACATACGAACTCTAAAAATTCCCGAAAAATTGTTTCTAGCTTCATATTGACGATGCGGTCCTAACAAAACTAATTTCATCGAATTCTGAGGCCGTTTGCAAAATGTCCATTTTTTTAGGGCCTGAATTCCATAGCGACTATTCAGAATTTTCAACTGGACATATCTTTTGATCCCCGCTATGAAAATTTGATTATTCGGATTCGTTGGAAAGATATTATCAATTAGATCCCATTATTTTTGGTTTCACTAAAATCCGGATTATTTTGCATCCGGTACGTTCAATTGAAGTTTGAAATCGAATTATCGAACTACCGCGCCATTTTCAATTCCTTTTATAATTATATATAAATATTTATATTCTAACGACGACGTATATAATATATACGTCGAATTATATTCAAAATAAATTTTTCGTTGATATTATTTAAAATAATCTATTTTAAATATCAAAATTCGCTAAAATGGCCAAAATAAAAATTTTAAACTGGCCCAGATTTTCGGGTTGTTACAATCTCCCCCACTTAAAACTTTTCGTCCCCGAAAAGGAACAAAGTCGAAAGTGGTTTGATTATTCAGCTCAACATTCGATCTGGCTTCCCTTCTCTAACTTTTCAGTTTCTGAGAATTTTCCAATTCTTCAAAAATTTGGCTAACACCCTAAATTTTCGAAAAATTTCGCCATAACCTCCCCTGCACCGGGAGCATCGGGGAATTTCAAATAGCTTCCCCGGTCCTTCAGATCTCAAAAAGAAAAAAAAAAGCCAAGCGGCTAGCCAATAGGCTTATAAAATCATCATCACCCAAACAAACAGTAAATTATGTAGTAAACATGTACCTATTTGTCGGGCAAACAAATTTTATTCTCGGCTCTAGCCTCCTTGCTATGACCTGTTCAATGTAAGTACATGTATATGCAAGCAAATGCGACCAATTTTCAATATAATTCAATATTTGGTTCAATTAGGCTAATGGTTCGAAATTAGCAAACAAATAAACAAACAACACAAACATCAATCAATTAGTTGATTATCATTTGAAATTCAGAACTTTGATATATAGTCAAAAATCTCATTTTTGATGCCAAATCACAACAAAGTGTTCTAGCTATATAAGTTTTGGTTCTCACACCAGTCTAATGGAAATATATAGAAAATCACACCTTCGAAACTCGAACATAAATGTTGATGATGCGATCGCTATCATCAATATCATCTTCGGGCGACTAGAGTGCGATGCTATATCTATCCAATATATTAAAACTTTGAATATACGTTTGCAAGGCGTATATGCAAATTCTTTATATACTGAATTGTCCAAAATCAATATAAATAAATTATTCAAATACGTGTAAAACGATCTAAATTTCAAAACAGAATTGTTTTCATTTGAAAAATATACTCTCCACTCTCGTTCTAGGATACTACTGATCCCATCTCTAACGAGTCATTCTCATTGGATATTACTAATCCAATATCAGATGAATTCTTTCGTAGGGTTCTAATGTGCCTTGTTCTCTAGCTTTGTAAACCAATGCTCTGATACCAACAGTGACGAAAAGGAATTTCGCTCGATCCGAATCAGTCGCTAAACCGACCCAGGCCGTTCGAAACGCCCTATCGTTTGAGAACACGACAAATCAGAATGCATACAAAAGAACATTTCATTGTATATTACAACAATGCATCAGATTACAAGAATATACAGAGTATAAATGAATATTACACAGAAATATCAGAGCTTTAAATTACATTTAAATACATAGCAGCGGAAAATAATACAATACACAACTAGAAGGAGATATACGGATACAAAGCTTTCCGGATATCGTTTCAGCTGTAAACCAGGATCCTGTGAATATAAATCTGCAAAACCAAAACTACTAGCTGCCCGTGTCAAAATAGGGGCACCCAGAGTTTAGGTTAAAACAATAAACTCTAGGTCAGTCATGTGACTGGTGTGAGAACTAAAACAGTTATTAATCTTTATTTTAAATCATTAGGTAAACCAAGGGACCACGCCGTATAACATGGAACGGGTTTCCTCCCAAGAATACCAGTGCATAAAACAAACAGCGCAATGCTAAATAAAGAAAAATGAAGCTGTTATAAGACCCAGGTCCCATCACACAATGCAACGCAGTCGAGGATAGGGTTTTCCCTTATAACAGCCAAAGAATGCTTGATACGTTTAAAACAAATCATTTGATACTATCATAAGTGCATAGTGTATAAAACACTTCAAATCATAAGTATCAATCATAGGCGGCATGAATGGCCCATAACACTATGTCGCCATATATAAGTTTACAATCAAAACCGCAATGTCGTATTGGAAGTTGGGTTATCATTTATGGTATGAACAGAGGCTAGGGGCAAGATCCTCACTGATTCGAGACTGCCTAGCCCGAGTCTCAGGAACAGCCGCAACTGCCCCATGGATCCTCAGGGCCGGTCCACCGAGGTGGATTATTATACCTGAGCACTACGTTTCGCCGCCCTTTGGGGCGTAAGCGAGCCAACTAAATGACTCCATCGGTTCGAGAACGACCGATCAATCCGAGGCGCCTCGCAACAGCAACAACCACATAAGTCAAACTCGTCAGGGCGTGTAAAACCACTGACGCCACTTTTAGCTAGGAGGAAACGTAGGCCCTCCCTGAGGTCCGTCTCCCGTTTTTGGTTCATACCGGGTGTGAAACTCGCGAAGTAAACGTTACACAAAGCTATGCCACAAAGGCCGTGCTTCGATCATCAACCACAAGACTTTGCTTTTCAACAGAAGCCTTGATCATTTGCCACTTAGGCATGCCACACAGGCAATTCACTCCATGCGATTGATATCCATCAATATATAACCCCTGAGCTCGTACGTCTCAGAGAAGGGCGTTAAGCAAGAGAATAAATTCTCCGCCGCCAAACAGATATATATTTAATAGAGATCAATCACACGGACTAAAATCCAATGTCAGACACACAGTCCATTTACAAGTCCGTTCTGGGTCTGAACGAAACCGGAGGCACCTAGTACCCCGCATATCCATCGATCTCCAAGTACGTCTGGATGATCACTAACTGTTTCCATCTTCTTGGGTGTACAGCCCAATCAAGATCATCAGTAATTACCCAAACGACGTGAAGACCTCCGGTCTTCGACCATCGTCTTCATCTTCGACTTATCGTCGTATCAGTTATTCGGGATGGGTTAAACCCGGTCTTCCCGAATAACTCGCGTATATTTTAAATAAGTGTTACACAAACACAACATACGCCTCATTCCAATTCATTAGTCACTAACCGTAAATTAATCAAGAGAATAATTCCCCAAATATTAACCCCGAAGGCCGAAACCAACATCAGATCAATACCAAGAAAACCATTCTGCTTGGCCAACCGACAGTTAGTTTCTAAATTTCACATTCATAGGGAAAGGTTCCCATTAATTTTATCCAAGGTAAATTTCTTGAATTTATTCTTTAATCTATTTTTGAATATCAATTCAAAACTAGTCGGGATTAACGAAACTTACCGAAGTAATCATTTGTTTTAATTTCCCAATCCCAACCTATTCATCCCATGAAGTAAAACTGGCAGTACTTCATATCTAACACCACGGGGTTATCGGTAAATTCAATTACCATTTCACGTTCAAATCTAATTAAAGATTTAACTATCGCCTGGAGCAAAACTGGTGGTACTCCATTCTCGATCATTTCAATCTAATTAAAGATTCATTAAAACTCCACTTAGTTTTAATCTTTAACTGGGTTAAAGAATCAGTGTCATTTAAAAACACCGTTCACGATAAACCC
Organism: Allium sativum; assembly: GCA_030737875.1. Lineage (NCBI taxonomy): Eukaryota > Viridiplantae > Streptophyta > Magnoliopsida > Asparagales > Amaryllidaceae > Allium > Allium sativum. The sequence goes on along the minus strand of CM060919.1, from coordinate 224,873,772 downwards.
AAAATCACATTCATTAATTATCGGGTTAAAGAACGAGTGTTGTTTAAAACACTGTTCACGATAAACCCAAAAATCAATATCAATTCAATTCCAATTAAATATTATTTAATTGGTACACTTCATTAAACTAAAAAAAAGATTTAATCTTTTCTCAACTGGGTTCAAGAACAGTGTTAGTGAAGACACCATTCACGACAAACCCAGATCACGTTTGATATTCAATATAAGGCTCTGAATAGAAAATATACCGGCTTATATTCAACATCAAATTCTACGATTAACAAATGTCATATTGGAAATAACGATATAAATATATATCTTTCAAATTTCCACAACAACATCTGTATAATCACGAATTCCAACATCGAAATATTCCGAAGACAATTTCGATTCAAATCCACTCCAATGCAATCATTGGAAATTCTGGTTATTTTTAAAACCCTTTTCAAATTCAATTTATTTATTTAAAAATAAATAGAATTATATTCCTAGTTCAAAACTAGTTCATTCCGATAAAAATCTATTTTTATCTTTTCAAATATGGAGTTTTTCATCCCAAATCTTCACAAATCATTTCTTATGATTTTACACAAATTATTACTATTTTTAATAATTTTATCAAGGCCCGTACAGTCGATTTCCTTCAACGGCCATCGAACTGCACTTACAGCGACCTTTTTCAAATTTGATTTGGACGTAACTCCAAATCCAACCGTTAGATTTCAAATTTCTAACATTCGTTAGAAAGCTCTTTTCGATACGAACCCAACGGTTCCGGTTTTAGGAGAATCCGACGGTCGAATCTCCCGTAATGTCCGTTTGAAATAAATGGTCGAAATTCACGAACTGCCGCGGCGCGGCGCGTTCTATTCAGGCCATTATATTATATATATAATATATATTTCATCAATTTCTATTTAAAACGAATTATATAAATAGTTTTGAATTCGTTTCAAAAACATTTTCAACTTCCATTTCAATTCAAATCAAAATTGAATTCTTCTTTATAAATTCGTTTTAAAATTCATTTCTATTCAATTCAAATTTCAATTCAATTTGAATTCATTTCAATTCGCTTTCCATTCAATTTGAATTCGTTTTCAATTCATTTCGAAATCGTTTTCAATTCAATTCATTTCGAAATCGTTTTCAATTCAATTCATTTCGAAATCGTTTTCAATTCAATTCATTTTGAAATCGTTTTATATTCAATTCATTTCGAAATCGAATAAAGTCGATATAAATATCGTTCACGTCTAAATGGCGTCAATCTAATCAACACGGCTTCATATATTCCTTTATTCTATTCAACAAATGAATATTTATTTTTGTCAACACACGACTAATCTCAACGAATGAGTACTGTCCACGTGTGACTATTTTTGTTAAATTATTTCGTTCAACACATGACTAATCTCAACGGATGAGTACTGTCAACACATGAACCTTTATTTTATATTATAAAGATGTAAATTTTAGTACTAAAATATTTCGTTCAACACATGACCAATCTCAATGGATGAAACTGTCAACACATGAACCTTTATTTTTCAAATTGGAATGAGGCCCAATCAATTACCATATAAAGTTAATTATATGGATTCCATCCAACACATGTATATAATAGCATTGAAAAATAATCAACCATCAACCAAAGTGCACTACACTGTATAAGCATCAAATATAGATATCTAACGCTTATAACAGCCTGTCAATCGATCGATCGACATATTTAATCAATCAGGATGAGTGAACTTCAAATTTCATCCTAACACCCGTGTGGGGTTTCAAACAATCAAACACATATTTTATTTGTGCAGTTGGGCGATGTGTAAAATTTATCGTCCCAATCAATGTCCTTCAAATAGGTGTACATAAACAAACCGTCCGGTTTGTAAATGAATATTTATTTATTCACATTCACGTTAAAAATTATATTTTTAACGATAAAACATTTTATTCAACCTATGAATATTCTATTCGGTTCATTTATTCAATAAAATGCTATTTTTATTTTTCTAACATATTTTAGAAAATTTCGGCGGCATAACGGCACGATACTAGAAACGGGACGAGGCCTAGCCTTATCCCCGGTCTAGTGAAGGCCCACGCCATTCACACATCAATCAAATTCACCAAACAACCAATTCAAATCAAGTCATCAAATTAATTTATGCAACCAAACAAACAAGTCCATGGTCTGTGGACGATTGTGTCGGGTGCTACTAAGCACCGTCTGCATCCTAGTATATATATATAACTAGAAAAGAAATTGAAAGGTGAGAAATTCTCACATATAGCTACCTAGCTCCACGGCACTTCTTTGATAGAAATCTTCATCGTCATCGCATCTTCGTTGCCCGCTTTCACTACCTATGTAAAAATCGAATTTTTACTTCGCTATCCAATATATAGAAATCATATTTTTATTTCGAAGTTCAATATATATAAAAATCATATTTTTATTTCGAAGTTCAATATATAAAAATCATATTTTTATTTCGAAGTTCAATATATAAAAATCATATTTTTTATTTCGAAGTTCAATATATAAAAATCATATTTTTTATTTCGAAGTTCAATATATATAAAAATCGAATTTTTACTTTGCTATTATATATATAAATCGAATTTTTAACTTCACTTCATATATATAAAAATCGAATTTTTATCTTCTCTTCATATATATAAAAATCGAATTTTTATATCGTTGCTTACATTATAAAGATCACACTTTTATATAATGATATGTATAATAAAAATCACTTCTTTATCCATCGATGAACATAATAAAAATTGCTTCTTTATCTATTCATTTACATAATAAAAATCGTACCTTTCCCATTATATAAAAATCACTACCTTTATACTACTTCCATTTCATATATATAAAGTTCGGATTTTACAATGTTATCTCAGATTTTTAAACAATTAATATAGTAAAAGAAAAGCAAAAACTACCTTTCTCGGTAAAAGAAAAATCCATCGAACTGCTCATCGTCTGCACACCTCCTCAAATGGCCGGAGCCAGGCCTGAACGCATCCTATCGTCGTTGGTAGCGGCAGAATGGGTCCCATGAGGCTGGAGGTTGCGGGTTTGAGGGAGAAAAGGGGTTGGCGTTCGCTGGAGGCGCTGGTGATTAGGGATAGGTGGCGGAAGTGCGTTGGGTTTTGGGGGCTTTCCACCGGGTTGGAGAACGAGAGCGAAGGCAGAGGAGGAGGGCGCGGAGGTTGGCGTCGCGGTGGAGGGGATGCTGACGAGCAAAGGTCGGAGGAGGGGGAACGAAGAACGGAGGGAGGTGATGGGTGATGGTGAGCGTCGGTCGCCATTTCAATTTGGGGAGCGCTTTTTCTGATTCGAGAAAAATGAAGATGGGGAGGGTTTTAAGTGTAAAAATAAATATATTATTATTTTATTTTCTTCCAATGAGTTGACTTTTTTCCCAAACTCTGATTCAAACCCTACGACTGTCGTCCCTAGCTCATTACCCCCATTCCGAACACAATGGGATATGTTCCGTAAGTCAATTCGATCGTTTCGATCAGTTTCCAACAAAATCAAAATATAACTCTATATATTGAATTTGAACGCACATTTCAATTTACTGGGGCCACATACGAACTCTAAAAATTCCCGAAAAATTGTTTCTAGCTTCATATTGACGATGCGGTCCTAACAAAACTAATTTCGTCGAATTCTGAGGCCGTTTGCAAAATGTCCATTTTTTTAGGGCCTGAATTCCATAGCGACTATTCAGAATTTTCAACTGGACATATCTTTTGATCCCCGCTATGAAAATTTGATTATTCGGATTCGTTGGAAAGATATTATCAATTAGATCCCATTATTTTTGGTTTCACTAAAATCCGGATTATTTTGCATCCGGTACGTTCAATTGAGGTTTGAAATCGAATTATCGAACTACCGCGCCATTTTCAATTCCTTTTATAATTATATATAAATATTTATATTCTAACGACGACGTATATAATATATACGTCGAATTATATTCAAAATAAATTTTTCGTTGATATTATTTAAAATAATCTATTTTAAATATCAAAATTCGCTAAAATGACCAAAATAAAAATTTTAAACTGGCCCAGATTTTCGGGTTGTTACACATTGCTCTCATCATCTCCCCATTGCACTTTGACTAGCTTGACCCCTCGATTCCGCAACTTCTTAACCTCCGACCCAAGAATGCACGTAGGAGCTCGCCGAATCGTCGCATCACACTCTATCTCCACCTCTCTAAGCAAGCTCGGCTCTACCACTTCTGCGGTCTCGTGCAAGCAATTCCTCAAATGTGGCACATGGAATACATCGTGTACGCCACTAAGTCTCTCGGGCAACTCCACACTATACGCCATATGCCCAATCCTCTCTTTAATAGCAAACAGCCCTACAAACCTTGGTGCTAACTTCCCAACAGACCCAAAGCGAACGACGTTCCGTAATGGAGACACCTTGACAAAGACCATGTCCCCGATATCAAACTCAAGATCTATCCTCCTCTTGTCCGCATAAGATTTCTGCCTATCTTGCGTCGTCTTCATCCTCCTTCGAATCAAATCGATCTTTTCCGAAGTCTCCCTAATCATATCGGGCCCAAGTAAGATCTTATCTGTAGACTCCCACCAACATATAGGAGAATGACACGATCGTCCATAAAGAGCTTCGAAAGATGCCATGCCAATGCTAGACTGAAAGCTATTATTATACGCGAACTCAACCAACGGAAGATGCTCTTCCCATGTACCTCCAAAGTCTAAGACACATAGCCTCAAAAGGTCCTCTGGAATATGATTCACCCTCTCGGTCTGGCCGTCCGTCTGAGGATGATATGCGGTGCTCAAACATAACTGAGTCCCTATCGCCTCTTGTAAACTCTTCCAAAACTCGCTAGTAAAGATAGGATCTCGATCGCTCACTATGCTTGAAGGAACACCGTTCAAACGGACTACCTCTCGAATGTATACGGAAGCTAACCATGGAGCAGTCCTCTTACTCTTCACGGGAGTGAAATGGGCGCTCTTTACAAGTCTGTCTACCACAACCCAAATCCCCGTATTACCCTTCTCGATCTCGGTAATCCATCGACAAAATCCATCGAGACCTATCCCAGTTCCACTGTGGAACCTCCAATGGGTGAAGCAACCCACCGGATTTCTTTTGCTCTGCTTTTACTTGTTGGCACACCAAGCATCTAGCGACATACTCGGCCACATCCCTCTTCATACCAGCCCAAAAGAAAACTCGCTTCATGTCTTTGTACGTCTTGTCCCCGCCGGGATGAATGGTCATCTTCGAACGATGTGCATCATCAAGAATAGCCTTCCTCAAGCTCTCATCCCGTGATACACAAAGTCTATCGTCCCTACGCAACCAACCCTTATCATCTAGGGTATACCTTCTTAGGTGGCTTGATGACTCCCCTCTTATGAGCTTCTCTACTAACTCCATCAACTGTGGGTCATCACGCTGTGCCTCTCCAACTCGTCCCAAAAGCGTAGGTCTGACTTCAAGGACACTAACAAACTGGGTACAACATCAATGGATGGTCTAAAGTCAAAGGTAGAGATAAACTCTAAGCTACGTCGCTCGACAAACAAAGGACTCAATGTCAACTTTTTCCTACTCAAGGCATCCGCCACAATGTTACCCTTGTCAGGGGTATATGCTATATCGAAATTGTAGGACGCCAAGAACTCCATCCACCTTTGTTGCCTCAGGTTTAGATCTTTATGAGAGAATAAGTATTTTAGCGACTTATGGCCTGCAAGCAACTCAAACTTCTCACCAAGCAAATAATGACGCCAAGACTTGAGCGCAAAAACTATGGTAGCCAATTCTGAGTCGTGGGTAGGGTAATTCTTCTCATGGACTTTCGACTGTCTTCCACCATAACATATCTCCCTTCCCTAGAGACCACATGCCCTAAAATCCTCACTTCTTTCCTCCAAAAATGGTATTTTAGAGAACTTAGCTTTAAGCTGGTGCACTTGTAGGGTCCCTAAACTTTCCCTAAGATGTAGGGCATGCTCTTCTCTGCTTCTAGAGAAAACCAGGATAATATCCCATGCAAAATCATCACAACTATCCATCTCTCATTCAGACCATCCTAGTCGAACTCGACATCCCCCAAGTGCATGCCCCAAAGGCCTAAACCAATATCAGACAAACACCCAAGGGATACCTCCTTCGAATTCAGATGACCTACGTGAGATGATACTAGTAAGACGGCCAACCAATTGAGCACTTGACCGACTCTAGCTGTCCTTGCCAGTCTTTCTCTAAAACCACCACTGATCACATAACTAGCTTTGCTTAATCTATTAAGCATATACGAAAACTTATTTCGTGCCTCTGGGTAAACCCCGCACTTTATCAAAGACGTCTCCATACTCACAGACCACACAAACAGACTCCCAATCATCGTTGGATGCGTCAGAAGATTCTAGGAAGCTAAGCATCACTGAACCCCTAGGGTCACAAGAAATATGAGGGTCTTTCCATAACGAATCAATAGCCTAACTACCCTCCTTTCACAATCTAGGATGGCACCCCGCCTGGCTAGCCAATCCACCCCTAGAATCAAACTATAGCCCGTGAAACCAAGGACGAAGGCGTTGCATTCAAATCCAATGCCCAAGATAGACACTCTCAAATCCCGACAAACCATTGAAGGATGAGCCGAACCACCAACAAGATTTGAGATTAGGATGGGATCCTTAACTAGACTAGTATTTAGCTGCAGCGTTTCAACTAACGAAGCAGATACTAACGAGTATGAAGCGCCAGAATCAAACAAAGTTCAAATAGGATGATAAAGAAAACCAAATTTCAACCCAGACGGCCCTACCCCCATCAGGTATACCAGCCGTGAGGGAATACAACTACCCTCCAGAAGATCCTGTACTTTTTCCTTGCCTCTTTGGACAATCCTAAGGTGTCCTATTTCTCCAAAACAACTAGCCTTCTTCTTCACATTCTCCATTCGTGACCTCCCACCAAGAGGAGGTTTCGTCCTTTGTTAACCAAACAGCTATTTGAACCTTCCTCTTATCGTCTATCTTAAAGGTACCAACAAGCCCTCCACTTCCTTGGACCAACTTCTAGCCCGACAAATATCTAAGTCCCTTGAAGTGGTTTTCCGTCCTTCGTACGGAAGTCCTTATTTATCTTAGAAAAAGCATTTATACGCGGAGGGGGGGGAACTCAAAAAGAGGACGAGATTCAAAACGGAGAATCGAAGGAAGGACATATGGCTCTTGGGGATTATGTTCTTAAAATAAACCTTTCTTTCAAAAATACTCTTCTACAAACATATTTCTGAAAGTATTCTTTATTAAAAATGCTTTTGAAAAACAGTTTTTCAAAATATCTTATCTGTTCTGGTAACCTTCAGCTCTGATACCACGTGTAACACCCCACGTCCATTAATGTCACTCGCAAAGGGAATGCATTAACTTCCATGGAGCATTTTAAGTGAATATAGAACAAAAAATCACAACAAGACAGATATAGGACTTGAAAATTTAAAACTTTATTTATTGCAGCGGAAGGTAAATATGTTTGGTTACATCATCAAAAACCATAAACCAAAGTCAAGTACATAATATCCATATTGATAAAACAAAGTAGATAATCCCACTACTACAAATAGCCATAAAGAAAATGATAGGCAGAACTTTACTTCTGCAATCCAAGAGCTCCCAAAGAGATCCCAATCATGCTCCACTAGCACTAGTCCCACCCTTAGAACCTGGGGGGGAAAGGAAGAAAAGAGGTGGAAACAAAGGGGGTCAAACATAAAGTCTGGCGAGTCTGATAACTCTAACAACATAATTATTAACGCAATATGATAAGATATAAGCTGGAGAATAAGGTAATGACTGTGTGAACCACATGGGTATGGCAAGGCAATCAAGAGTAACAGAGATAACGTTAATGGCGCTTCCTAATCAATATAGGATAATTACTATACTCTACCGTACTGTACCGTACTGTACTGTACTAACACTAACTGCACCCCTACTAGTCACTCTAGAAATTTGATCCCTCTTGGGTAAATAGAACGATGATAGCTTTGTGTACTACTAGATGTACCCACTATCCCCCATGTTTGACTGTATATCTCTAGTTGCTATCGTAGGTACCCAGCGTGTACCTATCCCCACTAGATGTACCCCTTCAATAAGTAATAATGGTAATTCCATGTACTCCTAGCTGACGTCATAATTGCCGCCTGCTCCTATCTCCACTAGGTGTACCCCCTTAATAATTATTAATAATTGTGGTAGCTTTGTGTACCCCTAGCTGACTACATAGGTGTCGTCTGCTCCTATCTCCACTAGGTGTACCCACTACCTTGCCCCATTCGATCGGCTCCCTAACTCATAGATACCCGTGCTGGTCCCACAGTGGGGTGTATCACTCCCCAAAGTGGCAACCCAATACTACCAGAGATGCACGGCTTATACCTACACGATGCAACAACGTCTTACCTATCAGCCTAGGTCCACACACGCAAATGAACCCGTTGGACTTGCATTGCCACCGCTAACCCGGTTTGGCCTCTTACAGTCAAGCCCAGTATGCGTGTCCCGTCCTCGACTTGGGTCAAGCCCACAATGATACGTATGGGTTACTGGTTGAAATGGGCCCCCATGACTTGACACAAGCTATCCACCTAAGCTTGGTCCCCTCTAGTATTTCTCACTTAACCCACTTCTTATTCATGTTTCAATTACATGTTTCAATTTTGGTTAAGTATTTCTAATCGTATTTCAAATGCCACCCAAGGCACCCACTTAACCCCCTCATGTCCCACCACATGTTTTACTTTGGTTAAGTGTTTCTTAATTTATTACTACCGTAACCCCTGTAGGACCTCTCACATTAGACTGACATTTGTGGCTGCTGGATTTGCCGGGCGGGTCCGGGCAGTCTTACACCACAAACGAGCCTAACCTCGTGTCCATACAATTGTTACGCATTTAGTTTGGGCCTTTGACCTCTCACATTGGGCTATCATTTGTGGTTGCTGGATTTGCCGGGCGGGTCCGGGCTGTCTTACACCACAAATGAGTCCAACCTCGTGTCCTAGGCAATTAATTATACATAATTAATTTTCCCTAAATTTGAATTACTTTCCCTATTCAAATTTCCATATTTATTTATGTCCATAATTATTTATGTCCATAATTTATCACCTAAATTATGCTCATCTATTTATGGTATATAAATTATACCAATTTCATCACTAATTAATTTTATTCCTTAAAATTAATTACATGCCTTTTTAGGCCATTACATGCCAAATTCACAATATGTGTGTATCCAGTATTATCCCCATCGTACCCCCGTCATTCGTTTGCTTAACATGACATATACATATTAGACTAGCAAATAGTCTAATACTTAAAAAAAGGGAATAAACGTCACAAAGTCACATACACACAATAATAGATCTAATTTGCATCTAACTTGCAATTAAGAATTACAACATACTTGCATAGTCTATGTATTATCAAGGATCCAAAAATCATAGATCTAAAAGGTGTGAACTTGCATGCATGAACATAGTTTTACACCCAACTAGCCTAGGTAATTATCGCAAACTTACATAAACTATGTATGTCGTCAACCAAAACATAAAGGTGTCATCTTGCACAACTATGGATCCAATAAAAGGTGTTAACCTGAGTAAACTATGGATCCACATAAAAGTGTAAACTTGCATGACTATGCATGTCATAGTTTCAACATAAAAATGTCAACTTGAATATGGATCTAATTTTAAAGGTGTGAACTTGTATATATGTGAATCTAATTATCACTTAAACTTGCATATGAACATAATACTTATACGAACTAGCATACGTTCCACATCCATATTCGCATAAAAACTGATGTTAACCTAGGTGATTGGATTATAAAAAGGGATTCATTGACACAAGTTAACATCATGAACTACTAGCATATATTTTAGATCCAAACTTACATAACATCATATAACTCGCATACAACTTGCGTGATCCTATTAACTTGCATAACATCATATGTACAACTTGCATAATCATATTAACTTGCATAACATCACATATGAAACTTGCATAATCATATTAACTTGCATAACATCATATATGAAACTTGCATAACATCATATGTACAACTTGCATAATCATATTAACTTGCATAACATCATATGTACAACTTGCATAATCATATTAACTTGCATAACATCATATATGAAACTTGCATAATCATATTAACATACATGATTAAACATATGAATTAGATTCACAACCACAACTTATAATCCAACGTATATCACATCATAATTAATTTAGCAATTATTTTGTTAAGTTGATCAAACTCACCATTCAACGAAGTTCTGAAATTTATTAGCGTCCCTTTGTTGTAGTTGAATTTGCTGCTGGATTGAATTGAGTTGCTTTAATCTTCTTCTAATTGTTAGCGGCTACTCTAGGGTTCAAGACGACAGCATGACGGCCATATTTTTAGTTTTAATTCTGATTTAGGGTTTGAGTCTATGGGTCTTTTTATAGAGTTTTGAATTAATTTAAGCCGTCGGATCACTCTAGGATCCATCTAGGCCTTAGAAACCAAGAAATGATGTCTACAGACCAACCAGAAATCGCCACCTGAGCCCTAAAACATAAAATTTCGTCATATACCATTTAGAGCCGACGGGACCAATTCCAAACCTCCTGAGTTAAAATAGGTCGGTTTGGTGTTTTGCCTCCCCGCTTCCACTGTTTTGAATTTTTTTCTTAAATTTTAGGTTGAATTTTATTTTATTTATATATATATATATATATATATATATATATATTTCTATCTTCCTAATTAACCATTTTAACACTAAACCACTTTTTGAACTGCATTCACACTAAGCCATTTTTAAGCCATACTCCTAAAACAAAAATATGGCGCTGGCAGGGATCGAACTCTGTACCCCTTGTATGCAAGTCACGTGTTCCAACCAAATGAGCTACTAAGTCTTTTGCTTACAAACCTTAGAACAATGCTAAACATTTATTCTTTAATTTAGTTAATTCAATTATTCAAAAATCCGGGGTGTTACATTGACACTGCACATGGATTGAAATGCTATTATGTTGACTTGATTATTTATATTGTTATATGCTTATATAATTGTTGAAATTAAGTTCCCTGTAGATGAGAAAATCTTGATGGGTTGAAATGATATACACTCAAATCACTGTATAGATTTAGGAACAAAACTGAATCGATTTGGGATGCGGGTTGAAATGATACACACCCGGGATTTGAAACTTGATAGGTTGAAATGATATACATCTGTGCTACTTGTCCTAGGTAGAAAATATTATACGGACACCGTTGGTCTAATTTGAAATATTTCTAAAAGCTATTAAATATTTTGACTTAGATTATTTTGGATTTTGGATCTAATTATACGTTACGTAAATTTAAATAAAAAAGTTATTTTATGCTATGCATTTTAAGAATGTATTTAATGTTAGTTTTATTCAAATCTAATCTTTGTTGTAAAGTAATTTATTTTTCAAGGTATTTTAATTATTATTAAGTTCCAAGATTTTAAGTAATTTAGCAAATAATTTATTTAATAAATTTTAAACTTAGTATATATATAGGTATGTTTGTAAAAAGAAAATTATTTAAAATATAAAAAGGATTATGGGTATGTTAGAACTAGATGTGTAACATAGATTTTTTGTAACCTAACATATAATTGATATTTGTAAATTAAGGCATTCTTAAATTTATGATTCTGAAATCTTGGAAAAATTTGATAAAGGCTAATTAATTTCAAACGAAATTTAGAGTTTTCGAAATAAGTATTGAAGTTATATTATTTTGAAATCTTCAATTTATTACAAGATATGACAGTATAAAAGGACCATGGTGTGAAAAATGTAAATGTTTGGGTGTTAAAGAGACCGGAATCGGATATTGGCATATTCTCTACCAATACCGAAAACCACTTTAACAACTGTGTACGCGGTGGAGTTCCAGAATGAAGTAGGATGGTTTGGTGGCGATTACTGGATTGAAGAAAGAGAACGTTAATGAATAGCCTTGACCTTCGGGTCATAATTAAAATGACTAAAACAGGTGTTATACCGTGATTAAGTGAGTTCACACCTCCATCGGACATACTTCTTTGAACCAATATCTATTACTTTGTGATTTGATTGGTGCGCACCTTTCATTTTTGAGTTTGTTCTGAGGTGGGCGGTAGTCGCGGCTATGCGTTACCACTGGTCCGAGCATGCATCGGTAGAATCCTACCGTAGGTATTCCTCATGTGTCTTGTCATATTATCCTGACCGAACCCCATACGATTTTGATTTGTATTGTACCTATGGAGTGCCCTCTGATAGCCACTACGTTACTGTGGAATTTACGGTATTTGTATAGACTACGATATTCTAAACAGTGTAAGGGTGAAAATGTAATCCCGCTTACGCTATTTTGATATTTTATTTTACCGAATAAGCACTATTATAATAACATATTATATTATATGATATTTAGTTTAATGGATCCTTAGAGAATGAATCCCAAACATTCTTTAAGTTACTTGTGCATTTCCATGACATTTCATATGAGTTAATTTACTTGCAAAAGAATACTAGTCCTGATCTGAGCGGTTTTGTTTTGCATAATGCTCCGGTGCGCACCTTTCATTTCAATTTGAGTACCGAAGCCCTTGGAGATTTGTCTTGGAGCTAGAGGCCATTCGGAGCTTTATCCACCTATCAGTTTGTTCTTCAGTCCTATCCATGTTAGATAGTTGTTGTTGTTTCTGTTTATCTTTTAACAGACTTATGCATTTGAGATTTCCGTTTTACTTGTCCAAGTGATTCGACACGGTGTATTTTGTTCTGGAGACTATGTTTATGTAGTAGCTTCATGAACTACTATGGTTTTATTTATTTCCGCTGCGAGTTATTTTGCTTTTTATGTGTCTGTGACTCTGTGATATGATTTTTATTTACTCCAATTATTATTAATAATCTGTTATTTTGAGCGACTCAAGTTAGACATGTGTGGTTTATTGTCGATTTGAATAGCACAAAATGGTGGGTCGTTACAGTTGGTATCAAAGCTTTGGTTTAGTCAAACCCTAGCCTACGGAGTAGAAACTCATTAGAGATAGGATAACAATATCCTAAAATGAGTACAAATCAGTCTCAAAGTCATTCTAGAGAGAGCGTATTTTTAAAATATAAATAGATTTCAAAAATGATTTGGAATGATTTTAAGAGTATTTTATGATATAAAGAATTGTTTGAAATGAAGTTTTCTAAAAATTTCCCCTCCATTTTGTTTCGACTGTGTTGCTTGGACTCCATAGATTAGGATATCAAATTTAGATAAACTGCATCTATCTTTGTCATCCTAAACCCTCTTTTGATTTTTCCAGATGAGTTGTCTTAGGAACACTAGAGGTAGAGGTCGGGGAATTTCCCCAGTTGCACCAGAAGTTCCACCGGCAGTTCCGCCGGGTTTTGCACCTATTCCTCCAATTCTGCCCATTCCACCTGCAGCTCCAGTTCAGCCCATTCTATTTTCCAAGCTTAGTAAGGAGTACACTCAGCTGGGAGGTACAAAGTTTTTAGGATCAGAAGGTATTGTTGGTGCTCAGCAATGGTTGGAGAATTTGGAGATGATATTTACGGGACTTGAGATTAATGATGCTCAGAAGCGTCAGCTAGCTGCTTGGCAGTTGTAGGGATCTGCCAGAGATTGGCGAAGGACTATTACTGACCAGACTATAGAGACTAATGTCACGTGGAATCAATTTAGGTGATATTTTTGAATTGGAGCCTTTATGCATGTCTAACCCTATCGGTGGTCCTGCTAATCTTAGTAGAATCTACAAAGGGGTACAACTCCTTTGCAAACTCCATAGTTTCACTGGTGACTTCTTCGTTCTTGGTTTTGATGCTTTCGATATTTTACTTGGCGGCGATTGGCTCAAGAGATATGATGCTACTATCTCTTGTAAAGCTCGTACAGTTTCGTTGGTCGACAATAAAGGAAAATTTTTAGTGATTAAATGCAAGATGCCTATAGATTATGCCGGTAGTTTCATCTTTTCACTTGACTCTTCGCATAGTGGGCTTAATTCGATTCCTATTGTTCAAAACTTTTCGGATGTTTTTGGTGAGGTTTCTTCCTTCTCTCCAAAGAGGGAAATCGAATTCCGTATCGATCTTATTCCTGGAGCCAGACCGGTAGTTCTTCCTCCTCGTAGAATGGCACCTAAGGAGAAAGATGAATTAAAGAAGCAAATTGAGGATCTTTCCTCCAAGGGCTTAATCAGACCAAGCTTCTCTGAATGGGGTGCTGCAGTAGTGTTTATGACTAAATCTGATGGATCGCTAAGGATGTTTGTGGATTATCGAGAGCTGAATAAGTTAACTTTGAAGAATAGATGTCCTATGCCTTGGATCAATGATATGTTCGATCTGCTCCATGGTGCTAAAGTGTTTTCCCAACTCGATCTTGCTACAGGTTTTCATCAGCTTAGAGTAGCTGAGGGTAGTATCCCCAAGACTGCCTTCCGAATGGAAAATGGTATCTACGAGTGGTTAGTTATGCCTTTTGGCTTAACTAATGCCCCTGCCTATTTTGTTGATCTTAGGAATCGTTTTTTCCATGATGTTCTCAATAAGTTTGTTTTGGTCTTTGTTGATGATACTCTAGTCTTCTCTAAGTCGAAGAAGGAGCATCTTGAGCATTTGAATTACGTTCTTAGAACCCTTAGAGATCATGTGTTAAAAGTCAAGTTTTCTAAGTGTCATTTTTGGATGGATGAAGTTCGATTCCTTGGTCATATTGTTTCAGAGAATGGATTTTCCGTTGATCCAACTAAGATTTCTGTAATCAATGATTGGGGGAGCCCAAGATCCCAACTGATATTCGTAGATTTCTTGGTCTTACTGTCTATTATCAGAAGTTTATAGAGAATTTTGCTCGGATTTCTGCACCTCTCACTGCTTTAACCCGGAATGATACTAAGTTTATTTGGGATGATAAGTGCAAAGATGCATTTAAAGAGTTAAAGTAAAAGCTGACATCTGCTCCTGTTCTTACTATACCCAATCGAAGTGAAGGGATGACGGTTTACACTGATGTGAGTCGTGAAGGTTTGGGTGCCGTGCTTATGCAGAATGGAAAGGTCATTGTTACGCCAGTCGTCAGCTAAAGAACCATGAGATGAATTATGCAGCTCATGATTTAGAATTGCTTGCCGTGGTGTTTTCTTTGAAGTTATGGAGGCATAATTTTTTGGGAACCAAGTTTGAATTATTTACGGACCATCAATCTCTTAAGTATATATTTTCCCAGAAAGATTTGAATCAAAGGAAAGTCAGGTGGCTTGAGTTTCTAGTAGCTTATGATTTGGATATAAATTATACACCGGGTAAAGCTAATGTCATCGTTGATGCTTTGAGCTGAAAGAAAGCATTATTGTATCAGATTGTAGTTTCTTCTTCTCTTTTGGATCGTATTGCCCCTAAACAAGATGAAGACCGAATAATCAGACTTATTAAGGAAAATGTTCGTAGCAGAGAGGTTGGATATCATTGTGAGATGGATGCACAAATCGACGAAAAAGGGATTCTACGAATCAAGAATAGAATATGTGTTCCAAATGTAGATGGTTTGAGATAGGAGATACTTCGGGAAAACCATCAGTCCAGATTATCTATTCATCCAGGTGCTTCAAAGATGTATCAGAGTATGAAGAGGTTATATTGGTGGAGTGGTATGAAGCGAGATTTTTCCCTATATGTTAGCAGATGTGCCACATGCCAGCAAGTGAAGGCTGATCATTAGAAGATAGCAGGTTTGTTGCAACCTATTGAGATTCCTAATTGGAAGTGGGATCAAGTTTCTATGGATTTCATTGATGGTTTGCCGAGGACAAGAAAGGGAAATGAGAATATATGGGTAATTGTGGATCGATTGACTAAGACTGCTCATTTTATTCCAGTCAAGGAAAATCGTACAGCTTCGAGTTTAGAACAGATTTATATGAGGGAGATAGTTAGACTTCATGGCGTTCCCACTAGCATTGTTTTTGACGGAGACCCCATCTTCACCAACAATTTTTGGAAGGCATTTCAAGAAGCTTTAGGAACTCGGTTGAATCTTAGCACGGCGTATCATCCTCAAACTGATGGTCAAACGGAGAGGGTGAATCAGATTTTAGAAGATTTCCTTCGTGCATGTATTCTTGACTATGGAAGATCTTAGGAAAATCATCTCCATCTCATAGAATTCACCTATAATAATAGTTATTAGGTAATCTTTTGATTGGATTTATTTTATATCATAATCGTGTATCTTTGAAATCCTATCTTTTGAATTCCAATACTTGAATTTAGGCTAGTATTAAGACATCTCCTTTTGGTGCTTTGTACGGGCGACCATCAGATCTCCTTTATGTTGGATTGAGTCAGATGATCGTTTAGTTCTTGGCCAGATACGATTTTGGAAGCATCAGAAAAATTCAAAGATATTAGAAACAAGATTAGAATTACCCAAGATCGCTAGAAAAAGTATGCTGATAAGCGAAGAAGAAGTTTAGAGTTTGAGGTTAGTGATCAAGTTTTCCTCAGAATATCTCCACTGAAGAATACATTCCGTTTTGGTCAGAAAGGGAAGCTTGCTCCCAGATTTATTGGTCCTTTTCGCATATCGGAGAAAGTAGGTCCTTTAGCTTATCGAGTTGAGTTGCCTGAAAAGCTTGCTGGGGAGCACGACGTGTTTCATATATCTCATCTTTGCAATAATTTGCATGATCTTTCCTTGATTATTCAGCCTACTACATTAGAGAATCTGGATATTGAACCCAATCTGACTGTCGAGAGAAAACCACTTTGTATCATGGACAGACATATGAAGCAACTGAGAAGGCAGTCTGGTCAAAGTACAGTGGAGTGATGATGATAGAGATTATACCTGGGAGACGGAGAAGAGCATTCGTGCTTTGAATCCGGAATTATTCATTCCAGGTATCTTTTGATTCAAAATTTTACTATCTTCTTGTTTGTTTTCATCCCTCTATCCCGTACCTTTTTGGGACGAAAAGTTTTGAGTGAGGGAGAGCATAACATCCCATAATTTCACACAATTTATTTTATTTAATTAAAGTTGAAATTTGAAAAAAATAACTAAATTATTAATTACTAAATTTGAAATATTTAAATATCATATGTATGATAATACTTTTGAAATTTTGTATAAACAAAGTGCAGTTGTCATTTGTCAAATATAGCATGATTAATAACTAAATATGAATGTTGAATTATAGGGAAACTTTATATTTTCCTAGCGCATTTTGAAATTATAAGTTTATGAACATTTATTTCTTTTAAATCCAAAAATGTTCTAATTAAGATTTAATTGACAGTAAATGGAAAACATTAATAATGTTTACGATTTAATTATATCATTACTTTTAAGACATATCTTATTTGGAAAGCCCATGACACATTAGTAAATTTGTCCACTTATTGATTAACGTAAAAAGAAAACAAAAATTTGAAAGGCTACTAATTAATTAGTACGATGGTTCCTTTATATTATCCATTCTTTTTTTTTTGTGAGAAATCATTCGTTCATTCTTCCTCAAACCCTTTCTTCTCGCAATTTTAGATCTCGCGGCGGTAGATTATATTGTGAGGTAAAATTCTGAATTCATTATGTTTATTTTAATTTTAATTTACTTTTTGCTGTCTTTCATCTGTAAAACCATGAGTTGCCATCACCAACCGAACCTTCCCCTTCGCTTCCATTGTTAACATCGAGCCATCCCTTTTATCAACCCAGATCCACCCGCAACCATGACCTGTGAACATCCTTCCTCCCAATTTCATTATGTTCCCGAACCGTACTGTCCTATATATTATATTTATATAAAAAAAGGATTTAAATGTTGACTGCCACTACACCTGACCCGCCACCACCTGCTCCTTCGCCTGACAGCTGCGCCTCCAACCAATGCCCATCACCGCGATCCGACGTCGAGCCATGAGTCCAACCAATCCTCTTCCTTTGTTTGCTGAAAATCCGAACTGTGTATTAAAAAAAAGTGTAGATGTAGAAGAAAACATGCAGAAGAAAACGTGCCCAGCAGCATACATTCAATCCAGCTTAGCCTTGCCAACCTCTTGACATGACCCATGACCCCCTTGTAACCTTAGTACCCCTTAGTTGAGGCGAAAACAAAAAGGGGAACCCATGTTTATTTCTTTTATAATGGTTTTACTGTTTCCAAAATGGTTGGAACTTAGTTCTTGAAGGTATTGGTGTTGAGAATATATATTTACAGAAATTAATTTTGGGTAGAAACCATCTTAACGTGGCCATAACAACTCAATACACATATTCCTATATTTGTAAACTATATATGTGTATATAATAAAAACATACATAAGTTATAACATGGACACTCTGGTTTTGCTGTAGCATGGAACATTCTTTTCTATGCGTTCATGCATGTCTAAGCATAGAATCATGTGGTGTCATGCATTAAAACTTTTGGAAAATGAAAACTAAACTTCTAATGCTAGGAATTTGCATTTTTTTTCTATAAAGAAAAAAAAAGAAAAATATATTTGATGATGAATTTTAAAACAGTCGAATGGCCATGAAATCCACGCCCTGATCCGAAACCAAGCCACTGAGTTTCCCCCATAGACGAGTTGCACCCTATAGTAGAGTTTTATGTTTACTTTACCTTGTGAACTAAAATAGTTATGTTAAATATATATGTTGAGTTATATATTTGGGTATATATAAACTATAGGTTTACTGCAACACAAATGTTTGAGTGGAGTTTGGAGGATTGAAGTTTGGTTTGTACATGTTAAAAATTATGTTCGCTGAAACTTTGTACCAAGACTTTACCTTATGTAGTGCATGTTAATAACCAAACTTTAACATGTTGGCCTTACGTTGGTATAGCTGCATGCCTCAATTTTTTTTTTTACATCTTTCTTTCCTTGTAAAAAAAGGGTTTATTTTTGAAATCAAATGCTTCTCGGTTTATACGTATTTTAACCGTAAATTATTTGTTCAGTTCGCTGAAGTTTCAGTATTATTTCGGTTTCATGCCATCTATTATTGCCATATTTCTCTGCCACGGAAGATGAGTTTAACTCACACCTGACTAATATTTTATTGAAAGTAAAATAACTGTATTTGAGATGTTATTGATATGCTAGCACTGTATATGCAAATATGACACACCGACACCACACATGGACTGAAACGTTATTATGTTGACTTTATTATTTATATTGTTATATGCTTATATAATTTTTGAAATTCACACTGCAAGTTCCCTGTAGCTGAGAAAATCATGACGGGTTGAAATGATATTCACTCGAATCACTGTATAGATTTAGGAACAAAACTGAATCGATTTGGGATGCGGGTTGAAATGGTACACACCTGGGATTTGGAACTTAACGGGTTGAAATGATATACATTTGTGCTACTAGTCCTAGGTAGAAATTAGTATACGGACACCATTTGTAATGACCCGGGGATTTCGCGAGCCTGAGTAATCGACATAAATGCAATGTCGACTATTCAAGCATCGGAAACACCGGATAGTCCATGAAAGAAATTAGAGGGTGAGAATAGATAAGATAGAAACTTAGAATAGAAGAAGAAGAACATACAACATCAGAGTAAACACGAATCTCACAACGAAACGAACAATATATAATGGATACATAACTTTGAAATAAAATCAATATATGTATACAGTAACATTTTCAGAGTATAACACTTATAACGCAGCGGAAATAAACAATAGCTATATATTCCTGAAGCCTCCATCTCCAAGCTCTCCAAGTATATCTGTAAAATCCTGACCACTTGACTGCCCGTACAAAAATTGGGCACCCAAGAGTTTAGGGAAAACAAAACAAAATAAACTCTGGGTCAGTCATGTGACTGGTGTGAGTAAACTATAACCATTTGTTTAAATTTTAAAATCCTTTTAAAAGAAAGAATAATCGTAAGACCAATCCACAAATAAACACGGATGGTTTTTACCTTACGATAACCCCAAACATTATTTTAAAAATCCATACTCTTATGATATTATCATAATGTCTAAATCACATAAATAACAATCTAGTAGAATGCTTTCATTTCACGTTTTACATATATAATATACAATCAAAAACCACGGGCTCTTACTGGGTAATGGATTCCAACTGGCAAGGTATGTGACCACCTTCCCACAGTGTATCTCTAGAGAGGAATACACCGGGTTCAACAAGAACATCTTGTAACCCAGGCTAAACATGACCGGCCACTCATTTCGCTTGAGTGTACCAAATGTATTATCACCAAAGATTGGGATCAACAACCATTTCCCGAAAGGGACAACATTGAAATATATTATAAAAGTAAATGAAACTCTAGATCAAGTGACAGTACACCATTAGCTAACCACTTAGCCATGCGACCTACCCGATTCTATACCATTTCATGGTTGTGAGGCTAGAGGCCATAACGTATAGATCACACATTTATTTACTTTGAATGTCACATCGTCATACCCGCCAAACCATAAATTGATTTTCCCAAAAATACCACGGGTATACAGCTAAGAGAAACGAATTCCTCCACCACCAAACGTAAATACGTTTGGAGAGATCAACTTACGCGATCTATTAAATATACTCTGTCAGACATTCTTCCATACAGGTCGTCCTAGGACTGGACAAACCGAAGGCACTATTTTGTAAACAGGACAGCCCTTACATAACTCTATCTTCAATTATCTTCATCATATTTGATCGCAACGCTAACGCCCATACAGAGTGGTTTCCAGATAATATATCTGATCCGGTGTCTCCGTATTGACAACAAAAATGGTCAAAATCTTTGATAGTAGGTGATTTAACCATCAAAGGAAAAATGTGTACAAACAATTATATTATTTCCAGATGGAAATTCTATCGATTAATCATCAATCAACATTTATTCATTTCCCCATTTCTCGTTTCCATATATTCATAAATTCCTTATTTTCCAAAATTAGAAAGTATACGTTATTAACTTTGGAAAACATTTCCACTTCTGATTCACACATCAATACCTTCCCACCTCTATCAGTCTCTAACTGTAAACTAGTAAGAGAACAACTTCCCAAGCATAAACTCCGAAGGCCGAAACCAACATCAGATCGATACCGAGAAAGCCATTCAAGTCAACTAATTTCCAATCAGTTTCTAATTTCAGTAATTCCATTTAAATTCCTAATTCGAACCCCAAATTCCTTTATAATATTTTTTTTGCAAAATATTTACTTTAAATCAACATCATGTTACACCCTTGTGCAAAGCATGGGTCTAAATCTTCCTAATGTAAAATTCTCTTTTTATAAAACTCTATTCATTTTCCAAATATTTCCCTTTTATAATTTTATTTACTTTCCAAATCAATATTCCTTTTATAATTCTATTTATTTTATCAATATTTCCTTTTATAAAAATTCTATTTATTCTATTAATATTTCCTTTTATAAAAATTCTATTCATTCTATATAAATCCTTTTATATAATTATATTCATTTCCCAAATGTTTCCTTAATTATATTTTCCAATATTTGTTTTCCAATTATTACCTATTTATAATACCCTATTTATTTCATTTATAAATATTTCATTTTCAATATTCACTTTGAAAATTTCCTTTTTATGTTCCAGTATTTCATATGGTATTTAAAATGCCAAATAACATGACCAGTGTCATCATAATCAATCACAGATTATATATCACATCATATATCACAATATATAAAAACAAACAGTATTAAAATATTGAGGAATCCAGTTGGATCCCTCCAACCTATCTCTCTACATCCATAGATGTCAAACAATATAACTAACATCATTTTAATCTCAATATGAAATATTCTGCTAAACAGAATCAATATTTAATTAACACTATATATATATAACCAGATCTGTAATTTCAACCAATTAACTAGCAGTTCAATCAAACAATCAACATACAGCAATCAACCAACATTTATCAATTCTAAAAATACGTTATAAAAATATAAACTGATCAGAGTTAGTGAGATTTACCCACATTGGACGATCATCGTTAAATAACGATAACTGTCGGTTGATTCAGATAAACAATTTATTTTGCTATAAATTGTAACGAGCTCCAATTCACTCCCAGTCAGTTCCATCGTGTAGCCTTCGTCCTTACGATCCCAACGGATCCTGTTTCGTTGAATTTCGATAATGCATGAGCAATATTTTACGATTACAAGTTCGTACACTATTTATATAAATTTAAACTTTAATTTTATTAAATTCTGTTGGGCCTAACCTTTACTCTTCGGTCCATCACGTAGAACCGATCAGCTACAATGCTCATCTTCCATAAACCTTCCGCTCCAACCCTACCGTGCCTTTCCCATTCAATTTGCTCCCTACGTTTCGGTTTTTTTTTCACTTCCTCTTTATATATATATATATATATATATATATATATATATATGTTACATATTTACTTTCTTTATACATACGTTTTTCTACTGGCTTCACGTTACATATAAAACAGGCCCACTTTATTTTGTTAACCACCAACCCCGCAACAGCCCTTGCATTTTCTTTCTTGGACTTTACATTATTTTCATCGGTCCATGTCCTTACAGACCTGCACCCATTCCACCTTTCATCTCCAACGTGAACAGAGCATCCCCCATCCCAGATTAACACATTCCGCTCACTCCAGAAAGACCAGTAACCCTCACGCTATTCAACAGAACTTTTCTTCTCCTTATACTTGAAAACAATATTCTGCATGCCTTAGTAAAGTACCCACCGAGAAAATTCTGACTTCTTCCCCTATCCATTCAATCACACTCCAAATACCATTGTCCTCCTCTACAAAATGTACACCTTAACTTCCATTCACCTCAACCCCGCCACCATATATGGCACCTCGCACCTCCCCCTCCTTGTACAGACCCATCATGCATACATGGCACCAGTATAATATATATCCCCCTCTCATTCACGTTTTGTTTTCCTCCGCATTACTTCATGCATCTCAAAATTCACACAACCCGAGTTCATCTCTACACCGTTCATTTGCAATCCGACGCCACTCTGTTGTGCCCTCTACAGTGACCAGCGTCGCTTTCACCTTCTCTCCTTCTCTACTACTTGTAAAAATCAACTAAAACCCTCAAAACTCGCTCACGCATGCTAAAGCTCGGACCCGTGAGCCCTACCTCACTGCAGAAAGTTTTAGTAACCGAGAAAACGTATTTGGACATAGTGAAATGCACATAGGCACGAAGAGGAGGCTTAGAGCATTTCGAATATGTAGATTATGGAATTTATCGCAGAGAATATGAACTTTTATAAGTCATTAGAAGGCTTCGGCTATCGCTCATCTTTCTGAACGAACCGCAAAATAAAAGAACAGATCATCTATATATGTATGTATATATGTATATATATATATATATATGCATGCTAGCATTTACTTAGTAGTTAAGAAATGAGTCAGCACCGTACCCAGAAGATGTCTACCTTTCTTCTTCCTTAAGGTTTAAGTATCGGGTGCAGGCTACATAAATCAAGAGAGGACTGTTTGATGGAAATGTAATGTCCTTTGCATTGAAAAGAGGGGTTCTACAATTGCTTCTTGAGTAAGGAATGTCTCTGTTATACTGTGCTTGGTATCTTTCCTGATGAGTATACAATTTCGTCAAGATATAATATAGATTAGATTTAACATAAATATTAATTGAAATGAAACATTGAATGTTTTAGTACTATTGTTACTTTCTTCAATTTTTCTCAGTTTTTCCTTTTCCGCCTCTTTAGGTGACTTAACATACTCGTATTCCTCTCTCACCAAATTTATTAACGTGTACGGAAAAGTATATATATTAAGTTATATACATATTTTAAATTTGGTTTACATGTCCTTTTGCATTTGTCCTTGCTTGTTTAGGGTGGTGTATATAACCTGGCTTAGGCTTGAAGTATTGATGATTTGATTTTGCCATGTGTTGTAAGCTGTAGCGTGCAGTTATAGGTAGTACGAAGTTTCACTTCATAGTCTATAGCATATTAAAAGCAAGTATAGGATATATTTTAGCCTGCGTTTATATTTAGGTTGATTAGCCTTATCATGTAGCACGTTTGTTGTTGTCTGATGCAAGTCGCTTAGGGTAGGAGAACCTTAGAGATGAAGGAACCAGTTATAATATATATATTTTATTTGTTATAACACGGTACCTACTATGCAGAATCTCGTTCATTTACGATCACTATGGACAAAAATAAAAATATTATTGCATCAAACAATGTGCCATGATCCCAAAAATATAATAATATAGGTTATTTAACTCATTTCGTGAAACCCCAAAATGCTGATATAGGGGGTAAAATACTCCAAAACAAAAGTGGCTTATTTCTCAAAATAAAAATTGCAGAAAAATTCTAAAAATTAAATTATACCTACGCCTCAAAGATCCTGTCTAAATTTGAAGTCAATATTTAATAAAAAATAAATATATCGTTATGGTTTATAAGCGATTCCATAACGACTTTTTGAAGATTTGATTTGGACATAACTTATAATTTATAAAGAGAAATCTCCATTTTTCACTCTATTAGAAAAATACAGTTCAACTGATTCCAACGTTTCTTGTTTCACAGAAATCCGACTTAAAACGGATTCTGTATATTCGTTTAAAGTTCGAATCGCCAAATTATGAACTATCGCACCATTTTAAGCTCGATTTTAATTATAATATAATCTATACGTTCAAATGACATTTATAAATATATTCGCTAATATAATTCAACTCCAAAGTGGATTAAATATTTTCAAAACAATCCAATATTGCCATTTCAGCTAATTCTGATTATTTCAAAATTAAATATTTTATTCTATTAATTGTATTAATGTGATATTCAATATAATTAAATTCAAACCATTTAAAATTACCAAACCATTATTCAAATAATTAAATTAATTAATTATTCGACCATTAAAAATATGGGACGTTACATTCTTCCCCCCTTAAAATAATTTCGTCCTCAAAATTGCTAAGGTAGAAAACAAACCCTATTATCTAGGTTAAAAATTATTTCTTTACCTCTTAACTCCAGTTTCACTAAACCAATTTATTTCAACTAAATTGTTAGTTCATTTCCATTAACAAAAATTTTCAAAATTCTAAAAAATTTCTAACACCTTAACTTTTCGAAAAATTTCGCTAGCACCTCCTTTGTATTGGTCAATAGCTCAAACTCCAACTCGCCTCTCTAGGCCTTCTTCAACCCAAAAGAAAATCAAAAAGCCAAGTTGCTTGCCAAATTCGGCTCACCAAAATCTCAAACCCATATATAATATAAAATGGTACCTTTTGTCGAGCATATCATTTCCATCTGTTACCAATTCAGCATATACGAATATCATCCCAATCAATCTCCAATCAATATATCCTCAAAACCAATCATTTTCTTATACAAGCTAAATCCCATTTCCGATTTCAATTCTTACTTACCAGTCCAACTCTATTCCGGATTATCTCTAATCCAAACTAATTTGATATTTTCTATCTCAATTCATTTTCCCCTTAACTGGTTTCAATTCAATTTTCTATTTCTATTTGCTTTTACAATTTCTAATTTAATTCGCTTCAATCCAAACAATCTCCCCTAGGGAATTTTTAAACATTTTAGCTTTTCTAAAACCAGATATCTCTTTTTAGGATTCAAAACAACTTGCTTTCTACAAAACAATTCAAAAACAAAATCCTTGGTAGTATTTCGTCACTTAGCAACTCGAAAATGACATTGATGATGTGGCCATCATCATCAGGGTTATTTTCCAGCTATCGAAGTGAGTTCAGTACTATAACAATTTCAAAACCATATTTAAACAACTTCATTTTGAAATCACTTTCAAAATATCTTTCAAAATGCTTGTAAACAATTTAAAATCTCCCATAATTTTAAAATTCTCATATATTTAATTCTATTCCATTTACACATACTTTTCATGTTTCCAGAGTTTAAATTCCAGTTCTGAATTTAAATTCAGATTTGAATCATTTCGTAACACTTATACGAATTTTGATTGGTTATTTACATAACCATTTCAATTATAATCTTATCTAATTATAATAACAACCAACGCTCCAAATACTTAATAATTCGAATATTAATCATTTTTTTATATCGGAATATAAGTTGGGTAAAATTATTTGATTTACCCTCTTTTCAAAACATATTATGTCGGTTCATCGTATTCAAGTGTTTATAAATCCCTACTGATACAGTGGATCAAACTGATCGACCAGAACTTGTAAACAATTCAACCAATAAATCTCCACCATATAAACCATTTTATATCAAATAACAAATACGTTCACTCGTATATATACACTCAACTCAATCTAGGATATGTCTAACCCCATCTCTACTGAGTCACGTCATAGAGCCAGGGTAATTACTTAACCTTTAGCTCTGATACCGCTGCAACGACCCGGGGATTTCGCGATACTGAGTAATCAATATAAACTCAATATCGACTATTCAAGCATCGGAAACACTGGATAGTCCATGAAAGAAATTAGAGGGTGAGAATAGATAAGATAGAAACTTAGAATAGAAGAAGAAGAATATACAACATCAGAGTAAACACGAATCTCACAGCGGAACAAACAATATATAATAGATACATAATTTTGAAATAAAATCAATATATGTATAAAGTAACATTTTCAGAGTATAACACTTACAACACAGCGGAAATAAACAATAGGTATATATTCCTGAAGCCTCCTGCTCCAAGCTCTCCAAGTATATTTGTAAAATCTTGACTACTTGACTACCCGTACAAAAATTGGGCACCTAAGAGTTTAGGGAAAACTAAACAAAATAAACTCTGGGTCAGTCATGTGACTGGTGTGAGTAAAATCCAACCATTTGTTAACTTTTAAAATCCTTTTAAAAGAAAGAATAATCGTAAGACCAATCCACAACTAAACATGGATGGTTTTTACCTTACGATAATCTTAAACATTCTTTTAAAAATCCTTACTCTTCTGATATTATCATAATGTCTAAATCACATAAATAACAATCTAGTAGAATGCTTTCATCTCACGTTCTACATATATAATATACAATCAAAAACCGCGAGCTCTTATTGGATAATGGATACCAACTGGCAAGGTATAGGACCACCTTCCGATAGTGTATCTCTAGAGTGGAATACACCGGGTTCAACAAGAACATCTTGTAACCCAGGCTAAACATGACTGGTCACTCATTTCGCTTGAGTGTATTAAATGTATTATCATCAACGGTTGGGATCTGCAACCCTTTCCCGAAAGGGACAACATCGAAATAGATTATAGAAGTAAATGAAACTCTAGATTAGGTGACAATACATCCTAATTGGCAGCTAACCACTTAGCCATGCGACCTACCCGATTTTATACCATTTCCTGGTTGTGAGGCCAAAGGCCATAACGTATAGATCACACCTTTATTTACTTTGAATGTCACATCGTCATACCCGCCAAATGACAAATTGATTTCTCTAAAAATACCACGGGTATACAGCTAAGAGAAATGAATTCCTCTGCCACCAAACGTAAATACTTTTGGAGAGATCAACTTACGCGATCTATTAAATATACTCTGACAGACATTCTTCCATACAGGTCGTCTTAGGACTGGACAGACCGAAGGCACTATTCTTTAAACAGGACAACCCTTGCATAACTCCGTCTTCAAGTATCTTCATCATATTTGATCGCAATGCTAACGCCCATACAGAGTGGTTTCCAGATAATATATCTGATCCCGGTCTCTCCGTATTGACAACGGAAATGGTCAAAATCTTTGATATATGGTGATTTAACTATCAAAGAAAAACACGTGTGCAAACAACGATATTATTTCCAGATGGAAATTCTATCGATCAATCATCAATCCACATTTATTCATTTCCTCATTTCTCATTTCCATATATTCATAAATTCCTTATTTTCTAAAATTAGAAAATATACGTTATTAACTTTGGAAAACATTTCCACTTCTGATTCACACATCAATATCTTCCCACCTCTATCAGTCTCTAGCTGTAAACTAGTAAGAAAACAACTTCCCAAGCATAAACTTCGAAGGCCGAAACCAACATCAGATCGATACCGAGAAAGCCATTCAACTCAACTAATTTCCAATCAGTTTCTAATTTCAGTAATTCCATTTAAATTCCTAATTTGAACCCCAAATTCCTTTATAATATTTTTTTTGCAAAATATTTACTTTAAATCAATATCATGTTACACCCGTGTGCGAAGCATGGGTCTAAATCTTCTTAATGTAAAAATATCTTTTAATAAAACTCTGTTCATTTTCCAAATATTTCCCTATTATAATTCCATTTACTTTCCAAATAAATTTTCCTTTTATAATTCTATTTATTTTATAAATATTTCTTTTTATAAAAATTCTATTCATTCCATAAATATTTCCTTTTATAAAAATTCTATTCATTCTGTATAAATCCTTTTATATAATTCTATTCATTTCCCAAATATTTCCTTAATTACATTTTCCAATATTTGTTTTCCAATTATTACCTATTTATAATATCCTATTTATTTCATTTATAAATATTTCATTTTCAATATTCACTTTAAAAATTTCCTTTTTATATTCCAGTATTTCATATGGTATTTAAAATGCCAAATAACATGACCAGTGTCATCATAATCAATCACAGATTATATATCACATCATATATCACAACATATAAAACCAAACAGTATTAAGATATTGAGGAATTCAGTTGGATCCCTCCAACCTGTCTCCTTGCATCCGTAGATGTCAAACAATATAACTAACATCATTTTCATTTCAATATGAAATATTCTGCTAAACAGAATAAATATTTAATTAACGCTATATATATATATAACCAGATCTGTAATTTCAACCAATTAACTAGCAGTTCAACCAAACAATCAACATACAACAATCAACCAACATTTATCAATTCTAAAAATATGTTATAAAAATATAAACTAATAAGAGTTAGTGAGACTTACTCACATTGGACGATCATCGTTAAATAACGATACCTGTCGGTTGATTCAGACAGACAATTTATTTCTCTATAAATTGTAACAAGTTCCAATTCACTCCCAGTTAGTTCCATCGTGTTGCCTTCGTCCTTACGATCCCAAAGGATCCTGTTTCATCGAATTTCGATAATGTATGAGCAATATTTTACGATTACAAGTTCGTACACTATTTATATAAATTTAAACTTTAATTTTATTAAATTCTGTTGGGCCTAACCTTTACTCTTCGGTCCATCACGTAGAACCGATCCGCTACAATGCACATTTTCCATAAACCTTCTGCTCCAACCCTACCGTGCCTTTCCCATTCAATTTGCTCCCCAAGTTTCGTTTTTTTCACTTCTTCTTTAAATATATTACATATTTATTTCTTTATACATACGTTTTTCTACTGGCTTCACGTTACATATAAAACAGACCCACTTCATTTTGTTAACCACCAAACCCGTAACAGCCCTTGCATTTTCTTTCTTGAACTTTACATTATTTTCATCGGTCATATCCAATGTGAACACAACATCCCCATCCCAGATTAACACATTCCACTCACTCCAGAAAGACTAGTACCCCTCACGCTATTCAACAGAACTTTTCTTCTCCTTATACTTGCAAACAATATTCTGCATGCCTTAGTAAAGTACCCACCGAGAAAATTCTGACTTCTTCCCCTATCCATTCAATCCCACTCCAAATACCATTGTCCTCCTCTACAAATCGTACACCTTAACTTCCATTCACATCAACCCCACCACCATATATGGCAGCTCACACCTCCCCCTCCTTGCACAGACCCATCACACATGCATGGCTCCAGAATAATATATATCCCCTTCTCATTCACGTTTTGTTTTCCTCCACGTTACTTCCTGTATCTCAAAATTCACACAACCCAAGTTCATCTCTACACCGTTCATTTGCAATCTGAACGCCACTCTGTTGTGCCCTCTACAGTGACCAGCATCACTTTCACCTTCTCTCCTTCTCTACTACTTGTAAAAATCAACTGAAACACTCAAAAATCGCTCAGGCATGCTAAAGCTCGGACCCGTGAGCCTTACCTAACTGCAGAAAGTTTTAGTAACCAAGAAAATGTATTCGGACCAAGTGAAATGCACATAGGCATGAAGAGGAGGCTTAGAGCATCTCGAATATATAGACAATGGAATTTATCGCAGAGAATATGAACTTTTATAAGTCATTAAAAGGCTTCACCTATCGCTCAACTTTCTGAACGAACCGCAAAATAAAAGAACGGAGCATCTATATATATATATATATATATATATATATATATATATATGCATGCTAGCATTTACTTAGTAGTTAAGAAACGAGTCAGCACCGTACCCAGAAGATGTCTACCTTACTTCTTTCTTAAGGTTTAAGTATCGGGTGCAGGCTACATAAATCAAGAGAGGACTATTTGATGGAAATGTAATGTCCTTTGCATTGAAAAGAGGTGTTCTACAATTGCTTCTTGAGTAAGGAATATCTATGTTATACTGTGCTTGGTATCTTTCCTGATGAGTATACAATTTCGTCAACATATAATATAGATTAGATTTAACATACCTATTAATTGAAATGAAACGTTGAATGTTTTAGTACTATTGTTACTTTCTTCCATTTTTCTCAGTTTTTCCTTTTTCGCATCTTTAGGTGACTTAACGTACTCGTATTCCTATCTCTCCAAATTTATTAACGTGTACTGAAAAGTATATATATTAAGCTATATACATATTTTAAATTTGGTTTACATGTCCTTCTGCATTTGTCCTTGCTTGTTTAGGGTGGTGTATATAACTTGGCTTAGGCTTGAAGTATTGATGATTTGATTTTGCCATGTGTTGTAAGCTGTAGCGTGCAGTTGTAGGTAGTATGAAGCTTCACTTCATAGTCTATAACATATTAAAAGCAAGTATAGGATATATTTTAGCCTGCGTTTATATTTAGGTTGATTAGCCTTATCATGTAGCACGTTTGTTGTTGTCTGATGCAAGTCGCTTAGGGTAGGAGAACCTTAGAGATAAAGGAACCGGTTATAATATATATTTTTTATTTGTTATAACACGGTACCTACTACGCAGAATCTCATTCATTTACGATCACTGTTGAAAAAAATAAAAATATTATTGCGTCATACAATGTGCCATGATCCCAAAAATATAATAATATAGATTATTTAACTCATTTTGTGAAACCCCAAAATGCTGATATAGGGTGTAAAATACTCCAAAACCAAAGTGGCTTATTTCTCAAAATAAAAATTGCAGAAAAATTCTAAAAATTAAATTATACCTACGTCTCAAAGATCCTATCTAAATTTGAAGCCAATATTTAATAAAAGTTAAATATATCATTATGGTTTATAAGCGATTCCATAGTGACTTTTTGAAGATTTGATTTGGACATAACTTATAATTTATAAAGCGAAATCTCCATTTTTCACCTCTATTAGAAAAATACAGTTCAACAGATTCAAACGTTTCTTATTTCACAGAAATCCGACTTAAAACGGATTCTGTATATTCATTTAAAGTTCGAATCGCCAAATTATGAACTACCGCGCCATTTCAAGCTTGATTTTAATTATAATATAATCTATACATTCAAATGACATTTATAAATATATTCGCTAATATAATTCAAGTCCAAAGTGGATTAAATATTTTCAGAATAATCCAATATACACAATATTGCCATTTCAGCTAATACTGATTATTTCAAAATTAAATATATTATTCTATTAATTATATTAATGTATTATTCAATATAATTAAATTCAAACCATTTAAAATTACCAAACTATTATTCAAATAATTAAATTAATTAATTATTCGACCATTAAAAATACAGGACATTACATTCTTCCCCCCTTAAAATAATTTTGTCCTCAAAATTGCTAAGGTAAAAAACAAACCCTATTAACTAGGTTAAAAATTATTTCTTTGCCTCTTAACTCCAGTTTTACTGAACCAATTTATTTCGACTAAATTATTAGTTCATTTCTATTAACAAAAATTTTCAAAATTCCAAAATTTTTCTAACACCTTATCTTTTCTAATAATTTCGCTAGCACCTCCTTTGTACTGGTCAATAGCTCAAACTCCAACTCGCCTCTCTAGGCCTTCTTCAACCAAAATAAAATCAAAAAGCCAAGAGGCTTGCCAAATTCGGCTCATCAAAATCTCAAACCCATATATAATATAAACTGGTACCTTTTTGTCGAGCATATCATTATATCATTTCCATCTGTTACCAATTCAGCATATACGAATATCATCCCAATCAATCTCCAATCAATATATCCTCAAAACCAAATCATTTGCTTATACAAGCTAAATTTCATTTCCGATTTCAATTCTTACTTACCAGTCCAATTCTATTCCGGATTATCTCTAATCCAAACTAATTCGATATTTTCTATCTCAATTCATTTTCCCCTTAACTGGTTTCAATTCAAGTTTCTATTTCTATTTGCTTATACAAATTCTAATTTAATTCGCTTCAATCCAAACAATCTCCTCCAGGGAATTTTTTAAACATTTTAGCTTTTCTAAAACCAGATATCTCTTTTCAGGACTCTAAACAACTTGCTTTCCACAAAACAATTCAAAAACAAAATCCTTGGTAGTAATCCATCACTTAGCAACTCGAAAATGACATTGATGATGTGGCCATCATCATCAAGGTTAATTTCCATCTATCGAAGTGAGTTCAATACTATAACAATTTCAAAACCATATATCTAACACCTTCATTTTGAAATCACTTTCAAAATATCTTTCACAATGCTTGTAAACAATTAAAAATCTCCCAAGATTTTAAAATTCTCATATATTTAATTCTATTCCATTTACACATACTTTTCATGTTTCCAGAGTTTAAATTCCAATTCTGAATTTAAATTCAGATTTAATTCATTTCGTAACACTTATATGAATTTGATTGGTTATTTACATAGCCGTTTCAATTATAATCTTATCTGATTATAATAATAACCAACACATCCAATATACTTAATAATTTGAATATTAATCATTTTTTATATCGGAATATAATTTGGGTAAAATTATTTAATTTACCCTTTTTCAAAACATACTGTGTCGGTTCATCGTATTCAAGTGTTCATAAACCCCAACTGATACAGTGGATCAAACCGATCGACCAGAACTCGTAAACAATTCAACCAATAAATCTCCATAGTATAAACCATTTTATATCAAATAACAAATACGTTCACTCGTATATATACACTTAACTCAATCTAGGTTATGGCTAAGCCAATCTCTACTGAGTCACGCCATAGAGCCAAGGTAATTACTTAACCTTTAGCTCTGATACCACTGTTACAACCCAGGGATTTCACGACACCGAGTAATCGACATAAACTCAATGTTGACTATTGAAGCATTGGAAACACCGGATAGTCTATGAAAGAAATTAGAGGGTGAGAATAGATAAGATATAAACTTAGAATAGAAGAAGAAGAAGAAGAATATACAACATCAGAGTAAACACGAATCTCACAGCGGAACAAACAATATATAATAGATACATAACTTTGAAATAAAATCAATATATGTATACAGTAACATTTTCAGAGTATAACACTTACAACACAGTGGAAATAAGCAATAGGTATATATTCCTGAAGCCTCCTGCTCATAGCTCTCCAAGTATATTTGTAAAATCCTGACTACTTGACAGCTTGTACAAAAATTGGGCACCCAAGAGTTTACGGAAAATAAAACAAAATAAACTCTGGGTCAGTCATGTGATCGGTGTGAGTAAACTCCAACCATTTGTTTAACTTTTAAAATCCTTTTAAAAGAAAGAATAATCGTAAGACCAATCCACAAATAAACACGGATGGTTTTTACCTTACGATAACCATAAACATTCTTTTAAAAATCCATACTCTTCTGATATTATCATAATGTCTAAATCACATAAATAACAATCTTGTAGAATGCTTTCATCTCACGTTCTACATATATAATATACAATCAAAAATCGCGGGAACTTATTAGGTAATGGATTCCAACTGGCAAGGTATGGGACCACCTTCCGACAGTGTATCTCTAAAGAGGAATACACCGGGTTCAACAAGAACATCTTGCAACCTAGGCTAAACATGACTGGTCACTCATTTCGCTTGAGTGTACCGAATGTATTATCACCAACGGTTGGGATCAGCAATCTTTCCCGAAAGGGACAACATCGAAATAGATTATATAAGTAAATGAAACTCTAGATCAGGTGACAATACACCCTAATTGGCAGCTAACCACTTAGCCATGCGACCTACCCGATTTTAAACCATTTCCTGGTTGTGCGGCTAAAGGCCATAACGTATAGATCACACTTTTATTTACTTTGAATGTCACATCGTCATACCCGCCAAATCACAAATTGATTTCCCTAAAAATACCACAGGTATACAGCTAAGAGAAACGAATTCCTCCGCCACCAAACGTAAATACGTTTGGAGAGATCAACTTACGCGATCTATTAAATATACTCTGTCAGACATTCTTCCATACAGGTCGTCCTAGGACTGGACAGACCACAGGCACTATTCTATAAACAAGACAGCCCTTGCATAACTCCGTTTTCAATTATGTTCATCATATTTGATCGCAACACTAACGCCCATACAGAGTGGTTTCCAGATAATATATCTGATCCCGGTCTCTCCGTATTGACAACGGAAATGGTCAAAATCTTTGATAGACAGTGATTTAACTATCAAAGGAAAACATGCCTACAAACAATGATATTATTTCCAGATGGAATCGATCAATCATCAATCAACATTTATTCATTTCCTCATTTCTCGTGTCCATATATTCATAAATTCCTTATTTTCTAAAATTAGAAAATATATGTTATTAACTTTGGAAAATGTTTCCACTTCTGATTCATGCATCAATATATTCCCACCTCTATCAGTCTCTAGCTGTAAACTAGTAAGAGAAAAAATTCTCAAGCATAAACCCCGAAGGCCAAAACCAACATCAGATCGATACCGAGAAAGCCATTCAACTCAACTAATTTCCAGTCAGTTTCTAATTTCAGTAATTCCATTTAAATTCCTAATTCGAACCCCAAATTCCTTTATAATATTTTATTTGAAAAATATTTACTTTAAATCAATATCATGTTGCACCCATGTGCGAAGCACGGGTCTAAACCTTCCAAATGTAAAATTCTCTTTTTATAAAACTCTATTCATTTTCCAAATATTTGCCTTTTATAATTCTATTTACTTCCTAAATCAATATTCCTTTTATAATTCTATTTATCTTATAAATATTTCTTTTTATGAAAATTCTATTTATTTATAAATATTTAATTTTATAAAAATTCTATTCATTCTGTATAATTCCTTTTATATAATTCTATTCATTTCCCAAATATTTCCTTAATTATATTTTCCAATATTTGTTTTCCAAATACTACCTTTGTATAATATACTATTTATTTCATATATTAATATTTCATTTTCAATATTCACTTTGAAATTTTCCTTTTTATATTCCAGTATTTCATATGGTATTTAAAATACCAAATAACATGACCAGTGTCATCATAATCAATCACAGATTATATATCACATCATATATCACAATATATGAAAACAAACAGTATTAAAATATTGAGGAATCCAGTTGGATTCCTCCAACCTGTCTCCCTGCATCCACAGATGTCAAACAATATAATTAACATAAATTTCATTTCAATATGAAATATTCTGCTAAACAAAATCAATATATAATTAATGCCATATATATATATACACACACAACCAGATCTATAATTTCAACCAATTAACTAGCAGTTCACCCAAACAATCAACATACCGCAATCAACCAACATTTATCAATTCTAAACATACGTTATAAAAATATAAACTGATCAGAGTTAGTGAGATTTACTCACACTGGACGATCATCGTTAAATAACGATAATTGTCGGTTGATTCAGACAGACAATTTATTTCGCTATAAATTGTAGCGAGCTCCAATTAGTTCCCAGTCAGTTCCATTGTGTAGCCTTCGTCCTTACAATCCCAATGGATCCTGTTTCGTCGAATTTCGATAATGTATGAGCCATATTTTATGATTACAAGTTCGTACACTACTTATATTAATTTAAACTTTAATTTTATTAAATTCTGTTGGGCCTAACCTTTACTCTTCGGTCCATCACGTAGAACCGATCCACTATAATGCACATCTTTCACAAACCTTCTGCTCCAGCCCTACCGTGCCTTTACCATTCAATTTGGTCCCCACATTTCGTTTTTTTCCTTCATCTTTATATATATATGTTACGTATTTACTTTCTTTATACATACGTTTATCAACTAGTTTCACGTTACATATAAAACAGGCCCACTTCATTTCGTTAACCACCAAACCCGCAACAGCCCTCACATTTTCTTTCTTGGACTTTACATTATTTTCATCGGTCCATGTCCTTACAGACCCACACCCATTCCACCTTTCATCTCCAACGTGAACATAGCATTCCCCATCCCAGATTAACACATTCCTCTCACTCCAGAAAGACAAGTACCCCACATGTTGTTCAACAGAACTCTTCTTCCCCTATAGTTGCAAACAACATTCTACATGCCTTAGTAAAGTACCCACAGAGAAAATTCTGACTTCTTCCCCTATCCATTGAATCACACTCCAAATACCATTGTCCTCCTCTATAAAACATACACCTTAACTTCCATTCACATCAACCCCACCACCATATATGGCAGCTCACACCTCCCCCTCCTTGTACAGACCCATCACGCATGCATGGCTCCAGTATAATATATATCCCCTTCTCATTCACGTTTTGTTTTCCTCCATGTTACTTCATGCTTCTCAAAATTCACGAAACCCGAGTTCATCTCTACACCGTTCATTTGCAATCCGAACGCCACTCTGTCGTGCCCTCTACAGTGACCAGCGTCACTTTCACCTTCTCTCCTTCTCTACTACTTGTAAAAATCAACTAAAACCATCAAAACTCACTCACGCATGTTAAAGCTCGGACCTGTGAGCCCTTTCTCACAGCAGAATGTTTTAGTAACCAAGAAAACGTATTCAGACCTAGTGAAATGCACGTAGACACAAATAGGAGGCTTAGAGCAACTCGAATATATAGCTTATGGAATTTATCGCGGAGAATATGAACTTTTATAAGTCATTACAAGGCTTCGACTATCGCTCATCTTTCTAAACAAACCGCAAAATAAAAGAACAGAGCATCTATATATATGCATGCTAGCATTTACTTAGTAGTTAAGAAACGAGTCAGCACCGTACTCAGAAGATATCTACCTTACTTCTTCCTTAAGGTTTAAGTATCGGGTGCAGGCTACATAAATCAAGAGAGGACTGTTTGATGGAAATGTAATGTCCTTTGTGTTGAAAAGAGGGGTTCTGCAATTGCTTCTTGAGTAAGGAATATCTGTGTTATACTGTGCTTTGTATCTTTCCTGATGAGTATACAATTTCGTCAACATATAATATAGATTAGATTTAACATACATATTAATTGAAATGAAACATTGAATGTTTTAGTAATATTGTTACTTTCTTCCATTTTTCTCAGTTTTGCCTTTTCCGCATCTTTAGGTGTCTTAACATACTCATATTCCTCTCTCCCCAAATTTATTAATATGTACTGAAAAGTATATATATTAAGTTATATACATATTTTAAATTTGGTTTACATGTCCTTTTGCGTTTTTCCTTGCTTGCTTAGGGTGGCGTATATAAGTTTGCTTAGGCTTGAAGTATTAATGATTTGATTTTTCCATGTGTTGTAAGTTGTAGCGTGCAGTTGTAGGTAGTATGAAGTTTCACTTCATAGTCTATAGAATATTAAAAGAAAGTATAGGATATATTTTAGCCTGCTTTTATATTTAGGTTGATTAGCCTTATCATGTAGCACGTTTGTTTTTGTCTGATGCAATTCGCTTAGGGTAGGAGAACCTTAGAGATGAAGGAACCGATTATAATATATATATATTTCTTTGTTATAACACTGTACCGACTACGTAGAATCTCATTCATTTACGATCACTGTGGACAAAAGTAAAAATATTATTGTGTCAAACAATGTGCCATGATCCCAAAAATATAATAATATAGGTTATTTAACTCATTTGTGAAACCCCAAAATGCTGATATAGGGTATAAAATACTCCAAAACAAAAGTGGCTTATTTCTCAAAATAAAAATTACAGAAAAATTCTAAAAATTAAATTATACCTACGCCTCAAAGATCCGTCTAAATTTGAAGCCAATATTTAATAAAAATTAAATATATTGTTAGGTTTATAAACAATTCCATAACGACTATTTGAAGATTTGATTTGGACATAACTTATAATTTATAAAGCGAAATCTCCTTTTTCACCTCCATTAGAAAAATACAGTTCAACAGATTCCAACATTTCTTGTTTCACAGAAATCCGACTTAAACGGCTTCTGTATATTCGTTTAAAGTTCGTATAGCCAGATTATGAACTACCGCGCCATTTCAATGTAACGACACGGATTTCGCCCGGACCTAATCGATCGCTAAACCGACCAAGACCGTTCGAATCCCGCATACGCTAACTTTGGGTATACAACACATCTGAACAAATAACAGAAGACTTCAATAAACATCATAATAATGTTACATCAGAGTACAGAATATCAGAGTATATCGAAAATAATACACAGCGGAAATAAATTTACATAAATGTAATACAATGCACAGCGGAAATATAAACTACACAGCGGAAGACTGTAAATGTCTGGACACAGCTTAAAGCTTCAATCCAGAATCCTGCTCAATACATCTGCAAAATAAAACTACTCGACTGCCCGTGTGGAAAATAGGGGCACCCGAGTTCGCAAGGGAAAAGCAAACTACAGGTCAGTCATGGGACTGGTGTGAGAAACTCTAACAGTTATAATTAACTTATTTGATAATATGGTATATCACGGGACCACGCCGCTAACGCGGAACGGGTTTACCCCCATGAATACCAGTGTATAAACAAAAATCAATATAGATATATGGATCTACTATGCATCAATCAACATGCAATATCCTAATCTACCCACTTAGATTAATCACTACACTTAGATTTTCTAAATCCAATTTAATTTACAGAAATCATTCCTTTGGATTTTATTCCCGATTTCTTATTTCAAATCATTTGAAATACATATCTAACTTTCTATATCAAAGTAGATTTCACTTCGGGATCTCAAATCAAATCGTCTGGAAATATGAATTCCAAAACATAACAATGCATACAAACAAGTATGCAACCAAATATCGTGCTCCCCATCGACAAGGCAAAGGGTATGCACCTCGCAACTCGATATATAAATGTGCACCTACCCCACATAGGAGTAGGCTACACCGACGATGCACCTCCCACACATGGAGAGCATACACCGCCCTCTCACCCATACTTTTAGTCTCAGGGTTACCCGACTCTTTAGCCACATACTAAATCATTTCATATCCCGAAGTAGGGAAAATCATTTCACAACGTAATAATCACAAGTACTTTCAAAATATAGTACTTCACATCAGTAATTCACGCATATGATCAGTCACTATTAATCACAAAACCTTTGAGCTCGTACGTCTCAAAGAAGGGTGTTAAGCAAGAGAATAATTTCTCCGCCACCAAACAGATACATCATCAATAGCAACTAATCGAATATGCGATGAACCACAATGTAACATATAATACATTTCTAAATCATTTTAGAAATCATCGGGTTTTGGGCCTCGAAATCCTTTCTGTTTTATAAAACATTTTTATAAAACATTCCCTATCCAAAATCGGGAATACATTTTTTTTCACTTAAGAAAAATATCATTTCACAATCATTCATTAAATTTGAAATGGACACAACATCGCTAAACACCTTATCGTCAAATCGTGAAGTGTTTCACAAGGCGTTAGCACATAGATATTTTCAACCCAACCCAATGCTAAATGTAAAAGCATATTCTGCTCATAAACTGGTCGAGCACAATCCAAACAATCAATCAATCCAATTTGACATTAAATAGAAGGGTTTGAATAAAGATAGTATCGACTTATATTCAACATCAAATCCTGAAACCAATAGATATCATACCGGGAATAACGATATCGATATCTTCCAAATTCCCATCACAATATCTATATAATCACGGAATCCAATATCGAAAATATCCAAAGATAATTTCAATTCAAATCTTATCCAATTTATTTATTTATAACCATTGGATTATTTTTCTAGTTAATAACTAGTTCATTTCGATAAAAATATATTTTTATCTTTTCAAATATGGAGTTTTTCATCCCAATTCTTCACAAATCATTTCTTATGATTTTACACAAATTATCGATATTTTTAATAATTTTATCAAGGCCCATACAGTCGATTTCCATCAACGGTCATCGAATTGCACTTACAGCGACCTTTTCCAAATTTGATTTGGACATAATTCCAAATCCAACCGTTAGATTTCAAATCTCTAATATTCGTTAGAAAGCTGTTTTCGATACGAACCCAACGGTTCTGGTTTCAGGAGAATCCGACGGTCGGATCTCCCGTAATGTCCATTCGAAGTCAATGGTCGAAATTCGCGAACTGCCGCAGCGCTGCGCGTTCTATTCAGGCCATTATATTATATATATAATATATATAATATATATTTCGTCGATTTCCATTTAAAACAAATTTTATAAATCGTTTTAAATTCGTTTCAAAAACAATTTCAACTTCCATTTCAATTCCAATTCGATTTCAGTTCGATTTCAATTCGAATTCATTTTCTATTCTATTCAATTCGAATTCATTTTCTATTCTATTCAATTTTATATGGTGTATATATATATGTTAAAAATTATATTTTTAACAATCAAATCATTTTCACGTTTCATATATATGTATATATGTGTATATATATATATCGTTTTCATTTTCAATATATATATATACACGATATTTTCACTTTCAATATATACGATATTTTCACTTTCAATATATACGATATTTTCACCTTCAATATATACGATATTTTCACTTTCAATATATACGATATTTTCACTTTCACTATATACGATATTTTCACTTTCAATATATATATTTTCACTTTCAATATATACGATATTTTCACTTTCAATATATACGATATTTTCACTTTCAATATATACGATATTTTCACTTTCAATATATACGATATTTTCACTTTCAATATATATATTTTCACTTTCAATATATACGACTTTCAATATATACGATATTTTCACTTTCAATATATACGATATTTTATTATCGATTTCACATCAACATCACAAAAAAAATTCACATCACATCAATCAAACAAACAAGCCATCCATGGTCTGTGGATGACGGGTGTCGGGTGTTGCTAAGCACCGTCTACATCCTAGTATATATATATATAACTAGAAAAGGAGAATTTAGAGTGAGGAGTTCTCACCAATAGCTATCCCTACTCCACGACACTTCATTAGTAGAAATCTTCATCGTTCTCGCCTTTTTGTCATCTTCGTTGCCCGTATTCTCTACATATGTAAAATCGAATTTTTACTTTGCTATTCAATATATAAAAATCGAATTTTTACTTCGCTATTCAATATATAAAAATCATATTTTTACTTCGCTATTCAATATATAAAAATCGAATTTTTACTTCGCTATTCAATATATAAAAATCGAATTTTTACTTAGTTGCCATGTATATAAAAATCCCATTTCTATAATCACGATATATGGATAAAAATTCTATTTTTTACATCGCTGCTATATAGACAAAAATTATATTTTTACAACGCTACTATATAGATAAAGATTTCGCCTTTTCAAATTTCAAAAATCTAATCTTTTCTATTTTAAAAATCTAATCTTTTCTATTTTAAAAAATCTAATCTTTTCTATTTTAAAAATCTAATCTTTAAAATCAGTTTTTAAACTGATTAACCTAAGCTAAACATTTAAAATGAATTAAAACAAAACAAAAATAAACGAATAAAAAAAATAAAAAAACTTACAGTGGATATTGGGGGGGAAAGGGTTTCTGGTCGTCGTCGGGGGCGCAGGGGGTCGTCGGAGGTGGCAGTCATCATCAGGAGGGGGCAGGCGGAAGGCGCGGCGCGGTGGGGTCGGGTTTGGGCGTTGGCGTCGGTTTCAGAGAGAAGGAGAAGGAGAGGAGCGAGAGGGGAGGGTGGATCGGATCTAGGGGGTGGCGGGGCTGATCTCCTGGCGGCGGCGGGAGGGGCCATCGCGCTGAGGCGCGATGGGTTTTCTTTTTTTTTTGATTTTTTTTGATTTGCAATTGAATTCTAACCGGGGGGTTAAGGAGATAAAAGGTTTTTTTTTATTTTATTAATTTAATTTCAAAAAGGTACTTTTTATTTCGACCTCGAAACGGGACCCACCGCCTGCCGCCCATGGCGTTTCACCCCCATTCCGAACACAATGGGGTATGTTTCGTCGGCTGATTCGATCGTCTCGATCAGTTTCCGTTAAAATCAACCTATAACTCTGTATATTGAATCTGAACACGCATTTCAATTTACCGGGGTCACATACTAACTCTAAAAATTCCCGAAAAATATTTTCTAGCTTCGTATTGACGATACGGTCCTAACAAAACTAGTTTCGTCGAATTCTAAGACCGTTGGAAAAATGGTCATTTTCCAGTCGATTAAAATCAACTAAAACTGGTCAAACGCATTTTCCTTTGCCACGCTCACATACTGATTCGAAAAATTATGAAATTTGGAATCTAACAATAAATTGACATCACGGATCCAAAAAAAGTGGTTTCGTCGAAATCCGAGGTCGTTTGCAAAATTCCCATTTTTAAGGGCCTGAATTCCATAACGACTATTCAGAAATTTCAACTGGACATATCTTTTGATTCCCGCTATGAAATTTCGATCTTTCGGATTCGTTGGAATGATATTCTCAATTAGATCCCATTATTTTTGGTTTCACTAAAATCCGGATTGTTTTGCACCCGATACACTCAATTGAAGTTTGAAATCGAATTATCGAACTACCGCGCCATTTTCAATTCTATTTATAATTATATATAATTATTTATATTCTAACGACGACGTATATAATATATACGTTATATTCTATTCAAAATAAATTTCTCGTTGATATTACTTAAAATAATCTATTTTAAATAATCAAAATTCGCTAAAATTGCCAAAATAAAAATTTTAAACTGGCCCAGATTTCCGGGTTGTTACAATCTCCTCCACTTAAAACTTTTCGTCCCCGAAAAGGAACGAAGTCGAAAGTTGTTTAACTAATCAACTCAACTTTCAGTATTTTGATTACGGCTTAAGTTCTTCAACTTTTCAGTTTCTAAAAACTTTTCAAAATTTTCAAAAATTTGGCTAACACCCTAAATTTTCGAAAAATTTCGCCATAACCTCCCCTGCACCGGGAGCCACGGGAAAATCCCGAAATTGCCATATAGGCCTTCTGATCTCAAAAAGAAAAAGAAAAAGCCAATAGGCTCATAAAATCATCATCACCCAAACAAAACAGTAAATTATATAGTAAACATGTACCTATTTGTCGGGCAAACAAATTTTATTCTCTGCTCTAGCCTCCTTGCTATGACCTGTTCAATGTAAGTACTTGTATATGCAAGCAAATGCGACTAATTTTCAATACAGTCCAATATTTGATTCAATTAGGCATAATGGTTCAAAAATTATTAAACAAATAAACAAACAACACAAACATCAATCAATTAATTGATTATATTTTCAAATATATAATTTTATATATTTAAAATCATATTTTCTAAAATCAGATTATATATATAATCACAAATACGATATTTATAAACAAATAACTCTCGACTCATTCTGGGGCATTTCTAACCCCATCTCTAATGAGTCACTCATTCTAGAATGCTACTGATTCTATCTCTAATGAGGATTCTTTCATAGGATATTACTAATCCTACCTCTGATGAGTCTTTTATTCTGTTCTAACGAGTTGTACCCCAAAGATTTGAGTTTAACCAAAGCTCTGATACCATATGTAACGACACGGATTTCGCCCGGACCTAATCGATCGCTAAACCGACCAAGACCGTTCGAATCCCGCATACGCTAACTTTGGGTATACAACACATCAGAACAAATAACAGAAGACTTCAATAAACATCATAATAATGTTACATCAGAGTACAGAATATCAGAGTATATCGAAAATAATACACAGCGGAAATAAATTTACATAAATGTAATACAATGCACAGCGG
Organism: Allium sativum; assembly: GCA_030737875.1. Lineage (NCBI taxonomy): Eukaryota > Viridiplantae > Streptophyta > Magnoliopsida > Asparagales > Amaryllidaceae > Allium > Allium sativum. Next base: position 224,829,211 of record CM060919.1, on the reverse strand, counting down.
AAATATAAACTACACAGCGGAAGACTGTAAATGTCTGGACACAGCTTAAAGCTTCAATCCAGAATCCTGCTCAATACATCTGCAAAATAAAACTACTCGACTGCCCGTGTGGAAAATAGGGGCACCCGAGTTCGCAAGGGAAAAGCAAACTACAGGTCAGTCATGGGACTGGTGTGAGAAACTCTAACAGTTATAATTAACTTATTTGATAATATGGTATATCACGGGACCACGCCGCTAACGCGGAACGGGTTTACCCCCATGAATACCAGTGTATAAACAACAATCAATATAGATATATGGATCTACTATGCATCAATCAACATGCAATATCCCAATCTACCCACTTAGATTAATCACTACACTTAGATTTTCTAAATCCAATTTAATTTACAGAAATCATTCCTTTGGATTTTATTCCCGATTTCTTATTTCAAATCATTTGAAATACATATCTAACTTTCTATATCAAAGTAGATTTCACTTCGGGATCTCAAATCAAATCGTCTGGAAATATGAATTCCAAAACATAACAATGCATACAAACAAGTATGCAACCAAATATCGTGCTCCCCATTGACAAGGCAAAGGGTACGCACCTCGCAACTCGATATATAAATGTGCACCTACCCCACATAGGAGTAGGCTACACCGACGATGCACCTCCCACACATGGAGAGCATACACCGCCCTCTCACCCATACTTTTAGTCTCAGGGTTACCCGACTCTTTAGCCACATACTAAATCATTTCATATCCCGAAGTAGGGAAAATCATTTCACAACGTAATAATCACAAGTACTTTCAAAATATAGTACTTCACATCAGTAATTCACGCATATGATCAGTCACTATTAATCACATAACCTTTGAGCTCGTACGTCTCAAAGAAGAGTGTTAAGCAAGAGAATAAATTCTCTTCCACCAAACAGATACATCATCAATAGCAACTAATCGAATATGCGATAAACCACAATGTAACATATAATACATTTCTAAATCATTTTAGAAATCATCGGGTTTTGGGCCTCGAAATCCTTTCTGTTTTATAAAACATTTTTTAAAACATTCCCTGTCCAAAATCGGGAATACATTTTTTTTCACTTAAGAAAAATATCATTTCACAATCATTCATTAAATTTGAAATGGACACAACATCGCTAAACACCTTATCGTCAAATCGTGAAGTGTTTCACAAGGCGTTAGCACATAGATATTTTCAACCCAACCCAATGCTAAATGTAAAAGCATATTCCGCTCATAAACTGGTCGAGCACAATCCAAACAATCAATCAATACAATTTGACATTAAATAGAAGGGTTTGAATAAAGATAGTATCGACTTATATTCAACATCAAATCCTGAAACCAATAGATATCATATCGGGAATAACGATATCGATATCTTCCAAATTCCCATCACAATATCTATATAATCACGGAATCCAATATCGAAAATATCCAAAGATAATTTCAATTCAAATCTAATCCAATTTATTTATTTATAACCATTGGATTATTTTTCTAGTTAATAACTAGTTCATTTCGATAAAAATATATTTTTATCTTTTCAAATATGGAGTTTTTCATCCTAATTCTTCACAAATCATTTCTTATGATTTTACACACAAATTATCGATATTTTTAATAATTTTATCAAGGCCCATACAGTTGATTTCCATCAACGGTCATCGAACTGCACTTACAGCGACCTTTTACAAATTTGATTTGGACATAATTTCAAATCCAACCGTTAGATTTCAAATCTCTAATATTCGTTAGAAAGCTGTTTTCGATACGAACCCAACGGTTCTGGTTTCAGGAGAATCCGACGGTCGGATCTCCCGTAATGTCCATTCGAAGTCAATGGGCGAAATTCGCGAACTACCGCAGCGCTGCGCGTTCTATTCAGGCCATTACATTATAAATATAATGTATATTTCGTCGATTTCCATTTAAAACAAATTTTATAAATCGTTTTAAATTCGTTTCAAAAACAATTTCAACTTCCATTTCAATTCCAATTCGATTTCAATTCGATTTCAATTCCAATTCATTTTCTATTCTATTCAATTCGAATTCATTTTCTATTCTATTCAATTTTATACGGTGTATATATATATGTTAAAAATTATATTTTTAACAATCAAATCATTTTCACGTTTCATATATATGTATATGTGTATATATATATATCGTTTTCATTTTCAATATATATATACGATATTTTCACTTTCAATATATACGATATTTTCACTTTCAATATATACGATATTTTCACCTTCAATATATACGATATTTTCACTTTCAATATATACGATATTTTCACTTTCAATATATACGATATTTTCGCTTTCAATATATATATTTTCACTTTCAATATATACGATATTTTCACTTTCAATATATACGATATTTTCACTTTCAATATATACGATATTTTCACTTTCAATATATATATTTTCACTTTCAATATATACGATATTTTCACTTTCAATATATACGATATTTTCACTTTCAATATATACGATATTTTATTATCGATTTCACATCAACATCACAAAAAAAATTCACATCACATCAATCAAACAAACAAGCCATCCATGGTCTGTGGATGACGGGTGTCGGGTGCTGCTAAGCACCGTCTACATCCTAGTATATATATATATAACTAGAAAAAGAGAATTTAGAGTGAGGAGTTCTCACCAATAGCTATCCCTACTCCACGACACTTCATTAGTAGAAATCTTCATCGTTCTCGCCTTTTTGTCATCTTCGTTGCCCGTATTCTCTACATATGTAAAAATCGAATTTTTACTTTGCTATTCAATATATAAAAATCGAATTTTTTACTTCGCTATTCAATATATAAAAATCATATTTTTACTTCGCTATTCAATATATAAAAATCGAATTTTTACTTCGCTATTGAATATATAAAAATCGAATTTTTACTTCGCTATTCAATATATAAAAATCGAATTTTTACTTAGTTGCCATGTATATAAAAATCCCATTTCTATAATCACGCTATATGGATAAAAATTCTATTTTTACATCGCTACTATATAAACAAAAATTATATTTTTACAACGCTACTATATAGATAAAGATTTCGCCCTTTCAAATATAAAGATTTCGCCTTTTCAAATTTCAAAAATCTAATCTTTTCTATTTTAAAAATCTAATCTTTTCTATTTTAAAAATCTAATCTTTTCTATTTTAAAAATCTAATCTTTAAAATCAGTTTTTAAACTGATTAACGTAAGCTAAACATTTAAAATGAATTAAAACAAAACAAAAATAAACAAATAAAAAAAATAAAAAAACTTACAGTGGATATTGGGGGGGAAGTGTTTCTGGTCGTCGTCAGGGGGCGCAGGGGGTCGTCGGAGTTGGCGGTCATCATCAGGAGGGGGCAGGCGGAAGGCGCAGCGCGGTGGGGTCGGGTTTGGGCGTTGTCGTCGGTTTCAGAGAGAAGGAGAAGGAGAGGAGCGAGAGGGGATGGTGGATCGGATCTAGGGGGTGGCGGGGCTGATCGCCTGGCGGCGGCGGCGGGAGGGGCCATCGCGCTGAGGCGTGATGTTTTTTTTTTTTTTTTGATTTGCAATTGAATTCTAACGGCGGGGTTAAGGAGATAAAAGGGTTTTTTATTTTATTTTATTAATTTAATTTCAAAAAGGTACTTTTTATTTCGACCTCGAAACGGGACCCACCGGCTGCCGCCCATAGCGTTTCACCCCCATTCCGAACACAATGGGATATGTTTCGTCGGCTGATTCGATCGTCTCGATCAGTTTTCGTTAAAATCAACCTATAACTCTGTATATTGAATCTGAACACGCATTTCAATTTACCGGGGTCACATACTAACTCTAAAAATTCCCGAAAAATATTTTCTAGCTTCGTATTGACGATACGGTCCTAACAAAACTAGTTTCGTCGAATTCTGAGACCGTTGGAAAAATGGCCATTTTCCAGTCGATTAAAATCAACTGAAACTGGTCAAACGCGTTTTCCTTTGCCACGCTCACATACTGATTCGAAAAATTATGAAATTTGGAATCTAACAATAATTAGACATCACGGATCCAACAAAAGTGGTTTCGTCGAAATCCGAGGTCGTTTGCAAAATTCCCATTTTTAAGGGCCTGAATTCCATAGCGACTATTCAGAAATTTCAACTGGACATATCTTTTGATTCCCGCTATGAAATTTCGATCTTTCGGATTCGTTGGAAAGATATTCTCAATTAGATCCCACTATTTTCGGTTTCACTAAAATCCGGATTGTTTTGCACCCGGTACACTCAATTGATGTTTGAAATCGAATTATCGAACTACCGTGCCATTTTCAATTCTATTTATAATTATATATAATTATTTATATTCTAACGACGACGTATATAATATATACATTATATTCTATTCAAAATAAATTTCTCGTCGATATTACTTAAAATAATCTATTTTAAATAATCAAAATTCGCTAAAATTGCCAAAATAAAAATTTTAAACTGGCGCAGATTTCCGGGTTGTTACATTCAAGCTCGATTTTAATTATAATATAATCTATACGGTCAAATGACGTTTATAAATATATTTGCTAATATAATTCAACTCCAAACTGGATTAAATATTTTCAAAATAATCCAATATACACAATATTGCCATTTCAGCTAATTCTGATTATTTCAAAATTAAATATATTATTCTATTAATTATATTAATGTAATATTCAATATAATTAAATTCAAACCATTTAAAATTACCAAACCATTATTCAAATAATTAAATAAATAAATTATTCGACCATTAAAAATACGGGACGTTACATTCCTCCCCCCCTTAAAATAATTTCGTCCTCGAAATTGCTAAGGTAGAAAACAAACCCTATTAACTAGGTTAAAAATTATTCCTTTACCTCTTAACTCCAGTTTCACAAAACCAATTTATTTCGACTAAATTGTTGGTTCATTTCTACTAACAAAAAATTTCAAAATTCTGAAAATTTTCTAACACCTTAACTTTTTGAAAAATTTCACTAGCGCCTCCTTTGTACTGGTCAATAGCTCAAACTCCAACTTGCCTCTCTAGGCCTTCTTCAACCCAAAAGAAAATCAAACAGCCAAGCGGCTTGCTAAATTCGGATCATCAAAATATTAAACCCATATGTAATATAATCTGGTACCTTTTTGTCGAGCATATCATTATATCTTTTCCATTTTTTACCAATTCAGCATATACCAATATCATCCCAATCAACCTCCAATCAATATATCTCCAAAACCAACTCATTTGCTTATACAATCTAAATTCCATTTTCGATTTCGGTTCTTACTTACTAGTCCAATTCCATTCTGGATTAACTCTAATCCAAACTAATTCGACATTTTCTATCTTAATATATTTTCCCCTTAACTGGTTTCAATTCAATTTTCTATTTCTATTTGCTTTTACAAATTCTAATTTAATTCGTTTCACTCCAAATAATCTCCCCCAGGGAATTTTTAAACATTTTAGATTTTCTAAAACCAGATATCTCTTTTCAGGATTCAAAATAACTTGCTTTCCCCAAAAAAATTCAAAAACAAAATCCTTGGTCGTAATCCGTCACTTAGCAACTCGAAAATGACATTGATGATGTGGCCATCATCTTCAGGGTTATTTTCCAGCTATCGAAGTGATTTCAATACTGTAACAATTTCAAAACCATATTTAAACACCTTCATTTTGAAATCACTTTCAAAATATCTTTCACAATGCTTATAAATAATTTAAAATCTCCCAGGATTTTAAAATTCTCATATATTTAATTCTATTCCATTTACACATACTTTTCATGTTTCCCGAGTTTAAATTCCAATTCTGAATTTAAATTCAAATTTAATTCATTTCGCAACACTTATACAAATTTTGATTAGTTATTCATAACCGTTTCAATTATAATCTTATCTGATTATAATAACAACCAACACATCCAATATACTTAATAATTAGAATATTAATCATAATTTTATATCGGAATATAATTTGGGTAAAATTATTTAATTTATCCTCTTTTCAAAACATAATGTGTCAGTTCATCGTATTCAAGTGTTTATAAACCCCTACCGATACAGTGGATCAAACTGATCGACCAGAACTCGTAAACAATTCAACCAATAAATCTCCATAATATAAAACATTTTATATCAAATAACAAATACGTTCACTCATATATATACACTCAACTCAATCTAGGGTATGGCTAACCCTATCTCTACTGAGTCACGCCACAGAGCCAAGGTAATTACTATACCTTCAGCTCTGATACCACTGTAACGACCTGGGGATTTCACGATCCTGAGTAATCGACATAAACTTAATGTCGACTATTCAAGCATTGGAAACACCGGATAGTCCATGAAAGAAATTAAATGGTGAGAATTTATAAGATAGAAACATAGAATAGAAGAAGAAGAAGAACATACAACATCATAGTAAACACGAATCTCACAGCGGAACGAACAACATATAATATATACATAACTTTGAAATAAAATCAGTATATGTATATAGTAACATTTTCAGAGTATAACACTTACAACACAACGGAAATAAACAATAGCTATATATTCCTGAAGCCTCCTGCTCCAAGCTCTCCAATTATATCTGTAAAATCCTGACTACTTGATTGCCCGTACAAAAATTGGGCACCCAAGAGTTTAGGGAAAACAAAATAAAAAAAACTCTGGGTCAGTCATGTGACTGGTGTGAGTAAACTCGAACCATTTGTTTAACTTTTAAAATCCTTTTAAAAGAAAGGATAATCGTAATACCAATCCACAAATACACACGGATGGTTTTTACCTTACGATAACCCTAAACATTCTTTTAAAAATCCATACTCTTCTGATATTAACATAATGTCTAAATCACATAAATAACAATCTAGTAGAATGCTTTCATCTCATGTTCACATATATAATATACAATCAAAAACTGCAAGCTCTTATTGGGTAATGGATTCCAACTAGCAAGGTATGAGACCACCTTCCGACGGTGTATCTCTAGAGAGGAATACACCGGGTTCAACAAGAACATCTTGTAACCCAGGCTAAACAGGACCGGTCACTCATTTCGCTTGAGTGTATCAAATGTATTATCACCAACAGTTGGGATCAGCAACCATTTCCCGAAAGGGACAACATCGAAATAGATTATAGAAGTAAATGAAACTCTAGATCAGATGACAACACACCCTAATTGGCAGCTAACCACTTAGCCATGCGACCTACCCGATTTTATACCATTTCCTGGTTGTGAGGCCAAAGGCCATAACGTATAGATCACACCTTTATTTACTTTGAATATCACATCGTCATACCCGCCAAATCACAAATTGATTTCCCAAAAATACGATGGGTATACAGATAAGAGAAACGAATTCCTCCACCACCAAACCTAAATACATTTGGAGAGATCAACTTACGCGATCTATTAAATATACTCTGTCAGACATTCTTCCATATAGGTCGTCCTAGGACTGGACAGACCGAAGGCACTATTCTGTAAACAGGACAGCCCTTGCATAACTTCGTCTTCAATTATCTTCATCATATTTGATCGTAACGCTAATGCCCATACGGAGTGGTTTCCAGATAATATATCTGATCCTTGTCTCTCCATATTAACAACGGAAATGGTCAAAATCTTTAATAATCGGCGATTTAACTATCAAAGGAAAACATGTGTACAAACAATGATATTATTTCCAGATGGAAATTCTATCGATCAATCATCAATCAACATTTATTCATTACCTCATTTCTCGTTTCCATATATTCATAAATTCCTTATTTTCTAAAATTAGAAAATATACGCTATTAACTTTGGAAAACGTTTCCACTTCTGATTCACGCATCAATATCTTCCCACCTCTATCAGTCTCTATCTATAAACTAGTAAGAGAACAACTTCCCAAGCATAAACCCCGAAGGCCAAAACCAACATCAGATCGATACCGAGAAAGCCATTCAACTCAACTACACTACGACAAAATGGAGATTTAATAGCAAAAACAAATAGCGTTCCCGTCCTAATCTCTTCAGACACATTGGAACTTGGGCTGCTAACGCTATTTAACAAAAGTAATCTGTATTCAAGGCTATACAAACAGAGAAAAGCCAGAAAATAAATACTTTTCAAGGTAACTAAATCTTCTTCTAAAAATGCTTTTGCCTTTACACACAAAAAACAATAAATCTCTCTTCTAAAAACGCTTTTCACTCCCTCGCCTCCAGGAGACTATCAATCCCTAATTTCAAAGTTAAATCACAAAAAACTAGACCGTAGAATCATAAATCGCAGAATCTCCCCTATAATCAAAAGCTGATGTCGGATCTCTCTAATTTGAACAGGAATGAGAGGTACTAAAAACTTTATTACACATTTTTTTACTGCTCATGTTTATGTTTCATAATTTGGTTGTTGTTGAATTATTTAGCCGAAATTGGCATGGATTTAACGTGTTTTAGAAACTTTTAGTTAACTAATATGAATTAACGTACTAGTTGAACAAAAAAACAGATGGTAATAATGGCAAGCGATAATACACAGTGGTAAAATAGTATAATAACATATCAACATGAAGTGTTTGAACCTATTGAACGGTATAAAGTTGGTTTCAGGTAGTTTGAACCTGTTATACATGAAGTTTTGTTAGCGGTTATGGTGGAGGTGGATATAGCCTAGTAGTGCGTTGTTATGCGAGACAGAGTAGCGGTATAGGATTATTCTGATAATATTTACAGCTAAATTAATTTAACATGGTTTTATTTGGTTTGAATACTACTTATCTCTGACAGAAACATGAAAGAGAAGCATGCTTTTAGTATTATTATATCTTGAATTGTGTACCTAATTAAGGACAAATAGTCATATTATTCAGATTTTTCAATAGAATTCTTATCTTCTGAAACGAAAAGTAGGCATGCTATTTATATGAAAGTATGTATGTTCCAAACGATTCCTATGTACGTACGCTGCGGCCTTGGAGGTACTAGCATTCTGCAGAACCAAACGTAATGGCATCATATTGAATGTTGAGCAGAATTCATACGCCCACCGTATTTGAATATGTCTTCATTCATTACTTACACTTTGCATGCTCCTAGAAAAAGTTCAGTGGAATTTAGTTGAACACTATCATGTTTCTTTATTTGCACTATACATGTAAGCAAACATGCATACACTAGGATACATCAAAAACACATACTAAAACTTCATTCTTCCTACTTCGTATCAACTCCATAGTCCATACTTCATACGTTCATGGATATAGGAGGGTTGCGATGTATGTTGTTGCAAGACTGGAAATTTAAACTAGGTGATTGAAGTATGGCTATTGAATGCAGTACATTAGTATGGATTGTGGTGGTTTTGTTTGTTAGGAGTGTTGCAGGTAGATGATGGCAGGAGTTTTTGGTGTCAAATTGAAATGTAAGGGGTAGTGTTTTGCTGATGATGGCAGGAATTGCTGGTGTCAAATTGAACTCGTTGTTGACATTCGTGGTGAGGTGGGTCTGTGCATTGGTAGATGGAGTTTTAGGCAGTTTGAGTTGAAGGCCGTCACAGCCATGATGGTACACTGTAGAAAATAAAATTGAAATGATAAAAATTAAATATTATATGATGGAGCATAATAATATAAAAGAGTATTTTAAAGAATGAAATATACGAATAGGGTAGCATATATGGGATGAAATAACAAGAAAAAATTAGAAAAATAAAAATAAGAAGAGAAGAAATAAGAAAGCAGTCAAAATAAATAAATAAATGGTGCATTCAAAACTGAATGAATGCCCATGCCTAGCCTATCACATATCATATGCTTCTCTTTAATTAATATTTAACTACTTTTGATTATTTTTCTTCATTTGTGATTAGCTCGTGCCTGGTTTGTTACATGCTTTAACCATTAATTTTTCTTCCTTATTTTTTTACTTTTCTATATATACATATGATCTGTTTTGGATCAAGTATTATGCCTAGCATGAGCTAAGGATAATATTAATATATGGGAGTACCAAGTTATGTCAGTTAGTAGTTTACATAAATAAATAGTAAGTTGGCATAGTTTCTCGATTCATCTATCATCATAAAATATTATAATAACCATGGGACACACAATAGTAAATATGAATGTGATGCATAATTTTCAAACGACGTAAAAGTACGTATTTTTCATCGTTTTAATCTACTAAAACCAGTATTTCATTATGTATTATCATAACAGTTTCAATGTTTAAGATGGTGGCGTTCTTAGGGGAATGAGTCAACCATTGTAAATAGTGGCATTCTTAGGAAGTGGTTTAGTTGTCGTAGATGAAGAATTGATAATGGAGTTTTGTAGGAGATGGTGACTGGTTTGTTCTGGTTAGAAATGTTGTTGATGGTTAGAAATGTGTGTAGAGGTGGTTCTTCGATTTGTGGATTGCGGCATGGTTTATGATGACGAGGAGGTATGTTGTTTGTGGACATGTTACAGGGTGATGAAACTATATGTTTATTGAATTAGCTAGTACATTGGTGATTGGTGTTTGTTGTTTAGCTGGTTATTAAACATTAGGATAAAACAGAATTTTAATTTGATTGAACTGCTGTTATTTGGTATCATGCAAATTGGGATTGTGTGTGTGCATACCTAGGAAGCAAGGATATGGGTGCAGGGGTGTGGGTGCGTAGTACGAGGATACGTAGATTCGAAAAATATGAAAATATGAGGATTCGGGTGCGAGGGATACGACATGTGTAAAAATATTATGAAATCTATTACGAAAATTTTGCTATTATGTTGTTATATGTCATCTTGTATTATGCTTATGCTCTTACCTATGAAAGTATGATAAACATATGCCATCCTGAATTATGCTGTTATATAAATTATGCTATTATGTTGTTACATCCTTTTTATCACTTTTCTGTCATGTATCACTTAGTAGTATATATATTTGTCTTAAGTTTTCATTTGCTTATAGCATAATAGTATATATATATATATATTTGTCTTAAATTTGTTACATATGCTAAAATATATATACTATTACATATATATTTGTCTTAATAGCATAATTTGTCTTAAATTTTCATATGAAAATATGATAATCATATTATCATGTATTCAGCATAAGCATTGGTAAGACCATTCTAATCTGAAATTTACCTTTCATGCCACCGACGTACCCCAAATCCGCACCCTTCCCGCACCCCCCATCCCAAATACGTGGACACGCCACATGGCGCACCCCGTACACACCCTTTGCCGCACCGCCGCACCCCAGCCGCATCCGATACGTAGTACGTCACCCATAAGCCGCATCCATGCTTTCTAGGTGCACACACTATGCATAACAAGTATTTTTGCATGGTTGAAAGCAATTTCAGTGATAAGAAGATTGGCTTGAATAGAAGAATGAAGAACTAGGAAATTATCAGGCCGAGTACCTAAATTTTGGTCATGAGATATTGTATTGCTTTTGATTGGCATTTTCCTTCTGCAATAATATTATTAATATAGTTTGAATTAAAATTTCATTTTCTAGGGTTAATGTGTTTCCAGTTTCCAACACTAGGTGACAAACATTGGTACTTGATACTAAAGTACCAATTAAATAGGTTCCGACAATGAAAAGAATACTAAAGTTATTATGAATTTGTAATTCATGTAGTTTATGCTTCTCTAATAACGTTAGTTAACTTTAGAAACTTGTTTACCTTTTTGTAGTAAAAAAATGGCATAATCCTAGCGTATGGGACACTTCTACACATACAGATTAGGTACTTTATATATATATATACACACACACACACACAGAGATTAGGTACATTTCACACTAAGCTTTGTAATTAATTCTAGAAACTTGTTACATGCATTTTTCCAGTGGTGGTATACTTTTAATGCATGCCTTTGTATTAACTTTTATATAGTGTCTAAACAAGCTGGCTAGTATTTTTGTTGTATGTCTCACTAATGTCTCGAGGATTAAAAATTACAGCTGGTACTACTTTGTCTAACAATATATACGTTGGTTAAAATGGGGAACTACTAATCTTGTTAGTAGAACTAAATGGTAAACCACATCTTATGTTGAAATATATTGTTTCTGTTATTAGTACTTTTGCTATTATTTTCGTTGACCCTTCCATTATGCAAAATTTTCAAGAAAAACATTGCTTATTAACTGTGCTAACTGTGAGAAGTGTCATGCACGGTTTTGGTGAGAGTAATGATGTCTATAAATATTATTTGCACTTAATCTTGCAAAAGGTCGGAAAATCACGTTACAAATCAAACTATATACTACTATAAGACATGGTAATCTTGCAAACACTGATAAGATGCTCCTTTATTCCAATAAAACTGGTGTTATGCTTGCTCAATCTTATCATTGACAATTGGATGATCACATACATTTAATCTTCCATTTGATTTAGTTTTGAGAGGTATGCTTTAGAGATCTCAATTAGCGCGCTATTGTAGCTAAATCTAATTTTTATGCCACTTTTGGATCAATTATATAAGCACTTCTGGCTTTTTGAAGGACAAAATGAATTGGTTTTAGCTTCAAAAAAAATAATATTTGTTTTAATCGATCCAAATAGGCTCTTAGGAATGACATCTGATCTCTTTTATGGTATGCAAGGCTGCCAAGGTTTTTATATGCGAAATTTGGTCCAACAGTCCATATATAGCACATAATGCATTCTATACTGCCTGATCTTATATTGGGTAAACTGGCACCAGTAGCGTCGGATTTGCAGTTTCTAACATCCGAAAATGGTTGTTCTTGTAGTGGGGATAGTCTGATTCCCTCCATGACAACTGACGTAGACATGAAGAACTTCTTCGCCTTCAAAGTCGGTCACACACAGGTTTTCTTTATCTATTGATCCTTTTTTTGATGCGCATTGAAATGCAAAAACAGTTCAGTCTTTGATTTCGGACAAGAATTAAACACCCTTACACATTTCTACAAACATATACAATCCATTTGTTTTTTTCCTTTGGTATGATGTTAGATTGCATCTATTGCTAGGCCAGCCACTAAAGCTTTTGTATACCCTATATTACAACCCCGAGTCACATTGTGTGCATCTAATACCAACTGATTATAGACAAATACATTAATGATGAGGCACCCCAGCTTTTTAATTTCATCGTGTATGCCCCTTGAAGGGTGACTTAATTCTGCGTAGTTAAGAAACGAGTCAGCACCGTACCCAGAAGATGTCTACCTTACTTCTTCCTTAATGTTTAAGTATCGGGTGCAGGTTACATAAATCAAGAGAGGACTGTTTGATGGAAATGTAATGTCCTTTGCATTGAAAAGAGGGGTTCTACAATTGCTTCTTGAGTAAGGAATATCTATGTTATACTGTGCTTGGTATCTTTCCTGATGAGTATACAATTTCGTCAACATATAATATAGATTAGATTTAACATACATATTAATTGAAATGAAACGTTGAGTGTTTTAGTACTATTGTTACTTTCTTCCATTTTTCTCAATTTTGACTTTTTCCGCAACTTTAGGTTACTTAACACACTCGTATTCCTCTCTCCCCAAATTTATTAACGTGTATTAAAAAGTATATATATTAAGTTATATACATATTTTAAATTTGGTTTACATGTCCTTCTGCGTTTATCCTTGCTTGCTTAGGGTGGTGTATATAACTTGGCTTAGGCTTGAAGTATTGATGATTTGATTTTTCCGTGTGTTGTAAGCTGTAGCGCACAGTTGTAGGTAGTATGAAGTTTCACTTCATAGTCTATAGCATATTAAAAGCAAGTATAAGATATATTTTAGCTTACGTTTATATTTAGGTTGATTAGCCTTATCATGTAGCACGTTTGTTGTTGTTTGATGCAAGTCGCTTAGGGTAGGTGAACCGTAGAGATGAAGGAACCGGTTTAATATATATATTTTATTTGTTATAACACGGTACCGACTACGCAGAATCTCATTCATTTACGATCACTGTGGACAAAAATAAAAATATAATTATGTCAAACAATGTGCCATGATCCAAAAAATATAATAATATAGGTTATTTAACTCATTTTGTGAAACCCCAAAATGCTGATATAGGTTGTAAAATACTCCAAAATAAAAGTGGCTTATTTCTCAAAATAAAAATTATAGAAAAATTCTAAAAATTAAATTATACCTACGCCTCAAAGATCCTGTCTAAATTTGAAGCCAATATTTAAAAAAATTAAATATATCGTTATGGTTTATAAACGATTTCATAGCGACTTTTTGAAGATTTGATTTGGACATAACTTACAATTTATAAAGCGAAATCTCAATTTTTCGCCTCCGTTAGAAAAATACAGTTCAACAGATTCCAACATTTCTTGTTTCATAGAAGTCCGACTTAAAACGGATTCTGTATACTCGTTTAAAGTTCGAATCGCCAAATTACGAACTACCGCGCCATTTCAAGCTCGATTTTATTTATAATGTAATCTATACGTTCAAATGACGTTTATAAATATATTCGCTAATATAATTCAACTCTAAACTAGATTAAATATTTTCAAAATAATCCAATATACACAATATTGCCATTTCAGCTAATTCTGGCTATTTCAAAATTAAATATATTATTCTATTAATTATATTAAAGTTGTATTCAATATAATTAAATTCAAACCATTTAAAATTACCAAACCATTATTCGAATAATTAAATAAATAAATTATTCGACCATTAAAAATACGGGACGTTACACCGTTGGTCTAATTTGAAATATTTCTAAAAGCTATTAAATATTTTGACTTAGATTATTTTGGATTTTGGATCTAATTATACGTTATGTAAATTTAAATAAAAAGTTAATTTATGTTATGTATTTTAATAAAGTATTTAATATTAGTTTTATTCAAATCTAATTTTTGTTGTAAAGTAATTTATTTTTCAACGTATTTTAATTATTATTAAGTTATAAGATTTTAAGTAATTAAGCAAATATTTTATTTAATAAATTTTAAACTTAGTGTATTTATAGGTATGTTTGTAGAAAAAAAATTATTTAAAATATAAAAAGGATTGTGGGTATGTTAGGATTAGATGGGTAACTTAGATTTTTTGTAACCTAACGTATAATTGATATTTGTAAATTAAGGCATTCTTAAATTTATTATTCTAAAATCTAGGAAAAATTTGATAAAGGCTAATTGATTTCAAACGAAATTTAGAGTTTTCGAAATAAGTATTGAAATTATATTATTTTGAAATCTTCAATTTATTACAAGATATGATTGTATAAAAGGAGTAAGAGAACGTTAATGGATAGCGTTGACCTTCGGGTCATAATTAAAATGACTAAAACAGGTGCTATATCGTGATTAAGTGAGGTCGCACCTCCATCAGACATACTTCTTCGAACTCATATCTATTACTTTGTTATTTGATTGGTGCTCACCTTTGATTTTTACCCTTACACCATTTAGAATCCTACCGTGGGTATTCTCGTTGCCTTGTTATATTATCCTAACTGAACCCTATACGATTTTGATTTGTATTGTACCTATGGAGTGCCCTCTGATAGCCACTACGTTACTGTGGACTTTACGGTATCTTTATAGACTACGATATTCTAAACGGTGTAAGCGTAAAAATGTAATTCCGCTTACGCTATTTTGATATTTTATTTTACTGAATAGGCACTATTATAATAGCGTATTATATTATATGATATTTAGTTTAACGGATCCTTAGAAAATGAATCCCAAAAATTCTTTAAGTTACTTTGCATTTCCAAGACATTTCATATGAGTTAATTTACTTGCAAAAGAATATTAGTCCTGATCCGAGTGGTTTTGTTTTGCATAATGATCAGGTCAGCTTGAGTGCCACAGCCCTTGGAGATTTGTCTTGGAGCTAAAGGCCATTCGGAGCTTTAGCCACCTATCAGTTTGTTCTTCAGTCCTACCATGTTAGACAGTTGTTGTTGTTTCTGTTTATCTTTTAACAGACTTATGTATTTGAGATTTCCGTTGTACTTGTCCTAGTGATTCGACACTATGTATTTTGTTTTGGAGACTATGTTAATGTAGTAGCTTCATGAACTACTATGGTTTTATTTATTTCCGCTGCGAGTTATTCTGCTTTTTCTATGTCTGTGACTCTATGATATGATTTGTATTTTCTCCAATTATTATTAGTAATCTGTTTTTTTTAGCGATTCAAGTCATACATGTGTGGTTTATTATCAATTTGAATAGCACAAAACAGTGGCTCATTACATTGTAACTTCAAGACTAGACCGGATTTTACTATTATATTCAGTTTCTATTGAAATTATCTTACTTGAATAAGTAATCCTGATTCGAGTGTTTGTTGTTGTTGTTTTTTTTTTTTTTTTTTTGCAATACGCTCGGGTCAGATACGAGTGTTCCAGATTTAAGGATATTCAGCTTGCAAACTGGAGAGGAACGTGAAGATGCATAAGCGCGCGCAAGACGACAAAACTGTAACTTTATTTAAAATTCATGTATATTTTTATATTTTTCGGCTGTACCGAATATTTTGTATAAACTCTGATATTTGTTATAAAAATGTTTTTTTCCGCTGTTATATATTATATAAAAATCTGTTTGTGATTCTGTGTGATATTCTGTTAAACCCTGTAAGCTAATAACGAACTATCATTTTGAACGTTCTTAGTTGGTTTAATTATCGATTTTGAGCGGTCAAAAATGGTAGGGCGTTACAAGTGGTATCAGAGCTTTGATTTGACAAAGCGTAGCTTATCGGGTTTAAAAACTCATTAGAGATAGAATAGCAACACTCTTGAATGAGTGGAATTATCACAAGAATAATTGTTGAGAGAGCGTATTTTGAAAATATGAATTATTTTGAAATTAAATAAATTGTTTTGAAAAGAAAAATTATTTTGAAATATAATTTATGATAAGAGTTTTGAGTATTTTATTCGACATTGAGATTAGACTGTCAAGTATGTACAGATTTTGAATATATGCCTAGCTAACGTATATACAAAGTCCAATATATACGAGACTGATATAGAATAACATTCTAGTCGCTTGGAAATAATTCTGGGGATGATTGCGACATCACTAGTATTCATTTTCGAGTTTCGAAAATGGGATGACCATATGGTTCTGATATAAACGTCGAGAAATACTTGAAACCAATTAGATAAGCATGTTTGGATAAAATTTTATAAAACATTTTGATAAATTAATATGAACTAAAATAGATAAGCGAAATTTAAATAAGCGACATATTAAATATTTTGCAAAGTATAAATTGAAATTGCAAATGAATTGCGATGAAATTGGGAATAATTTGAATAAAGATTCAAATAGAAATGAATGTTTAAAAATATAATTTTGCCCCTTCACTTGTTTTTTTTTTGTTGTCCTTGACCTGCCGTTATCGTTCGCCTATCATTCGAACCATTCGTGCTTAAATTTTTGAAATTGTCCAAATCTTATCCCGATCCTTTGAATTGCTTTAACAAAATCTATGGACAAGTTGAAATTTGAAAATTGGTTTAAAACAAAGAATGTGGAATGAATGAAAAGTTCAAACTTCAAATGGAAATTTAAAATGAGAAATTTGAGTTGTGATCTAACTTGAACACTTAGTTCAAACTGAAAGGTTTCCAATTGAACTTTTAGTTAAATTTGGGTTTGATTACGACATTGAAATCAATGTTAGATAAATTTTGTAAAGTTTAGGAAATTTAATTCGGATTGGAATATTTCCTAAAAATAGTATTTATTTTATAACTATTATATGTTTTATTATTGTTTTATGTGAACTAAAGTATAACTTTTATCTATCTTATTCAATTTTTCTCTACCAAATCTATTTTGATTTTCGAACTATTCTGCAAACTATTTTGTATTAAAACATATTTAATTTATTCAAACCTATTTAATTTACTTAAACTAATTTATATCATAACTTATCTAATTTATTAAAATTCTATTTTTCTAAAGACTTATTTATTCGAACCTATTTTATTTCAAGCTTACTATTTTAAAACTAATTTGAGATAAATTATTTATTCCCGATCTGAGCAATTTAGTTCGAAGTAATTGAATATACGAACCAATTGTGAAATCAAAACTAAATTGGTATTTAAATGGAATTTTTTGAATTCTTATATAATGGAATTAATATAAGAATGAAATGTTGAAACGTGATTTGGACAGAAAATCTTATAAAAATTGATATTTATGTAAGTACGATATATGCGAAACGTGAAATGAAGTATTATATATATAGTATGTATGTTTGAGATGAAGATATGGAAATATCATTTATAAATGAAACTTACTTCATGGAGTTGAGAAATCTGACAGATAACAATGTAAGTACGTTGAACTCAAAATTGCGACTTGATACAACGGAATTCGTACAAGTTATGTTGAAATTTACCGGTTGAGTTATATGGAAAATGATTAATGAGAGATATTTGAAAATATCAAGAACGAATGTTATTCGAACATGAAACAAAATTGTAATAATCCGGAAAATCAGAACCAATTTAAAATTTTTATTTTGGTAATTTTAATCAATTTTGAATATATAAAATGAATTATTTTAAATAATAACGACGAGAAAATTATTTTGAATAGAATTAGAACTTATATATTTATTTGAATCGATGTTAGAATAATAAATATTTATTTTAATTATAAAAGAAATTGAAAATGACGCGGTAGTAGGAAAATTCGATTTCAAATTTCAAATGAATGTACAAGATTCAAAATAAACCGGATTTTAGCGAAACCAAAAATATTAGAATCTATATGAAAATATATTTCCAATGAATTTCCATAATTTTAGTAAAACCAAAAATATTAGAATATATTCAAAATAAACCGAATGTCAATTTATTGCTTGATTTTAAATTTCCATAATTTTCGAAATCAGTATGTAAGAGTGGCGAATTAAAACGTGTTTTGACAGTTTCAATCAATTTGGATCGACCAGAAAATGGCCATTTTTCAAACGGTCTCCAAATTGGACGAAATTAGTTTTGTTAGGACCATATCGTCAAAACATAACCAGATTTATTTTTTTGGAATTTTTGGGGTCCGTATGTGGCCCCAATAAATTGAAATATGCGTTCAAATTCAATATATAGATTTATATTTTGATTTTGATGGAAACTGATCGAAATAGTCGAATCAGCTTATCGGACATATTCCATTGTGTTCGGAATGGGGGTAATTAGCTAGGGGAGACAATCGGTGAGTTCGAATTGGAGTTCGAATTAAAAGGTCAACTTTTTGGGAATTTAAATTAATTAAAAATAAAATCATAAAATGGGGGAAACCCTAATTCTTCCTTCCACATCAGCCGCCATTTATTAAAAAAACAAAAAAAACAAAGAGATCCAACTCCAGGAACTCGTCGCTCCAACCTCGTTCTTCTTTCCTCGATCGCCACCCACTTCCAGGGCCCGCCGCGCCCCAACGCCGACAGCCGCCGACCTTCGACGTTTTCCCCCACCCTTGGTCGCTCCTTCCCCTCCTCCGTTGAACCCCCTTCCACCCCTTCCACCCAAAACCCCTCAAACCCCCTGGAGAACCCACCGTTGCAGGTACCACAGCACGTTGCCGCCACCGGCAAGCTCCGGCGCAACCTCAGCCCCTCCTCCTCCTTAATCACAGCGCCATTCCCCCCTTCAGTCCAACACTGTAAGTTTTGTTTTATCTTTATTTTCTATTTTTTTTATTTAGGTAAGAAAAGCCACGATTTTTAACAATGGAAAGAGACATTTTTTATCAATTAAAAGAGACGATTTTAACAATGGAAAGAGACAAATTTTATAATGGAAAGAAACAATTTTTATCAATGAAAAGAGAGGATTTTTATCAATTATAAAAATATGATTTTTATATTATATGAATAACAAAAATATGATTTTTATATTATAAGAATAACAAAAATATGATTTTTATATTATATAGATAATAAAAATTTGATATTTATATATGTAGCAAAGTAAAAATATGATTTTTATCGTTTTAATGGTAATGTAAAAATGTGATTTCTATATATTCAATAGCGATAGAAAGTTTTGATTTTTATCTATATAGTAGCGACATAAAAATGTAATTTTTATTTACGTAGCATTGTTATAAAAGTATGAAATTATTTTTAGAAAAAATAAAAATATAATTTTTAGCCTATATATGTTATTTATAAAATAATCATACAAAGAAAAAATTACTGATTGGTTAAAAGTATAATTTTTAACATGGGTATACTACATAGATCGGCAATCAAAGACTGACGGAGTGGAACCCCAAGGTGAGAACTTCTCACTTTAATTTTATTTCTAGTTAAAATATATACTAGGATGCAGACGGTACTTAACAGCACCCGACACCCATCACCCATCGTCCATAGACCATGGATGGCTTGTTAGTTTGTTTGATTGTGTTGTGAAAATTGATTGTGTGATGTGGAATGGAATAAATATTTTATAGTTAAAAATATAATTTTTAACGTGTATATGAATAAAATGAATATTTGTAAACAAATCGAACGATTTGTTTATGTACACACATTTGACTGATATTGATTGGGACGATAAATTTTACACATCGCCCAACTGCACAAATAAAATTATTGTTTGTTGATTGAAACCACATATGGGTATTGGGATGATATATGACATACATTAGTCCCAATAATTAGTTGTATGTCAATCGATTGGTTGACAAGCTGTTGTTATAAGCGTTAGATATTTATATTTGATGCTTATGCAGTGTAGAATGCAGATTGGATGATGGTAAACTATGTTTGATAGGTGTTTTGTACATGTGTATATGAAATCCATATAAATCAAATTATATAGTAATTGACTGTATCTGATTCCAGTTCAGGAAGGATAAATATTTTTAAAATAATGATTATTTTTAAATAATGAATATTTTAAAATAATATTCAGTAAAAGATCAAAATCTGATTTTGATGTCCGATTTGGGGTGGACACGAAAATATTCAAATATATAAAGCCGTGTTGATTAGATTAACGCCATTTTGACATAAACGATATTTATATCGATTTTATTCATTTTTATAATGGATATCGAAAAGGAAATGATTTCAAAATATAATGTTTTGAAAATATTATCATTTATATATTGATGATATGGAATATTCAATTTTGATTTGAAATTGAATATGAATTTGAAATCGTTCAAAAAAAACGAATTTAAAACGATTTATAAAATACGTTTTAAATGGAAATTGACGAAATATATAATATATATATATATATTATATATACAATGTCATGAATAGAATGCGCCGCGCCGCGGCATTTCGTGAATTTCGACCATTGACTTCGAACGGATATTACGGGAGATCCGACCGTCGGATTCTCCTAAAACCAGAACCAATGGGTTCCGATCGGAAAGAGCTTTCTAAGAATATAAGAAATTAGAAATCTAATGGTTGGATTTGGAATCATGACCAAACCAAATTTGGAAAAGATCACTGTAAGTGCAGTTCGATGACCGTTTATGGAAATCGACTGTACGGGCCTTGATAAAATTATTAAAATATCAATAATTTGTGTAAAATCATAATAAATGATTTCGAAAGAATTAGGATGAAAAAATCCATATTTTAAAGGATAAAAATATATTTTTATCGAAATGAACTAGTTATGAACTAGAATTATAATCCAATATTTGAAAATAAATAAATTGGGTTTGAAATGGTTTTAAAATTAACAAGAATTTCCAATATATGAATTGGAATGTATTTGAATCGAAATTATCCTCAGAATATTTCGATATTGGATTTCGTGATTATACGGATATTGTGGAGGAATTCGGAAGATATATATATCGTTATTGCAATACGATATTCGTTGGTTTCAGAATTTGATATTGAATATAAGCCGATATATTTTCTATTCAGATCCTTGTATTTAATATCAAATTGGATTTTGGGTTTGTCATGAATGGTATCTTTAATAATATTGTTTTTAAACCCAATGGAGTTAAGAAAATTAGAATCTGACTGGAGATTAGCTAAGTTGAATGGTTTCCTAGGTCTTGATCTGATATTGGTTTCGGCCTTCAGGGTTAGTACTTAGGAAATTGTTCTCTTACTAATTTATGGTTAGAGACTGATGCGATTTTGGGTTTGTCATGGATGGTGTCTTCATTAATGCTGTTCTTGAACCCAGTTGAGAAAAGATTAAATCTTTTTATTTAGATTTAATGAAGTATACCAATTAATTAATATTTAATTAGAATTGAATTGAAATCGCTCCTTGGGTTTATCGGGAACGGTGTTTTAAATAACACTTGTTCTTTAACCCGATTAACAATGGAATGAGATTTTGGGTTATCGTGAATGGTATCATTAATAATACTGTTCTTAGACCCAATGGAGTTAAGAAAATCAGAAACTAGCTGGAGATTAGTAAATTCGAATGATTTCCTGGTTATTGATCTGATGTTGGTTTAGGCCTACGGGGTTAATACTTAGGGAATTGTTCACTTGCTAATTTAAGGTTAAAGGCTGATAAAATGGAATGGGATTTTGGGTTTATAGTGAACCGTGTTTTAAAGGACATTGGTTCTTTAACCCAGTTAAAGACAGAATATGATTTCCTAAGTTAAACAATCATTAATATTGATTTTTAGGAAGATTAAAACCAAGGGGAGTTTTAATGAATCTTTAATTAAATTGAAATGATCGAGAATGGAGTATCACCAGTTTTGCTTTAGGCGATAGCTAAATCTTTAATTCGATTTGAATGTAGAATGGTAATTAATTTTACCGATAACACCATGGTGTTAGATATGAAGTATTACCAATTTTACTTCATGGGATGAATAGGTTGGAATTGGGAAATTAAATAATTGATTACTTCGGTAAGGTGCGCTAATCCCGACTAGTTCGGATAAACCATAATTTCGTTTGAATTGATATTCAAGGGAAGATTAAAGAATAAATTTAAAGAATTTATCTTTGATAAAATTAATAGGAACATTTCCCAAAGTATAAGAATATTTGAATAAAGGAATATTCTGGATTGGAATGAGGCGTATGTTGTGTTTTTATAGCACTTGTTTATTATATACGCAAGTTATTCAGAAAGACTGGGTTTATTCCATTCTGAATAATTGATTCGACGATATGTCGAGGATGAAGACGGTGATCGAAGACCATAGGTCTTCACATCGTTTGGATGATTACTGATGTTTCGATTGGGCTGTTCACCCAAGACAAGGGAATAAGTGGTGATCGTCCAGACGTACTTGGAGATCGACCGGATATGCAAGGACTTCTCCCCTGTATTGGACATATGGGTAAGGAATAAGGTGACTTCGGTTTCGTTCAGACCAAGAATGAAGTTATAATTGGATGTGTGTCTGACATCGGATTTCATTCTGTGTGATTGATAGATAGCTGTTGCATAGCATGAATTGCTTGTGTGGCATGCTGAGATGCAAATGATCAAGGCTTCTGTTGAAAAGCAGGGTCTTGTGGTTGACGATCAAAGCACGGCTTTAGTATAGCGTAGCTTTGAGTAGCGTTAATTCGCGAGCCTCACACCTCGGTGTGAACCAGAAACGGAAGAGGACTTCAGGTAGGACATGCATTTCCTTCTAGCTAGGAGTGGTGTCAGCGTTTTGCATGCCCTTGCATTTTACTTATGTGGATGATGGATAGCGAGGCGCCTCAGTTATATCGGTCGTTCCAGGGCCGATAATTTGGTCGGGATATAACCAGTTGACGCCCTAAAGTGTGGGGAAACGCATTGTTCAGGCATTTTAATCCACTCCGTGTGGACCGACCCTGACGATCCAAGGGTCACTCGAGCTCTGATCCTGAGGGGTGGGTTAGAGCGTCTCAAAGCGGTAAGGACATCCCTTGCCTTGGTTCACAGATGGAAATCCAACTTCCAATACGTGACAATTGCGGTTTTGATTGTGGAGCCTAGTATGGCTACATAGTGGTATGAGGCACTTATGCCGTCTATGATTGATACTTATGATTGAAATTGTTTTGACACTATACACTTATAGTAAAAGATAAAATTTCACGTACCAAGCATTTTTGGCTATTATAAGGTAAAAACTCTATCCTACGGCTTGTGATGCATTGTGTGATGGGACCTGAGTCTTATAATAGCTTCATTGTTCTTTATTTAGCATTGCGCTGTTGTTTTATGCACTGGTATTCTTGGGAGGAAACCCGTTCCGTGTTATACGGTGTGGTCCTTGGATTTACCTAACTTTAAAATAAAGATTGGTAACTGTTTTAGTTCTCACACCAGTCACATGACTGACCTGGAGTTTACTGTTTTAACCTAAACTCTGGGTGCCCCTGTTTTCCATGCGGGCAGCTAGTAGTTTTGGTTTTGCAGATTTATATTCACAGGATCCTGGTTTACAGCTGGAATGATATTCAGAAAGCTCTGTATCCGTTTATCTCTTTCAGTTGAATTTTGTATTATTTTTCCGCTGCATTGTAAATTGTAAATCTTTGATATTTATCAAATGTGTAATATTAATTCATACTCTGTATATTCTTGTATTCTGATGAAATTGTTGTAATAAGAAATGAATTGTTCTTCTATTTGTGTTTTGGTCCGTCCTGTTCTCAGACAATCCGTTCTTTCTCTTCTCTTCGGAGACCAGGGAAGTTCGGGTCGCTTCATTTGGTATCGGGGCTTTGGTTTACAGAGCTAAAGAACAAGACACGTTAGAACCACACTAAAGAATTCATCAGAGATTGAATTAGTAATATCCAGTGAGAGTGACTCGTTAGAGATAGGATCAGTAGTGTCCTAGAACGAGTGTGAAGAGTAGTGTTTTTAAAATAAAAATGAAAACAATTTTTGTTTTGAAAATGTAAACCATTTCATACGTATTTGAATATTTATTTGTATTGAATTTGGACAATCCAATATATAAAGGTTTTGCATATACGCCTTGCAAACGTATATTCGGAGTTTTAATACACTTGATAGATATAGAATCACGCTCTAGTCGCCCGGAGATGACACTGATGATAGCAGCCGCATCATCAGTATATATGTGTTCGAGTTTCGAAAAGTGGGATATTTATATATTTCCAATTGACTGGTGTGAGAACCAAAAACTAGATAGGGCTATTGCCTGAATTGGCATCAAAAACACGATTTCTGTATAGTATCAAAATTATGAATTTGAAACGTTAAGTCACTAATTGATTAATGGGTGTGTTGTATGATTATTTGTTATCTAACAAAACCATTATGTGAAAGAACGGTACATATAACCAAATTGTGTCGAATAATTGGACCGAATTGCAAATTATTTGGAAATGCATGCATGTACATATATATGTGTGAATAGGTCAGAACAAGGAGGCTAGAGAAGAGGAATAAAATTGTATACCCGAAAAATAGGTACATGTTTACTAATTTCTTGGGTGATGATGATTTTATGAGCCGATTGGCTAGCCGCTTGGCTTTTTCTTTTTCTTTTTGAGATGAGAGGGCCTGTGTGGGGTTTGGGGATTTTCTCGGTGCTCCGTACAAAGGAGGTTATGGCGAAATTTTTCGAAAATTTAGGGTGTTAGCCAAAAAATTTAAAAATTTGAAAAGTTCTTAGAAACTAAAAAGTTGAAGAACTTAAGCCATAATGAAAATTGAAAGTTGAGTAGGTTTATAATACAACTTTCAACTCCGTTCCTTTTCGAGGACGAAAAGATTTTAATTGGGGGAGATTGTAATAACCCAGAAAATCAGAACCAATTTAAAATTTTTATTTTGGCAATTTTAATCAATTTTGAATATTTAAAATGAGTTATGTTAAATAATAACGACGAGAAATTTATTTTGAATAGAATTAGAATGTATATATTTATTTGAATCGACGTTAGAATAATAAATATTTATTTTAATTATAAAAGGAATTGAAAATGGCGTGGTAGTTGGAAAATTCAATTTCAAATTTCAAATTTCAAATGAATGTACATGATTCAAAATAAACTGGATTTTTCCGAAACCAAAAATATTAGAATCTATTTGAAATTATCTTTCCAAGAATTTGAAAAATTAAAATTTCATTGCGGGAATAAAAAGTTATGCCCAGTTGGAATTTCAGAATAGTCGCTATGGAAAATATAGCCCATAAAAATGGAAATTTTGCAAACGACCTCCGTTTTCGACGAAACCACTTTTGTTGGACCCGACATGTCAAGTTATTGTTAGATTTCAAATTTCCATAATTTTTGAAATCAATATGTGAGCGTGGCGAATTAAAACATGTTTTGACAGTTTCAGTCAATTTGGATCGACCAGAAAATGACCATTTTTCAAACGGTCTCCAAATTGGACGAAATTAGTTTTGTTAGGACCATATCGTCGAAACATAACCAAATTTATTTTTCTGAAATTTTTGGGGTCCGTATGTGGCCCGATAAATTGAAATGCGCGTTCAAATTCAATATATAGATTTATATTTTGATTTTAATGGAAACTGATCGAAACAGTCGAATCAACTTACCAGACATATCCCATTGTGTTCGGAATGGGGGTAATTAGCTAGGGAGACAGTCGGTGAGTTCGATTTGGAGTTCGAATTAAAAGGTCAACTTTTTGGGAATTTAAATTAATTAAATATAAAATTATAATGGGGGAAACCCTAATTCTTCCTTCCACATCAGCCATCATTTATTAAAAAAACCAAAAAAACAAAGCGATCCAACTCCAGGAACCCGCCGCTCCAACCTCGTTCTTCTTTCCTCGATCGCCACCCACTTCCAGGGCCCGCCGCGCTCCTACGTCGACAGCCGCCAACCTCCGGTGTTTCCCCCACCCTTGGTCACTCCTTCCCCTCCTCCGTTGAACCCCCTTGCTCCCCTTCCACCCAAAACCCCTCAAACCCCCTTGAGAACCCACCGCCGCGGGTCCCATAGCACGCCGCCGCCACCGGCAAGCTCCGGCTCTACCTCAGCCCCTCCTCCTCCTTAATCACAGCGCCATTCCCCCCTTCAGTCCAACACTGTAAGTTTTGTTTTATCTTTATTCTCTATTTTGTTTATTTAGGTAAGAAAAGCCATGATTTTTAACAATGGAAAGAGACAATTTTTATCAATGAAAAGAGACGATTTTTAACAATGGAAAGAGACAATTTTTAACAATGGAAAGAGTCATTTTTTATCAATAAAAAGAGAGGATTTTTATCAATAATAAAAATATGATTTTTATATTATAAGAATAACAAAAATATGATTTTTTATATTATAAGAATAAAAAAATATGATTTTATATTATATAGTTAATAAAAATTTGATATTTATATACGTAGCAAAGTAAAAATATGATTTTTATCGTTTGAATGGCAATGTAAAAATGTGATTTCTATATATTCATTAGCGATAGAAAGATTTGATTTTTATCTATATAGTAGTGGCATAAAAATGTGATTTTTATCTATGTAGCATTGTTATAAAAATATGATATAATTTTTAGAAAACATAAAAATATAATTTTTAGCCTATGTATGTTATTTATAAAATAATCATACAAAGAAATAATTATTGATTGGTTAAAAATATAATTTTTAACGTGGGTGTACTACATAGATCGACAATCAAAGACTGACGGAGTGGAACATCAAGGTGAGAACTTCTCACTTTAATTTTATTTCTAGTTAAAATATATACTAGGATGTAGATGGTGTTTAGCAGCACCCAACACCCGTCGTTCACAGACCATGGATGACTTGCTTGTTTGTTTGATTATATTGGGAAAATTGAGTGTGTGATGTGGAATGGAATAAATTTTTTATAGTTAAAAATATAATTTTTAACGTGTATATGAATAAAAAATATATTTATAAACAAATCAAATGATTTATTTATGTATACACATTTGACTGATATTGATTGGACGACAAGTTTTACACATCGCCCAACTGCATAAATAAAATTTATTGTTTGTTGACTGAAACCCCACATGGGTATTGGGATGATATATGACATACACTAGTCCCAATAATTAGCTGTATGTCAATCGATTGGTTGGTAGATTGTTATAAGCGTTAAATATTTATATTTGATGCTTATGCATTGTAGAATGCACCTTTGATGATGGTTGACCGTGTTTGATTGGTGTTCTGTACATGTGTGTATGAAATCCATATAAATCAAATTATATGGTATTGACTGTGTCTGATTCCAGTTCAGGAAGGATAAATATTTTTAAAATAATGATTATTTTAAAGTAATGAATATTTTAAAATAATATTCAGTAAAAGATCAAAATCTGATTTTGATGTCCGATTTGGGATAGACACGAAAATATTTAAATATATAAAGCCGTGTTGAATTTTGACGTGAAAGATATCTATATCGATTTTATTCATTTTTATAATGGATATCGAAAAGGAAATGATTTCAAAATATAATGTTTTGAAAATATTATCATTTATATATCGATGATATAGAACATTCAATTTTGATTTAAAATTGAATATGAAGTTGAAATCGTTAAAAAAAACGAATTTAAAACGATTTATAAAATACGTTTTAAATGGAAATCGACGAAATATATATATTATATATATAATGGCCTGAATAAAACGCGCCGCCCGCGGCAGTTCTCGAATTTCGACTATTGACTTCGAACGGTTATTATGGGAGATCCGACCGTCGGATTTTCCTAAAACCGGAAGTTGGGTTCGTATCGAAAAGATCTTTCTAATGAATACAAGAAATTAGAAATCTAACGGTTGGATTTGGAATCATGCCCAAATCAAATTTGGAAAAGGTCGCTGTAAGTGCAGTTCGATGACCGTTTATGGAAATCGACTGTACGGGCCTTGATAAAACTATTAAAAATATCAATAATTTGTGTAAAATCATAATAAATGATTTGGAAAGAATCGGGATGAAAAATTCTATATCTGAAAGGATAAAAATATATTTTTATCGAAATGAACTAGTTAAGAACTAGAATTATAATCCAATATTTTTAAATAAATAAACTGGGTTTGAAATGGTTTTAAAATTAACCAGAATTTCCAATATATGAATTGGAATAGATTTGAATCAAAATTATCCTCGAAATATTTCGATATTCGATTTCGTGATTATACGGATATTGCGAAGGAATTTGGAAGATATATATATCGTTATTCCAATACGATGTTTGTTGGTTTCAGAATTTGATATTGAATATAAGCCGATATATTTTTTATTCAGAGCCTCGTATTTAATATCAAATTGGATTTTGGGTTTGTCGTGAATGGTATCTTTAATAATACTATTCTTGAACCCAATGGAGTTAAGAAAATTAGAATCTGACTGGAGATTAGCTAAGTTGAATGGTTTTCTGGGTCTTGATCTGATGTTGGTTTCGGCCTTCGGGGTTAATACTTAGGGAATTATTCTCTTACTAATTTACGGTTAGAGACTGATGTGATTTTGGGTTTGTCGTGGCTGGTGTCTTCATTAACACTGTTCTTGAACCCAGTTGAGAAAAGATTAAATCTTTTTATTTACATTTAATGAAGTATACCAATTAATTAATATTTAATTGGAATTGAATTGAAATTGGCCTTTGGGTTTATCGTGAATGGTGTTTTAAATAACACTTATTCTTTAACCCGATTAACAATGGAATGAGATTTTGGGTTGTCGTGAATGGTATCTTTAATAATACTGTTCTTAGACCCAATGGAGTTAAGAAAATCAGAAACTAACTGGAGATTAGTTAAGTTGAATAGTTTCCTGGGTATTGATCTGATGTTGGTTTCGGCCTTCGGGTTAATACTTAGGGAATTGTTCACTTGCTAATTTAAGGTTAAAGGCTGATAAAATGGAATGGGATTTTGGGTTTATAGTGAACCATGTTTTAAAGGACATTGGTTCTTTAACCCAGTTAAAGACATGATATGATTTCCTAAGTTAAACAATCATTAATATTGATTTTTGGGAAGATTAAAACCAAGTGGAGTTTTAATGAATCTTTAATTAGATTGAAATGATCGAGAATGGAGTATCACCAGTTTTGCTCTAGGCGATATTTATATCTTTAATTAGATTTGAACGCAGAATGGTAATTAATTTTACCGATAACCCATGGTGTTAGATATGAAGTATTACCAGTTTTACTTCATGGGATGAATAGGTTGGGATTGGGAAATTAAACAAATGATTACTTCGGTAAGGTGCGCTAATCTCGACTAGTTTGGATAAACCATAATTTGGTTTGAATTGATATTCAAAGGAAGATTAAAGAATAAATTTAAAGAATTTATCTTTGATAAAATTAATGGGAACATTTCCCAAAGTATAAGAATATTTGAACAAAGGAATATTCTGGATTGGAGTGAGGCATATGTTGTGTTTTTATAGCACTTGTTTATTATATACGCGAGTTATTCAGAAAGACAGGGTATATCCCATTCTGAATAACTGATTCGACGATATATCGAGGATGAAGACGGTGGTCGAAGACCGGACGTCTTCACATCGTTTGTATGATTACTGATGTCTTGATTGGGTTATACACCCAAGACAAGGTAATAAGTGGTGATCGTCCAAACGTACTTGGAGATCGACCGGATATGTGAGGACCTCTCCCCTATATTGGACATATTGGAGAGGAATAAGGTGCCTCCGGTTTCGTTCAGACCCAGAACGAAGTTGTAAATGGATGTGTGTCTGACATCGGATTTCGTTCTGTGTGATTGATAGACATTGGTTGCATAGCGTGAATTGCCTGTTTGGCATGCTAAGATGAAAATGATAAAGGCTTCTGTTAAAAAGCAGGGTCTTGTGGTTGATGATCAAAGCACGGCTTTAATACAGCGTAGCTTTGTGTAGCGTTAATTCGTGAGCCTCACACCCCGGTGTGAACCAGAAACGGGAGAGGACTTCAGGGAGGACATGTGTTTCCTTCGAGCTAGGAGTGGTGTCAGCGTTTTGCACGCCCTGACATTTTACTTGTGTGGATGATGGATAGCGAGGCACCTCGTTATATCGGTCGTTCCGGGGCCGATAGTTTGGTCGGGATATGACCAGTTGGCGCCCCATAGGGCGGGGAAACGCATTGTTCAGGCATTTTAATCCACTCCATGTGGACCAACCCTGACGATCCAAGGGTCACTCGAGCTCTGATCCTGAGGGGCGGGCTAGAGCGTCTCGAAGCGGTAAGGACGGTCCCTTTCCATGGTTCGCAGATGTAAACCGAACTTCCAATATGTGACAATTGCGGTTTTGATCGTAGAGCCTAGAATGGAGACATAGTGGTATGGGGCACTTATGCCGTCTATGATTGATACTTATGATTGAAATTGTTTTGACACTATACACTTATAGTAAAAGTAAAAGAAGAAATTTCACATACCAAGCATTTTTGGCTATTATAAGGCAAAAACTCTATCCTCCGGCTTGCGTTGCATTGTGTGATGGGACCTGAGTGTTATAATAGTTTATTGTTCTTTATTAAGCATTGTGTTGTTGTTTTATGCACTGGTATTCTTGGAAGGAAACTCATTCCGTGTTATACGACGTGGTCCATGGATTTACCTAACTTTAAAATAAAGATTAATAACTGTTTTAGTTATCACACCCGTCACATGACTGACCTGGATTTTATTGTTTTAACCTAAACTCGGGGTGCCTCTATTTTCCATACGGGCAGCTAGTAGTTTTGGTTTTGCATATTAATATTCACAGGTACCTGATTTACAACTGGAATGATATTCAGAAATCTCTGTATCCGTTTATCTCTTTCAGATGTATTTTGTATTATTTTTCAACTGGATTGTAAATTATAAATCTCTGATATTTATCGAATGTGTAATACTAAATCATACTCTGTATATTCTTGTATTCTGATGAAATTGTGGTAATAAGCAATGAAATATTCTTCCATTTATGTTCTAATTCGTCTTGTTCTCAGATAATCCGTTCTTTCTCTTCTCTTCGGAGACCGAGGATGTTCGGGTCGCTTCAAAAATCCAAACTGTTAATTCTAAAATGTTGGAATTTTAAAATTGATAATCTTACATTTATATAAGTGTGGAAATGAAATAATTTTGAAAGCTATGACTGTTAAAATTTTTGAATTCGCAAAAGATTCGAAATTGAACAATTTGATTCTTATATATAATTGGAAGTTATATAAGTATGTGGTGAATTTTATATTACTGATTTGAACGAATCCCGATTGGAAAGGAAGAAAAACTTTTGTAAATGGAATTTTATATAAGCACGATACATGCGATGTACAAAATGAAAAATACTATATGTTGTATTATCTATTTCGAAGTCGAAGATATGGAAAGTACTTTCTAACGAAAATCGTGATCCTACTTGATTGGGTTGCGTTGGAACTCCGCATAGGATGTTTATCGGAAATCGTGAACCTACTCGGTAGGGGCTGCGTTAGAACTCCACCTGACGGGAATGTCCATCGGAAATTGGGGTCCTACTCGGTAGGAATACGTACTAGAATCCCACTCAGTGGGGTCACTTTGATTTATTTATATTCAATTGATGTTTCATAGCATAATTCGAAGTGTGAGATGCCTACAGTTATAAGCGAATCCACTGGGATAGTGGCATAACCGCTGCGTAATTGTGATCTATAGCCATAGAGAAATTCGAGGGGGCGAGAAGCCTACAGTTACAAGTGATTCCACTGGGATAGTGGCGTAACCGCCGTATAACTGCGATCTATGGAAACAACCATGTCGAAATTCGATGGGTGTGATACCTACGGGCACAAACGATTCTACTGGGATAGTAGTGTAACCGCCACGTGTCCGCGATCCATGGGGGAATGTATTTTCCATATCTATTTTAAAAGTTTTAAGTATTTTCACTAAAAGTTGAAACAAGTATATTGAGCACTTGGAGATTTTTAGTCGTGCGTCTGATCAACATATGTCTAAAACTTTTAAGAACGAAAATAAATGTGTTAAGCCTTCGAGTTATAAAGTATTTTGATGTCAACTAACAAATTAATGACATAAAAATTTAACATTGTATCACCTCAAAATAGTAAAGTAAGAAAGAGATTTTAAATGTTTTGCAAGTTCACAGCTTTGAAATAAATCAAAATACTAATTTTCGTCTCCAGAAAGGAAAAGAACTAATGGAATGAATATATAGTTAAACACAAATCATTCTATTCGCATAACAATTTTGTTTTAGTTTGAATATAAAATGTTGATTCTAAATAGAATTGTTTGCTCAACTTTCGACGATGAATTCCTAAAAAGAATTTTGATATGAATATGAAATTCTCTATCATAACTTATCGCTATGCAAGGAGAATAGAAGTTTCTTGTCAAGAAATCGAATTTGAAGTTCGCACTAGAGTGATCGGGTTATCAATACTAATTGGAAGCATAATTTTGTATTTAAACAAGCAATTGAGGTCGATAAGTGAATGAATTATATATCGTTAAATTACTAGTTCTTTAGTACATTCCTTTTCGAGGACGAAAAGTTCTGAGTGAGGGAGAATGTAACATCCCGCAAATTTAGATCGTTTAATTATTGAACTAATTGAATTTGATCCTTGAATTTAAAATGGTTTGAAAATAAAATTTAGGATATTGTTAATAAACGATTTCAAATTTATTTCTAATAAACAGCAATTTATGATTAAATGAATGATGATTTATTACAATGGAAACAATTATTAAATTTTGTGGAATTATTAACTTTGAAGTATTATTCACAAAAGTAAGGATAGTTGTCATCGTAAAATAATAACCGTAATAATATTGAAATGGTTGGCGTTAGAATTTAAATTCAAACTTTAATTCCGTACATGAAAATAAATATGTTTGTTTAATTTAAGTAAATTTAAATTAAAGATTAATAATGGAAGTTTCAACGATTTTAATAATATACGATTTAAATGGTGCGGTTACTCAAAATATTATGTAAAATTTTGCAATCAAATTTAATTACGAAAATTTGATATTAGGAATACATGTAATTTAATATAGCAATGAAGGAATTTTCATAGTAATGTATAAAAGTACATTTCATTTGTAATATAGAGAAAATTTTAAATAAGTTAGACTGTTACCAATAAATTGAATTTAATATAGCAATGAAGAAATTTTCGTAGTAATGTACAAAAGTTCGTTTCGTTTGTAATATAGAGAAAATTTTAAATAAATTATACCGTTAGCAATAAATTGAATTTAATATAGCAATTGAAACGGTAAACATTAGGATTTGGAAATGTGGGACCTCGTTTAAATATATATTTAAAATCTACCGTTTCTTCAAAATTTGTGTTGTTCCTTCTTGTGAATCTGGCTACGTTCGATCATTTTAAATAAACAAATAAAAGGAAATTGCATCATTTTGGTTTATCTACCCTTTTGATTGCTTCTTTCTCCCCTTCTTTGTTTAACTCTTGCCATTCTTCTCCTCAGATCTGCTCACGCATCGCTCCCCCCTTCCTTCTATTCAACGCAAACCATTCCTCTTAAAAAAAAAGTAAATGTTTGAATTGGTAAATCACTGTTCGGTTCTTTTGGTATTTGGGGAGACACATTGAAATGGCTACATATGTTATCCGTTCAAGTTTCCATTCAGAACGGCCCTTCTTTTCATCTATAAAGACTCAGAACCTATTTACTTCTTTCTCCAAAAATCTCATTCTTTTTCAAATCAAGGAAAATGGCAGCCGACATCAATTCCTACCCAAACCTAATAATGGCACCCACAAAGAATAAATCATTTCCTCAAATATAATTCGAACTACCCCCTTCTACCGCAAATCGCCTCCTCAGCCAGCAACCGTTCGTCGGTCATTTGCGTCACTGTTCGGCCTTCTTAAAAAAGTCCCCACCGGCGTCGAACTGCTGCGCTTCATAGTCACACGCAACCACCGTGACCAAAGTCGCTGCGCCGCGCCTGGCTCAACACCGCTTGCTATCCGTTATCTGCTGCGTTGTCTGCTTTTGTAGGTGAGTAGTTTGCTCACGATTGGTTATTGTTTCAAGTAGTTTAATTACGTTTAAAACTAGAGTATAATATTAGGAATTCTATCGATTAATCTTACATTGCGAAAATCCTGCTTTTGTTTTCAACGGTTATACGGTTTATGTGTTGACTGCGATCCATTTGTGCAATTTTGTGATTATGCTTTTAACTGATATATATGTATTTGGAAGCTTGTCTAGTTGTATTTGTGCTTGGCCACTTATTTGTGTATGCTGGGTTCATAATCCGTGGGCACAAGCATGTTTTATTATCAATAAGTGAATATATCATGTAAATGTTACTTGTAAGATAGATCTGAAATATTGTAATGCATGCAAACCATTGGGTCACTATATATATATATATATATATATATATATATATATATATATATGCTCCCATCTTTTACCGTTATCTTAAGAACCTATGTAGATTCCAAATGTGTTCAGTATGTCATTGAAATGGAACTGAATGGAAAAGTTGTTCATATAATATACAAGTATTGGAATGTCTTATTGAATCGAAAAGAAGGCATAAGCCTCCTCTGTTTTCAGGCCCTGTAATTTGAAATGTACTCCCATTTAATCACCTTTCACTTTATTTAGAAACATGGTTTCCATTTAAGGTTACCTTATGTCCAATATTGTACTACTTCAATTTAAATATTGTTGCCTTTTTATGCATGAACCTACTGAGCCGCTCATTATATACTGCTGAGAATCATGCCCCTTTGAAACTTTATAGTGTCACCTGTGAAGCACAGCCTATGTAGGCACCCTTGATTATGTATGGTTCAATTGCAATGGAAATTACATATATGAATATTGTTTTAGCACTTGCGTTAAGGGTCTATGCGATGCAGGACTATTTTAGGTGCATTACAATGTTGCGTTCAAAATAGAAGGCTGACTTAAAAAAAAGGAAGCAGTGTGTTTACCTGGGATTTATAGTTATGAGTGTACTTGGAAAATTTTGGTTTTGCGTGTATGAAAATGGTTCGTGTATACAATTAGAAGTATTCAGTGTGTAATGAAAATGCTAATCTAATATATTATGAAGTTGCACATTGTGTTATCTGTATATTTAGATGTGAAATTGCCTGTATGTTCACACTTCGAAACCCATCCTGAACACCTTACTTGGACTGTGAACGGACTACTTATATCCAGGATCTTGTAACTTCAAGACTAGACCAGATTTTACTATTATATTCAGTTTCAATTGAAATTATCTTACTCGAATAAGTAATCCTGATCCGAGTGTTTTTTTTTGCTATACGCTCGGGTCAGATACGAGTATTCCAGATTTAAGGATATTCAGCTTGCAAGCTGGAGAGGAACGTGAAGACGCATACGCGCGCACAAGACGACAAAACCGTAACTTTATTTAAAATTCATGTATATTTTTTATATTTTTCCGCTGTACCGAATATTTTGTACAAACTCTGATATTTGTTATAAAATTATTATTTTTCGCTATTAAATATTGTATAAAAATCCGTTTGTGATTCCGTGTGATGTTCTGTTAAACCCTGTAAGCTAATAACGAACTGTCGTTTTGAACGTTCTAAGTTGGTTTAATTATCGATTTGGAGCAGTCAAAAATGGTAGGGTGTTACTGTCTTTTATTTACATCTCTATATTTTTATGGTATTAGCAACATGTTTCTTGTATTCTAAATCTGATCCATAAAATATAACAATAAATTAAAGTCCTAAAAATATGGCAAATAATAAAATCTCAATACGAATTCGTCATCGCTAAAATTAGCTTGAATCAGAAATTGAAGCTTAGGAACAACTTTTTGGGGTGTATTTCTGCGTTTGCCTTTAAAATACTTGAATAAAAATTTAAAAGTGTATAAATTACACAATATATTCCTTTGTATACCTTTAGTCAAACATGGGAATGATAAGCAGTGCATTGGAGTGGAAAGGGTAGTTGCAAGGAATGTGAAATGTCATCTGAAGAACTACTTTCTTCCAGTGATTGGTCAAGTTTTCTCATATGTGCCACAGAGGAAAATTGCAGCTTCATTAAATGTACAACAAAAGTTATAGTTTTTAAGTTAAGTACAACTTGTATAACATGATATTAGAATGTAGCTTTTCTTTTGAAATAATATATTTAGCAGGCTTTTTGAATATTTCATACAAAGTTCGATGTATTCTCTGTCAATATGAAGCTTTAGATTTTTATATAGCATCTGTCAATGCTATCATACAACAAATTTTGGAACATATGATACTTCAAAACAGAAAATGATTGATGATGAATGATACTTTAATATGATGAAGATGAAAGAGAACATGATAATAATATATCAAAATTACTTTAGAAAAGGCGTAGATTGGGCGTAGGGAAGACATAGCAATTTAATTTAAAAAAATGGCGTAGGTAAATGAATGGCGTTGGAAAGACGTAGGAAATGTTAGATGTAAATATGCCATAGGAAAATCGTAGGAAGATCATGGCGTAGGAATGACGTAGACAAATAATGGCGTAGGTATGGCGTAGGAAACACCCTCACGGATGGCGTAGGTAAGACGCGAGTATATTTTTTTACCTACGCAGCTTTTAGCCACGCTAATATTGACGTAGATGTTATGTAAGTACTGCAATTATCTACGCCCCCCCTCCCCCCGCGTCTACGCCATTTTGGCGTAGGTAAAACTGTAGTTTTCTTGTAGTGGAAGAAATAGGCTTGAGTACAATAATGAGTTCTTGTCAAATGTGTGCTATAATACAACATGGATATTGACAGATGAGCACAATTGCTTCCAATATATCTTCAAATAGTATTTGCAATGAAAAGCAAGAATATATGGAAGAGTAGTTGCAGATTTAAATTGCTAAAGTACAAAAGAATAGATTAAGAGATTATGTAATATAAAGATAGTGGAGTAAGAAAGTTGAGTACTTGATCTCTGTATATTGATGCTATATATAGTTGTGGAGAGTCATCTTGAATAGTTGTAGACATTGTTAGATCGGTCAGTGGTTTCTCCTGTTGGTGGTGAAGAGGAGCGATCGTGTCTCTTCGAATTTGACAGTTGTAATTCATTTTTTTCAAGTCGAGCCCCAGATCAAACGCCTGAGCCTTGTTGCCAGATGTCTGGTTAAGTATAAAAAATTGAACTTTACAAATGATCAGGCAGCTGGTTATTATAAGTCAAACGTCTAGTTTTTGCACATGTTGGTAGCAGATAATTAAATCAGACGTCTGGCTAATGCTCTCATACGTCTGATACTAAGTGCATTCTTATTTGTGCTTCTTGTATATGTTCATTATTTCTTCAATCGATTTGTGATCTCTTGTCTATGTCGTTGCATGCTTTAAGTCTTTGTCATCATCTTATAATCAAGTCCTTTTAGCATATAATCTACATGAATACACACACACACACACACACACACATGCATACATATATATATATATATATATATATATATATATATGATTTTCGTTATATGGTTGTTTTCATTGAAACCATGTAATGGAATTCTTAACAATTTGGTCAATATGATATGTAAATGGAAAGACATAAGTTAGATGAAACTCATTTAAAGATTTTTTTTTCCCCTTGAATCCAATATCGTTATCATATATTATGATATGCTTATCTCATTTAACTTCTGTCAGAAGTATAATCTTACCATATCACAAACTTCCAAGAAAGGGTTTATGTTCATGGATGACTTCGGTTCATTAATTTAAACTTCAGATTCTCAAACCTTTTGCATTTGTAAAACTTCAAGCTTCAATTCTAACTTATATAAAAATGGAATGATGAAAATAATTAGTAATGAAAATGAGTAGAGAGACCGTAGCCATTGAATAAATGACATTGTTAGGCTAAAAAGAATTATAATTTTGTAAGTATCGTCTGACCATATAATTCATGGAAATATGAACAATAGATTTCATGTATGAGAGTGAATTACTTAACACATCCAAATTCTAGATATACGGGTATCCTTTTAATAATTAAATTTTTGATCCTTCCTCCTTTCTTTTACTTATACCTTTTTGTTCTTTATTTTGAGGAAAACTAAAATTTACTAATTTATGAAAATCAACTTTTTAATCATATAGAAATTGCAGTTTCTCAATCCATTTTTCTAATATATAAATGCTTTATGTTAAGTTTATCACATATACGTTCATTAATGTTTCCATTCGCTTCAGGTATGCTAAATCAACATGAAAATTGAAACTAAATTTAATACTATTTTCTACACACGTATATCTTATATTTGTTTTCTTTAAGGAACAACAAATTTTCTTTTTTTTTTTGGAAATGTAAACCATATATTAAAATCATTTCTATACCCTTCGTTAGAATTAAAAAAAAAATGTCAAAACAAATTTTTTATTTATCAAACATTTTTAGGTTACATAGATCTCAATCAAATTCTATAAATTTATCCGAATCAGCAAAAAAAAATCGTCAAGTCCAAAACTTGCTTTTCAAAATAAATGGACTGAATAACATACAAATTATGCAAGTTTGAAATCAATTCAACTCGGAACTCAAAAATCGTTATGTTCAAAATTTCATTTTCAAACCATGTACTGATCTAAAAGATATTATATTTGAGTATAATATTGAGATCTACAGTAAGATGATATCGAAAAAATAAGAAAAAAAGAATATTTGATTTATAGTAGAATTAGAATTGGTTATAATGATTAATAAAACAATACATGTACAATGGAATGAGTTTGTGAGATCTGAAAAGATTATAATACGATCTTAAAAATAAGAAAATAAAATGGGATCTAAAAAAATTATATCTATGGTAAATGAAACCAAAAAAGAAAAATTAATATAATTAGATCTAAAAGTTAGATTTGGAGGGAAAAAAACATTACCCTTTTTGAGATCTTTAATTGTATTTGAAATATATATATATATATATATATATATATATATATATATATATATATATATATATATAAAAGTTTTGATATGCTAGAACTCTAGATCTATATTATATAAAAAAAATCGTACGAAACTTATGCTAATAATGTGTTATGAAGAATAAGAAAATAGAAAGTCATTAGAAAGGAAGAAAGAAGATATTTTATTCAGCGTAAATTGGTACAACATTTTGATTACAATGATCCTTTATGTCGGACTTCATGGTTTGAAATTGAAGTTATAGAAGCATATTCAACTTTTTATAATTTATATTCATTATAACACGGTCTGTATTGCCAATGTCTAAAGTCGAATCTTGTATGAAAATTTTATGTAAACTCAGATTAAATTCCTATCTTCTTGAATGAGAACGACAAACAAAATTTAATCACAGCTACGCCAAAATTGTGAAGGTTTAAAACGATTCTAATGGTTTCAAAGGCACAGCCCATGTATTAAAAACAATGTATCTATCAAAAACTTGTGCATTTCAACAGCCGCAGAATCAGCATTGAATAGGTCTTAGGAAATTATTTTATTATATCTTCCCATATTGTGGTTCTGTCACCACTGGATGATGCCGTGGAAGACGACGGCATGTTGACATGGACATGTCACCATCGTCGGGATAAGAGTTGTCTGTTGGCAGCAGGAGGCTGAACCTAATTGAATCAATAGGTTCACAATTTTTTAAGGATCGGTGGAAATCAGACGGATTCTTATGGTCCTACTGGTTTCCACCATTTAGAGCTCGAGAGCTGGTTTGTTGACCTATTTTAATTGGAATCACCATAACACTACCAACGATATTAATGGTGTGGGACTAGGATTTTAATAGGAAGAATTCAGAGGTCAATCATAGCCCCACACTACTAACACTGTTAGTGCTGTCATGGTGACCCCAGTTAAAATGAGATCAACAAACTCTATTGTTAGAACTCAGAGATACGTTCATCTTCCTTAAAAAGTGTGAACAAACTCAGAATCTAATTGAGTATGATTCTTTGGATCCAACAAATCATGATTTTCTGATTTTCTTCATTTTATAATTAACCTTCCTGATTTTTTTTCAGTTTGCAATTAACCCCCTGAAATAATGTTGGTTTAACTGCAAAACGAACAAATTCTGATTTTTTTCATTTTGTAATTAACCTTCTGAAATAACATTGGTTTAGCTGCAAAATGAATAAATCAGGAGATCCCGATTGGTCCGATGAAAAAAAAGGTGCTTTTCTGGATCCAAAGACCGCCGGCAGCTGCTAATTCGTTTTGACCCTACAGTCAAGAATTTTTACTTGTTTCTAGTTACTCATATCCACTGCGCGGATCAAGTCAACCGTGTAAAATCTGAGTTTTGACCCTACAATATTAACATTTTGAATAAGTTATTAAAATTCCATAATTCATGTTAATTCAGTCTCGATGTTAATTCATGTTAAAATTCATTAATGATTACCAATTCGTGAGTAAACATGGTGAAAACAACAACCAAAATAATATTGAAAGGAAGAACCACAAAATCAGAAATTTCCAATATGCTGGAACAAATCAAGTCCAGAAACCGTTAGAAACGATAGAAATAAAATTCCATTAAGAGTTCATGGGATACATCACAAATATATTCAAAGAAATCATTAAACAGGGACATTAGTAACATGATTTAGAAACTCATTCAAAGGTATCTGAAAGCATCATAAAGCCATCCAAGTGCATGAAAACATAATTCAAAATGCGATGAAGTTATCAGAAAAACCAAAATTCATGCAGAATTGCCATCTCAAAAGTGAAATCCATTGTAGCGTCTATGCTGACCCAATCTGGTCAAGGCCACGTTGACCAAGTTCGTTCAAGGTAAAGTCATTGATTCGATCGATCAAATTTGTAAGAAGACAAAGTTATCCCGATCTACTCAAGGCAAAGTCGTTAGGCGATGGACCCAATTTGGTCAAGGCCATATTGATCAGGGTTCCTCAAAGATAAGCCATTTGATTAATCCAGTCACACTACTCAGTACAAAATCGACCTGATTTACTAGATATAGTTGCCACAAAATCTTTGAAATAGAAATTCATAATATTGAAGGATGCATGAAACCAAAAGCCAATAAAAGCATTGTAAATTAACTAGATCACTAAAAGAATCAGGGAAGCATACTGTAAACAAATAAATTCTTAGACCTATTTTTTGGACAAACTAATCCTAGTCAGCTTTTTAGCTGTCTAGTCATTTAGCAAGAGCTCAGTTCCATTGTCTAGCTATTCAAACATTCCGTAGAAGAACCATTTAGTCATCTGGCTTATCCAGCCGCCCGACTGTTCAGTAAAGCAGTTCTATTTTTTTTGTTTAGCTATCCAAGCATTCGGTTAAGTAGTTCCATTCAGTTTTTCAGCTTACTTGGCTACTAATACCTTATTATATTTCTTAATCTATGACAGAATTAATCAGGCTTGATATATATTTCACTAATATTCTTGACGAAGATTTCTTGCTTCTTAAAGAATTATATTAATTCATATAATCGGATGGATTCT
Source organism: Allium sativum (assembly GCA_030737875.1). NCBI lineage: Eukaryota > Viridiplantae > Streptophyta > Magnoliopsida > Asparagales > Amaryllidaceae > Allium > Allium sativum. The sequence continues at coordinate 224,786,733 of CM060919.1, read as the reverse complement.
GATTTGTCAGTTGTAGAAATTCGTTCGATCCTCTCATACTGTAGAGAATAATGATTCTTATTCAATCCCATAGGCACCTTACCAAGTCCTGATCTCATATATCCCACTAATGGTATTTGTGATAGAATTAATTTCCATGTTCTTTTACAAAAAAATCTTTCTTTTCCCAGACTATAACTTAATTTTCCTTTGTTTACTTAGAACGTATCCTTTATCTTAGGATACAATGTCACTTTCGACTTTTCTTTTGGATGTCCTGTATTCATGGGGAAATGAGGTGACTGATTTTTGTCGTTGATGATAATAAGGTGAATGGTTGACCCTCCCACCGAAGGTATTCCTATAGATGGAGATGGATAATATTACTAACCCCCCCCCCCCCCCCCCCCCCCCCCCCCGCTAAAGCCTTTTTCCTTGGCTTAAAATAATAGCAATATGGTATGATATAATATGAAAATGGATAATGTTATTTATATTTTCCTTCTAAAGGAATGAAATTAGTGAATAACCCTCATCCTACGAGGTAACGTAATGAAATTTTTGTCCCTTCTCTATGTGGATATGAAATAAGAGATCTTTTATATTACGAGGATAATGCAATATATGATCCTTATCATAGAGAGGAATTATATGAATGATCCTTATCTTAGTGGATTATGAGATAAACCGTTCTCATATAGGTGCTCTAAATAGGAGAACAGAGGCTAATGGATTAACCATTCCACTAAAGGTGCTCTGGGCTGGACATCAGGGGATAAACTGGTTTTTTCTCTCCATTGGAGGTTGGTTAAATTTCACCCTCTTCTGGAGCTCTCATTGATTTCCCCTCCTCCTCTTCTAGAGGTTTGGTTGATTTGAATCTCCTCGAGAGGTGCTCCGGACTTTCTTTTGGAAGTAATGATGATTTTGGAAAAAGTTGACTCATATTACTTTCTTTTCATGAGAGTTTGAAGTACAGCGTTCTTATGAATTCAATATTTTTGAAGCATGTGTAGGTTTTGCTGCCACCTACAAAGGTACTTGCATTGCTTTGTGCGCTGGGTATTTGGGTGCTGATTGTAAGACATACAAGTGTATTAAGCTTTTGAAAGATAATCCTGCTGAGAAAATAAAGCAATAATAATGAAACTCTAATCTTAACGTGTAATATTAAACTTCTTCTATGACCTAAAATAACATCATATTTTCGCAATCGACGTATATAAGCAAGAAAAATAACAACCATGAGTAATAATAAAAAAATACGCAAGTCCTCCCCTCAGGATCATTAAACAAAACTGATAATCAAACATATTTAGTTTCTCATCATCTTGGCCATTCCACGTTGTAATAAGCTCAACTAGAAACATTTAATTCTCCATCTTTTAAGTTGAGATAGAATGTTTCTCTCTTTCGGCGTTTAACTCTTACAAAGTCATGATAAACCTACACCACAACCAAACCGTAAACCTTATATTTCATCACGAAGATTATTTTAAGCGACAACAACCAGAGTAAACCATATTTAGTTGTCAAATATGTTTGATCTTGTACATATAATAAGAATACATTTGGTAAGGCATTTTTTATATATAAACACTGAGCATATATATAAATCATCAAATAATAAAACTAATAGAACCGAAGGATTTTACGTCGATTAAAACGAGGGAAAGATAACTGAGTAGGACCCCTCATGAATTACGCCTCAAAAGTAGGAGGTGGAACCCCACATTTTTCTCTTTATTTCGCATGGATAGACCGCATTTTGTTCGGTCTGCCTAACATTACTCATCATCAAACAATTATGATAATGATGAAAAAGTAACACGCTATGCATCAAAAATGTTTTTGTCAAAATAACATAATTATAATTCCAGGTTAACCATGGGTACATTCATATTGAGCTAGAAATTAAAATATTGATATTAACTATCATAAAATAATAAAATAATGTCGTATATATTCAAGTTAGAGGTGGAATCTAATATTTTAAATAGGGCATTGTTATTGTCACTCCAACTATTGTTAAGAGGGGGTCATTAATTTTTTATAAACACTTCACTTTTGAAAAATTGTTAAGGGGCTACACAAACATATTATTTCACACTATTCAATATTCTTGGATTATCCCTTTAAATTAGATTTTAAAAAAAAACTTATTCAGTAAGGGAAATCAAATCAGAATAAACAGTTCGCCACCACGGCATCGAATGCAGCATGTAATTAATTATATATGCATTCGACTGTGATATATCGAAAATTAATAATCATTTTGGTGCAATGCGCCCGTATTTATGAAATTTGACATATTTATGTCAAAAGAAATAAAAAAATAGCTCGATCTTATTATTTCGAAAACGCTTATCATTTAGGGTTTAAAAAAAATCGATATATGCGAATCGAGAAAATTAAGCTCTTGCAACATTTGTTAAGGTAAACTTAGCTTTATTTATGAAGGGGTTAAATGAGTAATAAGATAAAATTACTTTTATCTGTTAATGGACTACTTTCCTTGTTGCTACTCCTTTTAACAATTTTTGAAAGAAAAGAAAATTTGCCTTCTTTAAAAATAGTGTGATGTTAAAAGCACGCTGAAATGTGCTTCCTAATACCATAACTAAACACCACCATCATTCCTATACGCATATGCCTCTGGCCACCACGAAATAAAAAATAGGCACCCAACCCTAAATTATTCCCGTTATTCCTTCATTCGACGCTATCTTCTTTTGCATTATCGTTCTTTGAATTCAACATACTCAATGTCTCCTATTACTCACAATAAAAAAATTAAATCCATAACAATAATTTTAATTTTTAAAAATCAAAAGAAAAAAAAGACAATAGCATTAGAAACCATACAAAAATAATTTAAGATAAATAACCTCATCCTTTTCATTAGAGCATTGGCTATTCACGAAATCTTCGTTCGTGTATAAGTTCTCGCCCTTCATTGCTAAGAAATCCAACAGTAATGATTACTACAATAATTTTTCCTCAAATTACAATAAAATTGAGAATTACGGTTTAAGAGGAATCAATTGGGGAAGAAGTAGATGGCGGATCATGTTAGGAAGCAAATCAGGTCGACGTTTATATTTGATTTATCGAGATAAGATGATAAAAAGAAATAGGGTTTACGTTTGAACTAATGGCGGGTGATGGAATACGTTCAGTGATTAGCGATTGAGTGGAGGAATAAAACTGGTGTTAGGAAATACATTAATTTAATTAAGAGTAATTAAATTAAACATGGTGTTAGGAAGCACATTTCAGGGTGCTTTTAGCAGCACGCTAAAAATATTTGGAGTATCAATATCAATGCTTTTTAAATAACCACAATCGTACTATTCCGAGAGGGTTCATCTCTCAAGCGGTGATTTTTGGTAATGGTGACTTGATTTTCACTTTCATTTTCTTCTTTCGATCTCCCCTCTCTACCATAATATCGCTTCGCCACCCCCCCCCCCCGGCTCCCGTGCTCCCCCCTTCTCTCTAGTTTTTGCCACGCTAGGGAATCATCGCTTGCGCCTCACACGATCGTTGCTCTAATTTTTGATCTGCCCCCGTTCTGGCCTTTGCTCTGATGTCTGATGATCCACTAGACTAGGGTATTGGAACATGCACGGGTTCATGGATCTCCACTAGTATCAGATCTGATATTCGACCTATTACTCTGCCTTATTCGAGACTACTACTAGCTGACGTGGTCTGTTTAAGGTTGTTGTTGGGTGCTTGAATTGTTCTGTTCCTTAAACCCGTCCTCTTGTGTCCGTCAATCACAGCCCCCGATTTTCATCTTTTGCAGTTAAATCCTTTAATTGTTGGGAGATTTAAATGCAAAAAAGCAAAAATCAGGAGATTTGATTGGAGGAGCATGGGAAATAGGGGAAATGAGAACAGAATAATTGGTCTCGCATTTGGGTCCGGTTTTCTGGTGTGGTTCGATGTTACTCTGTGATTTTCATTTCCTTTTAGTCTGCGTAGCTTTGAGTGTGGGTATTAGAAGAACGTTTGGTTCGATCCTCTCTTCAGTTGATTGTGTGATGGTTGGGGTTGTTGGATATGCTTCCTCCTGCATGCAGCTCCTGCTTGTCAGTTTTCTACTGCTTTAGTTGGCTTTTGCATGTGGTGTTTTTTTCTCATTTCCTTCCCATTTCTAGTGCAATGCTTCTATACCATGGTAACCACGTCAATGTTGGTGTAGTATGCTTTCTTGTTGCTCACCATCATGAGTTTGTCAGTTATGTTTCTTTGGTAATGTTCTTCAAGTTAGTAATACATGGGAGTAGCCTCTGCCCTTTTGTGTCAAATTATCTATATCTGTGGTGCAGAATGTGATTGTTTGGGCTTTGTTGATGGTCAGGGCAGTTGTGCTGGTGGCGCTGCATTGTTCTTCTGGTTTTCATGGGCCTGTCACCTTGTGAATTCCTATCCCTCAGTGGTTGAGCTACAGTTGTTGCAGTTACTTGTGGGATGGAATGTGAATCTGGTTTCACCGTTCACTGATGATAAAGTATGAAAGGCTAGTTTGCTAGGATATTTACACTGTTTGGTGTAGGACAGAATTACAGGATATTGTATTCTACTGTTATGTAATAGTTCTTGGGTTGCTTAGGTAGCTTAAGCTAGTTTACTCCTTGCGTGGAGTATGTCATATGTTTTTAGTAGTCTAGTTATTTTAACTAGCCCCCATACTTTAATAACTCCCAGTATTGTTAGGAATAATGTACTGGACGGTCCACTATAAAACCGTTAGTAGTGGACGGTCCACTTTAAAAACCGAATTAGTAGTTTGGCAAACTGCGAAACTCCCGTACTTTTTTGTAATTATTATTTGTTATAATAATAAGTATTACAGATCACAATAGAAATCGATCGACTCTGAAAAAAGATGTATTTTAAATGATGAAAATAAAAGATATTGAATTATAATATAAAATCAAACACTAACATAAACAATTTCAACTTTTGGCAAATAGACTAATTACACAAACTTCAATTTTCTTGCTAGTGTAAGTCCAACATAATTCGTTGAAGTTGCCACTTTTTATAAGTAGCAAGCATTTTCTGTGAATAATAACACATCTAATAACATATTTTGATTTTTCTCCTAGTGTGAAACATTTCAGAAAAAAGTTTATATCTCAAATTTAAATTATTTTGCGATTCATAATGAAAAGTGTTTATAAAATGCATTCATAAAACAATATAATTGTAAAATACTTGAATATATCAATTATTTAGTATAAGTAGAAGATACAGATAAACCTTCTTAGAAACGTATAGCACTTTCTTGATCGTAACTCGAACCATTACCCTGATTAAAGCATGTGTCATATATATGCTCATGATGATCCTATTATCATAGGTCTCATTCCAATTGGGTACGGTTTTGCATACCATGGTTAAACAAAAAAGTCTAGAAGGTTTGATATAATTGATTAAAAATATTATTTTATTGTAGTTATTTAAATTATTTGAAACTACATACAAATGACAATATATTAAAAAAATTACATGTATTGTTACAAATTAGGAATAATTATTCCAACTAATAAAGCACATGCAAATATTAAATACATAAATAAATATTCAACAAAAAAGCCTAAAAGGTTTTATATAATTGATTAAAAATATTATTTTATTGTAGTTTTTTAAATTATTTGAAGCTACATACGAATGGCAATATATTAAAAAATTACATGTATTGTTACAAATTAGGAATAATTATTCTAACTAATCAAGCACATGCAAATATTAAATACATAAATAAATATTCAACATAAAAGTCAAAGGTTTGATATAATTGATTAAAAAAATATTATTTTATTGTAGTTTTTTAAATTATTTGAAACTACATACGAATGACAATATATTAAAAAAATTACATGTATTGTTACAAGTTAGGAATAATTATTAAAAAAAATACATGTATTTTTACAAATTAGGAAAAATTACATGTATTTGGTCCGACCAAAAAATCTATTTATATTATAATTCCCATTAATCTTTAATGATTAATAATTAGTCCGACCGTAAAATACCCAAATTGCCCATATTTATCAAGGTCATTTAACTATTCTAACCTTTGGTCCGACCTTGAATTATTCCCACTAATCTTTAATTATTCCAACTTTGTAATGCTATAAAATTGATTAAAAATATTATTTTATTATAGTTTTTTAAATTATTTGAAACTACATACGAATGACAATATTTTAAAAAAATTACATGTATTGCTACAAATTAGGAATAATTATTCTAACTAATCAAGCACATGCAAATATTAAATACATAAATAAATATTCAACAAAAAAGTCTAAAAGGTTTGATATAATTGATTAAAAATATTATTTTATTGTAGTTTTTAAAATTATTTGAAACTACATACGAATGACAATATATTTAAAAAATTACATGTATTGTTACAAATTAGGAATAATTATTCTAACTAATCAAGCACATGCAAATATTAAATACATAAATAAATATTTAACAAAAAAGTCTAAAAGGTTTGATATAATTGATTAAAAATATTATTTTAATGTAGTTTTTTAAATTATTTGAAACTACATACGAATGACAATATATTAAAAAAATTACATGTATTGTGAATAATTATTCTAACTAATCAAGCATATGCAAATATTAAATACATAAATAAATATTCCACAAAAAAGTCTAAAAGGTTTGATATAATTGATTAAAAATATTATTTTATTGTAGTTTTTTAAATTATTTGAAACTACATACGAATGACAATATATTAAAAAAATTACATGTATTGTTACAAATTAGGAATAATTATTAAAAAAATTACATGTATTTTTACAAATTAGGAAAAATTACATGTATTTGGTCCGACCAACAATTGTAATTAATAATTTTTTTATTGCTCTTTACTTGATTTCTTATCACATGTATAATTAATAATTTTGTCTATTCAAATATTTCTGGAAATGCTTTATTTACATAATATACGTAAACTATTATTTCCAAAATGGCGTAAATTACAATAAATATTTCTGGAAATATTATGTAAAAATAACATACATAATAACGTTTTCAATAATATACGTGATATGACGAAATGCTTTTTAGTTCTTTTTACAAATGTATATTATACGTAATATACGTAAATTTAAGTTCTGGAAATAACATACATAATATACGTAAATTTACTAATCTTTTTTAGTTCTGGAAATAACATACATAATATACGTAAATTTACTAATCTTAAATTCACTAATCTTTTTTACAAATGTATATTATTTGTAAAAATAACATATATAGTAACGTTTTCAGTAATATTTCTGGAAATGCTTTACATAATATGACGAAAAACTTTATTAGTATATGGAAATGCTTTACATAATATACATAAATTTAAGATTTCTTACTAAATATGATGATGTTATTTAATACATAATATTTCTGGAAACGCTGATATGACGAAAAACTTTCTTATCACATACATAATATTTCTGGAAATGCTTTACATAATATACGTAAATTTAATATTTCTTACTAAATATGATGATGTTATTTAATACATAATATTTCTGGAAACGCTAATTTCTTAACCATTTGTTCTTTATACTACCTGTTTAGCTTTCACATTCTAACCAGTTATTTCAACATTTCTTAACCATTAGCATATATATGCTTATCATAGTAAAATACGCAAGTTTCATTCATTCGCGAGATTTTAATTAGAATCCATAAATTCTTTGAAAATAAAATATTTTTGAAATTTAAATATCTCCCTTTTTAAATACTAGAACATTTCTAATGCAGATGTTATAATTAGTTTCATAAAATTCGGATATTGCTACCTCTGTGTATTTAATTTTAACTGTTTAAATGTGCAAAATCTATCAACATATACATATATGCGTATACCTACAAGTATCTTCCCTGATTTCTTTTCTTTCTATTCAATGATTAGTACTAAATAACCTCTTGAATTTTGTAAAGTTATTAATATGTTTCAATTAGTATAATTAGAATACAACTATTTTTTACCTTTCAAAAATTAAAATTTATTTTAGAATTTAATGTTGAAATTAATGCTTTTAATTTAATTGGAATTCTATAGTTTAAATAGAACTAGACATAAATGCAATCAACGGTTTTAAAGAAATAAAAAGAAAAAACATATGATATGTTTAGTACGAAATCTATTAAATAATAGTAAAGCAGAAAAATTTCCTGCTGCCTCCTTGATTCTTTCTCCTTAATTCCCTCAATTATCTCTATTCTCCTTAATTCCCTCAAGATATTTGTGTTAAATCAAAATATTACACAATTTATACTATACTATAGTTACCCAATTCAAAATAAATAGATCTGAGATATTCCATGTCATACAAGAATTGAATCATCAGTTTTTCTTTTAATTCCTTCGCGCTCCTCACCCCTGTTCTAACCCTAATTTCATCCAGCATTCCAAAGTCAATTTAAACTGGAAAATCGATCGTCGCCTTCTCTAATGTCTTCCACCAATTTGTAGTGGCGGCTCTATTTCCCTTTCTCAGATCTATTTGAGGTGTCATATTGCATAGTTTGTTCCTTCGTATTTTTTTTTCTTAGCAAACGATCATACTCCAAGTAAAAAAAAAATTCTGGTGGTTTTGTTGATTAGATTTGTTATGCATAACTAAACTTGGTTCTTCCTGGATTTGCTTTGTTTATTTCAACAATAAGGGCGGTGGATCTGGTACAGTTATCCAACCGGGGTCATTTGCAACAAAGATTGGTTGTTAACAAGTTAAACTCAACTTCGCACTGCTGTGATTTCAAAAAAAAATGATGGTGGTGGATCCGGCACAGTCATACAAGCACTGAAACAATTTAAGACCTTCTTTGATTTTGCTGGTAAGTTCAAATTTTTTTTTTGTTATTTTGGGTTTCTCTAAAAATTTACAGCATACAAAATGCAGTTTTTGTTTTTCAGTTAAGAAGAACCGCTCATCCAAATATTGATAAATTTAATTATTCCTCAATATAGTACATGGATTAGTTTTATTTTTTTAGATTACATGTCTATATTTCAGAATTAATACTCTGGATCTATTTTAGTCTTTCAGATAATATTGACAGCAAATGTCATTTTTAGTGTACCCATTTTCAATCAACGTGATGAAAGCAGTTAAAGAATTAAAACATAAATATTGTTTTGCGCTTTTTATTGACTTTTTTTTGTATACTATTAACTTGGGAATGATTAGGAAAACTCAATACTTTTTTTTTAACATGTTGTTGTCAGCAGTGTGTAACATGTTTACGTTTGTTTGAATATACTACCTGTTTCAATCTTTATTGGTTCAATTTTTTAATATATCTACCAATCATCCAACGTAAAATATATTTCCTGTTTAATGTGTTGCATAATTATATTGTTAGATTGGCTTTTTTTCCATATATACTATATATCATTCTCTGTTGCATATGTATACTTTTTTCTATTATTTTTCATTACTACAGTTCTTATTACCTTCATTTCTATTTCTCTTCGGTCATCAGTTCTTAAACCACTATTTTTACATTAAAAAAATTGCTTACAGTTGATGCCAAACAATCGGTCACGGCAAAAACTAAGAAGAAATTAAAAGATAATAACTATTAGAAATCTATATTTTTCCATCTATAATTACTAGAAATCTATATTTTAATCATGCTTTATTACTGTATACTGCCAGCATTTATTGCTTCTACAAGGAAGGTAGTGTTGTTTGACATTTAGATTTATCTCAATTCTTTCTTATATGTAGATTGCATTATATGGTTAACATACATCTTATATTGTGTGTCTGAACACTTTATTAGAAACATAAACACTATAAAATGTTGCCACAACATTTTCTGAACTTAGTGCAAACATTCTATTTATGTTTATTGAATTCAATATAATTTATGATAATTTTTACTTGAAATAAATTTATATTGCTTCCAAATACACCTGTTACATTTTCTTAATTTAGTGCAAACATTCTAATTATGTTTATTGAATTTAATATAATTTACGATAATTTTTACATGAAAAAATTTATATTGCTTCTAAATACACCTGTTTGATAAACAACCAAAAACGCATCAAGGAATTGTTAATTCCATTACTGACATGAATTGATTATGAGTCATATTTATTGGCTCATGTAATGCTCAGGTTTTTAATGGTATGTTATGACATTTTCCCTTCTTTGACAATTGTTCCCACATTATACTTGATTTACTTGAATTCTTAACTTATACACTTGCAATTAATTCTAGTTGTTATTTATATATACTTTTTCCATATATTCTCATATGTTTCATTTCTTTATTTCTTTTTATATTATGTACCACACTGATATAACATTAATACCTTTACTCGTTTGACTAAAATAGATACCAATTATTTGTATATAATTTTACAATGATATCTTAACATATGTAAGTAATATCTTAACATATAACATTTTTCCATATATTCTCATATGTTTCGTTGCTTTATTTCTTTTTATATTATGTATCACGGTGATATAACATCAATACCTTTACTCATTTGACTAAAATAGATACCAATTATTTGTATATACACTACACCAAAACAGGTGATTGCCAACGGGTATAACTGTCGCAAACAATTTCCGCAACACTTATTAGTGTTGCTATGGGGGCGTGGCAATGTATTACCAACGCATATAAGCGTTGGCAAATATTCATTCCCAACGCTTATATGCGTTGGCAAATATTCATTCGCAACGCTTATATGCGTTGGCAAATATTCATTCACAAAGCTTATAAGCGTTGGCAATATTATATTCGCAACACTTATAAGCGTTGGTAACATGCAACGCTAATATTTGCATATAAGGTAGCATAAGCTCTATTTAATATGCATTCATTCAGCTATGGCATTACCTCAACATAGCAACATGTAACCAAATCAACAAGAAATAAAAATCCATATTCATGGTAACAGCAAAGTATGAACTAACAAAAAAATTCAATACATAAAGATACTAAATTTAATACATATACAATATCCGATTCCATAGTAATAACAATACAAAATTAATATAATGCAAGATGTTTTTCATATTTGAAGTCTACAAGTACCAAATGCAAAATCCAGCCACAAAACGAATCTTACATCCAAAAATTTGCATAGCTTGTTCCACCAAATTTTCTCTTTTTCTCCGCTTCTTCTACTGCTTCCTGTGTGCGTTTAATTAAATAACATCAATTAAGCTTCAAATAGTAGTAAATGTTATAAGTTCAAAGTCATACCTTTTTAATTTTGACACCTCTTTTGTCTATTGAACTCGATGAAATCTTGCAATTCAAGCTCCTTTTTAAGTCTTTTGTTTTCTTCAAGAACCTCCAATGCAAATTCCACACCACGATCACATAATGGTTCGTCAATCCAATGGATGAATCCACAATCTCTACGAGTTCCAGTGTTTGCACAAATAAAATATCGACGACCAACGTTTTTATTCAAATAACATGTTCTGAATATTGGTTCAATGTTGCAACGGCATAACAACTTTCGAGATTGTACTTCTCCAACATAGAATGTCGGCAGAGATGGCAATCTTGTTGGTGATGTCGATCTTGTAGGTGGTGCCATATCATTCTGTACACTTAATAATGCCAAATCTCTTTCTAAGCTTGACTCTATTCTCTCGTATACGCTAAACGGAGTTGGTGTATGAGATTCTGCTGAGCAAACAATTTGAGGTTCACCCGAATTGTCTGAATGGACCGACGGATAATGCCATGGGAAGTAATCACGATAATCGGTCGATGGTCTAGAGTAGGAGGACATCTGCATAAAATAAATAAACAAAAACACTAGTATCAAGATGGAAAAGGATTGTGAGTGTATATATCAATTATCAAGAGGTTTCCACAACTCTAACTTCAATCTCAAATTTCATTAATTGCTATTAATAAATTCAATCAAGCTATGAACTTGCTTTAGTAAATGATATTTTTTAGTATTGCTATTAATAAATTCTTTAAGCTGTTCTGGACCTGAAAATTGAACTGTTTTAGTTTTTTTTCCTTCAAAAAAAGAAAGAAAATAAACCTATATAACTGCGTAAAAGACTGCATGACATTTATTCAATTTATCAAAATGGGGTAGCAAAATACTGAAACGATGCCTTATACTTCAGTTGACGAATCAAAACATCAAAACAATGCTAATTTGAGTACTCATTGGTCCACAGTTGCAATTATAATCTAATTTCCTTCAGAATTGTTTGCACAACAGCTTGTAGCTGCTGTGCAGCAGGCACAGCAGCTTGAAGCTGTTGTTGCCAATGTAACTATGTTTCATCTCCAAAACTGAGTCGCTCAACAACCAAATATAACATTCATCATAAGTACACTGACAATAATAATCAAGTGAAGCAATCAAATGTTAAAGGTAACCATAGTTTCTAATGCATGATAATTCATGCCAAATGGTGAAGCAATCAAATGAACAAATCATATTGAAATTAAATTAAGGGCAACAAAACGAGGGGACACAGGGAGAAAATTTCATACCAGTAGCGAGCTTTAGTTAGCCCTTTCTTCTATGTATATTGACTGTTGGAAGAAACCTAGATATCAGCCCTTTCATACCAGTAGCCAGAACCTAGATATCAGCCCAAAATACAAGTCCACCCCTTTAAGTGAAAATGAAACAAAGAGAAAAGAAATCAGCATACCAGGAGATTGTAGCTTTAACAAAAAATATAAACAATACAATACATCAAAGTCGTGCATACAAATATCATTTGGATACTACTGTTTATAAATCCAACGCATAGACGGTCAAAGCCTTCAGGAAATCCATGATAAAAATAAGATTAAATACAAAATTGAAGAATGAGACAGTTCAAAACAATTGCAACAGAGAAAGAGAGTTCTGGTTTAAAAGTCAAAAGAGAGTTCTGGTTTAAAAGTCATACAAGATATGGCAACAGATCAAAACAATACCGTAACTCCTCTCTAAAACAGTACGGTAAATGCTCCCTTAGGTGTTAGCAAAATGGTTTGAAAGTTGGGATTTCAGCAAATGCTGAGCCTGTGGCTCAGCATTTGCTGAGCGATAAGGCTCATTGTTTGCTGAGCCAAAACTCATCAATTGCTGAGCCTGCTCAGCATTTGCTGAGCCAAAAGGCTCAAAACTCAGCAAATACTAAGCCTCAGGCTCAGCAAAGCTGAGCCGTGGGCTCAGCATTTGCTGAGCCAAAACTTTTGTCAACTGAACAATAAAGAATTATTGGCATGAGAATCCGAACTGATGGAGATGGAACTGAAGGATAAGTTTGGAGTCAGCAATGGCGATTTTGGAGGTGGTAGGATGAACTGAACCAATTACGGCAATTGGAAAGGATGACAACCCTAATTCTAATCGGATCACGAGGGAAGGTTCTGAGCCTAGATTACAAATAATGGACTTTATGGTATGATATTCAACTAGATTTCTTACACAGCTTTTATGCTTTCACTGTATTTATCTATTGTATATACAGATAGGTTGTACAAATGTCTTTTCCTAATTATATTGGAAAATAAGATATTGTAATCGATAGTTTTAGTAAACCAACTGATAGTATGCTATTTACTTAATTTTCATTTGTTAAACTATTTTATCATGAAATGGCTATATGTCCTGCATTTTTAATTATTTGGATATTTTTGATCATATTGGATATGTGATATTTTTTTCCGCTTATTATATGTAACTTCTATGTGGCAACCATAATTACATTGTCGATTGCACCACGTTAATTATTATAACCAGAGGCATAATTGAACACAATGATGACTACCTTAAAGCTTATTTCATAGCAATGGTTATCTGTGTATGCCTCTTATTACGTTCACAATGAAGGCTTTATGGATTACATTAAAACCAAGGCAGGACATATTAATACTCCTTTTTATGTGGGAGTAACCAACGGAAACTAGGACAAGTTGCAAGAGGCTGCGGAGCCACAACAGCCCTGAGAATCGCACAGTAGCATTGGATGACAAAGGACTCAATGAAGGGGGAAGCATAAGATAGAGTGTCAGTCTGGGTATGAAGTATCAGGAACAAAGGCAACTGCAAGAGCATCTGACTGAGAAAAATGTGCAGACACAAGAGATGAACATGAAGCAGCAAAATCATGAACTGAGGCATTACAAACATCAGCTTCATGCACATGAGCATGAGCAACACCGTGTTGTGCATAAGAACAAGCTGCTTGCTCACTAATAGCAGAAGGAACCAGAGTGAAATGAGAAGCCAGAAGGCCAGGCTGAGCGTTAGAGATCATACCAGGATCTAAATGAGCTTTGACCAAATTTACAATAATATGATCCAAAGCCTCAAGTATATGGACAGGCAAAGTGATTGCCATATATATAACATTAAATGTTTATAATACTCTGTTTTAACGCGTAATTTGTACAATGCAATATTAAAGTTTAAATCATCAAAAAAGCCAGTTTTGGAAAAGAAAAAAAAACTTCAGAAAAAAATATAGTTCTCACAAACAAAAATACAAATAATACTGAATATTATTAGATAAAGGTCTGAATTTTTTCGGAGAGTTTAAATGGTAAACTTTAAATATCTTGAAATGGTGAGAAATATCACAATGCTCAGAAAATGGATTGAATATTTTTCTGATTGCTTTTTATATGTATATTCGAATATCTTTTATAACAGTTATGATACCATCGTTGTCACACTTTTTAAGTATCAGCGTGGACTATCAAAAACACACACCAATGTAAAATCTTAACATCGCTTGAAAATATGATCTAATAATTAAATTTCTTTTGCAAATTCAAAGCGTATGTTTACAAAGATTATCATTTCTTGATGTCTCTAAAGGTAATTACACTAACTTAAACAATTCTTAATCTTTTTCCTCTTTTTAAATGTGTTTATTCAATTAACTGTACTCATTAGGGGTTTAATTATCGTGCATACTAATAATATAATAAGATTATATGCTTGCATACAAAAAGCAATGAAGTTCCTATTAAGAAAATAAGAAGTCTGTAAAAAACATTAGCAATTTATGGTTACTAAAATTTTAAGGTTGACTTATTTAATAGAAGTTAAAATCAAACTCTTAGGATGAGCATTTAGGATATCCCAACAAAAGCAATTTCCTTTTACTAAGTTGCAGATCTTCAAACATGAACTTTTATACAAAATATACAGCCACAAACAAAGAAACCTAGTCTCGGATTTAAATCTAGCCACAAAACAAAGGAACCTAGCCACAAAACAAAGAAACCTAGCCACAAAACAAAGGAACAAAATTCACCTGAAGCGACTGATGTGATGAATTCCAGTTGAAAGCGAGCACAAATCGATCCCTAAAATTGAACGCGAGTTGCTATGTGACCCCCAAAAACCGATTAGAGAAGAGCGGATTACAGTTTTTTAATTTCCGCCATGCTGGAATTCTTGGATTTAGATTCGAGGTTTTTTTTCCCTCGTTCTGAAATTGTGGATTTGGGATTTCTGATTTTGGCGGCCGAATCTATCAAAAGCGTTGGCAAGCGATGGAGAAATGGGAAATAGGGTTAAGGGTGGAAGTTTACTTTTTTACCCCCAACAAATCAGCCTTAACAACACAAATAAGCATTGGCAATAAAAAAATTGAAATAATGTATTTTTGGTAACACTTTTTGACCATTGCAACGCTTATATTTGTTATTACACGGCAACACAAATAAGTGTTGACAATTGAAGAAAAAAAAGGGTTGCCAAATGGCCATTATGGTGTAGTGATAATTTTACACTGATATCTTAACATATATAAGTAATATCTTAACATATAACGTTAATCTAACAATATGGACCATCATGTTTGATCAGCTAAAGAGATTGTACATAGCACAATATAAATCACTTTTATCCCTACTTCTCCATATTGTCACACCCTCCTCAACTCTAAGCTTCTCTGTATTCTTAGGTTAGTACTTCTAAAAACTATCAATATCGCACATAGACATGTAACATCTCTTTTATTTTATTTTCATCCATATATCATTGATTATCAAAACTTAGCTAATTTTTCTTCTTTTTTTCATAAGAAATCATATCAGCGGCATATATGGAAAGATTTGATAGCTTAAGCTCTCTAAAACCTATTGATAATAAATATGACTGGAAAATCGGAGTTCGAGTTATTAGAATCTGGGAAAGTTACAGAAGTAAAGGTGACAAGGAATATCTAGGAAGAAATCTCCTATTGTTAGATGACAAGGTATATAATTATATTTAAACAGTTTATTCTGTATATATATATATATATATATATATGCAATCTCATAATTTTTCATTTTTTTCAAATGTTTTTTATTGCATAGCATAGCATACCCGAATTCAAGCTTTTATATGGGCAAATCATGTTGAATACTTGAAGGACAAGTTGGAAGAAGGACAAATATACATTCTCAGCAATTTGTGTGTCAAATCTTACAAACTAGGATCTACAAAACCTATCCGCAACGATCTACAGATTTGGTTAACAAGACTCACCAAGGTAACCAAATTATTGAATTATGAGATGATGATACGGGAAAATGAATTTGATTTCTTTGATATTGCTGATGTGAAAGAGTTATCACTAGAGAAAGACCAAGCTCAATTATTAGGTATGATCTAAGATACTTTAGACATACATACACATATGTTTTACAATAAGTAGCACGTTTCATTTATTTATTTTTTATTATTATTTATCAGATTTTATTGGAGTGCTTAAGTATAAGGATTGTGATATTTCAAAAGATGGTTTAAATGAGTTTGTGAATGCAAATGGCAAAGAGCAATGCAATTTTATATTTGAACTTACAGATGGGAGGTATGTATATATAACACTTTAAATATTATGGAATTTAAATCTTTATTTTGTCATATGCATAAACAATATTTTGCTTCCCAGTTTTATGTTTTGACAGTTCTACTATGAAATTTTGTTTTTGGGATGATTTTGCCAAATTGTTTGCCACCGCTTTAAAAGAAGCTACTGAGAAAACAGTTATCATCATTGTGGCAAGTTGTAGGTTGATTTCATTTAAAGGTACAATTTTAGAATAACTTTTATGTTATTCATAATTGAGAAAATTTATTAAAATATGTTTTGGTAGGATTTACCCCTTTTTTCCATCATTCTAGCTCAATTCTCTCATCCATCGATCCAATTATGCTGTCGACTATCAATTACTTTAATATGTGAAAATTTAATAACATGAACGTTTCTTGTATTGTAGAGCAATCTAATATGACCAATGTTGGTGCAACACGGTTTTTCATCAACTACAATCATCACAGTGTTGTTAAAATGAGAAAGAGGTGAATTTGAGTTTTATTGAAATGTACTATAATATTTTTTTTAAATATAATATACATCAAAAGTTAAACTTATAAAATATGTAGGTTGGATATTATTGATTTCAATGAAGGAAAAGTTTATGTTAACGATATGATTACCGGAGATTATCAAATACTGAGTATTGGTGAGATAAGGAACTTGAAATCTGAATATATTGAGGTATGCTCCCTTGACTTTAATATTTTTTATTTGTCGTTCCTATTCAAGTACCTGAAGTTACTATATTTTATAAATTTTAGAAAGGAGTAATTTGTCAAGTAACCGTTAGGAATGTAAAAGAAGAACAAACTTGGTATTATGATGCTTGCTTAGCATGTAGTGATCAAGAAGTTGAGGAGAAAAATGGGAAGTATAAATGTCCTAATTATAAAAGAAGCATACCCTGTCCAAACATGAGGTAATTTTCTGTAATGCTAGATAAAAATTTACTTACTTTCCTACTAATAGTTTACATATATATATATGTGTGTGTGTGTGTGTGTGTGCAGATTTAGATTATGTGTTATTGTTGAAGATAATAGTGGCAGTGCTACAATAATTTTGCAAGACCGTGAGGTTTACAGAATAGTTAAGAAAAATGTTTATGACATAATGGGAGATCAAGAAAAGGTATGTATAGCTCCAAATATACCAAAAGAAAAATTTAATACTTTATTTTTTGACAAAATTAAATAAATTATAATATTCTTTCTAGCAAGGAAAGAAAAATGAATTTCCAACAATTTTGAAGTGTTTGGAGGGAAGACAATATCCAATTACTATATGTGTTGGTGAGAATAATGTACACAGACGTTCAAGTATGTACACTGCCACAGACATATATGAAGGTTTTGAGTTGATTGGGAATTCTATGATAGAAAGTGAAGACGGTGCAGTTGCGTTACAAAGTTCACAGGTATTTTATTGTCACACATACACGCATATACATATACGTATATATATATATATAGTTAGTTAGTTAGTTAGTCATGTTCATTGCAATAAGTTATTTTATTTCATTTATGTACAGATGTCTATACCAAGTTTCAGCATTGAATCTAAAACTAACATCAATATGCAAAGCCCCGGTACTGAAAAATCTACAAACACTAATAGTTTGAAGAGGAAAAGCAAAGAGATTTATAATGATGTCAAGCTGCCATGTATTTTTGACGACTTTAAGGATAAAAAAGATGATGAAAAAGAATTTATTTCAAAACTGAAAGCAATTAAAAAAGAAAAAGTAAGTCATATATATTTGATGGTTATTTTATATACGGTGTACATATTATTATTATTTTGGTAAGGAATGACTAATTAATTGTTCATCTATTCAAATGTTTGTTGCACTACAGGAATGAAAACTATTCAAAAAAGTGGAAATCATGAAGTTATGCTGGGAACAAGAATGGACTTGAACATAATTTTCATGTTTATTTTGCTTGGAATGGAAAATACTCATGATCTTATATTTATTTTTCTCTAATTTTCATATTTATTTTGTTTGGAAAGAAAACTACTCATGATCTTATATTTATTTTGCTCTGAAAACTACTATTGATTAATGTATTTTTCTGTTATGGATGTTTATTTTTATGTTGTATTTTGAAATTTTAGTTAGAATGCCTATTATACATATAAAAATGTATTTAAAACTTAATAACAAAGCATACATTGCATCATATTATATATATAATGACATCATCACACTTTTTTGCTTCATCAAAAAAAGTTATAATATTGTAGTTTGTATATAATTTACATAATATTACTTGAATTGTATCACTTATATAATTTTAATGATTATTTGTTCAATTTTTCACACTTAAAGATCGCAAAATAAGTTTAAATTATAATGAACTAAGAACATACATAACTGATATACTAGGATACATTGTTTTCCAACACAATATAAGTACATACAACACTGCTCCCCATTCCAAGCAAGCTTTCATACATTTACTTTTACTTGTACTCAATCCAGTCTTGAATTCAAGTAAATTCCAGTAGCGTGCAGTATCTGCAAGAATTTCATACACAATCAAAACTTATACCAACATAATAATGTAAATTCAACTAGAAAATATAAAACTGATACCTAAAAAATTATAAAAAAAGATACCTAAAAACTGCTATGATGTTAATTCAACTAGAAAATATAAAATTGATACTTATAAAAAATATAAAACTGATAACCAGAAACTACTATGATGTAAATTCAACAAGAAAATATAAAACTGATACCTAAAAAATATATAAAACTGATACCTAGAAACTGCTATGATGTAAATTCAGCTAGAAAATATAAAACTGATACCTAAAAAAATATAAAACTGATACCTAAAAACTGCTATGATTTAAATTCAGCTAGAAAATATAAAACTGATACCTAAAAAAATGTAAAACTGATACCTAAAAACTGCTTTGATATTTTAAAGTAAAACTAATAAATAAATGTTTATATCCCACTTTGATTGATTAAAATGACATAATTTCGATTGAGTTGCAAATCTAATGCAATAGTACAAGTACAAAACTGATATAGCATCAAAATTATAAACACAAAAACATAACACTGTTAAAACACAGAAACTGATACCTAAAAACTGCTGCTAATTTCACCATAAAAAAAAAGTTTTTTCTAGCGATTTTTTTCTCGTTCATCTCCCTCGTTGATTTTCTACGACGAATTCACAAAATCAAAAAATCACAAAATCATATTTACTGCCAAACGAATCAAAATCCACGGCACCTTCATGAATCGACGAAGACGATTGAAACGATAAAATTAGGGCAAATCGAATTAATAGAGGAGCTCGATCGATATGGATTTTGAAGAGGATTGCTGAAGATTGAAATATGAAAGGAAAAAAATCGCGTTGGAAATCATAGAGGAGATCGAGAAATTTGCGCGAGTCGGATTGTTGAGGAAGAATTAATCAATGCACGTGAAGAAGAAAAGAATTAGTTTATTGTCCTTTTGGGTAAAATTTTAGTGGGTTATCCTTATGGTTAAAAAAGCCTTCAATTTTGTCCTTGTGAATATTTTCCTGTATTGTATTCTCGTGTTATGTAATAGTTCTTGGGTTGCTTAGGTAACTTAAGCTAATTGACTCCTTGAGTGGAGTATGTCATATGTTTTTAGTAGTCTAGTTATTTTAACTAGCCCCTATACTTTAATAACTCCCTACGTGGAGTATTGTTAGGAATACTGCATTGGACGGTCCACTATAAAAACCGTTAGTAGTGGACGGTCCACTTTAAAAACCGAATTAGTAGTTTAGCAATCTACCAAACTCCTATACTTTTTTGTAGTTATTATTTGTTACAATAATAAGTGTTATGGATCATAATAGAAACCGGTCGGCTCTGCAAAAAAAAAAGTAATTTAGGTGATGAAAATAAAGGATATTGAATTATAATATAAAATCAAACACTAGCATAAACAATTTCAACTTTTGGCAAATAGACTAATTACACAAACTTCAATTTTTTTGCAAGTATAAGTCCAACATAATTCGTAGAAGTTGACACTTTTTATTAGTAGCAAGCATTTTCAGTGAATAATAACACATCTAATAACATATTTTGATTTTTCTCCTAGTGTGAAACATTTTAGAAAAAAATTATATCTAAAATTTAAATTATTTTGCGGTTCATAATGAAAAGTGTTTATTAAACGCATTCATAAAACAATATAATTATAAAATATTTGGATATATCAATTATTTAGTTTAAGTAGAAGATACAGATAAACCTTCTTAGAAACGTACAACAATTTCTTGATCGTAACTCGAACCATTACCCTGATTAAAGCATGTGTCATATATATTCTCATGATGATCCTATTATCATAGGTCTCATTTCAATTGGGTACGGCTTTGCAGACCATGGTTCAAAATGTGTTATATTTTTTTTCTCATACAAGGATGCAAGCAATCTCCAATTGCCAATGACTTCACCATGCAGCTCAAAACATAATCATAACTTGTAATGCATACTTGCATGTTCACTATAAAGAAATTTCTACTTATTGGATTTTTTGAAAAAGTGAAACAAATTATAATTGTATTCAAGAAAAATGATTACTATAAAGTAGCAATATGAAAAAGATTTATGTTTCAATATGAAAACTAAACAATAAAATGAAAGTTGCAATTCCTAGAATTTAACTAAAAAAAGAGATCAAGTAGAAATGAAACACACCGTGCATGTCAGGGGAAGCACAAATTATCCTAAAGAAAATAAAAAGATTATGCGATATGAACCAATGTGTATATACATTATATAGCAAGTCAATCGTGCATGAATTAGAGAGTTAATTAGCATAATAAGTTCACAAATGCAAAAAGTGGGAAAAAAGAAGAAGAAGAGAAGTACATATATCCTTTTACATCATTATTTTCAATGTTAAAGAAGCTTAAAAAAGTAATAATCATAGGGCAAATACAATTAGATTCCTATTATTTTTTCATCAAGGGAGAAAGCACTTCACCAACAACATAAAAGAAAATGCATGCAAAAATCAAACTGATGAGGGTAGTGTTAATAATGTTACCTTGTAACTCTGCCATTGGAAGGAATCCTGGTAAAATTATAAACTCTATTTATTCTTATCCTCTTTATGTGATCAGTCAATACTTTTTGAGAGAAAATCATTAAAAATATCAATATAAGTTATAATATTATGGTGTATTTTAATAAAATATAATAATCGATATATGGAACTCAAACTTCTCCTAATACTCAAACTAAGCATAGATAATTCAATTATGTATTAAAATAAATGTTAATTTACATGTTAAAAGGAATAAAAAATTAATGGCTTTAAATTGTTATAAAAGGTGCGATAGAAATCCAGTGCTAACCATTCATTAACTCTACTAATTCAAGTTACGTTCACTCTTGCTACACACCTGAGAACTATAAGAATTCCATTCGCTGCCTCCCTCTCACTTCGCTCGCATTGTTCTCCACGCTTTTTATTCCCCTGGTAAATAATTCTACGAGATCACATATACGTAAGCAAGTTTATCTCTTTATATTTACCTAATTTATTTGTGTTTTTTCTAAATAAAGGAAATTTTAATCAACAAATTCCAAACAATAAAATTTAGTAATCATATGCTAACATAATAGCAAAATCGAGGTCATGAATCAAAACAATGACCTAAATTTTGTAACTAATAAGTTTTCTCCTTGTAAGTTTAATTCCAGCTTTATCCAGATTTCAATTGTGTTTGGTGTATTGCCCAAGAAGGCCTATAGTAAAGCATAATTTAGTTTACAACTATTACTTCTCATATATTTGAATGTTTTTGTTTGATTATAATATACATATGAATTAATATTGGAACATGAAAATCATACAAAGGCAAAATGTTGAGAAAATGTAACAAAAAGGGAGAAGCGAATGAAGATAAGAAAATTACTCAGGGGTTAGAATTAGCATATAACAATTCCAAGGGACACACAGATAGCATGAAAGGTTACCTTTAATAACAACAAAATAATATGTATTGGATCAAGGGGATAACTTTAAAGAATGATGGAGGAAAGCCAAAAAATTGCAGAAATAAAAAAGTGAAATAAATATATAATTAACACGCGAAAATTAAGGGTGGAGGATAATTTACAATTTAGAGAATTTTCTGTAGGAAAGGGAAGCAATTAGACATGCGCATTTTAATCCTATGCTATAAAGATTAGAATTAGAATTCATACTGAGCAAATTTTAGTTATAGATATGATAAACTATTAGCAATAAAGATGTAAGGATAATTGAAAATTGAAAGTAAACTAGGATTTAAGAGTTTTGAAATGAAGAGATGGAAAGTACTGCCATTCTATGCATTTCTAAAACTTAGTTTTATATATTAATTAGTAAATAAGATAATTGTTAATTATTTATTCAAATCAATGAGGAATAAGTATATTGGCTTTAGACCGAATGAGAAGCAAGTATAGAAAAAGTCAAATATTGTGTTTTATATATAACTAGTTTGAACCTATGCAATGCACATGACTCTATTCTTAATATAAATAACTATTAAGTGATTTTTCTAATATTTGAAAATAAATTCTAACGAAGAAAGTATTTTGTGCCAAAATTGATATTGAATAATGAAGAGCCTAGTTTTCGAATTTTCATACATACTACAGAAATGAAAACAAGTCCTTAAAATAGTAAAGCATATGCGTACTAGGTGTTAGACATAAACCATTCTTTTACTAAAATGTCGACTGTTATATTTTTTGTTCCTTTGTAATTTAAATACTACTTCAACCTATAACCTCATATACAAATTGTTAAACCCTAGCAATAATCCAATCTGTAATATAAGTGGAATATACATATGAAATCAACTTAAAGATATAATATAGAAATGAGCTCAATTATATATTTTTAGTTTTAATAAAGAATTATACAAACCGATTTAATCTAATTCCTCAATTGGTTGCAACATCAAATATATCAAAGGAGATAAATTTATTCCTTTATTTAAGACTGTTTGGAATTCTGTATACATTATGACTGACAAATAATGAAATCATATATTTGAGTAGATGACCCATATTGATTTAATTAAGAAGAAATTAGATAAAAATATAAATTAACGCAAGCCATACCTGAATCCATAGACGTTTACAAAGAGAAGACTAACGTGGGTTAAGATATGATTTTGATCTCCAAAATTGATATTAACTTTAGATCTGAATTGATTCTTGGTTCTTTTATCAACTTATTAAGAGAAAAGACAGATCTGAAAGATATGAGCTGGATATGATTTTCCAAATTGACATAAACCTAGATCTGAATTATTTTCGCAGAAATGATTAGGAGAATAACTAAACTTATGTAATTTGGAGACCATAACCCAGTATGTATAATAGTGTAATATTTTCAATTTGGCCCTTCAATAAACTCTGGTCTCTGCGCATACTTTCCATGATAGTTACATTTTTATGCCTTATTTATTTTATTATGTTATTTGTTCACTTTAATTACGATTTACATCGAAATAGCATAACGCATTTTATTTTACATGTCTGGTCTACATATAGATATTTTCTAACACCTCCCCTGGGCCACTTATGTAGTAACTTTATGAGCACCAAAATTTGCTATTTATAATATATGGTTTACCTGAAAAAATCTAGTTCGTTAACTGTATTGACGAAGGACAAAGCGTTCTTCGTCACAGTTACCGTAAATGAACCCATCCATGATCACGTATATCAATATAACCAAATGACATAGATCAATCATGGATGCGTATCATGTAAATGACATAATGTCATCTATACATGTCTATTTCCAACTGGTCCTCCTTTAGTGAGATCAAAACATTTAATATTTGAACAACATAGAGCAAAAAGAAAATTTTATTGCTTTATTTCTAATCAGAAAAAGAACTTGATATATATATATACATACATATATATATATATAACACCTAAGAAAATAACAATAAGGCACACAAAAATAACAAATACAAACTCCCCCTAACTAAAATATCATTATATAAAAGTTATACCAATTTAGCTACATGCTCATGAAATACCTTTTATGATAATCCTTTTGTAAGCGGATCCGCTATAATGGAGTTTGTCAAAGTATGCTCTATGAATTACAATATTTTTTATGGAAAATAATATGTTTTTTTATTGTCACAATATTACTTTAATTGTCTTTTAATTCTTTGTCAATGACACATGGTCTTGTGATAGAATATTATGATTATTTTCCATAGTTGGACGTCATATAGTTAACCATAAATTACAATGTATTGGAAGCTATAAGTTTTAAATGACACTTTTCCTTATATATTTTCTTCCATAAAGTATATTATTATTATTATCTGAAGTAGATCTTTAGCATTAATATTTGTAACGTAATTCTTCAAGATCTCTAACCGAACTGATCTTTTTATCAATGAGCATATAACCTTATATTATGTTCCTTAAAGATATCTCATAACAATTTTGGTTACTAATCAGTGACCCATTTTCTGTATCAGCAAGATATCTATGAAATAATACACGAATATCTATATGTGTATGTAATTTAGTATACATAAAATCCACATCGCAAATGCATGAGGAATCTTTTGCATTTCTTTAGTTTAAGGATATTAGCATTTGTCTCTTTTGGTAAAAGAGAATCAACTAAATCATAGTTTACATATCAATACCTTTTAAGCACTTATCTACCTAATTCTTTTGTGATAATTCAAGTATCACCCCATGAATAATAATGGTGTATTTGAATCCCAAAAACAAAAGAATAATTCTTAAGTGTGTTTTTAAAGTTATTTCATCATTGTCTCTGTTAAGAAGCATGACTTTAATCTCCATCAGTTATTGCTTAAAAGTACAATATGCAAAAAAAAGAACTTGAAAGTGGTTCTATTAGTCATTTTACTAAATCTAATGAGAATATTTCTTTAAAAAAATAAAAAATTTCCTTTTGTGAACAGTCTTTTCAATAATAAAAATGCCTTACACGATTCCATGTTACCAACTGGATCCCTTTTATCATTGGATTATTCATAATCAAGATCTTTTTACTTAAATTAGAGGAAAATTTCAAAATTTATTTTCCATATATATTTACACTATATGGTCATATCATAAATCCGTGTTCTAAATTAGTACCATATATGTATGAATGTAAGTCCATAGAATCATCTTCACTAATCCATTATTTGTCGTCATGGAGAAATACGACATAGTCAACTAGAATAACATTTCTTCCCTTTTAAGTGGATTTTCTTAGGGATCTTACACCTTAAGGTTGTTAAAATTGTTTTCTTAAAGCAGTAACTTAACTTAAAGAATTTTTTGTAACATTTTCTTGCTATGTTTCCTAATTTACTTCTTGTTAACGAAAGAATAAAAATCAAATGCATTATCGGAAGAAGTCGCTATAGTTGAATCAAAAAGTAACGATTTACTTTAAAGATAATGTTAATACTTTATTTCTTCCTTCAGATACAACATCCTCAACAAATTGTTGCATTTCCTGTCTTTAAACTTTTCTTTATTGTGGGTTCATAAAATTATACTTTTAAAGTCACTTAGAATATCAATAATCTATTTTCTATCTTTACGATGTCTTAGTCTAGAATTCCTTAGTAAGCTGAAACAAATAATTATATTAGTTACCAAAACAAAATACGAGATATCATTACGAACCTATTTAGCATAAGTAGACATAACTTATATACTAGGCGTTAGGAGCTTTAATTACATAAATTTTTGGATTTATTCATAAATCAACATTATTATTTCTTAATGAACAATAATAACCTAATATGTTCATATTAGAAATAGAAAACTGAAATCTGTCTAAACGATAACATAAAGAAACATCAAATAAATTCAAACAATTTAACTTAAGTCTCAATAATCACTTAAAAACTTCTAATATTTTTTACTTTATATGTCTGCATATTTCATTAAAGAAACAACTACGGATATATCTATATGTTATTTCTTTTTTCTTTTAGACCTTAGCGACTTCTTTATCATTATTTATACAAATTTTTTCAATGCACGTTAAATGTGTAATTTCAACCTTATCATGCTTCATATTTCTTATTCTTACCATAAACTGAAATAAACTAAATAAGACATCACCTTATTCTTAAGTTATTAGTTCTAATAATAATCTTAAAAAAGTTGTAGTGCAAAAATATAATAATAACTTGAGTGTTTTAACTTTTGAAGTAAGATTTTTCTCATATAATACTCATTCATGTTACTTTATGGAGTTAAGCACCAAAAATAGTGTTTGTTTTCCTTTATTGTTTCCATAAAATATTTTCCATTTTCAATAGATTACTTATCAAAATTTGTTATCCTTCCATAAAGTATATCATTGAAGACTTCTAAAATACTTTATTATATAATCCTTTAACTCTTGCTATTTGAATTATACCACACACACATATATATAGACAATATATATATATATATATATGTGTGTGTGTGTGTGTGTGTGTGTGTGTGTGTGTGTTATATAACATCAAAAGAATTTCAACTATAACAGGGCTGATTATAACCCTCTTAGTTGCGTGAACCGTTTCCATGAAGCCAATGGTAGACAACGTCTTATCTTACTATTCCTTACACATAGTCTCATACAAGATGAGAATGCACTTAAAATTGATGGATACTTCAGTCAAATTAGTTTAGAAATGAAAAAAAAATAAAGCTTGACCTTATATGCTTATAGCCAAATATCAACCACAGTAAATTCAAATAATTGGTTAGTCTCTTATCAAGATACCTAGTACACATTAATATCAAATCTTTTGATGGTAATATCAAATGTAAGTGGTATTCTTTCAGGCAATGACATAAATTAAAGTCAAATAATAATTTTCCTTTGGACCGATCAATTATTCACTCGTAAAACCTTATCATTGTTATATTTATCATCGCACGTATATAAGTGATCCAACCAAACATTATCCTTACTTTGGACCGACTAATACTCGCATGAATTATTACATATAAATATCAAACATTTTCATGAACCACAAAAATAGGAGAGGTCATTTTGATGACATGTTATTTCAATTATTCACCATGAATGTAGGATATTTACAGTTGCAAAGAGACACCAGAAATGTATTTAAAATCATTTCTTACTGTTTGTATAATGTACCTCAAGTGCTATAAACACTCAAAAAGGATTTTAAGTCCACGTAACGGTTAAAAATTCCTAACATAACATATTTTAATCATAGTTACTTTAATCTTTTTCTTCAAGTATGTGGCTATATTTATGGTATTCCATTAATAAATATGATATAATGCACCATAAATAAATCACATAATAAATGTCATAAATTAATGCTAGCCACATAAATTTACACATAGTAACATAATAAATGTTTTGTTAAATAACATTGTTGAACATAATAGCTATGATTTACTGACCATATTATAGTTACATAGAATATTACTTTGTCATTTTACCTTTGGTTTGTTGTTTGATTACTAAATTAAAGCTAGAAACCATGTAGTTTGGATTAACATGCAAACCGTTACATTTATTTTATTTTATGCTAACCAAATCATAAAATTGAAAAATATTTCCACATGGGTTATACATATAAAATATATGTATCTATCAAACATAAATGCATCAAATAAAACAAGCCATATGCCTTTTTTTATTCCTAGCACAAACAATCTAAATTATTCAATTTCCATAACCGAAGCATTGAATGCATTTTTGGTAATACCATAACAACCACATTTAATGTATTTGTAATAAAAAAAAATGCATGTAATTGACCCTTATGGGTCTAAAATGTAAACTAGTATTATAGCAAACTGAGTTTATTAAAAATATATAAATCAATTAAACAATTTCAATTCATCTCAGCACTGGGTATGATATTAATAATAAGATCAAAACAAATATGTAAAAGGAGTGTACTTGATTCAAAATTTCCAAAATATCTCAAATACCTTGTATATATTACATAACTATATATCTAGACTACTTAAATCAAGATACCAGATTTATATTTCCTTGCTTATATGGTTCTAGACCATTCAAATCATTCTATACCACAAAAAAAGTTAAAGGAAAACTATTGTAGATAACATATCCCAAATGTTCTCTTACATTTAAATTCATAACTAATCCAAAATAACATACAATAGTAAAATTTTGATGTTATGACTGACAAAAGTTGTTTTCCACATTTAGAACGATTTAGAATATTTTCCAAAAATTTAATGATTTCAAAATTTAGACCATTTAGATCTATCTTTTTGAACCAAAAGAGTTTCATAAGTCGGCCTTTTAATTTTCAATAATAAAAGAAGGTACTAGATCAAATCTAAATCTTCATCAAAAAACTATCATTTTTCCAATGAAATCAATAATGGGTGACTCTAATACCATTCATTAATAATCTTTGTATACTTTATGATTGACAAATCATGAAGTCGTATATTTGAATATAGATGTCCCATATTGACTTAATTGAGAAGAAATCAGAAGAAGTAAATAAATTAGTAGAAGCCACACCAGAATCCATAGATATTTACAAAGAGAAGATTAACCTGGTTAAGATGTAATTTTGATCTTCAAAATTGATGTTAGCTTTAGATCTGAATCGACGATGGCTTCTTTTATGAACTGATTATGTAACAACCTGGAATTTCAGAACCAATTAAATTTTTTTATTTTAGCGATTTTAATGGATTTTGAATATTTAAAATGATTTATTTTAAATAATAACAATAGAAATTTATTTTATTCGAGGTCAGAATGAATAAATTTATTTTAATTATAAAATGAGACTGAAATGGCACGGTAGTTTGAAAATTCGATTTTAAATTTCAATTGAATATATAGAATTCAATATAAGTCAGAATTGGACGAAAAAAGAAATATTTGAATCTATTTAATTATATCTTTCTAACGAATGTGAAAAATTGAGATTTCACTTTAAAAACTAAAAGTTATGTCCAGTTTAAAACTCAGAATAGTCGCTATGGAATTTATATATATTTTAATATAATATATAGCCCTTAAAAATAGCCATTTTGCAAACGACCTCCGTTTTCAACGAAACTACTTTTGTTGATTGCTAGATTCCAATTTTCATAATTTTTGGAATTAATATGTGAGCGTGGCAAAAGAAAACGTGTTAGGTAATTTCAGTTTGAATTTAATCAACTGGAAAATGACCATTTTTCAAACAGCCTCCAAATTGGACGAAATTAATTCTGTTAGGACCGTATCTTTAAAACATAGCTAGATTTATTTTTCTGGAATTTTTGAAGTCAGTATGTGGCCCCAGTAAATTAAAATGTATGTTAAATTCAATTTTGATTGTTCTATTAATTTATATTTTAATTTTGATGAAAATTGAACGAAACGGTTGAATTGGCTTGCAGGGCATATCTCTTTGTGATCAAAATGGGGGTAATTAGCTAGGGACGACAGTCGGTGGGTTCGATTTGGAGTTTGAATTAAAAGTTACTTTTTTAGAATTTAAAATAATTAAATATAATAATTATATATAGTTCCCCCCTCTTTTTCTCCTTCACCTTTCAATCAACGCCCAGATCGAAAAAGACAAAAAAACCAAGCTAAAACCCGTCGCCCTCAGCCCCCCATCGCCATCGATCAACGACACCCCCTCTCGCGCCGCCATCGGCTTTTCCCCCTCTACCTGATCAACGATCTCGCGCAGCCCTCCTCCACCTGCTCGATCGAGGAACGACGTGGCCCCACAAACCCACCACCGATCAAATTCCCGCCGCCATGATCCTGCTCCACCAGCACCGCCGTCAGGTTCCCCCCTCTGCAGCCACGAGCCACCCGTCCACCTCCACCGTAGTCGTTGACTTAGGCGATCGAAACCCTAAATAAATTCTGTGAGTTTCTCTAATCTTAACTCCATGCTTTAATATGATTTTTAGGTTTATAAATATATGATTTTTAGGTTTATAAACATTTGATTTCTGGGATATATAAAAATATGATTTTTAACATACTAAAGATATGATTTTTCATAATATAAAGATTAGATTTTTCATTGATTAAAAATATGATTTTTATACATATGGTTTTGAAATAAAAATATGATTTATATATATAGTTTTGGAATAAAAAATTGGATTTTATATATATGGCGATGATTAAAATCTTGATTTTTATATATGTATGGTATTAAAAATGCGATCTTTATAATGTAAACATCGTTATAAAAGTGTGATCTTTATAATGTAAACATCGTTATAAAAATGTGATCTTTATAATGTAAACATCGTTATAAAATTATGATTTATATATATAACATTGAAATAAAAATGTGAAGTTTTAAATATAAGTATGGTTGATTAAAAATATGATTATATATATATATATATCGCGTGAAACAGATTGTGATGGAACTGACTGCGAGCAGAACAGAATCCAAATCGTCCATTAAAGAATGACGGAGTGGAAACCAAAGGTGAGAACATTTTCTCACTCAACTTTTAATTAAGTTAATATATACTAGGATGCAGACAGTGCTTAGTAGCACCCGACACCTTTGATTGAAACCATGAATGTTTGGTTGTTTGTTTTGATTGATTTAATTGGTTGAATTTGGTTTGGGATGTGAATGGAATTGATTAAATTTGGTTTGTGTATGGCGTGTGCCAATATTAGGCGAAGGATAAGGCTAGACCTTATTCCGGTTCTAGTATCGCGCCGTTATGCTGCTAAAATTTTCTAAAAATGTTAGAACAATAAAAATATAATTTTTATTGAATGAATGTACTATATGAAATATTCATGTGTTGAATAAAATATTTATCGTTAAAAATATATTTTTTAACGCATATATGAACGGCATAAAATTCGCCTTAAATGAAAATAAATATTCATTTACAAATCGAACGATTTGTTTATGTACACTCATTTGACTGACATTGATTGGGACGATATATGTAACAACAAGGAATTTCGCTCGATCCGAATCGATCGTTAAACCGACAAAGACCGTTCGAAACCCCTAATCGTTTTGAGAACAGGACAAATCGGAACGCAGACGGAAGAACATTTCATTGTATATTATAACAATTCCATCAGATACAAGAATATACAGAGTATAAGTGAATAAATTACATTCGATAAATATCAGAGATTACAATAAATTACATAGCAACGGAAAAATATACAAAACACAACTGAAGAGATACACGGATACAGAGCTTTCCGGATATCGTTCCAGCTGTAAATCAGGACCCTGTGAATATAAATCTGCAAAACCAAAACTACTAGCTGCCCGTGTCGAAAATAGGGGCACCCAGAGTTTAGGTTAAAACAATAAACTCCAGGTCAGTCATGTGACTGGTGTGAGAACTAAAATAGTTATTCAAAACTTTACTTTAAAAGAGAGTAATTCAAGGGACCACACCGTATAACACGGAACGGGTTTCCTCCCAAGAATACTAGTGCATATAACAAAACAGCGCAATGCTTTTTGGAAAAATGAAGCTATTATAAGACCCAGGTCCCATCACACAATGCAACGCAAGCCGGAGGATAGGGTTTTCCCTTATAATAGCCAAATAATGCTTGATACGTTTAAACAAATCATTTGATACTATTATAGGTGTATAGTGTCGAAACAATTTCAATCATAAATATCAATCATAGACGGCATGGGTACCATATATCATGTCGCCAATACTAGTTCTACAATTAAAACCGCAATATCACGTATTGGAAATTGGATTTCCGTCATGAGTCGAGGCAAGGGGCAAGCTCCTCTCCGCGTTCGAGACACTCTAGCAAATGCCTCAGGACCCCACTCTGATCCTTTGGAACCTCCAAGGCCGGTCCTCTCTTACTTTTGAGGATTAGTTATTCCTGAACACACGTTTCCCGGTCCTTACAGACCTATATCCGAGGCGCCTCGTATCCAACAACCACACAGGTGAAAAGTATATAAATGTCAGGGCTGGTAGGTCACTGACACCACCCTAGCTAGAAAGAAATGTCGTGCTCTCCCTGCAGTCACTATCCCGTGTCAGGCACACAATCCATTTACAAGTTCATTCTGGGTCTGAACGAAACCGGAGGAACTTTCCTCGCATATCCATCCATCTCCAAGTACGTCTGGAAGATCACCAACTGATTCCCTCATCTTGGGTGTACAGCCCAATCAAGATCATCAGTAATCACCCAAACGATGTGAAGACTTCCGATCTTCAACCACCGTCTTCATCTTTGACATCTCGTCGAATCGGTTATTCAGAATGGGTATAACCCGGCCTTTCTGAATAACCCACGTATATAATAAACAAATGTTACACAAACACAACGAACGCCTCATTCCAATTCAGAATATTCTTTTATTCACAAAATCACATTCTTAGGGAAATGTTCCCATTAATTTTATCCAAGATAAATTCTTCTAAATTTATTCTTTAATCTTCCTTCGGATGTCATTTCAACCTAGTCGGGATTAGCGAACCACACCGAAGTAATTATTTATTTTATTTCACATTCCCAACCAATTCATCCCATGGAGCGAAACTGGTAATACTCCATATCTAACACCACGGTGCTATCGGTAAAATTAATTACCATTTTACGTTCAAATCTAATTAAAGATTTAACTATCGCTTTGGAGCAAAATTGTTGGTACTCCATTCTCGATCACCTTTCAGATTTGATAATTTAAATTATCAATTCACATTTCAATCTAATTAAAGGTTCATTAAAACTCCACTTAGTTTTAATCTTTTCAAAAATCATTATCTCGCCTTTAACTGGGTTAAAGAACCAATGTCATCTAAAACACGATTCACGATAAACCCAAATCACATTTGATATTAAATACAAGGCTTTGAATAGAAAATAAACAAGCTTATATTCAATATCAAATTCTGAAACCAACAAATATCGTATTGGAAATAACGATATAAAATATATCTTTCAAATTCCCATAAAAATGTCTGTATAGTCACGAAATCCAACATCGAAATATTCCGAAGATAATTTCGATTCAACTCCGGTCCAATCCACGTATTGGGAATATTGATTATTTTTAAAATCACTTTCAAATTCAATTTATTTATTTCAAAAATAAATTGATTTTAATTCTAGTTCAAAACTAGTTCATTTCGATAAAAATCTATTTTTATCCTTTCAAATGTGGAATTTTTCATCCCAGTTCTTTCCAATTCATATATTATGATTTTACACAAATTATAGATATTTTCAATAATTTTATCAAGGCCCGTACAGTCGATTTCCACCAACGGCCATCGAACTGCACTTACAGCGACCTTTTTCGAATTTGATTTGGACATAACTCAAAATCCAACCGTTAGATTTCAAATTTCTAATATTCATTGGAAAGCTCTTTTCGATACGAACCCAACGGTTCCGGTTTTAGGAGAATTCGACGGTCGGATCTCCCGTAATGTCAATTCGAAGTCAATGGTCGAAATTCATGAACTGCCGCGGCGCGGCGCGTTCTATTCAGGCCATTATATATATATAATATATATATATATTATATATATTTCATCGATTTCCTTTTTAAAACGAATTTTATAAATCGTTTTAAATTCGTTTTCAAAACCATTTCAATGCTACATTCAATTTCAAATCGATTTGATTTCAATTCAATTCGAATTCATTTCAATTTTATTTAATTCGAATTCAAATTCGTTTCAATTCAATTCTAATTCTAATTCGTTTCAATTCAATTCAATTTGAATTTACCTTCTATTTAATTCAATTCGAATTCATTTCAAATTGATTTCAATTCAATTTCAGTTTGTTTTAAATTTCATTCAAAACGATTTCAATTCGTTTTAATTCAATTTCAATTTAATTCAATTTGAATTCATTTCTATTCAATTCGAATTCAAATTCACTTTCTATTCAATTCGAATCGAATTCATTTTCTATTCGATTCGAATTCATTTTAAATTGATTCAAAAAAATTTCAATTTGAATTTTAATCTAATTTAATTTGAATTTCATTTCAAAATATTAAATTTTGAAATCACCTTTCAATATTCATTTTAAAACGAATAAAATCGATATAAATATCGTTCGCGTCAAAATAATGCATCTCTAATCAACACGACTTTATATTTTTCAAAAACTTCGTTATTCTATTCAACAAATGAATATATATTTCTTCCAACACACGACTATTTTTGTTATGTAAAATATTTTGTAAAATCATGGTATCTATCGTTTGATTTTTAATTAGACTCCACCGTGAAGTAGTTCTAATTTTAAATATGATAAAGATGTAAATTTTATTGTATAAAATATTTCACTCAACACATCAATAGTTTCAACTCATGAACATCGTCAACACATGGCTATTTTTATATTCAACACATGAATTATATTCATTAATTTCCCGATTGGAATGAGGCCCAATCAATCACCATATAATGTTAATTATATGGGTTCCATACAACACATGTATATAATAGCAATGATAAACAATCACTCATCATCCAAGGTGTACCACACAACTGCATAAGCATCAAATATAAATAATCAACGCTTACACAGTCTGTCGACCAATCGATCGACATAAAATTAAATAATTGGGATTAGTGTACTCAAATATCATCCCAACACCCGTGTGGGGTTTCAAATCAACAAACACAGATTTTTATTTGTGCAGTCGGGCGATGTGTAAAATTTATCGACCCAATCAATATCAGTCAAATTAGTGTATATAAACAAATCGGCCGATTTGTTTATAACTATTTATTTATTCACATTCACGTTAAAAATTATATTTTAACGATAAAATATTTATTTCAACCATCTACGTTTTATTATCGATTTCACATCAACATCACAAACAAATTTTCACAACACATCAACCAAACAAACAAGCCATCCATGGTCTGTGGATGATGGGTGTCGGGTGCTGCTAAGCACCGTCTGCATCCTAGTATATATATACGGATATTGGATTTCGTGATTATACGGATATTGCTATGGAAATTTCGTGATTATACGGATATTGCATCCTAGTGTATATATACGGGTGTCGGGTGTCGGAATATTTTGATGCTGGATTTCGTGATTATACGGATATTGCTATGGAAATTTGGAAGATATATTTATATCATTATTTCAAATACGATATTTGTTGGTTTCAGAATTTGATATCGAATATAAGCCGATATAATTTCCATTCAGAACCTTGTATTTAATATCAACCGGGATTTTGGGTTTGTTGTGAATGGTGCCTTTATTAACACTGTTCTTAAACCCAGTTGAGAAAAAGAATAAATCTTTTAATTAAGATTTAGTGAAGTTTTCCAATTAATTAATATTTAATTGGAATTGAATAAAAGAATTGGATTTTGGGTTTGTCATGAATGGGGTTTTCAGTAACACTGTTCTTGAACCCCGTGTGAAAAGAATAAATCTTTTAATTAAGATTCCCCACGAGCCGCGAGCCGTCAGGTTCCCTCCCTCTGTCGCCACGAGCCGCCAGTCCACCTCCACCGTAGTCGTTGACTTAGGCGATCGAAACCCTAAATAAAATTCTATGAGTTTCTCTAATCTTAACTCCATGATTTAATATGATTTTTAGGTTTATAAACATATGATTTTTAGGTTTATAAACATTTGATTTCTAGGATATATAAAAATAAGATTTTCAACATAGTAAAGATATGATTTTTCATAATATAAAGATTAGATTTTTCATTGATTAAAAATATGATCTTTATACATATGGTTTTGAAATAAAAATATGATTTATATATATATATATATAGTTTTGGAATAAAAATTTGGTTTTTATATATATAGCAATGATTAAAAACTTGATTTTTATATATGTATGGTATTAAGAATGTGATCTTTATAATGTAAACATCGTTATAAAAATGTGATCTTTATAATGTAAACATCATTATAAAAATGTGATTTTTATATATATGACATTGAAAAAAAAATGTGGTTTTTTAAATACAAATATTGTTGATTAAAAATATGATTTATAATATATATATATATACCGCTTGAAACAAATTG
Source organism: Allium sativum (assembly GCA_030737875.1). NCBI lineage: Eukaryota > Viridiplantae > Streptophyta > Magnoliopsida > Asparagales > Amaryllidaceae > Allium > Allium sativum. The sequence goes on along the minus strand of CM060919.1, from coordinate 224,749,812 downwards.
CGCTGGAACTGACTGGAGGCAGAACAGAATCCAAATCGTCCACTAAAGAATGACGGAGTGGAAACCAAAGGTGAGAACATTTTCTCACTCAACTTTTAATTAAGTTAATATATACTAGGATGCAGACGATGCTTAGTAGCACCCGACACCTTTGATTGGAACCATGGATGTTTGGTTGTTCGTTTTGATTGATTTAATTGGTTGAATTTAGTTTGGGATGTGAATGGAATTGACTGAATTTGGTTTGTGTATGGCGCGAGCCAGTATTAGGCGAGGGATAAGGCTAATCCTTATTCTAGTTCTAGTATCGCGCCGTTATGCTGCCAAATTTTTTTAAAAATGTTAGAACAATAAAAATATAATTTTTATTGAATGAATGAACTATATGAAATATTCATGTGTTGAATAAAATATTTATCGATAAAAATATATTTTTAACGCATATATGAACGACATAAAATTCACCTTAAATGAAAATAAATATTCATTTACAAATCGAACGATTTGTTTATGTACACTCATTTGACTGACATTGATTGGGACGATATATTTTACAAATCACCCAGCTGTGCAAATAATATTCAGTATTTGTTGGTTGAAACCCCACACAGGTATTGGGATGATATTTGACATACACTAATCTCAATTGTTTAGTTGTATGTTAATCGATTGGTTGACAGACTGTTGCAAGCGTTAATTATTTATATTTAATGCTTATGTAGTTGTGTTGTGCACTATGGATGATGGTTGATTGTTTATCATTGTTGTTGTATATATATGATGTATGAAATCCATATAAATGACATTATATGGTAATTGATTGTGTCTGATTCCAATTCGGAAATAACGAATATTTTAAAATAACGAATATTTCAAAATAAGGAATATTTTAAAATAATATTCAATAATGGATTAAAATCTGATTTCAATGTCTGAGTTTGGATGGACACGAAAATATTAAAATAGAAGTCGTATTGATTAGATATGCGCCTTTTTGACGCGAATGTTATGTATATCAATTTTATTCAATTTTATAATGAATATTGAAAAGGAAATGATTTCAAAATCTGATATTTTGAAAATATTATCATTTAAATAATATAATGAGAAGGAGTATTCAATTTTGATTTAAAATTGGAAATGAAATTAGAATCGTTTTAAAATGAATTTATGAACGATTTATAAAATATGTTTTAAATGGAAATCAATGAAATATATATTATATATATTTAATGGCCTGAATAGAACGACCACGCCGCGACCGTTCGCCAAACTCGACCATGGACTTCGAATTGATATTACGGGAAATCCGACCGTCGGATTCTCCTTAAACCGAAACCGTTGGGTTCGTATCGAAAAGAGCTTTCCAATGAATATAAGAGATTTGAAATCTAACGGTTGGATTTGGAATTATGTCCAAATCAAATTTGGAAAAGGTCGCTGTAAGTGCAGTTCGATGACCGTTTAAGGAAATCGACTGAAAGGGCCTTAATAAAATTATTAAAAATATTAATAATTTGTGTAAAATCATAATAAATGATTTGGAAAGAATTGGAATGAAAAATTCCATAATGAAAAGATAAAAATATATTTTTATTGAAATGAACTAGTTATTAACTAGAATTATAATCCAAATATTTTTAAATAAATAAATTAGATTAAGAATGAGTTTTAATATAACCAGAATTTCCAGTATATGAACTGGAGTGGATTTGAATGGAAATCATCTTCGGAATATTTCGATGTTGGATTTCGTGATTATACAGATATTGCTATGGAAATTTGGAAGATATATTTGTATCGTTATTTCCAATACGATATTTGTTGGTTTCAGAATTTGATATTGAATATAAGCCGATATAATTTATATTCAGAGCCTTGTATCTAATATCAAATGGGATTTTGGGTTTGTTGTGAATGGTGCCTTTATTAACACTGTTCTTAAACCCAGTTGAGAAAAAGAATAAATCTTTTAATTAAGATTTAGTGAAGATTTCCAATTAATTAATATTTAATTGGAATTGAATAAAAAAAATGGATTTTGGGTTTGTCGTGAATGGTGTTTTCAGTAACACTGTTCTTGAAACCCGTGTGAAAAGAATAAATCTTTTAATTAAGATTATTAGAGTTTCCAATTATATTTAATAATTGGAATAAAATGGGATGTGAATTGGGTTTATTGTGAACTGTGTTTTTAACGACATTTGTTCTTTAACCCGATTTACAGTGAAATGTGATTTGGAATTTATATATCTTTTTATTAATGTTTAATGGAAATTTTCCAAAGTAAAGTTTTCCAATTTAATACAATAAATTGGAATGGAATGGAATTCAATTTGATAATAATCGAAGTGAGCTTCTGTTGAGGAAGACTGTTAATATATATGGAATTTAAAAGGCTTTGTCGTTATCCCATTTATATTATTAGTTGGATACGGAAATTGATATCTATTATATATTGATCTGTTTCCGTGAAGATTCCATAATTAATGGAATGTGATTTGGGTTTATCGTGAACTGTGTTTTAAATGACATTGGTTCTTTAACCCAGTTAAAGTCAGGATTTCATGTCTAACATTGTATTTCGAAACTGTATTGTTGATCTCTGCTAAATATACAGCTGTTTGGTGGCGGAGATTTTATTCTCTTGCTTAACAACCTTCACTAAGACGTACGAGCTTAGAGGTTATATATCGGCAGAAATCAATGGTACGGTGTAGATTGTCGATGCGGCATGTTTGATTTCCCAAAGTTAAATAATCATTCATATTGATTTTTGGGAAGATTAAAACTAAGTGGAGTTTTAATGAATCTTTAATTAGATTGAAATGTGAATTGATAATTTAAATTATCAAATTTGGGAAATGATCGAGAATGGAGTATCAACAGTTTTGCTCCAAGCGATAGTTAAATATTTAATTAGATTTTAACGTGAAATGGTAATTAAATTTACCAATAACACCGTTGTGTTAGATATGGAGTATTACCAGTTTTACTCCATGGGATGAATAGGTGGGGATTGGGAAATTAAACAAAAGATTACTTCGGTAAGGTTCGCTAATCCCGACTAGTTGATAAACCTTAATTTGGTTTAGAATTGATATCGAAAAGAAGGTTAAAGAATAATTTTTTTAAAAAAAAAATTATCTTTGATAAAATTAATAGGAACCTTTCTTAAAGTATAACAATATTTGAATAAAAGAATATTCTGGATTGGAATGAGGCATATGTTGTGTTTTTATAGCACTTGTTTATTATATACGCGAGTTAATCGGAAAGGCCGAGTTTATACCCATTCTGAATAACTGATTCGACGATAAGTCAATGATGAAGACGGTGGTTGAAGACCGGAGGTCTTCACATCGTTTGGATGATTACTGATGTCTTGATTGGGCGGTACACCCAAGACAAGGTAATAAGTGGTGATCGTCCAGATGTACTTGGAGATCGACTGGATATGTGAGGACCTCTCTCCTGTATTGAACATATGGGACGAGGAATAAGGTGCCTTCGGTTTCGTTCAGACCCAGAACGAACTTATAAATGGATGTGTGTCTGACATTGGATTTCATTCTGTGTTGATTGATTTCTTTTAAATATATATCTGTTTGGCGGCAGAGAATTTATTCTCTTATTTAACGCCCTTCTCTGAGACGTACGAGCTCAAAGGCTATATATCAATAAACATCAGTTGCATGGCGTCGTTTGCCTGGGTGGCATGCTAAGATGCAGTGATCAAGGCTTCTGTTTAAAAGCAAAGTCTTGTGGTTGATGATCAAAGCACGACTTTAATATAGCATAGCTTTGTGTATAACGTTAATTCGCGAGCCTCACACCTCGGTATGAGTCAAAAACGGGATCGTGACTGCAGGGAGTGCACGACGTTTCCTTCTAGCTATGGGTGGTGTCATGGTATGGAGCTTAGGCATTTATTATATTTTTACCTATATGGATGATGGATAGCAAGACACCTCGGATATATCGATTACTACGGAGCTGATGGATAGGTCCGATAGGACCTAGAAACGTGTGTTCAGGAATAACCAATCCTCAAACATAAGAGAGGACCGGCCCTGAAGATCCAGGGTTTCCCAGAGTGTGTAATCGTGAGACATTTTCTTGAGTGTATCGAAGCGGTGAGGATCCATCCCTGGCTTCGACTCATGACGGAAATCCAATTTTTAATACGTGACATTGCGGTTTTGATTGTAGAGCCTAGTATGGTGACATGATAGATGGTACCCATGCCATCTATGATTGATACATTTATGTTTGAAGTTGTTTTGACACTATACACCTATAATAGTATCAAATGATTTGTTTTAAGCGTACTAAGCATGTTTGGCTACTATAAGGGAAAACCCTATCCTCGGACTTGCGTTGCATTATGTGGTGGGAACTGGGTCTTATAATAGCTTCATTTTTTCAAAAAAGCATCGCGTTGTTTGTTTTATGCACTGGTATTCTTGGGAGGAAGCCCGTTCCGTGTTATACGGCGTGGTCCCTTGATTCACTTTATTTTAAAGTGAAGACTAAATAACTGTTATAGTTCTCACACCAGTCGCATGACTGATCTGGAGTTTATTGTTTCAACCTAAACTCTGGGTGCCCCTGTTTTCCACACGGGCATGTAGTAGTTGGGTTTTTTTGCAGAAATTTCTTTTCCAAGAACCTGGATTTACAACTGGAGTTATATTCGGAAAGCTCTGTATCCATGTATTTCTTTCAGTTGTGTTATGTATTATTTTCTGCTGCATTGTAATTTTAAATCTCTGATATTTTCCAATGTGTAATATTTCTTCATACTCTGTTATATTCCTATACTCTGATGTAAATTATTGTAATAATCAATGAAAAGTTCTTCTGTTTGTGTTCTGATTTGTCGTGTTTTCAACTCAATCTGGGCTTTCCTGTAAGGGCGAGTTTGGGTCATTTCAGATTAAGAGAAAAGATAGATCTGAAAGATAAGAGTTGGGTACGATCTTCTAAATTGACATAAATCTAGATTTGTTGTAATATATAAGAGTGAATATGCTTTTGTGATATTTTATTTAGTCCAACCTCATGGGAATAAGTTTAACATCAACTTAAAAGCCTATATATAAAGGAGCCAATGTAATATAAATGCACATACTTGAAGTAATAGAAATAAAAGTATCTCCCCTATCTTTTCTGTTCTCTCTAATGGTTTCTTGTAAGTAATAGAAATAAAAGTCTCTCCCCTATCTTTTCTGTTCTCTCAAATGGTTTCTTTTTTAACATATATTCTGTTTTATTTTATAACACGTTATCAACACAAGCTCTAACCGATCTAATTATAGATCTCAAAACGGTAGGTTATTTTTCTGACCTGATTAATTTGATTTTTCAAATCTCTATTTTTGTTAGATCTCATCTCATTCTAGATTTAAATCTGTTGTGTTATCTTTTAGATTTGTTGTTTAGTCTTATAATTTTAGAACTCATATAGATCTACACTTTAAGATCTGATTCTTATTTTGTTAATCATATTTCAGATCTCACTTTATTATAGATCTGATTTTTTTAATGTAATCATACGGTTGATCTCAAAATTATTCTCAATTTATATACATTTGAGATCCCTACATGATTTAAAAATGAGATGTTGATTGTAGTGATTTATCCTTTTGGATTCGACAAAATTTTGTTCTTCTCTATTCAAATAAATTCATTGAATTTAATTTGATTTTGTTACATAATTCAAATTTCTGGAAGAAATGTTGCATTGTTTCTTAGAGAAACAAATGTAAATATAATACGTATCTAGAAGATCGTATTAATTTCAGATCTAATATTGATCTATCACCAAAAGTGAATTATGAAAAATAAACAAACGAAGAATCATAACGTATATTAATTCTTTGCAATATGAAATAATATGAACATGAAGTTCATATGTTGAAAAAAAAAAATTAATGCTCGAAGCTTTCTTAAAAGTTGTGACATAAAAAGATTATACTTTCATAAGAAGTTAAAAGAGACATACACATCATAATATGTGATAATAACATTGGATTCAATAGAAAATCTCTAAACGGGTTTCATGTAACTGACATCTTTCATGTACAGTTTATATTAACTGAATATCCTGAAGATATAGTATGCATATTAATCTCTTGAAGAGATGTTTTAGAGATTTAATTTTATATATCAAATCCAACATCCTAGAAGAGATGTTAGACTTTTTTTTGTTGTATTGCAATTACATAAATAAAAGATATGTTCCCTGAAGGAATATCATACACTCCAAAAGTAATGATTTCTTTTCTCTCTTGAATCTTATTTTTATTTAATGCACCTAATTTTGTTACTGCATTTAAGATTTGATATGTACTTTTGTATATTGATAAGACATTTCAATAGTTTGAATATATTTATCTCTGGAGGAGATAAGTTCATCCCAGAAGCGAAGATAACAAAATATCTTTAGAGGATATTTATATATTTGGAAATGGTAAAATATCTCTAGAAGAGATCTGTTTATTTGAAAATAATAAAATATCTCCAGAAGAGATTTCTACAATTAAAGGTGATAAAATATTTGTAGCAAAAAAATTCATAAATTTTTCCTAAATGGTGTTTATGGAATATCCCAGAAGCGATATTATATTTTGATATGTCTATAAAAGAATTTTCATTGAAATATTTTCAAATATCAAAGATGATAATGCAAATTTAATGACTAAAGAAAATATGCATCTCGAAGATCATAAGCTAAGATTTAAATATTGATCTTAATTTAGCACACCTAAAGTGTATGCAGAAGCAATTTTTGTTATAAAAATGGAAAAAATGGGACCTGCAGTTTCTGTAATGGTAAGAGATAATTTTGATATAAAAAGAAAATTCTAAAAGATTTTTATATGGATTGTATAATTTGAACCTAAAACATGTAATTTTTATGTTGTGAATTTTATGTATAGATCTGCAAGTTTATTGAATTATTCATATTAAAGAATGTAAAATATTGGTTCTATAGTTATGCACTTTTACTCAATTCTCGATTCGACATTATGCATATATATGGTATTTTAGAAAATATGATTATTGGGAATGCAGTACAACAATAAGTTGTTTATTTTGGTTTTATCATTGATCAATACTGTAGCTAGATCCAAATTCTATTATGTTGATTTAAGTAAAATTTATTTATTTGATTCATATATTTAGACCGTATAATGGTTATTTCCATTATTTTTATAATAAATGCATTAAATGTATCGTTATGGTAATATATATTGTATTGCCATATTATTATAATTGTATTAAAAGCATTGGCTATTGTAAGTTAAATGATATATGTTTGTAATATGAATAGACATATGTATTATTAGTCAATGTATTTGGCAACTAATATCTAATGTAATGGAAAAAGTTGTATAACTCAGATCTCAGACCTGAAGTCTTGGATTATGAAAAAAGAAACTTTTTGATGAAGTTTACAGTCTAAAATCTTGACAATTAGCAAGAATGTAAAAAATTTCTAAATTAGAAGTATGTTAAAAGATTGAGAACCAGAAGTTCATCATAAATTAATAAACTTGATATACATATGCATGTGTATATATATGCATAAGAACTTGAAGTTCCTTAATCAATGAACTTGAAATACATCATAATTTAAAAGCCTGAAGCTTTATTGAAACATGTGAAATAATAACATTATACTTCTTAAAGAAGTTACATCATATGCGACAATGATAATGCATCCAAAGATTGCACAATTTTCAAAATTAGTGTATCTTGCTTGTATATTTATATTTACATATTGTATTGAAGAATAAATTTTAACAACTTGAAGTTGTTTATATATTTTATTTGAACCAGAAGTTCAATACAGTGGAACCAGAAGTTCAATACAGTGGAACCAGAAGTTCAATACAGTTGAACCAGAAGTTCAATACAGTTTAACAAACTTGAAATTGTTTATATATTATTTGAACCAGAAGTTCAATATGGATTAACAACTTGAAGTTGTTCATATATTTCATTTGAACCAGAAGTTCAATACAGTTCTAAATCAGATATTTTGGATATTATGAAACAATCTTTAAGATTCACATTGACATTGCTCATTAAGCAAAAATTAATGATTGGAACATTATAAACAATTTGTTCCAAAATCAATAACTTGAATGAGAGAGAATATGCAAATCAATTACATATGTAATATGTGGACGCACGTATATACACATATACGTGAATATTTAATTAACAACCTGAAGTTGTCATGAGCTCATATTATAAATTATGAATATATTATTTTACATTTCAGAAAGTCGATTGACATCAATATTGAATGACCTGAAGTCATGTGCATATTCAAATGATAGAAAATTCCTCCAAGTCATTAGATCATTGAAAGGGAATAAGCAATACAATATGAATGCATCTTATCAACTAATAAGAGCATTATCCCCCTACAATTGAAATACATCTAATGTATTTGCTAACTATGATGCTATAATGGATTAAAAATAAGAATCCAAAGAAGGTTTATTATTTAAAGTGATAATGTTTGTCAACATTGAGGGGGAGGATAAAGGAATCATCGATGTTAAATATTTTCTAACATATTATGCAAAGTATTAAATAACTTGCATACATTATCAATTATGTCCCAAATAGACTTTCTCCAATATACATTTGAATCCCCGAAGGATCAAAAGGTGTAAAACACAGCTGAAAATGTGGTATAAAAGTCAGTTCAAAATATTTTTGGAGTAAGTCATAAAGATGCAAAATAAAGGAGGCGAGTGTATCTAAAGAAACACTTAAAGGTGCTTTGAAAGAAACCCATGACATGATTGTCAAAACAACCCCAGAAGTGGTTTAGGTACCTGTGACGAAAAGGAATTTCGCTCGATCCGAACCAGTCGCTAAACCGATCTAGACCGTTCGAAATGCCTGATCGTTTCGAGAACACGACAAAATAGAACGCACACGGAAGAACATTTCATTGTATATTACAACAATGCATCAGATTACAAGAATATACAGAGTATAAATGAATATTACACAGAAATATCAGAGATTTAAATTACATTTAATTACATAGCAGCGGAAAATAATACAATACACAACTAGAAGGAGATATACAGATACAAAGCTTTCCGGATATCGTTCCAGCTATAAACCAGGATCCTGTGAATATAAATCTGCAAAACCCAAAACTACTAGCTGCCCGTGTCAAAATAAGGGCACCCAGAGTTTAGGTTAAAACAATAAACTCCAGGTCAGTCATGGGACTGGTGTGAGAACTAAAACATAATAAATCTTTATTTTAAAGTTAGGTAAATCAAGGGACCACGCCGTATAACACGGAACGGATTTCCTCCCAAGAATACCAGTGCATAAAACAACAGCGCAATGCTAAATAAAGAAAAATGAAGCTGTTATAAGACCCAGGTCCTATCACACAATGCAACGCAAGCCGGGGGATAGGGTTTTCCCTTATAACAGTCAAAGAATGCTTGATACGTTTAAAACAAATCGTTTGATACTATTATAAGTGCATAGTGTATAAAACAACTTCAAATCATAAGTATCAATCATAGGCGGCATGGGTACCATATATCATGTCGCCATACTAGTTCTACAATTAAAACCGCAAATGTCGTATTGGAAGTTGGGTTATCATTTATGGTATGAACCGAGGCTAGGGGCAAGATCCTCATCGATTCGAGACTGTCTAGTCCGAGTCTCAGGCAAGCGCGCAGGCAAGCCTTGGATCGTCAGGGTCGGTCCACCGATGTGGATTATTATGCCTGAACACTGCGTTTTCCCGCCCTTTGGGGCGTAAGCCTGGCCCGTCAGCAGACCAGAAGCATCGGCCGAAACCGATATCACGAGGCGCCTCGCTTTTCAGCAAGTAATAATAAGCAACATCCACATGAGTCAAACTCGTCAGCCAGTTCAAGCATTGACGCCACTCCTAACTAGAAGAAAACGCATGTCCTCCCTGATGTCCGTATCCCGTTTTTGGTTCATACCGGGTGTGATACTCGTGAATCAATGTTACACAAAGCTACGCCACAAAGGCCGTGCTTTGATCATCAACCACAAGACTTTGCTTTTCAACAAAAGCCTTGATCCATGCAACTCAGCATGCCACATTGTCAGTCCATACTGTACCACTGATTTCTGCCAATATATAACCTCTAGGCTCGTACGTCTCAGAGAAGGGTGTATAACAAGAGAATAAATTCTCTGCCACCAAACAGATATATATTTAGCAGAGATCACCAAATACAGTATAAAGGAATACAACGTCAGACACACTATCCATTTACAAGTCCATTCTGGGTCTGAACGAAACCGGAGGCACTTTCCTCGCATATCCATCCATCTCCAAGTACGTCTGGACGACCACCAACTATTTCCATCCTCTTGGGTGTACAGCCCAATCAAGATCGTCAGTAATTACCCAAACGATGTGAAGACTTCCGGTCTTCAACTACCGTCTTCATCTTCGACATATCGTCGAATCGGTTATTCAGAATGGATATAAACCCGGCCTTTCCGAACAACCCGCGTATATTAAAAACAAATGTTACATAAACACAACATACGCCTCGTTCCAATTCAGAATATTCTTTTATTCCCAAAAATCACATTTTTAGGGAAAGGTTCCCATTAATTTTATCCAAGATAAATTCTTTAAAATTTATCCTTTAATCTTCCTTTGGATGTCATTTCAAACCAGATTATGGTTTTCTAAACTAGTCGAGATTAGCGAACCACACCGAAGTAATTATTTATTTTATTTCCCAATCCCAACCTATTCATCCCATGAAGCAAAACTGGTAATACTCCATATTTAACACCATAGTGTTGTCGGTAAAATTAATTACCTTTTCACGTTCAAATCTAATTAAAGATTTAACTATCGCTTTGGAGCAAAACTGGCGATACTCCATTCTCGCTCATTTCTAAATTTGATAATTTAGATTATAGATTCACATTTCAACCTAATTGCAGATTCGTTAAAACTCCCTTTTACTGGGTTAAAGAACTAGGTGTTAATTAAAACAAAGTTCACGACAAACCCAAATCACATTATATTTGTTATCGGGTTAAAGAACTAGTGTTATTTAAAACACCGTTCACGATAAACCCATTTCAAATCCAATCAAATATATTAGAAATTCTGATTATTTAAAACCCCTTTTTAAATCTAATTTATTTATTTAAAAATAATTGGGTTTTAAATTTAGTTCAAAACTAGTTCATTTCGATAAAAATCCATTTTTATCTTTTCAAATATGGAGTTTTTCATCCCAATTTTTCCCAAATCATTTCTTATGATTTTACACAAGTTATTGATATTTTTAATAATTTTATCAGGGCCCATACAGTCGATTTCCAACAACGGCCATCGAACTGCACTTATAGCGACCTTTTTCAAATTTGATTTGGATGTATCTCCAAATCCAACCGTTAGATTTCAAATTTCTAATATTCGTTAGAAATCTCTTTTCGATACGAACCCAACGGTTCCGGTTTTAGGAGAATCCGACGGTCGGATCTCCCGTAATGTCCGTTTGAAATAAATGGTCGAAATTCACGAACTGCCGCGGCGCGGCGCGTTCTATTCAGGCCATTATATTACATATATAATATATATAATATATATTTCGTCGATTTCTATTTAAAACGAATTTTATAAATAGTTTTGAATTCGTTTCAAAACAATTTCAACCTTTATTTCAAATTCGAATCAAAATTGAATTTTCTATCCTAAATCCTTTTTACTTTCATTTCTATTTGATTTCAATTCAAATCGATTTTAATTTGATTTGAATTCATTTCGTTTTCTATTCAATTTAATTCGAAATCGTTTTATATTCAATTCATTTCGAAATCGTTTTCTAATCAATTCAAATCAAGTTTGTTTTCTAATCAATTCAAATCAAATTTGTTTTCTAATCAATTCAAATCAAGTTCGTTTTCTAATCAATTCATTTCGAAATCACTTTATATTCAATTCATTTCGAAATCACTTTATATTCTATTCATTTCGAAATCACTTTATATTCTATTCATTTCGAAATCACTTTATATTCTATTCATTTCAAAATCACTTTATATTATATTCATTTCAAAATCACTTTATATTCTATTCATTTCAAAATCACTTTATATTCTATTCATTTCAAAATCACTTTATATTCTATTCATTTCAAAATGAATAAAATCGATATAAATATCGCTCACGTCAAAATGGCGCCAATCTAATCAACACGGCTTCTTATACTTCTATTTTCAAATATTCTATTTCGAATATTTCCTATTATCAAAATATTTGTTATTATCAAAATATTTCGTTCAACACATGACTAATCTCAACGGATGAGTACTGTCAACACATGAACCTTTATATTATATTGATAAAGATGTAAATTTTATTATTAAAATATTTCGTTCAACACATGACTAATCTCAACGGATGAGTACTGTCAACACATGAACCTTTATTTTATATTATTATTTATCTTCTAAATTGGAATGAGGCCCAATCAATCACCATATAAAATTAATTATATGGATTTTCATACAACACATGTATATAATAGCATTGAAAAATAATCAACCATCACCCAAAGTGCACTACACTGTATAAGCATCAAATATAGATATCTAACTCTTATAACATCCTGTCAATCAATCGATCGACATATTTAATCAATCAGGATGAGTGGACTTCATATTTCATCCCAACACCCGTGTGGGGTTTCAAATCAACAAACACAGATTTTTATTTGTGCAGTTGGGCGATGTGTAAAATTTATCGTCCCAATCAATGTCAGTCAAATCAGTGTACATAAACAAACCGTCCGGTTTGTAAATGAATATTTATTTATTCACATTCACTATATTCATATTCACGTTAAAAATTATATTTTTAACGATAAAACATTTTATTTTAACATATGAATTTCTATTCAGTTCATTCTTTAAATAAAATGATATTTTTATTTTCTAACTTATTTTAGAAAATTTCGGCGGCATAACGGCACGATACTAGAAACGGGACAAGGCCTAGCCTTATCCCCGGTCTAGTGAAGGCCCACGCCATTCACACATCAATCAAATCAATTTCATTTCACCAAACAATTCAATTCAAACCAAATAATCTAACCAACTACACAACCAAACAATTTAACAAACAAGCCATCCATGGTCTGTGGATGACGGTGTCGGGTGCTACTAAACACCGTCTACATCCTAGTATATATATATATATAACTAGAAAAAGAAATTTAGAGTGAGAGGTTCTCACCCTTTCGCTAAACACAATGTTGCGACTCTTCATGTGTAGAAATCTTCACCGTCTTTCCAACGAGATCTGTTTCACGCAGTTTCACGTTAGAAATCACATTTTTTTAAATATCACTTCATGTATAAAAATTATATTTTTATTCCACTATCTTTTAAAACAAAAAATCACATTTTTATTCCCATTCCTTTATGATAAAAATAAAGTTCATATTTTTATTTAACTTCTTATACTGTAAAGATTATATTCTTAAAACGCTTTCCTCCTAACAAAGGTTATATTTTTATTACCCTACATGAATAAAAATCATATTTTTACTATCATACCTATATAAAAATCATATTTTTAATATGCCACTAGTATAAAAATTATATTTTTAATACTCTACTATAATAAAAATTATATTTTTATTCATTCTATAATATAAAAATTATATTTTTAACCCTTGTATAATATAAAAATTATATTTTTAACCTTTGTATAATATAAAAATTATATTTTTAACCTTTGTATAATATAAAAATTATATTTTTAACCTTTGTATAATATAAAAATTATATTTTTACTTATATAAAAATTCGTTCTTCTTTGTCATAAAAATTGGTTCTTTCTCAAGATAAAAATCAAATCTTTTTAAAGCATAAAAATCAAATCTTTTTAAAGCATAAAAATCAAATCTTTTTAAAGCATAAAAATCAAATCTTTTTACACAATTAAAAAAACATATTTTTATGTTACAAACCATTTCTATATCATGATAAAACCCGCTTCTTTATGTAAATAAAAATCATAGTTTCATATGAATCAAAATCATATATATAATCGTATTCTTCCTTACATTCATACTATACACATTTTAAAAATCCTATCCTTTCGACGCGTTCATACCAAGGATTAACATAAAAAAAAAATGTTTTTAATAAAAAAAATAAAAATAAAAAGGAACGAAATCACTTACAGGACTTAGAAGAGGGGAAGGTTTTGTCTGCGCTAGTCTAGTGAAGGAGAGAGGGGCGCTGATCTTCACGTCGAGGGGGGGCGAGCTGGAGTCGCGGTTGAGGGTTTCGAACGAAGGGGGCTTGCGTGGAAGGGGAGGGAACTGGGTTTTGTGGGTTCGCTGTTTTGAATCGGAGGTGGGGGAAGTGGCAGCTCGCGGGGTCTACAGGCGGTCAGAGGTGGTCGGGGTCCGTCCTGGCGATCGACGGCTGACGTCAGGGGCTTGGACGGCTAGGGTTTCCTCGATTTATGGGGTGGGGTTTCGAACTTCGAGGTAGAAAGAGGGAGGATGCGATTGGAGAGGGGGGCATTGAGGTCGGGGAGGCGTCCAGGCTGAGGTGCGATGGCGTGCTGAAGGGGGAAGGAGGAAGAAGGCGACGGGTTTTTATTACAAAAAGGGGGCGCGATTGTTTTGACCAGGGAGGGAGGTTTGACAAAGTGTTTTAAAGAGGGATGGGGTTATGTAATTTATTATTTTATTTTATTTAATTCTCTTAATTGTTGACCTTCCTTACGACCTCGAAATCAAACATGCCGACTGTCGTCCGCAGCGTATTACCCTCATTCCAAACACAATGGGATATGCCACGTAGGCCGATTCGAACGTTACAATCAGTTTTCGTTGAATTTAAAGGATAAATCTTTATATATTCAATTCAAACGCACATTTCAATTTACCGGGGCCACATACTAACTCGAAAAATTCCAGAAAATTTATTTCTAGCTTCGTATTGACGATACGGTCCTAACCAAACTAATTTCGTCAAATTCTGAGACCGTTTGAAAAATGGTCATTTTCTGGTCGACTCGATTTAATTGAAACTGTTAAAACACGTTTAACTTCGCCACGCTCACATATTGATTCAGAAAATTATGAATTTTGAAACCTAGCAATAATATGACATCACAGATCCAACAAAAGTGGTTTCGTCGAAATCCAAGGTCGTTTGCAAAATTCCCATTTTTAAGGGTCTGAATTCCATAGCGACTATTCAGAATTTTCAACTGGACATATCTTTTGATTCCCGCTATGAAATTTTGATTTTTCGGATTCGTTGGAAAGATATTATCAATTAGATTCCATTATTTTTGGTTTCACTAAAATCCGGTTTGTTTTGCACCCGGTACATTCAATTGAAGTTTGAAATCGAATTATCGAACTACCGCGCCATTTTCAATTCCTTTTATAATTTAAAATAATTATTTATATTCTAACGACGACGTATATAATATATACGTTCGAATTCTATTCAAAATAAATTTCTCGTTGATATTATTTAAAATAATCTATTTTAAATATTCAAAATTCGCTAAAATTGCCAAAATAAAAATTTTAAACTGGCTCAGATTTTCCGGGTTATTACAATCTCCCCCACTTAAAACTTTTCATCCCCGAAAAGGAACAAAGTCGAAAGTGGTTTGATTAATCAACTCTACGTTCGATCTGACTTCCATTCTCCAACTTTTCAGTTTCTGAGAATTTTTAAATTCTTCAAAAATTTGGCTAACACCCTAAATTTCGCCATAACCTCCCCTGCACCAGGAGCCACGGGAAAATCCCGAAATTGCCATATAGGCCTTCTGATCTCAGAAAGAAAAAGAAAAAGCCAAGCGGCTAGCCAATAGGCTCATAAAATCATCATCACCCAAACAAAAGTAAATTATGTAGTAAACATGTACCTATTTGTCGGGCAAACAAATTTTATTCTCTGCTCTAGCCTCCTTGCTATGACATGTTCAATGTAAGTACAAGTATATGCAAGCAAATGCGACAAATTTCAATACAATTCAATATTTGATTCAATTAGGCATAATGGTTCAAAATTATCGAACAAATAAACAAACAACACAAACATCAATCAATTAGTTGATTAGTTTTTGAAATTCATAATTTTGATACATATACAAAAATCAAATTTTTGATGCTAAATCACAACAATAAGTGCTATCTAGTTTTGGTTCTCACACCAGTCAATAGGAAATATATAGAAAGCCCACCTTCGAAACCCGAACATAAATGTTGATGATGCGATCGCTATTATCAATATCATCTCCGGGCGACTGGAGTGTGATGCTATATCTATCCAATATATTAAAACTTTGAATATACGTTTGCAAGGCGTATATGCAAATTCTTTATATACTGGACTGTCCAAATCAATACAAATAAATAATCAACTACGAATAATTGATTTAAATTTTCAAAACAAAATTGGTTTACAATTTTAAAAAAAATATACTCTTCACACTCTTTCTAGGATACTACTGATCCCATCTCTAACGAGTCATTCTCATTGGATATTGCTAATCCAATATCTGATGAATTCTTTCGTATGGTTCTAATGTGCCTTGTTCTCTGAGCTTTGTAAACCAAAGCTCTGATACCACCTGTGACGAAAAGGAATTTCGCTCGATCTGAACCAGTCGCTAAACCGATCTTGACCGTTCGAAACGCCTGATCGTTTCGAGAACACGACAAAATAGAATGCACACGGAAGAACATTTCATTGTATATTACAACAATGCATCAGATTACAAGAATATACAGAGTATAAATGAATATTACACAGAAATATCAGAGATTTAAATTACATTTAATTACATAGAAGCGGAAAATAATACAATACACAACTAGAAGGAGATATACGGATACAAAGCTTTCCGGATATCGTTCTAGCTGTAAACCAGGATCCTGTGAATATAAATCTGCAAAACCCAAAACTACTAGCTGCCCGTGTCAAAATAAGGGCACCCAGAGTTTAGGTTAAAACAATAAACTCCAGGTCAGTCATGGGACTGGTGTGAGAACTAAAACATAATAAATCTTTATTTTAAAGTTAGGTAAATCAAGGGACCACGCCGTATAACACGGAACGGGTTTCCTCCCAAGAATACCAGTGCATAAAACAACAGCGCAATGCTAAATAAAGAAAAATGAAGCTGTTATAAGACCCAGGTCCTATCACACAATGCAACGCAAGCCGGGGGATAGGGTTTTCCCTTATAACAGTCAAAGAATGCTTGATACGTTTAAAACAAATCGTTTGATACTATTATAAGTGCATAGCGTATAAAACAACTTCAAATCATAAGTATCAATCATAGGCGGCATGGGTAACATATATCATGTCGCCATACTAGTTCTACAATTAAAACCGCAAATGTCATATTGGAAGTTGGGTTATCATTTATGGTATGAACCGAGGCTAGGGGCAAGATCCTCACCGATTCGAGACTGTCTAGTCCGAGTCTCAGGCAAGCGCGCAGGCAAGCCTTGGATCGTCAGGGTCGGTCCACCGATGTGGATTATTATGCCTGAACACTGCGTTTCCCCGCCCTTTGGGGCGTAAGCTGGCCCGTCAGCCGACCAGAAGCATCGGCCGAAACCGATATCACGAGGCGCCTCGCTTTTCAGCAAGTAATAATAAGCAACATCCACATGAGTCAAACTCGTCAGCCAGTTCAAGCACTGACGCCACTCCTAACTAGAAGAAAACGCATGTCCTCCCTGATGTCCGTATCCCGTTTTTGGTTCATACCGGGTGTGATACTCGCGAATCAACGTTACACAAAGCTACGCCACAAAGGCCGTGCTTTGATCATCAACCACATGACTTTGCTTTTCAACAAAAGCCTTGATCCATGCAACTCAGCATGCCACATTGTCAGTCCATACTGTACCACTGATTTCTGCCAATATATAACCTCTAGGCTCGTACGTCTCAGAGAAGGGTGTATAACAAGAGAATAAATTCTCTGCCACCAAACAGATATATATTTAGCAGAGATCACCAAATACAGTATAAAGGAATACAACGTCAAACACACTATCCATTTACAAGTCCGTTCTGGGTCTGAACGAAACCGGAGGTACTTTCCTCGCATATCCATCCATCTCCAAGTACGTCTGGACGACCACCAACTATTTCCATCCTCTTGGGTGTACAGCCCAATCAGGATCGTCAGTAATTACCCAAACGATGTGAAGACTTCCGGTCTTCAGCCACCGTCTTCATCTTCGACATATCGTCGAATCGGTTATTCAGAATGGGTATAAACCCGGCCTTTCCGAACAACCCGCGTATATTAAAACAAATGTTACATAAACACAACATACGCCTCGTTCCAATTCAGAATATTCTTTTATTCCCAAAAATCACATTTTTAGGGAAAGGTTCCCATTAATTTTATCCAAGATAAATTCTTTAAAATTTATCCTTTAATCTTCCTTTGGATGTCATTTCAAACCAGATTATGGTTTTCTAAACTAGTCGAGATTAGCGAACCACACCGAAGTAATTATTTATTTTATTTCCCAATCCCAACTTATTCATCCCATGAAGCAAAACTGGTAATACTCCATATTTAACACCATAGTGTTGTCGGTAAAATTAATTACCTTTTCACGTTCAAATCTAATTAAAGATTTAACTATCGCTTTGGAGCAAAACTGGCGATACTCCATTCTCGCTCATTTCTAAATTTGATAATTTAGATTATAGATTCACATTTCAACCTAATTGCAGATTCGTTAAAACTCCCTTTTACTGGGTTAAAGAACTAGGTGTTATTTAAAACACAGTTCACGACAAACCCAAATCACATTCTATTTGTTATCGGGTTAAAGAACTAGTGTTATTTAAAACACCGTTCACGATAAACCCATTTCAAATCCAATCAAATATATTAGAAATTCCGATTATTTAAAACCCCTTTTTAAATCTAATTTATTTATTTAAAAATAATTGGGTTTTAAATTTAGTTCAAAACTAGTTCATTTCGATAAAAATCCATTTTTATCTTTTCAAATATGGAGTTTTTCATCCCAATTTTTCCCAAATCATTTCTTATGATTTTACACAAATTATTGATATTTTTAATAATTTTATTAGGGCCCGTACAGTCGATTTCCAACAACGGCCATCGAACTGCACTTATAGCGACCTTTTTCAAATTTGATTTGGACGTATCTCCAAATCCAACCGTTAGATTTCAAATTTCTAATATTCGTTAGAAAGCTCTTTTCGATACGAACCCAACGGTTCCGGTTTTAGGAGAATCCGACGGTCGGATCTCCCGTAATGTCCGTTTGAAATAAATGGTCGAAATTCACGAACTGCCGCGGCGCGGCGCGTTCTATTCAGGCCATTATATTATATATATAATATATATAATATATATTTCGTCGATTTCTATTTAAAACGAATTTTATAAATAGTTTTGAATTCGTTTCAAAACAATTTCAACCTTTATTTCAAATTCGAATCAAAATTGAATTTTCTATCCTAAATCCTTTTTACTTTCATTTCTATTTGATTTCAATTCAAATCGATTTTAATTCGATTTGAATTCATTTCATTTTCTATTCAATTTAATTCAAAATCGTTTTATATTCAATTCATTTCGAAATCGTTTTCTAATCAATTCAAATCAATATTGTTTTCTAATCAATTCAAATCAAATTTGTTTTCTAATCAATTCAAATCAAGTTCGTTTTCTAATCAATTCATTTCGAAATCACTTTATATTCAATTCATTTCGAAATCACTTTATATTCTATTCATTTCGAAATCACTTTATATTCTATTCATTTCGAAATCACTTTATATTCTATTCATTTCAAAATCACTTTATATTCTATTCATTTCAAAATCACTTTATATTTTATTTATTTCAAAATCACTTTATATTCTATTCATTTCAAAATGAATAAAATCGATATAAATATCGCTCACGTCAAAATGGCGTCAATCTAATCAACACGGCTTCATATACTTCTATTTTCAAATATTCTATTTCGAATATTTCCTATTATCAAAATATTTGTTATTATCAAAATATTTCGTTCAACACATGACTAATCTCAACGGATGAGTACTGTCAACACATGAACCTTTATATTATATTGATAAAGATGTAAATTTTATTATTAAAATATTTCGTTCAACACATGACTAATCTCAACGGATGAGTACTGTCAACACATGAACCTTTATTTTATATTATTCTTTATCTTCTAAATTGGAATGAGGCCCAATCAATCACCATATAAAATTAATTATATGGATTTTCATACAACACATGTATATAATAGCATTGAAAAATAATCAACCATCACCCAAAGTGCACTACACTGTATAAGCATCAAATATAGATATCTAACGCTTATAACAGCCTGTCAATCAATCGATCGACATATTTAATCAATCAGGATGAGTGGACTTCATATTTCATCCCAACACCCGTGTGGGGTTTCAAATCAACAAACACAGATTTTTATTTGTGAAGTTGGGCGATGTGTAAAATTTATCGTCCCAATCAATGTCAGTCAAATCAATGTACATAAACAAACCATCCGGTTTGTAAATGAATATTTATTTATTCACATTCACTATATTCATATTCACGTTAAAAATTATATTTTTAACGATAAAACATTTTATTTTAACATATGAATTTCTATTCAGTTCATTCTTTAAATAAAATGATATTTTTATTTTCTAACTTATTTTAGAAAATTTCGGCGGCATAACGGCACGATACTAGAAACGGGACAAGGCCTAGCCTTATCCCCGGTCTAGTGAAGGCCCACGCCATTCACACATCAATCAAATCAATTTCATTTCACCAAACAATTCAATTCAAACCAAATAATCTAACCAACTACACAACCAAACAATTTAACAAACAAGCCATCCATGGTCTGTGGATGACGGGTGTCGGGTGCTACTAAACACCGTCTGCATCCTAGTATATATATATATATAACTAGAAAAAGAAATTTAGAGTGAGAGGTTCTCACCCTTTCGCTAAACATAATGTTGCGACTCTTCATGTGTAGAAATCTTCACCGTCTTTCCAACGAGATCTGTTTCACGCAGTTTCACGTTAAAAATCACATTTTTTTTAAATATCACTTCATGTATAAAAATTATATTTTTATTCCACTATCTTTTAAAACAAAAAATCACATTTTTATTCCCATTCCTTTATGATAAAAATAAAGTTCATATTTTTATTTAACTTCTTATACTGTAAAGATTATATTCTTGAAACGCTTTCCTCCTAACAAAGGTTATATTTTTATTACCCTACATGAATAAAAATCATATTTTTACTATCATACCTATATAAAAATCATATTTTTAATATGCCACTAGTATAAAAATTATATTTTTAATACTCTACTATAATAAAAATTATATTTTTATTCATTCTATAATATAAAAATTATATTTTTAATCCTTGTATAATATAAAAATTATATTTTTAACCTTTGTATAATATAAAAATTATCTTTTTAGCCTTTGTATAATATAAAAATTATATTTTTAACCTTTGTATAATATAAAAATTATATTTTTAACCTTTGTATAATATAAAAATTATATTTTTACTTATATAAAAATTCGTTCTTCTTTTTGATAAAAATTGGTTCTTTCTCAAGATAAAAATCAAATCTTTTTAAAGCATAAAAATCAAATCTTTTTAAAGCATAAAAATCAAATCTTTTTAAAGCATAAAAATCAAATCTTTTTACACAATTAAAAAAACGTACTTTTATGTTACAAACCATTTCTATATCATGATAAAACCCGCTTCTTTATGTAAATAAAAATCATAGTTTCATATGAATCAAAATCATATATATATAATCGTATTCTTCCTTACATTCATACTATACACATTTTAAAAATCCTATCCTTTCGACGCGTTCATACCAAGGATTAACATAAAAAAAATGTTTTTAATAAAAAAAAATAAAAATAAAAAGGAACGAAATCACTTACAGGACTTAGAAGAGGGGAAGGTTTTGTCTGCGCTAGTCTAGTGAAGGAGAGAGGGGCGCTGCTCTTCACGTCGAGGGGGGGCGAGCTGGAGTCGCGGTTGAGGGTTTCGAACGAAGGGGGCTTTCGTGGAAGGGGAGGGAACTGGGTTTTGTGGGTTCGCTGTTTTGAATCGGAGGTGGGAGAAGTGGCAGCTCGCGGGGTCTACAGGCGGTCAGAGGTGGTCGGGGTCCGTCCTGGCGATCGACGGCTGACGTCAGGGGCTTGGACGGCCAGGGTTTCCTCGATTTATGGGGTGGGGTTTCGAACTTCGAGGTAGAAAGAGGGAGGATGCGATTGGAGAGGGGGGCGTTGAGGTCGGGGAGGCGTCCAGGCTGAGGTGCGATGGCGTGCTGAAGGGGGAAGGAGGAAGAAGGCGACGGGTTTTTATTACAGAAAGGGGGCGCGATTGTTTTGACCAAGGAGGGAGGTTTGACAAAGTGTTTTAAAGAGGGATGGGGTTATGTAATTTATTATTTTATTTTATTTAATTCTCTTAATTGTTGACCTTCCTTACGACCTCGAAATCAAACATGCCGACTGTCGTCCCCAGCGTATTACCCCCATTCCGAACACAATGGGATATGCCACGTAGGCCGATTCGAACGTTACAATCAGTTTTCGTTGAATTTAAAGGATAAATCTTTATATATTCAATTCAAACGCACATTTCAATTTACCGGGGCCACATACTAACTCGAAAAATTCCAGAAAAATTATTTCTAGCTTCGTATTTACGATACGGTCCTAACCAAACTAATTTCGTCAAATTCTGAGACCGTTTGAAAAATGGTCATTTTCTGGTCGACTCGATTTAATTGAAACTGTTAAAACACGTTTAACTTCGCCACGCTCACATATTGATTCAGAAAATTATGAATTTTGAAACCTAGCAATAATATGACATCACGGATCCAACAAAAGTGGTTTCGTCGAAATCCAAGGTCGTTTGCAAAATTCCCATTTTTAAGGGCCTGAATTCCATAGCGACTATTCAGAATTTTCAACTGGACATATCTTTTGATTCCCGCTATGAAATTTTGATTTTTCGGATTCGTTGGAAAGATATTATCAATTAGATTCCATTATTTTTGGTTTCACTAAAATCCGGTTTGTTTTGCACCCGGTACATTCAATTGAAGTTTGAAATCGAATTATCGAACTACCGCGCCATTTTCAATTCCTTTTATAATTTAAAATAATTATTTATATTCTAACGACGACGTATATAATATATACGTTCGAATTCTATTCAAAATAAATTTCTCGTTGATATTATTTAAAATAATCTATTTTAAATATTCAAAATTCGCTAAAATTGCCAAAATAAAAATTTTAAACTGGCTCAGATTTTCCGGGTTATTACAGTACCTAAAGCATGATAAGTTTTGAGATCTCAATAAACTATGTTAGAACCGACAAGAAAAAATCATCGATGATAAATTAATAAATAATAAAGCATTTTTGTTTATAAATGGATTAAAAATCCCATATTAGAGAGAAACATGATTGACCATCATGAAATTCTCCTAAATAAGATATATGGACCTATAGTCCGTAAGATATGAACCTGTAGTTCATAAGATAAAAATAGAAATATATATAATGATAAAAGCACATGGAAGTTACTGAAGCACCATAGAGTGTCAACAACATGTTAAGTGCCATAAGCATTGTATTTTCAGAGATAATTGAATTGATTAAAGTGTTTAAAACGCTTACAATACCCTGAAGGTATAAAGGATGAAAGTATACAAATTCCAGAAGAATTTAAATAACTTTGGTAGTGATAAAGAGCAAGAAATGTAGATTACAACATTCTTTTAAGTATTGTTGTGATGAAAATCGTGAAATAATTCATGATGAGTAGATCACTTCCTGCTTTCAAGAATTATTGTAATGAAACTCTTAATATCCATTGAAGTGGTAGTTGCGATATGCAAAGATTATTATAATATATAAGTTCCTGAAGAACATAAATAACATTTGTTATTATAAAGAATACCAAGAACATGGATGATAGATTACAACATTCTCCTAAGTATTGTTGTAATGAAAACCTTGATATACATCAAGGTGAGTAGATTACTTTCTGCTTAGTGTTGTTGTAATAAAAATCTTGATATACTTCATTCTTCTAAGTATTGTTGTAGTGAAAATCTTGATATACTTCAAGATGAGTAGATTACTTCCTACTTAGTAATGAAAGTTGTCTTATTCATCAAATATGTATTGCAACATGCAAGTCCGATTGAAACAGAAAATTATAAGCACCTGAAGTGTATTCATAAATGAATATTAGTAACATACAAATCACAAAATGAAGGCATTTTAAATAAGAAAACATGCCTAAAGCATGGAAATGCACATGAAGTTTTTAAATAAAAACTACATTAGGAAGTATCTATAAGAAATTTGAGTTATTGAAAAAAGAATACAAATTCAGAGGAAATTATTAAATCAGGGGGAGCATCCATAAGTATGATATAATGCACTCTTTATCCTTAACTAAGTTTTTCCCCACTGGGTTTTCTTAGTAAGGTTTTAATAAGGCATGGGTCATAATCCAGAAGTATCAACCCAGAAGTAACATACAAAATAAGTTATAATGTACTATTTTTCCTTATTTAAGATTTTTCCCACTGGGTTTTTCTTATTAAGGTTTTAATGAGGCATTACATTGATCCAGAAGTATCATACTACTTTTGACGTAGTACATATGACATTGTATATTTTACTCTTTTTCCTTCAGTAAGATTTTTCACATCGGGTTTTTCTTAGTAAGGTTTTGACGAGGCAACATTTTGATCCAGAAGTATCAAACATCTTTTGATGCAGTAAACTATTATTTATGAAGAAGACAAGGCAATTAGCATGGCTCAGATTTAAGTGAATTATATCCGGGGTGATAGGATTGAGAAAATTTCTTCTAAATATCTCTTCACACATGAATGAAAGGATAACAAGAATGAGGAGAAACAAATTCAGTTCAAGAAAAACGGGTAGATCTGTTCTCAAAGGCAATTTCAAAATCAACATTCCAGAAGATGATGCACAAAATTGGCATGCGTCGACTACATTAATAGACTAATTGAATAATGGGTTATAAATACGGGGGAGCATATAAAAATATGCTATAATCTACTCTTTTCCTTTACTAATATTTTTCCCACTGGGTTTTTGTTAGTAAGGTTTTTAATGAGGCATTATCTTGATCCTAAAGTATCAACCCTTATGGTAACATTGTAAAACATGTTACCTAAAGACGAAATAAATTTGCACCCTTTTCCTTGTTTATGATTTTTCCCACAGGGTTTTTCATAAAAAGGATTTTAATTAGGCATTGTTTTGATCCTGAAGCATCAAAATCCTTTAAGGAATATCATTTTAATATGATATTCGTAATGTCAAATGTTGCGTACTATTTTTCTTGTTCAAGGTTTTTCCCATTGGGTTTTCCTGTTAGAGTTTTGAAGGCAACAAATAATAGTTGTATCGACTGAATGGATATATGCAAGCAAGATAATAATAAGGGGGAGCAATCATCATGTGACGACCGCCCATAACCCCCGCACTATACAAAAGAAATAATGCGCTGAAAGGTGTGTAAGGCAGTCATGGACGATCGTTAGAGTAGGTAAACACAAGCGGAACCTGTCGTAAACTCATAGCGCAAGGATAATATATGATTGAACATATACAACGGGTAGTAATAGTGAAGCAGAAACACAAGACTTTCATACAACCAGAAAGTAATATTCACAAACTTGGAAATAGTGTTTACACAAAGTTGCCTCACTACATTATTCAGAAAAGAAAACAGCGGAAACCCAATTATTAGATAGTAGTAAAACTGGTACGTGAGCCTCCTGCTCGCCACCGATCAGCACCATCGTCCTCACTAAAGCATCACCTGCTACTTAGTCTGTCCATCCACAACCGGATGAATAGCCTAAGGTAATAAGAGGAATCATAAAACCTTGAGTCAGACAACAGTCATAGTGAGCGATAAAACAGCTAACAAACTTCAACAATAAAGTGCATGAGAAAGGATAGATAAACATACTAATCTACCCACGACACCAGAGAAGAACTCAACCCTATCTTTCCCCACATCGGACAGTGATAGCCTTTACAATAACAATTCAACCATTCATCCATGGAAACCAGAACACCCATTCAATCATGGAAAACACACATGACATCCAGATTACATAAGTCTCACATAGACAACCCTAATCGAGTTTAACATTCCCCAAGTACTCTCCCCAGAGGCCTAGACCAATATTAGTTAAGAACTCAAAGAACATCTCTCTCGACTTTGGATAATCTATGTGAGACGGTACAAACAGAACAACCAATCATCCATGACTGACTCTAGCTATCACCACCATTCCTGCTTTGAAACCATCGTTAATCGTATGACGGCCAACCTTACCATATGTCAAGGGCTAATGGTAACCCCAGTTCTAGCATAAACTCCATATTTCCAACCTTGACAACTCGGCCTTTCAACGATACCCAAGGTACTCGACCAGTAACCTTTCGGTCTATTGGGTGCCCCCATCGAACCCCTGCTTTGAGCCTGCTAGAGCTTACGACAACGATAATCTCTCGGCCTTTAATATCTCTAGTCATCCAACCTTGACGGCTATTTATTGCTCAAGCGACCTTCTCTCCAAATCTGAGTCATACCCGAAAAACGTACTTTTTCAGAAAATAATCCTGTTGGAAACAAACCATAGCATCATCACTATCAACCACAACGTTTAAAAGTGCTGCTAAAACATGACTGATCCGCCCCCTTTCAGACCGACCTGACTCAAACTTTGCTGATCCGAACCAAGATGACCGATACAATCCCCTGAATGACCGATCCGAACCATGATGACCGATCCAATCTCCTAAATGACCGATCTGAACCAAGATAACCAATCCGAACCAAGATGACTGATCCAACTCCGTTTTCGTCCAACTTCTGGCCGATTCAACCTATGGTCGAGCCAACTCCTGGACGATTCAGCCTATGGCTGAGCCAACTCCTGATAGAGCCAATTTCTGGCCGATTCAATCTATGGCCGAGCCAATTCCTGCATATTGCAATTCAACTCTGATTTCGACCAAAACTTCGCCAAACGACGAATCCGACGAAACCAACTCAACCAAAATCATCAAACGCAACCATAAACATATCATAACATTACTAACCACATGAATATGACGATTACCACAAAAATTATGTAAATCTCACCCAAAAACCATTAAAATGAATATATGATCAAAATGAGAGATCTAACTAACATAAACATGTAAAATAACATGAAATTAACGAGTAAAACTTGTTAGATTAGATCATAGGGTGATGCATATGAAAATGAACTTATAATGGTGTAAATCTATGATAAAACATCCCAATTTGATGAGAAACATGCACAAACACTCATATACTTCATTGCATTCATGTGAGAGATGTAAATCACTCACCGATTTGCCGAAACAATCTAAAACAATAGAAATAAGAATCCGGACAGCGAGCACTCCGAATCAAACCACTCAATCCAATGAATTTGTCTTTGAAATGATGTAGATCTTGCCTTAGATGGCGTAGATCTTCGATTTCCTCCCTTAGATTTGGATTTTTAATAGTGGAAAGGTGTAGGAGGAAAAAGGAGATCAAATGCCTTCAAATGAGAGAGTGGGAAAAAGTAAACCTTTTCCCTCCACTCTCACCCCCTATTTATAGGATTCCACTAAGGCTCCAAAACCTGAATAGCCAACTGAAAACCTTAAAACAACGATTTCTCCCAAACCGCTGAGCCAAATCCTTAATGTAACCACTCTACAGAAAGGCAATCATCAATTCCTTTCCAACGGCACAGGCCTCACCCTCTTATTCGATCTGAGTCAAAAGTTATGCCCTGTACAAGGCTGACAGGGGCAAAATGGTCACAAATAAAATTGGTAAAAAATATGGACATGTCTCACATCCCCATAAACAACATATTAAAAGATCAGAATGATCCAACCCACAGAGAATAAAACAAATATATTTTATGATCTTCCGATATGTAAAATGCGGGCTATTACACATCATATATGTTTTAAAAGGGACAACTTCAATTTAGCAGAGCATTCAAGATTTTGAAGACATATATTCAAGAGGGAGTGTTGTAATATATAAGAGAGAATATGCTTTTCTGATATTTTATTTAGTCCCACATCATGGGGATAAGTTTAACATCAACTCCAAAGCCTATATATAAAGGAGCCAATGTAATAGAAATGTACATACTTGAAGTAATAGAAATAAAAGTCTCTCCTCTATCTTTTCTATTCTCTCTAATGGTTTCTTGTTTAACATATGTTATATTTTATTTTTTAAAAATATTTGAATTATTTATGCGGAGTGATTAGGAGGGAAGTTTATGTATTTTGGAGACCATAACCCAGTAAGTATAATAGTAGTATTGTTAATTCCACTCTGAAAATTAAAAATTATATTGATAACGGGGGCCAAACACAACGGAAAAATAAATAAAAGAACTCGATTTTACCCTCCATTCAAATATACAAAACACGGTAAAAATTGAGAAGCACATACCGAAATTCAATACAAAATTTAGAAACAACATGCCGAAAATAGATTAACTAAAGAAAAATTAAAATTCTACATATCCGTCGACAGTACGACGGAATACATGATTTTATTCGATGGTCTACCGCTGAATTTGTGTTATTGTCACAACCTGATGCGTTCACAAAATTTGGCGAGTACACGTCATTTTAGTTGTTTAACTTTGGCTAGCTATCAATGAATATAACGTTTATGGCCGAAAACAGACCTCTGTTTTTTCTAGTAAATTATTACATTTTCGGTGATTTCTTCAACAAATTCAACATGTCGTTCGCTTTTTTGAATAAAAAGGATGTTGTTTCTTTTTCAAAGTTAGAAATTTTATTAGAAACTGGTTCCTCCATGAAAATAGTGATTAATTGTTTACTTTGAGAAGAAGAAGATATGGTTTAATGAATAGTTAAATGTAATTAGGGTAATATAATAAAAGGGTATCTTGGTCCACATTGTACAAATTGTTAAGGGAAGGCTATGTTAAATGATCAAACTCAAGGTGAGAACTCAATAAACTGATTTAAAAGTTATTGTAATCTTATCTGATTATATATTGATTGCGTGTGGTTGCAATTGTTGCTTTGTGGATGACGGACGTTTATTTACAGTTTTATATATACTTTTTATTGTACATTTAAGTGTTAAAAATTGTAAATGTTTATCTCATGACTGTTGATCGTGGTTATTGGACATGGGTATGACCCCATTGGTATTGAATGTTATATTTGTTGATGATTGTGTATTGCGATTAGTTTGTTGATTTACAAAAATTAGTTTTAATGAATATTTTATTAATATAATAATAGGTGAAAAATAAAAGTCCAAATTTGACGTTCAATTTTGGATGGACGTAAAATATAATTCATTACGATGAACACATGTAAAAGAAAGAATTTTCTTTGAAATATTTTTCAAGTAGTTAAGGCATATTCAAGTTTTTAATTTAAAATGAATAGAAATAGAAAAAGTAAAGTTCGGTTAGGGTATCTAGAAAAAGTTGTAACAAAATTTCCTTTTCAAAATCATCTTATTGACTTTTATAATGGATGTCAGAAAAATTTGTATTTAAAATAATGTATTTTAAATAATAATATTATTTTAACAATAAAATAATATTGTAGTAGCCATTTAATAGAAATGCTTAAATTTGAAGAGAGATATTGAAAATATGGTCTATAATAATTATAGATAATCAATAAACTATTTTAGAAGCAATTCGATTTTATTTTAATATAAAATCGAAGTATGGCTTGAATAAAACTGTCGCGCAGCGAAGTTCGCGAATTTCAACCACTTACTTCAAATTAACATACCGGAAGATCCGACCATCGAATTCTCCCAATATAAAAACCATTTGGTTCAAAATGAAAAGAGATTTCAAATGAGTATAAGAGCTTTAAAATCCAACGGTTAGATCTAGAGATAAGTTCAAATCAATTTTGAATAAAAACAAAGCCAAGACCATTAGTGGCCCGAAAATGGATTTTGATAAGAGGAGCTATTTTTAAAATGTTAAAAAAAGGGAAAATTTGTTATAATTCATAATAAAAGATTTCAAAGTGATTTGAAAAGAAAATATGTAGTTTCGAGCTATATTTGGGGTATTTTGCGTTTTTAGCCTAATTTGCTGAAAATGGTAAAACGACATTTAATAAATTTAAGTTAAGTAAACTTAAATGGTTTGGTTTATCAAATGTAATCATGATTATAAAGGAGTGTTTACATAAATCTTTTGATTTAGAAAAGATTTCCAATTTGAATAAAAATTGGATTTGGATAGAAATGATCTTCGGATATTTAGTATTGGTTACCATTATGTAGGTATTTACTATTTCGAGGAATTTGGAAGATGTTATCATCGTTATTCCACTTATAGTATTTTTTTATTAAAGAAATTGGTGTTGAATATAAGTTGATATACCTTTGTTTGAATTCTTATATTTAATATCAATTAGTTGGGGGTTTATCGTGAATGATGTTTTAAATAATATTTATTCTTTAACCCAGTTATATGAAAGATTAAAACTAAGTTAGAGTTTTAATAAATCTTTCAACAAATATTTGGATTGATGAAATGGAGATTAAAACTAAGCTAGAGTTTTAATGAAATCTTTAATTAGATTTGACATGAAAGAAGGTAATTAAACTTACCAAAATAAAAAGGATATTATGTAACAACCTGGATTTTCATAACCAATTTTAAAATTTTATTTTGGCAATTTTAATGGATTTTCAGAATTAAAAATGATTTATTTTAAATAATAATGACTAAAAATTTATTTTAATCGAAGTTAGAATGTATAAATTTATTTTAATTATAAAACGAACCTGAAATGGCGTGGTAGTTTGAAAATTCGATTTCAAATTTCAAATGAATGCACAGGATTCAAAATAAACCGGATTTTAGTAAAATCAAAAATATTTGAATCTGTTTAATTTTATCTTTCTAACGAATGTGAAAAATTCAGATTTCATAATGGGAATAAAAAGTTATGTCCAGTTTAAAATTTGAAATAGTCGCTGTGGAATTTATATATATTTTATATAATATATAGCCCTTAAAAATAGTCATTTTGCAAACGACCTCC
Organism: Allium sativum; assembly: GCA_030737875.1. Taxonomy (NCBI): domain Eukaryota; kingdom Viridiplantae; phylum Streptophyta; class Magnoliopsida; order Asparagales; family Amaryllidaceae; genus Allium; species Allium sativum. Next base: position 224,718,474 of record CM060919.1, on the reverse strand, counting down.
GTTTTCGATGAAACTACATTTTTTTGGATCTGGAATGTCAAATTATTACTAGATTCCAATTTTCATTATTTTTGGAATTAATATGTGAGCGTGATGAATTTAAACTTGTTTGGTAATTTTAGTTTGAATTTAATCGACTAGAAAATGACCATTTTTCAAACGACCTCCAAATTCGACGAAATTAGTTTTGTTAGGACCGTATCGTCAAAACATAAGTAGATTTATTTTTTTGGATGTTTTGGAGTCAATACGTGACCCCGGTAAATTAAAATGTACGTTGAAATCAATTTTGAACATTAAATTAATTTATATTTTAAATTTAACAAAAACTGATCGAAATAGTCAAATTGGCTTGTGGGACATATCCCATTATGTCCGGAATGAGGGTAGTTAGTTAGGGACGTCAATCGTTGGGTCTCGCTTGGAGGTCGAATAAAAAGGTTGACTTTTTAAGAAATTTAAATATAATATAAATTAATTTATAATGCCCTCTTTATCTCTCATTCCCCAATTGGGTTTTACAGAAATAAAAAAATAAACCGCTGCCACGTTTCCCATCGCGCCACCGCCACGCTCGCGCCACCGCAGTTGCTCCGGCCACCGCGCCGCCTACGCCTAACCCCCTCCGACCCTCCACCAAGCTCCACCGCCCCCCTCTTCTTCACTTATTTCCTCTAAACCGCCAGCCCATAAAAACCGCCGCCACCACCTCCAACAGGCCGCCGCCGAGCACCCTAGCTCCCTCGACCACCCACGACTCCAGCACCACCATCTCCAACCCCAAAACAACCGATGAGTTTTTATTTTTATTTTTTATTTATTTATGTGAATAAAAATGCAATTTTTATATGAAAAAATTTAGATACAAATGTGATTTTTATTATATATAGCATATAAAAATGTGAAATTTATTTAAATGACCTTGTTTTAAAAATACAATTTTTATATTAATAACTTTGGATTAAAAATGTGATTCTTATTTTATATAGCATATAAAAATGTGATTTTTATTTAAATGACCTTGTTTGAAAAAAATGATTTTTATATTAATAGCTTTGGATTAAAAATGTGATTTTTATTTAAATGACCTTGTTTTAAAAATGCGACTTTTATATTAATAGCTTTGGATTAAAAATGTGATTTTTATTTAAATGGCCTTGTTTTAAAAATAAGATTTTTATATTAATAACTTTGGACTAAAATAGTGATTATTATTTATATGAATAGCATATAAAAATGTGATTTTTATATATGTAGTAGCAGTATAAAATTGGAATTTTTAAATATATAAAGCATTGTTAAAAAATATGATTTTTAATATAAATCGCGTTAAACAGATCTCGTTGGAAACACAGTGAAGGACACAACGCGCTGTAACAAATCCAAAATCCGCCAATTAAAGAATGACGTAGTGGAAAACAAAAGTGAGAACTCCTTCTCACTCTATTTATTTTATAATTAAAAATATTCTAGGGTGCAGACGGGGCTTAGAAGCCCCCGACACTATTTATTGTACAAGCCATATTATGTTATTTGAATTATATGGAGTTCAACACTTGAATTCGCACAATCACATAATTGAAAACGATGTATGGATATTACCGACACACGGATGTCATACTCCGCGAATAGCCACTTATAGCGCCGTAAATGGCATTTGAGACAGTTGAGTATTTATTTATTTGGATGTTTCGCGTGATTTGATTGTGATTATAAAATTGGGTTGTGGATTAATTGTGAATTGATTGGAATTGGTTAGTGTATGGCGCGAGCCAGTATTAGGCGAGGGGTAAGGATAGACCTTATCCTGGTTCTAGTATCGTGCCGTTATACTGCCAAAATTTTCTAAAAATATGTTAGAACAATAAAAATATCATTTTTATTGTATAAATGAACTGTATAAAATATTCATGTGTTGAAAAAAAAAATTATCGTTAAAAATATATTTTTAACGTATATAAGAACGACATAAAATTCTCCTGAAATGAAAATAAATATTCATTTACAAATTGGGCGATTTGTTTATGTACACTCATTTGACTGATATTGATTGGGACGATATATTTTACACATCGCCCAACTGCACAAATAAAATCTGTGTGTGTTGATTGAAACCCCACATGGGTATTGGGATGATATTTGGCATACACTAATCCCAATTGTTTAGTTGTATGTCAATCGATTGGTTGGCAGATTGTTGCAGGTGTTAACTATTTATATTTAATGCTTATGCAGTTGTGTAGTGCACTCTGGATGATGGTTGATTGTTTAACATTGTTGTTGTATGCATATGATGTATGAAATCCACATAAATAACATTATATGTTAATTGACTGTGTCTGATTCAAATTCTGAAAAAAACGAATATTTTAAAATAACGAATATTTTAAAATAATATTCAATAAAGGATTAAAATCTGATTTTAATGTCCAATTTTGGATGGGCACGAAAATATTGAAACATATGAAGCTGTGTTGATTAGAAATGCGCCATTTTGACGCGAACAATATTTATATCGGTTTTATTCATTTTTATAATGAATATCGAAAAGGAAATGATTTCAAAATCTAATAATTTTAAAATATTATCAATTATATATTATAATGACAAAGAGTATTCAATTTTGATTTAAAATTGGAAATGAAGTTAGAATCATTTTAAAACGAATTTATAAATGATTTATAAAATACGTTTTAAATGGAAATCGGTGGAATATATATTATATATATAATATAATGGCCTGAATAGAACGCGCCGCGACTGTTCGCGAATTTCAACCATTGACTTCGAATTGATATTATGGGAGATCCGACCGTCGGATTATCGTAAAACCGGAACCATTGGGCTCGTATCAAAAAGTGATTTCCAATTAATATAAGAGATTTGAATTCTAACGGTTGGATCTGGAATTATGTCCAAATCAAATTTGGAAAAGGTCTTTGTAAGTGCAGTTCGATGACCGTTTATGGAAATCGACTGAAAGGGCCTTAATAAAATTATTAAAAATATTAATAATTTGTGTAAAATCATAATAAATGATTTTGAAAGAATTAGGATGAAAAATTCCATATTTGAAAAGATAAAAACATATTTTTATCGAAATGAACTTGTTATTAACTAGAATTATAATCCAATTATTTTTAATTTAATAAATTGGATTGAGAATGGGTTTTAATATAACCAGAGTTTCCAATATATGAATTGGAGTGGATTTGAATGGAAATCCTTTGGAATATTTCGATGTTGGATTTCATGATTACACGGATATTGTTATGGGAATTTGGAAGATATATTTATATTGTTATTTCCAATACGATATTTGTTGGTTTCAGAATTTGATATTGAATTTAAGCCGATAAAATTTCTATTCAGAGCCTTGTATTTAATATCAAATGGGATTTTGGGTTTGTCATGAATGGTGTCTTTATTAATACTGTTCTCAAACCCAATTGAGAAAGAATAAATCTTTAATTTAAGATTTAGTGAAGTTTTCCAATTAATTAATATTTAAATGGAATTGAATAAAAGAATTGGATTATTGGGTATATTGTGAACTGTATTTTTAATCACATTCGTTCTTTAACCCGATTAACAGTGAAATGTGATTTGGAATTTACAAATCTTTTTATTAAGATTTAAAGGAAATTTTCCAAAGTAAAGTTTTCCAATTTAATACAATAAATTGGAATGGAATGGAATTCGATTTGATAATAATCGAAGTGAGCTTCTGTGGAGGAAGACTGTTAATATTTATGGAATTTAAAAGGCTTTTTCGTTATTCCATTTATATTATTAGTCGGATACGAAAATTGGTATTTATTATATACTGATCTGTTTTCGATGAAGATTCCATAACTAATGGAATGTGATTTTGGGTTTATCGTGAACTGTGTTTTAAATGACATTGGTTCTTTAACCCAGTTAAAGACAGGATTACATGTCTAACATTGTATTTCGAACTTTATTGTTGATCTCTACTAAATATATATCTGCTTGGTTGCGAAAAATTTATTCTCTTTCTTAACACCCTTCTCTAAGACGTACGAACTTAGAGGTTTTATATCGGCAGAAATCAATGGTACGGTGTAGATTGTCGATGCGATATGTCTGATTTCCCAAAGTTAAACAATCATTAATATTGATTTTTGGGAGGATTAAAACTAAGTGAAGTTTTAATGAACCTTTAATTAGATTGGAGTTTTAATGATTCTTTAATTAGATTGAAATGAGAATGTGATAATTTATATAATCAAATTCGGGAAATGACTGAGAATAGAGTACCACCAGTTTTACTCGAAGCGATAGTTAAATCTTTAATTAGATTTGAACGTGAAATGGTAATTAAATTTACCGATAACACCGTGGTGTTAGATATGGAGTATTTCCATTTTTGCTCCATGGGATGAATAGGTTGGGATTGGGATAATAAAAGAAATAATTACTTCGGTAAGGTGTGCTAATCCCGACTAGTTTGGATAAACCTTAATTTGATTTGAATTGATATCCAAAGGAAGATTAAAGAATAAATTTAAAGAATTTATCTTTGAGAAAATTAATGGGAACCTTTCCCTAATGATGTGAATATTTGAATTAAAGAATATTCTGAATTGGAATGAGCATATGCTGTGTTTGTGTAGTACTTGTTTATAATATATGCGAGCTATTCGGAAAGGCCGGGTTTAAACCCATTCTGAATAACTGGTTCGACGATAAGTTGACGATGAAGACGATGGTTGAAGAACGGAGGTCTTCACATCATTTGGATGATTGCTGATGTCTTGATTTGGATGTACACCCAAGACAAGGTAATAAGAGGTGATCGTCCAGACGTACTTGGAGATCGACCGGATATGCAAGGACCTCTCTCATGTATTGGACATATGGAAGGAGGAATAAGGTGCCTCTGGTTTCGTTCAGAGCTAGAACAAACTTGTAAATGAATGTGTGTCTGATATTGGATTTTATTCTATGTTGATTGATCACTACTGAATATATATCTGTTTGGTGATGAAGAATTTATTCTATTGCATTACACCCTTCTCTGAGACGTACGAGCTCAGTGGTTATATAGCGATAGACATCGGTCGCATGGCATGAATTGCTTGTGTGGCTAGCTGAGATACAAATGATCAAGGCTTCTGTTGAAAAGCAGAGTCTTGTGGTTGATGATCAAAGCACGGTTTTAAATAGCATAGCTTTGTGTATACCGTTAATTCACGAGCCTCACACTCCGATGTGAACCAGAAATGGGAGAAGGACCCCAGGGAGGACATGCGTTTCTTTCTAGCTAGGAGTGGTGTCATGGTATAGAGCCCGGACATTTTTACTTATGTGGATGATGGAAAGCGAGGTACCTCGGATATATCGTTCACTACGGGGCCGATGGATGATATGGTCGACATACTGACCAGATTTACGCCCCATAGGGCGGGAAAACGCATTGTCCAGGAATAACCAATCTACTAACGTATGTGTGGACCGGCCCTGGCGCTCCTAAGAGCTTGACTGAGTACTTTCCTTGAGGCTCGGGCTAGAGAGTCTCGAATTCGGTAAGGACGATCCATTTCCTTGGTTCATGATGGAAATCCAACTTGCAATACGATATTGTGCAGTTTTAATTGTAGAACTAGTATGGTGACATGATATATGGTACCCATGCCGTCTATGATTGATGCATTTATATTTGAAGTTGTTTTGATACAATATGCACTTATAATAATATCAAAAGAGATTTGTTTTAAAATGTACCAAGCATGTTTTGCTATTATAAGGGAAAACTCTATCCTTCGGCTTGCATTGCATTGTGTTATGGGACCTGAGTCTTATAATAGCTTCATTTTCTTTAATTAGCATTGCGCTGTTTGTTTTATGCACTGGTATTCTTGGGAGGAAACCCGTTCCGTGTTATACGGCGTGGTCCCTTGATTTACCCAACTTTAAAATGAAATTTTAAATAACTGTTTTAGTTCTCACACCAGTCACATGACTGACCTGGAGTTTATTGTTTTAACCTAAACTCTGGGTGCCCCTATTTTCCACACGGCCAGCTAGTAGTTTTGGTTTTGCAGATATTATGTTACAGGATCCTGGATTTAAAGCTAGAGCTATACTCGAAGAGCTTTGTATACGTGTATTTCTTTCAGTTGTGTCATGTATTATTTTTTCGCTGCTATGTATTTTAATCTCTGATATTTTTCTGATGTATAATATTTATTCATACTCAGTTATATTCTTGTACTCTGATGTAAATTGTTGTAACAACAATGAATTGTTCTTCTGTCTGTGTTCTAATTTGTAGTGTTCTTAACTCAATTCAGGCTTTCTCGTAAGGGGGGATTTGGGTCGCTTCAGTTGGTATCAGAGCTTTGGTTTACAGAGCTTGAGAACAAGACACATTAGAACCAAAGGAAAGAATTCATCAGAGATTGGATTAGTAATATCAAATGAGAATGACTCGTTAGAGATGGGATCAGTAGTATCTTAGAACGAGTGTGAAGAGTGTTATTTTTTAAAATAAAAGAGAAAACAAATTTTGTTTTGAAAATTTAATCAAATTATACGTATTTGGGTATATTATTTTATTTTAGTTTGGACAATCGAGTATATGAAGATTTTGCGTATACGCATCATGAACGTATATTCGAACTCTCAAATATACTGGATAGATATAGAATTACACTCTAGTCGCCCGAGAATGATTCTATTGATGAAAACGTAGCATCAGTAATTTATTTTCGAGTTTCGAAAGTGGGATATCTATATGATTCCAATTGACTGATGTGAGAACCAAAACTTTGATAGGATTTATTGTGTGATTTGGCACTATAAATCCGATTTTTGAGTATATATATTAAAGATATATGATTGAAAAGCTAATCAACTAATTGATTGCTAGTTGTGATGTTTGATTATTAGTTTAACTAATAGAAATATTGGAATGATAATTAATTTAACCACTATGTGAACGAATGGTAAATTTAGCCAAATTGAATCAAATATTGAACTGAATTGAAAATTGATTGCAATTGCATACATGCATATATATATATATATATATATATATATATATATATATATATATATATATATATCGAACAGGTCATAGCAAGAAAGCTAAGAATAGGAATAAAATTGTTTGCCCGACAAATAGGTACATGTTTACTAATTTTTTGGGTTTTGATGATTTTATGAGCCGATTGGAAAGCCACTTGGTTTTTTCTTTTGGATTGGTGAGGGCCCTGTGAGGCAAATTGCGGTTTTAAAGGTCTCCCCGTACAAAGGAGGTTATGGCAAAAAAATTCGAAAATTTAAGTTGCAAGCCAAATTTTTAAAGAAGTTGAAAATTCTTAGAAACTGAAAAGCTGAAGAATGAAAGCCAGAATGAAAGTTGAGTTGGTTAGTAAAACAACTTTCATCTCCGTTCCTTTTTGAGGATGAAAAGATTTTAAGTGGGGGAGATTGTAACAACCCGGATTTTCAGAACCAATTTAAAATTTTTATTTTGGCAATTTTAATGGATTTTCAGAATTTAAAATGATTTATTTTAAATAATAATGACTAAAAATTTATTTAAATCGAAGTTAAAACGTATGAATTTATTTTAATTATAAAACGAGCCAAATGACGCGGTACTTTGAAAATTCGATTTCAAATTTCAAATGATTGTACAGAATTCAAAATAAACCGGATTTCAGTAAAACCAAAAATATTTGAATTTGTTTAATTTTATCTTTCTAATGAATGTGAAAAATTCAGATTTCATAATGGGAATAAAAAGTTATGCCCAGTTTAAAATTTGAAATATTCGCTATGAACTTATATATATTTTATATAATATAAAGCCCTTAAAAATAATCGTTTTGCAAACGACCTCCTTTCGATGAAACCACTTTTGTTTGATCTAGAATGTCAAATTATTGCTAGATTCCAATTTTCATAATTTTTGAAATTAATATGTGAGCATAGTGAATTTAAACGTGTTTGGTAATTTTAGTTTGAATTTAACCAACTGGAAAATGACCATTTTTCAAACGGCCTCCAAATTCGACGAAATTAGTTTTGTTAAGACCGTATCGTTAAAAGAAAGCTATATTTATTTTTCTAGAATTTTTGGAGTCAGTATGTGGCCCAAGTAAATTAAAATGTACGTTGAAATCAATTTTGAACATTAAATTAATTAATATTTTAAATTTAACAAAAACTGATCGAAAAAGTCTAATCGGCTTGTGGGACATATCCCATTGTGTCCGTAATGGGGGTGATTAGTTAAGGACGTCAGACATTGGGTCTCGTTTGGAAATCGAATAAAAGGTTGACTTTTTAGGAAATTTAAATATAATATAAATTAATTTATAAACCCCCTATCTCTCTTTCCCCAATCGGGTTTTACAGAAAGAAAAAAATAAATAAAATAAACCGCCGCCGCGTTTCCCATCGCGCCAACTGCACGCTCGCGCCATCGCAGTTGCTCCGTCCACCGCGCAGCCTGCGCCTGACCTCCTCCGACCCTCCACCAAGCTCTGTCGCCCCCTCTTCTTCCCTTATTTCCTCTAAACCCGCGCAGCCCATAAAAATCGTCGCCACCACCTCCAACAGGCCGCCGCCGACCACCCTAGCTCCCCCGACCACCTACGACTCCGGCACCGCCGTCTCCAACCCCAAAACGATCGGTGAGTTTTTATTTTTATTTTTTATTTTTTATTTATTTATGCGAATAAAAATGCGTTTTTTATATGAAAAGTTTTAGATAAAAATGTGATTTTTATTATATATAGCATATAAAAATGTGATTTTTATTTAAATGACCTTGTTTTAAAAATACGATTTTTATATTAATAGCTTTGGATTAAAAATGTGATTTTTATTTAAATGACCTTGTTTTAAAAGTATGATTTTTATATTAATCGCTTTGGATTAAAAATATGATTTTTATTTAAATGTCCTTGTTTTAAAAATACGATTTTTATATTAATAACTTTGGACTAAAATGTGATTTTTATTTATATGAATATCATATAAAAATGTGATTTTTATATATGTAGTAGCGGTATAAAAATGGGATTTTAAAACATATATAACATTGTTAAAAATATGATTTTTAATATAAATTGCGTGAAACAGATCTCGCTAGAAACATGGTCAAGGACACAACACGCTGTAACAAATCCCAATCCAAAATCCGCCAATTAAAGAATGACGGAGTGGAAATCAAAGGTGAGAACTCCTTCTCACTCTATTTATTTTACAATTAAAAATATTCTAGGGTGCAGACAAGGCTTAGAAGCCCCCGACACTATTTATTGTACAAACCATACTATGTGATTTGAATTATATAGAGTTCAACACTCGAATTCGCACAATCACATAATTGAAAGCGATGTATGGATATTACCGACACACGGATTTCATACTCCGCGAATAGCCACTTATGACGCCATAAATGGCATTTAGGGTAGGTGAATATTTATTTATTTGGATGTTCTACGTGATTTGATTGTGATAATAAAATTGGGTTGTGGATTAATTATTAATGGACTGGAATTGGTTAGTGTATGGCGCGAGCCAGTATTAGGCGAGGGGTAAGGCTAAACCTTATCCTGATTCTAGTATCGTGTCGTTATGCTACCAAAATTTTCTAAAAATATGTTAGAACAATAAAAATATCATTTTTATTGTATAAATGAAATATATAAAATATTCATGTGTTGAAAAAAAATATTTTATCGTTAAAAATATAATTTTTAACGTACATATGAATGGCATAAAATTCTCCTGGAATGAAAATAAATATTCATTTACAAATCGGATGATTTGTTTATGTACACTCATTTGACTGATATCGATTGGGACGATATATTTTACACATCGTCCAACTCCACAAATAAAATCTTTGTGTGTTGATTGAAACCCCACACGGGTATTGGGATGATATTTGACATACATTAATCCTAATTGTTTAGTTGTATGTCAATCGATTGGTTGACAGACTGTTGAAAGCGTTAATTATTTATATTTAATGCTTATGCAGTTGTGTAGTGCACTCTGGATGATGGTTGATTGTTTATCATGGTTGTTGTACAATATGATGTATGAAATCCATATAAATAACATTATATGGTAATTGACTGTGTCTGATTCCAATTCGGAAAGAACGAATATTTTAAAATAAGGAATATTTTAAAATAATATTCCATAAAGGAATAAAATCTGATTTTAATGTCCGATTTTGGATGGACACGAAAATATTGAAATATATGAAGCCGTGTTGATTAGAAATGCGCCATTTTGACGCAAACGATATTTATATCGATTTTATTCATTTTTTTTTAATGAATATCGAAAAGGAAATGATTTCAAAATTTGATATTTTGAAAATATTATCATTTGTATATTATAATGATAAGGAGTATCCAATTTTGATTTAAAATTGGAAATGAAGTTTGAATCATTTTAAAACAAATTTATAAACCATTTAAAAAATATGTTTTAAATGGAAATCGACGGAATATATATAATATATATAGTATAATGGCCTGAATAGAACGCGCAGCGCCGCGACCGTTCGCGTATTTCGACCATTGACTTCAAATTGATATTACGGGAGATCCGACCGTCGGACTCTCCTAAAACCGGAACCATTGGATTCGTATCAAAAAGAGCTTTCCAAATTAATATAAGAGATTTGAAATCTAATTGTTGGATTTGGAATTATATCCAAATCAAATTTGGAAAAGGTCGCTGTAAGTGCAGTTCGATGACCGTTTATGAAAATCGACTGAAAGGGCCTTAATAAAATTATTAAAAATATTAATAATTTGTGTAAAATTATAATAAATGATTTGGAAAGAATTAGGATGAAAAATTCCATATTTGAAAAGATTAAAATATATTTTTATCGAAATGAACTAGTTATTAACTAGAATTATTATCCAATTATTTTTAAATAAATAAATTGGATTGAGAATGGGTTTTAATATAACCAGAATTTCCAATATATGAATTGGAGTGGATTTGAATGGAAATCATCTTTGGAATATTTTGATGTTGGATTTTGTGATTGTACGGATATTGTTATGGAAATTTGGAAGATATATTTATATTGTTATGTCCAATACGATATTTGTTTGTTTTAGAATTTGATATTGAATATAAGTTGATAAATTTTTTATTCAGAGCCTTCTATATAATATCAAATGGGATTTTGGGTTTGTCGTGAATGGTGTCTTTATTAACACTATTCTTAAACCCAGTTGAGAAAAGAATAAATCTTTAATTTAAGATTTAGTGAAGTTTTCCAATTAATTAATATTTAATTGGAATTGAATAAAAGAATTGGATTATGGGATTTATTATGAACTGTGTTTTTAATGACATTCGTTCTTTATTCCAATTAACAGTGAAATGTGATTTGGAATTTATAAATCATTTTATTAAGATTTAAAGGAAATTTTCCAAAGTAAAGTTTTCCAATTTAATATAATAAATTGAATGGAATGGAATTCGGTTTGATAATAATCGGAGTGAGCTTCTGTGAAGGAAGACTGTTAATATATACGGAATTTAAAAGGCTTTGTCTTTATTCCATTTATATTATTAGTCGGATACCGAAATTGATATCGATTAGATACTGATCTATTTTCCATGAAGATTCCATAACTAATGGAATGTGATTTTGGGTTTATCGTGAACTGTGTTTTAAATGACATTGGTTCTTTAATCCAGTTAAAGACAGGATTACATGTCTAACATTGTATTTCGAACTGTATTGTTAATCTCTGCTAAATATATATCTGTTTGGTGGTGGAGAATTTATTATCTTGCTTAACACCCTTCTCTAAGATGCATGAGCTTAGAGGTTATATATCGGTAGAAATCAAAGGTACAGTGTAGATTGTCGATGCGACATGTTTGATTTCCCAAAGTTAAGCAATCATTAATATTGATTTTTGGGAAGATTAAAACTAAGTGGAGTTTTAATGAATCTTTAATTAGATTGAAATGAGAATGTGATAATTTAAATTATCAAATTCGGGAAATGACTGAGAATGGAGTACCACCAGTTTTAATCCAGGCGATAGTTAAATCTTTAATTAGATTTGAACGTGAAATGGTATTTAAATTTGTCGATAACTCCGTGGTGTTAGATATGGAGTATTACCAGTTTTGCTCCATGGGATGAATAGGTCGGGATTGGGATAATAAAAGAAATGATTACTTCGGTAAGGTGCGCTAATCCGTACTAGTTTGGATAAACCTTCATTTGGTTTAAATTGATATGCAAAGGAAGATTAAAGAATAAATTTAAAGAATTTATCTTTGATAAAATTAATGGGAACCTTTCCCTAATGATGTGAATATTTGAATAAATGAATATTTTGAATTGGAATGAGGCGTAAGTTGTGTTTGTGTAGCACTTGTTTATAATATATGCAAGTTATTCGGAAAGGCCGGGTTTAAACCCATTCTGAATAACTGATTCGACGATAAGTCGACGATGAAGACGATGGTTGAAGACCGGAGGTCTTCACATCGTTTGGCTGATTACTGATGTCTTGATTGGGTTGTACACCCAAGACAAGGTAACAAGTGGTGATCGTCCAGACGTACTTGGAGATCGACCAGATATGCGAGGACCTCTCTCCTGTATTGGACATATGGATTGAGGTATAAGGTGCCTCCGGTTTCGTTCAGACCTAGACGAACTTGTAAAAGGATGTGTGTTTGACATTGGATTTTATTCTGTGTTGATTGATCTCTATTAAATATATATCTGCTTAGTGGCGGAGAATTTATTCTCTTGCTTAACATCCTTCTCTAAGACGTACGAGCTCAGAGGTTATATATCGATATACATCAGTCGCATGGCGTGAATTGCCTGTGTGGCATGCTGAGATGCAAATGATCAAGGCTTCTGTTGAAAAGCAGAGTCTTGTGGTTGATGATCAAAGCACGGCTTTAAATAGCTTAGCTTTGTGTATAGCGTTAATTCACGAGCCTCACACCACGATTTGAACCAGAAACGGGAGAAGGACCCCAGGGAGGACATGCGTTTCTTTCTGGCTAGGAGTGGAGTCATGTTATGAAGCCCAGACATTTTTACTTATGTCGATGATGGAAAGCGAGGTACCTCGGATATATCGGTCACTACGGGGCCGATGGATGATATGGTCGACATACTGACCAAATTTACGCCCCATAGGGCGGGGAAACACATTATTCAGGAATAACCAATCCACTGACGTATGGGTGGACCTGCCCAAGCGCTCTTAAGGGCTTGACTGAGTACTTGCCCCGAGGCTCGGGCTAGAGAGTCATGAATTCGGTAAGGATGATCCCTTACCTTGGTTCATAATGGAAATCCAACTTCCAGTACGACATTGTGCGATTTTAACTATAGAACAAGTATGTCCACATGATATATGGTACCCATGTCGTCTATGATTGATACATTTATATTTGAAGTTGTTTTAATACACTATGCACTTATAGTAATATCAAAAGAGATTTGTTTTAAAACGTACCAGGCATGTTTGGCTATTATAAGGGATAACTCTATCCTCCGGCTTGCGTTGCATTGTGTGATGGGACCTGAGTCTTATAATAACTTCATTTTCTTTAATTAGCATTGCGCTGTTTGTTTTATGCACTAGTATTCTTGGGAGGAAACCCGTTCCATGTTATACAGCGTGGTCCCTTGATTTACCCAACTTTAAAATAAAGTTTTAAATAACTGTTTTAGTTCTCACACCAGTCACATGACTGACCCGGAGTTTATTGTTTTAACATAAACTCTGCATGCCCCTATTTTCCACACGGGCAGCTAGTAGTTTTGGTTTTGCAGATATTATGTTACATGATCCTGGATTTACAGCTGGAGCTATACTCGGAGAGCTCTGTATCTGTGTATTTCTCTCAGTTGTGTCATGTATTATTTTTCTACTGCTATGTATTTTAATCTCTGATATTTTTCTAGTGTATAATATTTATTCATATTCAGTTATATTCTTGTACGCTGATGTAAATTGTTGTAACAGTAATGAAATGTTCTTCTGTCTGTGTTCTGATTTGTCGTGTTCTCAACTCAATCCGGGCTTTCCCGTAACTGCATGTTTGGGTCGCTTCATATTAGATATGGAGTACCCCCAGTTTTGCTCCATGAGATGAATAGGATAGGAATGGGAAAATTATTTCCAAGTAAAAGATTTAAGCAAGAAGTTTAAAAAATGTAAAGTGTTTGATAAGATTTAAGGGTATAGTCCCTAATGTAAAGAAAAACTTGAGTATAAGAATATTCCCAAAATGGAATAAGTCTTAGGACATCTTGAATATCTTAATTGATTTGAAAGTGATGGTTATTCGGAATGACCGGGTTTCGACCCATATTGAATAACTATACGATGAACATTGAAGATACATGAAGACGGTGGTAGAAGACCGTGGATATTCACATCGTTTGGATTATTGTTGATGTCTCGATTGAGCGGTACACCCAAGATGAGGTTTTAAGTGGCGGTCATCTAGACGTACTTAGACATTGACAAAATATGCAAAGTACTCTCTCCTTAATTGGACGAGGAATAAGATGCCTACGATTTCATTTAGACCAAGAATGAACTTGTAAATGGATGTGTGTCTAACGACATAACAAATTGGTTACTGTTGACGTTATATCAGTTGGTAGCGGAGAATTTATTCTTTAGATTAATACCCTCCTCTGATACTTCGGTATTCAGATGGTTATATATTAATAGACACCGACTATATGTCGTGAAATGACAATATGGCATGCAAAGTGCTGATAGATCAAAGCTTATATTAAAAGCAGGGTTTTGTGGATAATGATCAAAGCATGGCTGATATAGCATAACTTTGTGTTGAAACGTGATTGTAGAGCCTCATAACCCGTGAATAGCTAAAAACAGGATGATGGGCAGTAGAGTAAGGACTAACATTCCGGTCTAGCTGAGTAGTGATGCCATGGTATGGAGCCCAGACAGGATTGACTTATGTGGATGATGGAATCGAGGCACCTCGAATGTTGGTCAAATACGACCAAGATGACGATCAGATACGACCAGGGAATGTTATGTTCAGGAGTAAGCCGAACTCATCAAGAATTCGTGGGCTGGCTCTGCTAGTCCAAAGGATCACATGCGTGTGAGTCATGTACACCTTGCTAGGGGTTCTCCGAACGGTTAAGGAAGATCATTTTCCTTGTTCATTGATGGAATCCAACTTCCAATACAAGCTTTGCATTTTCAGTTGTAAACCTATATTGCGACATAATGGGATGGGACATTATGCTGTCTAAGATTGTTACATTTATTTGTGAAAATGATTTCCACACTATGCATCAGTAATAATATCAAAAATATTTGTTTTCCCATATGAAGCATGTTTGGCTATTATAATTTAAAACTCTTTCCTTCGGTTTGCACTGCATTGTGTGATGGGACTTGAGTCTTATAATAGCTTCATTTTTCAAATAGCATTGCGATTAGTTTATGTCCGGTATTCATGTAGAGAAAACCCGTTCCGTGTTATACGGCGTGGTCCCGTGTCTTATCTCACTTTAAAATAAAGATCAATAACTATTTTGGTTCTCACACCAGTTCCATGACTGACTCAAGGTTTATTGTTTCCCACTTAAACTCTAGGTGCCCATATTTTCCATATGGGTTGCTAGTAGTTTTGGTTTGCAAATACTTTATAGCAGGTGCTGGATCGAAGCTTAATGCTGTGTCCAGATCATTTTATTTCCTCCACTGAGATTTTTGCATTTCTGTTGTGTATTTATATTTGTTATACTCTGTAATGACCCGAAAGAATTCGACGTCTGAATTCTGACAATAATATATAAATCCCATGTTACTGCCAAAACTCAAGTATCGAAAACACAGATAGTTATTAGATAGAAATTAGAGGGTGAGAAAACAAAGAAAGAAATATTAGAATAAAAGAAAAGAAGAAGAACATCACAGGATCAGAGTCCCACATCACAGTAGAACAAAATATAACATAGAAATAAATCTTTATTGAGAGCTTAAAATAAAACTTACAATCATCAAAGTACATCAACACATCTGGACAGTTATAATAACCTGTCCTCATATACAATACACAGTGGAATAGTACAGGAATAATATCATAAGTCTGAACTCTTCCAGCTCGTCTCTTCACAGCATTAGATAATATAAACCTGTACAACCCGGTCTAACCCAAGCATTACAGACGATGGGTCAGTCTGGCGAACCAAAGTGAGAAAAACACACTAAGTTTATACGTATCACACAAGTTGATTTTAAGGTCAAAATTCTTTTGAAAGAAAACGAAAATAGAAAGACCAAATCCACACATAAATACGGACGATTTTTACCTTACGTTAACCATAAACGTTTTTGAAATCAATATCTTCTCTGATATTATAATAATATCTAAATACAAATAAATATCAATCTAGTAGAACGCTTGCATCTCACGCTCTACATATATAGTATAAAATCAAAACAGCGGGCTCTTATTGGAGAATGGATTTCCTGGCAAGGTATGGGACCACCTTCCCGATAATGTACCTCTGGAGATGAATACATTGGGGTTCAACAAGAACATCTTGCAACCCAGGCTAAACATGACCGATCCCTCACTTTCTCTTGAGAGCACCGAATATATCATTACTACGGTTGGGGGCCAGCCAACCGAACCAATAGCATACATAACAGAAATAAAAAGGGACAACCGAAGGCATTTGATTTCAACAGATCAAGTAATGATATACCCTTTTGATGGGTGCGACCCACATAGCCACGCGACCTACTTGATTTTATGCCATTTCCCGGTTGATGAGGCTAGAGGTTAAGCTTATCTTTCAGAACAACATATCTCCATCCACTTTGAATGCCATCATCAGATCCGCCAGAAATCACTAATTGACATCCACAAAAATACTCTAGTTGTTAAGCTAAAGAAGTTTCTTTCTCTGCCACCAACTTGGTATGTTTGAAGAAATCAACATCCGCGATCCCTTTGGAAATATTCTGTCAGACATCCGTCCATACAAGTCATCCGGAACAAGATGAACAAAAGGCACCCTCCTACCACCTCCTAGGTATCACCCTATAGATCAGTAGCGAATAGTCCTTGCAATCCGAAGATTTCAACCATGACAGAACCACAGTTATCTCAGGTTGCAACACAGAGATTTAAGTAGTTCTTCCGATTATGAAGGTCTATGGAATTCAATGCTCCATCTTCAATAACCATCTTTTACGTATTTGCTGGTTCTGAATGGTTTTCTAATATAAATTCGATCCTGGTTTTTCCGTACCAACAATCGTATTGGCCAGATTTGATAGTCGGTTATTTAACTATCAAATAAATAATCATGATAATAAAATGAGTTTACTGATTCAGTGCTCAAAATTACTTGGCCTTTTAATTTAAAATAATTAAATAATGTAAATTAAACTTCAAATATCTCAATAATTTTAACATAGTATTTACTTCTTATTTAACATAAGATTTATATTCAAAACAATTTCCAATACATTAGAATTAAACCCTATATATATTCCCAACCTTGGCTTTAACTAATTTCACATAAAACTTTATTACTAGTAACAATATCCATTTTTTATTCTTCGAATAAACTCATCCCAAAACTAAACCTTTTATTTCCTTTTACTTTTGGAAATATCATTATATATATATATGTGTGTGTGTGTGTGTGTGTACTCAAATCTTTCTATTTCTGTTACTTTGGAAATATCATTATAAACATTCTCAAATTTTGCGATTAACATTGCGTTATTGTTTCTCATATGGAAATAACAAATTATACTTAACCTTTTTCCCATTACAAACTAATATCATCCTCAGATAATTCCGAAGTCGTTCAAGTTGGGGTATTTATTTACCTCTCAGACTTTGATCAACAACGTTCTTATCTCAAGATAGATATGAATTGTAATTAAACCCATATTTCATTTTAATATCAAAAACAAATCTCATTTAACTATTTTATTTCAAATACAGTTTTATAAAACCTTCTTACTTTTGGAAATCCCCTTATCGAATATAACTATTATTTCTTAATTCATTGATATAAGTAATGAATTACTATAATATCACTTTCCCTTCTACTTCTTTAAACAATTCGTTTAATAACTCGAATTTTTGTTCTAAAATCCTATTACTCGCTCCTTTACTAAATTCACTTTTAACACTCTCTTTTCTAATCCATTCGACCATTTCCCGCTTTGAAAATCTTATTTCAGTTTCACAATTATACTTAATTCCATTACTAAGTCACGTTAACTTAGAAATAACGATTTAACACCTCATCTCTTTGTATAAACTATTTTTATATAATTTTGGTTTAAGATAAACCCTTTTATTCTAAACTTCCTTTTTCTTAATTCAAACATTAAGTCAACATTAATTTAAGCTATCACTTAAAATTCTTTTTATAACTTTGTTATAAAAACTCGGGTTTTAATATAAAAACCATTCACAAACTTCTTTCATAATTCAATTAAATTTCATTCCAACTTTGATTCCTTTTTATATGTATTTCCATTAAAAGAAAACTTTTAAATTACTATTAATTAAAATAATAATTCACTACGATCATTAACTACTGTAGCAGTAGTTGATTTCTTTCATTAACTAAAATGAATAGTAAATCCCGTTTTAAAATCTTACTTAAATTAACATAAATATTTGTTAAATTATTTCATTAGATTAATTTAAAAAAATTAATTAAATGACCAATCTCAGTTAAAACGGTTGACTTAGTAAACAGAAAAAAAAAAGATTAACCTGTTAATCGATTTCAATTAGTTCCCACTATAAATTAATTAATAATATAATTAATTTAAATAATTCTATTTAATTGTTTCCCAAAAACAATTATTCAAAACTTAACCGTTAGGTTAATTTTCTACTTCCTTGCTTATAAATATGATTAATATCAGAATTTGCTTTATAAAACCATTTAATAATTACATATAAACTTAAATAATAAATATTTATTTCCTTTTTATAAGCTTTTATTCAGAACAATAAATCTCAAAATTTATCTTTAGTTATAAAATATATTTTATAACTTCATTTCTATCGATTCACCTAACGATAAATCAATATAAATAAAACGATACATTTTTAGGCCATTTACTACCAGTTACTCAACCAATATTGCCCATTGGTTAAAACAAAATAACCATTGAATTTCAAGTCAATGATTAACAATCAAATCAATCATTCAATCAAAACAGTTCATTTAATGATAATATGAAAATAAATAATATTAAATATAGAATTCTGTTGGATTCCTCCAACCTATTATGCCCTGTATTCACATAGATTATTTCAAATAGTATCATTCAATTCAATTTAACTGATAATTTCAAAACAGTAAATAACGATTATTTAACATCAATCAATTAACAAACAATTCAAAACAATTTAACACGTTTTTTTTATAAACGTGACCAACAAGGTAAGTTACCATCATTGGGTCCAATCGTTAAAATAATGATTTGGTTTTTCATTGAAATTAAACAACGGTTTAATTTCATTGGTTCATTAAATATAAGAATATATAATTAACAAACAAATAATCATTAGCAACCATAGCACGCAATTTATAAAACTCGACTTATATAAAATATAAGTGGGATAACTGAGTGAGTTGAACTCACCTTGAATTGATTTGTCGATAAAATGATTCAATTTTAATCAAATTAAATGGGCGTTTAATTTGACTAAAATTTCCAGCTGCTTCCAACCGTGTTCAAACTGGTTCCAAAATATAGTTCTCACAACCATGATTCTAGTGCTACTTATTTGGTTAAATTTTGCTAACACACATACAAATTATAATGATTATAAGTTTACGGATCTTAATAAACTAAATTAATTACTTAATTAATAATTAATTATAATTATTCATAAATCACTTTACTTTAGAATTCCGGCCGACTATTTCTTTCTTGCGAATGTTCTTTGGTTCTAGTTCACTGTCTTCTTAGTTCGTATTGTTTCCATACATCCTTTGTTCGTAGCTGTCACGATCCAAACGGTTCCTACCCCTTTCCTTTTCCTCGTTTCCTGACTTCTCCATCCACTCAGCATTCCCATGTTTGAACGCACTGTCCTCTTCCATCGTTTAGTTTCCTCTTTTCTAGTTTTTTTTGAAGGGTCCAAAGCCCCAACATCAAAAAGACAGCCCACGTCCACCATTGGCAGCCGAAAGCTATAGTCTATAGCTCCTTCCTTCACGCAAAAGAACAGCTCCTGTTCTTGTACCATGCCATGTTTCACACCATGCTTTCACGCTAACTCCTCTCCACTGAAAACACAAGACCTTCTCCATTCACAGATAAACTCCACTGCCCTTTAGATCACACGCGCCACTTCACAACATCAATTTCCCCAACCCCATTCCACAAACATACAAAAACCACTGTATATATAAATATATATATATATATACCCCATCACCGGAAACCGCCAACACAGGCTGCCATCACCACCACCCAATCTCTCACTCCTTGCCTCCGGCCTGAATCAGACCGACTAGCTTCGTACCAGGACCCACGCTGGCCTCCAACCCTACTTGAAATCCACTCAGTCTTCTTTGTGAACCGCAAGTCCATCCTGACACCGGACCACCATCGACACGCATTACCGACTTTGCCTCCACGTTGATCCATCCACCCTTTCCAAGTTCTCTTCTTTTTGCATAATGGTTCAGTTTTAGTTAGAAGAAAAATATTGGGGTTTTTAATTCTGAAGGGAATTTCTATTTTCTATTGTTTTGGTTTTTAATTTTTTCTAGCATTGGAAGAAATTTGAGAAGTTTCAGAAATGTGAGAAGCTTCAGCTTTTAATATTCTGGAACCAAAACAAATGGAGCTGCAGGATTGTATATATGTGGAAGAGATAATTTGGGCTTCACGTTTTAGGTACAATGTAGGGTGTAGACTTTAAAAGGGTAGTTGTGCATATATTTGTACTTTACTAATTTGCTTAGGACTAAAGGCTTATTTAGTTTTATAAGTGATTGGCACGTTGATGATGATAAAGCAAAGCAGATGTTATCTTTACTGGAAAGGAAGGCCCGGATATACTTCTTAGAGTAGGCTAACAGTTGAAAAGCATTTCTATGATGTGTTTTAAGTTAGATAGGCCAACTGTGTATATTTCGTACCTTCCTTCTTTTCCTGTACGTGTTGGCTTGTAAACAACTCAGCGAGTAAGGAAAATTTTCATATGCGTGTGTACGGAGTATTACTTTGGCATGCATTCTTTTTGTTCTGCCTAGGTTATTGGTCTTTGTATGAAAAGTAATTCATATCATGTGCAATCTTCTCATTTATGGTCTGCGCTAAGGTTGGAAAAGATGTGTGCACATTTTCTTAAGGGTTAAGATTTTAATTCATTACACAGAACTTAGACAATTTGTTTTCCTTAGCTTGAAAGATTAAGTTTTTATTTTATTTCATATTTTATTTGTGATCTGATTTGTTATTGTTATTATTACACGGTTATTAATTTTTTACCGGTATTTACGTGGATCGTTTAATATTCATACCTGATATTCGCGAACTTCAAACGCAATGAAAGTATCCTCACTACTACGTCTTGACGTTCCGATCTCAATGAAATTCGTTTCGTTGAAAATGGACTTCGTTTGCAAACTGGCGATATTTTAATTTTAATAAATTTATCGGTTCACTTTTAAATATCATCTACAGACAAAGAAACTCTGATTAGCTCCAAACTCAAAATCTAGCAATAACTAGTGATACATATTCCAATAAAATTTATTTTATCGAAAACGGAGGTCGTTTGAAAAACAGCTCTTTCTAATGCTTATATAATATCGATATATATATATATATATATATATTCAATTTTAAAACAACTAGATTAAATAATAAATCATTAATGTATATATCTAATTAAAATAATATACAGCTCCAAATATAAATCCATATGGAATTATAACTTAATATTGACATTTCAGAGTTAAATGGTATTCAAATTATATTGAAACCCTTATTAAATTAATTTAATAAATGTTATATTTTAATAATGATTTCCATAACGACTATTTTAAAATTTGATTTGGACATAACTAAAAATCGATAACACGAAATCTAGATTTTTCTCTTCCAGTAGAAAATTATAATCAACAAGATTCAAACATTTCTTGTTTCAAAGAAATCTGACTTAGACCATATCCTGTATATTAAATTGAAGTTCAAAACTCAATATTACGAACTACCTTGCTATTTCGAGCTCATTTTATATTATAAATAAATTTAACGTTCAAACTTCGTTTTTAATAAACGAATTAAATATTAAATCGATTAATATACCAATATAATGTTTAAAATAAAGTTTTAAATATTTGAATTCAACTAGCTGAGAAATCTGGGTCGTCACATTCTTCCCCCCTTAATAGAATTTTGTCCCCGAAATTACAAAGGTAAGAAAAATATCACAAATTCATTATCTTTAAAAATCCAGTTTACTTTAAATTGAAAACCAATTCATTATGATTAATAAAAAATTCAAAAATATCGAAAATACTTTAGATTCGCGGAAAAATTTGGAAGAGTCTCCCCTGTGCGCAGTGACATCTGCGATATCGTAGGAACAAATAATATATATACATCGACCCACATGGTCGAAAAACAAAAACCGAAAATAAAAATTTATATTTTCGCGTAGGCTTACCTTTTACAAGCGCTATTGAGCATACTTGCTCAATTTTACGTGAAATCTACGCAATCAAATCAATCCTCAAGCCATCTGGCACCTGTATTTAATTCAATTCAACACAGGAGTAACAAATACATGAGATTATTATACAACATCTTATTGATTAACAAATATAATTACACATATTTCCAAAAAATTAAACATGAGTATCAATTCATTTGCAAACACAGGGTTAAACCATAAATTCCAATTTGTATACAGTTTCATTCCAGTTTATAATATTGAAATTTATTTATAAAGCTTTAATTCAATTAACTCTATTAAATTGCGGATTATTTCTATTCAAACAACCTATCATCCAATAACAAACAATACACAATCACAACCAATACACAACTAAATCGACCAAACCAATTGAATTTGCATTCAGTATTAATATTTATTTCGATTTAACATATTTGAACATCAATTGATTAATCTTCGATTGATTTTTATTTAATTATTATTTATTAAATTTTCTAGATTCCAAAACTAATTTATTTAATTCCAAAATCATTTCCTAATTCCACTTAACCAAGTTAAGTTTCAATTCAAATTTTAAATCCAAACTTGGATATCATTCAAATCAATCCCCCACGATACCTCAATAATTTAATAAAATTATTTCTTTTGTATGCAAAAATATATTTCAGATAAAATTATTTCATTTACCCTATTTATAAAACATTATTATGTCTAGTGCCAGTTCAATGCTTCTCAATACTTGAACCGATCAAATAACACAATACAAAACATTTGTATATAAAATCTACAAATACGCTCTCATATATATATATATATATATATATATATATATACACACACACTCAACTCAGTCTAGAATATTACTAATCCCATCTCTATCGAGTTATGCCATAAAGCCAAGGTTAATACTAAACCAATAGCTCTGATACCACTGTAACGACACAAAAGAATTCGACGCCCGAATTCTGACAATAATACATAAATCCCGTATTACTGCAAAAACTCAAGTATCAAAAACACGGATAGTTACTAGAAAGAAATTAGAAGGTGAGAAAAAAATAAAGAAATATTAGAATAGAAGAAAAGAAGAAGAACATCACAGGATCAGAGTATCACATCGCAGCGGAACAAAATATAATATAGAAATAAATCTTTATTGAGAGCTTAAAATAAAACTTACAATCATCAGAGTACATCAACACATCTGGACAGTTATAAAAACCTATCCTCTTATACAATACACAGCGGAATAATATCTATATAATATCAAACGTCTGAACTCTTCCGGCTCGTCTCTTCACAGCATTCGATAACCTAAACCTGTACAATCCGGTCTAACCCGAGCATTACAAACGATGGGTCAGTCTGGTGAACCAGAGTGAAAAAAACACACTAAGTTTATAGATTTCGTTGATTTTAAAGTCAAAATCCTTTTGAAAGAAAAGTATAGTCGTAAGACCAAATCCACACATAAATACGGATGGTTTTTACCTTACATTAACCCAAAACGTTTTTGAAATCAATATCTTCTTTGATATTATAATAATGTCTAAATACAAATAAATATCAATCTAGTAGAATGCTTGCATCTCACGCTCTACATATATAGTATAAAATCAAAACCGCGAGCTCTTATTGGAGAATGGATTTCCTGGCATGGTATGAGACCACATTCCCGACAATGTACCTCTGGAGATGAATACATCAGGGTTCAACAAGAACATCTTGCAACCCAGGCTAAACACTTTCTCTTGAGAGTACCGAATATATCATTACCATGGTTGGGGGCCAGCAAATCGAACCGATAACATACATAACAAAAATAAAAAGGGACAACCGATGCATTTGATTTTACCAGATCAGGTAATGATATACCCTTTTGATGAATGCGATCCACATAGCCATGCGACCTACCTGATTTTGTGCCATTTTCCCGATTGATGAGGCTAGAGGGTAAGCTTATCTTTCGGAACAACATATCTCCATCCACTTTGAATGCCACATCGTCAGATCCACCAGAAATCACTAATTGACATCCACAAAAATACTCTAGTTGTTAAGATAAAGAAGTTTCTCTTCTATGCCTCCAACTTGGTACATTTGAAGAAATCAACGTACGCGATCCCTTTGGAAATATTCTGTCAGACATCCGTCCATACAAGTCATCCAGGAACAGGATGGACCGAAGGCACCCTCCTACCACATCCTTGGTATCACCCTATAGATTAGTTGCGAGTAGTCTTTGCAATCCGAAGATTTCAACCACGACATAACCACAGTTATCTCAGGTTGCAACACAGAGATTTAAGTAGTTCTTCCATTTATGAAAGTCTACGGTCTTCAATACTCCATCTTCAATAACCATCTTGTATGTATTTGCTGGTTCGGAATGATTTTCTAATATAAATTCGATTCCGGTCTTTCCAAACCAACAATCGTTTTGGCCAGATTTGATAGTCGGTTATTTAACTATCAAATAAATAATCATGAGAATAAAATGAGTTCACTGATTCAGTGCTCAGCATTACTTGGCCTTTTAATTTAAAATAATTAAATAATGAAAATTAAACTTCAAATATCTCAATAATTTTAACACAGTATTTACTTCTTATTTAACATAAGATTTATATTCAAAACAATTTCCAATACATTAGAATTAAACCATATATATATATTCCCAACCTTGGCTTTGACAAATTTCACGTAAAATTTACAACTAGTAACAATATCAGATTTCACGTAAAACTTTACGATGGTCAAAACACTTCGATGGTCGGTTATTTAACTATCAAAGTAAAACAAACATTCATTCAAACGTACAACTAATCATCACACAACCACAGGCACGTTTTATTTAACATTTGTTTTTATTGTCCGCATTCCCATATCTTACCAGATATTTCCCAAATCCCGTTTTAGCCTTTTCACACTTCTTGGAAAACATTCCTAGTTATTATAAATTCTCATTCTCCCATGTTCCCGAAAATATTCATTATTAACGTTCGAAAACATTTCCATTCTTTTTACATTCTTTATTTTCTACACTTGGATAATATACCCTATCTACATTGGAAAAATATTTCCAATTTCATTATAAATATTTTAATCTGTCAACCATTCACTTTTAAAATATTATCCACTTTAAAATGTGAATATCATCCCGATTATAGAAATCTGAACATCTTTATCAAATAACTCTTTATTCGAGTAATAGATACCCTTATCTTGTTTACCGAAATCTTTTTCATAATTTTATCTTCTCATTCCTCGTTATAAACTCTGTTTCTAAGTCAACTTCTTATTAAATCAATAGCTAAATATTGATTACATATCCTATTATAATTTATTGGTTTAAACTAAATATTAGCTATCCTATCAGATTATAATTCCTAAAATAATTTACTTTAATACATTCGACATCGTCGAATTATAGTTCCAATTCCTAATAATGTTATATATAAAAATCACGCTTAAGCTTGGTCAACAACGTTAATTTATCGTTATAGTTCAAACTTGTCATACGCTATAATATTCCCTTTTATAACTAATCTCGACAAAATAGTCACGCTTAAGCCTAGTCAACAACGTTATTTTATCGTTATAGTTCAAAGACTTGCAATATGCTACTATATTCCATTTTATAACTAATTTCGACGTCTCTTTCCATTACAAACTAATATCATCCCTCGATAATAGTGAAGTCATTCAAGTTGGGGTATTTTATTTACCTCTCAGACCTTACTCGACAACGTTCTTATCTTAGAATAGATATACGTCCGTAACTCTAACCCCTTATACTTTATATTCCATCAAACCGTACTTCTTGCTATATTTTAAATATGGTTTTAGGACGCCATATCCTTAATTTGAAAACTCCGTTGTTTACAACTATTTATTTAAATATTAACTCTTTGCTGCGTCTTCGTTATATAATTATATTTATAACTTCTTTTACCAAAATACATTTACGTTCTTTGTCTCTTGAAATTTTACTTTTATTGAGCCATTTTAGTTAATGCAAGCAACATCTCATCATTAATTCAATAACATCTTAAATGAGGCCCATTTAAGAAACAATTATTTAATTAAAAATAATTAAATAATATTTTACTTTATCATTGCTGAAGTAAACAATTTACTTCACCATTAATCTAAAATTGATTGGTTGCTTACTGTATATAAACAATAACTAATTATATTAGTTAAATAATTATTTAATACCTCATTAATTTAAAAGGGGTAATTAATAAGGAATCTTCTTAATATTTGATCAGTTTACCGCTAAGTTATTTCCATTAGATTAATTGAAGACCAATTAATCTAATAATCATTTTCCAAATAAACAGTTGATTTAATCAACTTCATTCCATCGGTAAATTCATTAACTGATTTTATTTACTTCTTACCATTAGATTTATATAATTAATCTAATAATGTTTCTTAACAGTTTGCTTTAAAATAATTATCCAAATTATTCACTCCAGGATAATTACAGCTTCATAATCTATTTAAATATCAAATAATCGTTTATATTTACTTTATAAAATGAACTATAAAATACCAGTTTGTAATAGAACTTCTATTGTAATTTAAACTTCGCTTAAATTATAAAAATAAAAAATTTATATTTATCTTCGTTGATTTGCCTGAAGGTCAATCAACTTCTTAACAAAAATGGGTTTATGGTCGACTGTTGTTATTTTCTTAATCGATATCGTTTATTAGATCAACATAACGTTGAATTTCCATTCATATGTTTCAAACATTGCAAAATCAAACTGTACATATAAATATTGAGGAATCCGGTTGAATTCCTCCAACCGGGTTCCTCCATCCACAGATGTTAGTCAACACAATCAACACTAATTCCATACTATGGAATATTATAATCGATCAATATCCAGCTAATGATGTGTATATATGCAACAATATATATAAATATAATTCAACCATCTTAACTGCAATTTATCTAAACGACCATCACACAGCATTCAACCATTATTTAAAATATAATTATAATATTTTAAAATAGATCAGAGTTAGTGAATTTACTCACTTTTGCGCGTTAACCGTTAAATAACGATTTGCGTCAGTAGATCCGATCAGCCGTTTTAGCATGCACCAATAACCGACCCGAAAATAAACAGTATCATCTCCTTTAAATTTTCGAGCGCGAGCTCCTTAACAAGCCAACCCATCATGCCGAGCTTCTCGACGCCACCGCCCCCTTCTTCCTTGCCATATAAACATTTCTGCATGCTCCTCATCATCATATTTTCTTTACTACACTAACATTCCTCATGAAACCACCGTTCTGGCTCCACTCGTCGTCTTCCACTAGCAACTCCCATTCTGGCCTCGCTCACATCGGAACTTAGCCTCGCAATAGACTGTGCAAACATGCACAGCCATGCATGAACCCAGTACCTCATTTCTACATTCCATGTATGCACTTTCCATATCAAAAAATTTGCTCCCATATAACCTGCACACTACCGTACTCCCCTTCATTTCTTCATGTATTAAAAATCATCAACTTCCTTTTCTTTGCAACTACAGCTTCACGGCCTCTTCAAAAGCCTACTGACCACAATGCTCCCACTACCATTTTGGAACACTTTGAACCCCTTTTTATTTTGTTTTCTTTATTATTACCTGGCCCTCACGTAAGTTCAAACCAGACCAAGCACTCATCTACACGTTTTACTTCATAATTCTCCTTAATAAACGCAATTACATTCACCAATAAAACGCATGGCCCCAGGTTATCCAAACATCCATTTCCCTTATTTACAAATGTGTTATCGTTATCTTCCACAGGTGTCGAGAGAACACACTCCAGTATGTATTCATTCGAACATCCAACTGCTCAGAACCATCCTATCTCGTCCAAACTCATCTCCACTCATGCCATCTTCATGCCAAATTACCAACTGCCATATCCGCATTCCCCGTACTTTATATATATAATTATATTCTCCGCACCTCTTCAGTTGAGAATGCAAGCCCCGAGTACAAAATCATTTGAAAAAACACAATAATCCACTTCTCTTTTATCACCAACTGCCTCCCGACTTTACCCAGCCGAGCGTCTTGACCCCCTATACCTCACGTTGGTCTTGCTCTTCTCCCTTATTGTGGAAAACTCCGGTATACTCCTCCACACGCAGCGCTGTCTTCGAAAAATGGAGAGAATATATTTTGCCGATCTGAAAATAAAGGATACCCATGTGAGGAGCAACTTGCAGCAATACATGGGATCAAACAAAATTTTAATTTTTTTTAAGTATTTTGAAGTCATTAGAAATCTTCGGTTTGAAGCTTCGCTTCGCTGAAAGAAGAGGAGTTGAAGATAGAGTGTGAGCGTGCGTATATATAGATGAAGAGGGACTGGATGAGATTAATATCGCTTCAGTATAGGCGAGTATGCAGAAATAGTGTAAGTAGGTCAGTGAAGAGGTGACAATTCATAGATGATAGGGTAGATTGCAGCCCCTTTGCACCTTTTATCTAGATGATGGCCTGCGTGAAAGGAAGGTGAAAGCTGTATGTACCATTCCTTCGTTGCCAAGGTGTCCTATATACTTATAATATTTCTTTTCATCTTATGATGCATTCGAGTTAGGCATCTATAAATCATGCCTGGAAGGTTTGTAAGTGTACTGTCGTATTTTATTTCTTTGATATGCCAAGAGATATTATAACATATTCACGTGCTAAAATTATGAATTCTAACATGTTAATTTAATATTGACAAAATACAGTACATAATCGTATTGAACTTCATGTTAGGCTACTAGCTATATTATACTCTACGTGATATTTGCTATGTATGGTCACGGGTAGTGATTGATGGTGTGCACTGTTGTATTTGAAGTTTTAAAGGAAGGGTGAACTTTGTTTTGTGTTCCCAACTTTTTAAATGCAAGGAGTCAAATAAGAAATTGTTCAGGATTTCACTTCGCGGATTGGCAAGCAACGAGATCTTTCTCCTTTCCAATTTAGATATGTTGGGATTTTTGCTTTTGGATACATGGTTTATATCCTTGCGCTGAAAGGAAGAGACGTGAGTGCACAGGAGCTGACAGCATAGGCTTGGTGTATGCGGCGTATACATTTCATGTTTTAAAAATGTTGTGTACCACGCTACGTAATATTATATTTATGTTCGGGGCGCTAGGGACAGAAATAAGTACACAGTCATGTCCAGCGAGGTGTCACGATCCCAAAAATATAATAATATAGACCAGTTAACTTGTTCTGTAAAACCCCAAAATGCTGATATAGGGTGTAAAACACTCCAAATAAAAAGTAGCTTATTTTCCAATATAAAAATTACAGTAAATTTCTAAAAATTAAGTTATCACTACGTCCCAAAGGGCTTGTCCAAAATCGAAAGAAATATTTAAATGTATTTAAATAACCAAACCATTATATTAAAATAATTAAATTAATTAATTATTAATCCACTAGAATTCTGGGTCGTTACATTATGGAACAAAAACAAATGGAGCTGCAGGAGTGTATATACATGGAAAAGATTGTTTGGGCTTCACGTTTCAAGTACAATGTAGGTTGTGGACTTTAAAAGGGTAGCTATGCATATATTTATACTTTACTAATTTGCTTAGGACTGAAGGCTTATTTAGTTTTATAAGTGATTGGCATGTTAATGATGATAAAGCAAAGCAGATGTTTTCTTAGCTGGAAAGGAAGGCCTGGGTATACTTCTTAGAGTAGGCTAACAGTTGAAAAGCATTTCTATGTTGTATTTTAAGTTAGATAGGCCAGCTGTGTACATTTCGCCCCTTCCTTCTTTTCTTGTACGTGTTGTCTTGTAAACAGCTCGACGAGAAAGGAACATTTTCATGTGCGCGTGTATGGAGTATTACTTTGGCATGCATTCTTTTTTGTCTGCCTAGGTTATTGGTCTTTGTATGAAAAGTAATTCATATCATGTGCAGTCTTCTCATTTATGGTCTGCGCTAAGGTTGGAAAAGCTGTGTGTATGATTTATTAAGGTTTAAGCTTTTATTTCATTACATAGAAATTAGACAATTTGTTTTCCTTAGCTTGAAAGATTAAGTTTTTATTTTATTTCATATTTTATTTGTGATCTGATTTGTTATTGTTATTGTTATTATTACGCGGTTATTAAATTTTTACCGGTATTTACGTGGATCTTTTAATATTCGTACCTGACATAACTTCAAACGCGATGAAAGTCTCCACACTGCTACGTCTTGGCGTTCCAATCTCAATGAAATTCGTTTCATTCAAAATGGACTTCGTTTGCAAACTGGCGATATTTTAATTTTAATATATTAATCGGTTCACTTTTAAATATCATCTACCGACAAAACAAATCCGATTAGCTCCAAAATAAAAATCTAGCAATAACTAGCGATACATATTCCAATAAAAATTGTTTTATCGAAAAGGGAGGTCATTTGAAAAGCAGCTCTTTCTAATGCTTATATAATATCGATATATATATATTCAATTTCAAAACAACTAAATTAAATAATAAATTATTAATGTACATATCTAATTAAAATAATATAAAGCTCAAAAATATAAATCGATGTGGAATTATAACTTAATATTGACATTTCAGAGTTAAATGATATTCAAATTTTATTGGAATCCTTAATAAATTAATTTAATAAACGTTATATTTTAATAACGATTTCCATAGCGACTATTTTAAAATTTGATTTGGACATAACTAACAATCTATATCACAAAATCTGGATTTTCCTCTTCCATTAGAAAATTATAATCAACAAGATTCAAACG
Organism: Allium sativum; assembly: GCA_030737875.1. Taxonomy (NCBI): domain Eukaryota; kingdom Viridiplantae; phylum Streptophyta; class Magnoliopsida; order Asparagales; family Amaryllidaceae; genus Allium; species Allium sativum. The sequence continues at coordinate 224,686,923 of CM060919.1, read as the reverse complement.
TTTCTTGTTTCAAAGAAATCTGACTTATATCAAATCCTGTATATTAAATTGAAGTTCAAAACTCAATATTACGAACTGCTGCGCCATTTCGAGCTCGTTTTATATTGTAAATAAATTTAAAGTTCAAACTTCGTTTTTAATAAACGAATTAAATATTAAATTGATTAATATACCAATATAATATTTAAAATAAAGTTTTAAATATTCGAATTCAACTAGCTGAGAAATCCGGGTCATTACATATTCTGATATATATTATTATACTCTGACATAACATTTTAATGATGTTACTGAAAAGTCTTTTGCTTTTGTCTGATGTGTTGTATGCCCCAAGTTAATGTCTTGAAATTTTTTGCCGTTTGAATCAGAGTTGTGTGGTTTATAGTCGATTCGAAAGACGAGAATTTTCGGGCCATTACATTTGACTCACCAAAAAAGGAACAGAATCGTTAACATTTGAAAATTAATTGAAATGAGTCGGAGGGGGTTAATGTAAATAAATTCTAAAATCATTGATAAATTAATGCATAACTTGATATAGAATGAGAAAAAAATAGATGGTAAGATACCGAGCTTTGAATATATAGTTTGGAAAAAATGAAAAGTGTGGAAAGTGTGAGTATAAAGAAGCACTAATTAGCCGTATTTAAGTAGGGTGGCGTTTGTAATTGCAATTTTTTTATTTGTGTGATGGCTTAAAAAGTAAAATGTCTTAAATGAATGAGAGTTAAACATTTTATTTGATAATGAATTTAAATGGTTAGATATTGAGTTATATATATATATATATAGTACATATAGTTTAGGGAAAATGAAAAGTGTGGATAGTGAGAGTATGAGGAGACATAGATTTGCCATATTTAATTGTAGTGGTGTTTGTTGTTGTTATTTTTATTTGTATGAAGGATAGAAAGGAAAAATATTCTAAACGAATGAGAGTTAAGCATTTTAGCAAAAAATGAATAGGATGAGAGTAAAAAAGTCAAAGTCATATCAAACTTTATATCTTATATTATAATGCAAAACCCTAGGTCAACAAATCAAAGTGAAGCCTTTTTGGCATTTCAAAAAATAACCCTATTTAAAAGCTAATTTAATAAAGGATCATGCTAGAAAGACTGGGGGAAAAGCGGTGAAAAAACTAGGATCTAAGAATGAACGGGGAGAAATTCAGGGGAGAATGCAAAATTCATGGAGGGATTTGTAACCCAACCGCTGTAATCAATTCAGTGAAAACGAATCCCACGTTTCCTTGTTGAAATAGCACAATTGTTTAATAAACTCAAGTTGAATGTTATTGACATTGTACTTCACATATCTGTTCAGTTTTTCCTAGGGCTGTCATTGGATACCCGAATAATCTGAAATCTATCCGCATCAGCATCCGAAAAGCGGATAAATATCCGATATCCGGAAAGCGGATGCGGATATAGGTATATCCGCATTCGAAAATTATCCATCTACTTTTTTCACGATTATAGCTGAAATTTTGTATATTTTAACATAATTAGGTATACTAATTTATTATTTTGTAAAGTTGAAAGTCTACTAAACGCATGCATATTGTTCAAAATTATATATCATCATCATATTTATTTATTTATTTATTTATAGCACTTTAGTAATCATTTGGGTTGAAAAAGTTTAGTATTAAACTAAAAAAATTCATTTATGTTCACTGATTTATCGACCATTGACAGAACGGATAATTATCTGATATCCGTCTGCATCCGTGGATGTGGATATCCAATATCCGAAAATAGTTTCGGATGCGGATATAGCACTATCCGCATCCGAAAGTATCCATTGACAGCCTTAGTTTTTTCCAATTTCCAAGATTGTTTGTTTCTCTTTATTTTTCGCAATCCGTATTTTGCTATTGTCCATTATGTACTGATCATCCTTGCTATTTCTCTTCTCATTGTCCACGTTCCTGGAAATCATTCACTTCCACACTAATTATTATTGTTCTCTCTCTCTCTCTCTCTTCACCTTATTATTCTTTTAAACCTACAACATAAAAAAATTGAATCAAATCGAATTAAATCAAAGTAGAAGAAGGAGATTCAGGATTTCTATCAATCAGGCTTATTTTTCTTAAGATTTTTTCTTATTGATAGCTTGAAGCTGCTACAACTAATTAATAGCACATTGAAATGGCTCAATTCATAGGGCTTCATGCTTGAGCTAAGGATTTGGACTACGTATACGCTAAAGGTCTAAATTCTCTTTTTCAAATTCTGATTCAGTGGTCTTTTGTTTCAGTTTCACCACTTGCTTGATGATTAACTCAAATGTTTTTTTCTTCTGAGAATCATCTATATAATAGTATGTTGTTTTGTTAAGGGCCAAATAGTCCAAACCGTATGTTGTTTTGTTTAGGACCAAATTGTCCAAACCATGCATGCCAAACTATTCATAGTTACCTCTGTTACTCTTGATTTGTTTATAAAATTTGCTATTATATTCTTAATTTTTTTTGGGTATAGTGTGAAATATTCGAATTCACTTGACTGGAGAACCTGTTAGAAGCATTCTCAAGCAAAGGTAACAAGTTCATTGCATTGCCATAATGAAGTTCACTAGATATGGTTGATATTATCTTCCACAAACTGATGATTTAATTATACTTTCCCACCATTCCCCATTTATGTGATTTGATCAACTTAAAATTCAATGAAGTTGTACGCTCCAATACTAGACTGCATTAATAGCCAGTGCGGACTCCTTAAGAGAGGAAATAATATAGCTACGAGCCATTGCATCCAACTAGAAATTTGAAAGATGCCAACTTTGAGATGTGATCGACACAGGGTTGCACCCTAGTGACCATGTCCGGTTCTCAATTACAGTTTCATGAGCATGGCTATAAACCAGATGAAGAGGAAGTAAGCCAACTAGATGTTCTGCAGTTGCAACAATGGCGGGTTTCAAAGGAATTCTCAAATCCCTGAGTAAAGACCTCCCATTGCATTGTAAATGATTTTCACAAATTGATGACCCAGACTGAACAACTATAATCATATCGAATAGAGTTTTCGCCTGATGATGTTTGTCAATGAAAAGAGGCTCATTGTGAGAGAACCAGAATATAAGAACTTCCAATGTTGATCTGGAGCTAGAATGAGCTCCTTCAAATGAAGCATGTTCGCTCAGCTTCTGTAGCTGGCTTGAGAGAATGGAAGAACCCAGATATGCACAGACACTGACCTGTAAGTGCCATTAACCAGTAGAAGTGGGACTGAAGAAGCCATCGTCAATTCAGGATCGTTTGAAAGTGACATCAGGCGTTGGCTAAACATTACAGTTTCAGGTGAAACCACCATAGTTGAAAGGGCATCGGTGAAAGCTCTCAAGTTAACACGCAACAATTTAATGTTCCTGATTTTCTCTTAAGATGTTAACAAAAAAAAAATCTTCTTTTTAGTTAGTTGGTTTTTGTTGTTTTGAAAGTATATATTTATTTTGTATCAAATTATAGAGAGGTATCACAGTAAAAAAATTCACATGAGATTAGTAAATCAGTTACATAATTCGGCAAACTATTCATTAGTGTCAGCAAAAAAAATATACCATTCATTTATATGGGAAAAAAATTATAAGGACAAATTAATTAAAAAATTTATCCAAAACTACAAGCCACTAATAATTTATCCATAAGGACAGTAAATAGGTGTGACGACCCGCCCCGCACCAGCCGACATTTCCAATGAAAGTGTGTTGCGCCAATGTCCAACTAGCTCGGGACGGTCGCCAAAGAAAGGAATTTGAACTAGTAAGGAACCTATAGTATATCTCACAGCGCATGGAATAAAATATAATAATAACATAACTTGATATAAAACAGGTGAGACAGTGCATAAGCTGAAAATAAACCATCATAGCAGCGGAAAATCCAAAATACAGCTTATGTTCCACATCATCATTATTAAAACTTTTAAAAACTGTATCCAAAGCAAAATAAGAAAGGTACACTACTAATGCCCAAAGTAGTGACCAGCAGCGACACAGGGAGAATATATGTAGATAATACGCGAGGGCCTCCCACTCGTCTCCGGATCAGCTACTTGTGCATAACCAACTAACTTGTCTCTAGTCTTCCCGTTTAAGAGCACCCAGAGTAATAAGAAGAGACATAAAACTCTTGGTCAGACAAAAGTCTGGTATGAGCGATAAGCAGCAAAACAGAACAATAACAGGTATACTAAACCATACCAGAACCTGGACCCGCAACCAAAGAGTTAGCACAACAGGATGCACAATACTCTATAGTGACACTAACATATGGTGTAAAGATACGGGGGTAGGGGTGTGCATGTCATAATGATGGGAAACAATCAAGCATAGCAACAATCCTCACAACTCTCACTCAGTGCGTAAAGCATACAATATCCACTGCTTTGATCACCCAAATTCTTGCTATGATCACTCTGCCCCATGGAGTCATGGAGACTCCACTGCACTGATCCATAGCCACTAGCCCTTGCTATGTCCACTCTGCCCCCATGAAGTCATGATGACTCCACTGCACTGGCTCACAGCCATGCTACGATCACTCTGCCCCCATGGAGTAGTAACTACCCCACTGCACTGATCCGCAGCCTAACACTTGTCTTTCAGTGGCGAGTCAAAGCTATGGACGTCGACAACTCCTTAGCACACGTTCCGTAGCAAAGCCCAACCATGAAGTCAACTCGTTGATCCTAACTGGACCATGAGTATAAACTTCCCATTTGGACAACCTTTGCATCTCGGGTTTTGGTCCCCTCCGGCTTCGATCTCCATTTGGTACGTGATCATCACCTAGGTTCGGTTCGTGGTGCCTCGTCCGGGTCGGGTCGTGGTGCTCCTGGTCAGATTGGTTCGTTCCATACACTTCGGGTCGGGTCAAGCTCCTCCACCAGTTTGGGCCGTGATATCCCTCCTTCAGCAGTTCGGATCGTGAGCTCCAAGGTCCTGATCAGTTAAGTTTCGTGATTCCTCTTCATGGAGAACATCCAGGTAGGGGTCTTCCTGTGCGAGCAGTTCGGTTCGGTGCATGATGGTGCTCCACGATTCTCCTCGTGATGGCGCTCGAGGGCTTCATGCAGGCGGTTCAGTTCGGGGGAACGACTCGGTTCGTGGTGGTGCTCCACGATCCCATGGGCGATGGGATCCGACCCTCCAAATCCTATCCGATCCGAATTCCTGCACCACTTCCAGCGAGCTATTTACGCTGCACGATGGCGTTTTCGGCCAATCTAACTTTGCTAAACAATTACAAAACATTCCATACAGTCATAGAAACATTTATAGTCATCCGAAACACTAACACAACAAATAATCATGATAATATAGATCAAACATACCCAAAAACCCTTATTTTTTCCTTAATTCCCCTTAATCATGTTTAGGCATACAGTTAGCAAATCTTATCCAAATTAGCCCAAATTTCTATCAGAGCCCTAAAATAATATTTTAGAATTTTACAAATTTTTCCATATTTTCAGAGTTATAATTTCGTTAATTAACACTAATTACTCCTAATCAACCGTAATTAGTGAGAAACTATGCAAATCACTCACCTTAGCCACAAATTAACTTTAGACCTGAAACTATCTTTGATTTGGGTCGAATCTCTATGCAACACAACAGTTTTATTCCCAGTTTGATGCTAATTTGCCTTGACTAGGTGTAGATTAGGCTAAAACTTGATTAAATGGTGAGTAGAAGATGATTTGGGTGTTGTAGGTCATTGCTAGGGTTAGGGAAATGCTTTAGGCGGCTAAAGAATGAAATAAAAATCGTTTCTTAACTGTTCTCAGTCTCCCCATAACCCTAATCCTGAAATGGGTTATGGGCCCTCTTGCTAATCACCCTAATTAGGCCCGGTTAAGCTGTTTTTCACCTTCTAAACCTTGTTTCAGCCATATCTCCCAAACGGTGAGTCCGTTTGGCTAATGCGACCACTCGACGAAAAGGTAAACCATCATTTGAATCTAATGGAAGTAGTTTTAGGTCAAAACTCCTTACCACTCAAAAGTTATGGCCGAAGCAAGATCAACTAGTGGTAAAACGGTCATTTAAAAATCGGCAAAAATCGTGAACATGGGAAATGACCCTTATAGTCGTTCCCCAAAGTTAGACGACTATACGATCTCGCATGAGAAAGAAATAAATATTCTATGATCCCCCGATGCATAGAATGCGGGTCATTACATTCTTCCCCCCTTAAGAAATTTCGCCCCCGAAATTCCTTAACTAAGAAACAAGTAAAAGGATCCCGCATGCCTACCAACCATTCACAACAAACAAACATACAAAACAACAAACAATTCTATCCTAGCATGCGGAAAACTAAATTGCACTTAAAATCTTACCAGGCATAGAGTTTTGGATACATCTTCCTAATGCTCTCCTCTGTCTCCTAAGTACAGTCATTCTCATTCTCGCCCCACTGAACTTTGACTAGATTCACCGCTTTCCTTCGAAGTTGCTTCGTATCATGCTCGAAAATACGAATCGGCTCGCGGTTCCCAACCGCCTCGAGTTCTACTTCGATATCATCCAACTGATCAGGTGAAATAGTCATATCGGGGTCGTGCACGAATTTCCTTAACTGGGAAACATGAAATATGTTATGAACTCCTGCCATCTTCTCTGGTAATTCAACTTTATATGCCAAATTCCCAACTTGCTCGAGGATTGGGAATGGACCAACAAATCTTGGCACCAACTTTCCTCTCCTTCCAAATCGAATAACATTCTTTAATGGCGAGATCTTGACAAATACTAGGTCACCAATGGAGAATTTCAAATCCTTTCGCCTCTTATCGGCATAACTCTTCTGCCTATCTTAGGCAGCCTTCATTCGCTATTGAATGATCTTAATCTTGTCTGAAGTTTCTCTTATCACATCTGGTCCAAGCACAAACTTCTCACCAGTTTCTAACCAGCATGACGGTGCATGGTCTTCCGTAAAAAGCTTCAAATGGAGCCATACCAATACTGGATTGATAACTATTATTATATGCAAACTCTACTAGATGCAAATGGTCATCCCATGATCCATCAAAATCCAATATGCTAGCTTTCAAGAGATCTTCTAATATACGATTTACCGTCTCTATTTGACCATCAGTTTGAGGATGATACGCGGTACTGAGATATGATTCTGACCCTAGAGCCTCTTGCAAGCTCTTCCAAAACCCACTAGTAAACAACGGGTTTCGGTCACTCACAATTGTTTTAGGTACTCCATGAAATCTCACTACCCACTTCATATACAGTTTTGCTAATTTAGCTGGTGTTCTATTCGACTTGTCGGGTATAAACCTTGCACTCTTGGTCAATCGGTCCACAATCACCCCAATGCTGTCATGGCCTGATCTAGTCCTCGGTAACCCATCAACGAAATCCATTGAGACTTGTTCCCATTTCCATTCTGGAATTTCTAATGGTTGCAACAAACCACTAGGCTTCTTTTCCTCGGCTTTAAATAACTGGCAGTTCATGCATTTGGATATAAACTTCCCAACGTCTCTTTTCATCCCTTCCCAATAGTAGGTCTGCTTCATGTCTCGATACATTTTGTTACCACCGGGATGTATAGTCAGTTTTGAGAGATGACATTCTCTTAGCACTTCATCTCTCAATCCACTGACATTGGGCACAATAGTCTTCCATTCTTCCTAAGCCATACATCTCGATCAAGCCCATACTTGTCCATATCCTTATCGACACTCATCTCTAACTTGGAGATGATTTCCAATAAGTTAGGATCGTCCCTCTGACTGGAACCAATCCGCTCAATCATAGTGTGCCTGATCGTCAAACTTGCTAATACTTCTGGTTCTAATTCGCACTTTGGTCTGAAATCATACCCAGCGATGTACTCCAGTTGCTTCCATTCCAGAAACATAGCCCCTAAACTGGCATGTCTTCTACTCAATGCATCAGCTACTGCATTGCCCTTTCCTGGTGTATATGCGATATCGAAATCATAGGAAGCTAAGAATTCTAACCATCTTTGCTGTCTGAGATTTAGATCCTTCTGGGAGAAAAGATACTTTAACAATTTATGGTCGATAAACAACTCAAATCTTTCTCCTAAGAGATAATGTCTCCACATCTTCAATGCGAACACGGTCGCTGCCAATTCCAAATCATGGGTAGGATATCTTTTCTCATGCGGTTTCAATTGTCGACTAGCATAAGCTACAACCCTACCTCCTTGCATCAATACAGCACCTAGTCCGGTACTACAGGCATTTGTGTACATCGTCATCTCTTCATTCCCTTTAGGAATGACTAACACTGGTGCACATATTAACTTTTCCTTTAGACTCTTGCATGCATTCTCACACTTTTCGTCCCAGATGAAAGCTTGATTCTTCTTGGTCAACTGAGTCAACGGTGCTGCTATCTTGGAGAAGTCTTGGATAAAATTACGATAATACCCAGCTAACCCTAAGAAACTTCTTATGTTTGTTGCATTCTTGGGCGTAGAACAATCTTGTACCGTAGCCACCTTCGCAGGGTCCACGACAATACCATTCTCTGAAATAACATAGCCCAAGAATCTCACTTCCCTGCTCCAGAAGTGACATTTAGAAAACTTTGCTTTCAATTGGTGTTTTCTCAACACCTCCATTACTATCCTCAAATGTTCCTTGTGTTCTTCCTATGTCCTCGAATAAACAAAGATATCGTCTACGAACACAAGAACAAACTTATTCAATTGATCTCGGAATACTCTATTCATAAGATCCATAAAATACGCTGGTGCATTGGTCAACCCGAATGGCATGACCAACCACTCATAGAATCCAGACGGCGTCCGAAAGGCCGTTTTAGCTATACTCTCAGCTTCCACCCTAAGCTGATGAAAACCTGTCATGAGATCCAACAGGGAGAACACTCTCGTGCCACTCAACTAATCAAACAAATCATCTATCTGTGGTAGGGGATACTTATTCTTCCTCGTCACCTTATTCAACTCGCGGTAGTCCACACACAATCGAAGGGAACCATTTGTCTTGGTAGCAAACACAACTGGTGCTCCCCACTCAGAAATACTTCTTCTGATAAATCTCTTCTTCAAAAGATCGCTTACTTGCACCCCAAGCTCTCGCTGCTCCCTTGGTGCCATACGACGAAGTGGCATCACTATAGGTCTGGCATCTTTCACTAAATCAATACGAAACTCAATCTCTCGGTGTGGTGGAAGTCCGGTCACTTCCTCGAAGACGTCTGGATACTGGCCAGCCACGGGCACATCTGACAACTCATCATATGGGATGTCGAGGGAATTTAGAAAACTAGCCATTACCCCATCACTAGGTAGACCACCAAACACTACCCTTCGCCCATCATCCGCTCTAACTGTCACCAAAAAGCCCTCACAGTCTACCACCACCCCGTACCTTTGGAGCCAATCAACTCCCAAAATAATGCCAAACCCAATAAAGCCCAAAACAAAGTAATCACAAGAAAACATACATCCATGACTTGATAAGACCACATTACGACAAATCATACTAAGTCTAGTCGAACCGCCAATCGGGTTCGTCACTGCTAAAGATCTATCGACTATCTCAGGTTCCAATCCCAACCTATCTACCAGGTCACTAGATATGAAGGAACGGGAAGCCCCAGTATCAAACAATACTCAAACAGGAAAATCATAAACAGAAAGCATACCTTGAATGACGACATTCTTTCCTTTCTCCGCCGCAGTTGGGGGCATTCGACGAAGAAGGAACAACATTAAGAGCATATGCTTTCACAATCTGCTTCTCTTTAGGGCGTTGCACACATTTATCCTTATGATGTCCCACTTGGCCGCAATTGAAGCATTTCCTGTCCGCTGGCTTCGCTTGACATTCTTTAGCATAATGGCCCTTTTTGCAATATCTAAAGCACTCAACATCTTTCTTATTCTTTTTCTTCTGGCCATCCTTGGTCTGATTTTGCTTTCTCTTGTTCTGAGAACCATTCTTGCCTCCACCGCTTGCTTGCGGTTTTGGCTCCTTTGCAGATGTAACCTCAGTCTTCGACTTAAGGTATAGACTCTCTGATCTCAAAGCTTTCCCCACAATCGATTCAAACGTCTCATCAATATGGTTTATAAGCCTTTCTCTCGAGTACTGATCTAAGCCTGTTATGAACTTCTCATTCTTCTTCTCGGGAGTGTCGATAAGGGATAATCCATACTTCGATAAAGTATCGAACTCTGCAATATACTCCGAGACTGCCCTACCATTCTTTTTAAGCTCTAGAAATTTCCTAAACAACTCTGATTTCTGAGCAGCTGGGATAAACTTATCGCTAAAGCGAGTCTTGAACTGACCCCAAGTAACTTGATCCTCAGGAGTAGTTGCCTTAATAGCATTCCACCAATTCATCGCCCGTCCTTGCAGCAGATGGGATGTTAGCTTTCTCTTCTTCGCATCCTCGATACCCAAGTCTTCGAAGATACGCTCACAGCTATCCAACCAATCCTGAACTTCTGTAGCCGATTCCGTTCCATGGAACGGCTTCCCACCAAGACTAGTGTAATCCTTGCAAAGCTTGGCGAAATCGGCTCTAGGCGCTTGTACCGCTGCACCACCACCATTTGCAGCATTAGGAACTGCTCCTTGCACATTTCTAATCATCTATCTCATGAAGTCAGTGAATATTGTCCTCATATCAGGAGCATTCCCATTATTAGCTCCTCTACCAGTACCCCTACCATATCGGCTCATCGTTCAATCTGTAAGGAGAAAACGATTAACCATCTTTTCAGTGGAGCCAGTGCAGACTTCATCCTTAAATATACTAATAGTATATATATAGCTTTTGAAAACTAAATATCACAAATACGCGCTCTCATATATGTACTATCTCTCCCCGGTGTCTTCCCTGAGTTAACTATGCAACCTAGAGCTCTGATACCAAATGTGACGACCCGCCCCACACCAGCCGACATTTCCAAATAGCACGGGATGGTCGCCAAAGAAAAGAAATGAAAGGAATTTGAACTAGTAAGGAACCTGTAGTATATCTCACAGTGCATGGAATAAAATATAATAATAACATAACTTGATATAATACAGTTGAGATAGTGCATAAGCTTAAAACTAAACCATCATAGCAGCGGAAAATCCATAATACAGCTTATTTTCCACATCATCATTAATACAACTTTTAAAAACTGTCTCCAAAGAAAAATAAGAAAGGTACACTACTAATGCCCAAAGAAGTGACCAGCAGCGACACAGGGAGAGTATATGTAGATAATACGTGAGAGCCTCCTGCTCGTCTCCGGATAAGCTACTCGTGCATAACCAGCTAACATGTCTCTAGTTTGCCCATTTAAGAGCACCTAGAGTAATAAGAAGAGACATAAAACTCTGGGTCAGACAAAAGTCTAGTATGAGCGATTAGCAACAAAACAGAACAATAACAGGTATACTAAACCATACCTGAACCTGGACCTGCAACCAAAGAGTTAGCACAACAGGATGTACAATACTCTATGGTGACACTAACATATGGTGTAAAGAGACAGGGGTGGGGGAGTGCATGTCATAATGATGGGAAACAATCAAGCATAACAACAATCCTCACATCTCTCACTCAGTGCGTAAAGCATACGATATCCACCGCTTTGATCACCCAAATTCTTGCTATGATCACTCTGCCCCATGGAGTCATGGCGATTCCACTGCACTGATCGATAGCCACTAGTCCTTGCTATGTCCACTCTGCCCCATGAAGTCATGACGACTCCACTACACTGGCTCATAGCCATGCTACGATCACTTTGCCCCATGGAGTAGTAACTACCCCACTGCACTGATCCGTAGCCTAACACATGTCTTTCCGTGGTGAGTCAAAGCTATGGACGTCGACAACTCCTTAGCACACGTCCCGTAGCAAAGCCCTACCATGAAGTCAACTCGTTGATTCCAACTGGACCATGAGTAAAAAATTCCCATTTGGACTACCTTTGCATCTCGGGTTTTGGTCCCCTCCGGCTTCGATCTCCATTTGGTTCGTGATCATCACCTAGGTTCGGTTCGTGGTGCCTCGTCCGGGTCGGGTCGTGGTGCTCCTGGTCAGATCGGTTTGTGGCATACACTCCGAGTCGGGTCGAGCTCCTCCACCAGTTTGGGTCGTGGTGTACCTCCTTCAGCAGTTTGGATCGTGAGCTCCAAGGTCATGATCAGTTAAGTTTCGTGATTCCTCTTCGTGGAGAACATCCAGGTAGGGGTCTTCATGTGCGAGCAGTTCGGTTCGGTTCGTGATGGTGCTCCATGATTCTGCTCGTGATGGCGCTCGAGGGCTTCATGCAGCGGTTCGGTTCAGGGGAACGACTCGGTTCGTAGTGGTGCTCCACGATCCCATGGGAGATCTGATCCGATCCTCTATCCCATCCAATCTGAATTCCTGCCCAACTTCCAGCGAGCTATTTACGTCACACAACGGTGTTTTCGACCAATCTAACTTTGCTAAGCAATCAAAAAACATTCCAAACAGTCATAGCAGCATGTATAGTCATCCGAAACACTAACACAACAAATAATCATGATAATATAGATTAAACATACCCAAAAACCCTTATTTTTCTCTTAATCCCCCTTAATCATTTTTAGGCATACAGTTAGTAAAACTTATCCAAATTAGCCCAAATATCTATCAGAGCCCTAAAATAATATTTTAGAATTTTTCTAGATTTTTCAGAGTTATAATTTCGTTAATTAACACTAATTACCCCTAATCAACCGTAATTGGTGAAAAACTATGTAAATCACTCACCTTAGCCACAAATTAACTTTAGACCTGAAACTACCTCTGATTTGGGTCGAATCTCTATGCAACACAGCAGCTCTATTCCCAATTTGATGCTAATTTGCCTTGATTAGATGTGGATTAGGCTAAAACTTGATTAAATGGTGATTAGAAGGTGATTTGGGTGTTGGAAGCCCTTGCTAGGTTTAGGGAAATGTTTTAGGCGGCTGAAGAATGAAATAAAAATCGTTTTCTAACTGTTCTCAGCCTCCCAATAACCCTAATCCCGAAATGGATTATGGGCCCTCTTGTTAATCACCCTAATTAGGCCCGGTTAAGCTGTTTTTCACCTTTTAAACATTGTTTCAGCCATATCTCCCAAACGGTGAGTCCGTTTGGCTAATATGACTACTCTATGGAAAGTAAACCATCATCCGGTTCTAATGGAAGTGGTTTCAGGTCAAAAACTCCTTGCCAATCAAAAGTTATGGCCGAAACAAGATCAACTAGGGGGAAAACGATCATTTAAAAATCAGCAAAAATCGTGAACATGGGAAATGACCCCAATAGTCGTTCCCCAAAGTTACGCGACTATACGACCTCGCATGAGAAAGAAATAAATATTCTACGATCCCTTGATGCGTAGAATACGGGTCGTTACAATAGGTCAGCCCAACATAATCCCTCTTTTATTACGTTCTTTTTATCGTTTCCATCTTCTCACTGAAAACCCTAGTCGCTGACCGCCTCTTCCATTAAACCCTAGTCAACTCCGACGATCAACATCCACCACGTCACCGGCTGCCTCTTCCATCAAACCCTAATCACCTTCGACAAATAACTTCCGCCTCTTCCATCAAATTTATCGATCTCCTCACTGATTTCCTACGTGATTTCTTCCTCAACAATCCGACTCACGCAAATTTCTCGATCTCCTCACCGATTTTATCATTTTGATTTCTTGAATTCGTCGTAGAAAACCAAAAGAGTGAGATGAACGAGAAAAAAATCGCCAGGAAATACTTTTTTTTATGGACAATTTAGCAGCAATTTTTAGGTATCAGTTTGCTATTTTTTTAGGTGTCAGTTTTCGTGTTTTAACAGTGTTATGCTTTTGTGTTTATAATTTTGGTGCAATATTAGTTTTCTACATGTACTGTTGCATTAGCTTTGCGACTCAATCGAAATTATGTCATTTTATTCAATCAAAGTGGGATGTAAACATTTTTTGTATTAGTTTTTCTTTGAAATATCATAGCAGTTTTTAGGTATCAGTTTTGTATTTTTTTAGGTATCAATTTTATATTTTCTAGTTGAATTTACATCATAGCAGTTTTTAGGTATCAGTTTTATATTTTTTTAGATATCAGTTTTATATTTTGTAGTTGAATTTACATCATAGCAGTTTTTAGGTATCAGTTTTATATTTTTTTAGGTATCAGTTTTAAAATATAGAATGGGGAATAGTCGAACTTATTTCATTATAATCAACCAAACTGTGATGTAACATTTTTTGCATTAGTTTTATTTTTAAAATGGGCAACATTAAATTTAGTAGAAAATGACACCTAAGTTGGTATAAAAATGATACTCACTCATTGTACAAACTAAAAACTGTTTACACTATTAAATAACTGATATGTGCATGTGAAATGATCATTTATGATGCATAACATTTTCATCTGATACTCATAAATCATATCATTCAGTTCTATAATGTTTTTTTTATTAACTAGGATGATGATTTTGTTAATCCGCGGGCAAGAGACATTAAGTTGACTACATCTTCTCTTTTGTTAGCTATGCATGAATGTAGTATCATTTTTAACTAAGTATTGGTATCACTTTCTTATATGTTGTTACTTTTCAGCAATAATGTATAAATTTTAGATGAAAAGTGGTATCAGTTTCATATTTATAACCATCAATAAAGAGTAAATTTTATACTATTATTTCTAACCATCAATATTTTTCATACATACAGAGCAGATTGTGGAATATTTGTGATCATATTTATTGCATCACACAACAGATCTGAAGTTACGCTGAAGGTGACAGAAGAAAACATGGATAAAACAAGAGCAATGATTGTGTGCGAAATACTATCAAATCATGCTAGCTGCTGTGTAACACCCCACCTCCGTTAAGGTCACTCACAAACGGAATGCCTTAACTTTGATGGAGCGTTTAAGTAGACAGAAAAGAAGTTTACAAGACAGATAAAGCAGTACTTGAAAATTTTATAATTTTATTACAATAGAAACAGAAATAAGTTTGGTTACATCTTTTCAAATCACAATATCAGAATTCAAGTACAAAATATCGGTCTTGTACAAAAGCCTTCAGAATGCATAGTTTTTAAAGTCATAATCCCCAACATAAACTGCCATGGAAAGATAGAGCCAAAGCCAAGCAATACTTCAAACACTTCAAGCAGAGAGAATCTAAATCAAGCTCTTACGTTTCCACCCTAAGCACCTGGGGGGAACGGAAAGAAAAGAGGCGAAACAAACTAGGTCAGACATTAGTCTGGTGAGTCCAGTGACATTCAGTATATAAACAGATAATAATATCATGACATGTAAATAAATCTGGATGAGAGATAACCGTAACAGGAATAGCAGGTTAACAGAATGATAGAGACTAAGCTAAGCTTCTTACTTAGTCTTCACTTCTCTGCGCTAATACTAGTATAACAAGATTAGGTGTTACCCTAATGTCTAAACTGAAACAGAAACAGAATAATCTCTACAAAAACAGAATGCTAGTAATGGGCCTTTACCACCCGAACAGACAGAAGGTACAGAAGCAGAATACTAATAATGGGCCTTTACCACCCAACTAATGGGCCTTTACCACCCCAACAGACAGAAGGTACGGAAACAGAATCGAAAACAGAATCAGAGACGGAAACAGAATATTTCTTACGGAAACAGAATGTTAGAATTAGGTGTACACTAGTAATGGGCCTTTACCACCCCCAACAGACGGTACCACGCAGAAACAGACGGTACCAACAGAAACAGACAGAACTAAGTGTGCCTTAAGTCCTACCCCCAAGCGATCGGCTCCCTAATACATAAATACCATGTGTCGGACCCACAGTAGGGTGTATCACTCCCTAAAGTGGCAACCTATTGGCGCAGACCTATTTACAGATGTCACGGTGTCTTACATCCTCAGAGCAGACTGGATCCATGCACGCACATGACCCGGTTGCAATGCACCATCAATACCCCTCGCCATTATCAGAATGAACCTCTTATAATTAGTTCAGTAAGCGTGCCCAGACCCCTACATAGCGTGGGGTCAAAGTTTTGATACCAGAAAGGGTTACTGACTAATACGGGTCCCAAACAACAGATGACACAAGTATTTCCCCTCCTAACCTTGTGTCCCAAGACTAACAAATTTCAGATTAACTTGTTTACATATTTCAGACAAAGTTCAGGTTACTAGTTCACAGATCAGACAATCAAGTTAATAAGTTCTCAGACTACCGGATCAGATATACAGATTAATAGGCTTACAGATTGTTTTACCTAACTTTGTACTAGGCCTACAGATTTACGAAACGGGTTTATTAGATTCATCAGACCAATTGTTTTAACCCTATCCACCCAACACGTTTTAGGTATCATATTTATCTTAGATTTGCATTAATTAATTATTAATGCACAGACCTCTCACATTAGGTCGATAGCTTGTGGCCGCAGGATATGCCGGGCGGTTCAGGGCAGACTTCTGCCATAAGCTAGACCTAACCTCGTGTCTAAGCATATTTTAGTTATGCCTACGACCTCTCACATTAGACTGACAGTTTGCAGTCGCTGGTTAAGCCGGTTGGTTCCGGGCAGGCTTCCACCGCAAACGGAGTCTAACCTCGTGTCATAGCCAATTTATTCCAATACAGATATCTGGCTAATTTATGTCCATTTAACAGATTAAACTCCCTTACAGGTTATAGCAGATTAATCAAATTTCCATGTTTTACTCAATCTTAGATCGAGCCTACGAATTTTCATACCCAAATTACAATTATTTAGCTTTCAACAGATTTAGCCGATAACAGATTTAGCAGATAACAATTTTAGCAGATTAGGCAATTCAACAGATTAAGCAAATAACAGATTTGGCAGATTAGGCAATTCAACAGATTAAGCAGATAACAGATTTGGCAGATTAGGCAATTCAATAGATTTAACAGATAACAGATTAGCAGATTAGGCAATTCAGCAGATTTAACGTATTAAATATTTCTTAAAGTTCTATTTACATATCTTACCTAAATTTACATGCCTAAATCGTGGTCATAATTCATAATACGACATATGCCCCAAATTTTAATTAAACTTTGCACAGTACATAATATTCTCTAAACAGTCCCAAACAATATGAATTATGCCAAATTATAGCCTATGATGCCAAATATGCTAAATTCCATATTTAGGCGCATTCACATTAATAGTTATCCTATTTTAATATAGATCTTTACACCTAAGTCACATATTTTTCTTTTTTTTCTCTTTTCAAGTCATAGATCGTGATATAAAATATGCCCCAAAATCTAGATCTTAAATTTTAATCATATATTAAGTCCTCAAAATCAGATCTTGCATTATAATATGCATTAAATTCCAAATCCCAAGTCATATGCTATCATATAATAATTCTTCTTCCAAATCACAGTCTTTTATACATAGTATGCACTGATTCTAGATCTTAATTTACAACCTATGTTCTTTTCTCAAATCGGTCACAGATCAGTCATGTCCAATTTTGCAATATTCATTATTTGTCAAAAAATTAGCGTTCATGCGTTAATCTCTTATGAGATTTGGCGCAGGCTCGTAGTAGCCTGGCTATAGAACAGAAAGAAAAAGGAGATACAGAATAGTCACTGAAAAATAGATCTGACAGATAAGAATATGCATAATCTCAGATTCAGATTTATAACCATGCCAAGATCATAATAAAAGTTTATATCTGAAAATAAATGTACTCACAAAAAGGGAACGATTCTTGTATTATGGAATCTGTGTTCTGACACTGAATAGCGCTCCTTTGATGTAGACTAGTTGTTCTTTTAATCCTATTCAGTTTGGAAGAAGATGCACTAGTTCTAGGTTTGATTCTAGCAGAGTAGCGACGCCATTTTTATTTTTAATTAGAATAGAGGCAGAGTATAGGCAGAATGAAATTGTGTGGAGAGAAGGCTGAGTTTGGGGGTGTTTAAATAGGTTAGAGCTCATGAATCCAGTCAGAAAGGCATCCAGGTGCAGAAAAATGGATCTGTCTACAGATCTGGAAAAGGGGTGGGAGGTCGACCCCCAGGTCGACCCTAGTGTCGACCTGGGCCCTGGGCGGGAATTTTCCCGTCCAGCCCGGGTGTCTGTTTGAATTTCGAAATCGGAATTTTGAATTTTCGGGCTGGTTTTTACTGAAACTTCTGAAGGCCATATCTTCTTCATACAGAGTCTGATTTACGCAAACTTGGACTCTATTCCAAACAGAATTTCGAGACGAATGCAATGGCGTAACCCGTTTCCCTTAATTATTTTGTTACAGTTTAATTATTCTCTGATTTGTTATTCTTATGTTCACAGAAAATTCGGGGTGTTACATTTTCCCCTCCATAAAGGATTTCGTCCCCGAAATCTTCAAGTTAGGAAGAATGTGTCCTACCATCCAATCACCTATCTACTCAACCATCATCCACAAGCATCCATTTTCCTTAAAAAACTTCTACTGTTGTATGAACATATGCAAAAGTGTGTGTATATGTTCCTTATCTAATGCAAAGATTAGGTGGTCCACTGATTCAGTTGACCTCCTTAATGCGAATTATGTCAGTGCCATGAGTCTAACATGTATGCAATTTTCCTATTTGATACATATCATTTCTATATGAGTGCATAACCTTTCATTCATATGCAACATCCATGTGCTGATTCGACCATTTCGCATCCATAAATTTTTTAAAAAAATGCACTCACATCCATATGCAATATGAGAGTGTTTTTGAGCCGATCTAGTGCCTAGTGTGTGTATATGCATCCACGAGCAACCACTAGCAACCACTTGCATCCACTTGCAACCATCAAACATAACATGTCTCAAACACATGTTTACACCCATTAGTTCCTACCTAAAGGTCGAAGACTCGGTCGATAGGATAAAGTCGAGTGATAGAAGCAAGTACAATTAAAACAAAAGCTAGGTTCCCATTAGACATCGGTTTAAGAGAATCGCCCCCTAAGTATCAACCCCAAAGACCGAAATCAACATCAGATTAACACTCAGAGAATCACTCCCATTAAACAAATGCCCAACTGGAAATCTATTTCACGCTTTGAGTAAAAACTCCTATCCTTTTCAGAAATATTCAGAGACCTACAGACTACTGATACAGATCAGATTACCAAATGATTCTTAGGAAACTAAGCCTGATAAAAAACCCAGAATAATGCGTCATAGTCAACTTAACGCCCAACACAGATACCCTCAAACCCCAACTTATCACAAACAGATGAGTCGTAACCCTCATGGGGTTCGAGACTATAGCGAAACCAGAAACAAGACTAGTATTAAAGTGCAGAGTTTCAATTACAGAATAAAAATGCCAGAATCAGAAAGAGTTTTTAAACTCCACAATCAGATAAGGAGATTAATCCCTTTACAGAAAGTTTTCCTATTTCTATCCTATCCACGAGCCTCGAGGGTATTCGCCTGTACTCCAGAAGTTGGTCCTGCCCTTGTCCTCGTTTCTTTGGGCAGTCCCTAGTGAAGTGCCCCTATTTCTCCACAGTTGAAGCAAGTGCCCTTCCTCTTTCTGCAATCCTTGTTCAGATGGGTCGAGCTTCCACAAGTAAAGCACTTCTTCTCCTTCTTGTCTTCAGACTTCTCATCCTTCTTTTGTGTCTCCTTTTTGGGCCCCGCTTTCTTGTTTTGTGGTCCTTCAAGCTTTTCTTCTTTCTTCTCGCTTTTGGTTTCCTCTTCATGCATCAATGCCATGTCAACTAATTTCTCGAAGGTAGCCCCCATAGGAATGTGGGACATTGCCAATCCGTGTAGCGGCGCGTTCAAACCTTTAGCAAACCTTAGTGCCTTCTTATGCGGTGTATTTACCAAATCTAAGCCGAATCTTGCCAACTGATTAAACTTGTTGATGTACTCTCTCACTGATGAATTCCCCTGGTTCAATGCCAAGAACCTCTCTACGTATGGATTCTCTTCCGCTCGTGAGAGAAATTTCATCTCGAACCTATGCCTGAAATCCATCCATCTCTCTACCGGACGCTCTCCATTTGTGACCTCCCACCAAAAAGAAGCTTCGTCCTTAAGCAACCATACCACCAATTGTATCTTCTGCCTATCGTCCATCTCGAAGATAACGAACAAATACTCAGTTTCTTCGAGCCAGTTCCTTGCCTCCACGAAGGATTCAGTTCCATTAAAGTTCTTCCTACCCATGGCTCGAAAGTCTCTACATACGTTCGAGAAAGTATTCACGCGCGGAGGAGGAGGAGGGGGAACCGCTGCAGCTGGGGGAGTGTAACACCCTGAATTTTTGAATGATCAAATTAACTAAATTTAAGAATACTTAATTTCAAATGTGGGAATTAAGGGAAACGGGTTACGCCATTGCGTTCGTTTCGGAATTCTGGTTGAGATAGAGTCCGAGTTTACGTAAAACAGATACCGTATGAAGAAGATATGGACGAACAAAGTTAGGCAGAAAACCTAGAAACCGGCAAGAATGCACTGGCGCACTTGGGAAGTGCACCAGAGCAAAATTGCACTGGCGCACTTGGGAAGTGCGCCCATGCAAAGTTGCACTGGCGCACTTGGCAAGTGTGCCCAGGCCGAGCAGAAAGCCTGCACAGCTTTCTGGTGTGATCTGATCCACACTGTGACACATTGCTGAGTCCTTTTTGACTCCTTGCTGAGTCATTAGGGCTGAGGTGTCACCCTATCCTGACTGAATGGTTTTGATTAACCCTAAGAGCATCCGACGGCTCAAATTAAATTGAAATTCTATATAAACACATGTAGACTCAAACCCTAAAACCAAATAAAAATTAGATCAATGGCCGTCATATTGTCTCTCCAAAACCTAGAGTAGCCGCCATCAACTAGAAGCAAAGTAAAGCAACTCAATTCTATTCAAATCAAAGTCTAATCTCAATAACGAAATTGTCTACATCAAGGGAACGCTAATCAATTACATAATTCAGATCCCAGAACTCGAGACCCCTTTTTCTGTGAGTTCTAGTCACTGTTAGGTTTAAATAGATAAAAGTGAATTGTGGTAGGCTATGATTTGGGTATATGTTGTTTGTAGTTATGCAAGTTTATTGTTGTTGTGGATCATGAAATTATACAAGTTTATTGTTGTGGTGAATAATGAAATTATGCAAGTTATTAATTATGTTGTGGATTCATGAACCTATGCAAGTTACTTATGCAAGTTATTAATTATGTTGTTAACCTATGCAAGTTATTGTGTGATGAATCCATGAACCTATGCAAGTTATTATGTTGTCAATTGATGAATCTATGCAAGTTGTTATCATGAACCTATGCAAGTTGTTATGAGATCATGCAAGTTACCTATGCAAGTTATTGTGTGATGAATTCATGAACCTATGCTAGTTGTTATGTTGTGAATCATGAACCTATGCAAGTCACCTATGCAAGTTGTTATGTTGTGAATCATGAACCTATGCAAGTCACCTATGCAAGTTGTTATGTTGTGAATCATGAACCTATGTGAGTTGTTAATTATGTTGTTAATTCATGAACCTATGCAAGTTGTTATGTTGAAATTCATGAACCTATGCAAGTTGTTATGTTGCAAAATTATGAATCTATGCTAGTTGTTAATTATGTGGTGAATCATAATTATATGCGAAGTTATCATGTCATTTTTCCTAGTTGTCATGCTTATGCCAAAAATTGTACTGAAAACGACCACCTTGTCATTCCCTTTATTTTATTGTTATGGCGAGGCTACCTTGTAGCCTCGATGACGCCAAAAACGCAAATGGTTATGCTAGTTAAGAAATAGGGAAAAGGGGAATTTGTAATAGGCATAATTTACATAGTGTTTATGTAAATTGGACACATGATTTTTGTAGGGAAACATATAAAAGAATTACCTATTATGACATAGGTAAAGTTGAGTAAAAATGGTATAGTTTGAATATGACCATTTATGGATAGGAAATTCAAATTGTTAATAAAATAGGTATTGACACCTATAAAAAGGAAAGGATTAATTAATTAACTTAATTAATCAAAAGAGGAATGTTTAAGCAATTAAAGTCTGAAAATTTAATTAACACTTATGACACGAGGTTAGGTTACATTAGTGGTGGAAGTCTGCCCGGACCCGACCGACATATCCAGCAGCCACTAATATTGAACCTAATGTGAGATGTCTAAGTGTGTGAGTACAACTCGGGCTAAGACACAAGGTTAGACCCAACTGTGGAATAAGACTGCCCGGACCCGACCGGCATATCCAGCATCCACATGTTGTAGGCCCAATGTGGGAGGTCTAGCCCAATATAACCATAATTGGACACAGTAATAAGAACAGACTACTTAACCTAACTTAATACATATGGACTGTATGATGATAGACATAAGTTAGGGTTAAGTAAAATGAGTTGGATTGTGGGTGGGTTAAGTATAATTGATGGGTAGGTGGGTAATACTAATATATATAGGCCCACAAACTTAACCATTAAATAAATAGGATTAAATCAGTGGGAGGGTTAAGTACAACTGAAGGGTAGGTGGGTAATATTAATATATATAGGCCCACAAACTTAACCATTAAATAAATAGGACTAAATCAGTGGGAGGGTTAAGTACAACTGAAGGGTAGGTGGGTAATATTAATATATATAGGCTCACAAACTTAACCGGGTAAAAAGGGTTATGTAATTAAAGACACCTAATGGTATACATAAACGGGGCAAAATAGTAAAGTTATGTATTAAAGACACCCTTATGGGTACGCATAACTAAAGGGAATAGATAGAGTTATGTATTAAAGACACCTATAGGTAAGCATAACCGATAGGTAGATTAACGGTTATGTATTAAAGACACCTATAGGTACGCATAACTGATTGGGGGCTATGTAATTAAAGACACCTTAGGGTACACATAGCCAGTAGAAAACCTAGTGGGGATACAATACGTAGAGGAGAGATTGTATCATGTTGTGTGGGACCCATTTCAGTCAGTAACACGGAGGGGTGTCAAAGTAAAGAATTCTGTACTAGGCGGGGAAGGGGCACGCTTACTGATTGATTGTAAGAGATCCAAAATGAGACGGATGGTGTGGGCAGCGCAAACCGACCGGGGACATGTGCGTGCATGGGCCGGGCAGAGGGGGACAAGACGACCGTGACACCAGTAGGTATAACTGTGCACACCTTGGGTTGCCACTTTTGGGAAGTGATACCCCCTAGTTGTGGGACCAGCACAGGGTATCTACAGGGTAGGGAACCGATCGATTAGGGTAGTGGTTAGGGTATACCTGGACGTATGCCCTAAGTCTACCAATTTATTGTAGGAGGGTAGTAGGTACGACTAGTTGAGATAGGAGCAGGTGGCACCTATGACTGCAGCTAGGAATACACGAAACTACCACCATCGTTATCATTAGCGGAAGGGATCATCCCATCTTGATTTTACTAGTAATAGTGCAGAGTAGTTTGTAGTGAAGCATGCATACATCTTACCTTAATTGTCCTATCATACCTGCCATCTGTACCGTGAATCCTCTTATCCACTTTGTATGCCTATCATGTTTACCTTTATTTATTTACTGGCTAAAAGTTACTTGACTCACCAGACGTATGTCTGACCTAGTTTGTTATGCCTCTTTTCTTCCGTTCCCCCCCAGGTTTTCAGGGAGGAAACACCCAGGTTTCTGAAGTATGGCTCGAGTCTCTGTCTCTTATATGGCTTGCTCTTTAATCTAGGGAATGATGTTTTTCTTTTAAATACCTATGTACTCTGATAATGTAAGACAAAAGGGTTTTATGACTCATGGTATTATGTAACAAAGTATTTTGGTGATTTAATAAAGTTGTTTATTTTCCGCTGCAAAAATTTTATATCTGTCTTATGATATTCCGTGTCTGTTTACCAAAAACGCTCCACTGAAGTTAAGGCATTCCCTTTGTGAGTGACCTTAATGGAGGTGGGGTGTTACACTTGGTATCAGAGCTGAAGGTTACCAGATTAGATAAAAGTTTTGAAAATATTTTTCAAAAAGGTTTTAAAAGAAAGTATTTTCAAAAAGGAAAGTCTGTTTTGGAAAACATAGTCCCCAAAGCCATATGTCTATCTTTTGATTTTCTGTTTAATCCTTATTTTCCTTCTTTTCTGAGTCTCCGGGGCTCCTGGCTTTCTGGGAGGTAACCTCATCGCGACATGGTCCCGTAGGCATGCTGAGACTATGGCATCTGTCGAAGAGCAAAGAAGTGCCTAACTTCCATCTGTAGCTGCAGTTATTCCAACTACGGCTAATCCTCTTTCAGGCTTCATAGGGTTTTCCGCGTGATGGGGGCAACTTAGAGAAAGACTTGTTAACATGTAAGAAGGTTGGTTGTTTTCAGTGCCATGAGACAGGACATCTGATCTAGGATTGCCCAAGAAGGCAAGGGCAAAGGGTAGAATCTTCTAGAGGGTAGGTGGATGCTCTCGTGGAAGATGGATAGGGATAGGAAAAATTTATGAAAAAGGTTTAGTTTCCTTATCTGATTATGAAGTTAAGACTCTTTTGGATTCTGGCATTGAGACTCTGCACTTTAATACTAGTCTTGTTTTTGATCCCGTAGTTGTTTCTAACCCCTTTGGTGGTTCAGCTCATTTATTGATGATTTGTAAGGGGTTGAAATTATCTGTGTTAGGCGTCAAAAAATTTGAATGTGACATTTGTGTGCTCAAGTTTATAGGCTATGGGTTGGTTCTAAATGGACCAGCTTTCTATGTAGAGGGTCGTACTAGATTTTGAGAGGAGGGTCGTTAAGTTTCTAACTTGTCATGGGAAGACCCCCAAAGTTTCTTGTGACCCGCAAGGGTCTGTTATGCTTAGATTTCTAAGAATCATTCTGTAATCTGATCTGTACCAGTAGTCTGTAAATATCTGAATATTTCTGAAGGATAGGGGTCTCTACTCGAAGCATGAAGTAGAATTCCAGTTTTGACATTGTTTAATGGGGATGATTTTCTGAGTGTCAGTCTGATGTTGATTTCGGTCTTCGGGGCTGAGACTTAGGGAATTATTCTCTTAACCGATGTCAAATGGGAACAGAGCTTTTGTTTTAGTTATATCATTTGTTTGTATCCCATCGACCGAATCTTCGACCTTTAGATAGGAAATCCATGGATGTAAACATGTGTTTGAGACATGTTATGTTTGATGGTTGCAAGTGGATGCAAGTGTTTACTAGTGGTTGCTCGTGGATGCATTTACACACACATTAGGCACTAGATCGGCTCAAATCACTTTCATATTGCATATAAAAATGTGTGCATATAAAAATGGTTGTGTTATCATATGGATGCTGCATTTTGATGAATGGTTGTGCACACATGAAGAGATAATACGTATCAAATAGGAAAATTGCATACATGTTGGACTCATGGCACTGACATAATTCGCATAAAGGAGGTCAACTGAATCAGTGGACCGCCTAATCTTTGCATTAGATAAGGAACATATACACACTTTTGCATATGTTCATACAACATTAGAAGTTTTCTGAGGACAATGGATGCTTGCGGATGATGGTTGAGTAGATGGGTGATTGGATGGTAGGACACATTCTTCTTAACTTGAAGATTTCGGGGACGAAATCCTTTAAGCAGGGGAGAATGTAACACCCCGAATTTATGAATGATCAAATTAACTAAATTTAAGAATACTTAATTTCAAATGTGGGAATTAAGGAAAACGGGTTATGCCATTGCGTTCGTCTCAGAATTCTAGTTGAGATAGAGTCCGAGTTTGCGTAAAACGGATACCGTATGAAGAAGATATGGACGAATGAAGTTAGGCAGAAAACCCAGAAACCGACCAAAATGCACTGGCGCACTTGGGAAGTGCGCCAGAACAAAATTGCAATGGCGCACTTGGGAAGTGCGCCCATGCAAAGTTGCACTGGCGCACTTGGCAAGTGCGCCCAGGCTGAACAGAAAGCCTGCACGGCTTTCTGGTGTGATCTGATCCACACTGTGACTCATTGCTGAGTCCTTTCTGACTCCTTGCTGAGTCATTAGGACCGAGGTGTCACCCTATCCTGATTGAGTGGTTTTGATTAGCCCAAAGAGCATCCGATGGCTCAAATTAAATTGAAATTCTAAATAAACACATGTAGACTCAAACCTTAAAACCAAATAAAAATTAGATCAATGGCCGTCATACTGTCTCTCCAAAACCTAGAGTAGCCACCATCAACTAGAAGCAAAGTAAAGCAACCCAATTCTATTCAAATCAAAGTCTAATCTTAATAACAAAATTGTCTACATCAAGGGAACGCTAATCAATTACAGAATTCAGATCTCAGAACTCGAGACCCCTTTTTCTTTAAGTTCTAGTCACTTTTAGGTTTAAATAGATAAAAGTGAATTGTGGTAGACTATGATTTGGGTATATGTTGTTTGTAGTTATGCAAGTTTATTGTTGTTGTGGATCATGAAATTATACAAGTTTATTGTTGTGGTGAATCATGAAATTATGTAAGTTATTAATTATGTTGTGGATTCATGAACCTATGCAAGTTATTAATTATGTTGTTAACCTATGCAAGTTATTGTGTGATGAATCCATAAACCTATGCAAGTTATTATGTTGTCAATTCATGAATCTATGCAAGTTGTTATCATGAACCTATGCAAGTTGTTATGAGATCATGCAGGTTACCTATGCAAGTTATTGTGTGATGAATTCATGAACCTATGCTAGTTGTTATGTTGTGAATCATGAACCTATGCAAGTCACCTATACAAGTTGTTATGTTGTGAATCATGAACCAATGCAAGTCACCTATGCAAGTTGTTATGTTGTGAATCATGAACCTATGTGAGTTGTTAATTATGTTGTTAATTCATGAACCTATGCAAGTTGTTATGTTGAAATTCATGAACCTATGCAAGTTGTTATGTTGCAAAATCATGAATCTATGCAAATTGTTAATTATGTGGTGAATCATAATTATATGCGAAGTTATCATGTCATTTTTACTAGTTGTCATGCTTATGCCAAAATTTGTACTGAAAACGATCACCTTGTCATTCCCTTTATTTTATTGTTATGGCGAGGCTACCTTGTAGCCTCGATGACGCCAAAAACGCAAACGGTTACGCTAGTTAAGAAACGGGGAAAAGGGGAATTTGTAATAGGCATAATTTACATAGTGTTTATGTAAATTGGACACATGATTCTAGTAGGGAGACATAAAAAGAATTACCTATTATGACATAGGTAAAGTTGAGTAAAAATGGTATAATTTGAATATGACCATTTATGGATAGGAAATTCAAATTGTTAATAAAATAGGTATTGACACCTATAAAAAGGAAAGGATTAATTAATTAACTTAATTAATCAAAAGAGGAATGTTTAAGCAATTAAAGTCTGAAAATTTAATTAACACTTATGACATGAGGTTAGGTTACATTAGTGGTGGAAGTCTGCCCGGACCCGACCGGCATATCCAGCAGCCACTAATGTTGAACCTAATGTGAGAGGTCTAAGTGCGTGAATACGACTCGGGCTAAGACACGAGGTTAGACCCAACTGTGGAATAAGGCTGTCCGGACCCGACCGGCATATCCAGCATCCACATGTTGTAGGCCTAATGTGGGAGGTCTAGCCCAATATAACCATAATTGGACATGGTAATAAGAACAGAGTACTTAACCTAACTTAATACATGCGTACTGTATGATGATAGACATAAGTTTGGGTTAAGTAAAATGAGTTGGATTGTGGGTGGGTTAAGTACAACTGATGGGTAGGTGGGTAATATTAATATATATAGGCCCACAAACTTAACCATTAAATAAATAGGATTAAATCAGTGGGAGGGCTAAGTACAACTGAAGGGTAGGTGGGTAATATTAATATATATAGGCCCACAAAATTAACCATTAAATAAATAGGACTAAATCAGTGGGAGGGTTAAGTACAACTGAAGGGTAGGTGGGTAATATTAATATATATAGGCCCACAAACTTAACCAGGTAAAAAGGGTTATGTAATTAAAGACACCTAATGGTATACATAACCGGGGCAAATTAGTAAAGTTATGTATTAAAGACACCCTTAGGGGTACGCATAACTAATGGGAATAGATAGAGTTATGTATTAAAGACACCTATAGGTAAGCATAACCGATAGGTAGATTAAGGGTTATGTATTAAAGACACCTATAGGTACGCATAACTGATTGGGGGCTATGTAATTAAAGACACCTTAGGGTATACATAGTTAATAGAAAACCTAGTGGGGATACAAGACATAGGGGAGAGCTTGTATCATGTTGTGTGGGACCCATTTCAGTCAGTAACCCGGAGGGGTATCAAAGTAAAGAACTCCGTACTAGGCGGGGAAGGGGCACGCTTACTGATTGATTGTAAGAGATCCAAAACGAGACGGATGGTGTGGGCGGCACAAACCGACCGGGGACATGTGCGTGCATGGGCCGGGCAGAGGGGGACTAGACGACCGTGAAACCAGTAGGTATAACTGTGCACACCTAAGGTTGCCACTTTAGGGAAGTGATACCCCCTAGTTGTGTGACCAGCACAGGGTATCTACAGAGTAGGGAGTCGATCGATTAGAGTAGTGGTTAGGGTATACCTGGACGTATGCCCTAAGTCTACCAAATTATAGTAGGAGGGTAGTAGGTACGACTAGTTGAGATAGGAGCAGGCGTCACGTATGACAACAGCTAGGAATACACGAAACTACCACCATCGTTATCATTAGCGGAATGGATCATCCCATCTTTATTTTACTAGTAATAGTGCAGAGTAGTTTGTAGTGAAGCATGCATACATCTTACCTTAATTGTCCTGTCATACCTGCCATCTATACCGTGAATTCTCTTATCCACTTTGTATGCCTATCATGTTTACCTTTATTTATTTACTGGCTAAAAGTTACTGGACTCACCATACGTATGTCTGACCTAGTTTGTTTCGCCACTTTTCTTCTGTTCCCCCCCTCAGGTTCTCAGGGAGGAAACACCTAGGTTTAGTCAGTATTTGGATATCATCTTCTAGGAGCTACTTCTGAAGTATGGCTCGAGTCTCTATCTCTTATATGGATTGCTCTTTAATCAGGGGAATGATGTTTTTCTTTTAAATACCTATGTACTCTGATAATGTAAGACAGAAGGGTTTTGTTGTAAGGGTTTTATGACTTATGGTATTATGTAACAAAGTATTTTGGTGATTTAATAAAGTTGTTTATTTTCCGCTGCAAAATTTTTATATCTATCTTGTGATATACTATGTCTTTTTACCAAAAACGCTCCATTGAAGTTAAGGTATTCCCTTTGTGAGTGACCTTAATGGAGGTAGGGTATTACAGGAAGGAGGGACGTTTGTTGGGCCCGCATCATTAGCCCTAGCTTCTAGGTACCTTCTGAACCAGCCAGGTATCGGTACGCCCTCCGGAAGGTTAAGATCCCCAGACATGCTGAAACAAAAGGAAAGATTCAAAACAAAGGATAGAAAGATAGGCTATAGCTTTGGGGATTATGTTTTTCAAAATAAACTCTACGTTTGAAAATACTTCCTTTTTAAACCTTTTTGAAAATAGTTTTCAAAACTTTTTATCAAATCTGGTAACCTTCAGCTCTGATACCAAGTGTAACACCCTACCTCCGTTAAGGTCACTCACAAACGGAATGCCTTAACTTTGATGGAGCGTTTTAGTAGACAGAACAGAAGTTTACAAGACAGATAAAGCAATACTTGAAAAATTTATAACTTTATTACAACAGAAACAGAAATAAGTTTGGTTATATCTTTTCAAATC
Organism: Allium sativum; assembly: GCA_030737875.1. Classification (NCBI taxonomy): domain Eukaryota; kingdom Viridiplantae; phylum Streptophyta; class Magnoliopsida; order Asparagales; family Amaryllidaceae; genus Allium; species Allium sativum. The sequence continues at coordinate 224,657,090 of CM060919.1, read as the reverse complement.
ACAATATCAGAATTGAAGTACAAAATATCGGTCTTGTACAAAAGCCTTCATAATGCATAGTTTTTAAAGTCATAATCCCCAACATAAACTGCCATGGAAAGATAGAGCCAAAGCCAAGCAATACTTCAAACACTTCAAGCAGAGAGAATCTGAATCAAGCTCCTACGTTTCCACACTAAGCACCTGGGGGGAAACGGAAAGAAAAGAGGCGAAACAAACTAGGTCAGACATTAGTCTAGTGAGTCCAGTGACTTTCAGTATATAAACAGATAATAGTATCATGACATGTAAATAAAACTGGATGAGAGATAACCGTAATAGGAATAGCAGGTTAACAGAATGATAGAGACTAAGCTAAGCTTCTTACTTAGTCTTCACTTCTCTGCACTAATACTAGTATAACAGGATTAGGTGTTACCCTAATGTCTAAACTGAAACAGAAACGGAAACAGAATAATCTCTACAAAAACAGAATGCTAGTAATGGGCCTTTACTACCCAAACAGACAGAAGGTACAGAAGAAGAATACTAATAATGGGCCTTTACCACCCAACTAATGGGCCTTTACCACCCCAACAGACAGAAGGTACAGAAACAGAATCGGAAATGGAATCAGAGACGGAAACAGAATAATCCTTACGGAAATAGAATGTTAGAATTAGGTGTACACTAGTAATGAGCCTTTACCACCCCAACAGACGGTACCACGCAGAAATAGAAATGTGTTGCCACCCAACAGAAATAGACGGTACCAATAGAAACAGACAGAACTAAGTGTACCCTAAGTCCTACCCCCAAGCGATCGGCACCCTAATACATAAATACCCTGTGTCGGCACCACAGTAGGGTGTATCACTCCCTAAAGTGACAACCTATTGGCACAGTCCTATTTACAGATGTCACGGTGTCTTACATCCTCAGAGCAGACCGGATCCATGCACGCACATGACCCGGTTGGAACGCACCATCAACACCCCTCGACATTATCAGAATGATCCGCTTATAATTAGTTCAGTAAGCGTACCCGGACCCCTACATAGCGCGGGTTCAAAGTTTTGATACCATAAAGGGTCACTGACTATGGGTCCCAAACAACAGATGACCCAAGTATTTCCCCTCCTAACCTTGTGTCCCCAGACTAACAGATTTCAGACAGAGTTCAGGTTACTAGTTCACAGATCAGACAATCAAGTTAACAAGTTCTCAGACTACCGGATCAAATATACAGATTAACAGGCTTACAGATTGTTTTACCTAACTTTTATTGGGCCTACAGATTTACTAAGCGGGTTTATTAGATTCATCAGACCAATTGTTTTAACCCTATCCACCCAACACATTTTAGGTATCATATTTATCTTAGATTTGCATTAATTAATTATTAATGCGCAGACCTCTCACATTAGGTCGGTAGCTTGTGGCCGCTGGATATGCCAGGCGGTTCCGGGCAGACTTCTGCCACAAGCCAGACCTAACCTCGTGTCTAAGCATATTTTAGTTATGCCTACGACCTCTCACATTAGACTGACAGTTTGCGGTCGCTGGTTAAGCCGGATGGTTCCGGGCAGGCTTCCACCGCAAACGGAGTCTAACCTCGTGTCATAGCCAATTTATTACAATACAGATATCAGACTAATTTATGTCCATTTAACAGATTAAACTCCCTTATAGGTTACAGTAGATTAATCAAATTTCCATGTTTTACTCAATCTTAGATCGAGCCTACGAATTTTCATACCCAAATTACAATTATTTAGCTTTCAAAAGATTTAGCAGATAACAATTTTAGCAGATTAGGCAATTCAACAGATTAAGCAGATAATAGATTTGGCAGATTAGGCAATTCAACAGATTAAGCAGATAACAGATAACAGATTTGGCAGATTAGGCAATTCAACAGATTTAACAGATAACAGATTAGCAGATTAGGCAATTCAGCAAATTTAACGGATTAAATATTTCTTAAAGTTCTATTTACATATCTTGCCTAAATTTACATGCCTAAATCATGGTCATAATTCATAATACGACATATGCCCCAAATTTTAATTAAACTTTGCACAGTACAAAATATTCTCTAAAAAGTCCCAAACAATATGAATTATGCCAAATTATAGCCTATGATGCCAAATATCCTAAAATCCATATTTAGGCGCATTCACATTAATAGTTAACCTATTTTAATATAGATCTTAACGCCTAAGTCACATATTTTTTTTTCTCTTTTCAAGTCATAGATCGTGATATAAAATATGCCCCAAAATCTAGATCTTAAATTTTAATCATGTATTAAGTCCTCAAAATCAGATCTTGCATTTTAATATGCATTATATTCCAAATCCCAAGTCATATGCTATCATATAATAATTCTTCTTCCAAATCACATTCTTTTATACATAGTATGCACTGATTCTAGATCTTAATTTACAACCTATGTTCTTTTCTCAAACCAGTCACAGATCAGTCATGTCCAATTATGCAATATTCATTATTTGTCCCAAAATTAGCGTTCACGCGTTAATCCCTTATGAGATTTGGAGCAGGCTCGTAGTAGCCTGGCTATAGAACAGAAAGAAAAAGGAGATACAGAATAGTCACAGAAAAACAGATCTGACAGATAAGAATATGCATAACCTCAGATTCAGATTTATAACCATGACAAGATCATAATAAAAGTTTATATCTGAAAATAACTGTACTCACAAAAAGGGAACGATTCTTGTTGTGACAACAAGGAATCTCGCTCGATCCGAATCAGTCGCTAAACCGATCTAGACCGTTCGAAATGCCAGATTGTTTTGAGAACACGACAAAACAGAACGCATACAAAAGAACATTTCATTATATATTACAACAATCCATCAGATTACAAGAATATACAGAGTATGAATGAATATTACACAGAAATATCAAAGATTTAAATTACATTTAAATACATAGCAGCGGAAAATAATACAATACACAACTAGAAGAGATATACGGATACAAAGCTTTCTGGATATCGTTCCAGCTGTAAACCAGGATCCTGTGAATATAAATCTGCAAAACCAAAACTAGTAGCTGCCTATGTCAAATTAAGGGCACCCAAAGTTTAGGTTAAAACAATAAACTCCAGGTCAGTCATGGGACTGGTGTGAGAACTAAAACAATTATTAATCTTTATTTTTAAAGTTAGGTAAATCAAGGGACCACGCCGTATAACACGGAACGGGTTTCCTCCCAAGAATACCAGTGCATAAAACAACAGCGCCATGCTAAATAAAGAAAAATGAAGCTATTATAAGACCCAGGTCCCATCACACAATGCAACGCAAGCCGGAGGATAGGGTTTTTACCTTATAATAGCCAAGAATGCTTGATACGTTTAAAACAGATTATTTGATACTATTATAAGTGCATAGTGTATAAAACAACTTCACATCATAAGTATCAATCATAGACGGCATAAGCGCCCCATCCCACTATGTCGCCATACTAGGCTCTACAAATAAAACCGCAAATGTCACGTATTTGGAAATTGGATTCCATCTATGAACCGAGGCAAAAGATAGTCCTCAACCGATTCGAGACGCTCTAGCCCGCCCCTCAGGATCAGAGCTCGAGTGACCCTTGGATCGTCAGGGCCGGTCCACCGATGTGGATTAAAATGTCTGAACATGCGTTTCCCCGCCCTTTGGGGCGTAAATGATCGAATGAATGACTCCATCGGACCCGGATCGTCCGATCTAACCGAGGCGCCTCGCAACAGCAACAACCACACAGGTGAAAAGTATATAAATGTCAGGGCTGGTAGGTCACTGACACCACCCTAGCTAGAAAGAAACGCATGCCCTCCCTGAGGTCCTCTCCCGTTTTTGGTTCACAACCGGGGTGTGAGGTTCGAGAATTCACGTTGCACAAAGCTGTGCCACACAGGCTGTGTTTTGATCATCACCACAAGACTTTGCTATTCAACAGAAGCCTCGATCAATTGCCACTTAGGCATGCCACACAGGCAATTTACTCCATGCGTTTGATATCCATCAATATATAACCCCTGAGCTCATACGTCTCAGAGAAGGGCGTTAAGCAAGAGAATAAATTCTCCGCCGCCAAACAGATATATATTTAATAGAAATCAATCACACAGACTAAAATCCAATGTCAGACACACAGTCCATTTACAAGTCCGTTCTGGGTCTGAACGAAACCGGGGGCACCTAGTACCCCGCATATCCATCGATCTCCATGTACGTCTGGACGATCACCAACTGTTTCCATCTTCTTGGGTGTACATCCCAATCAAGATCATCAGTAATCACCCAAATGACGTGAAGACCTCCGGTCTTCGACCATCGTCTTCATCTTCGACTTATCGTCGTATCAGTTATTCAGAATGGGATAAACCTGGTCTTCCCGAATAACTCGCGTATATTTTACATAAGTGTTACACAAACACAACATACACCTCATTCCAATTCATCAGTCACTAACCGTAAATTAATCAAGAGAATAATTTCCCAAATATTAACCCCGAAGGCCGAAACCAACATCAGATCAATATCCAGATAACCATTTTGCTTGGCTAACCGACAGTTAGTTTCTAAATTTCACATTCATAGGGAAAGGTTCCCATTAATTTTATCAAAGATAAATTCTTTAATTTATTCTTTAATCTATTTTTGAATATCAATTCAAACTAGTCGGGATTAACGAACCTTACCGAAGTAATCATTTGTTTTAATTTCCCAATCCCAGCCTATTCATCCCATGAAGTAAAACTGGTAATACTTCATATCTAACACCACGGTGTTATCGGTAAATTCAATTACCATTTCACGTTCAAATCTAATTAAAGATTTAACTAACGCCTGGAGCAAAACTGGTGATACTCCATTCTCGATCATTTCAATCTAATTAAAGATTCATTAAAACTCCACTTAGTTTTAATCTTTAACTGGGTTAAAGAATCAGTGTCATTTAAAACACGGTTCACGATAGACCCAAAATCACATCACATTTCAATCAGTTCCTAATCGTAAATTAGCAAGTGAGCAATTCCCTAAGTATTAACCCCGAAGGCCGAAACCAACATCAGATCAATACCCCAGAAACCGTTCAACTTAACTAATCTCCAGTTAGTTTCTGATTTTCTTATCTCCTTTGGGTCTAAGAACAGTATTATTGAAGATACCGTTCACGACAACCCAAAATCACATTTCATTAATTATCGGGTTAAAGAACAAGTATTATATAAAACACTGTTCACGATAAACCCAAGAATCAATACCAATTCAATTCCAATTAAATATTATTTAATTGGTACACTTCATTAAATCTAAATAAAAAGATTTAATCTTTTCTCAACTGGGTTTAAGAACAGTGTTAATGAAGACAACATTCACGACAAACCCAAATCACATTTGATATTAAATACGAGGCTCTGAATAGAAAATATACCGGCTTATATTCAATATCAAATTCTACGACCAACAAATATCGTATTGGAAATAACGATATATATATATATCTTTCAAATTCCCATAACAATATCTGTATCTCACGAAATCCAACATCGAAATATTCCGAAAACAATTTCGATTCAAATCCATTCCAATATAATTATTGGAAATTCTGGTTATTTTCAAAACCATTTCAAATCCAATTTATTTATTTAAAAATAAATAGAATTATAATTCTAGCTCAAAACTAGTTCATTTCGATAAAAATCTATTTTTATCGTTTTAAATATGGAGTTTTTCATCCCGATTCTTCCCAAATCATTTCTTATGATTTTACACAAATTATTACTATTTTTAATAATTTTATCAAGGCCCGTACAGTCGATTTCCATCAACGACCATCGAACTGCACTTACAGCGACCTTTTCCAAATTTTATTTGGACATAATTCTAAATCCAACCGTTAGATTTCAAATTCCTAATATTCGTTAGAAAGATCTTTTCGATACGAACCCAACGGTTCCAGTTTCAGGAGAATCTGACGGTCGGATCTCCAGCAATATCCGTTCGAAGTCAATGGTCGAAATTCGCGAACTACCGCGGCGCGGCGCGTTCTATTCAGGCCATTATATTATATATATATAATATATATAATATATACTTCGTCGATTTCAATTCAAAACGTGCTTTATAAATCGTTTTAAATTCATTTTCAAAATGGTTTCAACTTCATATTCAATTTCAAATCAAAATTGAATATTCCAATATAAATTCGTTTTAAATTCATTTCAAATTGATTTCAATTCAATTTCGATTTTAATTTCAATTCAATTTCAATTCGAATTCATTTATATTCAATTTCAATTCGATTCAATTTATATTCAATTTCAATTCGAATTTATTTATATTCAATTTCAGTTCGAATTTATTTATATTCAATTTCAATTCGAATTCATTTCTATTCAATTTTAATTCGATTCAATTTATATTCAATTTCAATTTGAATTTATTTATATTCAATTTCAATTCGAATTCATTTCTATTCAATTTCAATTCAAATTTCAATTCTTTTTAATTTCAATTCAATTCGAATCCGTTTTAAATTCAATTCAATTTCAATTCGAATTTCAATTCTTTTCAAAATATCAGATTTTGAAATCATTTTCGATATTCATTATAAAATGAATGAAATCGATATAAATATCGTTCACGTCAAAATGGCGTCAATCTAATCAACACGGCTTCATATATTTCTATTTTCAAATATTCTATTTCAAATATTTCTTTTTCAAATATTTCTATTTTAAAACTGGAATGAGGCCCAATCAATTACCATATAATGTTAATTATATGGATTTTCTACAACACAGGTATACAATAACAACGATGAATAATCAACCATCATCCAATGTGCATTCTACACTGTATAAGCATCAAATATAAATATTCAACGCTTATAACAGTCTGTCAATCAATCGATCGACATACAACTAAACAATCGGGATTAGTGTACATCAAATATCATCCCAATACCCGTGTGGGGTTTCAAACAATCAAACACATATTTTATTTGTGCAGTTGGGCGATGTGTAAAATTTATCGTCCCAATCAATATCAGTCAAATGTGTGTATATAAACAAATCGTCCGATTTGTTTATTTTTATTTCATTTCATATACACGTTAAAAATTCTATTTTTAACTATAAAATATTTTTAACTATATAAATATTTTATTTCATTTCACATCACATCACACAATCAACTACACATCAAAATCAAACAATCAAGCATACAAGCCGTCCACGGTCTGTGGACGACGGGTGTCGGGTGCTACTAAACACCGTCTGCATCCTAGTATATATTTCAACTAGAAAATTAAATTAAAGAGTGAGAAGTTCTCACCGATTAGCTAATCCAACGTCGCGACTCTTCTTAGGTAGAAATCTTCGTCGTTCTTGCCTCTTTTCACTTTTCACTGCCCGTATCCTCTACATATATAAAAATCGAATTTTTACTATGCTATTCAATATATAAAAATCGAATTTTTACTATGCTATTCAATATATAAAAATCGAATTTTTACTATGCTATTCAATATATAAAAATCAAATTTTTACTTCGCTATTCAATATATAAAAATCGAATTTTTACTATGCTATTCAATATATAAAAATCGAATTTTTACTATGCTATTCAATATATAAAAATCGAATTTTTACTTGACTATTCAATATATAAAAATCGAATTTTTACTATGCTATTCAATATATAAAAATCGAATTTTTACTTCGCTATTCAATATATAAAAATCTCGCCCTTTCAAATATAAAGATTATATTTTTAATCTTCCACCACAATAAAAATTATATTTTTATTACTCTAATTAAATAAAAATTTTATTTTTATTGTTCTAAAAATATAAAAACTATATTTTTAATACTCTACATAAGTAAAAATAATATTTTTATATCTTCTATTATACAAAGATCAAATTTTTAGTTTGCTACAAGTATAAGAATTATATTTTTAATCTTTCTATATTATAAAAATTATATTTTTACCTTCATACTCCATATAAAAATTATTCCTTTTTCATATATACAAATACGATTTTTACTTAACACCCTAAGATAATTAAAACTGAAATAAATAAAACTAATTTAAAATAAAATTAAAATAAAATTCACCTTTGAAATTGAAGAGGGGTTTCGTTGTTTGAATCGAGCAAGGAGGGGGTTGGCTACGCTGGACCACTGGAGGAGGCGTCGGAGATGGACTGACGGCGGCGGGGTAGCTTCTGACTGTCGGAGGTGGGGTCTCGCGTGAAGAAGGAGGGAAGAGAAGAGGTCGGAGACGAAGGGGAGGGGGTCGGGGATGCTTCAGGCGGCGGCGCTGGGCTCTCGAGGGTTTGAGGGGGTGGGTGTCGGCAGCGACTGGGGAAGAAGGCGGACGAGGTGGAGAAGAAGAAGGGGAGGGGGAGGAGCACGAGGGGAGGCCTTGGTGGTGGGCGGCGCCACCTGCATCGGTAGAGGGAGCGGATCGCGTGGCTGTGCGGTCTTCTTCCTTTTTTTTTATTTACTGAATCGGTTTCAGAAGTGAACGTGGGAGGGAAGAGATAAAAAAGGGGGGAGGGCCAATGTGAAGAGGGTTGACCTTTTTTTTATTATTATTTAATTTTAATTTCTATTCTCATAAAGTAACCTTTTATAACGAACTCAAAATCGAACCCACCGACTGTCGTCCCTAGCGTTTTACCCCCATTCCGAACCCAATGGGACATGTTTCGTAGGCCAATTCGCTTGTTACGATCAGTTTTCATTCAATTTAAAATATAAATCAGTGTATATTGGATTTGAACGCACATTTCAAATTACCGAGGCCACACACTAACTCGAAAAATCCCAGGAAAATTATTTCTAGCTTCGTATTGATGATACGGTCCTAATAAAATTAGTTTCGTCAAATTCTGAGACCGTTTGAAAAATGGCCATTTTCCAGTTGATTAAAATCAACTGAAACTGGTCAAACGCGTTTTCCTTTGCCACGCTCACATATTGATTCGAAAAATTATGAAATTTGAAACCTAGCAATAATTTGACATCACGAATCCAACAAAAGTGGTTTCGTCGAAATCCGAAGTCATTTGCAAAATCTCCATTTTTAAGGGCCTGAATTCCATAGCGACTATTCAGAATTTTCAACTGGACATATCTTTTTATCCTCGCTATGAAATTTTGATTTTTCGGATCCGTTGGAAAGATATTCACAATTAGATTCCATTATTTTTGTTTCACTAAAATCCGGGTTTTTTTCCACCCGGTACGTTCAATTGAAGTTTGAAATCGAATTATCGAACTACCGCGCCATTTTCAATTCCTTTTATAATTATATATAATTATTTATATTCTAACGACGACGCGTATAAATATATACGTTTGAATTCTCTTCAAAATAAATTTCTCGTCGTTATTATTTAAAATAATTCATTTTAAATAATCAAAATTCGCTAAAATTGCCAAAATAAAAATTTTAAATTGGCCCAGATTTCCGGGTTATTACAATCTCCCCCACTTAAAACTTTTCGTCCCGGAAAAGGAACGAAGCCGAAAGTTGTTTTACAGAACAACTCAACTTTCATTATTTTTATTATGGCTTAAGTTCTTCAACTTTTCAGTTTCTAAGAACTTTTCAAATTTTTCAATAATTTTGCTAACACCCTAAATTTTCGAAAAATTTCGCCATAACCTCCCCTACACCGGGAGCCACGGGAAAATCCCGAAATTGCCATATAGGCCTTCTGATCTCAAAAAGAAAAAGAAAAAGCCAAGCGGCTATCCAATAGGCTCATAAAATCATCACCACCCAAACAAAACAGTAAATTATATAGTAAACATGTACCTATTTGTCGGGCGAACAATTTTATTTCTCTGCTCTAGCCTCCTTGCTATGACCTGTTCAATGTAAGTACATGTATATGCAAGTAAATGCGACCAATTATCAATACAATTCAATATTTGATCAATTTGGCTATATAATACAAATTTTAATTAATCAACCAATAATCAACAACACAACCATCAATCAATTAGTTGATTAGCTTTTCAAATCCATAACTTTGATATATAGTCAAAAATCACAATTTTGGTGTCAATTCATAACAATAAGCCCTATCTAATTTCGGTTCTCACACCAGTCAATTGGAAATTTATAGAAATCTCACTTTCGAAACTCGAAAATAAATACTGGCGATAGTGCCCCATCACCAGAATTATCCCCGGGCAACTAGAGTATGGTTCTATAACTATCCAGTATATTAAAACTTCGAATACACGTTTGCAAGACATATATGCAAAATCTTTATATATCGGATTGTCCAAATTCATATAAATAAATAATCAAATACGAATAATTGATTTTAAATTTTCAAAACAAAATTGGTTTTCATTTTAAAACTATACTCTTCACACTCGTTCTAGGATACTACTGATCCCATCTCTAACGAGTCATTCCCATTGGATATTACTAATACAATATCTGATGAATTCTTTCGTATGGTTCTAATGTGTCTTGTTCTCTGAGCTTTGTAAACCAAAGCTCTGATACCAACTGTGACAACAAGGAATCTCGCTTGATCCGAATCAGTCGCTAAACCGATCTAGACCATTCGAAACGCCTGATTGTTTTGAGAACACGACAAAACAGAACGCATACAAAAGAACATTTCATTGTATATTACAACAATCCATCAGATTACAAGAATATACAGAGTATGAATGAATATTACATAGAAATATCAGAGATTTAAATTACATTTAAATACATAGCAGCGGAAAATAATATAATACACAACTAGAAGAGATATACGGATACAAAGCTTTCTGGATATCGTTCAAGCTGTAAACCAGGATCCTGTGAATATAAATCTGCAAAACCAAAAATACTAGCTGCCCATGTCAAATTAAGGGCACCCAGAGTTTAATTTAAAACAATAAACTCCAGGTCAGTCATGGGACTGGTGTGAGAACCAAAACAGTTATTAATCTTTATTTTTAAAGTTAGGTAATCAAGGGACCACGCCGTATAACACGGAACGGGTTTCCTCCCAAGAATACAAGTGCATAAAACAACAACGCCATGCTAAATAAAGAAAAATGAAGCTATTATAAGACCCAGGTCCCATCACACAATGCAACGCAAGCCGGAGGATAGGGTTTTTACCTTATAATAGCCAAGAATGCTTGATACGTTTAAAACAGATTATTTGATACTATTATAAGTGCATAGTGTATAAAACAACTTCACATCATAAGTATCAATCATAGACGGCATAAGCGCCCCATCCTACTATGTCGCCATACTAGGCTCTACAAATAAAACCGCAAATGTCACGTATTTGGAAATTGGATTTCCATCTTTGAACCGAGGCAAAAGATAGTCCTATACCGATTCGAGACGCTCTAGCCCGCCCCTCAGGACCAGAGCTTGAGTGACCCTTGGATCGTCAGGGCCGGTCCACCGATGTGGATTAAAATGCCTGAACATGCGTTTCCCCGCCCTTTGGGGCGTAAATGAGCCAACGAATGGCTCCATCGGACCCGGATCGTCCGATCTAACCGAGGCGCCTCGCAACAGCAACAACCACACAGGTGAAAAGTATATAAATGTCAGGGCTGGTAGGTCACTAACGCCACCCTAGCTAGAAAGAAACGCATGCCCTCCCTGAGGTCCTCTCCCGTTTTTGGTTCACAACCGGGGTGTGAGGCTCGCGAATTCACGTTACACAAAGCTGTGCCACACAGGCTGTGCTTTGATCATCACCACAAGACTTTGCTTTTCAACAGAAGCCTCGATCAATTGCCACTTAGGCATGCCACACAGGCTATTTACTCCATGCGTTTGATATCCATCAATATATAATCCCCGAGCTCATACGTCTCAGAGAAGGGCGTTAAGCAAGAGAATAAATTCTCCGCTGCCAAACAGATATATATTTAATAGAAATCAATCACACAGAATAAAATCCAATGTCAGACACACAGTCCATTTACAAGTCCGTTCTTGGTCTGAACGAAACCGGGGGCACCTAGTACCCGCATATCCATCGATCTCCATGTACGTCTGGACGATCACCAACTGTTTCCATCTTCTTGGGTGTACATCCCAATTAAGATCATCAGTAATCACCCAAACGACGTGAAGACCTCCGGTCTTCGACCATCGTCTTCATCTTCGACTTATCGTCGTATTAGTTATTCAGAATGGGATAAACCTGGTCTTCCCGAATAACTCGCGTATATTTTACATAAGTGTTACACAAACACAACATACGCCTCATTCCAATTCATCAGTCACTAACCGTAAATTAATCAAGAGAATAATTTCAAAAATATTAACCCCGAAGGCCGAAACCAACATCAGATCAATATCCAGAAAACCATTCTGCTTGGCTAACCGACAGTTAGTTTCTAAATTTCACATTCATAGGGAAAGGTTCCCATTAATTTTACCAAAGATAAATTCTTTAATTTATTCTTTAATCTATTTTTGAATATCAATTCAAACTAGTCGGGATTAACGAACCTTACCGAATTAATCATTTGTTTTAATTTCCCAATCCCAACCTATTCATCCCATGAAGTAAAACTGGTAATACTTCATATCTAACACCACGGTGTTATCGGTAAATTCAACTACCATTTCACGTTCAAATCTAATTAAAGATTTAACTAACGCCTGGAGCAAAACTGGTGATACTCCATTCTCGATCATTTCAATATAATTAAAGATTCATTAAAACTCCACTTAGTTTTAATCTTTAACTGGGTTAAAGAATCAGTATCATTTAAAACACGGTTCACGATAGACCCAAAATCACATCACATTTCAATCAGTTCCTAATCGTAAATTAGCAAGTGAGCAATTCCCTAAGTATTAACCCCGAAGGCCGAAACCAATATCAGATCAATACCCCATAAACCGTTCAACTTAACTAATCTCCAGTTAGTTTCTGATTTTCTTATCTCCTTTGGGTCTAAGAACAGTATTATTGAAGATACCGTTCACGACAACCCAAAATCACATTTCATTAATTATCGGGTTAAAGAACAAGTGTTATATAAAACACTGTTCACGATAAACCCAAGAATCAATACCAATTCAATTCCAATTAAATATTATTTAATTGGTACACTTCATTAAATCTAAATAAAAAGATTAAATCTTTTCTCAACTGGGTTTAAGAACAGTGTTAATGAAGACACCATTCACGACAAACCCAAATCACATTTGATATTAAATACAAGGCTCTGAATAGAAAATATACCGGCTTATATTCAATATCAAATTCTACGACCAACAAATATCGGATTGGAAATAACGATATATATATATATATATCTTTCAAATTCCCATAACAATATCTGTATCTCACGAAATCCAACATCGAAATATTCCAAAGACAATTTCGATTCAAATCCATTCCAATATAATTATTGGAAATTCTGGTTATTTTCAAAACCATTTCAAATCCAATTTATTTATTTAAAAATAAATAGAATTATAATTCTAGCTCAAAACCAGTTCATTTCGATAAAAATCTATTTTTATCGTTTTAAATATGGAGTTTTTCATCCCGATTCTTCCCAAATCATTTCTCATGATTTTACACAAATTATTGCTATTTTTAATAATTTTATCAAGGCCCGTACAGTCGATTTCCATCAACAGCCATCGAACTGCACTTACAGCGACCTTTTCCAAATTTGATTTGGACATAATTCTAAATCCAACCGTTAGATTTCAAATTCCTAATATTCGTTAGAAAGCTCTTTTCGATACGAACCCAACGGTTCCAGTTTCAGGAGAATCCGACGGTCAGATCTCTCGCAATATCCGTTCGAAGTCAATGGTCGAAATTCGCGAACTGTCGCGGCGCGGCGCGTTCTATTCAGGCCATTATATTATATATATAATATATAAAATATATACTTCGTCGATTTCAATTCAAAACGTGCTTTATAAATCGTTTTAAATTCATTTTCAAAACGGTTTCAACTTCATATTCAATTTCAAATCAAAATTGAATATTCCAATATAAATTCGTTTTAAATTCATTTCAAATTGATTTCAATTCAATTTTGATTTTAATTTCAATTCAATTTCAATTCGAATTCATTTATATTCAATTTCAATTCGATTCAATTTATATTCAATTTCAATTCGAATTTATTTATATTCAATTTCAATTCGAATTTATTTATATTCAATTTCAATTCGAATTCATTTCTATTCAATTTCAATTCGATTCAATTTATATTCAATTTCAATTCGAATTTATTTATATTCAATTTCAATTCGAATTCATTTCTATTCAATTTGAATTTCAATTCTTTTCAATTTCAATTCAATTCGAATCCGTTATAAATTCAATTCAATTTCAATTCGAATTTCAATTCTTTTCAAAATATCAGATTTTGAAATCATTTTCGATATTCATTATAAAATGAATGAAATCGATATAAATATCGTTCACGTCAAAATGGCATCATTCTAATCAACACGGCTTCATATATTTCTATTTTCAAATATTCTATTTCAAATATTTCTTTTTCAAATATTTCTATTTTAAAACTGGAATGAGGCCCAATCAATTACCATATAATGTTAATTATATGGATTTTCTACAACACAGGTATACAATAACAACGATGAATAATCAACCATCATCCAAAGTGCATTCTACACTGTATAAGCATCAAATATAAATATTCAACGCTTATAACAGTCTGTCAATCAATCGATCGACATACAACTAAACAATTGGGATTAGTGTACATCAAATATCATCCCAATACCCGTGTGGGGTTTCAAACAATCAAACACATATTTTATTTGTGCAGTTGGGCGATGTGTAAAATTTATCGTCCCAATCAATATCAGTCAAATGTGTGTATATAAACAAATCGTCCGATTTGTTTATTTTTATTTCATTTCATTTCATATACACGTTAAAAATTCTATTTTTAACTATAAAATATTTTTAACTATATAAATATTTTATTTCATTTCACATCACATCACACAATCAACTACACATCAAAATCAAACAATCAAGCATACAAGCCGTCCATGGTCTGTGGACGACGGGTTTCGGGTGCTACTAAACACCGTCTGCATCCTAGTATATATTTCAACTAGAAAATTAAATTAAAGAGTGAGAAGTTCTCACCGATTAGCTAATCCAACGCCGCGACTCTTCTTAAGTAGAAATCTTCGTCGTTCTTGCCTCTTTTCACTGCCCGTATCCTCTACATATATAAAAATCGAATTTTTACTATGCTATTCAATATATAAAAATCGAATTTTTACTATGCTATTCAATATATAAAAATCGAATTTTTACTATGCTATTCAATATATAAAAATCGAATTTTTACTTTGCTATTCAATATATAAAAATCGAATTTTTACTATGCTATTCAATATATAAAAATCGAATTTTTATATGCTATTCAATATATAAAAATCGAATTTTTACTTCGCTATTCAATATATAAAAATCGAATTTTTACTATGCTATTCAATATATAAAAATCGAATTTTTACTTCGCTATTCAATATATAAAAATCTCGCCCTTTCAAATATAAAGATTATATTTTTAATCTTCCACCACAATAAAAATTATATTTTTATTACTCTAATTAAATAAAAATTATATTTTTATTGTTCTAAAAATATAAAAACTATATTTTTAATACTCTACATAAGTAAAAATAATATTTTTATATCTTCTATTATATTAAGATCAAATTTTTAGTTTGCTACAAGTATAAAAATTATATTTTTAATCTTTCTATATTATAAAAATTATATTTTTACCTTCATACTCCATATAAAAATTATTCCTTTTTCATATATACAAATACGATTTTTACTTAACACCCTAAGATAATTAAAACTGAAATAAATAAAACTGATTTAAAATAAAATTAAAATAAAATTCACCTTTGAAATTGAAGAGGGGTTTCGTTGTTTGAATCGAGCAAGGAGGGGGTTGGCTACGCTGGACCACTGGAGGAGGCGTCGGAGATGGACTGACGGCGGCGGGGTAGCTTCTGACTGTCGGAGGTGGGGTCTCGCGTGAAGAAGGAGGGAAGAGAAGAGGTCGGAGACAAAGGGGAGGGGGGTCGGGGATGCCTCAGGCGGCGGCGCTGGGCTCTCGAGGGTTTGAGGTGGGGTCGACAGCGATTGGGGAAGAAGGAGGACGAGGTGGAGAAGAAGAAGGGGAGGGGGAGGAGCACGAGGGGAGGCCTTGGTGGTGGGCGGCGCCACCTGCGTCGGTGGAGGGAGCGGATCGCGTGGCTGTGCTGCGCGGTCTTCTTCCTTTTTTTTATTTACTGAATCGGTTTCAGAAGTGAACGTGGGAGGGAAGAGATAAAAAAGGGGGGAGGGCCAATGTGAAGAGGGTTGACCTTTTTTTTATTATTTAATTTTAATTTCTATTCTCATAAAGTAACTTTTTATAACGAACTCAAAATCGAACCCACTGACTGTCGTCCCTAGCGTTTTACCCCCATTCCGAACCTAATGGGACATGTTTCGTAGGCCAATTCGATTGTTACGATCAGTTTTCATTCAATTTAAAGTATAAATCAGTGTATATTGGATTTGAACGCACATTTCAAACCGAGGCCACACACTAACTCGAAAAATCCCGGAAAAATTATTTCTAGCTTCGTATTGATGATACGGTCCTAACAAAACTAGTTTCGTCAAATTCTGAGAACGTTTGAAAAATGGCCATTTTCCAGTCGATTAAAATCAACTGAAACTGGTCAAACGCGTTTTCCTTTGCCACGCTCACATATTGATTCGAAAAATTATGAAATTTGAAACCTAGCAATAATTTGACATCACGAATCAAACAAAAGTGGTTTCGTCGAAATCCGAAGTCATTTGCAAAATCTCCATTTTTAAGGGCCTGAATTCCATAGCGACTATTCAGAATTTTCAACTGGATATATCTTTTTATCCCCGCTATGAAATTTTGATTTTTCGGATCCGTTGGAAAGATATTCACAATTAGATTCCACTATTTTTGGTTTCACTAAAATCCGGTTTATTTTGCACTCGGTATGTTCAATTGAAGTTTGAAATCGAATTATCGAACTACCGCGCCATTTTCAATTCCTTTTATAATTATATATAATTATTTATATTCTAACGACGACGAGTATAAATATATACGTTTGAATTCTCTTCAAAATAAATTTCTCGTCCTTATTATTTAAAATAATTCATTTTTAATAATCAAAATTCGCTAAAATTACCAAAATAAAAATTTTAAATTGGCCCAGATTTCCGTGTTATTACACTTGTATTCTAGAATCTGTGTTCTGACACTGAATAGCGCTCATTTGATGTAGACTAGTTGTTCTTTTAATCCTATTCAGTTTGGAAGAAGATGCACTAGTTCTAGTTTTGATTCTTGCAGAGTAGCGACGCCATTTTTATTTTTAATTAGAATAGAGGCAGAGTATAGGCAGAATGAAATTGTGTGGAGAGAAGGCTGGGTTTGGGGGTGTTTAAATAGGTTAGAGCTCATGAATCTGGTCAGAAAGGCGTCAAGGTGCAGAAAAATGGATCTGTCTACAGATCTGGAAAAGGGGGAGGTCGACCCTAGTGCCGACCTGTTTAGCCAGGTTGACCCCCAGGTCGACCCTAGTGTTAACCTGGGCCCTGGGCAGGAATTTTCCCACCCAGCCCGGGTGTCTGTTTGAATCTCGAAATCTGAATTTTGAATTTTCGGGCTGGTTTTTACTGAAACTTCTGAAGGCCATATCTTCTTTATACGAAGTCCGATTTACGCAAACTTGGACTCTATTCCTAGCAGAATTTCAAGAGGAACACAATGGCGTAACCCGTTTCCCTTAATTATTTTGTTACAATTTAATTATTCTCTGATTTTTTATTCTTATGTTCATAGAAAATTCGGGGGGTTACATGCTGGAATTTGGTTCGATTCATCACTGGATTGAGCAAAAAAAACTACAAGAAAATGAATGAACTAATGTCTAGATAGTGTTGTATGTAACTAGATTGTGTTTGAAAACGATGTTTTTTATTTCAGTTTTATATGTAAACATTTTAAAATGTTTTGCAAATCAGTAATGACTATTATGTACATGCTGATGTATTGAACACTAATCTTGCTTATGTACATGTTTATTGATGGAATGATTGTTATGCTGGTGAGTTGGATGGCAAATTAATGATATCAACTTTTGTCAATATTGATACTTTGAAAGTCATGCAGTTTTTAGGTATCACTTTTATATTTTTTTAGGTATCAGTTTTATATTTTCTAGTTGAATTTACATCATAGCAGTTTTTAGGTATCATTTTTATATTTTTTTAGGTATCAGTTTTATATTTTCTAGTTGAATTTACTTCATAGCAATTTTTAGGTATCATTTTTGTATTTTTTAGGTATCACTTTTATATTTTCTAGTTGAATTTACATCATAGCAGTTTTTAGGTATCATTTATATATTTTTTTAGGTATCACTTTTATATTTTCTAGTTGAATTTACATCATAGCAGTTTTTAGGGATCATTTTTATATTTTTTAAGGTATCAGTTTTATATTTTCTAGTTGAATTTACATTACTATGTTGGTATAAGTTTTGATTATGTATGAAATTCTTGCTGATACTGCATGCTGCTGGAATTTACTTGAATTCAAGCCTGAATTGAGTAGAAGTAAAAGTAAATGCATGAATGCATTCTTGGAATGGGGAGCAGTGTTGTATGTACTTATATTGTGTAGGAAAAGAATGTATCCTAGTATATCAGTTATGTATAGTTGTAGGTATCATATGATACAAGTGGGTACTATTGTGTATTATTGAGTATAATCTCATTTTTGTGATAATTGAATTGAATCGATTGCTATTATTTTTTAAATCAGTAGGTATTATTGAGAATAAATATTATTTTTGTGAGATTTGAATTGACTAGATGGGTGTTATTTTTTTATCAGTGGGTATCAGTTAGAATTAATGTTGCGTATCAAAAAAAGTCAATTACCAAAGCAAACAACACAAATCTACCTACTTGCCACAGTTCTCATACACAAAGCCATAAAAATGATACCTAGAAAAATATAAAAATGATATCTAAAAATTGCTTTAATATTTTAATGACAAAAGTAATACAAAAAATGTTTGAATCACAATTTGATTGATTAAAATGAAATAAATTCAATTGAATTACAAAGCTAGTGCAACAGTACAACAACAAAATTAATACAGCAACAAAAAGTAACTTAAAAAACCATAGCACAATGAATACAGTAAAAATGATACCCAATAAAATATAAAAATGATACCTAAAAACTACTATAATGTTTTAAATAAAAAGTAACACAAAATTACTTACATCACAGTTTGGTTGATTATAACGAAATAAGTTCGATTGTAATACATAGATAATGCAATAATACAACTACAAAATAAATACAACATTAAAACACAACAAAAGAATATAAAACAGTGTTAAATAAACAAAAATGATACCTAAAAAATTATAAAACTGATACCTTAAAACTGCTCGATTCAAACATAATCATCGTTAATCTTGTGAACATAATCAAAATATTTTTTAATAAATTTTAGTCGATTCAAGCAGAATCATCGTTAATCTCGTGAATGAAATCCCAAATCTATACGCTCGAGAGTGATTTTGCAATCTGAAACTCAGATCGAGAGATTAGATGTCAAGATCAGATCTGATAGAGATATCAATACGCTCGAGAGTGATTTTGCAATATGAATCAGAAGAAGAAAAATGTGCTGGAGAAGGAAAAAACGTTGGAGAAGAGAATGCGAGATCGAGGGAAGCGCGATGTCCGAATGAGGAAGAAAAAGAATCACGTGAAATAATAAAGAATCAGTATATTGTCATTATGAATAAAATTTTAGTGGGCTGTCCTTATGGATAAAAAAGCCCTAAAATTTGTCCTTGTGATCATTTTCCTGCATTTATATCTACTATTTCTTTACTTCGTTACATTATTATATTATGACATTTGCACCTAAATCCTAGGTTGGGAAGGCTAATATGAAAATGTCAATGCCTTTGATGGATGTCGCCATGTACTTTGTGGTGGAGATACAAATATTTTATTTCAACATTTCTTTGAGTATGTAAATATGTTTTGTAAATCAATAATTTAAGGTCTCTGTACATGTCATAATGATACTTATGCAAATGAGACCGTTTAGTTTTTGCATTAAAATGTAGTATTCTACAAACATTTCACAATAGCTTATTTCCATTTATTTCGATATTTTTACCATTATTTTTCAACGTTTCTCATCTCATTGTAGGTCAATAATAATTCACCAACACATAACAAAATATTGTACAAAAATGGATAAACCAGACAGTTAGACAATATTCTCTAATTATTTTTCCTTTACGATTCACATTCTCTCAACGTCCATATCTCTTTCTAAAATATAGAGAGGACGTATTGTTCTACGAGTGTGTATGTTGCTTTTCTGCTGGAGCTATATAGATATGAGTTAATGGTTTTACTGATTCATTTAGTTGTTTTTTTCTTTAGTAAATCGGTAAACTGATATTTCTTTCTTACCATTGACAGGAATTACTATAAAATACAAAAGAAATGAGAAAAAATGTATAACAAAATATGATGATACATCAATAATCATTATTTCTTGTTGTTCACAACTTTATGCATACATGTTACGAATGTTGAGTGATATTTATGTAAGTGCTTCGGTTAAAAATGAGATTCATAATTGAAAATGGTAAGTGTAAGAAAATATGTCACCCTTACTACTGAATCGCTAAAAGAAAAAACATTACATACATGGAGATAATACCCCTTTGAATCAGATCACTTAAGAATTTGATACAGTGTAACTTGGTTCTCAGCATAATTGATACTTCAATTGTCATCACTATGTATTGTATAGCTTAGTGGACTATCGCTTTTGTATTATTTTCTATTTTCCCGCAGTTGTACCATGGCCATCTGCTTTGGTCAAATCCTTCTATGCACATGCCCATCGGGCATGCCTGCGTACTGGGGTGTGTGTGTATGTATGTATGTATGTATGTGTATATATACACACATACACACACACACTAATAATACAAATAATTTTCCATGGTGAAGCTTTTTTGGATTTCCCAAATAACCCCACCCATATTCATATAGGAAAAATTAATTACAAATAGAAGAAGGGGGCTTATGCGTCATTTTGTGTACCCGTGTTCTGATATCCATAGCGAATGTTCTTCTCCCCATTAACGCTTCAATAGTTAGGGTGCGTTCCTGGCGAACGGAAATAGGATATTTGAGTGAGGTATTTGAGCGTGGTACTGTAGCGAACGGGGAATGTGTTTTTAGCTGCGAACGGGGTATTTGAGCGTGGTATCTGAGCGGGGTACATAATTGTTAATTTTATGTGTTTAATTGTAATTTATGTTTAATTAATTTATTAGTTGTAATTTATATTTTATTTATTTTTTTATTTTAATTTTAATTTATTGTGTGTTTGTTGGGAAATGTTTCGTTGGAACAATGCGTATAATATACTGTGTTGGTTGGGAATAATTGAAAACGTATGGGAACAAGTGAAAGTATTTTTGCTGCATGGAAAATGGAAACAAGTGATTTTAGCATTAATTTCTACCCAGTGTTTATTATTGATTAACATGGCAAAAAATGCAATCTAAAAGGAACCAAAAGTATTCATTTACCTAGCAAAAAAATGTTTCACTATCGATTAACCTGATGTGTGGACGTCTTTAATGTACAAAATGTGTGGACGTCTTTAATGCAGAAAATTGTTGAAACGATAAGTGGAAATAAATTCATTTACAAACAAAGATGTGCCAAGAAGTTAAAATGGGTTGTAATTAATACATGTGGGCAATTCATTTACAAATAATATGGACTGGCGTCCGACGCATCAGACGCCAACGACCTGGTTTTCAACGTTCGGAAAACGCTCCTTTAGAGCAGATTATATTTTGTTGGTGTCCAACGCGTCGGACGCGAACACAATGCCCAACGTGGCATATATTGGCTGTGAACGGACCCTAAACCCCTTCTCACCGTGTTTCTCCACATTTTCCGTTTTTAGTGTCCTCGACATGTCTCCTTTCATTGTTTCTCTTCCCAGTAAAAAAGACCCTCCAATACATCACTCAGTTTTGAATCCTCTATCCATTCAACCGCCTTTCACAAAATTTAGTCTTATTTTCGTATCCAACCACCAGATTCTATGATTTAATGTTGCATGAAATAGATCGACCTGCTTTGCTTACCTGACCATGTTCTTTTCTTCTTGCAAGGTGGCGGCGATTCACTGTGAGATCGACAAAATTTATTCTTCTTTTTTATTTCCAAATTTGGGATCTGCGTTGTAGATCAACATCGTAACAACATGTTGTAATTAAGTAAACTTCTTGCTATTCTTATATGCTTAATTTGACTTATGTTTGAGATAACTTGGGGCTTGAGGTGTTGTTATTCCCAACGGAAATAACAACGAATGGAAACCTGGCTCTGATACCAACTGTGATAACCCCAAAATCCCGTAATACGAAAGCAAGGATAATCATTGGAATACAACACTTAAACAAAAATAGCAGAACAGAAATATAGAATTGCAGCAGATAATGTACGTCAAATTACACTGGGAATAATATATCATTAGAGTTACATAGCATAATAGGATCATACGTAGTACATAATACAATTTTCAACTTAATATAAAATGTCTACAGCGGAATCAAACATAATATACTAAATGAAGTCTGAGCAGCATAATAGAAATGATAGGATCCATCTTCAGCTCCATAGCCATCCAAAATGAGTCTGCTAAAACCTGAATACAAGGTTGCCCGTGTGGAAAAGAGGACACCCGAGTTTGCAAAGTGAAACAAACTACGAGTCAGTCATGGGACTAGTATGAGAAATCTTATTTAACCTATTTAATAATACAGCTAATCACAGGACCACGCCGCTAACGCGGAACGGGCTTACTCCATTGGATTGCCAGTGCATGAAATAAAGTAAATCTTTAAACAACGAAATGCTTTTTAGAAAAATGAAACCATTATAAGACTCAAGTCCCATCACACAATGCAACACAAACAGAAGGATAGAGTTTTACCTTATAATGGTCAAA
The DNA here is from genome assembly GCA_030737875.1 of Allium sativum. Taxonomy (NCBI): domain Eukaryota; kingdom Viridiplantae; phylum Streptophyta; class Magnoliopsida; order Asparagales; family Amaryllidaceae; genus Allium; species Allium sativum. The sequence continues at coordinate 224,633,919 of CM060919.1, read as the reverse complement.
AATGCTTGATATGATAAAACAAATTTGATATTATTATTAGTGTATATTTGTTTCAAAAACATTTCAATCATAATATATCAATCATAGACGGCCTAGCTATCATATACTATGTCTCCATACTAGTTTTACAATCAAAACCGTATGTGTCGTATTGGAAGTTGGATTTCCATCATGAACCAAGGCAACGGATCGTCCATTCCGAATTCGGGACAATCTAGCCTAACATGTCTCAGGATACAGCTGCAACTGCACCTTGGATCTTCAGGGTTGGTCCACAAATACTTTAGTGGATTAGTTATGTCTGAACAATACGTTTCCCCGCCATATGGAGTGTAAATAAAGAGCCACTAGGGACTCAAATCCGAGGCGTCTCATTCCATCATCCACATAAGTAAAAATGTCTGGGCTTCGTACCATGCACCACTTCTAGCTAGAAAGAAACGTATGTCCTCCCTGCAGTCCTCTCCCATTTCTAGTTCATACCGGGGTGTGAGGCTCGCGAAGTAACGCTATACACAAAGCTATGCTAATATAAAGCTATGCTTTGATCATCAACCACAAGGCTCTTCTTTTCAACAATAAGCCTTGATCATTTGCATCTTCGCATGCCACACTGACAATTCACGCCATGCGACTGATGTCTACCAATATATAACCTCTGAGCTCGTACGTCTCAGAGAAGGGTGTTAAGAAAGAGAATAAATTCTCTATCAGCAAACATATATATATTCAATAGAAATCAATCATCACGGAATAAAATCCAATGTCAGACATACATCCATTTACAAGTTCGTTCTAGGTCTGAACGAAACCGGAGACACGTTATTCCTCATTCCATATGTCCAATACGAAAGAGAGGCTCTCGCATATCCAGACAATAAACAAGTATGTCCAGAGAACTACCACTATAACCCTTTCCTGGGAGCTAACCAATACAGGGCACCAGTAGTCATCCATTCGATGTGAAGATTACCGTTCTTCAACCACCGTCTTCAATATCTTCGACTTCCAATCGTCGTATAATTATTTGAAATGAGATTTAACTCGGCCTTTTCAAATAATTCACGAATTTATATAATTCAAATCAATTCTTTTCATTCCATATCGTTTATAATATTTTATAATGATTTATCACTATTTTTATTTATATAAAAATAGCCATTTTAATTAAACGACGCTTCGGGTCATTACGCAACCCTAACGATGTTTTCATTAAAATTTGATTTACACATTTCTAAAAATCTAACCATTGGATCTTAGTAGGCTTTATATCGTTGGAAAGATTTTTCCAAAGCGAACCCAACGGTTCCGATTTTGGGATAATCTGACGGTCGGATCTCTCGGTATAATCGTTTAGAGTTACGATTCCAAATCGCGAACTGCTGCAGCGCGATTCGTTTTATTTTAATATATATATATACATATATATATATATATATTAATTCGTCCGATGATTTCAAACCATTTTCTCTCCACCATATAATTAACATCATTTTAATGATTCATAATTTCATTAAAATGTAATTTTTAATGTTTTCTACATTTTTATCAAACTATGAATATTTTAAATGAATCATACCTTCATTTAAAAATATAATTTTTTTTTAATTTTAAACACATTTTCATTTCAGCATTGATTCTTTTATATGAAATCATATACTACATTAAAATGTAATTTTACTTATCTTTCTTTTATTACATTAAAATGTAGTGAATTTTTAAATGTTAACACATTTTTAATAAAGCACCTTTTTATAATGATTCATTTACATTGAAAATGTAAATTTCAATTTAAGAACATTTTCTTTAATAATGAATCTTTTTCTAATGATTCGTTTACACTAAAAATGTAAGTTTCAATGTCAAAACATTTTTATTGCACAATGAATCCTTTTAAAATGATTCATTTACATTAAATTGTAAACGTTTATGTTAAAACATGTTTATCACTTTTGAATCTTTTCTAATCATTCATTTACATTAAAAATGTGATTCTTTTATGTTAAATCATGTTTTCTTCCAACAATGATCATTTTTAATGATCCTCTTTACATAAAAATGTAACTTCTTATGTTAAACAATTTCATTAAACTTGAACCTTCTTATTTATTCATATTTACATTAAAAATATACTTTTAATGTTTAACATATTTGTCAAACAAGCATCCTTTTTAATGAATCATATATCATTTACATTAAAAATGTAAATTCTTATGCTAACACAGTTTCATTCTTCCTTATATATTTTAATGATTCACTTTTACATAAAAGTGTGATTTTTATGTTAACACAATTTCATTCTTTCTTATATGTTTTAATGATTCACTTTTACATAAAAATGTGATTTTTATGTTAACACAATTTCATTCTTACTTGAATATTTTAATGAATTCATCTTTAACCAAAAAAAAAGTGATTTTTATGTTAACACAATTTCTTTCTAACTTGAATATTTTAATGAATTCATCTTTAACATAAAAATGTGATTTTTATGTTTATACAATTTCTTCTTTAATAATGATCATTTTTAATCTATGATTAAAAAAATGTGAATTTTTATGCCAATATATAATGTTCATTTTATATATAAAAAATAAAACAAATGTATTTTTATTGTTAAACAACTTTTATTGTCAAACAACTTTTCTATTCAACTAATGTTCCTTTCCATATATTCTGTATACATAATTAAAATGATATTTTTATTGTTAAAATATTTTCTATTCAAATAATGTTCATTTTCATATATACAATAAAAATGAGATTTTTATTTTTAAAATATTTTCTATTCAAATAATGTTCATTTTCATATATACAATAAAAATGAGATTTTTTTATTGTTTACCATTTATTTAAAACAATGGATCATTTTTCATGTTTTCTTATTCACAATAAAAATGTAAATTTTTATTGTTAAACAATTTAATTCATAATAATGATCATTTTTCACTTTTCTTATTTACAATAAAAAAATGTAACTTTTTTTTTATTGTTAAACAATTTAATTCATGATAATGATCATTTTTCACTTACAATAAAAATGGGAATTTATTGTTGAACAATTTTTCATTACAAATAATGATCATTTTTAATTTAATATATACAATAAAAAACTAATCTTTATTATTCAACCAATTTTATATTATAACATGAATAATTTACAACACATAAATATTTCAGAAAATTTTGGCAGCATAACGGTAGGGTAATTAAAACCGGCACCGTCCTTAGTACGGCTCCTCGCGCTAACATAGGCCTCGCGGCGATACAAGGGTCATATATTTCTAATACAATTTTTTTCTATACAATCTATATCCACAATATTAACCAATTTCGTTTTCAACCACAATCAATCACCAAAAATCAACCAGTTTCACACCACAATACAATCAAGTCATCCATGGTCTGTGGACGACGGTGTCGGGAGTTTCTAAACTCTGTCTACAACCTAATATAATTTTATTTACTTAATTTTTATTCAGAAATCTCACATCGATTTTTATTTCTTCTAAAATTGTAGAAGGCTCCAAAAATTCTACGGTCTCTTCTAAAATGTAGATCTCGAATTCACGGTCCCAACGCTTCCTGTTTCATCGAATTTCGTTATCGTATGGCCAAAATATGATTTTTATAAATAAATCAAAATTTGCAATGATTTTAGGTGTTATAGCCTTTAAATTTATATAGGCCGTTACCTTCACCCTTTTGATTCAAATCTGGGTCTTAGATTTCCGTTCAGCTTGGTCCAGATCAGGTTGCACCACGTCGACGGGCTTCGAGAGGCGCGCCTGCACCTATAACGACGGCGAACTCGAGTTAGGCACGACGGCGGTAGGAGCTGCGAAACGGCGCGACTTCCCAGGGCCAGATTTCGACCTACGCACCACCAAATTTGCAAATCTGGTATGGATTTGGAGATGAGAGAAACCCTACAAAATCTCCCAAAGAAGCTTCGGATTTCATTGAGAGGATTGGAAGTTATTTGGGGTGGAAGATTTGAAGAATAGCCGCCATCAAATTGCAAGGGATCGGGTTTGGGGAAGAAAACGACAAGGGTTATATTATTTTAATATATATATATATATATATATATATATTATTTTAATATAATTTTAATTTTCTAATTATTTGTTAATTGGTCCGGACTCCAAACGAGGCCCAATGACTGTTATCCCAGCTATTTACCCCTTCTCCGGACACAATGGACTAGGTCTCATCAGCTCATTTGATCATTTCAGCGCATTTTTCTTTAAATTAAATAATAAAACATTTTATTATTTAATTTGATCATACATTTTAATTTATTAGGGCTACAAACTGACTCCAAAAATTCCCGAAAAATAAATCTAGCTATGTTTTGACGATACGGTCCCAACAAAATTAATTTCATCGAATTTGGAGACCGTTTGAAAAATGGTCATTTTCTGTTCGATCCAAATTGACTGAAATTGACAAAATACATTTCCTATTGCCACGCTCACATATTAATTCCATAAATTATGAAAATAGGAATCTTGTAATAATTTGACATTCTGGATCCAACCAAGGTGGTTTCGTCGAAAACGAAGGTCGTTTGCAAAATGGCTATTTATACGGGCTATATATTATATTAAATTCCATAGCAACTATTCTGAATATTCAACTGATCGTAACTTTTTATTCCTGCTATGAAATTTTAATTTTTCAGATCCGTTGGAAAGATATCATTAAACATATTTAAATATTTCTGGTTTCACCAAAATCCAATTTATTTTGAATCTTGTACATTCAGTCAAAGTTCAAATTCAAATTTTCAAACTGCCACGCTATTTCTAACTCCTTTTATAATTAAAATAAATATATTCGTTCAAACTTGGATTTAAATAAATTTTTAATTGTTATTATTTAAAATGAATTATTTTAACTATTCAAAGTTCAATAAAATAGCCAAAATAAAAAATTTAAATTGGTTCTGATTTTCCGGGTTGTTACAGGTCCGATGGACGAAATAAGTTGACTACAAAAAAACACTATTCACCATAGGTTTTTCAAACCTACTGAACTATATGCAAAAAAAATATTTGGATCTGCAAACAAGCTTAGTTAAGGATTTGTAAGTCGGTAAAGATGTCAACTATATCATAATCTTATTTTGGAATGTAAACATATACCATCAAAGATTGTTAGTAGTATTGGTCCATTTCACGGTGCAAACTACCAGCATCTGTCTGAAAAATTAAACTTGAGTTAACAGGTAGTAAAGGAGAAAGGCAAATTCTTTTGGTTGTAGATTAGAATCTTATGAATCTATCTTCTATCTATATAATAATTCCCACTAATCTTTAATGACTACTAATTGGTCCAACTGTAAAATTCCCAACTGTCCATATTTATCAAGGTCATTTAATTATTCCAACCTTTGGTCAGACCTTGAAATACTGAAATTGCCCCTTACTTTTTAAATATCACCTAATACTCACTACTTTTGGCTCATGTGATGTTTATATTAATAGTGTTGGATTCACAGCAATTTATAAGAATATATTACATATTATTTCATAATATACTATTCACAAGTTTCGGCAAAAAAATTTAAAACTAACTAAAATGACTCTGCATAATTGATTGACTAAGTTGATTTTCTCAATATTTATAATGTTGCTTATATGTGATAGTACAAAACTTTCTAAGAAGACTAGAACGATTGTGCTTAAGTGAAGGAATATTAATTTTTATTATAAGAAATTGTCATTACTACATTGGCTGATTGAATTGGCTTCATCCATTTCTGTTAACAATGAGAAGTACTAGTAATTTAGTTGAATATATGTTAGTTCATAGGAAAGTATTGATTCTACGCATATATATATATATATATAAAATCTCAAATTTATAGTATTTATTATATAGCATTACAGTCATATACCTGTCTTTCTACCAACGATATAAAAAAAATTTAAAGAAATTTTGTTAAAAAATTCTCATTGTTTCCATCACAATTCCCTGAATTTGGTTTGTTTCCTTTTTTCTTCAGATAATTTTTTTAATGATGGATTTCAAATTTGTTTAGTAAATCAATTCCTTATTTAGGTGATTTATTGATATTCATGTAATGTCTCCTTAACTTTTTACCAAGCATTACATATAAATGTAGATTGTATTCCTTTTAAGGACTATGACCATAATTGTTCTTATAATAATAGCATTGTTTTCCTATTTCATTACATTGATTTAGAAATAGAACACAATATCTAAAATGTTGCTGCTATTGTTGTTTGTCTAATTTTCTATGTTCATGCATTAAGAGAACTACCCAACATTGTTATTTATATAACATACAATATAATATATTTTTATTGCTCTTTACTTGATTTCTTATCACATATATAATTAATAATTTTGTCTATTCAAATATTTCTGGAAATGCTTTATTTACATAAAATACATAAACTATTTTCCAGAAAAAACGTATAATTCACCTATAAATGCCATGGGAAATCCATCTAATAAATCCAATGAAATTTCATATCTAATCTGTTTTGAAGCACGTGTTATGATGGAAACTAATTTAATCCCTATCCAATTTTTTATGATATTATTTTGGTTCCTTTCTATGTTTGAAAAAAAAACACAATTTATAAGGTAACTTGATCTTTTCAATTTGTCATCACTTACCATGTAAAACAATTTATGTGTAATGTAAGTTGACAGTACCAAAATTCATAATTAGTCACAATATTACATATCTACACTATTTATACCACGTATATAATTAGTAATTTTGTCTATAATTTTAAATCACATTCAACTATTTCTTTAGATAAGCTTTAAGAGAAATGCCTATATATTAGTCTAATATGCAAAGTGTAAAAAAAAGTTCCATAAATCATATATTACCTTTTTGATATGACTTCAATATATCCATTATTTATTAACAATTCCTACTCGATATATCCATTCTTGGTGATTAGTTAGAAGTAAATAAGGAATCAAATAATACTATGAATAAACGGATATTGATTTTCCATTGCTTAATTTCAAGAGATAAACTTTAGCAGAAATGCCTATATATTAATCGGTCTGCAATTGAATGTTTTCCATTGCTTAATTTCAAATAATACTATGGATAAACGGATATTTTCCATTGCTTAATTTCAAGAAATAGGCTTCAGGAGAAATGCCTATATATTAATCTAAGATGGAAAGTGTAAAAAAAAAATTCCATAAATCACTGGGAGAGGAATATATCGATTAGGATTAGTTAGGAAAGAAGTAAAAAATTATAAGATTGTCTTCCCTTTTTTATATGACCTCAACATTTACTTACATTACATTTAAATGGCAATTGATTTCCCATAAACTTATCCTTGGTGGATAATTAGGAAGGAAAATGTAAAAATATTCCATTAATCACCAAGAGACGAATATATCGATTAGGATATTATGGGAAGACAATGAAGAGGCCAAGTAAGTAACGTATATCTCATGGTGGATACATCTCATAGTAGATACAACAATGAATTTTTTTCTCACCGTTGATTTTATCCTTCTCATATATTTTCAGAACACGTTGTAATTTGAATCTTCAATAGACTGCCTTAACTGGACAACAACTAATTGTTTCATCGGTAGGCTTTTAATCTGCATACAAATATTTATTTCATTTATACTTACAAATTCATTAATTTGCATCTATTAAAATTTGATTTCTGATTGTAGTCCGCGATGATGGAAATCATTTGAATATGATTAGAATACTTGTTTTTTTATTCTACAATTGATGTTACTACAGGCCATGAGGCTTCAAGGGTGACTATGGCATATGGCGACAGTAGAAAAGCTTTGTTGAAAATTAAGGTAAAGGTCACCTGGAGGTGAAGGTTATTATTGATCTACTTTAACACTATTGTTTTATATTTTGAGTTTTAGTACCTTTATATTGAATATGCAATGGTTTTATTCCTTTTTAACTTTCTATGCACTAGATGTAATGTAATAGAGATTTGCTAATAGGGCCATAATACTTAATCCTTAAACATCCGTATTGTTTTCCATGTTAGTTGAAAAGGCGTTATAGTTCAATAGGCTGTTTGGATAGTTCTAATATTATTGGTTAGCAATCACAATATTTCCATTACAGATCAATTTATTTGCTTTTGACATTTTTAAAATGCATAAAATATCTTATAACAAAATAGGCGATGAATAAAAAATTATGTTAATATCACGTAGGCCAATATTCCTTCTTCATCTTTATTGTACATAAAAAAATTTGTGTGGTAAGTGCGGTATTATGGAATGTTTTTTCTAACACTACACATATTCTGGTTCCATTTTACGTACTAACCTTGGAAAATCCATCGAACATGAAAACATAAGGATATTAAAAAATTTCGCATATCATATTTGGTAAAGTTAATAGTATTATGTTGTTGATGGAACTAAAGTTTATATCAATTTTACTTTTAAGACTTTAAAGATAATTAATACTACAATGGAAAAGTCTTAAATGTTGATAAGCTTTAAGATGTCATGTTAAAGTAAGGACCTTTTCACTGTTCTAGCTTCAATTATTTCCAAGTTAAAGAGTTTCCTTTGGTGAAATTTCACTCATCGTTTAGAGGTGTTAGCTATTTTTCCCCAGTAATCCACTTAGCATGTGCACATATGCTTCTTAATTATTTCATAGTTTTTGTTGATTAATGTATAAGTATTTAAACTCAACTATTATTTTTACTTTGGAAATGAATCCGATTTGGATATATAGTCAAAGCATTATGCTAAGAAAATAAATTTTAATCCATTTATATTCAATACTTTCTTTGGACCGTAAATTAAAAATATTGAAAGAGCTTTTATTTGATTCATTAGTTATATTTCATATTTGCATTTGGCTACAATGTGTATGTAGTGTTTATATAACTAAAAGTGTGATAATTTCTGTATCTATATTTGTATATATTAGGTGAACTCTTAGGCATAAGAACCAAGCGTACAAAGCTATTTTAAGGATATCCTCTTCTTTCCACATTGTACCCAGGTACGGAAGTTTTGATTTGTTGACCCTAATACTTATTTTAAATGAATATGGCACATTTGATAGTTGGTGAATATGGAAACCAGCTTGAAATTATGCTATTTGTAAATAAATATATATCCTTTTACTAAATGAAGCTGATTAAGCAATTGCCTAATTTTGACTAATATTTACCTACAATATATGTACTATTTCATTAAAAATTGAATGTTTATCTTTATTCTTTCTTCTTAGTTATTCTTTCTGTTTACTCTATATATAGTTATATCTTAAAAAGTGGATAATGCGATTATTATTTTTATGCTCCTTTTTTAATTTATTGTTTAAAATGATGATCTTTTCGTTAGTCGACCACAAAATCTAAAATTATCAAATTTGACACAAATTTTCATATAAAATATGTGTGTGTATATGTGGGACATACCTTCTTCATCTGCCACTTTCAACTATTATACTGTTTTTTTTCTTCATTTGAGGTGATTTCTACCATTGAACCATTTCATACTGGTTTTTATTTCATTTGAGGCAATTTCTATGATTGTCACATTTCACATTGGGAGTTATATTAAATACTTCAGGTAAGTCTTCCTTATGAAGAATGGAAATAGCAATAATAATATATACTTCAGGTAAGATTATTACTTTGATTGTAACTTTTGGTTGCAGGCATGTAATTATGGTTTAAATTTGTTTAGGTGATGTTGTTATGCCTAGAAGTGTGTTATAGAAAGTTGGGATATTAAAATTGATGTAGACATCTAAACATGTTTAAAACCATTAAGCGGACTTTGTGTATTTATAAATAATAATATAAAACAACTATCATTCCGGATAACCGCAGGCAGTAAGTACACCAATGTCAGAGGATTAGAAGAAATTGAAAAGGAAAACGCAGCATAAAAGTTTTGAATTTTGATGCATCCCATTAAATGCTAATAACCTAGCACTTAACATGTAAGGTGTTAGTTGCATTTTCATTAATTGATTTTTATATTTTGACATAATATCTGATATTTTGATTATTCATTTTGTATACAAATTATTCAAATCGCTAATGTGTTCAAACGATATAGAGAGCAGAGATGGATGAGCACAATAATGTCTAGCAATCCCAAATATTATCGTCTACAACATTCATGCATAATCATAATTTTAGTACCATATCAGCATCTTAATTCTATTATATTCCACATTCTCTGTCGTTATCTTTATTAGCTCATGTTGTACTGTTCATATTCATATTGTTCGCACATCTTCTAATAAACCAGAATTGTGTTCAGTTATAATTGAATCAATATGCGCAAAGCTGATAATGAATCCTTTAGTTAAGCCATCATGAAGCATTAATTTATAACTGGTATATGTATTTATTTCCCAAATTAATATTTTGAATTAGAACAAAGAGAAATAAGTTATAAACACACATTAATTCTCTATTAAGTTTAAACTAGAATATATAAAGTAATAAATTTAGAACATCTAATTAGATTATATTGTGTTATATGAGTCAGAAAATATAGTGTTTTCCGATTGCTACTATATTTTTTCTTTCTAATTTAGGTAATATTGACTGTGTAAAAATAAAGGAATGCAGCAATGTCCTATTGCCAGTGTATCAGATTAAAGAAAAAATATATAACTATGCAATTGTAGGGAATCTATTTTTGGGCCAAGTTTGAAACATTTCGCTTAAGCACATTAGCTACATTTTAGACTTAGGACATTATTGTTATAGAAGGTATGCAAATTAAATTTGATACACTAACCATAGAAACGATATCACTATTTAATTTTGTTCAAGTTGACACATCAATATTTGGTCCAAAACGTGAGGTATTGTTTAATTTTGTGCATACCTTTTAGTTTTATCAACTATCTCTCACTCGATAGATACATGTCCTGCAAATTAAATTGTGAACATTGTATATTCTAGCTTAGGTGCTATTGTCTTTCGATAAATTTGAATATTATTATGATTAATGGGTTGAATAATTAAAAACATACGTGACATCGACAAAGGGTTTCCTGTTCAAATAAATAAATGAAAATGTAGAAAAACACATCATGAACCATTAAAACAAATTCTATATCGCAATTACATATTTAAAGATGTCATTTCTCAACTCTCTTTCGGTTATTTCATATTTCAATATCACTTTTGCTCCACTGGTATTACCTACCTAAACGATTGGACGATTATCATTTTTTTTTCTAATTGGTTTTTTATAAACATTCGATCCTCGCACGTCATGAACATTAATGTATTAAGATATTCACCACCCATTTATTATTCAATGCTACAACCTCAACAGATATCCATGTATTAAGTGACATGATACTTCATCCTATCTCTTAATTTAAATAACTTGATAATCTCAATACACTTAATCCATGACAAAATTATTGTTGCGTGAATAACATGACAATTAATTATTGTTACTGCATAAATTATTAGATGGATAACAGAACAATTAATCAAAATAATCATTCATGATAAAATTATTTTTGGATGAACAACGGAATAATTTATTATTGTTGCCGCATAAATTATAATATTTAAATATATATATATATATATAACTATTTAATATTAATTACAATACTTTATTTTTCTTTTATTTTTAAAATTTAATCATTACAATATATTTTTTAGTAAAATAAATTTTAATGCCTAGCAAAGCGGGCAAAAAATAATAGTATATTAATAAATTTGTGAATTTGGTTGTTTTCAACATGAAAACAACTTAAATGAAATTGGCTCTTCTGCTATTGAATTACTGAATTGCTCTTTGCTTCTTTTATTTAAATGCAGACGGTGTTGGTTCACTACAATAAAATAATCATATTACATCATTTTCTTTACAACTTGCAGAAATTGACGGTTGTAATAGGTATTTATAACAACCGTTTATTTTTAGAAGTTGTTACAGCTGTAGTTTTAATTATTTATAACAAGTGCCTCTTTGAGCTGCTTTCTATTGATTAAAATTATGCGTTCCCTCCCTCTTTTGGTTTTGCCCGCTTATTTTACCGAAATATGTAAACATGGCTGCCAAAATTTCCTAATTCTAAAACCTAATACTCTTCTTCCATTGCCATCTAGAAAACCAAACCGGTATCACTAAATTGATGATACCCTCTTGCAAACCCTAACTTTCTATTCTCCTACCTTTGCTCACCTCCGCTGCTACACTCGTTCTCTCGCCTTCGTAGTTGCTTACTGTACTTGATGCTCGCCTTCATTAAACAACAGGTATCTGCAATCGTTTTCTATGATAATATATGACCTTTTTCGCATAACTTACGATTTTGGCAATCCATATCCGAAATGAAAACATTAGGTTTCAAGCTTCATAACAACGAGACCCTAAATCATTTTTCATAGTGGTTCAAGATTAATCGAATTGGGGTTTTCTCCTCCAGATCGGATCTGACGCAATTGCATTTTGAGATACAGCATCAATCCATTAGGGGAGACAAGTGTATCAACGCAACTGATTTCAATTTCCAAAACTTCATGCTAGATATCCATCTCTCACAATTGATCTTTCCAAGTGTTCGATCTGATAGTCTCTGTTTCGATTTGTATAGGGTAATTTTGTTACTGCTTTTCAGTTATACGATTTGAACGATTAGGTTGTTGGATACCGAATAGAGCTTCAAAGATTGATTGTTGGGTTTGTTGAGTATCACAACAATTTCGGATTTCTTATTGACTTATTTGCATCTAAATTTTGCATTTCTCAAATTTACTGTCTAGCCTGTTCCGATTAGTGATTTTCAAATTCAGCCCAATTTGTAAGTTTGAAAATCAGGAGTTAGACTGTAACAGCCCGCATTTTATGTGTCGGAAGCTCATAAAATAATTTTATTTTATTCCCTGAGGGTTGGATCATTCTCATCTTTTAGTATGTTGCTTATGGGGATGTGAGACATGTCCATAAATTTTACCGATTTTGTTTGTGACCAGTTTGCCCCTGTCAGTCTTGTACAGGGCATAACTTTTGACTCAGGTCGAATCAGAGGGTGAGACCTGTGCCATTGGAAAGGAATTGATGATTCTCTTTCCGTAGAGTGGTTACATAAAGGATTTGGTTCAGCGGTTTGGGAGAAATCGCTGTTTTAAGGTTTAGCAGTTGGCTGTCCAGGTTTTGGAAGGCTAATGGGCTGGTTTGGAGAAAGCCCATTAAGGGGTTGGTGGAGGCTATAAATAGGGGGGTAAGGGATATGGGGAAAGGTTAGAATTTTCCATTCTCTTATGGGGAGGCTTTGATCTCCTTCTTCCTCTAATACCTTTCCACCATTAAAATTCCAAATCCAAGGAGGAATCAAAGATCTATACCATAAGAGGCTAGATCTACATCGATTGAAAGGGAATTTCATCGGATCTAAGGGTTTTGTGCAAGTTGCTTGCTGATCGGAATCATATTTCATTGTTTTTCATCGATTTGAAGAATTGGTGAGTGATTTACATCTCTCATTCGGATTCATGCAAGTATATGGGTTTTAGGATGTTAATTTCATCATTTCCATGTTATTTTCCTTAGATCCACACCATGCTAAGTCCATTTTATATATGAATCACCTTAGGATCTGATTAGATAATTTAAATGGTTAATTTTATGATTTTTCTCAAGATTATGCAAGTTAGATCCGTTTTTATGTTCATATGATTCACTTATCATGTTTTGGGAAATTTATGTGTTTTGATGGAAATTGTTAGATTGATGATATTGTTGGTTGCATAACATGTTTGTGATTGCGTTTGGATGAATCGGATAAGCTGGTTTCATCGGTTTCGTCATTTGGCGAAGTTTTGGTCGAAATCGGAGTCGAATTGGAGATGTGCAGGTTTCTGGTCGTCCTGGAGTTGGTCGGGTCGGTCTGGAATGAGGTGGTCGGTCATAGTATGGCTTGGGAAGCAAGTCAGGGAGCTGGTCGGTTTAAGCTGGTCGGTCCAGAAGGAGCAGAAGTGTTTGGTCAGTTTCAGATGGTGGCATTCTGGTCGGTTTCAGATGGTGGCATTCTGGTCGGTTTCAGATGGTGACATTCTGGTTGGTTTTTACTGGAAGCAAATCCTGGTCGCTCTGAAGGAGCTGGTCGGTCAGGTGGAGCAAAATCTGGTCGGTCTTGACGGGGTCGATCCAAAGCTGGTCGGTCCCAAGGAGGTCGAGTCGATCCAAAGCTGCATGGAGGCGGGTCGTTCTGGAGCAAGGCTGGTCGGTTTTTGGCTGGTCATTCTGGAGCAAGGTTCTGGTCGGTTTTGGCAGGGTCGTTTTCTGAAAAAGTACGTTTTCGGGTACGACTCGGGTACGAACCAAAAAGGTCTGAAAAAAATATTTTCCAGGGGCAACCCCCCGAACCCTAGCCGCAGCGCAGTGATGTGTTTTGGTTCGGTGATGGCGTGACTTCGAGGTGATTCAAGTAGGAAGACTCAAAGTGATGAATGTGTTCGTTGATCAAGGTGGAACAACGAATGCGGAGACAACTCAAAGGTCGTGAGTTGGTGGATAATGGCTGCTCGAGAAGGTTGCTTGAGCTATGAAACATCGTCAAGGTTGGACGATTAGAGATGCGAAGGCCGAGAAGTCATCGTTGTCGTAAGTTCTAGCAGGCTCAAAGCAGGGGTACGATGGGTATCGTTGAAAGGCCCAAAAGACCGGTTGTTGGTCGAGTACCCTGGGTCTTTCTGGTTGGGGAAAGGCCTAGTGTCAAGGTTGGACATTGCCAAGGTTGGGCATATGGAGTTCATGCTAGAACTAGGGTTATCATTAGCCCTTGACATATGGCAAGGTTGGCCGTCATACGATAATGATGGTTTCGAAGCAAGATTGGCAGTGATAGCCAGAGTCAGTCATGGATGATTAGTTGTTCTGTTTGTACTATCTCACATAGATTATCCAAAGTCGAGGGAGACGTTCTTTGAGTGCTTAAGTGATATTGGTCTAGGCCTCTGGCGAGAGTACTTGAGGAATGTTAAACTCGATTAGGGTTGTCTGCGTGAGACTTATCTGGATGTCATGTGTGTTTTCTATGATTGAATGGGTGTTCTGATTTCTATGGATGAATGGTTGAAATGCTTGCCGTAAAGGCTATCACTGTCCGATGTGGGGAAGATAAGGATGAGTTCTTCTCTGGTGTTGTGGGTAGATAAGTTTTTCATTTACCCATTCTCATATACTTTCTTGTTGAAGTTTATTAGCTGTTTTATCGCTCACTAAGACTATTGTCTGACTCAAGGTTTTATGTCTCCTCTTATTACCTTGGGCTGTTCATCCGGTTGTGGATGGGCAGACTAAGTAGCAGGTTACAGGTAATGGGGCTTAGTGAGACGAGGAAGCTGAGCGATGACGAGCAGGAGGCTGGCGTATCAGTTTTATTACTATCTAGTATTTCTGTTTCCGCTGTTTGAGTTGCTTTGAGGGTTGTAGTGAGGCCTTATGTACAAACTTTGATATCAGTTGGATAATTTTTTTTCTGGATGTTGAGAAAGTTTCAAAAGTTTGCTATATGATACCTCATTACTATTACCTGTTGTATATGCTCTATTATATTTTATCCTTGCGCTGTGAGTTCTACGATAGGTTTCAATGTGTTTACCTACTCTGATGATCATCCATAGCAGCCTGGCACACCTTTCAGTGCATTATTCCTCTTGTTTAGTGCGGGGGTTATGGGCGGTCGTCACATTTGGTATCAGAGCTCTGGTCAACGATTTTGGCCAAAGTTCGAAGACGTAATTACGTATGAGAGACATATTTGTAGATTTCAGTTGGATGTTTACTATATATATTAGTATATATAGTAGTAGCGGTTGTATCTCTTTAGCAGTTTTCTTGGAAGTGGCTAATTATTCTAAATTGCAGATTTAGAATGAGTAGACGACCATCAAGACATGCTGCTAGGGGAGCTAATACTGGTGGGGGAAATGGTGGTGAACCAGATTACCCGGCCATGTTTGAAGCCATGGCAGAAGCAATTATGCGAAGGGTACCCGCTCCAGTGGCGGCTACGGTAGATGTAGGTGTGCGAGTTCCTAGGGTAGATTTTGCAAAGATGTGCAAGGACTTTACATCTCTAGGAGGGAAACCATTCAAGGGAACTGAGCCAGCTGAAGAGGTTCAGAGGTGGATGGATTCATGTGTTCGAATCTTTGGAGACTTGGGTATTGAGGATGCAATGAAGAGAAAGCTTGCATCAAGGCAGCTGCAGAGCAGGGCCATGGAATGGTGGAATTCTGTTATACTCGAGACTCCAGAAGAGGAGATTTCATGGGAGCAATTCCAAGCTAAGTTTGAAGCAAAGTTTATCTCCACTGTTCAAAAGTCCGTTCTCCTCAAGAAGTTCGTAGAGTTGAAGCAGAATGGCAGATCAGTTCTTGACTACATTTCTGATTTTGAGGCTTTGTCTAGATATGCTCGTTCATACATTGATACACCCTATCAGAAGAACGAGAAGTTTGTCTTGGGTTTGGATGCTCATATTGGAAAGCCGCTTGTGGACCACCTTGATATTCATTTGAAAAGATTGTGGAAAAGGCTATTCGTCATGAGAGCTTGTTTCCCAAGGAAGCAAATGTTGTTGCTGCAACCAAGGAGGTTCAGAAACCACGGCAGGGTGGTAATAATAAAAAGAGGAAGCAGCAACAACAGAAAGGAAAGGATGGCCAAAAGAAACCCAAGAGTGAGGTGCTTTGCTTTAACTGCCAACAGAAGGGTCATTATTCAAATGAGTGCAAGAATCCCAAAGCTGAGAAGAAGTGCTTCAAGTGTGGAAAGCCTGGGCATGAGAAGAAAGATTGTCCAGAATCAGCTAAGGGCAAGCAGATTGTGAAGGCATATGCTTTGGAAGCCGTGCCATCTTCTTCAAGAGCTCCTACTGCAGAGGAGAAGGGAAAGGGTGTTGTGGTGCAAGGTACTTTTTCCGTTAACGGTGTTTCAGTTCGAGTTTTGTTTGATACTGGAGCATCACATTCATTCATCTGCAATGAGCTTGTGTGTCGCTTGGGTTTGGAACCCGAGATTTGTGATAGGCCATTGATCGTGACAAATCCAGTTGGGGGTTCATCCAGTTTGTGCATGATTTGTCGTGGTCTAGTATTACCGAGTCATGGTTTCTCTTTTATGTGTGATTGCTTTGTTCTTAACTTCGCTGGGTTTGGGATCATCTTGGGCATGGATTGGCTCAAGAGATATGCGGCAAGGGTGAATTGCGAGAAGCTAGAGGTGAGGGTCGGGGATGTGGAAGGGCGAAAGGTGTTGATTAGATGTAAGCGCGAAGACGGGGTCTTCGTGAGTAATCTATATTCGCTTGGGATTCCACAGGAAGACCTATCATCAGTGCTGATCGCTAATGAGTATGTGGATATCTTTGACGAGGTCAAAGGGTTGCCGCCGCATCGTGAGATCGAGTTTAGGATCGATTTGGTCGAAGGTGCTAGACCAATTGTTATGCCCCTTAGGCGGATGGCGCCTAGGGAACAACGAGAGTTAGAGGTGCAAGTTCGTGACCTTTTGGGTAAAGAATTCATTCGGAGGAGTGTTTCCGAGTGGGGTGCACCAGTCGTGTTTGCAACTAAGGCAGATGGCTCGTTAAGGTTGTGTGTGGACTATCGTGAGCTGAACAAGGTGACTAAGAAGAACAAGTATCCGTTGCCAAGGATTGATGACTTGTTCGATCAGCTTCACGAATCCAAAGTGTTTTCTCAGATGGATCTGGCAACGAGATTTCACCAGTTGAGAGTGGCTAAGGATAGTGTACCAAAGACTGCTTTTAGGACACCATCCGGGTTCTTCGAGTGGTTGGTGATGCCATTCGGATTGACTAACGCGCCAGCGTATTTTGTGGATCTTATGAATAGAGTGTTCAGAGATCAGTTGAATAAGTTCGTGCTTGTGTTCGTGGATGATATACTGGTTTACTCCAGAAATGTGGAAGAACATAAGACGCATTTGAGAGTTGTGTTAGAGATCTTGCGAAAGCATCAGCTTAAGGCTAAGTTCTCAAAGTGTCACTTTTGGAAAGATGAAGTGAGGTTCTTGGGTCATGTTGTTTCTGGGAAAGGTATAGCGGTTGACCCCGCTAAAGTGGCAGCAATCCAGGACTGGGATAGACCTAAGAATGCGACGGATGTTCGGAGTTTCCTTGGGTTAGCTGGTTATTACCGAAGGTTTATCAAGGATTTCTCCAAGATAGCTGCACCATTAACAGGATTGACGAAAAAGAACCAAGTGTTCACATGGGATGTGAAGTGTGAACAAGCGTTCGAAATCTTGAAGGAGAGATTGACAAGTGCACCTGTGTTGACCATCCCAAGTGGGAATGAAGAGATGGTGGTGTACACGGATGCATGTGGTACTGGACTTGGAGCGGTACTAATGCAGAAGGATAAGGTAGTGGCTTACGCAAGTCGACAGCTAAAGCCGCATGAGAGAAAATATCCAACCCATGATTTGGAGTTGGCAGTGATCATGTTTGCTCTGAAGATATGGAGACATTACCTGTTGGGGGTACGATTCGAGTTGTTTACGGATCACAAGTCGTTGAAATATCTTTTCTCCCAAAAGGATTTGAATCTTCGGCAGCAACGATGGTTAGAGTTTCTGGCATCGTATGACTTTGGGATAGCCTATACTCCTGGCAAAGGCAATGCAGTTGCAGATGCATTGAGTCGAAGACACGCAAGTTTGGGAGCGATGTTTTCGGAATGGAAGGGCCTCGAGTATTTGGCAAGGTTCGATTTCAGGCCAAGGTACGAGTTGGAACCTGAAATGTTGGAAAGCTTGTCGATAAGGCCTACTCTTATCGAAAGGATTGGCGAGAGCCAAAAGAAAGATGTGAAGCTTGTCGAGTTCATTCAGAAGCTGGAACCAAAGAATAAAGAATTCGAGGTCGATCGAGAAGGTTGGCTTCGAAAGCAAGGGCGATTAGTTGTTCCTGATATCGATGGATTGAGAGATGAGGTTCTGAGATAATGTCATCACTCAAAGTTGACAATTCATCCCGGTGGTAATAAGATGTATCAGGACATGAAGAGAATCTACTATTGGGAAGGCATGAAGCGAGATATTGGAGAGTTCATTTCCAAGTGTATGAACTGTCAGTTGGTGAAAGCTGAACAGAAAAAGCCGAGTGGTTTACTTCAGCTATTAGAAGTTCCTACATGGAAGTGGGAGCAAATATCGATGGATTTTATCGATGGACTACCTAGAACTAGGGCAGGAAATGAAGGGATTTGGGTCATTGTGGATCATTTGACCAAAAGTGCGAGATTTATTCCTGTCAAGTCGACTAGGACAGCATCAAAATTGGCTGAGCTTTATGTGAAATGGATAATTCGATTCCATGGTGTCCCAAAGAGTATAGTAAGTGACCGGGATCCATTGTTCACGAGTGGATTTTGGAAAAATTTGCAAGAAGCTTTGCGAACCGAGTTGTGCTTAAGTACGGCATACCATCCCCAAACTGATGGTCAGACCGAGAGAGTCAACCGAGTTTTAGAAGATCTCCTGAGGGCTTGTGTGTTAGACTTCGGAGGATCATGGGAGGACCATCTACATTTAGTCGAATTTGCATATAATAATAGCTACCAGTCGAGTATTGGGATGGCACCATATGAGGCGTTGTATGGAAGGCCGTGCAATTCTCCAGCTTGTTGGTTAGAAACTGGAGATAAGTTGATACTTGGGCCTGAGATGATAAGAGAAACCTCGGATTGTATCGAGATAATTCGGCAACGAATGAAGGCGGCCCAAGATCGTCAGAAAAGTTACGCCGATAAGCGTCGTAAGGATTTGGAGTTCGACGTAGGTGATATGGTTTTCATAAAGATTTCACCGTTGAAGCAAGTGGTTCGATTCGGAAGTAAAGGAAAGTTGGCTCCTAGGTTTGTTGGACCATTTCCGATAGTCGAGCGAATAGGATTCGAATAGGGGGCTCGGATCAGATATGTTGAACTGGGAAAAGGATTCGATCGGATCGGAACCTGGCACTTGGGAAAACTGGCAAAAAGGAAGGCCACGCTAACTGGGATCGGATCGGATCAAAGAGGAGGGATCGGAGCGGATAGAGGAGGATGGATCGGATCAAAGCGCGTGGAGGATGACGAGGTGGATCGAAGCGGAAGCAAGGACTGGAGGAGAGGCACCCGACCCGACCCCAGAGGAATACCCGACCTGAACCGCACCAGAAGGAGACTCGACCCGAACAGATGGAGGACACCGACCCGAACCGATGGCTTGAGGAGGAACCCGACCCGACCCGGTATTAAAAAAAAAACCGATATGCAAAGGTAGTCCGATATGGGAAGTTAGAGCTCAGGATCCAGTTGGGAACCAATGAGTTCACTTCATGGTTGGACTTTGCTGCGGGACGTGTGCTAAGGTGTTGTCGACGTTCATAACTTCGATTCACCACTAAAAAGGAATGATGGTAGCAAGACTACGTTATCAGTGCAGTAGGGTCATTATGACCTAAGGGGCAAGGTGATGCGTAGTAAGACTATGAGCCAGTGCAGTGGGGTTCTTGTGACTCCATGGGGCAGAGTGGACATAGTAAGGAATAGTAAGGCTATGAGCCAGTGCAGTGGGGTTCTTGTGTCTCCATGGGGCAAAGTGGACATAGCAAAGGATTAGTGGCTACGTTATCAGTGCAGTGAAGCCATTTATGACGTCATGGGGCAGAGTGATCGTAGCAAGATATGTTGGGTGATCGAAGTGGTGAATATCGTATGCTTTACGCATTGAGTGAGAGATGTGAGGATGGATGCTATGTTTGATTGTTTGCCATCATTATGACATGCACACCTCTCCCCACATCCGTATCTTTACACTGTTTGATATGGTACCTTAGAGTGTTGTACAGTATGTAGTGCTAACTCTTTGGTTGCAGGTCCAGATTCAGGTATGTTTTAGTCTACCTGTTATTGTTCACTTTAGATGCTTATCGCTCATACCAGGCTTTATGTCTGACCCAGAGTTTTATGTCCCCTCTTATTACTCTGGGTGCTCACACGAGCAGACTAGAGACAGGTTAGCTGGTGATGCGCGAGTAGCTGATTCGGAGGCGGGCAGGAGGCTTCCACATATGATATATATATATATATACACATTCTCCCTGTGTTGTTGGTGGTCGCTACTTGGGCATTAGTAGTGTACCTCATTTATCTTACTTTTGCTTTGAGACAGTTTGAAAGTTGTAATAAGCTGTATTCTGAATTTCCGCTGCTATGATGTTTAGTTCTGATTTTCAGCTTATGCACTGTCTCTCCTGTTTTATGTCAAGTATGTTATTATTATATTTTGTTCTATGCGCTGTGAGACATTCTACAGGTTCTTTGTATGTTCATTTCCTTCTTCCTTTTTCCCTTCTCACGACCCGTTCCGTGCTAACTGGACATGTGTACAGCGCACCTTTGGAGAGTAAATGTCGGTTGGTGCGGGGCGGGCCGTCACACTTGGTATCAGAGCTCTAGGTTGCGTAGTTAACCTAGGGAAAGACACCCGGGAGAGATAGTACGTATATGAGAGCGCGTATTTGTGATTACTTTGGTTTTCAAAAGCTATATATGTATATACTATTAGTAGTATAAGAATGAAGTCGCACTGCACCAGCACCACTATGGGGTCGTTAATCGTTTTCCTTTTTCAGATTGACGATGAGCCGAGACACGAGGGGTGCTGGTAGAGGGACCAACCAAGGGAATGCCGCTGACATGAGGGCGATGTTTACTAACCTCATGAGAGACATGCTTAGAAAAGTGCAAGGGGCAGTTTCCAATCCCGGAGTTGGTGTTGGCCCAGTGGTGCAGGCGCCTAGGGTCGATTTCGCCAAGTTGTGCAAGGATTACACTAATCTTGGTGGAAAGCCGTTCCACGGGACGGAGTCGGCCACAGATGTTCAAGATTGGATTGATAGCTGTGATCATATCTTCGATGACTTGGGTCTTGAGGATGCAATGAAGAGAAGGCTAGCGTCTTGTCAGCTGCAAGGGCGAGCGATGAATTGGTGGAATGCCATTAGAACAACTACTCCAGAGGATCAGGTTACTTGGGATCAGTTCAAGGATCGCTTTAGCGAGAAGTTCATTCCCGCTGCCCAGAAGTCAGTGTTGTTCAAGAGGTTCTTGGAACTCAAGTAGAACGGAAGGGCAATTTCTGATTATATTGCTGAGTTCGACACCTTGTCGAAGTATGGACTGTCTCTCATTGACACTCCTGAGAAGAAGAATGAGAAGTTCATTACTGGTTTGGATGGATACTTGGGGGAAAGGCTTATCAACCACATCGATGAGACTTTTGAATCGATCGTGGGGAAAGCTTTGAGATCAGAGAGTCTTTACCCTAAGTCAAAGACTGAGGCTGCATCTGCAGAAGGGCCAAAGCCGCAAGCAGGCGGTGGAGGCAAGAATAACTCTCAGAATAAGAGGAAGCAGGACCAATCTAAGGGTGGCCAGAAAAAGAGCAAGAAGGATGTTGAGTGCTTCAGCCGTGGTAAGAAGGGCCATTATGCTAAAGAATGTCGGGCCAAGCCAGCGGAAAGGAAGTGCTACAACTGTGGCCAAGTGGGACATCATAAGGATAAGTGTCCGCAACCTCTTAAGGAGAAGCAGATTGTGAAAGCATATGCTATTGATGCTGTTCCTTCTTCGTCAAATGCCCCAACTGCGGAGGAGAAAGGAAAGAATGTTGTTATTCAAGGTATGCTTTCTATTTATGATATACCAGTTCGAGTTTTGTTTGATACTGGGGCTTCCCGTTCCTTCATATCTAGTGACCTGGTAGATAGGTTGGGACTGGAACCCGAGATAGTCGATAGACCATTGGTTGTGACGAACCCGATTGGTGGTTCGACTAGCCTTAGTATGATTTGCAGGAATTTGGTCTTATCGAGTCATGGATGTATGTTTGGTTGTGATTGCTTTGTTTTGGGCTTTACTGGGTATGGCATTATATTGGGAGTCGATTGGCTCCAAAGATACGGGGTGGTGGTAGACTGTGAGGGCTTTTTTGTGACAGTGAGGGCGGATGATGGGCGGAGGGTAGTGTTTGGTAGTATACCTAGTGATGGGGTTATGGCTAGTTTTGTAAATTCCCTCGACATCCCGTGGGATGAGTTGTCAGATGTGCCCGTGGTTGGCCAGTATCCGGACGTCTTCGAGGAGGTGACCGGGCTTCCACCACACCGAGAGATTGAGTTCCGTATTGATTTAGTGAAAGATGCCAGACCTATAGTGATGTCACTTCGTCGTATGGCACCAAGGGAGCAGCGAGAGCTCGGGGTGAAACTCAGCAATCTTTTGAAGAAGGGATTTATTAGAAGGAGTGTCTCCGAGTGGGGAGCACCAGTTGTGTTTGCCACTAAGGCAGATGGTTCCCTTCGTTTGTGTGTGGACTATCGCGAGTTGAACAAGGTGACGAGGAAGAATAAGTATCCTCTACCACAGATAGATGATTTGTTTGATCAGCTGGAAGGAGCTAGAGTGTTCTCCCAGTTAAACCTCGCGACAGGATTTCATCAGCTTCGAGTAGCGGATGAGAGTGTTCCGAAAACGGCCTTTAGGACGCCGTCTGGATTTTATGAGTGGTTGGTCATGCCGTTTGGGTTGACCAATGCACCAGCCTACTTTGTGGATCTTATGAAACGAGTATTCAGAGATCAGTTGAATAAGTTTGTTCTTGTGTTCGTGGATGATATCCTTATTTACTCAAGGACCGAGGAGGAACACAAGGGACACTTGAGGATAGTGATGGAGGTGTTGAGGAAACACCAATTGAAAGCGAAATTCTCTAAGTGTCATATTTAGAGAAGGGAAGTAAGATTCTTGGGTCATGTTGTTTCAGAGAGTGGTATTGCCGTGGACCCTGCGAAGGTGGCTACAGTACAGGATTGGCCTACGCCCAAGAATGCAATAGATGTAAGAAGTTTCTTGGGATTAGCTGGATATTATCGTAAGTTTATCCAGGACTTCTCCAAGATAGCAGCACCGTTGACTTAGTTGACTAAGAAGAATCAGTCCTTCGTCTGGGACAAAGTGTGTGAGGATGCCTTCAAGAGTCTAAAAGAAAAGTTGATGCGTGCGCCAGTGTTAGTCATTCCTAAAGGGAATGAAGAGATGACGGTATACACGGATGCTTGTAGTACCGGACTGGGTGCAGTATTGATGCAAGGAGGTAGGGTTGTAGCTTATGCTAGTCGACAGCTAAAGCCGCATGAGAGGAAGTATCCTACCCATGATTTAGAATTGGCAGCGATTGTATTTGCGCTGAAGATGTGGAGACACTATCTCTTGGGAGAAAGATTTGAGTTGTTTACCGATCATAAACCGTTAAAGTATCCCTTCTCCCAGAAAGATCTGAATCTTCGTCAGCAAAGATGGTTAGAATTCTTGGCTTCGTATGATTTTGATATCGCATACACACCTGGGAAAGGTAATGCGGTAGCCGATGCCTTGAGTAGGAGACATGCCAGCTTAGGGGCAATGTTTCTTGAATGGAAGCAACTGGAGTATATCGCAGGGTTTGATTTTAGACCAAAGTGCGAATTGGACCCAGTTATGCTAGCTAGTTTGGCGATCAGACCCACTTTGATAGAGCGGATTGGTTCCAGCCAGAGGGACGATCCTAACCTATTGGAAATCATCTCCAAGTTAGAGATGGGTATCGATGAGGAGATGAATGTGTACGGGCTTGATCGAGATGGATGGCTACGAAAAAATGGAAGACTAGTTGTGCCCAACGTGAATGGTTTGAGAGATGAAGTGCTTAGAGAATGTCATCACTCAAAACTGACTATACATCCCGGTGGTAATAAGATGTATCGAGACATGAGACAGACTTACTACTGGGAAGGGATGAAAAGAGACGTTGGAAAGTTTATATCCAAATTCATGAATTGCCAGCTAGTTAAAGCCGAGCAAAAGAAGCCTAGTGGGTTGTTGCAACCATTAGAGATTCCCGAATGGAAATGGGAACAAGTCTCGATGGATTTCATCGATGGATTACCAAGGACTAGATCGGGATATGATAGCATTTGGGTAATTGTGGATCGATTGACTAAAAGTGCAAGATTTATACCAGTCAAATCAACCAGAACAGCAGCCAAGTTGGCAGAATTGTATATGAAGTGGGTAGTGAGATTTCATGGAGTACCCAAAAGCATTGTGAGTGACCGAGACCCGTTGTTCACTAGTGGGTTTTGGAAGAGCTTACAAGAGGCTCTAGGGTCAGGATTACATCTCAGTACCGCATATCATCCTCAGACCGACGGTCAGACGGAGAGGGTGAATCGTATATTGGAAGATCTCTTGAGAGCGTGTATATTGGATTTTGGTGGATCATGGGATGACCATTTGCATCTAGTAGAGTTTGCATATAATAATAGCTACCAATCCAGTATCGGTATGGCTCCATATGAAGATTTGTACGGAAGACCGTGCAACTCACCATCATGTTGGATAGAGACTGGCGAGAAGTTTGTGCTTGGACCAGATGTGGTGAGGGAAACTTCAGATAAGATTAAGGTCATTCAACAACGAATGAAAGCTGCTTAAGATAGGCAGAAGAGTTATGCCGATAAGAGGAGAAGAGACTTGAAATTCTCCGTTGGTGACTTGGTGTTCGTCAAGATCTCTCCGTTAAAGAGCGTGATTCGATTTGGCAGGAGAGGCAAGTTGGCACCAAGATTTGTTGGCCCATTCCCTATTCTTGAACTAGTCGGGAATTTGGCATATAGAGTTGGCTTACCAGAGAAAATGGCGGGAGTTCACAATGTATTTCATGTTTCCCAACTAAGGAAGTTCGTTCATGACTCAGATGTGACTATTTCACTTGATCAGTTATAGGACTTCGAAGTAGAACCCGAGGCGGTTGGGAACCGCAAGCCGATTCGTATTGTGGGGCACGATACGAAGCAACTTCGAAGGAAGGCGGTGAAGCTAGTCAAGGTTCAGTGGGGCGAGGACGAGAATGATTGTACTTGGGAGACAGAGGAGGGCATTAGGAAGGCATATCCAGAACTCTTTACCTGGTAAGATTTACTTTGTAATTTAGTTTTCCGCATGCTAGGGTAGATTTGTTTTGTTTTATTGCATGTTTGGTTGTTGTTTTATGATTGATAGGCATGCGGGACCTTTGTGTGTGTTTTGATTAGGGAATTTCGGGGGCGAAATTTCTTAAGGGGGGGGGGGAGAGTGTAATGACCCGCATTCTACGCATCGGGGGATCGTAGAATATTTATTTCTTTCCCGTAAGAAGTCGTATGGTCATGTAACTTTGGGAAACATCCATTAGAGTCATTTCTCATGTTCATGATTTTTTTCGATTTTTAAATGACCATTTTGCCCCTAGTTGGTACTGTTTTGGCCATAATTTTTGATTGGAAAGGAATTTTGACCTGAAACCACTTCCATTGGATTCGTTTGGTGGTTTACCTTTCCGTAGAGTGGTCATAATAGACAAACGGACTTACCGTTTGGGAGATATGGCTGAAAAAGGGTTTGGAGGGTGAAAAACCGCTTAACCGGGCCAAATCGGGTGATTAGTGGATAAGCCCATAACCCATTTCGGGGTTAGGGTTATGGGAAGGCTGAAATGAGATAGAGGATCATTCCATTTCAGTTTTCTAGCCTCCACTTATCACCAAGGATCCCTAAATATGGCCTCCAACCTCTAAATCACCTCCAAATCATCTTTTGGTCAAGGATTAAGCTTAGCAACCCCTAATCAAGGAAGATCTACACCAAATCAACATTGGAGCTGCTGTTTGGCATTGAGATTCACATCAAATCAGAGAATTATTTCAGATCTTAGTTTATTTGTGGCTAAGGTGAGTGATTTGCATAGTTTTACACTAATTATGGCTAGTTAAGGGTGATTAGTGTTGATTAGCGAATTTAAGCATGATAAAATTCGGGAAAAATGTTCATAAATTCCTAAATGATGTTTTAGACCTCTGATATGAATTTGGGTTAATTTGGTTAAGTTTTGCTAATCCTATCATTAGTTTCACCTAAACATGCTTAAGGGGAAATATGGGATTTTGGGTATGTTTGATCCATTTCAATCTATCATATTGATGTTTTGATGTTTGTGGTTGATTATGCATGTTGCTATGACTGTATGAAATGCTTTGTGATTGATTTCAATAGTTAGAATGGTCGAAAACGTCATCGAATGGCGTAAACACTTGCTGGAACAGTTTCAGAAAATAGTGCAGGGTTCGGATCGGATCGGATATGTTGAACTGGACAAAGGATTCGATCGGATCAGAACCTGGCACTTGGGAAAACTGGCAAAAAGGAAGGCCACGCTAACTGGGATCGGATCGGATCAAAGAGGAGGGATCGGAGCGGATAGAGGAGGATGGATCGGATCGAAGCGCGTGGAGGATGACGAGGTGGATCGAAGCGGAAGCAGGGACTGGAGGAGAGGCACCCGACCCGACCCCAGAGGAATACCCGACCCGAACCGCACCAGAAGGAGACTCGACCCGAACAGATGGAGGACACCGACCCGAACCGATGGCTTGAGGAGGAACCCGACCCGACCCAGTATTGAAAAAAAAAACCCGATATGCAAAGGTAGTCCGATATGGGAAGTTAGAGCTCAGGATCCAGTTGGGAACCAATGAGTTCACTTCATGGTTGGACTTTGCTGCGGGACGTGTGCTAAGGTGTTGTCGGCGTTCATAACTTCGATTCACCACTAAAAAGGAATGATGGTAGCAAGACTACGTTATCAGTGCAGTAGGGTCATTATGACCTGAGGGGCAAGGTGATGCGTAGTAAGACTATGAGCCAGTGCAGTGGGGTTCTTGTGACTCCATGGGGCAGAGTGGACATAGTAAGGAATAGTAAGGCTATGAGCCAGTGCAGTGGGTTTCTTGTGACTCCATTGGGCAAAGTGGACATAGCAGAGGATTAATGGCTACGTTATCAGTGCAGTGAAGCCATTTATGACTTCATGGGGCAGAGCGATCGTAGCAAGGTATGTTGGGTGATCGAAGTGGTGAATATCGTATGCTTTACGCACTGAGTGAGAGATGTGAGGATGGATGCTATGTTTGATTGTTTGCCATCATTATGACATGCACACCTCTCCCCACCTCCGTATCTTTACACTGTTTGATATGGTACCTTAGACTGTTGTACAGTATGTAGTGCTAACTCTTTGGTTGCAGGTCCAGGTTCAGGTATGTTTTAGTCTACTTGTTATTGTTCACTTTAGATGCTTATCGCTCATACCAGGCTTTATGTCTGACCCAGAGTTTTATGTCCCCTCTTATTACTCTGGGTGCTCACTCGAGCAGACTAGAGACAGGTTAGCTGGTGATGCGCGAGTAGCTGATTCGTAGGCGGGCAGGAGGCTTCCACGTATGATATATATATATATACACACACATTCTCCCTATGTCGTTGGTGGTCGCTACTTGGGCATTAGTAGTGTACCTCATTTATCTTACTTTTGCTTTGAGACAGTTTGAAAGTTGTAATAAGCTGTATTCTGAATTTCCGCTGCTATGATGTTTAGTTCTGATTTTCAGCTTATGCACTATCTCTCCTGTTTTATGTCAAGTATGTTATTATTATATTTTGTTCTATGCGCTGTGAGACATTCTACAGGTTCTTTGTATGTTCATTTCCTTCTTCCTTTTTCCCTTCTCACGACCCATTCCGTGCTAACTGGACATGTGTCGAGCGCACCTTTGGAGAGTAAATGTCGGTTGGTGCGGGGCAGGCCGTCACAATCCTCGTCTTCATCCTCCCAGCTATTGCAATCTTCGCTAACTGCAACTTCTGCTGACCTGAGCGTATTGCATAAAAAGGAAACACAACAAACATTCAGATCAGCACTAAACCATTCTCATATTAGTCAAATTAAAATACGAAATAACATGAGTCTAATGGGTGCAGTAACTCAAGAGATGTTACGGGATTTTCCATCTCTCAAGGATCCGTTAAACTAATACATACATAGTCACTATTATTGTAATGTCTATTCAGTAAAGTATAAATAATGAAAATAGCGTAAGTGGGATTACATTTTTACCTTACACCGTTCATAATACCGTAGTCTATACAGCACTGTAAACCCACCATAAACCGATGACATCAGAGACCACTCCATAGGTACGATACAAATCAAAATCGAAGGGGCTCGATAAGGATAAATATGACAAGGCACTCGAGGCAATGCCCAGAGTAGGATTCTACCAATTGCACTCCTGGACCAGTGGTAACACATAGCAGCCACTACCGCCTACCTCGGAACACTCTCCCAAATCAAAAGGGCCCAAATCATTATCATAGTCATAGAAATAATATCGAAGAAGTGTGTCCGATAAGAGGTGCTACCTCTATTAGTCACGGTATAGCTCCTATTTTAGTCATTTCAATTATGACCCGAAGGTGAAGGCCATTTCATCATCATTCGCCTTTCTCAGTCTAGTCATCGCCTCTAAGTCATCATGCTTCGTACTGAATACTTCACCACGTGCACAGTTGTTAAAGTGGTATCGGCACTGACAGAGAGTATGCCACTTACCGACTCCGGTCTCTTTAACAACCAACGCTTACATTTTACACATTGGTCGGTTCTTTTACTTTTCACAAAGGTTCGCTTTCATATCCAAATATCATGTTTGTTCTGAACCCAATTTATTTTAAAAATAGAATATAGTTTCATATCAACATATCGCCATCATTCCAAACCGAATGTATTCCAAACTAGAATATATTTCCACACCAATGTATTATAATCATATAACATTTCAAAATTGATTTATATTCAAGTGGATTGTACTTCATATCAAAGATCATAACTATTTCAGAATCGATTTATGGTTTGAAATCCATTCATATTCAAATAGAATATATATATTTCATATCAACTCATTTTAATCATTTGGAGATTGCATTTATATTCAACTAGAATATAATTTACCTTGAAACATTATAATCGTTTGCTCTCGATGTATATTCAAATAGAACATAACTTTACCTCAAATATCATTTTAAACAAATGGTTTAAATCAAACGCTTTCCATTTCAGAAGAAATTTATGGTCATTTAATATAACTATGAAATAGATACTTTTAATATAAAATCTTATATATAAAATTTACTTATATAAATAATTAGAATATAATAAGATAATTTAAATCACTATGTACATTTATAAAATAAAAGTTTATTAAATAGTAAAATATAAGAAAATTTTATTTATAACAAAATAGTATTTAGGTTGTAAAAATCTACTAATATAGTTTTTTTAAATAATAGAATATAATTTTATTTGTAAAACAAACGGTGTATATATATATTTCATAAAATAAAATAAAATAAAATAAAATTTTAAACTATAATCGTTTCTTCTTCTGAATTGAAATACTTGAATCTATATTCCAGTCTTAATGGAGTTTGCATAGTTTCCATGTCTTGTTTCAACATCGTCCAAACCTACCGTTCGATTTAAAAGATTCCAAATCCATATTCATGTCAAATCGAAGTAATTCCGAGTATCATCGAATGACTTTTATTCCCAAAACTTAATTCATAAAGAATTACCAATTTCGCATCTTACCATAATTTAAAGCTTCAAGACATACTTAAAATCCCATTTTGCAATTCTCAATTTGTTTTGGATAGTTCGCTTGACAAATTCATTAACATTTAAGATTCAAGTTTAAAGGAAAATAAAAGTTCTCGAAAATCGACACATTTCCTTTAAATAAAATTTCCATCGAATAGAAAATTCTTGAATAAAATCATTTAACCAACCGATGTCCGAATATAATTTTATATTCTATGGCCAAGTGATATTAAATTTAACCCTTCGATATTTCAGGGATAGATATATATTATTTCAATCCTTTTTAGGGTCCAGATATTTATCATCTCAACCTATGTTCTTAATTTATTTTAAATCGATTAATCCCGGGTTTATTTGATGCCCGTAACATCTAGGGTGAAAATGGGATTAATTGCCACAATAAGCATACAACATCATGTACTGAATAATGGAACATTTCAGTATTAACATCGATTCAGCAACCAAATCAACCAAGGCATCCATCACAACCGATACGGTCAATATTAAATCATTTCACTGATTAACAAGTGTTGGGATTCCTAACTAAAAATTTAATTAAACTAAAATAACTATTTATCAACTTAAATTTGTAGATTAACACACTTGCATGTCAGTTTTAAGCAACAGATCAACAATCAACACAACCATGCAACCAGGCTTATTTCATAATTTAATTTAATAAACATAGGAATAATTCAGTTAATCGTAAGCGAGAAAATCACTCACCTTTTGGGTCTTTAGTTGATCGAACGTCAAACCAAAGCCCAAAATATATTTAAATTAATAAAATAAACCCTCACCATTCAGCTCTTGACACGTCATCTCTTCCCCCTTCAAAATTCCCGCTTCCTCTCGCCACAGGAACGGACGCAGAAACAAACCCATCCACCCCCAAAGTTTGACCGCCGATTGCCACGAGCTCCGACCACATGAAGGCACGAGGCCATCACTACCAGAACCTCCATCGAAATCCGCATCCAACCAGCTCCGTGCCATCCCCTCTGGTGGACCACAGATCCATCCGCCGCCAGCCCCAAGTTCGTCATCTCGATCCTTCAACCACCAAATTTCGGCGATCCCTCTGCTTATACAACAATCGAACCCCACCGTCGCGCTTATAAGGACCTCCTCTACAATACCCAGATCTTAATTTCTCCGATTAACTCCGGAATTGGAAACCCCTAAATATCATGTTAGGGTTCCGCGAATTCAACCCTTTG
Organism: Allium sativum; assembly: GCA_030737875.1. NCBI lineage: Eukaryota > Viridiplantae > Streptophyta > Magnoliopsida > Asparagales > Amaryllidaceae > Allium > Allium sativum. The sequence continues at coordinate 224,602,096 of CM060919.1, read as the reverse complement.
ACCGTGAATTCTGGCAAGACCAAGCATTACATGTCGAAACTGATGGCATCCGTAGCTTCGTATCGTCGAGAGCTTCGGTTCGATATATAATATGCTAGTATTTGGAGGAGATTTGGTTTTAAAGCTTGCATTTTTATTAGTGAACTAGGGTTAGAAATTTTCTTCTGCCATTAGAGAGAAATGAGCAATTGGAAATATATGCATAAGGATAATGGGCTGATGGAATGGTAAAAGGATTTAATTTATATATATAGAGAGAAGGTCCAATTAGAGAAACTAACAATTATCCAATTACATCGATTCCTTTCACATTTTATCACGTACGATCAAACGACAAGTCCGGTTGTAACGCAACTTGAAACTCTACAATAATTCACTATTCCGGATTCAATGAAACTAATTTCGTCGGATTCTGAGACAGTTTCCCAAAACAGTTAAATTTCACAGCTAATTAATTAATAAAATATTCAAAAATTCGTTTAACTATTTTAATTCAATTTAAATATTTATTAAATTTCATTGCAATTCAATTACAACTTAAATAAATTTTATAAATTGATTTCACAAATTTTAAGTTCCCGACTTTGATTATTTATCAAATTAAATTTGCATTTCGATTATACATTAAATAACTCAACTTTAATTAAATTTGTTAATTTTATATCCAAAATTTCAATTCTTTATCAATATGAACTAAACTAGAATTTCATTTATAATTAAGTAAGTTGTTTCATAAGTAAAATCCTTAAATTCTAAATTTTAACCACTATCACTCAATTTATTCTATTAAATTCATATTTAAATATACAGAGAAATATGGGTTGTTACATTCTCTCCCACCCAAATCTTTTCGTCCTCGAAAAGGAAAAGAGTAAAGTATCAAATATTTATATATAGTTAGTCAAATCCATTATCTTATGAAATAAAATTTAAAATATAATTTATTAAATCACAAACCTTTCAATTTTTCTAACTCCCGAAATCATGGAGAATTTCGGCAGCATCTCCTTTGTATGGAGAGGTCCGGAAATATCACAATATAAATATGAATCCAAATATACATCCCATCAAATGATGAGGCATCCCTGTACCAGGGGAAACAATATATACATAACCACAACACTACAATGCACAAATACGTACCTTCTTTAGCATTATTCGCAATTTTATTTAGCTTAGGCAATTTAATATTATCTCAAGCGAGATTCAAAGCATAACGCGACTTTCTTACACCTGCTACATACTCACATACGCATAAGAATTAAACATATACATAATATATAGAAAATGTATACAACTTGCTCAACCCATACATTAACCATTTCAACTACAAAACCAACATGTTAGTAATAAGCCAGCCAACAAATCGTGGATTATCACCCTTCAAATGATGCAATTTGACCAAAGCATACAAGGAAAAAGTTGTATTTGTTTCTGGCTTTCCGAATTGTCCGGAATCGTAAAATTCGGATAATTCCTTCAAAAGTTATGACTGTTTTAGCAAGAGAGAACGCTTCAGCCCACACAGTGAAAAATGCAGGCCTGAGTTGTTCAACCTAGTTTTTGACCCTTTAAACATTGAAATTTTACCCAGCTTATCAAGGAAAAGTTTAAGTTCACATCTTGATATTTCTGAATTGTACAAGCACATCAAAATCTGACGTTCCGTTAGGAAGTTATGGTCAAAACAATATTGATGTACGCTTCAGTTTTAAATTTTCTGCGCATAGTACTATGACTAACAATTGAATTTCAACCTAGCAAACATGAAAATTTCGACATAGCACCATCAACGAAAGTTTTAGTTCAATTTCTAAGGTTTCCGAAAAGTCCAGAATCATCGAATTCCAACCATCCATTCAAAAGTTATGGCTATTTTTCTTCAGCTTACTGAACATTCTAGACTTTCCCATAAACATCAATTTATTTTATTTGGAGTTTCAACTTCTGAATTCCAAAATTTATGGTAACTCTTTAACACTTAAAATTGGTTATCACTTCATTACTCGAGAAACGGATTCACATTAAATTGCTTACTACATTCCATTATATTTTCTATCCGTTTTCCCATTTCATTCCAAGCATCAATTCTAGTTGAAACTTGAATTCATTTTACTTTTCCAACTAACTTGATTGTATTGAATCTTTAATTCATCAACATGTATCAACTTGCCAAATTTCATATCTTATTCCTATTTACTTTATCCATATTACATTAAATGTCTTTCCATTTAGCCATATTCGATTGGCTATCCATTTGAATTAATTCCGATTTTATTTATTCTAATTATTTAAGTTCATCCTCACCTCATTTCCATTCCATTATATTTGCTTCTAAATCGACCTATTTAACTCTTCTCGAGTTAACTTCCACTATTCTAATTCATTTGACTTAATTGAATCTATTTAATTCTAAATTCTTTCGATATTCTAATTTAATAAATTAGACTTCGGTTTTATATTTCCTATACCTTATTCCATATTTCCAATTCCCAATTTATTTCATTTTCCTCATTCTATTTAGTTAACTTCGAATTCATAATCAAGGGTTAAGGACGGTTATGGTTTTTATATAAACCATTTTGTTTTATCTCATGTACTAAGTTTTCATGTACTTACTTACCCATTAATCATTTATATAGATCAAATTTTATTTACTCAACCCAACAATCTATATAAATTCAAAATCGACTTATTAAATTTTCCTAAGTTGATTTCATTTTATTTAACCCATCCAACTCAGGTTAAGTTTATATTTTATATCACATTTCAATATTTTGTTCATTTTGTTTATGCTCAATTATCATTCATTCAACCCTTTACATTAATTTAACTATTTCCCTATTCTCTCCTTCTTATTTTCACTTCACTTAAAAAAATTATTCCTTTAGATCAATTTATTTATTCGACTCTCAAACCATGAATTGAGTTAAGGACGATTCATACTCAAATAGTCAAATTTATACTTAGTTATCAAACCATTATCATTTGATTTCCTAAGTTAAATTTATTAAATTCAATTCATTTACTCAACTTAATTTATGTTCCATTTGACAAAAGTATTTACATTCCATTCATTTTCATTATTCATACCCATATTTACCTTCGACATATTATCTTAATTAAGTTTTTTTTTTCATTTTAGATTTTCTATGTCTTTGTTTCATATGTATACTAATTCACCATTTAATTTCTTCATTTTTAATTTATCTACAATTTACATTTTATTAACAAACATGAATTCCCTTCAACTCCTTCTCGATTAACTTAATATACTTATTAATTACCCAAATCATGATTGGTCACTTTTATTACATAACCAACTCTTTCAATTCATTTTAGTTGACTTTAGTTGAATTTTATTTCGCGATTAATTTCAACTTCCCTAACACTTCTATCGACCTAATTTGGAATTTATTTAAACTTTATTATCGCTCATGCTTAAGCATTTCAACGACCATATCTCTCCTTTTAATACTTAAGTCCATTTCTTGGTTTCAAAATCTAAAATTCTAATAAATCGACTTATCTTAATACTTAAATTAGTATTATTAGTTAGGATGAACTTAAATACTTTGATTCTGGGTTTATAACCAAGTTTCAAAATAATATATGTACTTATACTATTTTATAGAAAATCATGCCATAAATTTTTTAAATCCAAATCTTTAATTAACAAAGAACATAGGAATTTCGATTCTGGTTTAATTTAAACTCAACTTCAAAAAACATATACTAATATCTTTATATAAAAAAAATTATACCATAGGAAATTAAATCCAAAATCCCTCATCATCCAAGTTATAAAAATCATTGAGTCGTCACCCCCCCCCCCCCCCCCTCAGACTCTTCAAAATAAACATCGATAATGCGTGCACTCATTACCGAAGTTATCCTAAGGTCAAAGAAGGGATTACACTTATTTCGTTTAAAATCATTTGAAAACTATTTACAGAACTATTTCTTATAATACGTTATTATTTCAAAACTTTGGTAAAACTATTTTCAAAAGTCCTGGAATCGAGTTCTCAAGTTCGTTTCTATTTCATATGCAAACATATTCTGCAACCAATTATATTAAAGGCATCATTTCATTTTTAAATACTTGTAAAATCGTTTAATTTTCCTTATTAGATTTATTATCTAATCAGCCATGATAGATAATAACTTAATATTATTACCTACCAATAACGAATGCAAATACAATTAGAACCATATAATATATTTGATATATTTAAAATATAATCGAAAACCATATTATGTCGATCCATTATACTTGATTATTTAGAAATTCCTATCGATGCCATAACATCCCATGTATCTACCAGAATTTATAAACATTCAACAGAACAAATCAAAAAAATATAATACCGTTTTATACCAAAATTACAAGTACGCTCTCTCGTATATTCACTCAACTCATTCTAGGGCAATACTAATGTAACGACCCACATTTTTGACCGTTTAAAATCGACAATAAACCACACATGTCGACCTAGACAAATCTCAAATATAGGTAGTTATTGGGAAAAGAAGAAAAAAAAGAAAGAAGAGAAAGACAAACAGAGTTCTCACAGCGGAAGGACAACATATAATAATTAAATAACCGTTAAAACAGTTGAAAGATATACAATAGGTCATAACATACAAGGGTTACCAGAGTTAACCATATACAGACTTACATACATGACAGCGGAAACAAAGTGCAGCGGAAAATCTTTATATATAATAGATGAATACCAAATCTTCGTCTTCGCTCTCCAAGGTAAAGGAATCTTCACAACTGCAAGCATCTGCTGACCCGAGCGTATTACAAAAAAAAACACAACAAACACTCGGATCAGCACTAAATCATCTCATATTAGTCAAATCAAAATACGAAATAACATCAGTGTCATGGGTGCAGTAACTCAAGAGATATTACGGGATTTTTCCATCTCTCGAGGATCCGTTAAACTAATACATAGATAGTATAATACCCTATTATGATAGTGTTTACTCAGTAAAGTATAAATACTGAAAATAGCGTAAGCGGGATTACCATATTACCCTTACGCCGTTTATTGGCACCAACAGTCTATACATTACCATAAATTCACCGTACTAGTGTTATCAGAGGGCACTCCATAGAAGGCAATGCTAAATCAAAATCGTATGGGCTCGATATGGATATATATGACAAGGCACTCGAGGCAATGCCCAGGGTAGGATTCTACCAATTGCACTCCCGGACCGGTGGTAACGCATAGCAGCCACTACCGCCCACCTCGGAACACACTCCCAAAGTCATAAATGGGCCCAAATCATCATCATCATCATAGTCATAGAAATAGTATCGAAGAAGTGTGTCCGATCAAAGGGGCTACCTCAGTTAGTCACGGTATAGCTCCTGTTTTAGTAATTTCAATTCTGACCCGAAGGTCAGGGCTATTTCGTCCATCGATCATCTTCTTCGATTCAATACTCGCCTCCAAGTCATCATACTTCATTCCGGATACGTCATAACGTTCACAGTTGTCAAAGTGGTATCGACACTGACAGAGAGTATGCCTTATGTCGACTCCGGTCTCTTTAACAACCAACGCTTACCAATTTCACATCGGTTGGTTCTTTTACATTCACAAAGGTTCATTTCATATCAAAATGTCATATTTTGTTTCGAACCAAATTTATTCAATTAGAAAAAAAATTCATGTCAAAATCTCATAATTCCAAAACCGATTATATTCTAAACTTGAATATATTTCCATATCATTATATTATAATCATATAATATTTCAAACAATCGATTTATGTATTCAAGTCGAATATGTTTCATATCAAAGATTTCATTTATTCCAAATCGATTCATGTTCGAAATCCATTTATATTCAAATAGAATATATATTTCATAACAGCTCATTTCAATCCCTTAGGGGATAAATTTATATTCGAGTAGAATATAATTCACACTCCATATTGTCATTGGTTTAGAAATCGATTTTTATTCAAAGGGGATAAAACTTGTCTCGACTCCCTTTGGACCATGATTTTAGATCCAGCATTTCCATTCAGAAGAACTTATACTTAAAAAATATAATTTTAAAAGATAGATATTCATAAGGAAAACCTTTATATAAATAATGTGTATATATATATAATATCATAGTTAGAATAGGATAAGATAAATTTTAAACACTATATATACATATAAATTGAATGTTTACTAAATAATTTAATAATAGAATATAAGGGAAAATTTGTTATTATAAAAATAGTTATAGATAAAGGTTAATAAATAAATTCTTGAAGAGAGGATAGTAATTTGAAATCAAACGGTGTAAATATATATATAAGAAAATTCTTTAACTAAAAATTTACTCTTCCTCCCAAACTTCAATACTTGAATCTAAACTCCAGTCTCAATGGAGTTGCTTAGCTCAAAGGACTTGTTTCAAATCCCATTTCAACCCATTTTCAAATTCAAGGATTCAATGTTATACTTGTATTAAGTTTGAAAACAATCCCGAGTATTCTCGATTATCTTAATTCCGAAATTAATTCAATAAGAGTTTATTTTATTCGAGTCTGCCCCAATCTTGAAAATCCCAAATCGTATAAATTTAACTCTTAAACCCTTAAATTCACTTTGGGAAAATACTTAAATCATTTCAAATAATCTTTAAGATTCAGATTTTCAAAGGAAGAATAAAGCTTATCGAAGTCGATACATTTCCTTTAAATGAAATTTCCATCAAAATAAAAATTTCAAATATTTAAATCATTTAACCAACCGATGTCCATATATAATTTGCTACCCTATGGCTAAGTGGTTTAAAATTTAATTTCTCGATATTCAAGGATGAATCTATCATTTCAATCCAAATCAGGGTCACATAGGTTTATCATTTCACTCTGTGTTCTTAATTATTTTATCGATAAATCCTAGGTTCATTAGATGCCCGTAACATCAAGGGTAAATGAGATTTATCGTCATAATCAACATGCATTACAATATACTGAAATAAGGAACATTAAAATGTCACTATAAATTCAGTAATAAATTTCAACCAACATCCATCACAACAATTTCATTCAACAGATCAGCATTAAACAGTTTCATGATTTTTCAAGGGTTCGAATTTTAAATTAGAAATTTAAATTAAATTAAATAACTAATCGTTACCTAAATTGCATGTTAACACACTTGCATGTCAAATTGAAACAACACATCAACAATCCAACACAACCATGCAACCAAACTTATTTCATAATTTAATTCAATAAATATGGGAATAATTCAGTATTTCGCGAGTGAGAAAATCACTCACCTTTGGGTCCTTAGTGGATCGGACGTCCAACCATAGCCCAAAATTTCACAGTCTCTAAACGCAGCCAGGTTAGTGCCAAACGTCCGCAATTCCGCCACGATCCCAACGCAACAAACCACGTCCAAATCCGAGTTAATATGAAGAAGTTATCAGTGTTTTACCCTTTGAATTTTAAATATATAAAATTAATAAAACAAAATGGCTCACCCTACCCCGTGCTGACACGTCAGCCCCCTTCAACAACTCCCGCTCCATCTTCTCAACACGCTACAGGACCGATGGAAAGCAACCCATTCAACGCATCTTTGACCGCAAAAATCCATGAGCTCCGACCTTGATAGACCTCGAGACCACCTCCACTGGAACCAGCGTCGGAAACCGCACCTTGCTAGGGCGGAGCCACCACCTTCGATTTACCAGAGGTCTTCCGCTGCAAGCCCTAAATCCGGGTTTTTCCAAACCCTAACCACCGATTCCGACTAGCCTACCAACTTTTAGACGATGCCACTGCCACCATTGAACTCGTATGCTCCTCCTCTTCGAAACCCATATCACCGATTCTCCGATTACATCCCAAATCGAAAACGCCCAAATTTTGGTCTTAGGGTTCGAAAATCAGCAATTTGACCCTCGAATTCTGGACAAACGGTGTACTGCATGTTGGAACGAACTACACCAGAAGCTTCGTATCGTCGAGAGCTTCGATTTGATATATAATTTGCTAGGGTTTGCGCAAATTTTATTTGGAGGTGAAATTGTGATTTTAGATCTAGGGTTTAATTTTTTTCAGCCATGGAAATGAAATTTTGAAGGAAGAGAAAATGTACGTAGTGTTGAAAATAGCTAATGAGAAGTAAAGGGATTTTTATTTAATTTATAAGAGGCCCAAATCTGATAAACACCCAATTATCCTATTTCATAGATTCATTTCGCGTTTTCTCCCGTACGGTCCAATGACAAGTCGGATTGTAACGCAAACTGGAGTCCTGCTATAATTCATCGTTCCGGTTCTGAAGGCGCCAGTTTCGTCGAATTCTGAGGCAGTCGCCAAAACTGTTAAATTCCACAGTTAGTTTAATTAAATAAAATATTCAATTATTCGATTAACTGTTTAAATTAAATTTAAATATTTATAAATTCAAATTTAAACTAAATTATAACTTAAATAAATTCTATAAATTTATTTCATAAATTTTAAGTTCTACATTTGATTATAATTCAAATTTAAAATTTGAATTTCAAATTAAATTTAAACAACTTAAATTCCATTGTTTAACAATTCAAATTTGAATTCCTTTTTAACTTAAATATTTCATAATTCCATTTAAATCAATTTACAGCTTAAATAAAGTTTATGAATCGATTTCACAAATTCTAAGATTAACTCATTTATTTATTTTAAATCTAAATTTAAAATATATAGAAAATATTGGGATGTTACATTCTCCCCCACTTAAAAGCTTTTCGTCCTCGAAAAGAGAACGAGATAAGGTATAAAATAAATCATACTTTCAAATTCCATACTTATAAAATAACATTTATAAGATAAGTATATAGTTGTAAAACCCCATAAATTTTCTAACTCCCGAAATCATGGAAAATTTCGGCAGCATCTCCCCTGTACGGAGGGCCCCGGGGAAAATCCCGATACATATATCAATCCAAAATATACATCTCATCAACGATGAGGCATCCCTGAACCAGGGGAAAACAAAAACAAACCACCAAGCTTTATACAACACCAAATACGTACCTCTTTAAGCGTTTATTTTGCGGTTTTTATTTACCTTTGCATTTAGCATTTAACACAAGCGAGCTCCAAGGCGTAGTGCAACTTCTTTGCACCTGCTACAACTCACACACGCAAAAGAATTCAACATATAAATAATTACATAGCAACAGTACACAATTTACACAACATATAATCAACATTTCAACTACAAATCCAACATATTCTCTCACTAAAATTTGGACTCTGACTGAAGCACACTAGGAAAAAGTTGTAGTTTAAGCTTCAGGATTTCCGAATTGCCCGGATTCATCGAATTCGGATAATTCGTTCCAAAGTTAGGACTGTTTTGGTGAAGGCGAACACTTCAACCCATACTCTGAAAATGCAGGTCTGAATTATTCAACCCAGTTTTTAACCCTTTAAACGTCAAAATTCTACCCAGCATATAAAGGAAAAGTTTAAGTTTACATCCTGAGCTTTCCAAATTGTACTCACACATCGAAATCCGACGCTCTGTTAGGAAGTTATGATCAAAACAACATTGGTATTCAGTTCAGATTTTAATTTTCTACGCATACAACTACGACTAATTCATGGATTCCAACCTAATAAACATGGAAATTAGGCAAGGCGCTATTAACAAAAGTTTTAGTTCAGTTTCTAACGTTTTCAAAAAGTCCAGAATCGTTAAATTCCGACCATCCATTCAAAAGTTATGGTCATTTTAGCTTCAGTTTATCGACTATTTCAAATTTACGCATAATGTCAAAACTTTCTAAATTTGGAGTTTAAACCATCGAACTCCAAAACTTAAGCAAGGCTTTATCATCTAAAAGGATTTTCGCTTCATTTTGCTCATAAATATGATTTACTTTTTATTGCTTATATATTCGAGCTCATTCCACTTATATTAAATGTATTTTACCTCATTTACTTATATTGCTCTTCATCCACCATATTATAATTCCATTTAAAATTCATCCATTTCATTTATTCATGTTCATTCATTTAATTATTTTCATTCACTTCATTAGTCGAGAAATGAATTTCACACTAAATTCCTTTTCTCACTTCGACATATTCTCTAATCATTTTTCCGGTTCATTTCAAGTATTAATTCTAGTTAAAATTTAAAAATTCATTTTAACCTTCCAGCCACTCGAATCTATTGAACTCTCAATTCATTTACATGGATTGATTTGCCAAATTTCATTACTTCGTACTATTCATTTATATTCCATTGGAAATCACTCCACTTTCCATACTCGATTAGCCTTTTACTTGACTTTATTCAGACTTGTTTATTCTAATTATTCAAACTCATTCTCACATCATCTTCATTTGTATTTAGATTCCGATTCAGCTAATTCCAATTTCCCGAGTCACTTCCATTTGGTTTAATTCACTTGACTAAATTGAATCGACTTAATTTCAAAAAAAAAATCATATTCTAGTTTAATAACTAAACTTTTGTTTTATATTCCCAACACCTTACTTCATATCTTAAATTTCAAGTTTATTTCAATTCCTCTTTCCAAAATTAGTTAACCTTAGATCCATAGCAAATGGGGAAGCTCAGTTATGGTTTTCATGTAAACTATTCTAATTTATCTCATCCATTTACATACTTACTTGTTAATCTTTATCATGGATCGAGTTTTATTTACTTAACCCAAGTGTCTATTAAATCCTGAATCAACTTACTAAATTTCTTAAGTTGATTTCATTAATTCAATCCACCCTCATCTCATGTTTATATTTAAAACTCATTTCAAATTTTCTTATAATTTCCAATTTATATAAATGCCTCGTTTAATTGATCAGATACTAGGTCTATAAACTAGGATTATTGCCGATTATTATTGTTTATGTAACTCAAATTCCTTTTTCAGCCATTTATTATTCGATTTTCCCAAATCAACTTTATTTAACACTTATATCAACCAAATTTGTAGCTTATTTAACTTAATTGTCGTCTAAATCTATGTGTTTAGATGAGGGTTTCCCTTAACTCAGCACTTGAATCCATTTCCGAGGTTTCAAATTCTGACATTTTCACGAATCGAGCTACCTTAGTACCTAAGGCGATATTATGAGTTAAGATGAACTTAAATACTTTGATTCCGAATTTAAAAACCATGTTAAAATAACATATTTTATAAAGATCTTATAGAAACAATACCCAAAATATTAAATCCAAACTCTTAATTACCAAAGCATAGATTTTTTTTTCAAAGCATGTTAAATTTTAAATTTCAACTTTAAATAACATATCTTAATACCTTTATATAACATTTATATCATATGGAATTAAATTTAAAAATTCCTTTCAAACTAGAAGTGAAAGTACGAAGTGGTCTCCCCAACTTAGACGCTTCAGAATAAACGTCGATAATGCGTGCACTCGTTACCGACATCATTTCTAAGGTCCAAGAAGGGATTTCACTCTTGTTTCTTTTTAAAAATCCTTTAAACCATTCCTTTCGAAAATACTTATAATACAATATTATTTCAAAATTTGACAAAACTATTTCAAAAGTACCCCAGGATCCAGTTTCAAGTTCATTTCTATTTATTTGCAAAATATATTTACACCCAATTGAACTTAAAAAGTTTCATTATCAAATTTCTCAAACCATTTGAATTTCCCCATTAGATTTATTATTTAAATAATCATAATAGGCAATAATCTAAATATTATTATTACCTACTAATAACAAATCCATAAACACTTAAACCAATAATATATATTTGATATATTTAAAATATAATCGGAAACCATATTATGTCGATCATTCTGTTCGACTGTTTATAAATTCCTATCGATTCTATGGCGTCCCATATATTGACCAGAACTAATAAATATTCAACAGAACAATCAACACAATATAAAACCATTTCATATCAAAATACAAATACGCTCTCTCATATCACTCAAACCCATTCTAGGGCGTTTCTAACCCCATCTCTAATGAGTTAATTCCCAACAGAGCCAGGGTTATCGCTAACCATCGCTCTGATACCAACTGTAACGACCCACATTTTTGACCGTTTAAAATGGACAATAAACCACACATGTCGACCCAGACAAATCTCAAATATAGGTAGTTATTGGGAAAAGAAGAAAGAAGAGAAAGACAAACAGAGTTCTCACAGCGGAAGGACAACATATAATAATTAAATAACCGTTAAAACAGTTGAAAGATATACAATAGGTCATAACATACAAGGGTTACCAGAGTTAACCATATACAGACTTACATACATGACAACGGAAACAAAGTGCAGCGGAAAATCTTTATATATAATAGATGAATACCAAATCTTCGTCTTCGCTCTCCAAGGTAAAGGAATCTTCATAACTGCAAGCATCTACTGACCCGAGCGTATTGCAAAAAAAAAAAACACAACAAACACTCGGATCAGCACTAAATCATCTCATATTAGTCAAATCAAAATACGAAATAACATCAGTGTCATGGGTGCAGTAACTCAAGAGATGTTACGGGATTTTTCCATCTCTCGAGGATCCGTTAAACTAATACATAGATAGTATAATACGCTATTATGATAGTGTCTACTCAGTAAAGTATAAATACTTAAAATAGCGTAAGCGGGATTACCATATTACCCTTACGCCGTTTATTGGCACCAACAGTCTATACATTACCGTAAATTCACCGTACTGGTGTTATCAGAGGGCACTCCATAGAAGGCAATGCTAAATCAAAATTGTATGGGCTCGATATGGATATATATGACAAGGCACTCGAGGCAATGCCCAGGGTAGGATTCTACCAATTGCACTCCCGGACCGGTGGTAACGCATAGCAGCCACTACCGCCCACCTCGGAACACACTCCCAAAGTCATAAATGGGCCCAAATCATCATCATCATCATAGTCATAGAAATAGTATCGAAGAAGTGTGTCTGATCAAAGGGGCTACCTCAGTTAGTCACGGTAAAGCTCCTGTTTTAGTCATTTCAATTCTGACCCGAAGGTCAGGGCTATTTCGTCATCGATCATCTTCTTCGATTCAATACTCGCCTCCAAGTCATCATACTTCATTCTGGATACGTCATAACGTTCACAGTTGTCAAAGTGGTATCGACACTGACAGAGAGTATGCCTTATGTCGACTCCGGTCTCTTTAACAACCAACGCTTACCAATTTCACATCGGTTGGTTCTTTTGCATTCACAAAGGTTCATTTCATATCAAAATGTCATATTTTGTTTCGAACCAAATTTATTCAATTAGAAAAAAAAATCATGTCAAAATCTCATAATTCCAAAACCGATTATATTCTAAACTTGAATATATTTCCATATCATTATATTATAATAATATAATATTTCAAATAATCGATTTATGTATTCAAGTCGAATATGTTTCATATCAAAGATTTCATTTATTCCAAATCGATTCATGTTCGAAATCCATTTATATTCAAATAGAATATATATTTCATAACAGCTCATTTCAATCCCTTAGGGGATAAATTTATATTCGAGTAGAATATAATTCACACTCCATATTGTCATTGGTTTAGAAATCGATTTTTATTCAAAGGGGATAAAACTTGTCTCGACTCCCTTTGGACCATGATTTTAGATCCAGCATTTCCATTCAGAAGAACTTATACTTAAAAAATATAATTTTAAAAGATAGATATTCATAAGGAAAACCTTTATATAAATAATGTATATATATATATAATATCATAGTTAGAATAGGATAAGATAAATTTTAGACACTATATATACATATAAATTGAAAGTTTACTAAATAATTTAATAATAGAATATAAGGGAAAATTTGTTATTATAAAAATAGTTATAGATAAAGGTTAATAAATAAATTCTTGAAGAGAGGATAGTAATTTGAAATCAAACGGTGTAAATATATATATAAGAAAATTCTTTAACTAAAAATTTACTCTTCCTCCCGAACTTCAATACTTGAATCTAAACTCCAGTCTCAATGGAGTTGCTTAGCTCAAAGGACTTGTTTCAAATCCCATTTCAACCCATTTTCAAATTCAAGGATTCAATGTTATACTCGTATTAAGTTTGAAAACAATCCCGAGTATTCTCGATTATCTTAATTCCGAAATTAATTCAATAAGAGTTTATTTTATTCGAGTCTGCCCCAATCTTGAAAATCCTAAATCGTATAAATTTAACTCTTAAACCCTTAAATTCACTTTGGGAAAATACTTAAATCATTTCAAATAATCTTTAAGATTCAGATTTTCAAAGGGAGAATAAAGCTTATCGAAGTCGATACATTTCCTTTAAATGAAATTTCCATCAAAATAAAAATTTCAAATATTTAAATCATTTAACCAACCGATGTCCATATATAATTTGCTACCCTATGGCTAAGTGGTTTAAAATTTAATTTCTCGATATTCAAGGATGGATCTATCATTTCAATCCAAATCAGGGTCACAGATGTTTATCATTTCACTCTGTGTTCTTAATTATTTTATCGATAAATCCCGGGTTCATTAGATGCCCATAACATCAAGGGTAAATGAGATATATCGTCATAATCAACATGCATTACAATATACTGAAATAAGGAACATTAAAATGTCACTATAAATTTAGTAATAAATTTCAACCAACATCCATCACAACAATTTCATTCAACAGATCAACATTAAACTGTTTCATGATTTTTCAAGGGTTCGAATTTTAAATTAGAAATTTAAATTAAATTAAATAACTAATCGTTACCTAAATTGCATGTTAACACACTTGCATGTCAAATTGAAACAACACATCAACAATCCAACACAACCATGCAACCAAACTTATTTCATAATTTAATTCAATAAATATGGGAATAATTCAGTATTTCGCGAGTGAGAAAATCACTCACCTTTGGGTCCTTAGTGGATCGGACGTCCAACCATAGCCCAAAATTTCACAGTCTCTAAACGCAGCCAGGTTAGTGCCAAAACGTCCGCAATTCCGCCACGATCCCAACGCAACAAACCGCGTCCAAATCCGAGTTAATATGAAGAAGTTATCAGTGTTTTACCCTTTGAATTTTAAATATATAAAATTAATAAAACAAAATGGCTCACCCTACCCCGTGCTGACACGTCAGCCCCCTTCAACAACTCCCGCTCCATCTTCTCAACACGCTACAGGACCGATGGAAAGCAACCCATTCAACGCATCTTTGACCGCAAAAATCCATGAGCTCCGACCTCGATAGACCTCGAGACCACCTCCACTGGAACCAGCGTCGGAAACCGCACCTAGCTAGGGCGGAGCCACCACCTTCGGTTTACCAAAGGTATTCCGCTGCGAGCCCTAAATCAGGGTTTTTCCAAACCCTAACCACCGATTCCGACTAGCCTACCAACTTTTAGACGATGCCACTTCCACCATTGAACTCGTATGCTCCTCCTCTTCGAAACCCATATCACCGATTCTCCGATTACATCCCAAATCGAAAACGCCCAAATTTTGGTCTTAGGGTTCGAAAATCAGTTGTTTGACCCTCGAATTCTGGCCAAACGGTGTACTGAATGTTGGAACGAACTACACCAGAAGCTTCGTATCGTCGAGAGCTTCGATTTGATATATAATTTGCTAGGGTTTGCGCAAATTTTATTTGGAGGTGAAATTGTGATTTTAGATCTAGGGTTTAATTTTTTTCAGCCATGGAAATGAAATTTTGAAGGAAGAGAAAATGTACGTAGTGTTGAAAATAGCTAATGAGAAGTAAAGGGATTTGTATTTAATTTATAAGAGGCCCAAATCTGATAAACACCCAATTATCCTATTTCATAGATTCATTTCGCGTTTTCTCCCGTACGGTCCAACGACAAGTCAGATTGTAACGCAAACCGGAGTCCTGCTATAATTCATCGTTCCGGTTCTGATGGCGCCAGTTTCGTCGAATTCCGAGACAGTCGCCAAAACTGTTAAATTCCACAGTTAATTTAATTAAATAAAATATTCAATTATTCGATTAACTATTTAAATTAAATTTAAATATTTATAAATTCAAATTTAAACTAAATTATAACTTAAATAAATTCTATAAATTTATTTCATAAATTTTAAGTTCCACATTTGATTATAATTCAAATTTAAAATTTGAATTTCAAATTAAATTTAAACAACTTAAATTCCATTGTTTAACAATTCAAATTTGAATTCCTTTTTAACTTAAATATTTCAAAATTCCATTTAAATCAATTTACAACTTAAATAAAGTTTATGAATCGATTTCACAAATTCTAAGATTAACTCATTTATTTATTTTAAATCTAAATTTAAAATATATAGAAAATATTGGGATGTTACAACTAACCCTATCTCTTATGAGTTATTTCCCAAACAAAGCCAAGGTTATCGCTAACCAAAGCTCCGATACCAACTTGTAACGACCTGGATTTTTGACCGTTCAAATCGACAATAAACCACACTTGTCGAACCAAACAAATCACCAACACAAGTAGTTTTTGGGAAAAAGAAGAAAAGAAGAAAGAAGAGAAAACAATCACAGAATCTCACAGCGGAAGGACAACATATAATAAACAAATAATGTTTCAAAAACATTTAAAAATATATACATTTGAGTTACATTTTTCGGCCATCAGAGTTACACTAATACAAGTATTAACAGTAATGCAGTGAAATTAAAGTGCAGCAGAAAAACATACTTATAATTGATATATATACCAAATCCTCGTCTTCATCCTCCCAGCTATTGCAGTCTTAGCTAACTACAACTTTTGCTGACCCGAGCGTATTGCATAAAAAAAACACAACAAACACTCAGATCAACACTAAATCATTCTCATATTAGTCAAATTAAAATACGAAATAACATGAGTCTCATGAGTGCAGTAACTCAAAAGATGTTATGAGATTTTCCATCTTTCAAGGACCCGTTAAACTAATACACATAGTATAATACGTTATTATTGTAATGTCTATTCAGTAAAGTATAAATAATGAAAATAGCGTAAGCGGGATTACATTTTTACCCTTACACTGTTTATAATACCGTAGCCTATATAGTACCGTAAACCCACCGTAACCCGATGGCATCAGAGGGCACTCCATAGATACGATATAAATCAAAATCGTAGGGGCTCGATAAGGATAAATATGACAAGGCACTCGAGGTAATGCGCAGGGTAGGATTCTGCCAGTTGCACTCCTGGACCGGTGGTAACGCATAGCAGCCACTACCGCCCACCTCTAAACACTCTCCCAAATCAAAAGGGCCCAAATCATCATCATAGTGATAGAAATAGTATCGAAGAAGTGCGTCTGATAAGAGGTGCTACCTCTATTAGTCACGGTATAGCTCCTGTTTTATTCATTTCAATTATGACTCGAAGGTCAAGGCAATTTCGTCATTATTAGCCTTTCTCAGTCCAGTCATCGCCTCCAAGTCATCGTGCTTCATACCGGATACTTCATCACGTGCACAGTTGTTAAAGTGGTATCGGCACTAACAGAGAGTATGCCACTTACCGACTCCGATCTCTTTAACAACCAACGCTTACATTTTACACATTGGTCGGTTCTTGTACTTTTCACAAAGGTTCGCTTTCATATCCAAATATCATATTTGTTCCGAACCCAATTTATTTTCAAAATAGAATATAGTTTCATATCAACATATCGCCATCGTTCCAAATCGATTATATTCCAAACTATAATATATTTCCACATCAGTGTATTATAATCATATAATATTTCAAAATCGATTTATATTCAAGTGAAATGTACTTCATATCAAAGATCATAACTATTTCAGAATCGATTTATGTTTTGAAATCCATTCATATTCAAATAGAATATATATTTCATATCAACTCATTTTAATCATTTTAGAGATTCCATTTATACTCAAGTAGAATATAATTTACCTTGAAACATTATAATCGTTTACTCTCGATGTATATTCAAATAGAACATAACTTTACCTCAAATCTCATTTTAAACCAACGATTTAAATCAAACGCTTTCATTTCGGAAGAAATTTACGGTCATTTAATATAACTATGAAATAGATACTTACAATATAAAATCTTATATATAAAATTTTCTTATATAAATAATTAGAATATAATAAGATATAAATCACTATGTACATTTATAAAATAAAAGTTTATTAAATAGTTTAAATAGAAAAATATAAGAAAATTTTATTTATAACAAAATAGTATTTAGGTTGCAAAAATCTACCAAAATATTTTTTTTAAATAGTAGAATATAATTTTATTTGTAAAACAAATGGTGTATATATATAGTTTTCATGAAATAAAATTTTAAACCATAATCGTTTCCTCTTCCGAATTTCAAATACTTGAATCTATATTCAAGTCTTAATGTAGTTTGCATAGTTTCCATATCTTGTTTCAACATCGTCAAAACCCACCATTCGATTTAAAAGATTCCAAATCCATATTCATATCAAATCCAAGTACTTCCGAGTATCATCGAATGACTTTTATTTCCAAAACTTAATTCATGGAGAATTATCAATTTCGCATCTTACCATAATTTAAAGCTTCAAGACATACTCAAAATCCCATTTTGCAATTCTCAATTTGTTTTGGATAGTTCGCTTGACAAATTCATTAACATTCAAGATTCAAGATTAAAGGAAATTAAAAGTTCTCGAAAATCGACACATTTCCTTTAAATAAAATTTCCATCGAATAGAAAATTCTTGAATATTTTAAAATTATTTAACCAACCGATGTCCGTATATAATTTTATATCGTATGGCCAAGTGATATTAAATTTAATTCTTCGATATTTCAAGGATGGATGTATATCAATTCAATCCAAATCAGGATCAAAGGTATTTATCATTTTCAGGCTCACAGATTTTTATCATTTCAACCTGTGTTCTTAATTTATTTTAAATCGATTAATCCCGGGTTTATTTGATGCCCGTAACATCTAGGGTGAAAATGGGATTAATCTCCACAATAAGCATACAACATCATGTACTGAATAATGGAACATTTCAGTATTAACATCAATTCAGCAACCAAATCAACCAAGACATCCATCACAACCGATACGATCAATATTAAATCATTTCACTGATTAACAAGTGTCGGGATTTCTAACTAGAAATTTAATTAAACTAAAATAACTAGTTATCAACTTAAATTTGTAGATTAACACACTTGCATGTCAGTTTTAAGCAACAGATCAACAATCAACACAACCATGCAACCAAACTTATTTCATAATTTAATTTAATAAACATGGGAATAATTCAGTTAATCATGAGCGAGAAAATCACTCACCTTTTGGGTCTTTAGTTGATCGAACGTCAAACCAAAACCTAAAATTTTATAGTCTCCTAACGCAGCCAAACCAATCTCAAATCATCCGTAATTCCGCCATGATTCCAAAGCACCCAACCGCATCCAAATCTGAGTTCATACGAGAAAATTATTAGCGTTTTAGCATTTTGAATTTTAAAATATATATAAATTAATAAAATAAACCCTCACATTTCAGCTCTTGACACGTCAACTCTTCCCCCTTCAAAACTCCTGCTTCCTCTCGCTACAGAAATGGACGCAGAAACAAACCCATACACCCCGAAGTTTGACCACCGATTGCCACGAGCTCCGACCACCTGAAGGCACGAAGCCATCACTGCCAGAACCTCCATCGAAATCCGCATCCAACCAGCTCCGCTCCATCCCCTCTGGTGGACTAAAGATCCATCCGCCGCCAGCTCTAAGTTCGCCATCTCGAACCTTTAACCACCAAATTTCGGCGATCCCTCTGCTTATACAACAATCGAACCCCACCGTCGCGCTTATAAGGACCTCCTCTACAATATCCAGATCTTAATTTCTCCAATTAACTCCAGAATCGGGAATCCCCAAATACCCTGTTAGGGTTCCGTGAATTCAACACTTTGACCACGAATTCTGGCAAGACCAAGCACTGCATATCGAAACTGATGGCACCCGTAGCTTCGTATCATTAATAGCTTCAGTTCGATATATAATTTGCTAGTATTTGGAGTAGATTTGGTTTTAAAGCTTGCATTTTTATTATTGAACTAAGGTTAGAAATTTTCTTCTGCCATTAGAGAGAAATGAGCAGATGGAAATATACGTATAAGGATAATGGGCTAATGTAATGATAAAAGGATTATATATCTATATATATATATAGAGAGAAAGAGAGAGAGAAGGTCCAATTAGAGAAACTAACAATTATCCAATTACATTAATTCCTTTCACATTTTATCACGTACGATCAAACGACACATCCGGTTGTAACGCAACTTGAAACTCTACAATAATTCACTATTCCGGATTCAATGAAACTGGTTTCGTTGGATTCCGAGACAGTTACCCAAAACAGTTAAATTTCATAGTTAATTAATTAATAAAATATTCAATAATTCGTTTAACTGTTTTAATTCAATTTAAATATTTATTAAATTTCAATTCAATTCAATTACAACTTAAATAAATTTTATAAATTGATTTCACAAATTTTAAGTTCCCGACTTTGATTATTTGTCAAATTAAATTTGTATTCCAATTATACCTTAAACAACTCAACTGTTAATTAAATTTGTTAATATTATATCCAAAATTTCAATTCTTTATCAATATGAACTAAACTAGAATTTCATTCATACTTAAGGTAAGTTATTTCATAAGTAAAATCCTTAAAATTTAAATTTTAACCACTATCACTCAACTTATTCTATCAAATTAAAATTTTAAATATATAGAGAAATATGGGTTGTTACATTTCGTACAATAGAACTTATCATAATTGGAAGATAAAGAGTTTTAAAGAGAGTGGTGTTTGAGAAACAAAACTTGCATTAGAGAGGAGAAGATGAAAATTGTAACAGGTATTCAAAAATCTATTAATTCAAATTCATATTTTCACTCAAAATTCATTACAATATATATTTTTCTTGTTATCAATGCATTACAGTCTTATCGGAAGTCAAAGATAAAGCAATGGTTATTACTACAATTCAGATACTGTAAATCAACTGCTTTGTGCATGTGCACAACAACCTTAAAATTCATGATTTTATGTACCATGATTAATTTGCACTGTTAGTTTTATCTTATTTCTAATAAATACTAAAGAAGAAGACCTAAGATGATCTTATTAACTAATCCAGTCGCATTATAGAGTCTCACCATTTTTGAATTTAACATAAAATATTAATGATATGCAAGAATGATACATACTTATTAACTAACTTCAATAATTTACATTGTTTTAAACAAAACCAAGTACTACTAACTTACTCCATTGACAATTTATTCCATAAGAATGGTTCAAAAAAATTTTAGAACCAAATTATACCTTTATACAATCCAATACTTCGCATATACTCCCCTATTATTCATCAAACATAAAATTAAAGAACTTAAACAAAAAAATTAATTCATGAAAGCACGATGTTTTCTAATTTTACCCTGAAAACCTAGCAGCATGCTAATATTTCCCATCTTAAACATTGAGGTAGTGACATCATTGAAAAATTCATATGAACTTTTATTATTTGCTTGTTTAAAATCATAAGCTTGATTTCCAGGATCACCCAAAAAGGATTTAACATAAATGAACGACCCTCTTCTTTTTGCAACAATCTCATAGTTGTTGTTATCAAAGGTTAAGAAGCCTTTAGGATTCATTTCTACGATTGTAGATACATCATTTGGTTTTCATTTACTCTTCAATTTGGCAATATGCTCAATTTTAAGTAAAGGTTTGGCAATACCCTTTCCCGTGAAGAAGTACAAACGACCAGTGAAAGTTGAGCACTGAGAAATTCCATGAAATTCTAGTGGTATACGAACCTAATAATAATACTAGATCTTTCACACTTAGACCATTTTATGCAAATATAAAGGATTAGTAAGGCTAATAAATAGGCAAAATAATTCTGATCTTCAGCAATCTTTTTGCAGCAAATAAAATTATGCAGTCTGAAAATACAAATCTATTAATTAATACAAGTATTATGCATTAACCAAATATTTCTCAACTTATTCCCGATAATGTGCATCACTCACAGATTATTGAAGGTTTAACAAGTGAGTTTGTAAATATGGGAAGTTCAAGTACACTTGCAGCAAGCGTGGTATAAAATAATTCTTCTGCTTTGTACTGAAATGGTTGTATGAAGTGGACGTCAATTTAATTTCTTGACTATAGAATTTTTTAGATTTGATGGGAATTGGACATGTGTCTCAAACATTAACAGTTGGAAATTGGTTAATCGAAGGTTATCCCATCGATAAGAGAATGCTTACACTTTGCACAGTTCTTCGCAATCTCAGGTAATTGTCAACATTTAGAGTAATATGATACCAACTAAATCTTGATTTGGCATTATTCTAGTGATGATTTATTACCTAAATAATTGTCTGTAATCTATATCCAGAAAAGTTTGTTACAAATTCATTGCTTTTACTACTTGTGTATCAATATTTTGGATTGACATTGTTTTAGTTACAGGTCCAAGCACAGGAAGTAGGGGTGAGCATTATGGTTGCAATTTTTGAAATGGTACATGCTTACTTTGCAAAACTATCCATTTATCATTATATGTCCCTTATTGATAATTTAAATTTAGGATACACCTTTAGTTCTTTTTGTTTTCTTCCACGAGCATGCATAGTTTGATCTGCAGTGTAACAACCCGAAAATCTGGGCCAGTTTAAAATTTTTATTTTGGCAATTTTAGCGAATTTTGATTATTTAAAATGAATTATTTTAAATAATATCGACGAGAAATTTATTTTTGAATATATTAGAACGTATATATTATATACGCCGTCGTTAGAATATAAATAATTATAAATGGAATTGAAAATGGCGCGGTAGTTCGATAATTCGATTTCAAACTTCAATTGAATGTACCGGGTGCAAACCAATCCGGATTTTAGTGAAACCAAAAACATTGGAATCTAATAGTGAATATCTTTCCAACGAATCCGAAAAATCGAAATTTCATGACAAGAATCAAAAGATATGTCCAGTTGAAAATTCTGAATAGTCGCTATGGAATTCAGGCCCTTAAAAATGGACATTTTGCAAATGACCTCGGATTTCGACGAAACTAGTTTTGTTGGGTCCGTGATGTCAAATTATTGCTAGGTTTCAAATTTTATAATTTTTCGAATCAATATGTGAGCGTGGCGCACGTAAACGCGTTTGACCAGTTTCAGTTGATTTTAATCGACTGGAAATTGGCCATTTTTCTAACGGTCTCAGAATTCGACGAAACTAGTTTCGTTAGGACTGTATCGTAAATACGAAGCTAGAAATAATTTTTTTGGAATTTTTCGAGTTAGTATGTGATCCCGGTAAATTGAAATGTACGTTTAAATTGAATATACAAAGATTTATGATGTGAATTAAACAGAAACTGGTCGTAACAGTCGAATTGGCTAACGAAACATGTCCCATTTTGTTCGGAATGGGGGTAATTAGCTAGGGACGAGAGTCGGTGGGTCTCGTTTTTAGGTCGAAAATAAAAGTTGCTTTTTGAAAGTAATTAAATAATTAAATATATATTTATATTTTTCATATAACCCCCCCCCCCCCCCCCGTTCTCTGTTTTCACGAATTCAGTTTTATAAAAAGAAATAAAAAAAAACCTAAACCTAGTTGCTCCAGGAAGTCGCGACCGCCACCGAAGACCGGCGCTCACCTCCGCGCCGTGGCCTTCCCCTCCGGCGAGCCTCCCACAGTTCGACGACAGCTCCACCCCCCTCCTCAGTTGAAAACCGCGAGACCTCCACTCCACCGCAGATCCGCCGCCATCGCCCAAAGCCGATCCCCTCACCAACGTTGACCGCTGCTGCCGCCTCCAAACCCCACGTCGGCTTCCCCTCCACCTCCAGTCGGCCAGAAATAGGAAAAGGTGAATTTTAATTTGTTAAATCAGTTTTTATTTTTATAGAAAACATTGTGAAAAAAAAATTTTGATTTTTAATATGTATAACATTTTGTAAAGATCCAATTTTTACATAGGAAAAAAAAATTTGATTTATATATATATTACTTCATGATAAAAATTTGATTGGTGAAAAGAATTGATTTTTATATACGAAGTAGCAAAATAAAGATGCGATTTTTCTATAGTATTCATATGAATAAAGAAGCTATTTTTATTGTAAAGGAGATTTTTATTTAACATAAAAGTGAGATTTTTATATAAAGAAAAGCGGGATTTTCATATAAAGAAAGGCGAGATCTTTATTTGTGTAAAGCTTTGATTTTATAAATATAGTAAATATTTGATTTTCTTTATATGAAAAGCTTACATTTTTATATATATAAAAAGCTTAAGTTTGTTTATATGAAAAGCAAGTATAAAAATATAATTTGGTCATATGAAAAGCAAGTATAAAAATATAATTTGGTCATATGAAAAGCAAGTATAAAAATATAATTTGGTTATATGAAAAGCAAGTATAAAAATATAATTTGGTCATATGAAAAGCAATTTAAAAATATAATTTTTGTCATTCGAAGAGCGAGTTAAAAATTCGATTTTTATATATTGAATAGCGAAGTAAAAATTCGATTTTTATATATTGAATAGCGAAGTAAAAATTCGATTTTTATATATTGAATAGCGAAGTAAAAATTCGATTTTTATATGTTGAATAGCAAAGTAAAAATGTGACTTTTATATAGGTAGTGAATACGGGCAACGAAATAGACGAAAGAAAAGCACAGTGAAGATTTCCTATCCATGAAGAATTGCGTCATTCAGTTTAGCGAAAGGGTGAGAACTCCTCACTCTAATTTTCTTATTCTAGTTATACATACATATATATAGATATATATATATACTAGGATGCAGACGGTGCTTAGTAGCACCCGACACCCGTCATCCACAGACCATGGATGGCTTGTTTGTTAAATTGTTTGGTTGTGTAGTTGGTTAGATTATTTGGTTTGAACTGAATTGTTTGGTGAAATAAAATTGATTTGATTGATGTGTGAATGGCGTGGGCCTTCACTAGACCGGGGATAAGGCTAGGCCTCGTCCCGTTTCTAGTATCGTGCCGTTATGCCGCCGAAATTTTCTAAAATATGTTAGAAAAATAAAAATATCATTTTTATTGTGTAAATGAAATGAATAGAAATTCATGTGTTAAAATAAAATATATTATCATTAAAAATATAGTTTTAACGTGAAAGTGAATAAATAAATATTTATAAACAAATCGGCCGATTTGTTTATATACACTGACTTGACTGATATTGAATGGGTCGATAAATTTTACACATCGCCCAACTGCACAACTAAAAATCTGTGTTTGATTGTTTGAAACCCCACACGGGTTTGGGATGAAATTTGAAGTTCACTCATCCTGATTGATTAAATATGTCGATCGATTGATTGACAGGCTGTTATAAGCGTAAGATATCTATATTTGATGCTTATACAGTGTAGTGCACTTTGGTTGATGTTTGATTGTTTATTATTGCTATTATATACATGTGTTGTATGGAATCCATATAATTAACGTCATATGGTGATTGATTGGGCCTCATTCCAATCGGGAAAGTAATGAATATTATAAAAGAAAATTCATGTGTTGAATATAAAAATAGTGATGTGTTGACAGTACTCATGTGTTGAGATTAGTCGTGTGTTGAAATAAATATAGATTCATGTGTTGAATGGGATAATATTCATTTGTTGGATAGAATAAGGAAGTTTTGAAAATATAAAGCCGTGTTGATTAGATTGACGCCATTTTGACGTAAACGATATTTATATCGATTTTATTCATTTCGAAATGAACTGAATTGAAATCGATTTCGAAATGAATTGAATTGAAAACGATTTCGAAATGAACTGAATTGAAAACGATTTCGAAATGAATTGAATTGAAAATGATTTCGAAATGAACTGAATTGAAACCGATTTCGAAATGAATTGAATTGAAAACGATTTCGAAATGAACTGAATTGAAAACGATTTCGAAATGAATTGAATTGAAAACGATTTCGAAATGAATTGAATTGAAAATGATTTCGAAATGAATTGAATTGAAAACGATTTCGAAATGAACTGAATTGAAAACGATTTCGAAACGAATTGAATTGAAAACGATTTCGAAACGAATTGAATTGAAAACGATTTCGAAATGAATTGAATTGAAAGCGAATTCAAATGAATTCAAATTGAATTGAATAGAAATGAATTTTAAAACGAATTTATAAAGAAGAATTCAATTTTGATTTGAATTGAAATGGAAGTTGAAATTGTTTTGAAACGAATGTAGAACTATTTATAAAATTCGTTTTAAAAGGAAATCGACGAAATATATATAATATATATATATTATATATATAATGGCCTGAATAGAACGCGCCGCGCCGCGGCAGTTCGTGAATTTCGACCATTTATTTCAAACGGACATTGCGGGAGATCCGACCGTCGGATTCTCCTAAAACCGGAACCGTTGGGTTCGTATCGAAAAGACCTTTCCAAGGAATATTAGAAATTTGAAATCTAACGGTTGGATTTGGAGTTATGTCCAAATTAAATTCGAAAAAGGTCGCTGTAAGTGCAGTTCGATGGCCGTTGTTGGAAATCGACTGTACGGGCCTTGGTAAAATTATTAAAAATATCTATAATTTGTGTAAAATCATAATATATGGATTGGAAAGAGTTGAGCTGGAAAATTCCACATTTGAAAAGATAAAAATAGATTTTTATCGAAATAAACTAGTTTTGAACTAGAATTAAAATCAGTTTATTTTTGAAATAAATAAATTGAATTTGAAAGTGATTTTAAAAATAATCAATACTCCCAATACGTGGATTGGACCGGAGTTGAATCGAAATTATCTTCGGGATATTTCGATGTTGGATTTCGTGACTATACAAATATTGTTATGGGGATTTGAAAGATATATTTTATATCGCTATTTCCAATACGATATACGTTGGTTTCAGAATTTGATATTGAATGTAAGCCGATATATTTTCTATTCAGAGCCTTGTATTTAATATCAAATGTGATTTGGGTTTATCGTGAATCGTGTTTTAGAAGACATTGGTTCTTTAACCCAGTTAAAGGCAAGATATCGATTTTTGAGAAGATTAAAACTAAGTGGAGTTTTAATGAATCTTTAATTAGATTGAAAAATGAAGTGATTATTTAAATTATCAAATCTGAAAGGTGATCGAGAATGGAGTACCACCAGTTTTGCTCCAAAGCGATAATTAAATCTTTAATTAGATTTGAACGTGAAATGGTAATTAATTTTACCGATAACACAGTGGTGTTAGATGTGGAGTATTACCAGTTTTCTCCATGGGATATATAGGTTGGGATTGGGAAATAAAATAATAATTACTTCGGTGTGGTTCGCTAATCCCGACTAGTTTGGAAAACCATAATATGGTTTGAAATGATATCCAAAGGAAGATTTAAGAATAAATTTAGAAGAATTTATCTTGGATAAAATTTATGGGAACCTTTCCCTAAAAATGTGATTTTGTGAATAAAAGAATATTCCGAATTGGAATGAGGCGTTTGATGTGTTTGTGTAACATTTGTTTATCATATACGTGGGTTATTCAGAAAGGCCGGGTTTACACCCATTCTGAATAACCGATTCGACGAGATGTCGAAGATGAAGACGGTGGTTGAAGACCGGAAGTCTTCACATCGTTTGGATAATTACTGACGATCCTGATTGGGCTGTACACCCAAGAGGATGGAAATAGTTGGCGGTCGTCCAGACGTACTTGGAGATGGATGGATATGCGAGGAAAGTGCCTCCGGTTTCGTTCAGACCTAGAACGGACTTGTAAATGGATGGTGTGTCTGACATTGTATTCCTTTATATTGTATTTGTTGATCTCTGCTAAATATATATCTGTTTGGCGGCGGAGAATTTATTCTCTTGCTTAACGCCCTTCTCTGAGACATATGAGCTCAGAGGTTATATATTGGCAGAAATCAGTGGAACGATATGGATTGATAGTGTGGCATACTGAGATGCAGTGATCCAGACTTTTGTTGAAAAGCAAAGTTTGGTGGTTGATGATCAAAGCGCAGCTGATATAGCATGGCTTTGTGTATAGTGTTGATCCGCGAGCCTCACAGCCCGGGATGGTGGTAAACTGATGGTTTGATCAGTATACATTTTTAGTGTAGTGGATTCGGTCGACCGATATTGAGCTTCGTGCTCGGAGGGATAGAGTAAGCGGTGTTTTCTCTTGCTGGGACGTAAGCCGCGGTGATACTTGAGTCCCAAAAGTGCGGATGTGCATAGCGGTGTTTTCTCTCGCTGAGACGTAAGCCGCGGTGATTTGTACTACGCGATCGATCTTTCGAATCAGGAGCCACCATGATGGAAATCCAATTTCCAATACGTGTATTTCGGCTTTATTTGTAGAGCCTAGTATGGCGACATAGTGGGATGGGGCACTCATGCCGTCTATGATTTATATTTATGATTGAAATTGTTTTTGACACTATACACTTATTATAGTATCAAATGATTTGTTTTAAACGTATCAAGCATGTTTGGCTGTTATAAGGTAAAACCCTATCCTCCGGCTTGCGTTGCATTGTGTGATGGGACCTGGGTCTTATAATAGCTTCATTTTTCGAAAAAGCATTGCGCTGTTTATTCTATGCACTAGTATTCTTGGGAGGAAACCCGTTCCGTGTTATACGGCGTGGTCCCTTGAATTACTCTCTTTTAAAGTAAAGTTTTAAATAACTGTTTTAGTTCTCACACCAGTCACATGACTGACCTGGAGTTTATTGTTTTAACCTAAACTCTGGGTGCCCTTATTTTCGACACGGGCAGCTAGTAGTTTTGGTTTTGCAGATTTATATTCACAGGATCCTGGTTTACAGCTGGAATGATATCCGGAAAGCTTTGTATCCGTATATCTCTTCTAGTTGTGTATTGTATTATTTTCCGCTGCTAGGTATTTAAATGTAATTTAAATCTCTGATATTTCTGTGTAATATTCATTTATACTCTGTATATTCTTGTAATCTGATGCATTGTTGCAATAACAGTGAAATGTTCTTCTGTTTGTGTTCTGATTTGTCTTGTCCTCACAGTAATTCGTTCTTTCTCATCTCTTCGGAGGCCGGGGAAGTTCGGGTCGCTTCAGCAGCCATACCGATTTGGATGAATTGTAGCAATATCTAATTTATGTTCTGTTAGATATGAATCCATAGCCAAAATGTGCATGTCAAGTACATTTCAGTCAACCTCAACTAACAAACTAACAGTCTGAAATAATTTTGTCCTTATGCCATCTCAACTAATGACATGATAAAAATGACACAACTTATGGCATGATATGAACCCATTGTTATGAAAAATGACACAACTTGTGGAAAATTTAAATGTGTGATTTAGTACTTACATATTCATATCTAAGTTCTTTTGTAAATATTGAAGTTTGCAGGAGGATCCCTTTGAAGTCTCGGATAGGAGCTAACCACAGAAAAGCGTTAATCAAAGCTTATATCCATCATAAAGGTTTTTTGCTACTTTTGATATTTCCTTATGTAACATCCCGATATTTTGCGATAGTTTAAAATATTAAATTTAATGTGTTTTGGAACAATTTTGTCCTTCCGCTGCGAGATTTTGTGTTTGTTTTTCTTCTTTTTCTTATGTAAATCTCAATAACTATCTATGTTTTTGAATTTTTTTTAAGTCGACATTGAGGATCATATCATTGTCGATTTGAATGGTCAAAAATCCCGGTTGTTACACCGTAGCTATTTTATTATGTCCCATGTTTTTTAATGTCAATGTTTTTGTTAAATCCTTATATACTTATCATTTAATAAACATATTTTACTACATGCATGACCACTATGCACAATGATGCATCAGTGCACCATGTTGTGCCCATGAGGACCATAAACAATCCTGGAAGATTCCAATCTTAATTCATATTCTAGAAAATGCTTAGCAAATAACAAGTTATGACCTATATTTTTCTTTTGAGGTGGCGATATGTGAGTAGATTTGTCACAATAATTATCTTTTGTGCTAGTGAGGTGGAAAAAGAAAAGCTTGCTAGCTACAAGGTTATTTTATGTGAATAATTATTGTATATATCAACCTGTTGGTTGTCTAAGAGAAGGCAAATAATGAACGAAATCTTTCTACCCTCTCTCCTTTTTTCTTTCCAATTTTTTTTCTATATTATTTTGTTAACAACATTATTCTGTTGTTATCTTGTCATTACATTATCTTATGTATGTTGTGTAAGAATATGCATATTTTGATAGGATAGCAATCGAAAATTATGATATTTTTTATGTTTCAAGATGTTACAAGTACATAAAAAGTTGAAATTTATATACTGAAAAGTACTAATCTATATCCTAAAAAGTTGAAGTTCACAGAAAATACCGTAACAAGTACGTCAACATCCATCAAGCATCCAAAATCTGAATCTATAGGCATAGAGCATTATGTAGCACATGAATAAAGTTTCCCAAAGTTGAAGATGCCTATAAGCAGTAATGTACTCATGATCACTTGTTGAAGCTTTGAACGTTTATCGGGGAACTTTCATCAAGCTTGATTGCTTTTGAATGTTTCATGTTAAACAAATTAGGATGAAAAAATTCCATCATCTTCTAAAGACACAATCCTCTGAAGTTGATGCATGTAGTAATTTTTATCAAGATAATTTGGCATGTGATTGTATTCAAATGAATTTTGCTGATCAAAGGAATGTTTCTCAGAAAATTTTGTTATTGCTTCTGCTTTAGTTTCAGATGCTAAATTCAAATTTTGCTTTCCAACTATTTCATCAATTCGGAGTTGAGCAAGAGTTGTCGCAGCACGTGCAGCTTGAGTGGCTTGATCAGATGCTAAATTCAAATTTTCCTTTCCAACTATTTCAGCAATTTGGAGTTGAGCAAGAGTTGCTACAGCATATGCAGCATGAGCGGCTTGATCAGCAGAGTTTGTTGCATCCTGGGCAACCGCCAATGCATCTTGCAAATCTACTACATTACCGGTATTGCTAATACATCTTGCAGAGTCCGCAGCATCCTGGGCAGCCGCCCATAACAACTGAAGTTATTGCGGTTCCGGTAAGTTTGAGCATCTTGGTGCAACAAAACATACACTTGAAATTACTTCCTTTAGATCTAAAGGGCATTCCCTCTGTGTTTCAATTGTAGAAATTTATATCGTTTAATTAGTAGGTATATGTATTTTTATTGATATAAATTATGGATTTATTTATGTTTTGTAATTGAGTTATTAACTCACAAATGATGTAAACTTGAATTGTTTCCGATTATTATAAATGTGAATGGTTCATGTTGTATCAAATAACTTAAATGAATGTTGTTATTATTAATGAAACATTGGGTTTAATTATAATAGGTAATTTTTATTCTAATCCACATGTTCGGTAAGTTAATCCACCATATTTTATACGATAGTTGACTTTTAGTAAAATTTTAATTTTAATTAGTTTATCCATCTAAAGAAAATGTAAGTATCTTTCTTCATCTCAGTCTTCTTCTCTCTGCGTTTTGCGTCTTATTATTGATTCCAAAATCCAACCATTTATTGCCATATTACTGAATCAAATTGCAACTTATTTTTCATATGTGCACTTTCCATAGCATCAGATTGTCAATTTCCATAGCATCAGATTGTCGGTTGCTCTACTTTCCAATCGCCATATAGTCTTATTTCATTTGTTGTTTTTTGAACAGTTATACTGTTTATCCATTCTACATCTAACGTATTTTATATTTGTTACCTATTTTCTTCTAGTAAATACAATTTGTTGGCACCAACTTGATATTTATGGCTTGTAATCTCTCTTGCAACTCTTTCATCCACTAGTCAGATTTTCTTGTAAGTAGGATAGTTCGACCCTGTATAATATTCGACACAGTAGCATCAATGTTCATGCTTGACTAGGTAATCTCCTAATGATGTAACAAATGACTGAATATACATTCATGAGATAACTAAGGATCGTTCCAAAAACTCACTGTACCAGTTGTTGAAATCTCATACTTCAGTTGTGGTAATGCCAATCTCTATCAGTTTAACGATATTTCCCCATGTCTAACTGGCATTGTTTAGTAATAACTGCAACAAATTGTTCTGCTTATAAGTAGTTAAAAGCTTATAGTCAGGTGGTGGAGGAATCATACAATTTTATCAAACAAAAACATGAAATCTATAAGTTAATCCACTCATGGATTAACTTACAAAATAGTTGTGGATTAACTTATTAAAATTAAATGGTGGATAAACTTACTAAACATGTGGATTAGAATAAAAATTACCATTATAATATCATGAAATTTATTGTTAATAGCAATTGTGAAGAATTAAATTAATTATATGCATTGATTATAGATTATATGTTGCAACTATGATCGTTACTTGTAGATCCTACTACAGCTTTTGCAAACAGTTGTAAATCGTTAACACAACTGGTTAAAATATTTATTGTAGCTGTGATAAAGAGTTGTAAATAAGTCTTTTGCAACTGCTAAAAGCTGTTGTAAAAATGTTTTTAACAAAAACTGAAAGCAGTTGCAAAATGGATTTTTTACAACTATCAGATGTAGTTATGAATAAGACTTTTACAACTTACTTGAGCTATTTTAAAAGGAATCTTTTACAACTATCTAAAACAGTTGTAAAATAATTCGCTCTACTATAACTATGGATATAAAGACTGACGAATGCTAGATGTAATAGATCTATTACAACTATTTTTAGCAATTGCAAAAGGGTAATTTTGTTGTAGTGGTCAAAAATCTATTAACTAATCTAAATTTTAAGTTGAGCCATACATTTCATTGTATTTTTTAAGTCAAATTATGAATGTTTAAGAATCTCAGTTACAAAAGATATACTAACTTAATTTACTGAATATTATTTATGAGTTTTTGATTTAGGTGAACTAAAAGAAGATAATCTTTTAAATCCATTATTGTTTTTATTATGTTAAAATTTGTTCAGTTTTGCTGCTACAGCAACAAGGTCAATGCTATTCGGTTACAGAAGTAACTATGTTTCTCTTTAATGTTCTAATTCAAAGTGACGGTGAATTTTTTCATCGGATAGATGAGTTTGTGTATTTACGTAGTTAGAATTTGGATAACTAAGGTAATATATATATATATATTTATATTTATATATATATATATCATAAGCATATCAGTTGCTTGTAATGACCCAAAATTTTTAGAAAGTATTATTTTGTAAGCATATAGGTATCATTTCAACACACACATGAGTATCAGTTTTATCCTTATGATAGAAAAGTATCACTTTTGTATGCATAAGGGTATCAGTTTTAACTTTTACTGAATATTTACTGAATTTAACTGGAATTAGTGATGCTTGGGGATCTGTGTGCACATGTGTACAACCGAGGCATGCACAAGGCAACATCATAATCCCAGGATATATATATATATGTATATGTATATGTATATGTATGTATATGTATATGTATGTACAGAACACGATTCATGTATGTGATTATACATGCATTTTCAGTGGCAAATTAAAAAATAAAATCACATGGGATGATTTATTGCACCACATAAAGAAAGCTTGAAATAATACATATACATGTATATGGGAAAAGGCAAGTGCACCGAGAATAAATAGTGCATAGCCAGATTTAGGGAAAAAAAGGAGGGATCATTATTTTGACATGACTTGTTTTGGAGGGAAAATGATTTTAAAACACTTTCTTTATTTCTGAAAAAGGTGTGTAGTTTTACACCCAAGCACCCATAGTAAAATAGGTTGAAAATGTTAAATTTTTTATCCTGAAACATGCCATAAGCATGATCAGGGGCAAGAATGGTAAACAAAAAAAGCCATAGGATACCTTTTCCCTTGTTATATATGAAATGAGCCGGCCATAGCTACATAAATGGCCATGTTTTAAATCAGATAAGGAGGAGGGAATGCAGTTTTTGCCAGGGTAAAATGGGTATATCCATCATCCAAAAACCCTAGAATACTGGCTATAAATAAACTAGAGTATAGAAGAAAATGGGCTAGTTACTTTCTCCCTCACAAAGCAAACTATAAAAATAGATCATGGCAGTAGAAATGGTAAATGGGAATTTGGGTTGATAGGTTATTTTGCTTCTCAATACAACTAAGATAAATGGGGTGATGGAAGTAGCTTTTAGGAGGTAGCAGGGACTATGGCAGATCAGAACTAAGAAATCAAAGAAGAAATAATGGCAGTAGTATTTATGTGAGTATTCTCACTTAAAAACTTATGGCATTAAGTCTTGATTTCAATAGGCAGCCAATATTTTTATATATGTTCATTTTACTTGATTCTGATCTTTTGATCATTTCACCTATTTATATGTGACTGAAAATATGTTAATGATTTTATTTAAAATCATTACTGAGTTTAGTATTATGGATCTAAAATCATCATTTAAATTTGTTCAGTTTTATGATCCCTTGAAAACCCCTTTACTGTTACCTTTGAAAACTTTATAAAAATCTGGATGTATAAAATGATATGGATCTATGGCAACCTTCTATGAAACATTCATATGAGCTGCGATATACTTGTGTATAGGTGCTGAGGCTCTATAAATGATTGATTTAGAGAGAAATAGATTTTCTATGAGCTGATCTCTAATCATGAATGCAAACATTATGTCTCAGCTAGGTTTTGAAATTTATTTGAAACCAGTTTGGACATGGTGGAAAAATTTCTTAAAAAAATATTCCTAAAAAAAAGCCATGGATTAATATCAGATCTATATCTAGACAAGCATACATATATGCATAAGTGACTGTATTTAGGATTTTACCTGATTAAAACCCCAAGGTAAAATGATTTACTGGAATGTATACATATACATTAGATGGCTTATATTCTGGTCTGAATGGGGGTTTATTCTTTAATGACTACTGATTACCAACTATATGAAGTGTTATGTGATGATCTATGATTGATAAATTTTAACACTGATGCAATTTGATGATTTATTGGTTGAATAAAGGATTGAATCCTCTTTTAGTGAATGTTTGCAAGTCCAATGGACTATTTGTGATAATGGTTGTTTAAGTGTAGGTTTTATTCATTTGCTTGAATAACAAGAAATGAAATTAAACACTTAATAACCTAACTTAATTTGGTTAAGATACTGCGGGATGGCTTGTACTCGAGTTGCAAGTTTGGTACACGGCCTAATTTTGGTCATGAGATCTTTGTGTAGTAGTGTGAAGTAGATTACTACAGTGTGCCCCAGTGATCCCTAATGCAGGTGAGACCAGGAACTAAATTTTTAAACCAAGAATGAAGAAAATAAGAGATATGTAGGAACTTGAGTTTTCCTAGATTTAATGAGAAACCGGGGTAGCAAGTGTGTTATTCACATGGCTTAATTATACTGGTTTCTCAGGATTGATGAATTGTTATTATAATTCATGTTCACCTCTGCTTTGAAATATTCCTTGATTTAAGACATGGGGTGTGTACACTAAGTTAATACATTGTTATTCCATGAATGAATAAGGAACTTGAGTTTTCCTGGATATTATGGCATGGAAGGAAATCTGATAATAAGTATACAGGTTAAATGGCTTTATGATTTTAGTTCTAACCTGTTTTGACTAATGACTGATGTAAACCTTGTGTTCCTTTTCTGATTTCTATTTAAAACACTCACTGATTTAATAGAAAAGGTATGTGCACATGGACACAAGGCATGCACATTTGTTAAATATAATTCCAAACAAGATGTTAGGACTTTTATTCCTGTTTTATCATTTAAACTGTGTTTTCATGAATACTCATACCAGACAAGTATGTCTGACCCTATTTTGCTCATGGCATATGGGTTGTCTCATTTATAATGAGGCAGCCTCCATTGCTTTTCCAGGAAATGATGGCATTAAGTAACAGATTAAAGACATGGCTTTGGGAGAAAAATAAATAAGCAAGCATAACTTAGCATAAGGAAGGAGTTCCAGAATGTTTAAAATGCCTGAATTTCAAGATGTGTCTTATTGTTAAGATTATGTAATAAAATGTTAGATGTATGTCTGTTTAAGGAGTCATATGGTTTTGTAACTGTTTTGGGTTAAATTCAAAGTTTACTCGAATCTATATTACCTCTGGGATCTTCTATGAAGATTGGAGTTTGAATAAAATATGTTTGAACTATAGAAATTTACTAATATTATATGTATTAGTCAATCTAAAGTCATTTTAGAAAAGTATCATCTATATAGGCTTATGGTTATCAGTTTTGATAAAACCATTTGAAGATATCACTTTAGTATGATTAAAAGTATCATTTGATAACAACCATTTTGAAAGGATCATTTTTATATGCTCAGAGTATCATTTTAAAGGTACTATTTTGGGAAGTATCATTTCTTCATACTGCTAGATATCATTTTTGAAGGCATTATTGTCTGAAGAAACAACAGTATCATTTTTATATGTACTGAAGTATCAGTTTTATAATATCTTTGTTTAACAATGATTTTTACTAAGATCAACGGATCTCTTGCTTTATTTCTACTCTGATATAAAGCAAGAGGGATATATATATCTTCGTATATATATATGAGGAGGGTTCCGCTACACCTCTTATATTGCACGTGAACCCTCCCCCTCAATCTCAGCCACACATTCCCCACTCATTCTCTTTCTTCCCATTTGAATATTGTTTGTTAGTGGGAAGAGAGAGAATGAGTGGAGGAAATGTGTGGCTGAGATTGAGGGAGAGGGTTCACGTGCAATATAAGAGGTGTAGCGGAACCCTCCTCTCTCTCTCTCTCTCTACATATATATATATATATCATAATATTTTTTGTATGTACTGATATTTCTATATTGGTAAAACTTTTGGATCCTGGATATTATTTCGAATAAGGATGGCTCTGGTCTTATTTAGAGTACCTTTTTGTGTACACAGTAAAAAAAAAAAACAGGCTAGAAAAACTATTAAAAGCAGGGTCATTCCATTGCTCCACTATCGTATTATTGTTTTATTGATCTATACTCATATATAGTTCAATTATGATTCGTTAACAAATGGCGTGTTTTTGTTTTTTTCCAAAGTTCTTTAAGTTTCCACTCATTTATACCAACTGTGCATTTCCATTACTTTAATGAGCTATTTTTGTCTATTACAATTTTAAGTGATTATGAGGTTTCTGGCACTAACAATGGAACATAGAACTTTCCCAGGTAAATATCATTACATTAATTTTTGTTCCACTAATTAGTTGCTAATATGATCGCTATTTGTATTAGAAATGTTAGTTTAAATCATTTAGGCCAAAGTATAACATGTACGTTAAAAACAATTGTTGGATGATTGCCTAAAAAATTACCATATTGTGATATTTTATAACTAAATTAACAAATGGTTTTATAATGATAGGAATATTTTTTCCACCAGCCCTTTTGGTTTGAGAATTGAAGGACATCATGCAATTAGTAAGTTTCTATTTTATTCATCCTTTAAGATAAATAACATGACATTGTAATATATTGCTTGAATGCTGATTACTAATCTTTTGCAAACAAAAATCTCGATTATAATTCAGTTAACTATTGAATTTGAATATTCCAATTGTTAATGGGTCTACAAGCATTCTTTAGATAAAATGAGCGAACTATGGTATTGTGCAAGCTTGTCATAGATAATAAACAATATAATTGATCTTACATAGCTGAACGATATTTTTTGAAGAATGGTTTACGAAAACACAATCGAATATGATATTTCTATTTTGATGTAGCAGAAGAGGCTAACAAAAGCATATCTGTTTGAGTTAGCTGTAGCAGCTTCTTGCTCTAACCGTGCATCTTAATTTTTAATTTATCATATGCTCAGTAGGATCTTAAATAATTTAGTTTATTTTAAGTTCATTATGTTTGCAAATTCTTAAAGGATGTCGCATATATGTGCTTTTTTCCATTTTATTATGCATTCAAATATAATATTAGTGAACTATTAATAGAAAAGTTTTTACTTGAGTTGTATTATTTTTGTATTTCTTGGTTAGTGCTGCATAATTTGTGTATGAATAGTAAATGCACAGCACTGCAAATATATCGACTAGCAAATATCGTAACATAAAATAAATAAAATACATGAGTTTTGGAGCAATGTGTTATTAATACTATAACCTTTCTTGGTTATACTTCCAAGTTGAGTAATTAACTTCAATGGATATGTCTCATATTGTAATATTTTGAAATTACCAGGACTGCAATATTACTTCAATGCTCCTCAAGAAGGTTATTACTATGCATGAATTGAGCTTATAAGAAGAAATATACATCTAGAATTTTATTTTTCTGCAATCAATCTTATCTAAGTATTGTCCATTATTTTCAGGTATGGCGTTCTGCTTTTTGACAGTTTTCCTACGTATAACATAAGCAATTGAATGGTAGTACATTGCTCTTCCTTTTATTAAAGGACCAATTGTAAAAGGTTATTTTGTATATTTCTTTCTTATCATGTTCACACTTTCTATTGGTTACTCCATATGTTTTTACTTGGTTAATCATAATAAGATGATGTTAGTTATGCAGTTGCAACAATCCTTAACTTTTCACATCTGCTTTCAGTGCAAGATGTATCATTTCAAGATCAAGTCTGTTATCATTTATCTCATGATGAACTTATGGTTATTTTTTGGCTTTGAGATAAATAAGAAATGGGTTTCCTACAAAGAAGTACTCTTGCTAATTGACTTCTTTCTTACTGAACATTACATGCCAATAGAAGTGCATGTGTGTGGAGTATTGCTTCTTTATATTGATGACTGTAAACTTACTCTATTTTTGGCTTTACAAACTTAAACTACAAGATAGCAGCACTTGCTTTGATTGTTACAGAACATACCAGTTTTAAACTTAATTTTTTTTTTCAAGAAGCTATTTTCATTATATTTGAGAATTGCATTTTGCATAATAATAAGTAGAAAAACATTTGACAAAATTGGAGGTTGCTTCAGTTTGGTTTACTATAATTTACTTTTTACAGTTCACTACTAAACAAAAAATTGGTGGTAACTTGGTCGTATAGTCAAATGAAAGTTCTATTTTGAAAATTTACATTTAGTTTATAGTAAACAAAATAATACCAACTTTTGATATCTCATCTACAGTAAATTTCATAATCTTCCTATCGATTCACTAATGCAGTGTTGATTTCAGTAACTAATTAGCATTATAGTGAAACAAACTACGGAGTGCTAAATTTACATCATGTTAAAATGGGTACTTAAATGACTTGCACCTTCTTTAATTGAAATATCAACCAAACCATCGCCAGACATCTAAAATCAGAAAGTTACTAAAGTTTTTAAGTCAATAATGTAGTATGCAATTAAGGCATTTTCTGAACAAGACGTGTTTTGTGTAATTACTAAATCCACTTTGGAAACATAAAGATTAGTTTAGGGTGGGTAGAATTAATGAAGGAATTTATTAATTAATTAACTACACTAATTTGTAAAGAGTATTCTTAATGTCACTTCAAAAATGGTTAAGGGGGGTCATTTTATGTTTTTTTAAAAATTTACTAAGGGGAGGATCATTTAACATAGCCCCCCTTAACAAATTGTAAAAGATAGACCAAAATGCCCTTTTATTATTTATCTTAATTACATTTAACTGTTCGTTAAACCCTAATTATCTTCTTCTTGTCAAAGTTAACAATTAATCACTGTTTTCATGGAGGAACCAATTTCTAACAAAATTTCTAACTTTGAAAAAGAAGACAACATGATTTTTACTCAGAAAAACTAATAGCATGTTGAATTTGTTGAATAAATCACCGAAAATGTAACAATTTACTGGAAAAAACGGAGGTCCACTTTTTACCATAAACGTTATACTCACTGACAACGAGCCGAATTATACAATTAAAACGGCATGTACTCGCCGATTTTGGTGAACGCATCAGGTCTTGACAATAACACAAATTCGGCGAGAGACCATTGAATAAAATCGTGTTTTCTGATGTACTATCATCGGATATGTAAGATTTTTTTTCTTTTTCAGTTAACCAATTTTCGGCATGTTATTTCCAAATTTTGTACTGAATTTCGGTATGTCCTTATCGATTTTTACCGTGTTTTGTGTACTTGAGTGGAGGGTAAAATCGGTTTTTATTTATTTATTTTTCCATTGTGTTTGGTCTCCCCTTAATAATTCAATTTTTAATGGAGTGAAAATAAAATATGGTCCCCTTATTCTTTTTTGGAGTGGCATTAACAATGCTCTTTGGAAGTCTAGCATTTTCCAAAGAGCATTGTTAATGCCACTCCAAAAAAGAATAAGGGGACCATATTTTATTTTCACTCCATTAAAAATTGAATTGGGGTTTTTAGTGTGAAGGACAAAGTCAAACAAGAATTTGTTCATAAGGACGGTCAACAAAAAAATTATCTCCAAGGACAATTTTACACTAGATAGTGGAATTCAGGGGGGTCCATTGTTTTTCCACTTTACACTAAAAGTTGGTCTTTTGAGCAAATTTTTTGGCTCTTGTCCTTTTAGGCAAACTTTTTGCTTTTTTTGTCCTTCACACAAGTTTCCTGTTTGGTATTCATGTGTTTTGACAATTTATGTGGTATTCAATTATTCATTAAACTAGGTAGACTAACGTGTGATTTTAATGCATGACTAATCAACAGAAGTATCATCTGATACTACTGTCAAAATACCATCTGATGCTACTGTCAAGATATATTGTGTTCACTCCTTTCTATTTTTTGATGTCCAATGCGTACCAGACTATCATTTATCTATACCCACAACTTTACCGATAACTTACTCCATGTTTTTATTCTACTGCTCTAAACTTACTTGAGAACCAAATTCCATGTCCTCAATCATAATATCCATATCCTTAGTATACTTGAAATGTACTTCTCAATTTTGATGTCTAACTTGGTTTGTTTCTCAATTCTACTTTTGTCTATGCTATTTACATAGGAAATTTGTGGAATGAGATGACTCTAGCTAAGAAGTGGATGACAAATCAGTTTTATAGAGATATGCATGATGGTGTAAAGCACAACACTTTTTAATCTTGTAACTTTAATTTATTTCATTGCGGTTGCTTATCAAATCTTTAGAACAAATGGATGCATGTAAGAAGTCTGTACATTACTTTAATACTCTTTTCATTTCGGTTTTTTAGCGTATATTTACTATGTGGTAGTCCTAATTCACTCTATGTTTTCCACTGTATATTCCTCTTAGCTATATTAGACTATAGATTTATTTTTTTACTTTACTG
This sequence comes from Allium sativum, assembly GCA_030737875.1. Classification (NCBI taxonomy): domain Eukaryota; kingdom Viridiplantae; phylum Streptophyta; class Magnoliopsida; order Asparagales; family Amaryllidaceae; genus Allium; species Allium sativum. The sequence continues at coordinate 224,560,702 of CM060919.1, read as the reverse complement.
CTTACGAGGTAATATAAATATTAAATATAATCATGATATTGATGTTCATGTGTTCTGTTCAAAAGTTTCATTATTACTTTCATCAATAAGATGTTTCAGCCATGTAATCTAACCCAAGTTTCACAAGTAATCTTTTCTTTGCATAAAACTTATTATTGGAAGTGTTCTTCTACATAAGCACCTTTAACAAATTCTATTGTTGTATGGTGGTGGAAAACATATAAAGTTACCGTTCTACCATATAGCTGAGTGTTGGTAACCATGCAGCTATGCTTACGTGCAAAGCACGTGCATGCATACTGGTCTATTAAATAATAATAAAGCAAAACCTTTTGAAGCTCTTTTCTTAATTCTAGAAGTTTTCTCTCTTCTCTTTAATTCTCTCAAGATATTTTATTTTTAGATTAGTTTATCACTTACACTTATTTACTATTTCTCTCACATTATTTTACTTTTTCTGTCATTTTACATTTTGATATCAACATTTCAAAATTTACACAAATATTTATTAACAGTTAACTCCTAAAATTTTATATTTAAGTCCACATATTTACATTAATTACAAAAACCAAAATATAAGTAATTTAAGTAAATTTAACTAATTAATATTTTTTTATACACTAAAAATGACAAAATTATGTTTTTTTTAGTTTAAAATACTTATACTTTAAATTTTCTATAATCATTTAAATCTCTTTGAATTCTTTTATAACATTTTACATCGAGTACTATATTTTACAATTAATTACATAATACTAAAACTATTTAAATAATTTTTGCAAACTATACTTCATTGATTTGCCTAATAAATCACATCAAGATTAACCATATTCATATTAACAAAAATGAAAAAAAACAAATATATAAACACATCAATCACATAACATAAATTGTATACATAAATAACTATTACAAGTTCAAAATTGAACCCTTTTACGTCAATACATTTAACGTGTATTGCATTGCAATATTAATGTCAAACGCCTGCCTACATTTTAAAATTTATTTAGTTATATACAAAACACCGTACAATATCACTTAACATTATACGTTTAAGTTAACATGTTTAAATTAATTAAGTGATTTTGAATTTAACATATGAATTCAGTCAATAATTATTGTTAGTTCTTCTAATTAACGTTAAATGTTAAGTTTTAAAATGTACACATGTTTATATTAACAAAACGGCAAAATTACTTTTTCTTTCAAATATAAAGTTAAATAAGTCACACAGTTTATAATATATGTAAAATATGAATAAAAGACTTAATATATTATACACTTATCTCAATAGATTTATCTTAAATTGGAGAAACAATTTTCGCTTTGAATACCTGCATGTTAACATTTCTACTTACTGAACCTCATCAAATTCACATGATATTTTATATTTCGTTCCATATACGTCTAAATTACTCATGAATTCTTAAATTCTAATTATTTATAGAATCATCAAATAGTATTTAATTAGCCCATTTTTCTAACAGCATTTAAAAATATATGCTAATTTTACTATGTATATTCATATTAAAAAAAGGAAATTTTTTCATGCAACTATAAAGAAATATAAATCACATAACATGAACTATGTATATCAACAATAATAACAAAGTTAATTTGTAAATTAGTTATGGTTTGTTTATATCAAGAATTCATCATATATTATATCATAAAATTCTTCTTGAACATCAATAACTCCACATTAATATGTTTGCAGCAATAGTCTAGCGGTTAAGGACTTTGCGCCATGGTAACAGTGGCGTGGGTTCGAAACCCGGAATGACATGCTAAGAGTTTACCGTGTGCATACGCTAAGATCAGCCACTTATGTGGTGCTCGCGGACCAGACTAGGTGCACTAGGGAGGGTTTTACGACTACGGTCAGTTTTCCTTCTGAACAAATTCAAAAAAAATAACTTCACAATAAATTTATACTTTTATTGCAAATTTCTTTCAATTCTGCCTACTATGCTATACATTTAAACTAAATTCGTAATTTTAATTCTAACTTATTTAAGTAAATTCTATTGAATAATATTTGTTAACTCATCGAATAAATTACTAACATACATCAATTTCAACATGTATATCTATATTAACAAAAATATGTAAAAAAAAATTCTCAAATACATACGCATACATATTGTATATGTAAGCTATATAACATAAATTACACATAAACAACAACAATAATTTTAATTAATATTTATGGATTTTACATCAAAATTTATCATATATTGCACAACAAAATTTTTATTTTAACATAAAAATACTAAATACTATTTTTAATAATATTATCGTGTACGACGTACGAGTTACATACTAGTATAATATAATAGATAAAACAGATAAAGCTGCGACAAAATGGTCATCTCTCAATCGTTCTTAAGAGCAGTGCATTTTAGCATTAATCAGAATTATTTAAAAGTAACCAAATGGCTGCAACCACAAATCTTCAGTGATCTCTTAAAGACAAATGTAACAAACTCTCAGTCTTTCTTAAGATTAATCAATCTATATCAGTGTTGAAAAAATAAATATAATTGGTCACCAATATTTATATCTTGTTGATTACAAGTAGTGGAGTCAAAAAAAGGAGCGCAGTAGGGATATGTATAAAACTAATTTAGAATCATGCTAAATAATCAAAATCACGAGAATCTTAAAGTGTGATTAAATTAAACCAAAGCGAGAAACACGAGATCTAAAAATGCGACGCAGTCATCAAGGGGTTAATATTGTATTAATATGAGGGACGTGAATGGTCGTTGTCCACTGACTGAAATATATACAGTATATGTTACTACAGGGAAAGCAGAAATGTGATAACATGGGCAAGTACAAACAAAACTGCTCAACATTTAAAGTTTAACGGCGGAATCTTATGTGAGAATGATATGTAAACTCGGGTTTAAATTCTTATCTTCTTCAATAGAAGAACCAACGAGTTAACGGTCTGTTTATGTTTAATCATAGCGACGCGAATTAATGAAGTTTTAAAACGATTTTAATACTCTCAAAGATGACCCATGCATTGAAAACAATGCAGCTATCTAGAACGTATGCATTTTGACAAATATTTTAAGGTTGCAAAACAAGTATTTTAAGAGGTTTTCAGAAATTGTTCTCGTATACCTAATTGCTGTATTATTTTGGTCGCCTTCGGATGATGTTACGGATGACGGTATTTTGACATGGACATGCAGATATACCATCGTCGGAGATACAAGTTGCCTGCAGCTGCAAATTCAATTTCAGACCCTACTGTCAACAGTTTCCAATTGATTTTTGTTCCTTTGTTAATTCTGTTCAGACTTTCGAAAATTAATGGCTTTTTTCCGTTGTTGGTCATCTAGTATAAGTTAATACCTATCTCCAAAATCAAATTATTAACATCATATAAAAGTTTCAAGTACATTAGGGATGTTTAACTATATATTTTAACCTAAAACCTACTCATTTTCTTGGAAAACAAGCATAATCAAGCTATTTAAGCATTGTTCTATCCACACAGCAGTACATTAGCATCAACAAAAACATGAAAACAATAATGTAATGAAGCAAACATTTTGGATATTCCCTATATAACTGAAACAAGCATAGGTTTAAAATTAGTGTTAACATTTGTGTTTTAGAATGAGAGGTTGAGATTTGCTATTGATTAATCCAAAGCTTGAATCTTTCTAGCTTTTTTAAGTTTCTTGATCCTCTTCTATTCTTCTTTAATGGTCGGACTCTATGTCTAGCCTTTTAGCGTTTACAGAAATGAAGATGAATGATAAAAGTGTAGAACGTTTTACATACATACATACTATATATACATATATATACATATATATACATATATATATACACATATATATGGAGGGTTCCGCTACAACTCTTATATTGCACGTGAACTATCCCCCTTAATCTCCACCACCCATTTCCCCACTCATTCTCTCTTCCCATTTCAATATTATTTCTTAGTGGAAAGAGAGAGAATGAGTGGGGAAATGAGTGGTGGAGATTAAGGGGGGAGTTCACGTGCAGTATAAGAGGTGTAGCGGAACGCTCCTATATATATATATATATATATATATATATATATATATATATATATATATATATAGATAGATATATAGATATATATATATATATAGGGATAGGATTAAGGAGCCCCAAAAAATGTAGCACCCCAAATGCCTCCTAATTTCCTCCTTTCACTTATATTAAAGAAAGTGAGTGGGAGGTGAGAGAATGAGTGGAAGGAGAGGAAGGAAATGTGTGGTGGAAAAGTGGTAGGCTAAAGGGTGCTCACTGTTTGGGGTGTCATTGAACCTGTATATATATATATATATATATATATATATATATATATATATATATATATATATATATATATATATATATATAGAGAGAGAGAGAGAGAGAGAACGCTAATGTTCCGCTATACCTCTTATATTTGCACGTGTAATTCCCCCCGAATTACAAACACACATTCCGATTTTAATATTCATTCTCTCTCTCTTTCCACTGTACTATATTATTTAAGTGGAAAGAGAAAAAAAGTGAACATTAAAATCGGAATGTGTGACTATAATTCAAAGGGAATTTCACGTGCAATACAATAGATGTATCGGAACATCTATATATATAAGGACTTTACGCCGTGGTAATAGTGGCGCGGGTTCGAAACCCGGAATGACGTGCTAAGAGTTTACCATGTGCATATGCTAAGATACGCCACTTATGTGGTGCTCACGAACCGAGCTATATGCACTAGGGAGGGTTTTACGTCTCCGGTCGGTTTCCCTCCTGAACAAATTCAAAAAAAAAAAAAACTATGTGTTTCTCACTTTGCCCCTCTCTTAACCACTCCTTATGTTTAATTCAATCGTTTCATTCCTATGGCCGAAGCCGCCGAATCCATTAATATTTATCATGTACAAATCTCAACTCAACATTTTACTTCATTATTCTATCTAATTTATTCAGTTAAATTTTCTAAATAATGTTTACAGAAAATTAGGGATATTACAAGACTATGCCACTAATCTTTTTAAAGAGAGCGACCTTATCAAAGACTCAGCCGAAAAGAGCCAAAAAGGTCACCACAAATTCAATTAATGTACAACAAATGCCTATAGTTAGTCTTGGCAATAATTTCTACTACTAAAAAATGGTGGGAGCGGCTAAAGATGAAGTAATATGTCTTGAGTAAGCTGAATACTCTTATTTATGCAACAGACAAAGAAAATTGTTCTGAAATTCAACTGCAAATAAATAATACGAAAAGCACAAATTCTTCTGGATTACCTTCGTCGTACATCAATCTAGCTAGTTGCGTAAAGTTGAATCGAAAGGTCGATGTTAGTGAAACATATTAACAATTTATAACGATCTGTTTTTTTTTACTACTTCAAGTTGATAAGTAAACCAACTTAAACTATTCGAAACAATAGATTGTTATAGCTTGTGTGGTTATTCGGAATCAAATCACAGATACGGAATGAAATACAATATCTCACAACAAAATAAATAATACAATTTATCAAAGTTGCAAAATTCAATACAGAAGAAAACTAATGTATAAATTTCATTCATACATATAAATGACAAAATAAAAGAAATGGACAAGGTCTTCACCGATCTTCTGCTTCGCCAGATGTAAATATCAAGTTGTAATACTCGATCTGACCCGAATATCATACGAAAAAAAATACAAAACACTTAGATCAGGTTTAACATTCTCATTCAAGTAATTAAAGTTAAATGAAATATCCACAGAAATGCTCAATAACAATAGGATATGGGGTTTCGTTCCATTGGAATCCATGGAAATTTTCTTTCGATTTTGAATACCTACTTCACTTACATTTCGATTACAATCGTAGACTTACTAAATTCGTATCACATCGATTTATTTATTGTCTATAAAATTTCTCTTTTATTCGACACCACATAATTTATTACAACCATTAGCTCAAATTCAAAACATTAACTCCGAATTATTTTGACATTCGTTTTACTTAAATCATACCATTTATTCATTCATTTTAACGAAGTCAAATAACTTAGTTTACTTTAAAGCAAATTATATATTCAAAATTTTTATGGCTTGATAAGTTTAACAATGCCAAATTCATATCCAGTCCGTTTATTTACATAGAATTTTGTTAATCAATTTGGCGATTGTATCATTTGAATCAATTTCACATTGTTATCTACAAATATAGTTTGACATCGATTTAACTTAAAAGCACTTCAATTCTTATAGATATCTTTATTAATAGTTGTCTTGAAAGCGCAAATTTTTAGTCCGGCCGTAAACTACTAGAAATACCCCTATGTATAAGTTTTTAAATTTGTTAGATAGTTATTTCGCCTAATCTCCCCTATAAAATATTATCTAATAAACTTTTTCCACAAATTTAAACCACCCTTCTAATATCGCTCAATAAGAGGATCTAATAAATAAACTTTCATTACAAATTCATATCACCCCTCTGATTTCGCTCAAAAACAGGATCTAATAAATAAGCTTTTGTTACAAATTCAAACTGCTTCTCTATAAATATTACCAAATTTTAACATTACTTGTTACTAGGATCTAACAAATAAAAATCTTTTATAAATTCATTTTTTAAATAACAGTACAAATCAAAATTAAATAACATTAGAAGTTGTAACTGTTGACCCGCTTTTTGGTTAAGCAGTCACACATCAAGTTTATGGCTAGCGACGCACTCAAACTAGAGCACGTCCTCTTGGGAGCACAAAGCGATTTGGTCGAAGTCACGACATGCTCGGAATCGTGTTAAAATATAGCTCAGTCCTGGAATCAGCATCGACTCAATCACGTGTGGCAAACGCGTGTCGATCACTCAAAAAGGCTTGAGTACCTCATGCCAATAACCTAAAACTGGTTGCGCAAACGCGCAGTCCGTCGGATCAGCCACTTTGGCAAATTCATAGTTCGACACTCCAAAATCTCGTGATTGACACGTCACGATCAAGAAAATTCAACCTCAGCTCCAGCAAGCTTCTCAACTTAGCATGGTTTCCAAGCATACTCGTATCTCAAGGGATACAAACATATAGTTTTGGTTTCCTATATGGGATACGATATACTCAGGATACTCAGATCCCAAGAGATACAAATATATAGTTTTTGTTTCCCATATGGGATACGATATACTCAGGTGCGGCAAAGCTCGAAAACTTCTGAGCACTTCGATGCGATCTCGGATTTTGTCTTGATCAACTCATGGTTTAAGATGTTGGCGCTTTTGGACTTTGGCTTTTTAGGCTACGGGATCGCACTTCTCAGAGCTCATTAATGGCTTCCATGATGATTCTCATGGTTTTGGACTTCATCTTGGATTTATAAACTTCTCATAGAAATTTGACTACAACTTTTTGGCATTCACTTGGTTCACTTGGACTTATAGACATCTCTTAGACATTCATAGGCACTCTTACACATTGAAGCTTCTCTTTGTTCTTGTTCATCCTAAGACATTGGCATAACGAAGAAGAAGGACGTTTTGATCAAAGTTTGGAATTAACAAGATTTTTGTTATTCATTGTATGGCTTTGTACATTCAAAGTACCTGAACTTGGATAAACACTGTAATCGACAAAATCATGATGAATAATTACTATAAAGTAGACGTAGGCGTTAATGTCGAACAACTATATAAGTTTTGAGCCCCTTTACATTTCTCGTGCTTTAGATATTTGGATTGTGGATTTACTATTAAACTTACATTTGGGGGTTGGCATGCGATAGTTGCCACTTTTCCACGTCAACACTTTGGCGCACCAGGAAGGGGTTGCAACTACTTTGACTTCGACTTCAATCTCGGTTCTCGACTGTAGTTCACGACTTTGATCTTTGGATTTTGCATTTCGATTTCGACTTAGCTTTGAAAACAGATATCATTCACTTTTCATCATGATTAAAAGAAAAGATATAAGCTTAGCTCGTTTGGAGGAGCAGGTATTGAGGGAAGCCAGCAAATTTCCTCGACCGGGCATCCATCAAACTATGTTACTCGTGATGACATCGACGAAGTCGTCAAGGATTTAACTAAGAATCTCACTTATCGCATGGAGAAACAAGAAGAACATTTCTATCGACATGAAGCTACTATGAGCAATCTTCTCGCTCGACTTGAAGGAATCTTGTGGCCATCTGGCCAAGGTAACATTATTGGAACCAGTGCTAGTGTTCTGCGAGGATTAGCATGAGACTTGGGGGCAGTTCACGAAGAACAACCCTGCATCGACGTCAATCCGCAGATAGCTACCGAATTGGATAGGCTTGGGGCTCCACCCCCAATTATGTACAAGGTTCAGCTCAAGTTATGGTTAATTTGGTTCCAGGTACAGGTATTGGTTATATTTCTCAAGCGTCGGTGCTTGCAGCTTTGAATGCAGGAACTCTTATTGTTCCAAATGTTGGATTCATGCCAGTCGAGGAACCTCAGGTCAGGATTGAGCCCGACGTTCTAGTTGGGATTCAACAATTCGCTAATGTTGGACTTGGCATTGGGGGCACCAACGTTAGTTTAAACCATTGGAGGTAGTTATTTGGTTCAAGAAGTGAAAGTCAAGTCACCGATGCTATTCGACGCTTTATCTAGGGTGGGGCACCTCACGCGAGCTTGGATTGTGTTACTTGCAGCCCTTTCTCTCAGGACATCAGGAATTCTCAAAGCCCACCAGACTTCAAATTGCTAGTGTTAGAAACTTTCGATGGTAGGAAGGATCATATAGTTCATTTGATGCGATACATGCGCCATATGGAAGAACTCTTGACTTCATACAATATTATGGCAAAATGTTTCCCACTTTATCACACAGACATTGCGGTCTTGCGATTCAGGCAGTTGGAACCAGAATATATCAATAGTTGGAATGCCTTGGTTAGGAAGTTTTTCGAGCAATTCAGGGTTTATATCACCCAATATAAGAATGTTATGACTCTGAAAATAGTTAAGCAAAAGACAGGCGAGAGTTTACTTAAATTTCTGGAAAGGTTCAATGCGGCAGTGGCCTCTATCGACAGGCTGGATCTGTCCCTGGTTCTAATAGCCACCATTTCTGGAATTCTTTACAAGACTGACTTCAAAATCTCATTGCGACGGTACCCGCCAAGGGATCTCACCGTATTCTACTTCAAAGCAGAAAGATTTTTAAGGGAGGAAGACTTCGGTGATAGAAAACCAGCTCATCAGGTCAACTCGACAATGGGCGGAGGACCGTCTAAGCCCGAAAAAGGGAAGGGCAATTCTTGGGACGATCGGAATACACGGCCTCGTATTGTGCCAAAGTTTCCATCATATACTGAACTCACCCACGTCTTGGAAAGGATTTATCTCGACATTCATGAAACTACGCCTTTCCAGCGGCCACCATAGAGGGATTCGACTGAAAGACAAGCGGGCTGTCTGTTCCATGAACTTTCCGGTCATGACACATACCATTGTAGGCAGCTCTGAGATCAGATCGAGGCATGCGTCAGGCGTGGCAAGCTACCGCAGTATATCAGGAATCCGACAATAGCAACATCACAGTCCTTCCTCCTGCAACATCTTAAGATAAGGGCGGGTCAGACGCGGCCATAGTAGCATCATAATCAACTGATCGAGCCCTACGGATCCTTTTGGCTTCCCGGACTCCGGTCCGTTACCTATGTTTGCTCTAATTGTTAGCGACTTTTCGCTTTCTGATTTTCCCTACTTACAATCAAAGCGGCTGCATCAACTCATGCGCACACGGAACCGACCTGTGGTCTTCAATCATGCTCTGAGTTGGACTATTGACCGTTGTACCTCTTTAGTGTTACTAAAATACTACTTTAGGACTCTGGTCCCGCACTTGGTCTGCCAAGTATAAAATTCGGACTTCGGTCCCACACTTGGTTCGCCAAGTATAAAATTAGGACTCTGGTCCCCCACTTGCTCCACCAAGTATAAAACTAGGATTTCCGTCCCCCACTTAGTCCGCCAAGTATAAAATTAGGACTTCTGTCCCCACTTGGTCCGCCAAGTATAAAATTAGGACTCTTGTTCTCACTTGGTCCGCTAAGTATAAAAAGTAGGACTCCAGTCCCACACTTGATCAGTCAAGTATAAAATTCAGACTCCGGTCCCACGCTTGGTCAGTCAAGTATAAAATTTGAAACCTAGTTTATAACTTCGGACTTAGGTTTGAAAATCTCTTGGATTCAGGTTCACCGACTCCGGTTCACGAACTCCGATTCATAACCTTTTGGACTTGGGTCCACGTCTTTTCAGGATTTGGGCTACCAGGTGTTGAGATTCTCCCATCGGGTTCGCCAAGCTGAAGGACTTCACGACTTGGTCCGCCAAGTACATAGTTCCTTATCTTAACCCTCCTAGCACATGAATCTTAACAACCTGGCCCATCAAGTAAAAAATAGCTCACGACTTGGTTTGCAAAGTACGAATCTCTTATATAGGTACATATTTGCTTCAGTGGGGCCCAACAAGCCCATAGTTTCCGATTTTCTGGATCCCAAGCATCTCGGATTTGACAGTCTGCTAGATTACATTCTCAGTGATCGTCGGATTTCTATTCTAATACGACCTCAGTGATTGTCGGATTTCTATTCTAATACGATTTCAATAATCTTCGGATTTCTATTCTATTACAATTCCAGTGGTCGTTGGATTTATATTCTATTACGGTCTCAGCGATCATCGGGCTTCTCTCAAATCTCAACACGCAGATGGACAAGTTTTCAGACGACTCGCAAAACACATCTTCCTTCGATCAAGAAAGACATGTTTTAGGGGGCAAGGCATTAACCCGTTTTTTGGTCAAGCAGTCACATGTCAACTTTATAGCTAGCGATGCGCTCAAACTCAATAATGTCTTGTCGGTAGCACAAAGCGATTTGGTCGAAGTCACGATGCGCTTGGAATTTTTCTAAAATATAGTTCATTCTTGGGTTCGACATCGACTTAATCGCGTGTGGCCGACACATGTTGATCCCTTAAAAAGATTTGAGCACCTCTTGTTGATCACTTAAAATTGCTTGCACAAAATCACAAACAATCAGATCATCCACTTTGGCGAATTCATAGTTCGACACACCGAAATCTCATGATCAACAAGGTACGATCAGGAAAAGTCAAATGCACACATCAACCCCGGCAAGCTTCTCAAGTCGGCATGGTTTTCAAGGATACTCATATTCCTAGGGATAAGAATATACAGTTTTTGCATCCCATATGGGATAAAAAATACTATATTTCGTATCTCCATAGGGATACGATATACTCAGGTCTGGAAAAGCTCAAAAACTGCTAAGCACTTCGATCCAATCTCAGATTTTGGATTGATCGACTCATGCTTTCGGATGTTGGCACTTTTGGACTTTGGCTATCATTTCGGTTACGGTATTCCTATCTTTGGAGCTAATTAATTGCTTCCATGGTGATTACCATTTCTTTGGACTTCATCTTGGACTTGTAAAATACACATAGAAGTTTGCCTATAACTTTATGGCATTCACTTGGATTTTTGGACATCTCTTGGACATTCATAGATACTCTTGGACATTGAAGCCTCTCTTTGGACATTGTTATTCATCCTAACACACTTCGGCATAACAAAGAAGAAGGACATTTTGGTCAAAGTTTGGAATTAACAAGATATTTGTTATTCTATTGTATGGCTTTGTACATTCAAAGTGTCCAAACTTGGATAAACACTGTAATCGACAAAACCATAAAGAATGATTACTATAAAGTGGACGTAGGCATTAGTGCCGAACAACTATAAAAGTTGTACGTCCCTTTACGTTTCTCGTACTTTGAATACTTGGATTGTGGATTTTCTATTTTACTGTTAAACTTACATTTGGGGATTAGCGTGCGAGATTTGGTACTTTTCCACATCGACAGTAACATAGAAATAAAAATTCGAAATAATTACGCATTTAAACATACTTCTTTATTAGTAGTAGTCTAATAAGCACAAACTTTTGGTTCGGTCGTAAACTACCCAAGATACCCCTGGGTATAAGTTTTTAAATTTATTAAATTGTTATTTTTACCTAATCTCCCTAATAAAATAACAGCTAATAACTTTTTCCATATATTCGAACCACTCATCTAATATCGCTAAAAAAGATGATCTAATAATTGGGCTTTCATTACAAATTCATACCACCCCTCTAATATCGCTCAAAAAGAGGATACAATAAATAGACTCATTATTAATTCAAACCACTTCTCTATAAATATTACCAAATCCTAACATTACTCAATAGTATGATCTGACAAATAAAACTTGTTTATAAATTTCATTAGTCAATTTATCAAGTTCCATCATATAAATATCTCCAAAATGTTATATCTTAATCAATTCAACAATGAACGCAATAAAACTTTCAAACTTACTTTACCATTAAATTTCATTTTGTTGAAGCTATGAAAATTTAAATCTTATGTTAAAATTATTGAATTAAATCTTTATGTGCACTTTTAAAAGTAAATTTATGTAAAGTTAACGTTGAGTTATTTTATTTGTTACTATTTTATAAAGTATTTACTTATATTTAATCTTAAGTCAACTTCCTTCAAGTTCTTATAATCATCATTTTCATTTGCATAAACTGAGTTGCAATTCATTCTCAATTTATCTTCAGAACCAAAGTACAGGCAAGTCCATAGTTAAGTCTAAATTTACAGGTATTTATTCAAATACCTATTAACTTATTTTATTTTACTAATTTATTTTAATTTCATATAATTTACTAAATAATATTAAAGTTTAAAAATTTTCCATTTATATTTTTAAAACATATATTAACTTAAATTTGAATCTTTATTATATTAATAAAGACCAAGTTTTAATAAAAATATTAATTTAAATTTTCTAAAATGAATTTCTGTTTCAATCCTAAAATCTATACTATGGTTCGAGCACGTATCATTTCAAACCATAGTGATTTATTTCTTAAATCTATGGGAACTTGCAGTGAGAAAATAAAAAAAATACAACATTTCAAGTATCACACATCAATTAGCACATATCAAACAATTACTTATGCAGTTTACATGTGTATATATCATTCGTGTGTGTGTCACATGTGCACAAGTTGCGACGACCCGCCCCACACCAGTCGACGTTTCCCCGAAATGCGCTGTACCGATGCCCAGCCAGTACGGGACGGTCGCCAGAAGAAAGAAAGGATTGGAACTATGAATCACAAAGAACCTGTAGTATATCTCATAGCGCATGGAAAAAAATATAATAATAACATAACTTGATATAAAACAGGCAAGACAGTGCATAAGCTGAAAACTAAACCATCATAGCAGCGAAAAATTCAAAATACATCTTATGACCCAAACCATCATTATTACAACTTTTAAAACTGTCTCTAAAAGAAAAATAGGAAGATACACTACTAATCCCCGAAGTAGTGACCAGCAACAACACAGGGAGGATATATGGGGATGATACGTGTAAGCCTCCTGCTCATCTCCGGACAGCTACTCGTGCATAACCAGCTAGCATGTCTCTAGTCTGCTCGTTTAGGAGCACCCAGAGTAATAAGAAGAGACATAAAACTTTAGGTCAGACAAAAGTCTGGTATGAGCGGAAAGCAGCAAAAATAGAACAATAACAGGTATACATAACCATAACTGAACCTGGACCTACAACCAAAGAGTCAGCACAACAGGATGTACAATACTCAAAGGTGACACTAATACATGATGTCAAATAATGGGGAGGGAGTGTGCATGTCATAGTGATAGCGAACATCAAACATAGCAATCATCCTCACATCTCTCACTCAGTGCGTAAAGTGTATGATATCTACCACTTTGATCACCCACTTTTTTGCTACGATCACTCTGCCACATGGGGTCACGATGACTCCACTGCACTGATCCATAGCCACTAATCCTTTGCTATGTCCACTCTACCCCATGAAGTCATAACAAATCCACTGCACTGGCTCATAGCCTTGCTATGATCACTTTGCCGTATGGAGTCATGACAACTCCACTGCACTGATCCATAGCCAATAATACGTCCCCCAGTGGTGAGTCAAAGCTATAGACATCGATAAACCCTTAGCACACGTCTCACAGCAAAGTCCAACTCATCAAATTAACTCATTGGTTCCCATCTAGATCCAGTGTTCTAACTTCCTATTTGGACTACTTTTGCATCTCGGGTTTTGATCATCATCCCGGTTCATGACTCTTCAGCATCTCGGTTCATATCTCGTCGGTCCACAGTCGTCCGTGTCGGTTCGTGACATCGATTCGTGAGTCCTGCTTGTGGGCTATCTTCGGGTCGTGGGGTCCACTCATGAACCCTGTCCTAGTCGTGATGGTGAGCTCAGGTCGTGACCTTTCTCCTGGTTCGTGTCCCTTTAGTCGGCTCGTGGCATCATGGTCGAGTCGTGGTCTCCATCTAGGATTGTGGTGCTCTGGTTCGGTTCGTGAGTCGTCACCATGGTTCGTGGTTCGTGGTTCGGGCTCGTACAACTTTGGTCCGCTCGTGATCTCCTGGTCATGGGAAACAAAGGCGATTCATCGTACATCATTCCGGTTCGTAGGTGTGGTCATGATCGGCGTCGTGATGCCTGCTCACGAACGGGCTGGTCTGACCAATTTATGCAACTTTTCCAGCGAGCTTTTTACGCCATACGATGGCGTTTTCGACCATTCTAACTTTACTAAGCAATCACAAAGCATACTACATATTAATAGCAACATGTATAATCAACCATAAACACCAAAACAACAATATAACATGTTAATATGGATCAAATATACCGAAAACCCATGTTTTCCCCTAAATCTCCTTAACCATACGATTAGCAAAACATGTCCAAATTAACCCAAACTTCTATCAGAGGCATAAAATAATATTTATGAATTTCTATCCAGATTTTTATAATGCATCATTTCGTTAATTAACACTAATCACCCCTAATTAGCTATAATTAGTGAAAAACAATGCAAATCACTCACCTTAGCCACAAATAAAACTCAAATCTAAAAATATCTCTGATTTGGGTCGAATCTTTATGCGAAACAGCAGCTCTACCTCGATCACTATGCTTATCCGCTTTAATTTGATGTTGATTTGGCTAATATTGGATTAGAATGTGACTAGAAGGTGATTTGGGGTTGGAGGCCATTGCTAGGGTTTCAAGGATGTAAATAGCAACCGGAAAACTGAAATATAATGTTTTCCCTAACCCTATGAGCCCTCCCATAACCTTAATCCCGAAATGGGTTATGGGCCTAACTATTAATTACCCTAATTAGGCCCGGTTAAGCTATTTTTCACCTTCCAAACCTTGTTTCAGCCATATCTCCCGAACGCTAAGTCCGTTTGATCAATGTGACCACTCTACGGAAAGATAAACCATCATCCAAATCCAACAGAAGTGGTTTCAGGTCAAAACTCCCTACCAATCAAAAGTTATAGGCCAAACAAGATTCTCCATGGGCAAAAACGTCATTTAAAAATCGGCAAAAATCGTGAACATGACAAATGACCCCAATAGTCGATCCCCAAAGTTACACGACTATACGACCTAATACGAAAGTGAAATAAATATTCTACGATCCTCCGATGCATAGAAGGCGGGTCGTTACATTCTCCCCCTTGAGAAATTTTGCCCTCGAAATTCCTTAATCAAAACATAAAATGGTATCCTGCATGCCTATCATCCATATACAAACAATCAAACATACAAAATAACACAACAAGTCTATCCTAGCTTGCGCTTTACTAACAAGAGAATAACTATCACTGTTAAAACCTTACCAGGCAAAGAGTTCTGGATGCGACTTCCTTATGCTCTCCTCTGTTTCCCAAGTACAGTCGTTCTCGTTACCACCCCACTGGACTTTGACCAGTTTCACTCTCTTCCTTCGAAGTTGCTTCGCATCGTATTCGACAATACGAATCGGCCTACGGTTCCCAACCGCCTCGGGTTCTACTTCGATGTCATCCAACTGATCCAGTGAAATAGCTATATCAGGGTCATGTACGAACTTCCTTAACTGGGAAACATGAAATACATAGTGAACTCCCGCCATCTTGCCAGGCAACTCAATTTTATATGCCAAATTCCCAACTTGTTGAGAATTGGGAATGGACCAACAAATCTTGGTGCTAACTTACCTCTCCCACCAAATCGAATCACGCTATTTAACGGAGAAATCTTGGCAAACACCAAGTCGCCAACGGAGAATTTTAGACCTCTTCGCCTCTTATCAGCATAACTATTCTGCCTATCTTGGGCAGCCTTCATTCGTTGTTGGATAACCTTGATCTTATCTGAGGTTTCTCTTATCGCATCCGGTCCAAGCACAAATTTCTCACCGATTTCTAACCAACATGATGGTGAGTTGCACGATCTTCCGTATAAAGCTTCAAATGGAGCCATACCAATGCTGGACTGATAACTATTATTATATGCGAATTCAACCAGATGCAAATGGTCATCCATGATCCACCAAAATCCAATATACAAGCTCTCAGGAGAACCTCCAATATATGATTCACTCTCTCTGTCTGACCGTTGATTTGAGGATGGTATGTGGTACTGAGATATAATTCTAATCCTAAAGCCTCTTATAGGCTCTTCCAAAACCTGCTAGTAAATAATGGTTTTCGGTCGCTCACGATACCTTTAGGTACTCTATGAAATCTCACTACCCACTTCATGTATAGATTTGCTAACATAGTTGTCGTTCTATTCGACTTGACCAGTATAAACCTTGCACTTTTAGTCAATCGATCCACAATCACCCAAATATTATCATAGCTCGATCTAGTCCTTGGTAACCCATCAATGAAATACATTGAGACTTGTTCCCATTTCCATTCGGGAATTTCCAGAGGTTGTAACAAACCACTAGGCTTCTTTTGCTCGGCTTTAACTTGCTGACAGTTCATTCATTTGGATATAAACTTCCCAACGTCTCTCTTCATTCCTTCCCAGTAGTAGGTTTGTTTCATGTCTCAATACATATTATTACCACTGGGGTGTATAGTTAGTTTTGAGTGATGACATTCTCCAAGCACTTCATCTCTCAATCCATTGACATAGTGTACAACTAGTCTCCCATTATTACTCAGCCATCCTTCTTGATCAAGCCCATACTTGTTTACCACCTCACTGTCGATACCCATCTCTAATTTGGAGATGATTTCCAATAAGTTAGGATCGTCCCTTTGACTGGAACCAATCCGCTCAATTAAAGTGGGTCTTATCGTCAAACTTGCTAACATCTCTAGATCCAATTCGCACTTTGGTCTGAAATCGTACCCTACGATATACTCCAGTTGCTTCCATTCAAGAAACATAGCCCTAAACTGGCATGTCTCCTACTCAATGCATTAGCTACTGCATTGCCCTTTCCTGGTGTATATGTGATATCGAAATCATAGGAAGCCAATAATTCTAACCATCTCTGCCAACGGAGGTTTAGATCCTTCTGAGAGAAAAGATACTTTAACGATTTATGATCGGTAAACAACTCGAATTTTTCTCCCAAGAGATAATGTCTCCATATCTTCAACACAAACCCGATCGTTGCCAATTCCAAATCATGTGTAGGATATCTTTTCTCATGCGATTTCAGTTGCCGACTAGCGTAAGCTACTATCCTACCTCCTTGCATCAATACAGCACCTAGTCCGGTACTACAGACAACTGTGTATACCGTCATCTCTTCATTTCCCTTAGGAAAGCACTGGCGCACACATCAACTTTTCCTTTAGACTCTTGAATGCATTTTCACACCTTTCGTCCCAAACGAAAGCTTGATTCTTCATGGTCAACTGAGTTAACGGTGCCGCTATCTAGGAGAAGTCCTGTATGAACTTACGATAATATCCAGCTAATCCCAAGAAACATCTCACGTCTGTTGCATTCTTGGGCGTAGACCAATCTTGCACTATAGCCACCTTTGCAGGATCCACAGCAATACCATTCTCTGAAACAACATGGCCCAAGAACCTCACTTCCCTCCTCCAGAAGTGACACTTAGAAAACTTCGCTTTCAATTGGTGTTTCCTCAACATTCCATTACTGTCCTCAAATGCTCCTTGTGCTCTTCTTCTGTCCTTGAGTAAATAAGGATATCGTCCATGAACACAAGAATAAACTTATTCAACTGATCCCTGAATACCCTATCCATAAGATCCACAAAATATGCTGGTGCATTGGTCAATCCGAATGGCATGACCAACCACTCATAGAATCCAGATAGCATCCGAAATGTCATTTTAGGAATACTTTTAGCTGCTACTCGGAACTGCTGAAACCCTGTCGCGAGGTCCAACTAGGAGAACACTCTTACTCCTTCCAATTGATCAAACAGATCATCTATCCGTGGAAGAGGATACTTATTCTTCCTAGTCACCTTATTCAACTCGCGATAGTCCACACATAAACGAAGGGAACCATCTGCCTTAGTGGCAAATACAACTGGTGCTCCCTACTCGGAAACACTTCTTCTAATAAATCCCTTCTTCAAAAGATCGCTTACTTGCATCCCGAGCTCTCGCTGCTCCCTTGGTTCCATACAACGAAGTGTCATCACTATAGATCTGGCATCTTTCACTAAATCAATATGGAACTCAATCTCTCGGTGTGGTGGTAGTCCGGTCACTTCCTCGAAGATATCCTGATACTAGTCAGCAATGGGAACCCCTGATAACTCATCCTATGGGATGTCGAGGGAATTTAGAAAACTAGCCATCACCTCATCACTAGGTAGGCCACCAAACACTAACCTTCGCCCATCATCCGCCCTAATAGTCACCGAAAATCCCTCACAATCTACCACCACCTCGTACCTTTTGAGCCAATCGACTCACAAAATAATTCCATACCCAGTAATGCCCAAAACAAAGCAATCACAAGCAAACATATATCCATGACTCGATAAGACCAAATTACGACAAATCATGCAAAGGCTAGCCGAACCACCAATCAGGTTCATCACAAATAAAGGTCTATTGACTATCTTGGGTTCCAATCCCGACCTATCTACCAGGTTACTAGATATGAAGGAATGGGAAGCCCCGGTATCAAACAATACTCGAATAGGAACATCATAAATCGAAAGCATACCTTGAATGATGACATTCTTTCCTTTCTCCACCGCAGTCGGGGCATTCGACGAAGAAGGAACAACATTGATAGCATATGCTTTCACAATCTGCTTCTCTTTAGGAGGTTGTAGACATTTATCCTTACGATGTCCCACTTGGCCGCAGTTGAAGCACTTCCTGTCTGTTGGCTTTGCCCGACATTCTTTGGCATAGTGGCCCTTCTTGCCACAGCTAAAGCACTCAACATCCTTCTTCTTATTTTTTTGACCATCCTTAGCTTAATTCGGCTTCCTCTTATTATGGGAATTATTCTTGCCTCCACCGCTTGCCTGCGGCTTTGGCTCCACTGCAGATGTAACAGGAACCTGGGTCTTCGGCTTAGGTTAAAGACTCTCTGATCTCAATGCCTTTCCCACAATGGATTCAAACGTCTCATCAATGTGGTTTATAAGCCTTTCCCCCAAGTACCCATCTAAGTCAGTTATGAACTTCTCGTTCTTCTTCTCGGCGGTGTCACTAAGGGATAATCCATACTTCAATAAAGTATCGAACTCAGCAATATACTCCGAGACTGCCCTACCATTCTTCTTAAGCTCTAGAAACTTCCTAAACAATTCTAACTTCTGATCAGTTGGGATAAACTTAACACTGAAACGGGTCTTAAAGTGGTTCCAAGTAACTTGATCTTCGGGAGTAGCTTCCTTAATAGTATTCCACCAACTCATAGCCCGTCCTTGCAGTTGATGGGATGCTAGTTTTCTCTTCATTGCATCGTCGATCCCTAAGTTCTCGAAGATGCGCTCACAACTATCGAGCCAATCTTGAACATCCGTAGCCGATTCCATTCCATGGAAGGACTTTCCACCAAGACTAGTATAATCCTTGCAAATCTTGGCGAAATCGGCTCTAGGTGCCTGCACTACTGCACCACCACCATTTGCAGCATTAGGAACTGCTCCATGAACATCTCTAAGCATCTCCCTCATGAAGGTGGTAAACATCGCCCTTATATCAGGAACATCCCTATTGTTTTGTCCTGAACCCGTACTCCTCGTATATCGGCTCATCGTTCAATCTGTAAGGAGAAAACGATTAACCATCTCCCCAGTGGTGTCAGTGCAGTGCGACTTCTTTCTTAGATATACTAATAGTATATATATATAGCTTTTGAAAACCAAAATATCACAAATACGCGCTCTTATATATGTATACTATCTCTCCTTGGTGTCTTCCCCTAGGTTAACTACGCAACCTAGAGCTCTGATACCAAGTGTGACGGCCCGTCCCGCACCAGCCGACATTTCCCCGAAATGCGTTGTACCGATGCCCAACCAGCACATGACGGTCGCCAGAAGAAAGAAAGGGTTGGGACAATGAATCACAAAGAACCTGTAGTATATCTCACAACGCATGGAACAAAATTTAATAATAACATAATTTGATATAAAACAGGTGAGACAGTGCATAAGCTGAAAACTAAACCTTCGTAGTAGCGAAAAATTCAAAATATAGCTTATGACCCAAACCATCATTATTACAACTTTTAAAACTGTCTCTAAAACCAAAATAGGAAGGTACACTACTAATGCCCGAAGTAGTGACCAGCAACAACACAGGGAGAATAAATGGGAATGATATGTGTAAGCCACCTGCTCATCTCCGGACAACTACTCATGCATAACTAGCTAACCTGTCTCTAGTCTGCTCGTTTAGGAGAATCCAGAGTAATAAGAAGAGACATAAAACTCTAGGTCAGACAAAAAGTCTGTATGAGCGATAAGCAGCAAAAGTAGAACAATAACAGGTATACATAACCATACCTGAACCTGGACCAGCAACGAAAGAGTCAGCACAACAGGATGTACAATACTCTATGGTGACACTAGTACATGATGTTAAATGATGGGGAGGGGGTGTGCATGTCATAGTGATAGCAAACATCAAACATAGCAATAATCCTCACATCTCTCACTCAATGCGTAAAGTATACGATATCTACCACTTTGATCACCCAATTCTTTGCTACGATCACTCTGCCCCATGGGGTCATGATGACTCCATTGCATTGATCCATGGCCACTAATCCTTTGCTATGTCCACTCTTCCCCATGAAGTCATAACAACTCCACTTCACTGGCTCATAGCCTTGCTAGGATCACTTTACCCCATGGAGTCATGACAACTACACTGTACTGATCCATAGCCAATAATCCGTCCCTCAGTGGTGAGTCAAAGCTATAGACATCGATAACCCCTTAGCACACGTCCCGCAGCAAAGTCCAACTCATCAAATTAACTCGTTGGTTCACATCTGGATCCTGAGTTCTAACTTCATATTTGGATTACCTTTGCATCTCGGGTTTCGGTCATCATCCCGGTTCGTGACTCTTCAGCTCCTCGGTTCATAACTCGTCGGTCCACAGTCGTCTACGTCGGTTCGTGAAATCGATTCGTGAGTCCTGCTTGTGAGCCATCTTCGGGTCATGGGGTCCACTCCTGAACCCTGTCCTAGCCGTGATGGTGAGCTTAGGTCGTGACCTTTCTCCTTGTTTATGGCCCTTCAGCCGGCTCGTGGCATCATGGTCGAGTCGTGGCCTCCATCTCGGCTCGTGGTGCTCTGGTCCGGTCCGTGAGTCGTCACCATGGTTTGTGGTTCGGGCTCGTACAACTCTAGTCCGCTTGTGATCTCCTGGTCGTGGGAAACAAAGGCGGTTCGGGATACATCATTCCGGTTCATGGGGGTGGTCACGATCGGCGTCGTGATGCCTGCTCACGAATGGGCCTCCAATCCTAGCAGGAAAAGTAGGGAAACGGATATTTAATTTAAAGTGAGTAAAAAGAATTCCATACTCGATCTCATAGATGCATATAGAATTCTGTGGAAAGCCGTAGGAACGGAAAGCCCCAATTAGTAGAAAAAACCCACAACTCCTTGGGGTTATCCTGCGCTTGGAAGAAGAAGCCGGAAAAGGAAAAAATATAGTGATAGTTTTATTCTTCGTTGACGTAAATAGGAATATTGAAAATAAAATTTTTTGAATTTGAAATAATGTGATGGGCGAACGACAGGAATTGAACCCGCGCGTGGTGGATTCACAATCCACTTCCTTGATCCACTTGGCTACATCCGCCCCTTATCTAGTTTTGATTCGATCTAATAAGTACCTTGTGTCAGAATTGAGAAATTCTATGGCTAGAATCTTTAGTATTCTCTTATTTATCACTGGTCTGACCAATTTCTGCCCCTTATCTAGTTTTGATTCGACGGCATTTTCGACCATTCTAACTTTACTAAGCAATCACAAAGCATACCACGCAGTAATAGCAACATGTATAATCAACCATAAACACCAAAACAATAATATAACATGTTAATATGGATCAAACATACCCAAAACCCATGTTTTCCCCTAAATCTCCTTAATCATGATTTAACCATATGATTAGCAAAACATGTCCAAATTAACCTAAACTTCTATCAAAGGAATAAAATAATATTTATGAATTTCTACATATTTTTCCAGATTTTTATAATGCATAATTTCGTTAATTAACACTAATCACCCCTAATTAGCCGTAATTAGTGAAAAACAATGCAAATCACTTACCTTAGCCACAAATAAAACTCAGATCTGAAAATATCTCTAATTTGGGTTGAATATCTATGCAACACAGCAGCTCTACCTCGATCACTATGCTAATCCGCTTTAATTTGATGTTGATTTGGCTAATATTGGATTAGAATGTGACTAGAAGGTGATTTGGGGGTTGGAGGCCATTGCTAGGGTTTCAAGGACGTAAATGGCGGCTGGAAAACTGAAATAAAATGTTTTCCCTAACCCTATCAGCCCTCCCATAACCCTAATCCCGAAATGGGTTATGGGCCTAGCTGCTAATCACCCTAATTAGGCCCGGTTAAGCTGTTTTTCACCTTCCAAACCTTGTTTCAGCTATATCTCCCAAACGGTAAGTCCGTTTGATCAATGTGACCACTCTACGGAATGGTAAATCATCATCCAAATCCAATGAATGTGGTTTTAGGTCAAAACTCTTTTCCAATCAAAAGTTGTAAGCAAAAACAAAATTTTTTTGAGGTAAAACGGTCATTTAAAAATTGGCAAAAATCGTGAACATGGGAAATGACCCCAATAGTCGTTCCCCAAAGTTACACGACTATGCGATCTAATACGTAAATCAAATAAATATTCTACGATCCTCCGATGCGTTGAATGCTGGTTGTTACACAAGTCATTTGACAAACATTCGTGATTTTTTTAAATCAATTCTAACACTTCATCTGCCATTTAAAAGGATCAATTTACTAAATCTAAATGCTTGTCGTGAGTCAGCAAACTCGCCTTTTCCAATGGAAACAAAAAGTATGAAAGCTGATCTAGGCCTAAGGATTGACACAAACGCAAAATGCAAATCAACGCTAAACATGAGTTACACCCAAGCAACACCGGCAAGTTATATAAAGCCACAAATACGCCCAGCAAAATCCTAGGCAAATCAGAGTCAACGCCAGTAAGCAATGACCAGCCAAGAACATATAGCAAGCAGAATACCTTCTCTCTCTTTTTTCAAAGTGAGGGAAAAATGTTTTGGGCTGAGGGAGCTCGGGACCGACGCAACCACCATGGAGGTAGGGTCAGCCAGGTCAAGGATGGGGCAGAGCAACCTCAAGTCAATGTGGAGGAGAAGAGGTTGGCGTGGCAACAGGGACAACACAGTTTGGATGCAACATTTGATCAAATAGGAAGTAGGCATTCAGCCTGGGTGGATTCTAGAGAGGGGAACGACATATGAGCGGCGCTAATGATGATCTTAGCATCGTAGGTGTCTAGCACGTCGATGGTGGGTTGTCAGAAGTGACATTGGCTGCCTTATTTGGCTAGGCTAAAGCTCTTTTTTTAGTACGGGTGTGTATTGAAAAAAAAGAGGGGCCACAGTGATGATCGATGATGGTCAGAGATAAGGTAGTGAGCAGCAAGAGGCTAAAGGCTTGAGGTGGTGCGAACTTGGGAACTTCGATGGTCGGTTTCTTTTTTTTGCCAGAGTGGGTTTCTAGATCTAAGGGACAAGAGTGAAAGGGGTGATGATCGGAGAGAGGGAGGTGGGTGGTCGACCGATGATAGAGCTGGTTGCAGCGCCTCCGACAATGATGGTGAATGGGGAGAGGAAGGTGATTTATAAGGATCTCAGTTTAGTGTAAAACATGAAGAAAGCTAATTTCTTTCTTTTGTTGAAGAAGAAGGAAAAAATAGGAAGTGAGGAAATGGTTTAGTGTAAAAATAGATTTGGTTTGTTTTAGATTTAGTAGGACGAGCTTTCTTACATTACAGAGAAATATTTCAGAAAAGAAGAAATGAGGGGAGGAAGAAGATGCGAAGGAAGGAAAAAAAGGAGGAAGAGAGATACATGTCTTTCTCTCTATAGGTTTTTCGAAAAACATCAACTGGTGTAAATTAAAGCAAAAAGGGTTAACAAGTGTTGATTCGAATTCAATAATTGTTCCCACTATATATATATAATACAAATTATACTCACATGAATATTAGTATAAATACTATGGAATGCAAACGAGATAACGTAGAGACACACATAACAAACGCTGTCTGTTTTGCGCGTTTTCAATCCGAAATTAAGGATTCAAGACGATAAACATTCGAATTTCATGACAAATATTATCATTTTGCCTAGAATTCAATCTAGTATTTTTAGACCAAATTTGCTCAACTTCCAAAAATGTTTAATTTTCAACGATTTATTCAATGTTTAACTAAATTGACGCAAATAAAACGAACTCACGTATTTTACAATGAAATTTGTTCATTCATTATGCCTAGTTACACGTTACTTAAATATTAAATTTCATAATTTAATTCAAATTTTACATAATAATGCTAATTACGATATATCAGTTATCGCTACTACAAATCAATGCATAAATCGATTTGAACAGAGCAAGCAAACTTAGGTGATTTCGTTATATAATTCATTTAGATCACTTTTATGAAACACATTCAAGTTTTAAGAATTAACATTCTATTAAAAATCGGTTTCACTTCTGGTTTTAATAAATAAGTTCTAAATTGACTTATTGTTTATATTCTATATTTCAAACAAACATACAAATATTTAGAAATTGAATTCATAACTCAACAAAGATTAAAAATTAAAAATTCTAAATTAAATTTTAGTTATAAACGTTCATTTAAACTTTTAATTTTTTATTTAACTTCATATTTTAAAACGTTGCATTTGTCGAGTCATTACATAATTCTTTAGGTAGAAGGAAAAGGAGAATTCTTTATTGTTCTGGACAATTATATAAACAGAAAGTAGCAAAGAATTGTTGACGATTGAAAAAAAAGAACGATGCACAACATTCAATATCAATGGTTGTGTAGTATACCCCTGATCCATAAGATTAATGTTAACTTTGATGTATTTTGTTTTGCTATTTATGTTTGCTATTTCAGTTCCTGCATACATACATATATATATATATATATATATATATTAGTACATTTACCTACTATTTTTGCATTAATCTATAGTTGAATAACAATTAAAAATAAATTTTCCTAAAATATAGAAAAGTTAAATAAAAAACATTGAACAAGCAACCTATCATTGTCCTAGTAGAATAAGAAATTAACCTTCCAAACTTCCATCAAACTTATTATGATTTGTGTTGGTAATAGTTACCAGGCTCGGCCCCGGGCATAGGCCGGCTAGGCGGTGGCCTAGGGCCACAACCGAGGAGAAGGAAGAAGGTGGTGGAGTACCTAAACTTTCTGACTTTTAATTAAATTTATATTTGTTTCAATAAAGTGAGGGGTTGTTGGCAAAGTGGTAGCAAGTGTTGCATGTGGCTTATGCGACCTGAGTTTGATTCCAAGCAACTTCGGTTGTTATATAATTTTGTTTCCCCTACCATTTATCAATTTTTGGTCTTATCCTGCTATTCTCCACATAAATCATGGGTCACACTGAATTTTTTCCCCAGGGCCTAAGTTTGTTTAAGGCCGGCACTGGTAGTTACAGTGATCGTTTGGACAATGGCATTATCATAAATTTTATGCTGATAAACAAAAGCTAAATTGTTGTTGTCACTATTGATTTGTTGATATACCATATGTAGATATACAAATAAACAGGTAACCATTACATAATTAGCTGTAAATTATCATTTATTCAGAAAATCAATATCATAATCTTTATTTATTTTTATGTTGTACTTATATTTCACTGTACTTTTCATTATTACTTAATAAAAGACAATAATGAGAAATAAAAGAAATTTTTTTAGTTCTGCTAGATTTGTAAATGAAATCAAGTCATATTCTTCTTTTAAATGTCCACAGTACAACATGTTGCATGAATATCCATGTATAATACATGAACTGGTAATTACCGTTGTAATATGTTTTAAGAAAACATTACTGATGTTTCCCATTAAAACTGTTAAATTATTTTTACAATAACGATTATACTGTATATTGATCTTATTAAAAAAGATAGAATGAAAATTATCATTGTCATGACAGACCTTTTTTCAAAATCACATAACTTAAGAACACCTTCCTTCTCCATGGATGACATTTAGAAAACTTTGTTTTCAACTTGTATTGTTTCATACGTCTTCAATTAGAAGAAGAACATACCTACTACCAAAATTTCTATAAGCATACCAATTTTTTTATAGGCATACCTACTTTGTTTGTAGCATTATCCTATGTGAGAATTTTGTATTGGCATACCAAAATTTCTTCCTCCACTGCATTAACAATATATTCTCTTACCTCAATGTGTTTTGTTATCAAGCAGAAGGCTAAATTTTCAGCTAGGTGAACTTAACTTGGGTAATGCCACAACCAAATATAAGGTCAACGCCACACTATAATTGCTTAAAATCCATTTATCTTTGCTACTTTAACATATATCACCTCAATTTATGTAAAAGAAAATGTAAACAATGTTTCCCTCCAGCTAATGGTTGAACTATCAAAAGTAAAAGCGTATCCAGAGGTTGTTTCCTCTTTATCTCCATCTTTAGTATAATCTGAATCATGGAACTTTATGTGATCCATTTAATCATAAAAAACAAATCAAAAACACTTTATTTTCAATGTATTATAAAACAACTTCAATATATCAAAGTGATTGAAAGTGGTCAACAATCATTGATCAAATTTGTCAAGGAAGGGTCGGCAAATCACCTGAATTTAATTTCTTCTCTCTCAGTGGAACGAAGTCAGCACACAAACACAAAACAACTTAATTTATTTTTTGTATTTTTGAAAATAATTGAAGAACGAGAGACAATTTATCCATTTGTTGTTCCTTTATCTTCTTTGTCGTCTTCTCTTTTGTTCTTTCAAACCCTTCATCTTCGCCCAGCTCTTCTTATTTTTTATAGTTATTGTTGAAAAGTCAAAACACAATACAAACTAAGCACCACTCTACCTTTTCTCTAAGTGAATGACTCTATTTTATAATTTGTTAAAAAAATGTATTGTTATTGGTTGGATACGTCAAAAGAGAATAATTTGGACCAAAGTTATTTATTTCTGTCTAGAGTAATCAACGGTCATTCAAAACGTAGAAATAATGAATGATGGACCCAAAGTATTAAGAAATCCAGTAAATACCATTGGCGGAGCCACATACAAGCTGGGGAGGTCATGTGACCTCCCTTCCCCAATTCGGGGAATTCCTGAATAAATAATTGAGCAGTCCATTCGTTGAATTGGATTATATGCTTTGTAAGTTTAAAACATAATGGAATTAGTTTTATAGCACTATATTACAATTGGTTTGTTGTTTCAAATTATGGTTGAGTTTGTTGGGAATTTATTTTACACCAGATTGCCAAATGAAAAATAATTGAATTCTAAGTTCATTGAAGTTTTTTATTTTTAGAACTTTACTGGAACTGATCTTTGTTTTCTGACTTTGACAAGGTTATAGAGCTTTTAACTTGATTTAGAGTTTGGCTAAAACAATTGTTTTCTGATCCAATTTTTATAAGAGGGAATATGTCCATTATAACCAGATGGGATCCTTCAATAGGAAATACACAAGCTCAGATTAAAAAAATTACCAATTTGGGTTCATTTTTATAGAATTCCAATTCTTCTTTGGACTTTATTGGGTATATAATGGCTTTCTTGTCACATTGGGAGATTAATATGTTTTGATAGTAGTACTGTAAAGTCATAGAGATTTAGACACGCAAAGGCCTTGATTGAGATTTTATCTGATTTTGAACTTCATGATAAAATAGTGGTAGATGGTTTAGGTAAAGATTTCCCTTCAGATAGATTAAGCTATGATTGGAGACCCAAAATTTGTACCATCTACAAGGTTTTTGGTCACGAGACTGGTAATTGTGAATTCAATGCTAAAGCAGATTTGGATTGCGATGGCCATGTTGAGGATATTGATAACAATTTTCAGTTCAGAACTATTGATCAAGCAGGATAGTATAATATGAAGCCTCCTTCAAATGCCAATTTTTAACGATATTTTTCGTCAACACCGAAGATAGGATTAAGGAAATGGACCTAAGGGGAAAACGGGATTATGCAGTTCCCACAGGCTTGAGTTAGTTCACTGTTTCCTAGATATCGAGGACAAATGTCCGAAGATTAGTTACTCTTCCCTCAAGGGGTGAGTATCACGCTTCTGCGACTCAAGGACCAATAGTTACCTAGGGACAAGGGTTCCCTAATCACAACACAAGTTAGGAAGCTAAACATCTTGTGGAAGGGTTATTTAGTGGTTAAGGATTAAGGGTAAGGCTTGCGTATAAAGCCTTTATTGAGGAGAAAGCATAAGGTAGTTAAGTAACTGTTGAAAGGGTTGGATTGAGAAGCACTAAACAACATAGAACAACAATATACCATATAATAAGAAAAATAGTAAAAAATACATATAGTGGTTCGGTTCAAATTGAATCTATGTCCACTTTAAGGGATTTGATGATTCTATTCATAGAGGAGGTTACATAAGAAATCCCCAAATTGATTTACAAATTAGGGTTAGCTCTCATTGAAATGAACGTAGAATTGTGGAATGAGGAAAAATCCACCAAAATGAGACCCTTGGGGTCTTATTTATAGGCAAATCGGACCCCCTTCTGTTGTGAGCCCAGCAGAAGCCTCTTTCGGAAGTTGGACTAAAGTTCCGACCGCTCTTATAGCTTTCGGTTCCGGCAGGAAGGTCTCGACCGCCTTTCCTATTATCGAATGTCTTCATTGAAGTCTTCTTGCCCTCGGAATGACAATCTCGGGTTTCCGGGAGTGGTTCCACTGACAGGTCTTTCGGTAATTCGGTCTCGAAACATGTTGGTGGCTCTTGGCTTTGGGACCACTGGTCTCGGTCCATATCCATATCTTCTTGCTTTAGCTTCAGGTCTTCGTGATGTTTTGGCCTTGTGCTTTGGATACTTACGTCCTAGGAGCCATTACCCCTTGCGGGATTGGCACTGATCAAGTCATTGCGGAAGGCTTTTCTTCCTTAAGACTCCGATTTGCTTTCGGTTGGTTTCTGAAGTAGCTTCCGGTTTTCCGGAGGGATACCCCCGGTGCACTTCTTGTTGACTGCTAAAGTTGCCGATTGGTGACCATCAAGCTTAGGTCTCGGTTGATGGCTTCCACAAGATATCCACATGTTTTGGTTTCTTTACTCTTGACGTCTTCATCTCCTCTCTCTTCCCGGCAACCCTTGGTCTCGGTCTATATGCCTCCCGACAACCTCTTGTCACCTGCTCCCGGTATTATGTGGAATGTTTCCGGGATTGTTCCTCTGTATCTCATTAAGTGTCAGTGTTTCCCTTCCGGAGTCTTCCTTATTTCCTTAAATCTTCCACTATCAGTGTTGGACCGATGTCCTTGCGCCCAAGTGTTAATGCTTGTTTAACTTGAGTCCTCTTTATTGCCGGTATTGGCCTCCGACCTGCTACTTTTGGCAATATCTTTGCTTTGCCCATTCCTTCATGATTCCGGTATTGTTGTCTAATCCCTTTTCCCTTTCGGCTTCGGGATCTCTGGTTCTTTATATTTGGCCAGTGCGAATTATGGTGTTAACATTTAGCTCCCCTGGCCAGTATAAAGAAGCTTTTGTTCTTTAGGACAAACCCTGTAGTTCCTACACCGTTTCTCCTGCAACTTAGTACATATTAGAGCACAATTTTGAAACAGTGATGCATGGGGAGGCATCAATTCTATTAATGGATAAAATTTGTATATAACTTTCAAGTTATAAATTATTATGAATCTTGTTATGAATAACGTGTAGGCTCACACATGTATCCATGCGGAATGTTATAGTTTTACAGCTTAACACCCTTCTACCATTGAATGGGAAAATTAATACTCTTATCCTTGAGTATTCTCAATAGAAAGTCGGGGGTTTACCTTCGACAAACACAGTGTGTTAAACAAAAGTAACATGACTTGCGTAGTGTATGGTATGCTAAAGGTCACTTTGACAAAAAATTAGCACAATGATTGTTTAGGGTAATTTTGTCAAGAGTTTAGAAAACTTCCCTTTGTGAAGTGCCAAAGTACTATAAACCTTATTGGAAGACTTTGAATGGGAGACCCGGAGTAGTCACATGTGCACTAACTTAGGGACCTTTACCTCAGACCAGATGTGGTAGGTACGCACTTCGCACGCGAATGTAACAAAAGAAAATTCAAACATCCATTTTGGAAATAGACAAGTAATTCTCAACTAAACTCGGTTGTTAAAACAAGCAAAACTTAAAAGTTTATTTTCTGAAGGTATGATGAGACTTGAACATTTATCAGAAAGGCAAGAAAATGGCTTCAGGATTAAGACTTGAACTTATGCAATAGGAATTTGAAAACCATAATAGGAGTCCCGAGATTTACACTTGGTTAAGACAGAAAAGTTAAAAATCTTTATCTGAAAGTAGTAAGCGTCCAAGATTCATAGTTGGCAAAATAGAGATCCTAAATTTCATATCTGACATTAACAAAAGTCCCGAGACTCACACTTGGGTAAGTGGAAACTAGAAATTGTATAGAAACTCCAAGACTCATGCTGTGATAGAAATTCAGAAATCATACATAAACCTCGAGACTCACACTCGGGTTAGTGAAAACCAAAAATCATAGGGAAACTCCAAGACTCACACCTAGGTAAGTAAGATATCATATATCATATCCAATAATATAAGCCCCAAGACTCATACTTGGGCAAACTGAAATCAGAAATTCTATAGAGACCCCGAGACTCATACTCGGGTAAGTGAAAATCAGAAATCTTATGGAAACCCTGAGACTCACACTCAGGTAAACATAAATCAAAAGGCATATGGAAACACCAAGATTTACTGTCGGGCAAAAATCATAAAATGTAAGGAAAACCTGAGATTCACACTCGGGTAAGCATAGATCAGAGTCATATAGAAACCCCGAGATTCACACTCGGGTAAACATAAATCAAAAACCATATGAAAGCCCAAGACTCATACTTGGGTAAGCATAAATCAAAAATCATATAGAAAGCCCCAGACTCGTACTTGGGTAAACATAAATCAAAAATCACATGGAAACTCCAAGACTCATACTAGGGTAAGTAAAAATCAGGAAACCCGAGACTCATGCTCGGATAAATGGAAATCAGAAATCATTCAAAAAACCCGAGACTCACACTCGGCTAGGGGAAACCAAAAATTATTCGAAAACCCCGAGACTCACACTTTGGTTAGTGGAAAACCTAAAATCATACAGAAACCCCGAGACTCAAACTCGGGTTAGTGGAAACCAAAAATCATACATAAACCCCGAAACTCATAATCGGGTAAGCATAAATCAGGAAATCATACGGAAACCCCAAGACTCACACTTGGGTAAGCATAAATCAAAAATTATATATAAACCCCGAGACTCATACTCGGGTAAGTTAGAAAGTCAGATAATCATATAAAAACCCTGAGACTCACATCGGGGTAAATTGAAATCAGGAATCATTCAGAAACCCTGAGACTCACACTGGGGCTAGTGGAAACCAGAAATCATTCGGAGACCCTGAGACTCACACTCGGGTTCAGGTTAGTGGAAAACCTGAAATCATACATAAACCCCGAGACTCACACTCGGGAAAGCATAAATCAGGAAATCATACGGAAACCCTAAGACTCACACTTAGGTAAGCATAAATCAAAAATCATATATAAACCCCGAGACTCACACTCGAGTAAGCACAAATCAGGAAATCATGCGGAAACCCCAAGACTCGCATTTGGGTAAGCATAAATCATATATAAACCCCGAGACTCATACTCGGGTAAGTCAGAAAGTCAGATAATCATATAAAAAACCCAAGACTCACACTCGGGCAACTGAAATCAGGAATCATTCAGATACCCCGAGACTCACACTCGGGCTAGTGGAAACTAGAAATAATTCGAAACCTCAAGACTCACACTCAGGTTAGTGGAAAACCAGAAATCATACATAAATCCCGAGACTCACACACGGGTAAGCACAAATCAGGAAATCATACGGAAACACCAAGACCCACACTTGGGTAAGCATAAATCAGAAATCGTACACAAACCCGAGACTCACACTCGAGTAAGCATAAATCAGGAAATCATACGGAAACCACAAGACTTATACTTGGGTAATCACAAATCAGAAATCATATATAAACCCCGAGACTCACACTCGAGTAAGCATAAATCAGGAAATCATACGGAAACCCAAAGACTCACACTTGGGTGAGCATAAATCAGAAATCATATATAAACCCTGAGACTCATACTCGGGTAAGTTAGAAAGTCAAATAATCATATAGAAACCTCGAGACTCACACTTGGGTAAACTGAAATCAGGAATCATTCAGAAATCTCGAGACTCACAGTCGAGCTAGTGGAAACCAAAAATCATTCGGAAACCCTGAGACTCACGCTCGGGTTAGCGGAAAACCGAAATCATACATAAATCCCGAGACTCACACTCGGGTAAGCATAAATCGGGAAATCATACGGAAACCCCAAGACTCACACTTGGGTAAGCATAAATTAGAAATCATATATACCATATATAAACCCCGAGACTCACATTCGGGTAAGCATAAATCAGGAAATCATACGGAAACCTCAAGACTTACATTTCGGTAATCATAAATCATATATAAACCTCGAGACTCATATTCGGGTAAGTTAGAAAGTCAGATAATCATATAGAAACCCCGAGACTCACACTCAAGTAAAATGAAATCATAAATTCATTTCAAAGAACCATATCTTAACTGGAAGTTATTAAAGAACATCATAGCTAAATAAAACGCCTTAATAAAGGCATAAAAGAATCGTAGAAGGTTAGTTAAGGATCATCCACTAAAGCATCACAAACCATCCAAAGATCATATATGTGCACAGTGTCAACCTATTCAAACATTATTGAAAGCGAATAAGCAACCATAAATTATCTTGGGTTCCTTGGAAGTTTACTCAGAGGAACCACATGAGTGAAAGAGTCATAAATATTCCAAGGGTTAACTTCTCGGACGCATATGTAGAGGACTTCTTTCAAAATAAATTAATCCCATCCTGAGTTAATTATTCGTTCGGCGG
Organism: Allium sativum; assembly: GCA_030737875.1. NCBI lineage: Eukaryota > Viridiplantae > Streptophyta > Magnoliopsida > Asparagales > Amaryllidaceae > Allium > Allium sativum. Next base: position 224,526,957 of record CM060919.1, on the reverse strand, counting down.
ATGTTCCTCTGAGCTTTCTAGACATTGGGTATCTAACGTCTAGTCTTACTCCTAACCCATAGGATATGCAGATGAATGAATGCTCTCTAAGAGAGTGACACTGGTTCCTTTATATGGGAATATGTAGGCATTACTAGCCTTACTTAGCGGTATTATAATTTGTAGGAGGTGTTAGCCTCTCACTTATGAGGCAACTCCACAAGGTGGAGATGTAACTTTGTTTGTTAGCCCCACTTAGGAGGCAACTCCACTAGGTTGAGAAGTAACTTTTTTTGTTAGCCCCACATAGGAGGCATCTCCACTAGGTGGAGATGTAACTTTGTGTCTTCTCTTCTCAGAAGTTTTGTTTGTCGCTCCTCTTCTGGGAGGTCGTGTTTGTTGTAGCTTCTCTCTCTAGAAGCTTTGTTTGACGTGGTTTCTCCCTTTGGAAGCTTTGTTTGTTGTGTATTTTCTTCTAAAGGATTTATTGATTCGCCCTTCCTTCTGAAGGCTTTATTGTTATCATTTATCGAGGGTAGGTTCCACACCTTTCATAAAAGCATTTAAGTATTTCAATATAACATGTTTGACAAAGTTCATGAAATTCTTAAATAGTGGAGACAAGATTTAGAAGAATCTTAATTAAGCTGAGCTATTATAGGTGATTATTCATTCCTTTGCTACTTATTTATCTGAATAGCTTCCATCGAAGCTTGTCATTGGATGATAACTTTATCATGCATTTATTTGTTCATTGCATTCTTTAAGTGCTTCCATTTGTACTTTTTTTCCCGCCTATGGGATGAGAGATAAAAAGAAGGTGCTCCTTCGAGCCTTTGTTGTATGCATAAGCTTGAATAAGGTTTAGTTTTTACCTGTAATAGCACTCGAACTTACATTAGTATTTGTTTGATCATAAGAAAAAAGATAAAGCTAAACGAATAATAAAAGTAATCATTTGAGATAGGAGGCTTATGTTAAGTTCGCATTCCCATGTTGCGTTGCCTCTGACTAGCTTTCTTACCAGTCTTACTTCAAATTTCTTAGTTAGGCTTTCTTTTCTTTTTGACTAATTTTCTTTTTATCAAACTCCAACAATGTCTGGTTTTGTTTCCTTCTGTCTTGTGATAAGAGCAATAGTTTTTCCTTTTGTTCAATTTTGCAGAGCCTTCTACAAGGGGATTGGAACCATGCCCTTCTTCCTTTTATTCTTGCTTCAAGCTTTTCCTTACGCTAGGTATTTCTTCCATAAGAATGAATTTATCAGCTCGGGAATATAGATCATTCAAGCTTTCACATTCATTTCAGATGAGCTCCTTCCAAAAGGGGATGGTACAAGCAACCCTGATCGTACAACTCTTAGCTTCTCTCTATCCGTTGCCCCTTTTACTTTGAGAGAATTATTATGGAACCATTTCAAATAGCAGTTAAGCGGATCCTCTAAACCATGTTTGATTTTATCTAGACCATAAATGCTATTTGCCAAATCATTTTGAATATGGAATTGTGTGTTGAATGCGGTGGACAATTGCTTTCAAGTTGTAATGACCGGGACATGATAATGCTTGCGCCATTTAAGGGCTCTTCCATGAAGAGTTGTCATGAAAACCTTGCATCGAAGGGCTTCAGAAGCATTATACATATCCATGTAATTCTCGAAAATGGCAAGCTATTCTTTAGGGTCTGTAGTCCCATCATATGCCAGTTTGTTTTCTTTTATACTGGATGGGACCTTTATCATCGTTATCTCTTTGGAGAGGGGAATCCCTTATAACTTCCTGTATTATATCCATGTTAGGTTTTCGTTTTCTTCTGAAGTGACCAACTCTTTTGATGCCTGGTTGTTTCTGCCTGAAACTGGACTGCTCTGTAGATTTGATGAAGAATCTGTTTGGTTACAAAGTTCTTGAGATGCTATTATTCATGATTCTACTTCATAGTGTTCTGCTTGAGAGGTCCTTCGGAATAAACCTGCTTCAATAAATCTCCTATCAATTTGCGTAGCCAAGTGTAATATTTCCAACTCATCTTTTGTTAAAGTTGAAGATCCTTTAGTTTATAGTTTGGCCATGTTGATGTTGTTTTCAGGAATGAATGACGTGTTGGATCCTTCTTTACAACTCTTTCTTGATTGAATAATCCGTTAATGAGTGTTGGGAGCCTTTTTCTAATATCCAAAATGGGGAAATAGGGTAAAGGCCTTATGACGGAAGGGAAACAGTAGGGATGGAAGGCCTAAAATAGGGGTAAAGGTAGGAGAGATAAAGGTTAATAACAAGGGCGAAAGTATAGGGAAGAAGGTTGGGGATTCAAGGTACACTACTCTTTAAATAGCTTGGATCAACGATTCTTCAAAGGGTTGATCGATCTTCATATGCTCTTTACTGAGGCTCTTTATCTATAATCTTGCTTCTTCAAAGCTTAGTCCAATCCGGGACAAAACAACATAGTTAGATACGTGGCATGGTTACCTAAAGGGTTAAAGGTAGGAATAGGGATCGAGGAGGTTCAGGCCCTCCTTCTAGCGCCAAAATGTTAATGATATTTTTCGTCAACACCGGAGATGGATCTAAGGAAATGGACCTAAGGGAAAACCGGGATTATGCAGTTCCCATAGACTTGAGTTAGTTCATTGTTTCCTAGATATCAAGTTCAAAGGTCCAAAGATTAGTTGCTCTTCCCTCAAGGGGCGAGTATCACGCTTCTGCGACTCAAGGACCAACAGTTACCTTGGGACAAGGGTTCCTTAAGCACAACACAAGTTAGGAAGCTAAACATCTTGTGGAAGGGTTACTTAGTGATTAAGGGTTAAGGGTAAGGCTTGCGTATCAAGCCTTTGTTGAGGATAAAGCATAAGGTAGTTAAGTACCTGTTGAAAGGGTTGGATTGAGAAGCACTAAATAGCATATCACAACAATATACCATATAATAAGCAAAATAGTGAAGAACACGATAATTTATGGTGGTTCGGTTTGGATTGAACCTACGTCTACTCTAAGGGCTTTGATGATACTATTCATAGAGGAGGTTACATAAGAAATTCCCAAATTGATTTACAAATTAGGGTTAGCTCTATTAGAAATGAGAGAAGAATTGTGGAATGAGGGAAAGTCCCCCAAAATGAGACCTCTAGGGTCCTATTTATCGGCAAATCGGGCCCCTTTCTGTTGTGAGCCCAGCAGAAGCCTCTTTCAAATGCTGGACTAAGGTTTCGGCTGCTCTTATAGCTTTTGGTTCTGGTAGGAAGGTCTCGACAGCCTTTCCTCTTATCGAATGTCTTTATTGAATTCTTCTTGCCCTCATTATGTCAATCTTGGGCTTCCGGGAGTGGTTCCGCTGATAGGTCCTTCAGTAGTTTGATCTTAGAACATGTTGGTGGCTCTCGGCTTCGGGGCCACTGGTCTTGCTCCATATCCATATCTTTTGGCTTTAGCTTAAGGTCTTCGTGATGTTTCTGCCTTGTACTTTGGATACTTGCTTCCTGGGAGCTGTTACCCCTTATGGGATTGGCATTGATCAAGTCATTGCGAACGGTTTTTCTTCCCAAAGGCTCTGATTTGGTTCCAATAGGTTTTTGAAGTAGCTTCCGGTTTTCCGGAGGGATACTCCCGATGCATTTCTTGTTGACTGCTAAAGTTGTCAATCGGTGATCATCAAGCTTAGGTTGAAAAATGAGTCGGTATACGACTTAAACAGGATCAGTAATATGGATATGCGGAATGTATGTGATAAACTAACTTGTATATTTACAATAGTTATGCAAATAAATATGAGATAGTGAAATTATCACAAATAAAAATGCAGTAAAGTAAAGTAATAACACCAGGGCTTTTTATACTGGTTCGGAGCACCGTCCTACGTCCAGTCAAAGACCTCTCTCTGGATTTTCGCTAATCAACCACCTCGCTTCACCCGGAGGAACAGGTTCACAATACACCACTTGATTTCACGGGCTACAAGCTTACCCACTTGATTTCACGGGCCACAAGCTTACCCACTTGATTTCACGGGCCACAAGCTTACCCACCTGATTTGAACGGCTACAGGCTTACCGGAATTTCAATACAAAGTAGTTGATGATTGACTATATATTGTGTCTTCAATACACGGACTAGTCACTTGTAGTACACCCTTCCTATAATCTTATCCTCGAGTATATACTTTGAATGCGTAGATTTAAGGAAGTAGAATGCTTGTTGAATCAAATGATATTAAATTGATTCAAGGATTCAACAAGTATTTGAAATTTGGAGAGCTTTTGTTTTGCAAAGAATATGAGAATGCAATTTAGACATTAGAGAGAATATAGAATGATTTCGGTTATTGTAAAACAAATTTGAAGTTGTTTATATAATAGTAGAAAGGTAGTAATTCTTCATGAAGAGTTCCTATAAAAAGTTATCTCCATTTCCCCTGATTATTGAATAGAAATCTCTTCACAAATAGAAGCAACCATTCAGAAAAAAAGCTTGCTGTTTGAAAACGGTCGACTGGTGAATTTCAACCGGTCGACTGGTTGAATTTAAAAAAACCCAAAAAAATAGCCGTTATGTGCAAAAATACACAGACTGGTCGACTGGTCCGTATTCACCGGTCGACTGGTTCGAGTGAGAAAGGTTTTTTTCCAAAACAGAAACATGAACGGTCGACTGGTGGTATTTTAGGCGGTCGACCGTTTTGTTGTTGTGGACCAGAGGACCTCGGTCCACAGTCTAGATCACTCTGCACTCTTTCCTGGTCGGAGCCTGGACCGTTTGGGCTTTTTCTGTGACTTTTCAATTCCTCAAATATATAGATTTCAGCAACGAAGATATGATATTGTTTTGTGCATTCGTGTTATACTTTGAGGATAGATTTTAACATATTTCTAACACGACTCAAAGTAAAAAAACCTTATCTCTATGAAATGATCTTCGTTGCACCTTTATATGTTGGCATCGATCAAAATCTTGTCTCAACATTCTCCCCCTTTTTGATTGATGACAACACCTTGGATTTTCTCCCTCTAAATATAAAGCTCCCCCTGAATTTCTGCAACATTTGTTAGTTCATAATATAAATAATCTTACCATTTGATTCCTGCATTAACAAATGTTAGCACACATATACTATTATCATGTTAAGCACATAATTTTAAATGATAGTATATGTAACATGAATGATATGAATAATCATAAGAGAAAATATTTCTCCCCCTTTGTCATCGATTAAAAAGAATAAATACCATAATAAGCACAGTAATCGAGAGTAGTAGAGAATACAAATAATTATAGCACCTTTAGGGGATAATGAATCATGTGAATTTTTGATAAGCTGAGTTTTCAAAGATATTTAGAGATACCGAATAACCTTCTCTTTGTTGTGGTGTACCTGCAAAAAATATAACATATATAGTTTTGGTACCCACTTGCTTTGTTTGGGTCCATGGGTTAAATGGAAGGTAACCATACCCAAGAGGGTTTAATGGATCCTTTAAAGATAAAAAAATTCATTATTAACTACTGAATCAAAATAATCATCGATATATTTTTCTCTGTTTTTCCAACTTACAGGAACCCAAATACTTAAGTAATTTCTAGTGATATTCCTTTTTGTACTTCTATATTTATTATAAATACCGCTAGTCATAGAAGAATTAGAATTTCTATAATAATTGGGTCTTGGATGTGCATTATTACTAGTAGTGATATTCTTATTGTACATAAAAGCATATCTAGTACTATTTTTATGATTGGTTTTATTATATCCTATACCACTTTTATCGTGTAAAGGTCTAGAGCAGGATAAAATATCATTTAAATCATTTTGAACTTTATTAAATTTCGCAAACTTATTTGTACATTTTTCAAATTCGATTCCAAAGTCGCGAGTGACATTTTCAAAGGAAATTTTGTTATTACCGATTTCCTTATTTAATTCAGAAATTTTTTCTTTCAAAGTACCGTTCTCAGTTTTGAGACCAAAAATTTGAGATTCTGAATTAAAAGGAGATTGTAATTTTTCAAAATTTTCTTTTGTGTCAAAAAATTCATTTTGCAAAATATTATTATTCGCCTTTAAAATCTCATATTCTTTAGATAATTCTAAATTCTTTTCAGTTAAAGCTCCATTCTCTTTTTCAAGAGACGAAATTAAAGAACTAGAATTATTTAAAGAATCTTCTAATGATATATTTCTATTTTGCAAAAGATCGATTTCCATTAAAAGAATATTGTTTTTATAATCGCTCATTTTCTTTTTGAAGGAAATCTTTTTGAGAAACAAGCTCTTCTAAGGTATTTTCAAAACATTTGGCTTGTTTTACCAAACGATTGTTTTCTTCTTTTAATTTGGAATTTTCTTGCTTGTAATTTTTTGACATAGCTAAAATGACTGTATTGAGTTTCAATAATTTTTCATGGTCCAACAAAAGATCTTTATATAATGAATTTGTACATACCGATTGTGATCTGACTTTAGCCATGAGACACTTGTTTCCTTGCTCTCCTGATTCTGCTTTGTTGCTCTTCCATTTTCTAATTTCCTGACTAGATTTCTTTATAGCCATTTGTTCTAGGATGTTGTTACGATCTCTAGAACGCCAAGCTCTGATACCAATTGAAAAATGAGTCGGTATACGACTTAAACAGGATCAGTAATATGGATATGCGGAATGTATGTGATAAACTAACTTGTATATTTACAATAGTTATGCAAATAAATATGAGATAGTGAAATTATCACAAATAAAAAGGCAGTAAAGTAAAGTAATAACACCAGGGCTTTTTATACTGGTTCGGAGCACCGTCCTACGTCCAGTCAAAGACCTCTCTCTGGATTTTCGCTAATCAACCACCTCGCTTCACCCGGAGGAACAGGTTCACAATACACCACTTGATTTCACGGGCTACAAGCTTACCCACTTGATTTCACGGGCCACAAGCTTACCCACTAGATTTCACGGGCCACAAGCTTACCCACCTGATTTGAACGGCTACAGGCTTACCGGAATTTCAATACAAAGTAGTTGATGATTGACTATACATTGTGTCTTCAATACACGGACTAGTCACTTGTAGTACACCCTTCCTATAATCTTATCCTCGAGTATATACTTTGAATGGGTAGATTTAAGGAAGTAGAATGCTTGTTGAATCAAATGATATTAAATTGATTCAAGGATTCAACAAGTATTTGAAATTTGGAGAGCTTTTGTTTTGCAAAGAATATGAGAATGCAATTCAGAAATTAGAGAGAATATAGAATGATTTCGGTTATTGTAAAACAAGTTTGAAGTTGTTTATATAATAGTAGAAAGGTAGTAATTCTTCATGAAGAGTTTCTATAAAAAGTTATCTCCATTTCCTTTGATTATTGAATAGGAATCTCTTCACAAATAGACGCAACCTTTCAGAAAAAAGCATACTGTTTGAAAACGGTCGACTAGTGAATTTCAATCGGTCGACTGGTTGAATTTAAAAAACCCAAAAAAATAGCTGTTATGTGCAAAAATACACAGACCGGTCGACTGGTCCGTATTCACCGGTCGACTGGTTCGAGTGAGAAAGGTTTTGTTTCCAAAACAGAAACATGAACGGTCGACTGGTGGTATTTTGGGCGGTCGACTGTTTTATTGATGTGGACCAGAGGACCTTGGTCCACAGTCTAGATCACTCTGCACTCTTTCCTGGTCGGAGCCTGGACCGTTTGGGCTTTTTCTGTGACTTTTCAGTTCCTCAAATATACAGATTTCAGCAACGAAGATATGATATTGTTTTGTGCATTCGTGTTATACTTTGAGGATAGATTTTAACATATTTCTAACACGACTCAAAGTAAAAAACCTTATCTCTATGAAATGATCTTCATTGCACCTTTATATGTTGGCATCGATCAAAATCTTGTCTCAACATTGGTCCCGGTTGATGGCTTCCAGAAGATATCCTTATGTTTTGGTTTCTTGTACCTTTGACACCTTCATCTCCTTTCTCTTCCCGGCAACCCTTAGTCTTGGTTTATATGCCTTCCGGCAACCTCTTATCATTGGCTCCTGGTATTATGTGGAATGTTTCCGGGATCATTCCTCCGTTTCTCATTGTCGGTGTTGCCCTTCCGGAGTCTGCCTTATTTCCTTTAATCTTCTGCCATTGGTGTTGGACCGATATCCTTGCGCCCAAGTGTTAATGCGTGTTTAACTTGAATCCTTCTTGCTGCCATTATTGGCCCCCGGCCTGCCACTTTTGGCAACATCTTTGCTTTGCCCATTCCTTCATGATACCGGTATTATTGTCCAATCCCTTTTCCCTTTTGGCTTCGGGATCTCTGCTTCTTTATATTTGGACAATGCGAATTTTGGTGTAAACACCAATCTAAGGAATTGGACTTCTGTTAATCCAAAATCAAAAAAGATATGGAGAAAAAAGGATATGCATAATAATAAGGCTAATGTTGTTGATTCTGATGTGCCTAATGTTGATGTTAATCCATTTGTTATTTTAGAAACCGAGGTTAATGGAAATTGTAATTCTGAAGTGATTAGTGAAGATGAAAGACTAAATTCTAAAGAGGAATTTAGTTGTAAGGCGGACATTCATATAAAAGGAAATACTTCTGGTGATAATTCTGGACTGGATGCAAATGCCAATAGGGTGGATATATCTGATAATGAGGATCATTATGTAGATAGAGATACATTCATCGGTTACCTTTTTGATGAAAATTTTGTTAATATAAATTATTCTCATAAAACAGTGGAGGTTTCATCTATTGTTGCATTCTCTAATGCTACTATGTCGTGCTCATCAGCTGCATCATTTGCTTCATTTCCATCTACTGTTTCATCAAACTTGAGTAACTTTGCCTCGGTTAATAAGGATTCGTCAGGTTTTCTACTTAGTCTTCTTTGTCATGTGCATCTACTTTTAGCATCTTCTTCTTCTAGTAACATGTTGAGTAGTTCATCCGCTTTTTCTAGTTCTTCACAATCAAAGCCTTCCCCATATGCAAATTTGAAGCCACCTTCTCACATTCAGCTACCACCTGTTTTTGGTTTTGGATCAAATTTTATAATTCTGAACTCTGCGATGGATTCTTTATCCTCTACCGTGTCCACTAGTGCTTTACCATTTCCTGAATCTAAGTGCTGTTAGCTTAAAGGTAAATTTAACTCTTTGGAAAACAGGGAAATGGTGTCCTTTCAAAATCTCTCTTACAAATCTCACTCAAACATCATCTCTCGTCTGGATTCTGATTATAGATCTTCTAAACCTCCTGATTTCTCTTCATCTCAACAACATGCAATAGGTTCTCGGCCTTTATTTCAACGCAATTTTCGAAGTCCAGATCTAGGATCAAGAGTCGATTTTCCAGATTTTGTTCCAAATTCTAGTGCTGCACAAAGTATGGGTTGGGTCGGGTTAGACCAAATACTTTATCCGACCAGCATAGGTATGGGTTTAAGGTAGCTCAACCCGTACCCGACCCTATATGAGGTTGGATATGGGTTGGGTTGTAGTATGGGTTGGGTCGGGTTAAGTAAGGTTGGGTTGGGTCACTTGAATACAATAAAAAATGAGAATATGAGGGATTTTTTCTAAAAATTATGTCAAAATATTCAGCATAATATATCAGATTTTAGCTAGCATAATGCATTTAAAATAACCGATTCATTACAAGACATATAATTAAAATTTCATTGTTAAACACATCATATGAAATTAATTTACTACATAGTTGAGCAAGTGTTTCATTTTAAAATACATTAAATTGCTCTTTAAAATATATTTATCAAATTCTATCTAGTTTGGATTGACATGAAATATTTTTTTGTACATTTATTATAGAATACTTAAACATTATTCTAGGATTATACTATTCTAATTTTAATTGGATGGATATTAAATTAGTTTTTTTAAAATAGGTTTGGGTTGGGTTAAAATGAGGTTGGGTTGAACAAAATGTCAAACCCGACCCGCATATAGTATGGGTTAAAAATTGTAACCCATATCCGACCCGAACTAGGATGGGTTGGGTTGGGTTTATGTGGGTTGGGTCGGGTTGGTGGGTTGGGTCGGGTTGGATATGGGTTGTGTGCAGCCCTACCAAATTCCCAAGTAAATTCCACTCTAAATAATACTTTACAAGCTAAAAGGTGGATCGATGTTGTCTCAGAGAACAATTTGCAACAGAATGTATTAAAACTGGATTATTTCAAACCTTGTATTCGAGAAAATCTTAGAATAGCGATAATCAGTGATAATCCAGTGAATAAGGCTAGGGAAAAGTGGAATAATTCGATTGTATTCTATGTGTGTGGAAACAAATCCTATTATAACTTCCTGAAAAATTATATAGATAGGAGTTGGCAATTGAAAGGTGGATATCAACTATACTCGAAGGAAAATGGAATTTTCATTATTAAATGTGAGTTAGAAGAAGATAGTGAAAGAATTCTAGCTTCAGGTCCACACTTCTATAATAAAAGGTTAATCTTTATGAAAAGGTGGTTTCCTGGTATGAAGTTAACTAGGGGTGGAATCGGTTCGGTACCGGAACTTTGTATTCAAAACCATTACCGTACCGACTTTATATGGTAATATAAAAATCATACCATTACCGGCCAAAGAAATCAATTACCAACAGTTCGGTTTATGGTTGGTAATGGTTGGTAGAGGTCGGTAATAAGATTTTTCCGTTTACTAGTATGAGATCCTTTTGTTTACAATATTTCACGTTAAAATATTAATTATTAAAATTGATTTTTGTCATTATTATATTATTTTTTATCTATCTTAATTTTTGTAGTCAAACATGCAAGAAAACAATATGGATAAACTAAAATATCATATAAATTATAATATTTTTAAGATATATGATAAAAATTGCATTCAATCTTGTGTCATAATAGTATTTTCCTAGGTATTTTATTAAATCACTACAGGTTAGAAGTTTGTTGTTATGTAATAAACATATATGATTGAATATAAGAATATACATATGTATTGTTTAAGATATGTGGTAGATATTGTAATTACCATTGTTAACGGTCAATTACCATTACCGTACCGCATATTTTCATGTGGTTTGGCATACCGTACCAATCAAATCGATTACCAATTATTCGGTACCACTTTCGCTGGTAGCGGTTGTTAAGTGGTAATATGGTAAAAATTTCCAGTCCTAAAGTTAATAAAAGAAGTTCTTAATTCATTTCCGATTTCGATCAAATTACCTAATCTAGATCTGGATTTTTTGTTAGTTGAAGCTATAAGTAGAATAGCTTCAATATTGGGTGGGCCTATTCGTATGGATAGTGTTACTGAGGATGCATGTTGTATATCATTTGCTAGAATTTTAGCCGAGATTAATATTGATTTTACATTCCCTGAGTCTACTCCAATTCAATATGAAAATGGGATCTTAGTGTGACAAAAGGTGATTTACGAATGGGTTCCCCATGCATGTTCTATATGTAAAGTATTTGGACATAATTCAAATGTGTGTAAATTATTTGGAGTTTAGGTTGAAAAAAGGGATAACACAGGGAGTAAGATGGAAATGGATGGAAAGTTGGACATTCAAGATAAACAAGTGAATAATAATATTAGGCTGTATTTTTGAATAGGGAAGGTGGAGTTGAAGGAAAAGGTGATTGTGGTTCAGTGTTACATAGCAAAACTCAGAATAAGGACTGTTCCACTTCCATAGAAATGTGCATTGATAGTAATAGTGAAAATAAAAAGGACTCTCATTCAACTGATCCAACAGAGAAGTCAGATGTTAAAAGGTGTAAGATAGGAAAAATTTTGGCTACAAATGAAGAGAATGGCAATGCTGTTAGTATGGATATCTTTGGGGATTGCAACGAGTTTCAAAATGCTGAGAATGTCGTAGGTAAAGATTCTTTTATGTATGAGTCTGACGGTTCATTTAGCTCTTTTAGCTCTACAAATAGTTTCAAAAAGAGGAGAACAAAGTTAATATCCAATATATACAATAACGGTAATAAGATTGTAACTGATGAATCCTTGGTAGAGGAAAACCCGAAGTGGGATAAACTTATGCAACAACTCCAGTCTCGATCCAAAACAAGAAAAGCAAGAGGAGGAGGAGGAAAAACAGGGGGAGTCACTAATGGTGGTGTTGTTAGAATTCCAAGAGGTGAATGACATATACTTTAGTCCCACATTGGCAAAAAGAAGATTAGATCTATGCATATATATCTATTCCTCACTCCCTATATTGGCCCTTAGGGTCTGGTAATTTTGTACGAGGGGGAGGACCTATATCATATGATCCAAACACACACGCGCGCGCGCCGCCCGCCCGTCCCGTACCGAACCGGGCCGGATTGGGTTTGGGTTTGGGTCTAGGATGAAATCTTATTTTTGCTATGAAAAATTTAACCAAATTTTTACGGGTTTTGTGACTGGATGCGGTTGGAATCAAACGGGTTTACCGCCCGTTAACAAATGAAGAGAAACGAGCGGGTGCGACCTGTTGTAATGAAATAGACGCGATTGTTTGAATTCAAACGTTCACCAGACGCGACTAATTTGAAATTACGACTGTTCGAAAAATATAAATACGTGATGAATCCCGATCACACTCTTCACGAATTTACCGACTCTTCTTCCTCTTCTCTTAATTCTCCTCCAGCCGTTGCTGTTGCCTTCCGCTACTCAGACTGACGAACTCATTACATTCTCGAGCAGTTTTCGTCTGTTGTATTCTGGAAGACTTCGAATAAAGTTTTAAGGAAATCGGTACGCCGAGCCTCCGACGATTTACTTTTTCAGATGGTTTTTCTTAATTGTTTACTGTGTTCTCAGTGTACATTGCAATTACTGTGATCTGTTCGATTACAAACTTCTGTATTAACTCACAAAAGTGTTGTTGTTTATGCGTTGTGTGCCAATGCGTGTGGCTGTTAGTTCTGTTCTTTACTGTCTTCAATCAACATCTTAAGACTTTACTGTTTTCCTGAAAACAGCGATGGCAACAGAACATATTTCGATCAAGACAGCCAACTTGAACAAACCAGACCTGTTTAAGGGAGAAGGTGATGATTTTTTGACATGGCAAAGTCAGATGCTTTTTTATCTCACTACTCTCGGTCTGCAAAAGTATCTTGAGGAAGATGAACCAGTGCCGCCTACGCCAGGCAAAACCAAGGAGTCAGATAAGATTCCGAATATTGATGCATGGAGGCACTCAGATTTCCTGTGCAGGAATTACATCCTGAACTGTTTAGTCAAAATTTTGTACAAAGTCTATCAGCCACTCAAGATTGCAAAAGCCCTCTTGAATGCGCTTACCCGAAGTACAAAACACAAAACATGAGCCTGAAAAAGTTTATAGTAGACAAGTTCATGGAATACAGAATGGTAGATTCAAAATCTGTTCCTGCGCAACTACATGAACTTCAGATCATCATCCATGAAATGGAAGCAGAAGGCCACGAAGTTGGTGAATCTTTTCTGGTTGAGGCGATCACTGGAAAGTTGCCACCATCTTGGAAAGACTACCGCAACTATTTAAAACACAAAAAGAAGGAGATATCCTTACAAGATCTAATCATTAGATTGAAAATTGAGGCAGATAATCGTGGAGTCACTAAACCAAAAAGCGAAGAGGCTTTTGTTGCAGAAGGTTCGAAGAAAAAAGGGCACCCCAACAAAAAGAAAAAGAAAAGGAAGGCGCCAGAAAACAAGCAACATGATCAGAAGCATTCCAAGAAATTCAATGGCGAGTGCTGGGTTTGTGGGAAAACTAGTCATCAAGCAAAGAATTGCAGGCACAAGAAACAGAAAAATTCGGAAGCAAATGTGGTGGACAACATGGACATCGATGGGCCAAACTTTTCTGGAGTTGTGTCAGAATGCAATCTAGTCCAGAATCCTTCTCAATGGTGGTTTGACACAGGCGCTACACGACATGTGTGTTCTGAAAAGTCCATGTTCTCCATATACAACAAACTGGATCATGGAGAAAAATTATACATGGGTAACTCGGCAGTGTCAATGATTGAGGGCAACGGGAAGGTAATCCTCAAATTCACATCTGGTAAAACGGTTACACTAAATGATGTGCTTCATGTTCCAAATATCCGAAAAAACTTGATTTCTGGACCTATACTCTCAAAGAAAGGCTTCTGAATGGTCTTTGAATCAGATAAAGTTGTTCTGTCCAAGGCTGAAGTCTATATAGGGAGAGGATACTTGTGTGATGGCCTATTTAAGGCCGTAATCGGCAATAATAATGTATGTTATAATTCTGAAATGAATAAAAAGGAAGTTTCTTATGTTGTCGAGTATGATGTTCTATTATGGCATGAAAGATTAGGACACATAAACTTTCGAAAAATGAAAAAACTTGCAAATCTGGATTTAATTCCAATATTTCAAGTAAATAAAAATTATAAATGTGAGACTTGTGTAGAAGCAAAAATGGTTAAGAAACCATTTCATACTATTGAAAGAAGTACTGAAACATTACAAATGATTCATACTGACTTATGTGATTTCAAAAACTTACCTACAAGAGGTGGGAAAAAGTATTTTATCACATTTATTGATGATTATACACGATATTGCTATGTATATCTTTTAAATAGTAAAGAAGAAGCAATAACATCGTTTATAAAATATAAGGCTGAAGTAGAAAATCAGCTAAATAAAAAGATCAAGATACTAAGATCTGATCGAGGTGGGAAGTATGAATCACCATTCGAACAATTCTGTTTAGAAAATGGTATAATTCATCAAACAACAGCTCCATATTCACCACAACAAAATGGTATTGCTGAGAGAAAGAACAGAACGTTAAAAACATGATTAACGTAATGCTCATAACTTCAGGTCTACCAACGAACTTGTGGGGGGAAGCCTTAAATATGTCTAACCACATTTTAAACAAAGTTCCTCATCAAAAAACAGGAGCGATTCCATATGAGTTACGGAAAGGACATAAACCAAGCTTTAAATACCTCAAAGTGTGGGGGTGTTTAGCAAAAGTCTCAGTTCCGCCTCCTAAGAGAGTCAAACTTGGACCAAAAACAGTAGACTGCTAATACCTAGGGCTCGCCCAATATAGTAGCGCCTACAGATTTTTGGTATTCAAGTCTGATATAGCTGATATTCAAATAAATACAATCAGGGGAATCTAGAGATGCAAAGGAATGAAGGAGCTTATGTCCCTAAAAGGACAAGAGAAGAATCGATCGATTCACATGAAGATGAAAATCATTGTGAAATTGAGGAAATAGAATCCAGAAGAAGTGTAAGGGCTAGAACTTCCAAGATATTTGGTCCGGAGTTTTTAACATATATGTTAGAACACGAACCTCAAACATATAAGGAAGCAATGTCATCTTCTGAATCTGCATGTTGGAAAGAAGCAATCCAAAGTGAGATTGATTCAATTCTAAGCAATAAAACTTGGGAAATTGTTGATATTCCACCTGGAATAAAACCAATTGGCTGCAAATGGATTTTCAAAAAGAAAATGAAAGCAGATGGCTCTATCGATAAATATAAAGCCAGATTAGTAGCCAAATGATATCGTCAAAAAGAAGATGTGGACTTTTTTGATACATATTCACCAGTAACTCGAATAACCTCAATAAGAATGCTAATAGCAATTGCATCCATCTATAATTTAGAGATTCGTCAAATGGATGTAAAGACAGCATTCTTAAATGGCTGAGGAAATCTACATGGAGCAATCAGAAGGTTTCATTTCAAAAGGAAATGAAAATAAAGTCTGTAGATGAGTAAAATCATTATATGGACTAAAACAAGCTCCAAAACAATGGCACGCAAAATTTGACAGTGTCATGATGAAAAATGGTTTTCGTATAAATGAATGCGATAAGTGTGTTTATTATAAACAAATTGGACAATCATATATGATGATTTGTTTGTATGTAGACAATATGCTAATCTTTGGTCCAATTACCCGAGTAATAGAGACCATAAAGAAAATGTTAGTCAACAATTTCGATATGAAAGATTTAGGAGTCGCAGATGTTATTTTGGGAATCAAAATAATAAGAACCCCTACTGGAATTGAATTATCTCAGTCACATTATGTGGACAAAGTGATTGAAAGATTTCAAAATCTTCGGATAAAAGAAGTAAGAACACCTTTCAATCCGTCAGAAATACTGCATAAAAACACTAATGAGAGTGTAATGCAACTTGAATACTCTCGTGTTATAGGATGTCTAATGTATCTTATGAACTGCACGAGACCAGATATAGCTTATGCAGTAAGTCGATTAAGCAGGTATACAAGCAATCCGGGAAAGAAACATTGGAAAGCACTAATAAGAGTGCTAGGATATTTGAAAAATACTACAAACTATTCCTTACACTATGGAAAATATCCAGCCGTATTAGAAGGATATAGTGATGCAAACTGGATTGCTGATTCAGAGGAATCAAAATCAACAAGTGGTTATGTGTTTACCCTAGCAGGGGCAGCAGTGTCATGGAAATCTTCTAAACAGACATGCATAGCTCGATCCACTATGGAATCAGAGTTCATTGCATTAGATAAAGCAGGTGAAGAAGCAGAGTGGCTTCGCCACTTTTTAGAAGGTATCCCATTCTGGCATAAACCTGTACCGGCCATATGCATACACTGCGATAACCAAGCAGCGCTAAGTAGAGCGCATAATTTTGTGTACAATGGAAAGTCACGACATATTCTTAGACGCCATGACACAGTTAGGCAGTTACTCTCAAATGGAACTATTTCCATAGATTATGTGAGAACAAATGATAACCTAGCGGATTCGTTTACTAAAGGTTTATCAAGAGAGAAAATTGACTGCGCATCGAGGGGAATGGGTTTAAAAGCCTGAACCAACAAGAGTTATCTTATACGGAAACCTATCCTAGCGAATGGAGATCCCACGGACTAGGATCAATAGGCAAACCAGTTATGAATAACTCAAGACGTAATGCATTTTTGGACACAGTCCTACTCCATTCCTATGGTGCACAATATAAATGCATGCCTAAAGAAGTATTACAAGGTTAAAACTATGTTTTTTAATGATGACCATATCTTGAAAATAAAAAACAAGTGGGGTATAGATAGAATACTCTTAATGTTTGCGATCACCTATGTTAGTGTGAGCTGGGTCGGCTCTATGAGAATTTTAAAAGGCTTGAATTCTCTATAACACTCGTAGAACCAGAAAATGTTCAGGACCAAAACGAACACAACCAAGAGATTGGATGAGAAGGGAATCAATGCTTCGTAAGACTTATTGTTTGGATATACAATAAAGGCTGACGGTTCAAGCTGAATTAATTCACCGATTAGCCGAGTAGATCCGATAAGTTTTAACTAGGTAAAGTTCAAAGTGAAATATCTACTTATCCACGATAAAGCATTATTCCATACGTAGTCTAAGATATTACACTTCGTGTGGGGGAAAAGTATATTATCATTCATGTGGGGGATTGTTAGAATTCCAAGAGGTGAATGACATATACTTTAGTCCCACATTGGCAAAAAGAAGATTAGATCTATGCATATATATCTATTCCTCACTCCCTATATTGGTCCTTAGAGTCAGGTAATTTTCTGCAAGGGGGAGGACCTATATCATATGAAACAAACACACGCGCGCGCCGCCCATCCCGTACCAAACCGGGCCGGGTCTGGGTCGAAATCTTATTTTTGCTACGAAAAACTTAACCAATTTTTTATGGGTTTTGTGACTGAATGCGGTTGGAATCAAACGGGTTTACCGCCCGTAAATGAAGAGAAATACATGATGATGAATCCTGATCACATTCTTCACGAATTTACCGACTCTTCTTCCTCTTCTCTTAATTCTCTTCCAGTCGTTGTTGTTGCCTTTCGCTACTCAGACTGACGAACTCATTACATTCTCGAGCAGTTTTCGTTTGTTGTATCTTGGGAGACTTCGAATAAAGTCTTAAGGAAATTGGTACGCCGAGCCTCCGACTATTTACTTTTTCATACGGTTTTTATTAATTGTTTACTGTGTTCTCAGTGTACATTGCAATTACTGTTGATGCTTAGTGCAGTTTCTGGTTTCAGTGACATTTGCTCCAGCTGTTCGTCAGCTTATTCTGATCGGCCTAGAGAAGCTGGTGGATCTGCATGTGTGGTTGGCGATGGTGTGCCTGATGTGTATGTTTTTTGATGCTGTTTCTTTGGGTTATGTGGTTCAGGGTGAGTCTGTAGCTGGTGTTATGTTTTTTTTGAAGATTGAAGAAGCTTTATGATGAAGCTTGTTGGCTGGGCATGTCTGCTATATGTAGCTTTGTTTGATTGGAGCATTGTCTTGGCTGGATATCTCGGGCTGATTCGGGTTAATCTTGGATATATTTGTAGCTTTGGCAATCTGGGTTCTATAGATGTACTGTCAGTTTATATTGCTGTGTTCATTTGGATCAAGCTGGATTTATTTTGTTTATGTATAGTATTCGTTTGGAGAGAGCGGCCATCTCGTGAGGTACTGTGGGTCATCGGAGTATAGAAGGAGTCTTCTATCGAATTCGGATAGTGATTTGGGGTTAAATCGGTTAAAGATTCAAGACGCACAGGTTCTAAGTTCTGGGTTGATCCTTTTAAAGAATTTTATCAGTCTTGATGAGCAAGTTCAGATTGTTAAAAGAATTCAAGAACTGGGTATAGGAGATGGTGGTTTCTACAGACCGGTCTTCGAAAACGGCTCCATGATGAATCTGTTCTTGATGTGCTTGGGAAAAAATTGGAATCCTCAAACCAGAATATATGAAGATAGGAGGAACAACGATGGATCAATTCCCCCAAAAATCCCTGTTGAATTCAACAAATTGGTCTGTGATTCTTTGATTTTTGCTCATAAGATTCTAGTTGAAAAAGGACGACAGCCTGACGAAATTCCACCCATGACCCCTGATGTTTGTATCATTAATTACTACAATAGTGATGGGAAATTGGGAATGCACCACGATAATGATGAAAGTAAGGAAAGTCTGTCTCTTGGCCTTCCAGTTGTTTCAATCTCGATAGGAGATTCAGCGGAGTTTGTGTATAGAGAGGGAAGAAACTCTGTCAGGAACATTCTGCTGGAATCAGGTGATGTGTTGATTTTCGGTGGCAAATCAAGAGGAATCCACCATGGCATATCTGGTATTATCAATAATTCGGCTCCGGTTTTAATCAAAAATATGACTAACATGAATGGGGGGAGGCTCAATATGACCTTTAGACAGTGTGAGGCATCGCATATTTCCCCTGAAAGCCTTCCGCAGCAATCTGTAAGTATACCACAGCAATTATTCTCTTCTCTTAATCGCTCTTATGCTGATATTGTAAGGAAACCCATGCTTAATATGCCAAACTGGAATTCGTTTAAGGCTAACCAATTTCAATATAGTAAAAACGTGGGATCTAATGTTTGTTTTTGCTGTGGTGAATCGAATCACAGAGCAAGAGATTGTCGAAATAGCCTGAGATGCTTTAAATGTGGCGGAATAGGTCATAGAAAGTCTAGTTGTTCATTGAGTTTTACTGGAAAATCATTATTAGAACTGATGCATATGAACTGCTTGAGAATATGTCATATTATAATTGAGCTTCTAGACTTGCTTTCTCTGGACTCTCCTAGTTGTTTAAATGAAAGTGCCTACCTCTTGTTGTTGTTGGGATGGAGTTTAGAAGGGATGGTGGATGGAATCTTGTGGGAAAAGAGGGGTGATGAAGACAGGGTCTATCCCCCATTGCCAGCACCTTTAAACAGTAAAGAACACGCCTTTGCATTTAGTTTAAACTTGGTTAAGCTACAAAGATTGCTCTCTGATCAGTTTCCGAATAAAATCATGAAGGCGGTTAGGTTGCTAGACAGAATTCTGGATCACTTCGATGCCCTGCATTCTGCAATTATTAGTGAATTCAGAGATAAGGAGTATCATAATGCTACTGCTTCTGATTTCTTGAAACTTGACGGCTTAATGTACAACTCCAAGGCAGAGGAGGTTAAGGTAAAGAGTGCAAATATAGCTGAGTGTGAGGTAAACTGTTTTGAAGAGGATAGACTGAATATTGTTGAATTGCGGTGGCCTCACTGTTGTGATCCATTGATGTTGGACCCTGCAGTAATAAAATGCATGGGTCTGGTTGACGATTCTGTGTCTGTTGATGTGAGTAATGGGTATAAGCTCGACAAGAGTATTAATGTGACGTTAGAGGGGGATGAACTAGAAATGGAAGAGGTAAGTCATGAGGTGATGTTGAAGAGGGAGGCTGCTCTCACTAAAGATCAGTCAAAAGTGATTTCATGGACAGTGGCAAATGATGTTGCTCTTTCGAATAGTTTTGATGCATTGACAGTGAATGTAGATGAGGAGGGGCTGGTATCAACGAATGAAGATACAGTAGACTCTGGCAGTGAGGTTGGTATGAAGTCGGAGTACTCGAAAAGGAGAGGATTTCGGGTTAATAGATTAAAAGTTAATTTGTTACATCATAAGAAGGACTTGAATCGTATTAGAATAGGAAGTGGCAAGGTGGATAAAAAATGTGAATTTGATACAGAAGATAACGTAGAAGGGGTTTGTGAGGTGACTGGTGGTGACCGGGTTAGCTTTGAGGTGGTAGTTCCGAATAGATGGGATGATCAGTTGGGTTTGGAAGGGAAGAGGTTGGATGGTACAATAACACTCTCGGCTGGCAATTTGGTTAGGGTCTGTCATTTGAGCAGCGAGATCATGGTGGCTATCGGCACAGGTGGAATGATGTTGTGGTCTTTGACATTGAGGCCGAGTTATGATATATTTAATTGGGAGGACAATTTGTTTAGACTGATTTGCTGTGTTGGCAATGGCCATTCCTCAACAGTGGGTGAACAGGTTACTGCTAGTTACTTGCGCGGTGATGATTTATTGATGCCAAATGAGGTCGTACAGGTGATTTCAGATCGTTCATCCTCTGCGTCTAGAAGGGGGAGGCGCAGAAAAGCTATTTCTTGTTCTGGATTGGTACGGCGTAGTGCTAGAATCAGATCTAGCACCTCTCCATATAGAGGTAGGTCCCCGGCTTCGGATGCTAGTAGTAGCAGTTCGACACGGGGCTCAGGTATGACTTCTGTTTATGGCAGTACTTATTCTCCATATGCGCTAAATAGTATGACAACTAGCCAACTTTTTCAGCTTGCCAGTGATACAGCATTTATATTTACTGATATTGAATTGGACGCTGATTATATTAGGAGTAGAGAATTAGAAAGGGTTACTTCCTTGAATAGATGAGGATAGTTAGTTGGAATGTTAGAGGACTAAATGAACCTAAAAAATGTGCTAAAGTTAGATCTTTCTTTAGAGATAACCATATTGATATTATCTTATTGCAAGAAACAAAAATCGAACGTCCGGATTTTAGATTTTATCTTAGATTAGGTGGGTCCACCTTCCGTAAATGGGTGTGTCTACCGGCAGTAGGTACTGCTGGTGGACTCATGATTGGTTGGAAAGAGAGTCAATATAGACTCGTTCAAGAGTCTATAAAGATACATTCTTTACACGTTATATTAGCTTCCCTTTGCGATGATTCTACTTTGTGCATATCCAATGTGTATGGACCTCATTCTAAGATAGAGAGGAGAATTTTGTGGGATGAAATATCTAATTTCAGAAATCACCCCCCCCCCCCCCAATCTTTGGATTGTTGGGGGGTGATTTCAACGTTACTAGATTCCTAGGGGAGAGGTTACCCCGTGAAGGTGATTTCTCCGATATGGAGGAATTCAATGAATTTATTTTAGATAATAATTTGATAGAAATTCATATGGATAATAGATTGTTCACTTGGTCGAACGTTCGTGATAGTCCCTCCTTTGCATTATTAGACAGGTTTTTCATTAATTCGGAGATAGAAGATAGATTTTCGAATTGTAGAGTCAAGGGACTTCCATTCTTACTCTCTGATCATTGTCCAATCATCCTTACTTGTGATTTGAACTTAACTATTAGCAATAATTTCAAATTTGAGAAAATGTGGTTACTTGATCCTAGTTTCATAAATCTAGTTTTGGTAAAATGGAGATCTTTATTCTACTTTAATGATTTATATTGTGGTAATAGTGCTAAGATTTTTGTTGCTAAGTTAGGTAAGTTGAGATTCTTTTTAAAGCGTTGGAATAAATTTGTATTTGGTAATGTGAGAATTAAAAAGAATAAGATTATGTGTGGTTTATTGGATTTGGATAAAATTAGTGAGTCAAGGCTTCTTAATCTAGCTGAAAAGGATAAATACTGTAATCTTAAAAAAGATCTCAAACTAATTTTAGAAAAAGAAGAGGTAATGTGGAGGCAAAGATCGCGAATACAATGGATTAAGGAAGGGGATAATAACACTAAATTTTTCCATAGTGTAGCGAACAAGAGGAGACGGGATAATATGATTCATTCTATGATTGTGGATAATGTAGAATTGAATATACAAAAAGATTTAAATGAAGCTTTCACTAGTTACTATAGGCAGATTTTTGGTACTAAGATTAAGAGGAGAACTAACGTTAGATGGAGTGAGTTATACCTATATGAAGGTAGGACAAATCTTGATAGTTTAGACGAACCTTTTACTGAGCAGGAGATTTGGAAGGCAATATGTGATATGCCTAGTGACAAAGCTCCTAGACCAGATGGATTTTCTGTTAATTTTTATAAGCAATTTTGGGAAGTCTTAAAGCCAGACATAATAAATTTATTTAATGAATTTTATAATGGTGAACTACGTTTAGGTAGTTTCAACTGTGCAAACGTCATCCTTATTCATAAGAGAGAGGGAGCAAATTCTCTAAAGGATTTTAGGCCAATCTCTCTTATTAATGTTTCCGTTAAGATTATATCTAAACTATTAGCTAACAGGCTTAGTGCTAGGATGAACGATCTTATCGATTGTTCTCAAACCGCATTCATTAAAGGTAGAAATATAGTTGATGGTGTGGCAGCAGTACAGGAATACATCAATGTCTGTTGTAAGAATAACATTACTTGTGCCATTTTAAAGTTAGATTTCGAGAAGGCTTTTGACTCTATAGACTGGGATTTCTTATGTGAACTATTTCTTGCTAGAGGTTTTAGTGTAAGATGGACAAACTGGATCTTATTATTGTTAAGATCTGGTTGTTCTAACATAGTTGTTAACGGGATAGTGGGAAATAAGATTCAATCTAAGAGGGGTCTTAGACAAGGAGACCCCTTATCGCCTTTTCTGTTCAATTTAGCGGTGGATGTCTTCTCTAGAATCATTAAAAGAGCAAGTAGACTAGGGATACTTGGTAGTGTTGGGAACGAGGAATTTAATAATGAATTATCTATTCTCCAATTTGCTGATGATACATTATTATTCTCTTCCCACTTGCCAAAGCACATAATTACTCTTAAATTTATACTTTACTGTTTTGAAATGTTATCCGGTCTTAGGATTAATTTTGATAAAAGTGCGGTTATGGTTTTTAATGATGTTAATAAGGTGGAGACTTTGGTAGCTGACACCTTAAACTGCTCCATTATGAAATTCCCTTTTGATTATCTAGGGTTTAAGATTAGACCTTCGAAACTTAAAAAAGAAGATTGGTTAGTGATCATTGATAAGATTAATAATAGATTACTTAGTTGGAATAACAGATTCCTATCGAGAGCAGGTAGATTAGTTTTAGTCAATTCGGTACTTTCGGCTATTCCATCATATTGGATGGCTGTACATCGATTTCCATTATGGGTCATAGAGAAGATTGATAGGATTAGACGTAACTTTCTTTGGAATGGTGCTACCTTAGGTCAAGTTCACAAATGTTTAGTAAACTGGGACACGTGTTGTAAGTCTAAAAACGAAGGGGGTTTGGGTATTTTAAATTTATACAATTTTAATTCGTCTATGCTTGCTAAATGGTTATGGAAATTTAGAAGCCCTGACATTAACGCATCGTGGAAGTCCATTGTAGTTAAATCCTATTACTCTAGAGGGGAGTTCATCGTGGGGAATAGCAGTGTATGGGAAAATAGACTATCACACTTTTGGAAATCTGTTCTGAATTGTTTTCCTTTTTTCAAAATAGGTTATAAAGTAATAGTTCACTCAGGGGATATTACTTACTTTTGGCATGATCCTTGGATCTCTAGGGTGCCATTAAAAATTGAATTCAATGAGCTTTATGATAATTGTAATTTTAAGGATGCACGTATTATAGATGTTTATAGGGTGGATGTTCACCCATCGTGGGTGTTTTCCTTCGGTAACATTTTAGAAGAAGTCTTGTTAAGACAGTTAGCTCTACTTAAAGCGAAGTTAGAAATGTATAATTTAGATGAGCATGGGGATTCTCTGAGTTGGAGTTTAGATAAGAAATCAGTCTACACAGTTAATTCAATGTATAATTTTATTAATTTTTCTGGAGTTTCTACTTATCCTTTTAAATTTCTATGGAAGTCAAATGCTCCCCCCAAAGCGAAGTTTCTTATGTGGTTGATCATCCATAAGAAACTTAATACGATTGAGCTATTGAAAAGAAAGAATATCATATTTGATAGCAAATGTGGTTTTTGTCATATTTGTGAGGAGCACGTCGATCATCTATTCTTTTCTTGTAAATTCACACTTTATATTTTTAACATGATTCTAAATATTTTTACATTTGTCGGCTTCGATGTTTTAAATGATTGTACTGAGTATTGGAATTGTATTAGATTAAGGTTTAATACTAGGCAGAGATATATATTGGATTCCTTAATAGTAATCTCGGGGTGGTTTATTTGGTTAGAAAGAAATCAGAGATTATTTAATTTTAAGTCTGAATCTTCTGATAATTTAATAATTAGTATTGTGAAATTTAGTCTAGATTGGATGTCGAACTCACATTATAAGTTTTTTGGTTATTTAAGCTTTGGTTGTTTTCTGCTTAAGGTCAGATCAAATCTGAGTTTGTTTATTAGATTTTCTAGATATTTTAGATTTAATAGATTTCGTCTCTGTTGACCTTTGATTAGTTATTAACACTTACCCTACATGTTTTTATTTCGCTTTCTCTTTCTTTCTATGGTATATATGATTATATGATTATACATATATATACATGTTAATATACACATAAGTATAATTTTTATACTTATATGTATATTTACACATACATATATAGGTATAAGCATATAATCATATATACTTCTTTGTTACTGATAATTTTTCTTAGTATTTCAGGGTACTGATTATGGACTTACCCCGGGAACTTACGTGGCTATGAGAGTGCTGACTGGATTGGGATTTTTGCTTGCTTGTCTAGTTTTTATGTATTTAGTGTTGATGTGTTGTGGTTATAGGGGTATGATTAGCCCCATTGTCTATTATTTAGATTGCCATTTTGTAAGGAAATAGATATACTCAATACTGGGTGGTGGCCTTGCCGGAACTCATCTATCTATTATTCCTTACTTTCTTTTGGCATTCTTGTCTGGGTCTGTATTTGGATATTGTACCCTGTTCTTTTCATATATATATATATGTGTGTGCGCGCGCGCGCGCGCTCTCTCTTCCTATAGGAAGATCACACATTATTGTGTTTTCAAAAAAAATGTATAGTATTCGTTTCTTGGTATGTGTTGTATTTTGTATCTAGCTTGATCTTTTTCTATGTAACATTTTGAATGTAATATAAGTACCCTTTTCTCAAAAAAAAAATTGGCAGGATCTAGATGAGGGTCAAGATTTGGATGGTGGCCATGATTTCAAACCAGAAGATGTATTGCCTTTTAAGTAGCAGTTTGAAATCAGGCCAAGAGACATACGAGAAGGAATCCAATTTAGTTCGATATTTTACTTCTTGTTTCTGATGTATATGCTCTGCATCTGTTCCTCAAGTATTGAGACTTTTGGCAAGTGTCATATGAGAAGAATTTTAGCTGATTACAAGATTGTTCTATTTTGTACAGTTGACATGCACAGGCTTTTGGAGATGGTCGTTTGGACTAGCAGTATTCATTTGCAAATGGAGATTACCAATCGAAGAATAATGGTCATACAGGTTTTTGCCTCTGGGATAATTGATGACTAACAGTTTTGAGCTTTTTTCCAGGTTTCTACAGTTTTATCGTCGTTGTTTTTTTCTTTCTCGTTATTGTCTAATTGAGTGATAATGTGTTGTATAGCAATTGTATTTTCTTGTACATTCTTTGTAATCGTTTAGTAGTGCGAATAAAAGCTTACTTGCCTTTCAAAAACTATTTTTATGTTTTACTAAGTTATAACATTTACCAAAATCCGGGTAAGAAAGTGGATTTCATTTCATGTTAAGATGCTTTTTGTTTGGAAGATGAAGCATTTTACCATGATTTTCAAATGAAATTGATTTTAATATGATTTTGCTTGTTGGAATTGTTCAATAGAATTATTATTTTTCACTCTATGAGTGGAATTAATTAGAAGAATTTGTTTTAACCATTGATTGTTTTTTTATTTTCGTATCGACTATTTAGTTATACCATTTACATATAATTTATCAATTTATATTGCATACTTTTGTAATGAGCTAATAATGTACGAGAAATTATAGGATTACCATTTGTGATTCTACAAACAATATTTCTCATTGTAACCTTCCAGCAAAAAAATCTTCGCTACACTGCCATAAAATGGTCTTGGCATCTCTCATATTTATTTAAAGTGTGATGTTAAAGGCGTACCATTTTCGTCTACCTAATACCACGAATGAAAGTAATAGTACAATAAATTTTATGTATTTTCTAATATCAAACGCAATACACACGGCAATCAACAACCGTGTAAAATCGTTTTGCACGATAAACAACCAGTGATCAATACCATTTTTCATGGTCATCAATCGTCGAACTACTGCTGATCGTTGGTTAATCCTCGCGGAAAACAGTGTTGTTCGCCTGTTGTTTGTCGTACAAAAATAAATAAAAATAATACATTTGGTAGCTCTTTAACAAGTTTGATATTAGACAGTGTGCAATATAAAATTTTATAGCATGTTTTAATAATGGTTTTAATTAGAACAAAATAGTGTATCCTTAGCGGCACACTAAAGTGCCCTAACGCCTGCAAATATAAGAAACACGGCCTCTTGGTCATCCTTAAGATTAATCAATCTATCAGTGTTAAAAAATTAAATATTGTTGGTCACCAATATTTATATCTTCGTTGATTATAAGTAGCTGAGTCAAAAAAAGGAGCGCAAAAGGGATATGTATAAAACTAATTTTGAATCATGCTAAATATCCAAATCACGAGAATCTTAAAGTGGGATTAAATTAAACCAAAGCGAGAAACACGAGATCTAAACTTGCGATGGAGTCATCAAGGAGTTAATATTGTATTAACATATGAGGGACGTGAATAGTCGTTGTCCACTGACTGAAATATACATGTTACGACAGGGAAAGTATAGAGGTGATTAGGGAGGAAGCCAGGAAACTGATTAGGGGGGAACAAAAAAAAAAAATTATACCGATTTATCCTGAATTTGTTTTAATTTCAACATAAAATGTCATATATTATCAGGTTTTAGAAAAAAACATTGTATAAATATTGATAAAAATGCCTCAAAAGTAGTAATTTTTATATTATGAGGGATTAAACTTAAAAAAAATTGTAATAATATTTTGAAATCAAAGGAGGGCCACAGCCCTTACTTGTCCCCCCACCCCCAAACTTCGTCCTTGGAGGTGATAACCACTCGATCTAAAATCAGCTGGAACCTTGGACTTAACCAATCAGAAAATCCTAATTTAAATCGTTTTGCAATTAAATCTCTAAAAGAATGTGAGTTTAATTATAGAAGGGTGAAATTAGAAGACTATGATTGGTTGGGTTCAGGAGACCAGCCAATTTTTGATGGGCAAGTACAAGTCATACCACTCAACGTGGTATAATCACGTGGTCCGAGAACCCTGATCTTCTGGTTCAGGCCAATGAAATTACCCCATTTGTGAGCAATTTGCAGTTTGCTCCAGCTACTCTTACCTATGTAAAAGGAGGTAAACTGCAAATTGCTTCAAAATAGGACAATTTTCATTGGTCTGAACCATGGAAGCGGAGGTTCTAGGAGTAGGTCTCCGCATCTCAGCTGAACATTTAAAGTTTAATGGCCGAATCTTATGTGAGAATGATATGTAAATTCGGGTTTAAATTCTTATCTTCTTCAATAGAAGAACCAACGAGTTAACGGTCTGTTTATGTTTAATCACATTGACGCGAATTAATCAAGTTTTAAAACGATTTTAACATTCTCAAAGTCAAAGACAACCCATGTGCTAATTAAAAACAATGAATGTATCTAGAACTTATTGATCATTTCTAACAGCTGCAGACATATTTAAGAGGCGTTCAGAAATTATTCTCGACGTATATCTTGTTGCCATATTGTTTTGTTTTGGGTGTTGTCGACTTCGGATGACGGCACATCGACATGGACATGCAGATATCACCACCGTCGGAGATTGGACTTGCCTGCAGCTGTAAATTCATTTCAGACCCTACCTACGGTCAACAGTTGCTACTTGTTTTTTGTTCCTTTGTTAATTCCGTCCAAACTCTCGAATATTAATGGCTTTTTTTTTCTTCAATTGGTGGTCATCAGTTATAAAAGCGAATTTCCGTGTAACTCAGATGTAGTCGTTGACTACTAAGTTTAACACAACAGATCTCAAACTTTGTACGCTCAATATTAAAGAGCTTGAAGTAATGCACAAGATAATGAGACCAAATCCTCTGTCTCCTAATTTTTCTATACCCCTGTCCCCATCCAATCATATCGTCAAAAAAGTGGAAATCAGGGGGTGTTCATTGGTTGGATACAAGGGGACGGAGGGTTTCGGTACAGGGGATTATTTTCGCAAGATAGTTGCTTTGGAATTTTTGGAAAACATTTTAGAAGGTATTTGTTAATTATTTTTATGTTTATGGCTCCTTCAAAATAATAGAAATAAATAAGGAGAAACTTTCGATGCGACTTTGTTCACACTCTTTCCAACAAAACTCTAACTTTTGATTAATGGAATAAGAGAAACTCATATGAGACCCCGTGATTTCCGCCATCAGCGGTCGATGATTTGTACACACTACTGAAAAAAGTGTGTAGAAACTCGCACTCAAAAACTTTGGTGTAGATTGTAGAACTCAAGTGACTAGAAATTTGAACAGACCGCCGATAAAGAAACAATTCTTTTGATATATTCACTATTTATATTAGTAACAAATATAATTGATAAGCCGCTAAAGAAAACTAGTCACCTCGGTTTTGCGAGCCGAAATAAAAACAGATGAAAAGAGACAAAAATAGGAGAGCAATGAAAAACCAAATTCATTTCACTATAATATATCTCTCTCCGTTTTTAAATATAATATGTTTTAAGCAGTCTATTGTGCTTTCTTCTCTATTTATAGACAATTCTCAATGGTTGTTTCCGTTGGAAACTTTCGCATCTCTTTAACTCGCATTTGCAACACTTATTTCTATTGAAAAAATGTTGCGTCTCTTCAACAATTGCAATGCTTAGTTTCGACCGCGTCTCTTCAACAATTGCACCAGTGATTCAAAAGGGTCATTTCCGTTGAAAACACTTGCGTCTCTTCATCTATTCGATTTTGCAACGTTTAATTTGCAACAACCATGTCTATTGGCAAACGCCGCATCTGTTTATGCAGCAAAAATATAACACGATCCGCTATCAGGTTTGATTCGGTACGAAATGGGCAGGCTGCGATGCACGCACATGTGTTAGTTTATGTCCATATAGTTCCTCCTGCTCGGACTAAATTATCTAACGCCAAGGGTCAATATAAGGATTGAGGATCTACTATATAATCATGAAGATATACATAATTTTGAGATGTGAGACTTATATCTCATTCACCATGTTAAGGTTTCTAACATACATATTATTAATACACAGAATTATATAAACAAATGATCACAAATGCAACCATAGGTAAAAATAAAAGTACGAAGTGAAAAATAGAGAGTTACAGGGATGACAACAAAGATTTTATATTGGTTCATGTTTACCTTACCTCTAGTCTCGTAAAATATTTGTACAGATTTCTTTCCAACAACCAATATTTGAACAAGCAAAAGACAAACCAAAATACAACCTTGAGTTACGAGAATATCTTGGTCATTTTTCAAGCTTACGATGCACTCACTTGATTTGAATGAACTACAAGCCCACTCATTTAATTTGGATGTGCTACAAGCACATCAACTTGGTTTAAACAAGGTGCAAGCAAACCCAAGAAAATTCAAGCAGAGTTAATAGTTTTTCCGAAGGAAAATTCTTGCATTTCACTGATTCGCCTCTGGAGTTTACCGTTCTGTTGGTTTCCCCTAAAATATATTGAAAGCATCTTGTACCTTATATATAATGGAAACTTTATCCCCTTGGATAGTGTTTTGATATTTGAATTGAAAAAAGGCACTTTGGAGACAGTAAGAAAGTAGTATTAACTCAGTCAAAGAAGTACGAATTGATTCTATATCATTTTGAAGAAAACTAAACGTACTTTTCAATGGAATTTTCAAAATAGTGAGAGGACGGGCAAGAAAATAAGTAACTAGTTGTTAAAACAATGTTTGCACCTCCTTTTTATGGTAAATAAACCGATGTTTCCATTGTAAAGAGTTACGATAAACAATGGAACTTGATATGCAGTCCATACGGCCTCCAAACTTCTGTCAAAGGTGGCTTTTATTTCTGTATGTTGTATACACAACTTATTATCCATTTTCGACCATACTACAGCAAATGTTGCTCTTGCCGTACCAAGATGTTTTTTCAATTGAGCATGTGAAGATTCGGCTCTAATTGTTGTCCTATTATCACGATGTTTAATTTTACTTGTCCATGCATATGCAAAATACTCATTTTATTCCAAACAATTATTACGAATATACGTCAAACTTTAGGGATAAGCTATCCAATCTTTCTGAAAATCATTGCAATATATCCCAAAGTCATCTTCGGTTGGTGCGTGAACCACCTTCTTTCAACTTTGTAAAAACATCTCGAACACTTCATTTGTTTTAAACTCTGGTTTGCAATTCGTAATGACAATATTTCTCATGTGCCATAAACACATCATCAACGTTGACTGTGGAAATTTTTTCTTTATTCCATTTATCAATGCCCATTCTCTATCGGTTACTATTACCTCGGGTAGTTCATCGGGCATATAAAAATGTCTCAACTTGGTTAGCACCCACCCATAATTATCCTCTCTCTCATGTGCTAGAAATACATGTGCAATACTAAAAGTTCGTCCCGTAGAAGTCATACCAACCATTTCTAGCAAAGGCATATTATATCGGTTCATTTTATACGTACAATCAAGTAGAAGAATTGATGAAAAGCACTAACATAATACACTTCGGGTAAGACCATGTTATATATATCAAATGATCAGTTTTCATAGCAGACCTTTCAAACACACATAATGCTTGTCCGAAAGAAATTTCAATAAGTGTTGCATGACAGATCTACATTCCATAGTTGACAACTGCATTTTATATTTGGCGTTATACATGGTTTTCAAAGTTGATGTATTTTCGGAAAGGACTTCTTAATGGTTACTAACACCTCTCTTGAGGAACGCCAACAATACTTATACCTTTTAAGATTTTCTTCTTCGTGTCAATCAACAGTGCCGCATAGAAATCATGTCCTTCAAAGAAATAAGGAAGTTCGTGATTATGCACTCCGTTGATTACACATACTTTCCATTTATCTTCATCTATATACATGCCCTTCAATCTGAAAAGGCAGTTGCATTTTTTGCTGGCACTAGGTTTTTTTTACATTATTTTTCCATATGTTTTAACTTTGGTTGATGACTATGATAAAAATCTAGCCCTTTCACACTCCAATTGCAACCTTGGTTTTCTTCCAGGCCCTAATTTATCCGACTTTAGAATTACAATCACGGTATTCCACTTTTTTCCCATTGTTTTACACCATCAGATCAATGTACTCTGTGAATCAATTACCTAAAGTCATAAGGTTTACGAAAAAAATAACATAATCCATTTTCATAACCACATCAGCAATTTTAAATTTTATAAATGATTTGTTAACCCCGTTATAAACGTAGTTCAAAAATAATGCGTCAATGGTATTAATAATGCACAGTGGATCGGTTACTCTATTCATGAACATGGATCGCTGCTTGACGCAAAATGTTAGATCGTTGGCATAACATGTAAACGAGCTGGAACATTAACCATCATGCATGTCTCGACTGCACTATATAATAACATGGGTCAGTGATGTTGGAGAATACTATTTACAATTGATACCAATGTGAGCTCACATAAAAAATACTACGTGGACCGAGCAGCAGCATATATAGGTCGTGTACAACTATGCTATGGGTCGTACACATCAATCCGTTGCATAGTTTTGATATGTGATAAATGGGCGCGCTAGGTCCTTCACATCACGCATATTGCGTATATCAGTTGCTGCCACGTCAACTTATTATGGGCAATATGAGTAAAACCCACATAACAATGCATTGAACAACTTACATGAGTATTATATAATATATGTTGGACTACACACACATACGTGAAACCGTTTCTACTTCATGAAGTTGGATCTGCTAATGGTCATGGGTCGTTCTCAATATCAAGTATAGTTCGTGAGTTGCCACGTCATCTCAAGCTGCATGAGACATCCAAGTTCAGGTCGGTGGTGTGCAATAAGACATATGGGCTGCATACAAAGTATATACATGGCATAAAATACCTCAGGTTGTTCCTATACAGGTATATGGATCGCCATGTTTTATATGTAGATCGACACGCTCGACAAGCTACAGTATGAATATGGATCGTTGCTTCATCAAGTCGCGACCATCAAGAGGTCGCTGCCAGCCAATAGGTCATTCTGTATGAATTGCGTGGAAGTATTAATATAAGGATTGGATGTATAAAGCAAGGATCCCCATATATTAAAACAACTATTGACATGGCATATTATGGAATGTGTACGTTAACGAGCTGGCATAAATGTTATATATGGTAAGTGTAATTGGTCCATGCAAGTGGGCATGTGACACTATACAACGGAGACATCGTGTGTGAGACCACCAGGTCGTTCATATATGTAATGTTCAGCAGGTTGCAACTTATATTAGTTCATTCCCACTAAGACAGCATGTCCGCACAATCAGGTCGTGGAAGCCATTGTGGTCAGGTCGTTGATACCTTCAACACATCAGGTCGTGAGCCCAACGTACAATCAGGTCGTTCGTTAAACTGGGTCGGTCAACGACCTAAGGAGTCTGGTCAACCAACGAACCAACTTCCTACACACCTATTTTTGGATCTCATTACTCCATTTCCACTCCTATAAATATCCCCACATTTCCACCATGAAAGGGGCCGATTTCTCCACCCATGAAGTGCTTCCAAACTCATTTCTCAACCGCTCCAAACGATTCTAACCTCCATTAAACTTCTTTGAAACTTAGATTCAGCATCTCAACCACCATGAAATAATCGAAGAACATCTAAGTGCTCGAATTGTTGAAGATCTACTCCAACAATCATCGCAATCAAAAAGATCTTATCATTTCTGTAGTGAAATCGAGTGTATAAAGAGATTAAAGAGAAGAAAGTAGAGAAAATCAATGTAAAGAGAGAAAATGAGTAAAGTTAGAGAAATCATGTACCTTGTAACATTGAGAATGATAATGAAATCACTCTTGAAAGTGGAGCCAGATCTAGGCCGAACCACTATAAGTCTCCTTGTTTTTAGTGCTTTTGTGTTTGTGGCTACCACTTATCTATATCAATATAGTTTGTGAAGCGTTGAAAAACACCTTAGGGTGCTAGTGCCATTTTTAGCGTTAACATTTTTGGCTCCCACCTTGGGGCCACATCCACATCCTAAAGGTCAAGTGCTTTGTGAGAGATTCCGGAATTGAAGGCTTGTTTTTTACTATAGATTCTCAAAATCTAGAATCCAAGCCACTCGAGATATTGTATTCAAAGTTCAAGTGTTTGTCCGAGATAATGCCACCGAACAAGCCGACTAGCATGTCTATAAGAGCTTCGGGATCAGGGAATGTCACAGATGATCCTACAAATCTACAAACTAATTTTCGTGAAGTTGGTCAATCCTCAAGAGCAGGAGCTGGTGTGCCTACGAATGAATTGAATGAAGCCGTTAATGAAGCCGTTGTCAGTTTGACTCAGCAGATGGAGATCTCAAACAAAGCTATGATGGATATGGTAGAAGCTTTCTTCGCTGCTCAAACCAATACAGCAAAAGCAAACTCCAATGTTAACCTTTCGGAGAATGCCAATTCTTCTTCTTTAAGTCCCAATCATAATCGTTCTGCTCAAGAGATCAATGAGTCAGACAATGTTGAGAATGAAGAATCTAAACCGATTGCTAAAAAAACCACTCCATAAGAAGAACTTCTCAAACCGTGGGTAGTCTCACCAAAGGGGCACCTCCCCGAGAAGGAGGTCCACGGCCCCGGATCCTAAACCGAGATTGTTCTCTTAAACGAACGTTCGGCAGAGGTAATGGCGCCATCCCCGTGAATCGACACGATGAAGAAGAACGTCTTTCGAAGATGGTGAGGAAAATTATGAAGGAAAACATGGAAAGAAATGATGACGAGAAAGAATGGGAGTTTGCACCTAATAAGACTCCACTCACTGAAAGGATTCGGAAGGCCAAGTTCCCCAAAAAGTTTACTCCGCCAATAATTGCAGCTTATGGGGGGGACTGGTGATCCCAATATATTCTTATACAAGTATGACCAACACATGGATGGTGTACGAGCCACCGATGAGATCAAATGCTTATACTTCACTCTCTATCCGTAAGGAGTGACATCCCTCAAGTTCACCAAGTTGCCACCAAAATCCATGGATAAATTTTCTCTCTTGGCAAAGAAATTCAGGGAGCAGTTTAGGCTATAAACCACTAAAGTCAAAGACGTGATGCCACTCAATGACTTGGAACAAAGACCTGGAGAATCTTTCAAAGCCTTTCTAACTCGATTTAATGCTGCTGCATCAGAAGTGGCAAATCCAGAATCTCGATTAGTCTTGATGGCACTGAAACATGCTATAAACAAGATGTCAGAGTTTGGAAGGTGGATCAAGATGAAGAAGCCAAATACCCTGGAGAGATTCTATACAAAAGCAGAAGAGTTCATCAGTGTGGAAGATGACCCTGATGTTGCTGGAAGTATTGCTGCGCTTGAAAGGAAGGATAATGATATTCAGGTTAATCAGAAGAATGTCGGAGATCAAAAGAGATGAAATGACGGAAAGGATAACTGGGATGGCAAGAAACTCCGCCTTTTCAGAAATTCCCAGTTAACTCCTTTGATAGAAACATCGGAGAACATCTTTGTTGCAACTAAAGACACTGAAAATTATCCAGCATCGAAACTTCAAAGAGTGGGTGACGACCAAGCAAACTTTGGAAAGTTCTGCCGCTTCCACAATCAACCCAGTTACAATACAAATGAATGTAGACATTTTAAAAGCTTGATTGAGGAATTGATTCAAAATAACAGGTCCAGCAATATGTGAAGAATCTGCAAGTCTCAAATTTTTCTCCAGCTATTCGAGGGCAAAGTGCACCTACTAGTCAATTTGGTCCAAGTAACCGAGCTCCAGTGCAGACTACTGCAAGAGCCGTGATCAACTAACAACCGATGACGGCACTCTACAACTCAAAAGCTTTGGAACAATAATAATCTTCATTGCAACTTTACTACATGCTATGTTCAATTTCTTCCAAAAGGCCTATAATATTTTATATGCATTGTACTGAACATTAGCTCTATAAATAATGCATGCCTGAGTAAAACCTTTTACTTACAAAATTTTTGTTGATTCAAAATTTGCTTAAAGATAATTTTTCAATGCAGGTTATCTGACGAGCGCTTGTTCCTTTAAATCCCAACAAGACATTACGACCCCAACAACGCTATCTCGAGTGCTAAGTGCTATAAACGTCAATACGCACAAGTGCGAAGATAAAGAGCACTGGCTTGAAAAGTGAATGGAAAGAGTTGCAAAAAGTCAAACGATGAATGAGTGCAATATTAAATAAATGCAAGGGTTGTAAGTTTCACCGAAGAGGCACCTTCCCAAGTGAGAGGTTCAAGGCCCTGGTTCTTTAACTGAGATAGCTCGCCAAGTCAAGCGTCCGGTGAAGGAACTAGCGTCTGCCCCGTGGAACGATACGACAACAAAAGCCTCTCATAGTGAATCCTATAGAAATAATCTCAGTCGAAGAGGCATCCAATTAACTCGCGTAGTGTCTAGTCATCCCAGATGCGACAGGTGTTGGGCTTTAACCAATTAACTTGCGTAGTGTCATGTCATCCCAGATACGATGGGTGTTGGGCTTAAACCATTTAACTCGTGTAGTGTCTAGTCATCCTAGATGCGAAGGGTGTTGGGCTTTAACCATTTAACTCACATAGTGTCTGGTCATCCCAGATGCAATGGGTATTGGGCTTTAACCAATTAACTCACGTAGTGTCTTGTCATCCCAGATGCGACGGGTGTTGGGCTTTAACCAATTAACTTCCATAGTGTTTGGTCATCCCAGATGCGACGGGTGTTGGGCTTTAATCAATTAACTCGTGTAGTGTCTTGTCATCCCAAATGCGATGGGAGTTTGGCTTTAACCAATTAACTCGCGAACCATTTGGTCATCTCAAATGCGATGAATGTTGGGTATAAAATACAAAGACCTCACCGAGCGGGGGCATAAGAACCAAAGTCCTCCCCCGAGGGGGGCACAAAGATACAAAAATATCTCCAAAGTAGAATCACCAAACCAGCCAGTAAAGTCGGGATTCCTGTTGTACTGACAAGCTCAGAGGCATCACGCATGTTGGAAAGTTTAAAAAAGCTCTCGCCGACAAAGTTGAAGCTTCTGGCACGTCGACCACAAGCAGGGAAACTCGGCAAGCTGATCACATAAAGCTTTTGCAACTCGTGACGACCCATGTATAGGAGCAACACAACCACGTAAAACATATCATGGGTCCATCAGGGCATCGCAATAAGCCAAAAAATAAATAACACTCGACAAAGAAGCTAACATACTTGAAAATAAGTGAGCTGGAGTGCGACAAACATGAGATCTCGCCTTGGAAAAGCTTGGCAAAAAATAACCTTGCCTTCAAAAAATAGGCCCGTTTGAAGAATTCGACAAAATCGATACGTTCAATATGTCGATAAAACTCGCTGCACCAATTAAAATCAACCTTGGAAATCCAACTATAATCTCTCAATCCAAAGGCTTCCTCATCTGCAAAGCTCTAACTATAAATAACTCAAAGAACCCGAGGGTATTTTGCTTCAAACTTGAGAAAAAGTAATGCTTAAAAAGCGACTGTATAGATATGGCATAGTTTTGAATCCAAAAAAGGAAATAACGATTCCCAAGGAACTGATGTTAATATCCATCTATGGTGTTAATATGAGATATAAAAAGAAGATTGAGCAATAGTCGTGCAATGGGGAAAGCCATTGAGTGGTTGAGATTCAAAGTTTTATATAGCCCGGGATGATCTACGGTATCAAAGCGAATTCAAGCTCAAATTTCTGAATCCAATTAAGCTACTGCGGTAGGCTAAAGATGAACAATCATCAAATTCCTCTTTCCCTATCAATTTTGCAACAAACTCGGAGATGTTAAACCGATTGTGTGCATGATTGAAAACATATTGAGTTAACACAGAGCGACATCTCTCTGGCGGATTGTTAGGAGGATGGGGAGTAGCCAAGGATTGATTCGTTTGCAATTCATGAGTTCTGCAGTCGCCCTAGTCTCAGAAATTCAAATTGAAGCTCCAGTCTAAGAAAAAGTGATCTCCTTTCCAGAACGATAATCAGTCTTCTGTCTGGTGTTCACTTTGCACATGGAACTTCATTTTTCAACAAAGTACAGGTATACGTTTCATAAAACATACACCGTCGTGAAGAATTATGCAAATCATTAAAATATAAAGCTTGGAATCTACAGTCGGTATGTGTCGATTAGTTGATCTCAAGCGTCGTTGCGAATTAAAACTAGAGCATCCTATCTAAACAGGCACAATTTGACAAGTTATATAAATTTAACTGTTGAACGAAATAATCCTGTATAGACACGTCATTCAGTTTAAGTCTGAAAATTCGTTGTAAGTCATTCTTTAATGATTAACTAATTCGATGTCGACGTGGACGATCAATGACGAAGTATAAAGTCCAAAAAATGTGCAAGTGCTTGTTTTAATTACATAACAGGTGGTATGAAGCATATAAGTTCAACTATTAAGTCGAGAGCTGAGCTTGAGTCACTCGGAGTTAATGGGTTGAGTAAGCATGCACAATAGCTCAGGTCGTTCAAAACGACCCAAGGATTCAGGTCGTCTAACGACTCGAAAGTTCAGCGCGTCCAATGACCCGAATTCCTAGGTCATTAAAATGACCCAAAGGCCCAATGCGTCCACCAACCCAAAGCTTCAGGCCACCCAAGGATTCAAAACTCTGATCGTGCATTGACATGAAAATGTAGGTCATCATCAAACTAAAAGCGATCAACATCCCGAATTGAAAATTAGTGTGCAACATTTCATATAGAAATTGACTCAAAAGAATTTTCTAAATTCTAGTCGAAGTATGCGATGCTGGAATGCCAATCCCAAGTGTTCAGCAACATCAAAGCAAAGAGTCGAAAAAACCATTCCAGACTTAGGCTATAATTCAAAGTATGGCAAGACTGTCAGATTAATGCCAAACTAATTGTTCAAGACCAAAGCATAATTCATGCCTGGTGAAGTTAGAATTCAACAGTGTTATTAAACCCCAAACTAGTTGATGCTACAAAATTCGACGTTGTTGAAGCCAGATCTGAAACGCAATCATGATTTGGTTCATCGATAGCTGAAACATGCAGTTTGCAAAATAAAGAAAAAGGAAGGGTTCACATAGAAGCCAATTCACTTATCAAAATAAAAATAACTGAAAACAAGAATCATGATTCGATTCTGTCACAGCAGGAAGCAAGGACGTGAAAATAAATTTCATGAATCGATCGTCTGAAAACTCAATGTACACAACTTATCATTGAAACCCTAAAATCAACTCATTACGAAGCTTAAGGGTGCGTTCTTAACCAACGCGAACGGGGTATTTGAGCGTGGTACTGTAGCGAACGGGGAATGTGTTTTTAGCGGCGAACGGGGTATTTGAGCGTGGTATTTTTAAAATAAGATATAAATAGATTTGATTAGACAAATACGACTACAAATACAGATACAGTTTCTAATACAAATACAAGTACAAGTACAGTTACAGATACAAAGACAAATTAGCGCAGACCAGCAGAAACCAACCGATCTCTAATGTTATCTTTAACTAATGCCATTTCTTGGTTTCCATCTGGGTGTACACGTTCAATGCCTCTATTCGTCGTATTTCTCATACTGTAATATTCCGCCATGTAGTGATCGGGGATTAGTTCAGGATTATCATCAAACGCCATAAAATCAGGGTCACCGCTATTATATTTGCGTATGAAATTGTGTAAGGCCATTGTAGATACGACAACTTTCACTTGAGTGTTGAACCGAAACGTAGGAATCTTGTTGAGAATGGTAAATTCCTTTTTCCAAATGCCAAATGTTCTTTCGACGGCCATCCGTAGACTCGAATGGTAGTAATTAAACACTTCATTGGCTGACTTCGGTTGATTCGTGGTTTCACGGAAATGCGGAATATGGTACCGCATATTTCGGTATAGCGGTAAATATCCAGTCTGAAGGGGATAGACCGAATCAACCGAATAATACTGTCCAGTTGGAGGGCTAGGAAAGTTAGAGCTTCTATCGTTTGTAACAGCATTAAAAATTCTACTATCATGTGCAGTCCCTTCCCAACCCGCCATAACGTACGTAAACTGTAAATCAAAATCACAAACTGCCAATATATTTTGAGTTGCAAAACCCTTTCGTCCGATATAAGGGATAATTTGATCAGCGGGTAAATGTGCAGATACGTGTGTACCATCTATAGCGCCAATACAATTTCTGAAATACGAATAATACCGGGTTGAATTTCTGATGTGAGGTGGAATAGTAGTAAATTGTTGTTCTCCTGACTTTATTACATCCGCAGCGAGTATTTGAAAAGCGTTTAGGACATCATGAAAACAAATGGAAATTGTGCTACCTGATCGTTGAAATCTTTCTTGAAGTTGTCTATTTAAAAGCCTAGTAGCCATTGTATAAATGAAAATTCCAACCATTTCGACGACACAAATTTCTGATCTGGAAGCGAGACCATGATGTTGCAGTTTTTCACATAATGCGTGAAAGCAAAGTCTTTTCATCCGGAAATTATTTTGACATCGGTTTTGATGACCATTCAAAATTTCGTTGATCCAAGATAAGCCATTGAACTCCGAAGTATTAATCCGCGTCATATGATTTCTCGTTTCAGCCCGAATCAGATATACCCCGTAGAGATCAATCATATCGTCGTAATCAGAGGATGAATCGGAGTTAGACATTACTCGAAAAAGTAGAAAGAATTGAAGAAGTTGTTGAAGGAGTATTGTGAAGGTGTTAAGGGTAGAGGAGGTTATTATAAAGAAGAAGGGGAGTTGAAAATCAAGCCATTGGCGTCCGACGCGTCCGACGCCAACGGCTTGATTTTCAACTTCCACTCAGCGTTCCATGTGGCAGTGGAAATTATTGCTCGCGTCCGACGCGACAAAAATTTCCAGCGTGCCACCAATTGACTG
Source organism: Allium sativum (assembly GCA_030737875.1). NCBI lineage: Eukaryota > Viridiplantae > Streptophyta > Magnoliopsida > Asparagales > Amaryllidaceae > Allium > Allium sativum. The sequence continues at coordinate 224,486,185 of CM060919.1, read as the reverse complement.
CGAACGCACCCTAACAAGTCAATTTGAAATAGACCAATAGACCTAAGCCTAAAATTGGTTTACAACAACCGATTGATGCGACGGTTTGATTTCAAAGCCGAGAAGAAGGAAACTCAGGTCAGGTTCTTGAATCGAAGTGGCAAGTTGATGATTGGAGCGCTTTGTTCGAAAAGGAATTTCCGCCATTAAAATGATTTTCAGCCGAAGGAATAAAATATGAGAAATGCGGATCCAAGAACAATGTAAAGGCAAAGGGTAATCAGGACGTACTAATCCATTCTGTGGGCCAAACCCTGGTCCATCAAGAGCTATTTGCACATAATCCACCATTGAAGAATGCAAACGACCCACTGTATTTTAGTTGTTCCAATCCATCAAAAAACAAGTGTTGAAGGTCTATCCGTATGTCCTAACACAAAATTATGACATTCATTTCGAAGTTTATATTTTTCACAAATAAAAAAATAAATTTCGAGGGAAAAATGTTAATTCCGTTATAAAAACGGTTCAAAAAATAATGTATAATAATAAACAGTGGATCAGTTACTCTATTCACGAACATGGATCGTTGCTCGACGCAAAATGTTAGATCGCTGGCATAACACATAAACGAGCTAGAACATATGGCTCGACCGCACTATATAATAACACGAGTCGGTGATGTTAGAGAATACTATTTACAATTGATACCACTGTGAGCTCACATAAAAAAATAGTACATGGTCCATGTAGCAGCATATATAGGACGTATACAACTATGCTATGGGTCGTACACATCAGTTCGTTGCATAGTTTCGATACATGATAAATGGGAGTGCTAGGTCGTTCACATCACACATACTACGTATATCGGTTACTGCCACGTCAGCTTATTATGGGCAACACAAGTAAAACCCATGTAACAATGCATTGAACAACTTACATGAGTATCGCATAGTATATGTTGGACCACACACATATATGAAGTCGTTTCTATGGCATGAAGTTGGATCTGCTAATGGTCATTGGTCATTCACAATATCAAGTATGGGTCATGAGTTTCCACGTCAGCTCAAGCTGCATTAGACATCCAAGTTCAGGTCGGTGGTGTGCAATAAGACACATGGGCTGCATACAAAGCATATACGTGGCATAAAATACCTTAGATCGTTCTTGTACAAGAATATGGATCGTCGTATTTTATAAGTAGATTTGCCTCTGCTTCATGAATCGCTCGGCAAGCTACAGTATGAGTATGGATCATTGCTTCATCAAGTCGCGACCATCAATAGGTCGCTGCCACCTAATACGTCGTTCTGTATGAATTGCCTGGAAGTATTAATATAAGGATCGGATGTATAAAGCATGGATCTCCATATATTAAAACAATTGTTTACGTGGCATATTATGGAATGTGTACAGTAATGAGCTGGCATAAATATTATATATGGTAGGTGTAATTGGTCCATGCAAGTGGGCACGTGACGCTGTATAAAGAAGAAACCATGTGTAAGACCACCAGGTCGTTCATATATGTAAAGTTCAGCAGGTCGCAACTTATATTAGTTCATTCCCACTAAGACAGCATGTACGCACAATCATGTCGTGGAAGCCACTGTGGCCAGGTTGTTGATACCTTCAACATTCAGGTAGTGAGCCCAGTGTACAATCGGGTCGTTCGTTAAACCGGGTCGGTCAACGACCTAAGGAGTCGGGTCAACCAACAACCCAACTTCCCGCACACCTATTTTTGGATCTCATTACTCTGTTTTCCACTCCTATAAATACCCCCACATTTCCACCATGAAAGGGACCGATTTATCCACCCATGAAGTGCTGCCAAACTCTTTTCTCAACCACTCCAAACCATTCTATCCTCCATTAAAATTCTTCGAAGCTTAGATTCAACATCTCAACCACCATAAAATCGTCGAAGATCATCTAAGTGCTCAAACTGTTGAAGATCTACTCCAACAATCATCGCAATAAAAAGGATCTCATCATTCCTATGGTAAGATTGAGTGAATCGAGAGATTAAAGAGAAGAAAGTAGAGAAAATCGTTGCAAAGAGAGAAAATGAGTAAAGTTAAAGAAATCATGTACCTTGTAACATCGATAATGATAATGTAATCTATCTTAAAAGTGGACGTGGGCCAGATCTAGGCCGAATCACTATAAATCTCCTTGTTTTTATTGTTTTTGTGTTTGTGGCTACCACTTATCTATATCTATAAAGATTGTGGAATGTTGAAAAACACCCTGGGGTGTTAGTGTCATTTTTAGCATTAACATGAGTATTTACTTCGTTGGTGTTGAAATGATTCATCAAATCAATATTTATGTCTTTTGAGTCAATTGATCGAACATCTTGCATCATATGATCACAACCATCATGTTTATTGTCCAATTGATCATCATTCAAATACTCCATCTATCGAACGACAAAAAAAAATTTAATGTATCAATTTGTAAAAGAAGATACGTAAGTTATATAGTTAAAAACCGTATAAGTAAAAAGTTACATTATCATTCTCTATTACAACGTCGTCAAATTTAATGTCCTCCAAGCTTGAAATTTTCAATGGAGTGGAAAAAATATTTTAAAACACAACGGAAAACCCTAAACTTTTTTTTAAAAAAAATCTAGCAACATATTCTATAACATAATAGAAAACAATAAAAATCAAGTTATTCAAATCTCTTTTTTATTTTCATCTCCCAGCTCTATTTGGCACAGAAGAAAATATGTTTTTATTTGGGTTTATGGTTTGAAATTATGGAGAAATGCGTGTTTTTTTTAGGAGAAGTATGGTGGTGAATAATTGAGTGAAGGAATAATCTATGGTGACCAGAAGAATATAAAAAATAATCATTTGTATAAAATTTATAACGGTGGCTGGGAGTATAAACCAGGATGTGAACAATAGCACCCTTTATTTTTGATGTTAAAAGATTCATTTTATTTATAACATGTATTTTATCCGTCAAAGTTAATTAGTTCACTGTATGTTAGTTTTAATCAATTTAACATATTTGATTTGAGCTGCTTTTTCTTATGATTGAATGTTTGAATTTTGATATTTATACTACTTAACAATAATTGATTCTTAGTTGTTTATTTTATAAGCCAAATTGTATGTGTACACCTTAAATTGCTTTAGTTATATCAGTCTTTTTTTTAAATCATATACACCACGTTTTGTTTAGTATACACCATACATATTACTAAATTATCATCATGCATAAATATAACAAAATAAGTTTCTCATTTAGTATATTTTTGATGTGCATTAATCGAACTAAGGAATATTGATTTCTAAAATCAATGAATTTACTTTTGTAACTCAAATTCAAATCCTTAATTGAATTTATATTTACTTAGCTATTTATATATTAGAATTTAACTTTAAATTTTGAATAATAAAATGTTAATCTACTTAAATTTTGATTCTAAGTTAAAAATCAATTTAAATATAGTAAAAAATTGGGAACTTAGTACACAATGAACCATGCTAGTTTTAGCACTTCATTTGTAAATTTATTTTTGTGACTAATTTAGCGTGCATAATGTTAGAACTGATTATACATGAATATATATAACAAGAAAGAACATGAATAAATTTAAAGCTTCAATAGAAGTTAAATTAAATTCACTTGACAACACATAGAAATTTCAGTTATCTTATAAACGAATTTTTACGATTGCGTATGATGTGAACATGTGAAATTTTTATTATTTTTTGATTTTATTTTGATTATTTTTTAATAACAGTATTTTTGTCTTTAATTTTTTTAATATAGTAGGTAAATTAATTTACGGTGTATAAATATAATTTGTCATTTTATAAATAAAAGTCTGTACTTAATTTTCATGTATCACTTTCTTTTGTTGTTGAATTTCACCACACTTTCTTTACCTAACATTACAATTCGTTGAATTTATTTTGATGAAACGATGAACAAAGATTCGACACGCGCCAAATAAAAATTGACATTCATCATTTTTTTGAACTTTGCTTGTGTCATGCTTGACGTCCAAGAATAATCTGGAAAGCGAAAGCGGTAAGACGCAAAAGTCATGAAGAATAATAAAGAAACACGTGAATATAACAAACGTGCGACATTGAACAACCAAAGAAAATTCAAACTTACACGCATGCCCGTTACGGGCCATCCCTACGTTATCGCACACTGACTTTGACTTATCTCACACGGTCAACTCAGCCGCCTGCTGACGTGTCACCCAATTAAATATAGAACTTATCCTGTATATATACACTTAAACCAAACATTTCAACCACTTCATTCAGAGTTCATCCCATTTCTAACCAAACACAGAACATGGACTATTCACCGTCTCTCCAAACGAACTCGAACTCCAACTCAAACTCAAACCATTACAAACCGGCCACGTCATCAATCCACGCCGTCAGAAAACCACCGGCGAAGCCATGGCGGAGGCCCGAAAGCATGCCGGCGCCACCCAAGGTGTACCGGGTCGACCCGCACGGGTTTAGAGGGCTGGTGCAGAGCCTAACGGGCATGGAGAAGCGGGTGAAAGAGAGGGTGGCAGCGCCGCAACCCGTTAAAGTGGAAGCCAAGAGCGCGAACGAAATGTCGGATCAGATGATGAAGGAGGGCGGAAGCGGTTTGATGCTGTCGCCTTCGTTTTATTCGTCGTGGTGCTCTTTTCCTCTGTTGAGCCCTGGAACCGCTGCTTTTCTTGATTCTTAGGTTTTGTAGTTTGCTTTAGTTGTGTAGTTAGGGAAGGAACGTGTTTCACTTTGTTTTGTTTTACTGCGTGCAAATGTTAATGGGGAAACTTGTGTTTAAATCGCTGTCATGGAGTGCCTTTTTTTTGTGCCAAAGGCTATCTTCATTGGAGTGGGAGATTTGTTTAAGCAATTTAAATGCAAAGTAGTCGTCAAGTGAGCTTATAAATGCAAGTCCAAAAGATATTTAAAGCTAAAAATGAAAAGAAATCGCGCAAGCCCCTACTAATATTGGTTGGTAAAGGGTGTTCCTTGCAAGTGTTAGCCAAATAAGTTGATGCAGACTGAATGTTATACTTTCGTCATTTCCTTACACATTCAATGTTTGTATGCACGTGGTTCGTTCATTGTCTGAATGCTAAACTAGCGTTCCACACGTCGCATCGACCATTCTTGTGTTTTGCATTGTATGCTTCCACTGTCGTGCAAAAATGCTGCATTGATACGGAAGAACAATAAATAAGATATAGATTTGTCAATTGAACATCAATATAATCATCTGATAGCAATTATTCTATTACATCAAACAAATAATAAATAACTATAACAAAGAAACAAAGAGACACACAATATTTATATTGATTCCACTGACATCGAGATAGTGTACGTCTAGTCCAAAGAAGAGAGAGTCTATTCCACATGAGAGAATTACAAGAGATTAAAAAATAAAAGTTTAGATATTCAAACCTCAAATTATGCTTAAATGGAAGAGACGCCATTAAGGATCGGTGGCTCCATGTCAAGATGGGTTTACAATAAAGTCTAAACTTCAATGTATAGCCAATGAAATATATGTGAACCATCAATCAAATTACGAAAATATGATAAGAAATAATGGAGGCAAATTACAATGACAACAAACAACTCAATAGCAAGTAATACATTAATTCCCTTCAATAGCAAAGATGGAAGAAAATAGCTCATCCATACATCTCATGCAAATGTAATTAATGCATTTATGCATTCCATATTGAATATATTTACTTCCATTTTGCTTATTTCTTCCACCTATTTGTGATTTTGTGTCACCAAAATTTAACACTCCACACTTTAATGCCAAATCATATATCTTCAGCAACCTACCTAAATTCAAATTCTCTTATCAACATAAAAGTCTTCATAAAAGAACTTCACCGTAAATCAAAAACTCATAATGAGATAGAAACCAAAAATGAATATTTACCTAATCGGTTCCAGAAAGCTAACCCCATCACACATTGTTAACAATATTAGACTACATTCCCGCTCGCCAACAAAATATTGCAAATATCCAGATAATAAATAAATAAAGCAGATTCCAAAATAATCTCAACACCATCAAGGCAAAAAATAATTCTCTCAATCACCAATTCAAAAACAGAGCTAAAATTCAAATCTCTATATACATGATAATTCTCTCTCCTTCCACATACCTGCATGTAGCACCTCCTTTAAGACGGCATCACAAAATCGATAATGTATCACAACTGCACCAAATCCGCCAAAATCAGCTGTATGAACTGAACTCTCTAAGACGACATCATAAGTCGATAAGTCTGAGTGGCATCAAAATCCGTCACCAAAATCCGCTACATCAGATACAGTTTCTAAACCCAATTGTCTCTTCAACACGCTAAACTCTTATACAATGTGAGCCACACCTAACAGATCTCCACCTTGATGGGATTTCTCAATTGAACGTGAAGTTATACAGAGTCCTCGAACACTTAGAAAGGTCGCTAATACCTCCATCGGTTCGTCTTTGGTTGCTACCATCTCTAAGCAGTTCCGCCAAGCTATTTTCTACAAAGAGTCTCTTTTTTACGGTTAGTCGGGCCTCGTTCTAACATATAACTTCACCTTAATGAGAATCTGGAGCTCAAACTATAATAAAGTTCCAATCCTAGAACACTCTTCCCTCTCAAAACAATGTTCTCCACCAAAGTCTCCTTTTCTCCCAAAACAATAAAAGCATAATCACCACTGAATCTACCAACCTTTGTAGAAATGATTGATGCACAATCTAAAACAAAACGCCTTCCTCTGATACCAATATGTTGTGGAAAAAGGCTGCACTAATGCGGAAGAACAATAAACAAGGTCTAGATTTGCCAATTGAACATCAGTCTAACCTGATAGCAATTATTCTATTACATCAAACAAATAGTAAATAATTATAACAAATAGACGCACAATATTTATATTGGTTTCAGTACCATCGAGATAGTGTATGTCCAGTCCAAAGGGAAGAGATTTTATGTCACACGAGAGAATTACAAGAGATTACAAAATAAGAGTTTATATATTCAAACCTCAAATTAGGCTTAACAAAATGAGACACCATTGGGTATCACTGACTTCATGTCAGGATGGGTTTACAATAAATTCTACCCCACAATATATAGCTAATGAAATATATGTGAACCATCAATCAAATTACCAGAATATGGTAAGAAATAATGGAGGCAAATTACAATGGCAACAAATGACTCAATAGCAAGTAAAACATTTATTCCTTTCAATAGCAAAGATGGAAGAAAATAATTCATGCATCCATCCCATACAAATGCAATCAATGCATTTATATGCAAATTGTAATGACCCGGATTTTTAGCGACTTTGGTTATCGACATAAGCACGATGTCGATAACCAAAACATCGAAAAATCCTGGTAATTAGTGAAAGAAATTAGAGGGTGAGGAAAGATAAGATAGAAACTTAGAATAGAAGAAGAAGAAGAACACAACATCAGAGTAACACGAACCTCACAACGGAATGAATAACATATAATATATAACATAACTTGAAATATACATCTGTACTTGAATATACATCATTATCAAAGTACAACACTTACAACACAGCGGAAATAACTATAACTATATGATCCTGAAGCCTCCTGCTCCAGCTCTTCAACTATATCTGTAAAACCCCGTCTACTTGACTGCCCGTACAAGTTTAGGGACCCAAGAGTTTAGGGAAAACAACAAAGTAAACTCCGGGTCAGTCATAGGACTGGTATGAGTAAAACAGTTTAAAAACAGTTATACAGGTATACGATATCTCATAAGACCATGCCGCATAACGGAACGGGTTTTTCCCTTATGAGAATCCAAAATATCTTTATATCAAAAACCTTTTGATATTATAATAATGTCTATCAACCACAGTATATATAATCATCTAGCAGAAACGCTTTCATCTCACGTCCTACATATATAGTATACAATCAAAACCGCAAGCACGTATTGGGTAATGGATTTCCAACTATGACAAGGTATGGAACCACCTTTCGCTTGTGTACCTCTAGAGAGGAATACACTGGGTTCAACAAGAACATCTTGCAACCTGGCCACACATGACCGACCACTCATTTCGCTTGAGTGTATCGAATATATATCACCAACAGTTGGGATCAACAACCGTTTCCCGAATGGGACAGCATCAACAATAGATTTTTAGAAATGAATGAAACTCTAGATCAGGTGATTATACACCCTACTTCGGTGCGACCGACTTAGCCATGCTGCCTGCCCGATTTCTGTCATTTACCGGATGATGAGGCTAGAAGCTACGCTTTATCATCATACCAGATTCACTTTGAATGCCACATCGTCAAATCCATCAAATCACCGATTGACGTCCTCAACCATACATTATGTGTTAGCTAAAAGAAGTTTCCTTCTCCGCTTCCACTCTTGGTACGGTTGGAGAAATCAATATACGTGATCGTCTGGAAATACTCTGTCAGATATCCGTCCATACAAGTCATCCAGGAACAGGATGAACCGAAGGCACTATTCTGTAAACAGGTTAGCCCTTGCATAACTCCGTCTTCAATTTCCTTTGGCATATATGATTCGCAACGTTTATGCCAATACAGAGTGGTTCTTTGGATAATAATCCAACCGGTCTCTCTATATTAACAACGTTAAAATGGTCAAACCTTCGATAGTCTGTGATTTAACTATCGAATAAAACAAGTGTGAAAACAATGACATTATTTCCAAAAGGAAATTTTATCCATCAATCATATATATATATATGTATTCATATTTTTCCTTGTTATTTCATTAATTTACTTATCTCCTGTTTCCCTATGTTATATATTCCTTATTTTCTAAATTGGGAAAATATACGTTATTAACAATTGAAAACATTTCCATTTCTTGTTTTCTTTATTAGAAAACATTTCTGGTTTCTTATTTGGAAAACATTTCCAAAGCTTCTTCATTGGACTTAGAAAGACTTTTAAACAAACATCGCTATGCCAACTCAAACCATTTCCTTTACTGCCGAGCCTTAACTATTCCTTAGTTAAAACAAAGCCAATCAAGTTGGGGTAGAACTACCTCTCAGACCTTGACTGAACAACATTTCTAACTTTGAAATAGGCAAAGTTCCCTTTATATTCCTTTTTCTAACTTCCTTACTTAACCCTCCTTCGAATAGCTATATTCGATTGACTCTTTTCACTTAACTCTATTCGATTAACCCTTATCAATTTACTTTATTGGACTAACACTATTGGATTAACTCTATTTGACTAACGCTATTGATTTACTCATTTCACTTAACTCCTTTCGAATAAACTATATTCGATAACTCCTTTTACTTTCTATTCGAATAAACTATATTCGATTAACTCATTTGCTTTCTATTCGAGTAAACTATATTCGATTAACTCATTTGCTTTCTATTCGAGTAAACTATATTCGATTAACTCATTTGCTTTCTATTCGAATAAACTATATTCAATTAACTCATTTGCTTTCTATTCGAATAAACTATATTCGATTAACTCATTTGCTTTCTATTCGAATAAACTATATTCGATTAACTCATTTGCTTTCTATTCGAATAAACTATATTCGATTAACTCATTTGCTTTCTATTCGAATAAACTATATTCGATTAACTCATTTGCTTTCTATTCGAATAAACTATATTCGATTAACTCATTTGCTTTCTATTCGAATAAACTATATTCGATTAACTCATTTGCTTTCTATTCGAATAAACTATATTCGATTAACTCATTTGCTTTCTATTCGAATAAACTATATTCGATTAACTCATTTGCTTTCTATTCGAATAAACTATATTCGATTAACTCATTTGCTTTCTATTCGAATAAACTATATTCGATTAACTCATTTGCTTTCTATTCGAATAAACTATATTCGATTAACTCATTTGCTTTCTATTCGAATAAACTATATTCGATTAACTCTTTTTAACTTTCTATTCTAATCGATTAACTAACATCGATTAACTACTTTGCTTTTATCTCTAATCGATTTAACTAACATCGATTAACTACTTTTAACTTTTAGTAACAGTTCTTCACTTTACAAATGATTTCCCTTTTATAAAACTCTATTCTTTTTTAAAAACATTTTTCCCTTTTATTTTACTTTCGAAATATTTCCTTTTATAAAATCTGTTGATTTTATAAAATCCCTTATTTCAATACACATTGAAATAAATCCTTTTTACATCCCAGGGTCTTTTATGATATTTAAAATATCGAATAAAAATGATCAACATCATTCCTACACCCATAATCCATAACAGATTATATAACACATCATATATCACAATATATGAAAACAGTAAAATAAATGTTTGAGGAATCCAGTTGGATTCCTCCAACCTGTTTCCCTGCATCACAGATGTTAAACTATATAATATAACATCACTTTCAGTTCCATATGATATATTCTGTTAAACAGAATCAATATAGAAATTTAACAAACTGACTAGCAGTTCAATCAAACAGTCAACACACAGTCAATCAGCCAATATCTAACAGTTCTAAAAATACAACATGAAATTATAAACTGTTCAGAGTTGGTGAGATTTACTCACATTGGCACGTTAGCCGTTAAATAACGGTTTGTGTTATTTGATTTCGACGGACAATTTATTTCGCCGTAAATTGTAATGAGCTGCCATTTATCCGTAGTCGGTTCCCTTTTGAAATGTCCGTTCACGGGATCCTGTCGGATCCAGATTTTCGTAGTTCTTTATTTAACTCGGCCCTATCCTTTATTGCTTGGCCCAACCCGTGTTGTTCTTGCATATTTACTATATCCTGCTACTTTGGATGACTTACTTTTGCTTCCCGTTGTTCTTCCCTAAGTGCTTGACTTTTCTTCATTGAAAACAATCGTACCCAGTACCCATGCTTGACCAAGCCAACTCCCCTTTTGATTTCAAAAACATGGATGAACTCCTTTTACTTATATTGCTTTCTTTTGCTGCTCCTTATTTTACACTACGCCCCAGTATGGTTTCAAACTCAGCTCCTTTAGTTCCATCGCCATGAATCTCCCTTCTCAAATCCCTTAATTTTATAAACTCCTGTTCCTCTGCATTTTCTTCTGTACAAAACTCAACTAACTGTAAGCATCATCAATCCCCCATACACAACACCACACGACTATCCCAGCATCGAACTGGACACAAACCCCCTCTTTTTCTACCATGAACACTTCAGGAACCACAACTCCTCACAGCTACAGTACTCCTCCTCCCACAAAACAAACTTTCTTGTTCCAGTATTATCCCACTTATTAACCATTCCACAAACTTTAGTAATCAAAACTCCACCGTTACCCAAACTGAGTGCCCCGCTACCCTAACCCAGCTTCTCTCTTCCATTTCAAATTCCAGAAAGTCACGCAACTCTCAGTAACCACACCCCCATCAAACTTCACGGAATCAGCCAAAAAGCCACAAAAACTCAGTTCCTCAAGGTTCGCTCCTCCACGCCCTACCTCTGACACGCCGGGTCCCACCAAACTACCATCGCGACGACCGCTTCTTCACCAGACCTCGCCTCTTCCATCAACCCTTCACCATGGTCAACTCCCCTAACTTTGCCAACGCACGTTCGAAGCTATCAACCTCCTTCATCGCAAGCTTCGAGTTCACCGAACCCAGCTGCACAAGACAGCGAACCAAAAATCAACGATACCCAACGTCCCCCATCTCAAATCGAAGAGTAGCTGGAACCAAACTCAGAAATACATGTTTGGAGATTTATCGAATTTTATATTTATTTCTATGATTTTTTTTGGATTTCTAAAGATTGAAAGAAAGAAAAGGAATTACCTGAAGAGAATATGACGGCCAAAAATATGTTTGACCGAAAATGAAAATCACTTTAGGGTTAGACAGTTGATGGCATTATATAGGGTATTTAGTTATTTCTTTTGTGGAGTTTTAAAATCCCACGATTCTCGTTTTTGAGGAGAACAAGAACTGGTGGTTGAGAAGAGGCAACCCGTGGCTTGGTTTAGGCTTAGTAAGTTCTATCATTTTAATATTCATATGAAAAGGGGACGTGTAGAAATGTTCACCTCATAGACTCCTATTCTTACCTAAATTCCATTCATGTATGGACAGAAATAAAGATACCGTTGTATCGAGCTCGGTGCCACGATCCCAAAAATATAATAATACCGGTAGATTAACTCGTATTGTGAAACCCCAAAATCGCTGATTAAGGGTGCAAAATACTCCAAACAAAAAGTTGCTTATTTAATTAATTAAAAATTACCATAAAATTTTAAAAATTAAATTATCGTTATGTTTCAAAAGAACCTTGATTAAATTCAAACCCGATCTCTAGTTATATCAAATAAACCGTTACGGTCGATAAACGATTTTATAGCAATTATTTTAAAATTTGCTTTGGACATATTTCAAAATCTATACGACGAAATCCCGATTTTTCTCTTCCACTAGAAAGATATACTCCACCAGCTCCACACGTTTCTTGTTTCACAGAAATCCGATTTAAAACGAATCCTGTACATTCAGTTGAAGTTCGAATCGCCAATTTACGAACTGCAGCGCCATTTCAAGCTCGATTATAATTATATTATAATTCCTCATTCAAACTGTCGTCGTTTAAATATATTCGTTATTATAATTCAACTCCAAACTGAATTATATATACTTTGATTTGTCCAGTTCACATTATATTGTCAATTCACTAATTTCGACTATTTCAAAATTAAATATATTATTTAATTGATTGTTTTAATTAAATATTTACCATTATTTAATTCCACGACCATTAAATTCACTAAACCACCATTTATATAATTAAATAAATTAATCATAATACCCCTGCCAATGCGGGTCATTACATTCTTCCCCACTTAAAATAATTTCGTCCTCGAAATTGTTAAAAGGTAGAGGACGACCCTATCGACTGGTTAGAACATATTTGTTCACTTCTTACCTTCAGTTTCAACTGAACCAATTTAATTTCAATTAAATTATTAATTAATTCTTATCAACGAAAATTTTCAAAAATCCTGAAAATTTTCTAACGTCTTAACTCTTCGAAAATTTCGCCAGCACCTCCCTTGTACTGGTCAATACGTCAAACTCCAACTCGCTTCTCTGGACCATCTCCAACACAAAAGAAAATCAAACAGCCAAGCGGCTTGCCCATTTGGCTCATAAATCTTATATCCAATAGAAATATAAACTTGTACCCTTTTTTTTTGTCGGCATATCATTATATCCTTTACGTCTGCTGTTAATTCGGCATATCAACTCTATCACTTCCATATGCTATCAACTCAGCATATACCAATGTTATCCCAATCAAATTCCAATCTGTCTTTATCCACGACACAACCATTCGCTTATATCCTAAGTCGAATTTTATTTCAAATTCGAGTTCCATTCTCGATTTCAAACTCTTAACTTCCCAATCCAATTTTCATTTCAGATTCTTATCTTGACAATCCAATTTTATTCAAGAATAAATTTTTCCTGATATCGTTCTATTTCCATTCAGTTTTCACTTAACTGTTTCAATTCAATTTCAGCTTACTTCCGGAAACTTCTATTTAAATTTGTTCTTAATTCAAACAGTCTCTTCCTGGGAATTTTAAATTGTTTACTTTTTCAAAAATCAAATTTTCCTCTTTGAAATTCAACTGAGCCCATAATCAATATTCCATTAGTTAAATCACTTCTCTATTTCTTTATCAATATTTGTTAACCAAATATTTGCAATAACTTTATTGGCCTTTTACGTTATTTGGAAAACATTTCCGAATATCGCCTTCCTTTATTTTCTAAACCAATAACCTTTATAATCCTATTTATAATTGGAAAATACTCCAATTACTTATCTCTTTTCCGATCTCATTTATTTCTATACTTAGGAAATATTCTATTATGCTATTTCCAAGTTTACACTTATTTGGGTTAAAACGGATGGTGTGTAAAACATCGTTACGACAATCCAAATACTATATTCAACTAACTCTTATCCAATCATTGAACTTCGAGCCTGAAATCTTACTATTTATTTGTTAATAATGAAATCAATCAAGTTGGGGTATAACTACCTCTCAGACCCTGACTGAATAACATTTATAACGTCAAAACAGATAAGACTACTTACTCGAATAATCAATACAATACAACTAATTCTTCACTTTTAAACACATATACACTTCCCCTTTCTATTCTTACTAGATTTTATTCTTATACTTCCTTTTTGATTATACTATTCTATTTCTAAGTTCGTTTTCTTATCGACTTCTATATATATCGATACGTTGATTTCTAACTATCAAATTATCTTAAAAATATTCTATCTCCTTAAATTCCCGGAAAAATTCGCCATAAACTCCTTTGTACCGGGAGCATCGGGAAAATCCCCAAACTGCCACACAGGCTTCTTCCAATCAAAAAGAAAAAGAAAAGCCAAGCGGCTAGCCGATACGGCGCATAAAATCTCATATATGAATTAAATACATACTTTTTTGTCGAGCATTCTATCTATATACCTTCATATCTTATCCATACTTATCTCATGTATATCCATACATTTCTAATACATTCCAACTTAATCCAATCGTTTTAACTTATTTCGTTAAGTGATTTTCAAATTACTGGTTTGCCCATTTCACCTTCATATTTGAGTATAACATGTTCAAATATAGGTTTAACTTGTTTATCAACTAATTGAATTCCTTTTCAATTCTAATTTCCTATATTCAAATTCCTTTTCAAATCTCTTATTCAAATTCTATATTTGAATTTCATTTCAAATCTCTTATTCAAATATTTATATTTGAACTTCCTTTGAATTTCCGTATTCAAATTCTATATTTGAATTTCATTTCAAATCTCTTATTCAAATTTTATATTTGAACTTCCTTTGAATTTCCTTATTCAAATTCTATATTTGAATTTCATTTCAATTCTATTTGAATCTTCTATATTCAAATTTCATTTTCACTTTCGATATTCAAATCCTATATTTGAATTCCATTTGAATTTCTATATTCAAACTCTATTTCAATTTCATATATTCAAACTCCCTTTGAATTTCTATATTCAAATCCCCTTTGAATTTTCTTATTTACATTCTATGTTTGAACTTCCTTTATTCAAATTCCTTTAAATAAGTCTCGATTTCAATTCCTTTTGAAATCGATATTTCTACCTTTGGAAAATAGATTTCCCTTTCAATTTCACACTTGTATTTTATTTCTGAATTATCCAATGATAATTCTTTTCACTTCATTTATAAACTTCGTTTATAAAAGAACTTTTTATAAACTTCGTTTATAAAGGAACTTCTCGTTTTATTTCTTAAAACAAGTTAATATTTCAAATCTATTTCAAAATTCAAATTCTATATTATAAATCCCATTTTGAAATTCAACACAACTTGTCTTTCCCAAAACAAATTCAAAACAGTATCTCTGGTAGTAATTCGTCACTTACAACTCGAAAATGAATACTGATGATGCAGCTGTCATCATCAGAATCTATTTTCCAGCGATCGAAGTGAGTTCAATACTATAAAACCATTTCTAAACATTTCCACTTTGAAATTCATTTCAAAATATAATTCACAACGCTTGTAAAACAATTTAAAATCTCCCAGGATCTTAAATTTTCCTTATTTTTAATCCAAACCCATTTACAAATACTTATCCAATTCTCCAGAGTTTTAACTTCAATTTCTGGTTTAAATTTCAGATTTAACTCATCTGATTTCACGTATTTCACTTATATGAATTCTGATTGGTTATTTACATAACCATTTTACTTATAATCTTACTCGATTATAATAACAACCAATATATACACTATATTAAAATTTTGATATATATATCTTCTCTATGTCAAGATATACCTTGGGTAAACTTATTTTAATTTACCCTCTTTTCAAAACATATCGTGACGACCCATCGTATTCAAGTGTTTAGTAACTCCTACCGATACAGTGGATCAAACTGATCGACCAGAACTCATAAACAACTCAACCAATGAATCTCCCCAATATAAAACAAATTTTTATATCAAATACATATACGTTCACTCGTATATATACACTCAATCTCAGTCTAGGGTATTACTAACCCTATCTCTACCGAGTCACGCCATAGAGCCAAGTAATTCTTAACTTAAGCTCTGATACCAACTGTAATGACCCGGATTTTTAGCAACTTTGGTTATCGACATAAGCACGATGTCGATAACCAAAACATCGAAAAATCCTGGTAATTAGTGAAAGAAATTAGAGGGTGAGGAAAGATAAGATAGAAACTTAGAATAGAAGAAGAAGAACACAACATCAGAGTAACACGAACCTCACAACGGAACGAATAACATATAATATATAACATAACTTGAAATATACATCTGTACTTGAATATACATCATTATCAAAGCACAACACTTACAACACAGCGGAAATAACTATAGCTATATGATCCTGAAGCCTCCTGCTCTAGCTCTTCAACTATATCTGTAAAACCCCGACTACTTGACTGCCCTTACAAATTTAGGCACCCAAGAGTTTAGGGAAAACAACAAAAGTAAACTCCGGGTCAGTCATGGGACTGGTATGAGTAAAACAGTTTAAAAACAGTTATACAGGTATACGATATCTCATAAGACCACGCCGCATAACGGAACGGGTTTTTCCCTTATGAGAATCCAAAATATCTTTATATCAAAAACCTTTTGATATTATAATAATGTCTATCAACCACAGTATATATAATCATCTAGCAGAAACTCTTTCATCTCACGTCCTACATATATAGTATACAATCAAAACCGCAAGCACGTACTGGGTAATGGATTTCCAACTATGACAAGGTATGGAACCACCTTTCGCTTGTGTACCTCTAGAGAGGAATACACTGGGTTCAACAAGAACATCTTGCAACCCGGCCACACATGACCGAGCACTCATTTCGCCTGAGTGTATCGAATGTATATCACCAACAATTGAGATCAGCAACCGTTTCCCTAATGGGACAGCATCAACAATAGATTTTTAGAAATGAATGAAACTCTAGATCAGGTGATTATACACCCTACTTCGGTGCGACCGACTTAGCCATGCTGCCTGCCCGATTTCTGTCATTTACCGGATGATGAGGCTAGAAGCTATGCTATATCATCATACCAGATTCACTTTGAATGCCACATCGTCAAATCCATCAAATCACCGATTGACGTCCTCAACCATACATTATGTGTTAGCTAAAAGAAGTTTCCTTCTCCGCTTCCACTCTTGGTACGGTTGGAGAAATCAGTATACGTGATCGTCTGGAAATACTCTGTCAGATATCCGTCCATACAAGTCATCCAGGAACAGGATGAACCGAAGGCACTATTCTGTAAACAGGATAGCCCTTGCATAACTCCGTCTTCAATTTCCTTTGGAATATATGATTCGCAACGCTTATGCCAATACAGAGTGGTTCTTTGGATAATAATCCAACCGGTCTCTCTATATTAACAACGTTAAAATGGTCAAACCTTCGACAGTCTGTGATTTAACTATCGAATAAAACAAGTGTGAAAACAACGATATTATTTCCAAAAGGAAATTCTATCCATCAATCATCAATCATATATATATATATATATATATATGTATTCATATTTTTCCTTGTTATTTCATTAATTTACTTATCTCCTGTTTCCCTATGTTATATATTCCTTATTTTCTAAATTGGGAAAATATACGTTATTAACAATGGAAAACATTTCCATTTCTTGTTTTCTTTATTAGAAAACATTTCTGGTTTCTTATTTGGAAAACATTTCCAAAGCTTCTTCATTGGACTTAGAAAGATGTTTAAATAAACATCGCTATGCCAACTCAAACCATTTCCTTTACTGCCGAGCCTTTACTATTCCTTAGTTAAAACGAAGCCAATCAAGTTGGGGTAGAACTACCTCTCAGACCTTGACTGAACAACATTTCTAACTTTGAAATAGGCAAAGTTCACTTTATATTCCTTTTTCTAACTTCCTTACTTAACCCTCCTTCGAATAGCTATATTCGATTGACTCTTTTCACTTAACTCTATTCGATTAACCCTTATCAATTTACTTTATTGGACTAACACTATTGGATTAACTCTATTTGACTAACGCTATTGATTTACTCATTTCACTTAACTCCTTTCGAATAAACTATATTCGATAACTCCTTTTACTTTCTATTCGAATAAACTATATTCGATTAACTCATTTGCTTTCTATTCGAATAAACTACATTCGATTAACTCATTTGCTTTCTATTCGAATAAACTATATTCGATTAACTCATTTGATTTCTATTCGAATAAACTATATTCGATTAACTCATTTGCTTTCTATTCGAATAAACTATATTCGATTAACTCATTTGCTTTCTATTCGAATAAACTATATTCGATTAACTCATTTGCTTTCTATTCGAATAAACTATATTCGATTAACTCATTTGCTTTCTATTCGAATAAACTATATTCGATTAACTCATTTGCTTTCTATTCGAATAAACTATATTCGATTAACTCTTTTTAACTTTCTGTTCTAATCGATTAACTAACATCGATTAACTACTTTGATTTTATCTCTAATCGATTTAACTAACATCGATTAACTACTTTTAACTTTTAGTAACAGTTCTTCACTTTACAAATGATTTCCCTTTTATAAAACTCTATTCTTTTTTAAAAACATTTTTCCCTTTTATTTTACTTTCGAAATATTTCCTTTTATAAAATCTGTTGATTTTATAAAATCCCTTATTTCAATATACATTGAAATAAATCCTTTTTACATCCCAGGGTCTTTTATGATATTTAAAATATCGAATAAAAGTGATCAACATCATTCCAACACCCATAATCCATAACAGATTATATAACACATTATATATCACAATATATGAAAACAGTAAAATAAATGTTTGAGGAATCCAGTTGGATTCCTCCAACCTGTTTCCCTGCATCACAGATGTTAAACAATATAATATAACATCACTTTCAGTTCCATATGATATATTCTGTTAAACAGAATCAATATAGAAATTTAACTAACTGACTAGCAGTTCAATCAAACAGTCAACACACAGTCAATCAGCCAATACCTAACAGTTCTAAAAATACAACATGAAATTATAAATTGTTCAGAGTTGGTGAGATTTACTCACATTGGCGCGTTAGCCGTTAAATAACGGTTTGCGTTACTTGATTTCGACGGACAATTTATTTCGCCGTAAATTGTAATGAGCTCCTATTTATCCGTAGTCGGTTCCCTTTTGAAATGTCCGTTCACGGGATCCTGTCGGATCCAGATTTTCTTAGTTCTTTATTTAACTCGGCCCTATCCTTTATTGCTTGGCCCAACCCGTGTTGTTCTTGCATATTTACTATATCCTGCTACTTTGGATGACTTACTTTTGCTTCCCATTGTTCTTCACTAAGTGCTTGACTTTTCTTCATTGAAAACAATCGTACCCAGTACCCATGCTTGACCAAGCCAACTCCCCTTTTGATTTCAAAAACATGGATGAACTCCTTTTACTTATATTGCTTTCTTTTGCTGCTCCTTATTTTACACTACGCCCCAGTATGGTTTCAAACTCAGCTCCTTTAGTTCCATCGCCATGAATCTCCCTTCTCAAATCCCTTAATTTTATAAACTCCCGTTCCTCTGCATTTTCTTCTGTACAAAACTCAACTAACTGTAAGCATCATCAATCCCCCATACACAACACCACACGACTATCCCAGCATCGAACTGGACATAAACCCCCTCTTCTTCTACCATGAACACTTCAGGAACCACAGCTCCTCACAGCTACAGTACTCCTCCTCCCACAAAACAAACTTTCTTGTTCCAGTATTATCCCACTTATTAACCATTCCACAAACTTTAGTAATCAAAACTCCACCGTTACCCAAACTGAGTGCCCCGCTACCCTAACCCAGCTTCTCTCTTCCATTTCGAATTCCAGAAAGTCACGCAACTCTCAGTAACCACATCCCCATCAAACTTCACGGAATCATCCAAAAAGCCACAAAAACCCAGTTCCTCAAGGTCCGCTCCTCCACGCCCTACCTCTGACACGTCGGGTCCCACCAAACTACCATCGCGACGACCGTTTCTTCACCAGACCTCGCCTCTTCCATCAACCCTTCGCCAAGCTCAACTCCCCTAACTTTGCCAACGCGCGTTCGAAGCTATCAACCTCCTTCATCGCAAGCTTCGAGTTCACCGAACCCAGCTGCACAAGACAGCGAACCAAAAATCAACGATACCCAACGTCCCCCATCTCAGATCGAAGAGCAGCTGGAACCAAACTCAGAAATACATGTTTGGAGATTTATCGAATTTTATATTTATTTCTATGAATTTTTTTGGATATCTAAAGATTGAAAGAAAGAAAAGGAATTTCCTGAAGAGAATATGACGACCAAAAATATGTTTGACCGAAAATAAAAATCACTTTAGGGTTAGACAGTTGATGGCATTATATAGGGTATTTAGTTATTTCTTTTGTGGAGTTTTAAAATCCCACGATTCTCGTTTTTGAGGAGAACAAGAACCGGCGGTTGAGAAGAGGCAACCCGTGGCTTGGTTTAGGCTTAGTAAGTTCTATCATTTTAATATTCATATGAAAAGGGGACGTGTAGAAATGTTCACCTCGTAGACTCCTATTCTTACCTAAATTCCATTCATGTATGGACAGAAATAAAGATACCGTTGTATCGAGCTCGGTGCCTCGATCCCAAAAATATAATAATACCGGTAGATTAACTCATATTGTGAAACCCCAAAATCGCTGATTAAGGGTGCAAAATACTCCAAACAAAAAGTTGCTTATTTAATTAATTAAAAATTACCATAAAATTTTAAAAATTAAATTATCGTTATGTTTCAAAAGAACCTTATTTAAATTCAAACCCGATCTCTGGTTATATCAAATAAACCGTTACGGTCGATAAACGATTTTATAGCGACTATTTTAAAATTTGCTTTGGACATATTTCAAAATCTATACGACAAAATTCCGATTTTTCTCTTCCACTAGAAAGATATACTCCACCAGCTCCACACGTTTCTTGTTTCATAGAAATCCGATTTAAAACGAATCCTGTACATTCAGTTGAAGTTCGAATCGCCAATTTACAAACTACAGCGCCATTTCAAGCTCGATTATAATTATATTATAATTCCTCATTCAAACTGTCGTCGTTTAAATATATTCATTATTATAATTCAACTCCAAACTGAATTATATATACTTTGAATTGTCCAGTTCACATTATATTGTCAATTCACTAATTTCGACTATTTCAAAATTAAATATATTATTTAATTGATTGTTTTAATTAAATATTTACCATTATTTAATTCCATGACCATTAAATTCACTAAACCACCATTTATATAATTAAATAAATTAATCATAATACCCCTGCCAATGCGGGTCATTACACAAATGCAATCAATGCATTTATGCATTCCATATTGAATAAATTTACTTCCCATTTTACATATTTGTTCAACTGTTTGTGATTTTTCATCACTAAAATATAACAACCATAAGTTCATTCCTATGTCTCTGTTTTAATTGAACATTCTTTCCTCGTCTCTTAAGTGGGATATGTGTGTGTGCGCCCATGTTTATGTGATTGCAGACGTGGCACACTTGTACCAAAAGGAACTTTCGCTGATATCTAGAGATTCTAACAAAGATTGATTTGAATATTCGTATACTAAATTGGTTAAATTAGTAAGGAGATTTTAGAACTTGAATGCGAAAGATGGAAGCAATGTTTAAGAAGATGAATTCATTTTAAATAGTTTCACAACCATAAACTAAAAGGCCTATTCGCATGATAATTGTTGGAGAATAAAGAAATTGGCCTGTACATTCAGTTATACCGTTTAAACAAGATCCTTATGGAGTTTTCTCATATAAAGGAGGCGAAGAAACTAAATGGTGTATTAAGACAAAACATATCAAGATAAATACTACCTCCTATCCATATTATATGACATTTCGTAATTCTTCATGGAGATTAAGGCAACTAAAATGTGACTTCTTTAACCTTCAATTAATCTTCTCACATTAAATATTGTACCGTTAATTTTCTATCAAAAAAAGCAACCCCTGATATATGTTTTAATTCATCCCAATTTCAAATTGAGCCATCTTTTGAAAGTAAATTATTTCAACCTAAATAAAATTTCGAAATGGAGCCAAACTTGAAATTTATTGTTTCCCATTCCATGCTTTGATTTTATATACAAATGCATGAAAATTTTGGTTTTAAACTACTTTGACGTGGCTTTTAAAAGTAGTCATAACATTGATCTAAATCTTCCTCCTTTAAACAATGATGAAGTTTTTAACACTGATTTAAATTTTCCTGTGCAGTCCAACATAGAGGAAGAGGAGCCAATCCCATTGATAGTTAGACAATCTTCTAGTAGAACACTCATACTAGATTTAAACGTCGACTTAAACCAAGAATCTGAATTTCCATTACTTGAACTAAATGTTGACCGACTGCATAAATAAAATGAAGAAAACATAAGCATTGATCAAATCAAGAGTTGGGCTCTTCATTGCTTGAAGAAGATGACGCAAATATTGCAACAAATTTAGGTACTTGAAACTTTACATGTACATGTAGTTGCATTATTTTTCATGGTCTAGTATATGGTTACTAGGTACTTGAAACTTTACATGTACACTTGTATGGATTATATTAACATATTTGTCCCTTTTGTACTCAATAGATAGTCAGTAGTCACTTATAGCAGTAGGAGTATGAACTTGCATTATTCTCCATTGTCTTTGCATTATAGCAGTAGGAGTATGTCCGTGTTAATTTCATGGAGCATTTGCATTATAGCAATAGGAGAATAATGGAAAATCCATTGTCCCTTTTGAAATTACATTTGTATATATGTTCATGTTGGGTCATGATTGTTAAAGCAAAATTTAGTCAAGTATACACTTATATTGGTCACGTAAAAAGAAGTCATATTTTTAAATTTAGTCATGTGTATAGCATCCCAGGTGGTTCCATCATTGTGTTGGAATTTAGTCATGTGTATAACATTTGGTGAATTTTTACAGTGCATGTGTATAGCATTCGGTGAATTTAGTCTTGTGTATAGCATTTTTACAGAGCATGTGTATAGCATTTGGTGCATATGTATAGCATGAATTTTTACAGTGCATGTGTATAGCATTTTTACAGTGGATTGTTTGTTTACATGTGCAGACCGTGGCAACACAACTCAAGGAAAAAAAAGAGAGTAGTTCTAACGAATGAGGAAGGATGGACTATTTATCGGGCTTTGTTAGAGAAAAGCGTTAATGGAAAGTTAAAAAAATTTACAATAAGAGAAGTTTCCGAACAGTTTTCGATACTCATACGAACAATACAACGAATTTGGCAACGGACAAAAGAAGCTCTAAATGGAGCAATAGCTGATGTTTCACACAAGAAAATGAAGAATTGTGGTCGGAGAAGAATCCATATTGATTTAAACCGAGTACATGAAATTCTTTTACACCAACGAACAACCTTGAAAGCACTTGCCGAAGCTTTGAATGTAAGCTACACGACATTATTTCGATTTTCAAAACAAGGTCTTTTTCGATGCCATAGGAATGCTATTAAACCATATTTGAAAAAATAACATAAAATAGCACGTCTCAAATTTTGCATATCAATGTTAGACCCATGCAACTTACCTCATGAGCCAAAGTTTGCCGGCATGTATAACATAGTACATATTGATGAGAAGTGGTTTTATATAACCAAAAAGACACAGACATATTATTTACTTCCAAATGAAGAAGTGCCTTTCCGTACATGTCAGAGCAAGGAATTTATAGGAAAGTTATGTTTTTAGTTGCTATGGCTCGCCCAAGGTACGATGATAATGGAAATGAAGTATTCTCGAGAAAATTAGGTGTGTTTCCTTTTGTCACCATGGAAAAAACACAAAATTCAAGCAATAATAGAGAAGCAGGAACTTGAGAAATTAAACCAATAACCTCTGTAAAGAGAGAGAATGTGCAAGGGTATACGATTGAGAAAGTTATTCCTGCTATTCAAAGCAAGTGGTCAAGAGAAGTTGTTAGTAAAACCATATTCAGTCAACAAGACAATGCACAGACACACATTGATTCTAACGACGAAGCATGTTAGTTAGCTGTTGCGCAAAATGATTTTGATATTCGACTAGCTGTCAACCATCTAACTTATCGGATTTAAATGTTCAAGATTTTGGTTTTTTTGCTTGAAATCTTGGTTTTTATGCTTCTATTCAAGCATTGCAATACAAAGAGTGTCCAAGGACGGTACAAGTTCTTATCTAGTAGTTGAGAAAGCTTTCGATGAATACCCGTTGAGCAAAGTGAATGATATTTTGTTGAATCTACAATTATGCTTGCAAGAGATCATGAAGATAGAAGGTTCGAACAAATATAATCCTCCACACATAAACAAAGTTGCACCAAATAGAGAACAACGTCTTCCTACTCTAATTACTTGTGATGCCACTTTAGTACAAAGTGTTATGAATATAATATCAACGTCTTAACATATGCACTGAATTGCACTCTCATATGTAGTGAAATATATTAATATTTATGTGTGGAAATTGTTTTTGAACACTGTATTTGGCATAAATGTTTCATGTTTAAACATTTATATTTATGTGAAATGCATTGATATTTATGTGACGAAGTTATTTTTAAACACAGTATTTGTCATAAATATTTATGTGAAGTGCATGCTAAATTGTTTCATGTTGAATTGCATGTTCTACTCATTTCCATTTTTGTTTCATGCAGAAATATTAATGTGAAGTGCATGCTAAAATGTTTCATGCAGAAATTCACTTTCTATTCCATATTTGTTCCACGTCGAACTACATGCTCTACCCATTTCCATTTTTGTTCCAAGTGTGTGCAACTTCTCTGTTTTAACTATAACTTGCTAAAGTCTTTTGCATTTTAAAGCAAATTAAAGTATTACACAGTATGGTTTTCTTGTTCATCTATTATTCCTAGATAACGAAAAATATTACTAATATTAATATACCAGTTAAAAATTCGTTTACAATTACCCTCCATATACTTGCAGCACATTCATGATTTAATTCCATGGTTCCACAAATGTACTCTAAACATAACACATACATGGCACATACACCACTCGCATAATGAACATCTAATTAAGTGGTCTAATGTAAGACTCACCATAGCAGCGCGCCGGCTTGCCGCGAAGCGTTGCAGCCGTGCATCGGTACAGTCGCACATCCGCTTGCTGCGAAGTGGCTCGGCTAGCATGTTTGTATTGCTCAGTAGATGATAATCTATCCAAGATCGTGGAAAGCTACACATCTCTTTGTGTTTAATAAAGAGACAGTGAAAATTTCTAATCGCAAATTGTTGTGGATCATTGAAAGCTACACATCATTGAAAGCACTATTTTTAATGGCCAAGCATTGTGTTGTTCATGGCCAAGCAATCTCCTTCATAGCCAAGCAAAACAACTAACATGATTGTAATATAGCTGCAAAAAGCAATACAAATGCATTTAGCTTACACACACCATAACATAAACAAATATAGGGACAAACAAAGTGCAACAATTTAACAATGAAACTACTACAAACTAAAGAAAAAAGAGTCCCCCTAGCAAATATGAACTTAAAAAAATTCAGGGTACATAATTCAACATTGAGATAATGAATTAATGCATCTCTGGATCATTGTCAACTGTTCCTTCTTCCTTAGGGATGTTATTCAAATCGAGAAACTGATTGACCTTCTTCTCCGTTTAAGGTTATTGTGAAGTTTTTCTTCGTCAAGCTCCTCTTTATTTGTAGGTACCTCATTCAAACAAAAAGTTTAGCAACCTTCTTTTTAGATCCATCAGCTTCATCCTTCATATCATCAATAATGCTTCTTTTCAATTTTGGAGAAGACAAAACATCTTCTTTGGTATACATGATGAATTGTGATGTTTGTACGGATATTTTTGGACTGCAATGTGAGAATGGCTCCATCAGTTTTATATAAAAAAAATGAGAGAGAAATATAGTTTCAAAAGGAGATTGGAGGGAAATATAAAATTAAATGCATGCATTGGAAGAAGGACAACTGCATGGAACCATGAAAAAAACAGCTGCATGCGTGATTAATGAAGGAGATGAAAAGATTTCTGAAGAAGGGTAAAAAGAAAATAAATTCCTTAATTGTCTAAAACATCATGTATTTGATAAATCTTCTCAGATTTTAAATGTCATATAATATGGATGGGAGGGAGTACTTTGCAAGTCTTGTTATTTTTTGGCAGCATCTTTATACCTTTATAATAAAAGTCGAAACTTCACTTCCAATGCACATAGATACACAAATAACCTTTATGATGAAGTTGAAGACAGTGATATAAGTATTAAAGATTAAGCAAAAACACTTGTATTGTTATGCTCACTGTCTTTAGAGCGTGGTATGTTGTGAATTTCATGATCTATGGGAGGACCATCATTACAATGATAAATAAGAGTTTCTCAAAGAAATGTTGATATGAGAAGTTGCTCATAATTAAAACGGAGATGGTTCGAAGACTTGTTTTCTTAGAAGGGGAGAACAAATCACGTATGTCACTAATAGATCAAAATCTACATCCAAATTTAGATTGCCTGAGAAAGTATCTGTTACTCACGCATGAAGCCCGGGTATCACAAGCATGATTATTTGAAATTGAAGAAGCGTAGCCCCACTATTAAACATCAAAATCGATTCCAAACACCACGAATACGATAGTAACTAATTTTTGATATTAAAATAAACGGACCGTTTGTTTTATGATTTAAAATTATAGCACTGAAGAAAGGAAAAGATGAAATTCGTACGGACTCAATCGTCAATATAAATGAACATTAAATTATTTTACAACATCAATTCATAGTTCCACTCATCAATATCATTAACTCATAAATGATATAACCATGGTACAAAAAATGTACCAAATTAGCTTTACGTGATATAGTCTAAAAATCTTCTCTTCCATTTCCTCTTATGCTCTCACTTACGCTCCATATCCGTGTGTGTACCGTGTACAACACAAAAAAAAGAGTATCAATTATGTTTGGACTAAGCCTAACCCTATATATTATGCCACTAGACTGACAATTATATCATAGATAAAGACAACATACATACATACAAGTTTTGGAGATCAAGCCCACACAATACTATTTCCCACTTTTCTTCGTCACCCAGTTACTTATTAGCATATAAGAACCAAGTCACTCAACCATTCATTGAAATCCATCCAAATAGGAAATATTACCCATAATAAATCATTCCAATCAATCATCACAAATATGTGATAACAGTCTTTATTATTTTAGAATAGAAACATATTTTTTGGTCCAATTGTAAGTTCCAAAACACATTTACATATCTTTATATCACTTAAAAATAAGATTTAAAAATTAAACAATTTTACAAATTTGAACTCCATTTTTATAAATTTTAATATCACTTAAGAACATGATCTAAAAAATAAACATATTCATAACATTGTTATTTATTAATTAACCAAATAAATAAAAAATAGAATTAACAAATAATTAGATATTATAGTGTAGCAATAAAAAATTAAACTATTACATATGATCTCATTGCAAAAATATAACTAACTATTCGTAACAAATATTTTTCTCTTGAATGTGCTAAAACGTATACAGTTTCAAAAAGTATAATTGATGTGCAAATCATTTGTAATGATGACATAAGAAGTGCGTGTCATAACGCTTGCAGTTAAAACACAATTAGCCATAAAACATCACGAATGTTTGACAAAACACATCGTCGACCTCAAACATCAAACATGTTGATCACAATGTATATAGAAACATGTATTGGTTATCAACTATTACTAATTTGCAATCACTTTATGTAAAACTAATCAGATGTGTACTAAACCTAGATATTAGTGGTATAGACACTATATATTAGTGGTATAGACACCGAATCATCAAATGTGTGCTAAAACGCTATACTTGTAACATAAATACCAATAAAATAAAACCATATTTAATCACACATGCAGTAATAATTGAAATATATACCCATGTATCCAAGTGTTATTAAATCATCACAGAACAATATAGGTGATAAGTGTAATTAATCATTCGTCGCATTATTAAATAATTATAATGACCTTTATGATTTTGGTTTAAAATGTAATTTTTCCTTTAATATTTATGAATTTACCTTGAAATTCGTAAATAATAAACCTATTAAATTTCTTCCATTATTCTCATTTTTTAACTTATTAAACCACTGTTAATTTTCTCCTTACTACATAACTTCATCAACCTTTATAATTAATTACAATAAAATCATAAATTTACAATTGATTACAGTTAAAGATTCAACTTGACGCAATATTTACGAGTTACAAAAAGGTCTGTCTTAGAGCTCGTATGTTAATGGCTCGACCACTTGGCCAATGAGCACCATCCTCTAGAGCGAAGCGGGGAGTATGGATTAAAATCGAGTTCGAGAACGACACTCGAGCCAGCGAAATCCTGCTCTTGGTAGTAGAGCGCAGAAGGAAAGCAGGGGTGAATGACATGGCCATTCGCCTTATCAACTAAAACTCTCTTGATTCGAGAGTGAGTATAAAGGTAGGCGTAATTGATGCACCATGATTAAAGATGGCCTTAACCGAACTTTAACCTGGGAATACGACAGGAGAATATAAAGGTACTAAGACCAAGTGCTAAATGAGATGGGCTCCTACCCCACTGAAGGATTGAGGGCAAGACTAAAGGCTGAGCCTGAACTCTAACCTGGGCATATGACAGGACAGTATAAAGGTGCTAAGACCAAGTGCTGAAGCAAAATGGGTTCTTGACCCATTGGAGGATTGGGGGCAAGAGTGAAAGTTGAGCCCGCACTCCCCATAGAAGGATGAAGGAAAATACAATGTTGATTCTAATCAATCCCAAACAAACTCTGGCCATGCACTTTATTCAATATTGATAGGGGGCATACACATACACGTCACACCCCTTGTTGTTTATTACTTAGTTTGGTAATAATTTTTTATTGGAGGAATTATTGTTTGCAGGGATACTTGATTGAAACCCTTGTTTGATTTGTGATGTGATTTATTGTTTATTAATTAGATTAATAATGTTTCGACTGCAAGTATATTTGATTGAAACATATGTAAAACTCACAAACGTATGACATTGTAGGAATACTACCTCATTTACAGAATGCAGGTGTGTACAAGATACCAAGATAAAAATGCAAGAGCCGCACTTGCATACATCAATAAAGGGTTGCGTTTGAAGAGTTGACACTGATGCCAGAAGCTAAACTTTCTGCACGACTTAAGGCAGCGACCGAAAGGAGGCCTTAGGAGTGGGATGTTCAATAACATATCGCGCGACCTGAGGCAACGACCGAAAGGAGGCTTACGTAGTGATATCTGAAGTGCAACAACAAGTGCCAACTTGCAAGTACACAGGATGGAAAATGCAATGACTCGAGCACTTGGATAACACATTCACTTAAACTTTGAAAGCAATGTATCTTTTCCATTCATCCATGTCTAAATTTGAAAGGGATGTGATATGACTACCCGTCTTTCGCCATTACTACCGAACTAGGGGAATAATTATTGAAAGTATTTACAAATGGCGTAATTTATCTGTTTGTGTCTAACTTATGTTTTGATCCTGACAGGCCGCTTGAGAACAACAAAGCGGATGCAGAGTGAACCTCCATTTGCTGGTCCCAACCGACTTCCCAATTGAACTGCCCCGGACAAGGGGGCATGCCATTATTTAACCTTCTAGCTTGCAAGGAAGCGGATTGTTTGATACTCCAACTCATGGGTTAAGAAGAAGAATGATAGAACCTTCTTCCATGATGAGTTTTTTGGTGCAGATGACGCTAGGAATGAAGGTAGTCAGGAGATGTCCTATCGCGGTGATCCCTCAGCATATCATGCTGGATATGAAATGGATGGTGCCCTTGCTGAATTGAGAACCCAGATGGCTCGACAAAATGAACTTCTCCGGAAGCGACAGAAAATGTTGGATAACTTCTTTGCTTGGATAGATGGAAGGCCGAGCAACTACAACTTACTCGCCGGAGCAAGCACCGTGGGAATTCAGGTGCAACGAACTCAGCTCAAACATTCCCTATTTCGCGGTTCCGATCGCATGATACCCTAAGACAAGTTGGCAACATCGCCTTAAATGAGACATGGGGAAATCAACCTCCTCCTAGACATGTGCAGCATGCAACTTCTGACAGTAACATTTTTGATGAAAACGGCGGCAATGCAAGAGCCACTGGAAACTTAAACAGACTCCAACCAACTTCTGCTCCAATTCAGATTAATGATTCAATTCCAACTCAACTTCAACATGAAGCTCTTCGTTCCTTAATGCAGAGGGCAAGTGGAAGCATTTGAGGCGACTATAATTTGACCTTATCGCCACCCGACTTCGATCCTCAAAGCTTGGACGGGAGACCAATGACTAACATGAGATGGATACAAACAAATCATTTTGCATCAAACTCTAACTCACGACTTGATGAGGGAATATGAATTTAGAGAAAACATTGATTTGATGCTCACCGCTTAGCAAAACCCCCATGAATGGGGGGAACGAGATATGAGCTTTGAGCAACGTAATTCGACTGTCCGCCGACTTTATGCACATTTACTATCACCGAAGTTCCGCAAGTTCAGAGGCTGCAACCAAAAGAATGACTCCTCAAGACTAAACCGCATACATCCATGTAACGGATCACCATCCGGAATTAAAGGGCAGAAGCCTGATTGACGGCGGCTATCACATATGAGGAACCAACAAGCCAGAGACCAACTTCCACCCACTTCAATACTTCATGCTGGGGCAACAACGGTAAATTGGACAATTGCCGATAGCTTCTCAAAAACGAAGGCCAGATTATCAACGTTAGTTGACACTTCACCAGAGGCGTAACACCTCAAAGGCGACATAAGCAACGTTAATCAAAACTCTTTTACATGAGAAATCAGAGATTTCAGTAATCCCCCACACTTCAAGCTACTAGTTTTGGATCTTGACTTACATCATTGCTATATAATTTTGGTGGCATGCATTTGAATCGATCAATCGCTAGAACACGTCGTTCACCCACTTCATTGAGCAGTCAAAGGTCCATATCTCTGGACCCAAGAACATCGTGTTACTCACTTCAATCAGATAGAGGTCCGACGAAACTCTATATTCATTCCTGGAAAGATTCAATGCCGCAGTGGCATCGGTAGATCAACCTGGACCGTCTATGGTTTTGATAGCAGCAATATCCGGTATTCTGGATAACTCGGACTTCAAAGTCTCTCTAGGCTGAGACCCACCAGGAGACCTTGGCGAATTCACTTCTGAAACAGATAGATTCTTGCAACAAGAGGATACTGATGTTGAGATGGATGGTCTCAATGTTATCATGACAAGGACGGAGGACCGTCTGACTCTTGAAATAATAAAGGCAAGGGCAGAGTCCCAGAAAAATAATAATAGGACTGTGTGATTCTAGAGCGAGCCAATTTTATTGATCAGGTCAACATTCTTGTTTGGTAAGCTCAATGGAACTGGGTAAGAAAATTAGACTCAACAATATTGTGATAGCGATTCCACACTATGCTGAAGCATAAACGAAGTAACTTACTCAACTCCGGGGAATGATCCGATGAGAGTAGCCAAATACACTGACGACGATGAGGCAGTCCTCGTTTTTTGACTAAAGCAAAGGGACGACACCAAAGCGTATGTGATTCGACCATTCGGGTATACAATTCCAACTCTTGCTGACTTGAGAAAGATTACAGAACGACTTGGGTCGACCAAGATTGCTGAACCTACAACTCTAACCTCCTACAACTCTAACCCGATGCGACAGTGGAAAGTACAAAGACCAGAAGACTAGATATCTGATTATTTTAACCTAACCCCCACTAACGATGGGGGTATAAGCACTGACTTCACTTTTCCTCCAATTACATTATAAAGCACGAGCTTCAATTCATAGACTGATTTTGAACATAACCCTGACTTGATGCGTGATTCAGAGCACATGCACTATATATCCGTAATATGACATGATTCATCTTGACCGTTCAAGTGAGCCAATTAATGGGTCAAACATGACTTCAAATACTTAATCCGTAACTACATCGAATAGAAATTTCGATAAAGTCCTCTGCTGCGTTACGATTGTGATGATCATACTAAATACTGGTTTGCATGTTTTCAGTAGCCTGTGCAGTTAAAGTGCTTAGCGGTTCTTTAGCGGTGAAAGTGCAAAAAGGTGTAGCGGGAATATAGCGGAGGTGCAAAAAGGTACATCAGATGTAAAAATAAGTATTTTAAAATTAATTATCATTCTCACACCATTTATGTGGAACAAACTAATATTTGTTAATCTTATATAATAAAATCAAAGAATATCATGGTTAATCCATTAGAATAGATGACTATAGTAGATTCTACCATATACTAGACACTTATGTGTTAAAAATATCTCTTTACACTAATTTATTGATTTGCTTTAATAGATAAGCAGTAAAATCAAGCTTTGTATATTAATATTGCTAAAGTGAGAGCTAAAAAGCGTTGATTCAGCTGGTGCGTCGAAAAATAGCGAGGCTTAAAATGGATGTACTGTTCATTAGCGCTAAATATAAATAGCATAGTGGTTGAAGGGTGCTACGGGCTATAGCAGGGATTTTGCGGGGCTTTAGCAGGGCTTTAACTGCATAGTCACTAGCATCTCGTATTGAATCATATGTGATCATGGGACTATAGAAGATTTAAAGCAGTCGTAGATTTCTTTTAATATGGTCCGAGGTGACCATGAATTAATGATTTTCTATTGACATAACCTGGAGTGATCGTGGCTTTCAGATTCCTTATTGTTAGATTCGATGCGATCGTGGAGTCTCAGATTAATATCCTGATGTCGGAATAGTCCAAAGCTAAGTACAAATGACAGATTCTTGTGCTAATTCTGATATGCTCTATCTCGACAGTTCAAATGCTAGCTTAGAGCCAGAAAAATATTATACTACCCTATGACTTGGACGACTGCTTCATACATTGACTTGTATGTAAAATAAAGTCTGATTTGACAATACGCTTGACCTACGTAGGAAGATGACGTCGTTAGGCAATGGTGTGTACATGTACAATCACACTCGGGAGCAAACGATCCAGCGTGACTTGCGAGGAAAGAACTTGACTCCTTGATTCAACGAGATTTAAATGACTACTTGATCATCTCGACAACTCCGGCCGTAAGAGTTGGCCCGATAAGCACCTATGAAAGCGGCACGATACATAACAAGCTGTTCGTATAGGAAAAAATCGTAGTATTAGAAATACTCAAGAGGACGCAACAATATGATAAATCCTTCTCAAGGATGGATGACGTTCCAGAAAGATTCAACTCGACTTATTCAAAGAACATCCGATCTACGATAAGATGTACTTTGAGTGGGCAAAATGTTGGCCTACTTTGTGTCTAGGCCACACAAAGTCCGGACACTCTGGTACTAAATGCCATGAGAATAAGAATCAAAGTCATTCGAAGAGTGGGGTTCAAATTGGAAGGAGTGAAATACTTCGGATGGGATCGAGAACTTGCATTGGTTAGGCAAGCGGGTCGGGTCAAGGCGTTTGGATCGGACCACATCCATAAATGCATGAAGATTAAGATTCAATGAAGAAGCATTGGATTGGGTCGGGTCCACTGAGACCTACCCGATCCGCCTGAGTTTGCCAACATGGCATGAAGGTCTGCCATCACCATATCGACTCGCATGAAGACTGATCCAACCCGCTCATACCCATGGGTTGATCATTGAACGTTTTTGTTTCGGATCGGATTAGATCCGATCTGACCCCGTGCATGCAAGTGGCTTCGCACCAGATCTCCTAATGCATTACACGGCTCGGGTTAAATGGTAACCAACCCACCCCTTTGCCTGAAGGTACAACTGCATGGGAGCTGAGACCTATTTTATAGCCTATTAAACCGAACAACTATACATGTGCCATCCCACAAACAGAAGAGACCTTCTCCACTCTCCCCACCTCTATTACGAGATCTGCTGTATACGTGCCACGTGGCCACTCAACCCGAACCAGCTCTTTACCTATAAATACAGCATCACATAGCATTTCAGGGGACTTTTGGCCCTATGTAAGCTGTATGGCCATGGCTGCCAACAACTGATAACTACCTTCTTCTTCAATCAATTCAGTGAATTCAGGGAGAATTATTCATTGTGAATTGAGTGTATGAGGATTGTACTCATTGTAATTGTAATTTCCTAATGAATCAAAGAACACTAAAGTGGATGTAGGCTCGTTAACGCTGAACCACTATAAATCTCGTGTTTCTGATTGTGTTTCTATGTTTTTAGCTTATAATTCTTCTTTATTCTCTACAAATCCTAGTCAATTGGGTGTTTGTGCCACTGTTTGGTCTAACATAAATAAAGTATGATCATTGTCTTTAAAAAGAATCATTATCTTTGATTCGACTACGTTTTCTTCTTCAGCTAATGTTTAGGATTTATTTCCTTTCATTAAGAAGAAGAACCAAATAAGATGATGTTAAAAGAAAATTTTGCTTTAAGTTTAGGTTACTACTTCAAGAAGACAAACTCAACAAGCTCAAGATGTACGATTACTAAGGAATTCCAGTGGTAGAGGAAGAAATACTGTTCCAGATGACTATGTAGTAATTCTCCTGAAAAATAAATAATGGATTGGAGAGTACGACTCTATATGCTTACATCAATCCATATAAGGTACTAATTTAAAAGGTGGATTTGAGATATGAACATATAGTGTATATCTATATGTCCAATAAAGCTTGCAAATTTTCTCTAACTTAAGTAACAAGATTATTGATTGTGAATAACCCTTCAAAGCTAAAGGGATTAAGTGTGTAAGGAATTTCATTTTCTTTAAAGTAATGTCCTCTTATATTTAATAATCGATGCATTAGAACCACTTTGGAGTTTATTCCATATTTTACTTTTAAGCAATATCAAACAGAATTAAAGTTGTGTTTCTTAATTATGACATTGATGAAACTACTTATGACTCTCACTTTTGGACTATTCTTTTGTATTTGGGATTCAAATACACAATTATTTTTCATGGAGTTATATTTGAATTATCACAAAAGAATTTGACAGATACGTGCTTAAAAGGATTGTTATTCAAGCTCTGATTCAAATGATTCTCTTTTACTAAAAGGGACAAAAGTTAACATCCTTGAAACTAAAAAAATGAAAAAAATTCCCCATGCATCTGTAGTGTGGATTGTAATGTATACTAAAGTACATACACATACGGATATGCGTGTACTATTTGACAGATATCTTACTGATACTGAAAGTGGATCACTGAGTAGTAGCTAAAATGGTTATGAGATATCTTTATGAAACAAAATAAAAGATTATATGCTCACAGATAAATGATCAGATTGGTTGGAGATCATAAAGAATTACGATCCGAATATTTTGGATATCATTGCTGCAAAAGATCCACATCAAGCAATAATAATTATTTTATGGGGAAACTATATATGGAAAAGTGTCATTTAAACACTTGTAGCTTCCACCACTTTGGAAATATCGTTTATGGTTAATTCTTAGACATCCAACTATGGGAAATAATAATGAAATTTTGTCATAACACAATACTTCAGTTATTGATAAAGAATTGAAAGACCAAAAAACATTGTGATAGCAATAAGGGAAGAGTGCAAAATATATTGTAACTCATAGGGCATACTTTGACAAACTCCATTATGGCGGATCCGCTTACCTAAAGATTATCACCTAAGGTCTTTCATGAGCACATAGCTCAATTGGTGTAACTTTTATATAAGGCTATTTTGGTTCAGGGGGAGTTTATATTTGGTATTGTCATATGACTCATTGTTTAATATTTCAGTTACAGACATATGTATATCAAGTTCTTTTTCTAATCAGAAATAAAGTGGTAAATTTTTGTGTGCACTTAAGTTGTTCAAATATTAAACATTTTGATCTCACTAAAGATGTACCAGTTGGAAATAGACATGTATAAATCACATTTCATGTAATTTCTATGCTACGCATCCATGATTATTCTATGTCATTTGATTATGTTGATATATGTAACCAATGATGA
Source organism: Allium sativum (assembly GCA_030737875.1). Lineage (NCBI taxonomy): Eukaryota > Viridiplantae > Streptophyta > Magnoliopsida > Asparagales > Amaryllidaceae > Allium > Allium sativum. The sequence goes on along the minus strand of CM060919.1, from coordinate 224,449,856 downwards.
GTTTTGGTACGATAAATGTAACGAATGCCACTTTGATCCTGTATCAACACAATTAATGGACGAGGTTGTTTCAGATAAACCATACACTAAAAATAGCAAATTTTTGAGCACATAAAGTTTAACACATTTTATAAAGTTATGTCATATGCGGTCCAGGGGGAGATTGTTGGAATATTTCGACAATTGGGTCACATATGTAAAATAAATTGTGTTGTGCTATTTTGCTGTAAAGCCTAAAATTGATGTAGTTTTAGATTTAAATTAAGAGGCTTAAAACTTAACTTATCATGTGTCTAATGTGTAGGTACCAGGGCATTTTTAATTTGTTGAAGGGCTAAATTGCAAAATGCCAACTTTATAAATAAGCGGTTAGGGTTCCTAAATTACATAAGCCTTAGGAACTCTCTAACCCTATTCTATGGAGAGCTAATTTCAGAGCTAGGGTTTGTGTCAATTTGGAAGACCAAACCAAATTCATCTTTTTCATAGCAAATAACTATGGATTCAGGTACCGTAGTAATTAACTATGGATTCTGGTACGCTTCCGCTATTATAATTATTTATTTACTGATTTGCTCTCAATTAGATTGATACGACTTTCATATTTAAATCTAGGGTTTCACAACTGATTGTTAATAATGTATATTGAAATCCTAATAGATAAAGGGAGGGGGCGGTGATCTAGATGGCTTAGGTGACACGCAGGCGGCGCGCGTTTGTGAAAAAGCGGAAGTAGGTGGTTCATCGGTGGAGGGTTCACTAGTACAAAACAGATCTGTTGCTTCGCCTCATTTGTGTCAGTTGTATTGGCTGTTGAAGAACCAGGTTTCTTTTGCTTCGGTTGTTTTATAAACTGAAGCAAATGCATTGAAGCAAACAGTGTTTTTGTAGTTGCTTCGATGCATTTGCTTCAGTTTTGGTAAAATCGAAGCAAGTACTGTCACTTGCTTCAGTTATGTCAACAAATGAAGCAAATGAACAGAAGAAAATTGAGTTATTTCCTTCAGTTCTCCTTACAACCAAAGAATATAACGTTATTTGCATCAGTTCCTGAAAAACTTAAGCAAATGTATCGAAGCAAATAGTTCTTTTTGCATCAATTCCTTAGTATTTAAAGCAAATGTACTGAAGCAATTATAAATTATTTTAATCAAAACTAATGTGCCTATAAATAATCATAAACAATTACTTACATATGTTAATATTGATAATTTACTATAATTAATAACTATAAACAAATAAATTATGATTACTAATTATTATAAAAGTCAATAAATATTTTTATTTAATATTTTTTATAGTTAATTATTAATAATTAGTAAAATATTGTTAATATTTAATAATAACATTTAATAGTTAATAAATAAATATTAAATTATAATTTTTTAATTAGCAATTAATAATCAGTATTTAATAGTTAATATTTAAACTTTAATATTATCTAATATGTATGAATTATTCAATAATTAATAATTATTATTAATTAAATGCTTTAAATTATTTTATTAAGCAAATAGCGACTAATGAGTAGTAATTGATACTTAATATTGACTATTTAATAATCATTAATAATTATTATTAATTAAATGCTTTAGATTATTTTATTAAACAAATAGAGACTAATGAGTAGTAATTTATACTTAATATTGACTATTTAATAATCAAAATACAACTAATAATTAATATATACACAATTCATACATGATATTTAATATGCAATATTTAATTCAAAAATATAATTAATAAATTCAATGCAAAAAAATTAAAATTTTATATAAATTTAAAATTTAGTAAAATATCCAAATCTATAGAATTAATGTTCAAATAAAAATTTATATTTAATAAACATTATTAGTAACCATTAATTATAAAATAGAAGTAAATAGGTAACAATTAATAAATAGTAAATAATAGTTAATAAAATAGAAGTAAATTTAGTAAGTTATAATTAATAAACTAGAAAATAGTAATAATTGTTACTCGAGTAGAAATAAATAATATTATATATATATGTATATTAGTTCACTAATGTTAAATCAATAATTAGCAAATTGTAGTTGATATTTATTAATTATATTTAGTACTTATTAAATGTGATTAATTATTAATAGCTAATTTTTAATAACATTAATATTTAGGGATATTTAATTATAACATTACAAATTAATAAAATATTTATTATTATTAATTACTTATTACTATTAATCAATTACTACTTAATAGTTAACAATGATTTTTCAATTTAAAATGGATATGAAATTTTTGTACATGCAAATTTTAAATAATTAATTTAATGAATTTATGTTAAATGTATATAAAATGAATAATTCAAAACAAAGTACAATATTTATGGTACATTGAATTGTGAACTGATAATTAGTAATTAGTATTAAAACGTTACAATTATTATTTTTAGGAAATATTATTAAAGTGGCACTTCGCTGCGACATGGATTCAGGTGCTTAGTACCCAAAACACATTAGCATGTTTTTTCATTTTTTACATGCATGTGATAATGGTATATTTTTGTGCAACGTTGTAATATTTTTGTACGTGGTTCTTTCTTTATAAAATTTAATTATAAATAAAATACTAATCTAGCAAATAAATTATAATTATAAACAACTTTGTAAATAAAAATATAACTAAGCATGGGATTATAGAAAGTTGAATCAAATTCACAAGTATGCATTTTAATAACTAGTAGTAGAAGTATACAAATTCTATAATGTCTACAATCGGATACATACAATTTAATCATTTCCCTTCCAAAAAATTATTAAAGCGGTTCGAATGTCCCAAAACACGGTAATACAACATAGTATAACACGAATAATTCACTTTCCACTCAGCAAAAATAATTCATTTTCCGCTCTAACTTTTCATTTCCCGCTAAAATGCACTGTCCAATAAAATAATGGCACCTCGAATACTCCTTCTCCATTTGCCATGAAATAAAACGAAAACCATTGTAATAAAAAACGCGACCAACAAATTTGATCCATCAAAAAATGTTCATTTCCCCCAAAAAACGATCGAAGCTTCTAAGATGAACTCAGATATGCTTTATACACAACTCGAGTCTGCAGTCGGGTCAGATCTAGAACAGTCGGATAGGGCTGATACTGAAGATTGGCGACCAGAGTTTAGGTAATCTATAGATGGTCTAGGTAGTTTCAATCTATAGATGGTAGCAAGTTTAGGTTTAGAGCAGGTTTTTTAGGGATATTAATTCATCTGGTTTGTTTCGGAGATGGTATGATATTTTGCAGTGAAAATGTTTGATGTACTGTAGAAGTGAGACAAAAAAATCGGTGGTGAAGTATATCTAGTATTTTTTATTCAACGTCAGCTTATGATGGTGCTATTGACATTTTATGAAAAGATATGAAATTTACTGGTTTTAGAGAACATAATCATCAGTCGTGCAAACTTTATCATCAGCTTCTTAGATCTTGTAGGTGAAAAGGTTGTTTTCTATGAACTCGTGGTGGCAGCAGATGAGTTTTCTATGTAGAAGTATTTTACCGATGTCTTTGCTTTGTAATATTTATTTCTTTGGGTGTTGTTTAAACAGAAATCAGGTTGTTATAGGCTAATTTATGCACCTGATCTCTTTGTATGTAAATTATAATATATAAACTGTGTAACTGTATTATTCTTATGTATTTATTTTTTCAGATTAAACCACTTTTTTTGTTTTGTTCGAATAAGGTGCAACTTAGTTAGGCGCAGCTGGTGATGAGAGATGCTGATGAAGGGTGATGATTTGGTAGATGGTTTGCAGATATGATTTGTGGAATGGTGATGTGGTCTTCATGATTGTTGAAGGGTGATGGAGTCTATTTTGATAGGATGACCAACACAGTTGTCAAATGTTAGTTCTTAATTCACATTTATGAAGTGTTTAGCATGTTATAAACATCAGTTAACCATTTTAGGCATTAGCTTACTTAATGCATTAATTGCTTGCTTTTACCAATTCAATTTCCTCTAATTGCATGCAGTTTCTTCAATTGATATTACAGTTACGAAAAAAATGTCGTGCACTACTAGCTATATTTGCTTGTTTATACATAAGATGCAAGCACAAACTGTTGTATATATGAAAAACATCATATATAGGTTAGAAATGCATTAACAGACGATTTCCATAATTATCTGGGTGGTATTTAATTCTTATAGACTGTTGGATTGACCTATGATCAAACATACAAGCAACTGAATGTTTATTGTGCCTTCAATTCTAGGGTGCATCCACCAGAAAAATGTAGTAAAACTATTGGAGTTGCTACATATGAGTTTGGAAATATAGACCTTTACAACATATTCACTGTATCTTGTCCTGTTACCCTAACGTTATCAAGGAATTTTTTTCAACATATTTAATGTAAGTAGTCTAATACTGACTTATGAATTATGTTTTTATCATTCTGCTTGTTTACAGATTTTAGCTACCTTTTTTCTCATAGTTTGGTTTGCATACAAGTGGAAAATATGATCCTTGTTCTAAAAATCTCATGACAATGTATTTTACTTTGCTTGAGATTCAAAACGCACTCCATGTTAATCCAGTTTTTGCACCAATTAAATGGGAAACTTACTGGCAATTTAATTTGTTATGGTCATTATATCTTTAGTTGCAGCATATGTTTAGTTTCGAACTATTCTTGCGTTCAGTTAGCTAATATTTGTACAATTTGCAGCGATGATGTAGCACAAACTGGGAGGGCTCGCTGTACAATTTGCATATGGATTGGATTTTCAGGTAAGTTCAAACAGTTTTGAGAGTATTTTGCAAGACATTAGCTTTTTAATTAATAGCCGCATCACTTGTTGATTTCTACGACTACTATTAGCTTCAGTGAAGGTTAAACATTTTTGTTTCATGTGTAGTGGAAATAAAGATGCATTGATACTTGTTACATCCACTAGGAATAAATTGCAAGATTCAAACCGAACACTGAACCACACATGGTTGTTTTCATTTTTCTTTTCCTTTTCCAGAAATCCATTCGTATGCATGACTGAGCCAGCAACTTCAATGATTGAATTCCAGTTGCGTATAATACATGAGATTTGGAATTATTGTAAAATTTTCTGCATTTTATTATTTTTGACAGTAAAAAATATATTTTACACCTTACAAGTTCATGCCATTGTGTACCATACAAAAGGGAGAATTATTTGTTTTAGCTGACATAAGCACTGGAACTAACTCGTTAGAGTCTAACCATAGTTTTCTATATTCTTTTATAAATTGCAGGATTTTGCATGTGGTTCTTATAATCAACAAGGGATAGATGAGGTTCGGGATAACTTAGCTGGTTATATCATGTGTAATTGGATGTAGTTGATTTTTGTTATGTACATGTTAGTCTTTTGTTATGTACATTTACTTTTGTTTTGTAATGGAGTGTGTATTTAATTATTATTTTTGTACACATGAACTATATTGTTTGATAATAATATTACATTGTTTGTTTGATTAGAATCATGTAAATAATGCGTATGTAGAATTTTAAATTCCATTTGATATTGTTTTTGGTTTAAAAATCTAGTGAAAATTGAATATATTTTTACTTGTGTCGGTTGTAATAGCATTATTAGCCGATGTAATATACTATGGTTGTTGCAAATGCAGTTTTTTGCATCTGTTCAGTTGCGTTAGTTATTTAAAAATGCTGATGCAATAGACTCGGCTTTGAAAAGCAAATGCAACCATTTGCATCTACTCTATGGCATCGGTTGTACCAAACAACTGATGCAACTTAGCATCATTTGCATCGGTTATTTAACTGATGCAATAGAAATTTGCTTGTTGCATCATCTTCATTTGCATCGGTTGAACAACCGATGCAACAAGGGTTTAACAACTGATGCAAATGACCAGTTTTGTGGTAGTGGTTGATGGGCTTTTATTGATTTAGATAATGAGCATGCGCATGGAACTCAAGTAAAATGGAAGAAGTGGCGATGGCACATTTTGCTGAGGTTAGGAGAAGTTTATTGTTTTTGTTTCTTTTTACTCTGATTTATAAAGCTTAAAAGAAAGCAATAAAAATCTCAGATCTACATAAGGAAGAAGAACATGCAATAATGAAGGGAAGGAAAGGAGAAACACGTGGTTGATTTTTTTTTTAAGCTAATAAGAAGTGTTGATTACGACATTAGGAGTTAACGTGTGTCAAGTTGTAAATTTTAAATTTATCAAGTGTAAAATTCATTAATTTAATTAATTTTAATTTATCTTGTTTTTCTTTTTTAAAATGATAATCAATTGATTTATGTTAATACGCAAGAACATTTAAGAATACAGACAATGATACATCTTACAGATGTTCCCTGTTTTTGTGCATTTTGACCCAAAACCATAGGTTCGGGATAAAAAATGTTCGAATTTTGCGAAACGGAAAATATTGCTAGTATGTCACCAAATATTTTTAGGATAGATTCACCTAAATGCGGAACATATTTTATTCGTAGCGATTTATTAAATGTTTTATTACATTTACGCAAACGAAACAAACTTTGCATATTTTTCTATGAAATTCATTCATTCGTTATGTCTACTTACACATATCTCAAATATTAAATTTCATATTTTTATTCAAATTTAAATTTTTATTGTTATTTATGATATATCGATTGTTGTTATCATAAATCGATCGTCTAAACTTTTTCAAATGGAGTAAGAGAACTTTGACGTTTTCATCATAATCAATTAGATCTTTTCTAAATGATAATATTAAAATTTTATGAATCAATTGTTTCCTTATTAATCGATTTCACATTTTATTTCTAAAATCAATACATGCATATAAATTCATTCATTTATCATTTCTATTCTTCTAAATAAAACATATGTATTTTCATTCAGAAATCAACTTCCCTCATTCAAATAAATTAAAATTTTAAATTTAAAAGTTAAATTCCTTTTAAAGAAATATTTTAAAACATTTAAATTCGCGAATTGTTACATGAGTATTATCCGAGGTAGGCGGTAATTGCGGTTATACGTTACCACTAGCCTGTATCCGCAATCCGATAGAATCCTACTGTTAGGTATAGCCTCACTGCCTTGTCATATTATCCTAACCGAGTACTCTATGATTTTGATTTATTTTGTATCTATATGGAGTGCACTCTAATAAACACTAGTTTATGGTGAATTTTACGGTATTTGTAATGACTACGACATTATAAACGGCTCAAGGATAAATTTGTAATTCCGCTTATGCTACTTTTAATATTATATTTAACCGTAGACACTATTGTAATAAAGTATTGTATTATAATATCTAGTTTAATAGATCCTTAAAAAATGGAATCTCAAACATTCTTTGTGTTATTGTGCATTTCCTTTGAGCATTTCACTTGAGTTAGGTTACTGTTGACAATATTAATCCTGACTCGAGTATTTTATGTTTATTTGACTTGCCGCTCGGGTCAGACTTAGGAGTTCAACTTTGACGGTTCATCTATTGAGAGTTGGAGACCTGTTGAAGATTCAACTTATTATTTATTTGTTGTTGCTTGATTCAGTTATTTCGTTCCTGTCACCTGCTTATGTACTAGACATTTATGTACCTTAGATTTTTTGATGTAATATTTTATGACTCTGATATTTATGTCAATTATTTTGAGATTTTGTGATTAATATCTTCATGAACTACTAAGTTATTTATTCCGGTATGAGTTATTTTGCTATTTTTATCTATGATCTGCCTGTATTATGTTATATGATTTTACTAAATCCCATAGTCAAAACAATCTATTATTTTCGAATGATTTGAGTCAGTTTCATATATGACCTGAATGATACGAAAAGACAGGTTGTTACAGCTGCAATATGACATATCTTTGGGTCGATCACATTTTTTAGTATTTCGTCAAATGTCCAAAGATGAATAATATTCATATTAAAAATACATCTTTGATTATCTTGACCTAAAAAATTAAACTGAAACTTTTATCTAGACAGAGATCAATCTTTTTATGGAATTAGCTACATTCACGATTTAGAAAAGAGGAAATTTTGGAGCATTAGTGTAGGATGATAACATAGTTGACTGTTAACAATATGTATTATATTGTAAGTAGCCTAACAAATTAAATTAGATTTCATTCCATCCCTTAAAAAAAATCACCTCCTTGAAGATTTGTGTTGTGACTTTTGTCATTTTGATAGAGCTGAAAAAAAACAATATATGGTAGAAAATAAAAATATACTACATGAAGATAGAAAATACACTGAGCTCCTTACACGTATATTTGAGGCTTAAAGCATTTTGACAGTAAACTTATTACAAAATTCCTTGAAAAATTATAAATAGTGATTTAATAAGTACTTAAATAATAATGTATAAGTATTATTGTTTGAAAACATTTAAGTTAAAATAATCAAAATAGTCAGACTAAAATTACTTATGAAATTGGTTCAAAACTCATAAGCAACAAATTGTTAGAGCATCTCCAGCAGTGTTACGGATTGTAACATTACCATCCGTAACGTTCAGGGGAATATCTTTGATATTCCCCAGCAGCGGCGAGCCGATTTTATCGGCTCGCGACTTCCCGCACCTATAAAGGAATTGCGCGGGAGGCAAAACCTTCATCCCCTTTCCAAATCCTCTTTTTAATTATTATTTTTATTCGGTACGACGTTGTAATGCCGCCACACGTAACAAAGATGGGGAGACGGACAGTTCCACGTATGCCAGACGACGCATCTGGTCCATCTCACCTTCCTCCACCAACGGGGACGACGATTGAGGACTTACGGATCCTCCACGAGCTGCCACAGGGATTCACTCATCGATCTTTTACCGCGCCGGCCACCTTTCCGGTATGAATTTTAATTTTTTTTAATGTTTATAGTTAATGAACTGTTAAACAGTATGCCCTGTTGGTTCTACGTTATAGTTTAGTGCATGTACGTTATACGTTTTAACAATGGTTTCGTAATTTTAATAGACTGAGTACGTCTACCTTCGCGGGAGTTGAGCGAAGTTTATTTCACATGTCGTTGACATATTACCATTACATATTTGAGAGAGGATACTAGCTAGTCCGTTCGGACGCTTTTTACGTATTATACCTCCCCAGTCCTTCGATCGACCATTGGTTGAGGCCTTATTAGAGAGATGGTGGCTTACAACACACACTTTTCACTTTCTGGATTTTGAGCTAGGTATCACCCCAGCCGATTTTTGACATGCTTAGGGGATTGAGATTGGCCGTCCAGATAGAGTAACTTGTCCATTTGATGCCTCTTTTGAGTCACCCAATTCCTACCTACAGTATTTGCCAGATTTGTTTGCGGCTCATTTAGCTAATTGTGTCGTTTCCGTCACATATTTACTTGAGTATATTACAGCGCATCTCGATGTGGTAGATTTCCATGACATAGTATACAGGGCTACCATTTTATACCTCCTTGGTTTGACATTCTTTTTGAACCAACTGAGTACGATTAGGCTGGTCTATCTAGCAGCACTAGTTGAGTTAGAGCAGCTGCATATGATTGATTGGGGCTCTGCCATATTGGGTTATCTATACGTCGCTCTTGACTCCTACGCTTTTGGAAAGGTTCGACAGATGTTCGGTTTTTGGTACATGTTGCCGTGCTGGTACTACGAGTACACGACCAACATGCATCCATGCATACAGCCCACCACCAGTCATGCTGCTCAGACCTTTTTCCCATGCATGCATAGATGGGAGAGTACTCAAGGGGTTCGGCGTGCTCCTGCTGATGTGAGACAAGACTTGATGGAGGTTCGTACTCAGTTAGATATGAGGGAGAGGGGGAACATATTATGAGCACTTTGGACTTCTTATTGGATTTTACTTTCAGCGAATGGCCCACTACCTGATGCCAATCCATTAGCCATGGCATGTCGCTTTTCTATTCGACATGTCCTCTTGTTCCCACCTGCCCACCTTCCTATTTGGTACTTGGTAGATCGATGTTATTACCAGGGTCCCGGTCAGTTGCGAGTACTTGGAGATCCACCTCTACCACTTAATATGTTTGGGCTGCAGTGTTCTATAGGGAGACAGTATGTGGCTGGTCAGAGACAGGCAGGATGGGTTGATACGACCGATTTTCACTTACCCGACGCAGAGTTTGGTCCTTATTGGGTTCGAATTGTGCGTAGATGGTACTTGCTGCCAGATTATAAGCGGGGTGTGAACTCCGTTCACATTGGTCCCCGATTGGTTAGTGGTAGAGTTCATCCTCCACCGTTTACTTTTGACCCGACCCCTTCACAAATCTCCGACCCGCCTACGGATTTCGCTCTAGCCGAAACATTTCAGGCATTTGATCTTTGCGGTGCACAGATATTCCTGCCTATTATTTACCCACCTATGCACATGGTGCACGGTGTCCCTACAACTGGATTATATCCGCCACATAAGGTAAAATTTGTACTTGTGAATTTACGTTGTATGTTATACGCTACAGAAACTGATTTTATATGTTCTATATATTCAGTATGCACCCCGGTTACACCAGCATAGGATACATATTGCGGCTATTCAGGAGATGGCCCTGCTACATTTTTAGTCCTTATATTAGGAGCACCAGGCGATAGTTCAGGGATTGCAGGAGCATATCGCTGACTTACAGGCCAGATTAGCGGCAGCAGAGGGTGGTGATACAGCAGCATCAGGTACCGCTGTAGGGTCATGTACTGGTGGAGGTTCAGGAGGCAGACTAGGAGGGGTTGACGGATTAGGTGGTGATGGCGGAATAGGAGGGGGTGACGAATTAGATGGTGATGGCGGACTAGGAGGGGGTGACGGATTAGGTGGTGATGGCGGTCTAGGAGGGGTGACGGATTAGGTGGTCGTAGCGGTCGGGAGGTGGCGGCGGATCAGGAGGTGGTAGTGTTGATGACGATATTCCGTATTATGACCCTTCTGATAGCGGGGATGACATGTCTTCGGATGGTGCTGATGATGATGCCGCAGATTTATCATGATGAATATATGTGTATGTCGTGATGTATATATATGTATGGCTCGATGTATATATGTATATGTCATGATGTTTTGTACTTTATGTTATTTTTTAATGTATTCTATGTAATGTTTGCTTGTTTATTATATTCTATGTAATGTTTGCTCGTTTCATATGTTCTGTGTAATGTTTGCTCTTTTATTATGTTATGTGTAATATTTGCTCGTGTGTTGAAATGTTTAAATTATAAGGGTAAGTGGACGACTCTAGGTTTTTAACTCTGTTTAAATAATTTGATTATTTATAATAAAACGATTTGAGATATTTGTAATATTTAAGATATTTGTAAAACGATTTGACTATTTATAATATTTAATATATTTGAGATATTTGTAATATTTAATAATAAAACGATTTGATTATTTGTTGAACGATTTGATTATTTATAATAAAACGGTTTGAAATGTTTAAATTATAATGATGTTTGTAATATTTATAATAAAGCAATTTGAGAAGCAATTCTGGTTTATAATTTAATCATAAAACGAACCACTTAATCCCCTTTTCATGGCCACATATCTTTACGGCTAAAGAATGGGAAATGCAGTGGCGCTGCAGTTCGTTTTATAACGTTCTGAACTTCAATTGGTTGTACGAGATCCAATCTAAGTCGGATTTCCTCACAACAAGACACGTTCGCATCTAATCGATAATATTTTTCTAGTGGAAGAGAAAAAAATTGGTTTTCATGTTGTAGATTTTGTTTTACGTCCAAATCAAAATTTCAAAAAGTCGCTGTGGAAATGGTTTATAAAACATATTGTTTATATATAAGTTAAAGGTATTTTATAAAATAAAATGGGGACGACCCTCCTTTTTAACTCCTTCGTGTGCTATAATGTTTAAATTATAAGGGTAAGTGGACGACCCTAGTTTTTTAACTCTGTTTAAACGATGTTTGTAGTATTAAATAATAAAACGATTTGAGAAATAATCCTGGTTTATAATTTAATTATAAAATGAACTGCAGCGGAACTGCAGTTCGTTTTATAACGTTCCGAACTTCAATTGGTTGTACGAGATCCAATCTAAGTCGGATTTCCTCACAACAAGACACTTTCCCATCTAATCGACAATATTTTTCTAGTGTAAGAGGGAAAAAAAATCAGTTTTCTTGTTGTAGATTTTGTTTTACGTCCAAATCAAAATTTCAAAAAGTCACCGTGGAAATGGTTTATAAAATATATTGTTTACATATATAAGTTAAAGGAATTTTATAAAATAAAATGGGGACGACCCTCCTTTTTAACTCCTTCATGTGCTGAAATGTTTAAATTATAAGTGTAAGTGGACGACCCTACTTTTTTAACTCTTTTTATACGATGTTTGTAGTATTTAATAATAAAACGATTTGAGAAACAATCTTGGTTTATAATTTAATTATAAAACGATCCTCGTTTTATAACGTTCCGAACTTCAATATGTTAAAATAATACGGGTAAGTGGACGACACCGGACCCACACTCTGGTTTTCCCTATATATAGCGGTTTATCTGAAACCCTTAATCAAAATTTATTTTCTTCCAGCTGCCACCACCTTCCTCTTTCCCCAAAGTAGCCAAGTTGTTAAGAAAATAGTGTAGTACCCTTTTTGAAGTATGTCAAAACATGGAAATGAAAGTGTAGCCTCCAACATGGACAAATGGGAAAATGACGTTGAGGAGGTAGAAAATCAAAGACCTGGAAAAGAAATGGTTGTTGAAGGATGCGTTCTCAAGCCAGTACGTCTAGGTGGATCCAACCCTACGTGCCGTCGTGGAGAAGAATCAGTCACCGTTGTTTTGAAGACCCAAAAAAATGTTGGGCACCGATTTTTTGGTTGTGTAGCCTACTAGGATCACAACGTTTTTCCTGATGAAATTGATTGTTGGTACTTTAAGCGGTGGATTGACCCTCCGATGTGCGAACGTGGATTTCAATATGCATTAGAAGCGCAAGACGAAATACGATGTTTAAACAAGAATGTTGCTAACGCAGCCAGAGCTGGATATTACCTATGTCCATGGTAGGTGTGGGTGGAAACTATCGTATCATTTATTATTGTACTTTAAATTTGATGTTTATGTGTTCGGTTGTTGTAGTTCCTTCAATTGTACTTTGGCATTTATTAATTTTGTAATTGTTGTTGTTGCAAGCTTCTAAGTTATGTAATGCAAAATATTTATGTACTGCAAAGTTCAACGCTATAAACGTCTGTGATGGAGAAACTCCATTATGCCCTAGTCGCTGTTCACTAGATCCATGATAGAGAACCTACACTGTGCACTATTTACTGTTCAATTAAAGACCATTCGTACCAATAAACAAGGGCTATGTCCATTTAAGGTGCACTCCGTCCAATAAAGGAACACTCTTACCAATAAAGGAGCACTCTATCGAATAAAGGAACACTTTATCCAATAAAGGAGCACTTTGTCTAATAAAGGAACACTCTTTCCAATAAAGAGGCACTCGTACCAATAAAGGAGCACCATGTCGATAAAGGAACACTCTGTCCAATAAAGGAGCACTTTATCCAATAAAGGAGAACACTCCACCCAATAAAGCTACCCACTTACCAAATATCTTATATATAATAGCAACATTGCAATTCATATCTCAAATCAAAACTTATTCACAAATATAAATGGATTCCAATTTTATGAAATGCATGCTGGCTTTTGATAGCGATTCGGAGGAAGATGAAATCCTTCTAGAGGAAGCGGGAGAAATACAAAAAATACGGAACATATACCGTGAAGCGTACGGTTCATCATCCATAACTAGAGGGGGATCGATTGTTAGAAGGAGGTTTATACACCGAAATCATGCTAAATACCATAAGTCTTTGATGCAAGATTACTTCGATGATGATTGCACTTACGGGCTTGATATGTTTCATAGAAGATACAAGATGCGGAGAAATCTATTTCTTCGGATATTGGCTGGTATTCAAGGTAACAATGATTACCTTAAGTACAAACAAAATGCATCGAAGACACAGGGGTTGTCCGTGAACAGAAAATGACGGTCACTATGAGAATGTTAGCTTATGCCACTCCAGCCTATGATTTGGGCGATGCATACCGCATAGCAGAGAGCATGACACTTGAAATTTTCTGTTAAGCAGTGGTGGACGTCTACGAGGAAGAATACTTACGGTTTCCGAACGAAGAAGATGTAGTGCGAATCAGAGAGATGCACGAAAGCAGGGGTTGGCCGGGAATGTTAGGAAGTCTGGACTGTATGCGTTGGGAATGGAAGAACTGTCCTAAGGGATTACAAGGTGCGTACAACGGTAAGGAAAGGCGACCAACCATCATTTTGGAAGTTGTGGCATCGTATGATCTGTGGATATGGCACGCTTTCTTTGGAATCCCTGGTTCGAATAATGACTTAAATGTTATAGAAAGATCCCATCTGTTTAATGAACATGATAAAGGCCAGGTACCTCATTTATCATTTACCCTCGATCAAAATACTTACGAGCATGGCTATTACCTAGGTGACGACATTTACTCGAAATGGAGCACCATTGTTAAAGTATGTCCAAATCCATTGACTCCTAAACAAGTAAAATTCGCGGTGATGCAGGAGGCGCAAAGGAAAGATGTAGAACGTGCTTTCAGTGTTTTACAATCTAGATTTGCAATGATAAGTAATCCATGTCAGTTGTGGTCAAGGAAAAAGATGGATACAATCATGTTTGCTTGCATCGTTCTTTACAACATGATTATAGAAGATGAAAGAGATATGGATGAAGAGCAACGTCACTGCGATTACGAGGGTGCTTCACAACCACCGTAGGTATTCCGACCAAACCAACCACTAACAGAGGAGGACTTCAACATTCATTTGACCCGTCATGTTATGTTTAGAGATGTAGAACTCTATAACCGGCTGCAGAAGGATCTTATGAATCATTTATGGAACCAATATGGCGATACCTAGTTATGAAGCACCCTTATCCGAATTCGTGTTTTATTTTATGCTTGTCCGAACTTATCGATCATGTATGCAGTAACGATGTTGTTCTTTTCTATTGTACCATTGCGTTATCTTGTATTCGTAAGGGTTATTAATCATCTATTATTATGTTCCAAATTAGTTTATTCTACGAAAGTAATAACAAATTTAATTTGTCATATTAGAAAATAAGGCAGGAAAGTCGGCACCCGAGCCCAATTCAGAAATCTGAATTGAGCCCGTAACATTTTCCTGAATGTTACACAACGGAACAACTGTTTGGGACCATTTTTGCCCCGATTCAAGATCCGTAACATGAATTCTCCCTTTGTTGGAGATGCTCTTAGTCTATAAGTTTAGTATATAGTAATAACAGTTTCTTTTTCTAGTCTCCATCCAAGATACCATTCGGTCAATTACAAGAACAGTTAACTAAATTCCATTACTTCACTTTGACTGATATTATCCACCACTGCTACTTAGTGTTATCGTTTTATTGATGGCATAACAACTAAGAAATAACTGATGCTGAAAATTAACTCGTTGATTGTTCCTTCCACCCTTAATTTATTTGTCAGTTGGTGCATAAAACTATCTCATCAACAACGTATACGTTTATTGTAATTCTAATCCTGGTAGCAGAGGCTGTAATTTGGACCTAGTTATGAAAATCAAGTTGCTAAGTTTGGTATAACTGTGCTGTTAGATTAACTACCTAATTTCCTCTTTAGCATTCAGTTGTTTATGTTATGAAGTTGGCTTATAAACAGAGCTTTTTTATAAAGAGAGGGGTGCACTACTTGAACAGTGAAAGTTTAGTAAGCCTACAACCCAATGCAGTGATGCAGTTTTGTTTTTATTGACCTGCCTTTTAGTAAGGCCGTCAAAGACTCGAATATTCATGATCAAGAAGTATTCAACCGTAGTGGGTTTCCTTCATTCACAAGGAAAGTGTATGATGTAGCCTCATCGAACCGACCTGTCTTTGGAAGCACAAATTAAAGAACATCCAAATCGAGGAAAACTGGGCTCGAACCTATCCCCGAATCGAATGAAATCATGCACCATAATTAGAAAGTCCTGGATTTCATAAAGCCTGGATCGAGTATTTCGATCCGAAGCTTGTTCGATCCAGGCTATATATTACACAGAGGACTCATTCCAACCAGTCACACACCACTTCAACTATCTCCGAGAGCACCAAATAGGATGACATGCATCTCCCTTCGAGCCCAACTGCTTCAACCCGGCCTGGCATCTTTCTAGAAGCCCACTCCACCAGTGCATAGAACATGCCCACTACTTTCCTACCTTCCCGAATCAAAGGCCTTCCTGTAAAGAGATGGCCATTTGCAACATGAAAAAGACTTTTGGTTTTAAAACACTCTAGCGAACTTCACCACAACAAAGAACTCAAGATTATCTTTGATCACATTGTTGTAAATTGAGAGAATATTCATTTTAATTCAAGAGTTATAGAATCATAAGTGTTGTACTTTGATTTGATACATAAAATCAAGTGATTATAAAGTAGAAGTAGGCTCATTAATGCCAAACCACTATAAATTGAGAGTAATTATTGTATTTCCTCATTTTCATTTATATTTCTTCGTTTATTCCTCCTCAAATTCTTTATGTTTAGTGTTTTTACCATTTTTTGGTTAAACATTTGGTGCTTCCACAATGAACTCACAAATTATCAGCTTTTTTGGATTGTTTACCTATTGTTCGGATCATCAAGTCCGAGGGAGTAATCAACGTTTTCAACGCTTTTGAAGACCATGGTTTCCAAAAGAGACAGATCTCAGCAAGCTACCTCTAGGGCGTCATCCAGAGACGCGCAACAGACAACCTCGCGGTCAACACCAACCGGGGTGATTCTTGGATTGGACGCTCCCGATTCGATAGTCCCCGGATCGAACGCCCCCAGTTAATCCCCGGATCAAATTCAAACCGAGCAGGGCCCAACAATGATCCAATTACCACGATAAGTAATTAAGCCCCTCGTTCAGCGTTCATTACGCGTGATGACTTCAACGCTCTTGCTCAACAAGTTGGATGAGGCCACCACTGCCCTGACCGTCCAGAGACGAGAAAATGCCATGATGATATGAATGTGATGTTGGGACAGTGGCGAGATTCCCAAAACCAACATGCTACTTCTCCTTCAAGAAACCACGCTGATGAAGCATCTTCATCATCAGGAAGGATTGGACAGGACCAACAAAGCTAATTCTAGCAAGCTCGTAACCCGAATGAGCTGTAATTTGGAAGGATCCCAGGACAAACTGGGCAACCATCCCAGATCAAAAATCTCGAACAGGGACATCTCAAACCGGCCAATACTATGAACCAAAGACTTTCTCTCCCTAGAGAACGCGACACTTCTCGAGCCACTCGCGCATCCGTACCTCCTCACACTCATACTGTGATTGACGCAATAACAGAGGGCAAGGAAGTACCGCCCGGATGGTGACTCAGGCGACATTCCCTGAAGCGGGGGCAGGGGAGCTCGACGATCCGAAAGTGCTGAGCCAGAACATATGCTAACTAATGCAAAAGTGGCAGCGATGGTACGACAAATAATGAACGATAGTAGAGGATATACTAATGATGACTGGGCTTGGATCGTAGCCACACTCTTTCACTGATGACATTTTAGAAGCTCCATTCCCAAGACGATTCAGTCTACCCCAAATAATACATTATTCAGATAGGACAGACCCACAACAACATTTAATGCATTACTCATGGTACATGAACACAGCCGCAGCTCGAAATGCCATTATATGCAAGGCCTTCCCGATATATCTCGACGGAGTCGCATTAATGTAGTTTACCAGACTTCCTCCTAGAATAGTTTCAAGCTTTAAGGACCTGAGTGAGAAGCTTTTGACTTAGTTTCCACTTCATGCGTCTAAGTCAAAGCATGTAATGGAACTTCACGCAGTTAAGCAAGCCCCTAAAGAGATTTTAAACATACATCTAGACCATTTCAGCATGACTATCATCGAAGTAAGCAATTTTAATTCGTAGATGGTTTTAATAGCGATAGTCGATGGTGCTGACAGGAAATCGAGTTCATGAGATACTTGATTGGAAAACTTCCTACATCATTGGAAATATTTTATGAGAAAGCAATTGTACGCTTGCGATATGAGGATGCATTGGTGAACCGAAAAAGGAGGGCTAGTGAGGTGGTGAAAGAAGGAATTAGAGCAATGTGGAAGTGAAGCAGTTTAGTGATAGTTCTGGAAAAGCAGATGTAAATGTTGGGAACCAAAGCAAAAGAATTCCCATCACGGTAAGAACCGTAACAGAGGAAACCAGAATCCGAAGGGGGATGCTAAGAAGCGACCCCTGTTCCAATCATTCGATAATTATACGCCACTGAGTAATACCTTAGAAAATATGCATCTTAGTACGTGCAATGTGATGTAGTGATTCCACAGAGAAGCAAAATGAAACAAGAAAGTTTTGTTTGTTTCACGAAACTTATAGCCATACCATGAATGAGTGGAGTTATTTGGGAGACATAATTGAGAAGCTATTGCGAGAAGGGAAATGGGATGAATACAAGGTACCCCCGAGGAACAGGGGGAAGGGGACTTCGATCTCCAATCAAGGTCAGGTAGCTCCTAGAGCCACCACCTCCAGCAAAAAGCAAAAGGAATTGTTATAAACACCATCGTCGGAGAACCATATTCGACGGGGTTTAATGCAAGAATAGTGAAGTTATATGTGAATGATGCAAAGCATGTGGATATGGAGGAGGGAAACATCCCCGAAGATGCTATTATGATCAAGCAACGGAAGACGATGACAAGCGATATCGTCTTCCATGATAGAAAGTATGGAGGAGTAGAGGCCTTGAGTGTAGTCCATTGGTGATTTCATCCATTATTAGCCTAGCAGCTATACGGAAAGCCCTTGTTGATTGCGGGAGTTCCGACTGTATTTTATTTAAGAAGGCTTTTGGCTAGATGATGCTGGAAACAAGAGATTCAAAGCCATGTAAGTGAAGGATACATGGCTTCAATGACTCAACCACTGAACTGATAGGAATAGTTGAATTGCAGATGGAATTTGGTAAGGGAGATCATAGAGAGTGTAAATCCTTCCATTTCTTGTGAAGGATATAAACTCTCCATATAATGCCTTTTTAGGTCGACCGACCCTGGCAGAATTTCGGGCATGCATAGCTTACTTGTGCCTGCTCTTGAAGTTCCCAACCGAAGCTACAGTTGGAATAGTCCAGGAAGACCAAGTAGCAGGACAAACATGCTACTTAATGGAACGGAAAGAAGTCCACAATGGAGAAGGCGAAAATCCTAAAGATGCCCCTCCTACTTGTAAGGAGGCGACATCATAGCAAATAAAGGAGACATCCTGGCTGGAATCGTTCCGTCACCATCTTGAGGACATTGATCTCAGAGAGGATGAAGAACCGGGATGTAGAAGGGTGACTCCAACGATACTATAATAGCGATTCTGATCGATAACCATGACCCGACCAGGGTGTTGAAGATTGGATCCCATATAAATCCTTTTCGGACGAAAGAATTGGTTGACTTTATTCGCTCAAACCTTGATGTTTTTGCATGGTCCAATGTTGATATGTGTGGGATATCTCCGTTGATCATGAGCCATTCGCTCAACATTGACGCAAAATACGTCCCAATCAAACAAAAGAGGCATATGCTCGACCCAAAGAGGTTGGTAGCTCTGAAAGAAGAAGTAGAAAAATTGAATGGTAACGGATTCGTTCAGGATGCAACATACTGTAAGTGGATACCCAAACCAGTTCTTATGAAGAAAGCTAATGAGAAGTGGCGCACATGTATCAATTTCTCAGACTTGAACAAGGAGTGCACCAAAAATAGCTTTCCACTTTCTCGGATTGATCAGCTTGTCGACTCAACAACTAGGAATGAACTCCTTTCATTTATGGATGCTTACTCTAGATATAACTAGATTCTGATGCACATTCCGGACCAAGAAACATACTAGCTTCATTATGGATCTTGGGTTGTATTGCTATGTGGTCATGCCCTTTGGACTAAAGAATGCTGGGGCGACCTCAACAGTTGGTCAACCTCATGTTCCATAATCAAATTGGAAAGACGATTGAGGTATATGTGAATGACATGCTTGTGAAATCGAAGTAATCAAAAAGCCATGTTAAGGAATTATTGTAAATGTTTAGTGTTCTCCGACACTATGCGATGAAGATAAACCCGTTGAAATGCTCTTTTGGCATTGCATCAGGGAAGTTTTTTGGTTTCATTGTCAGCTCTTGAGGAATTGAGATCAACAGAGATCAAATTAAAGCAATCAAGAGTATACATGCACCTCGAAGAATCAAAGATGTGCAGAGCTTAGCAGGAAAGGTGTCCGCTTTGGGAAAATTCATTTTTAGAGCAACCGACAAGTGCATTACCTTCTTTGATTTAATAAAGCGAGGAAACACAACTTTTCTTGGACCCTGGATTGTGTCAAGGCTTTTCAAAACTTGTTGAATCATCTGGGGATGCCACCTTTATTATCCAAGCCAATAGATCATGAGGCCTGATTTGTGTACTTCGCAGTATCCCTACATCCTATTAGCTCAACGCTTGTCTGCGAGGAAAACAGAGTCCAGAGACCGGTGTATTATTTAAGAAAGAAGTTAATAGGAGTAGAACACAACTACCCAAAGATCGAGGAGCTCGCTTACAGTCTATTAATATCCTCAATAAAGCTCTACCACTATTTTTAGGCTTATCGGATCAAAGTATACAATGACCAGCCGCTACGATAGGTCCTTCAATGACCTGAGGTCTCTGAAAGGTTACTCAAGTGGAACATCGAGCTAAGTCGGTTCTTTCCTTCCATGGAAGTCGATATGAGGGAAAGCATTAGCTGATTTCATAGCTGAATTTACAACTCCCAAGGATGATATTCTAGACGATAAGGCAGATCCTCCTGAAATCAAATCAGAACAAGGCACTTGGAATTTGTACACCGACGGTGCCCGCAATAATCGACGTTATGGCATCGAAGTTGTCTTATCTACTCCTAAGGGAAGATCGATCTATTACGCCTTGAAGCTAAATTTCTCTCTACTAACAATGATTTTTAGTATAAAGTCCTAACTTTTGGGCTGAAACTCACAAAAGAATTAGAAGTAGTTGCATTCGATATTTTTTGTGACTCCCAAATTGTTGTATTCCAAGTTCGACAAGAGTGCCACGACTTGCCTCATATCTAGAGCGAGTATAAGAATTGTTAGATAGCTTTGACTATGATAGCATCTCCCATATTCCATGAAAGGAGAATCAAAACGATGACAAGTTGGCTAAACTGACCAGATCTGACAGTTCGGAGGAAACGTAAATTGTCCCCATTGAGGCACTGAACGCTCCAAGCATAGATCCGTTGGAAATTTATCAAGCATTGGAAGACTAACCTGAGAAAGAGTCATGGATGACTCCCATAAAGAACTTCTTATAGCATGGAATACTTTCGGAAACGAAGAATTAAAAGTGCGCCCCGGATTGAAAATCTTTGAGATATATCATACAGGGCAGTACACTGTTCAAAAGAGAGTTCTTAGTTCCTCTACTTCGGTGTATTGCCCATGACGATGTCAAATTCGTGTTGCGAGAGGGGAATGAGTGCGATTGTGTTGATCACACCAGGGAGCAGAACTTGAAAAAAATTTATTATGGTACAACTACTTTTGGCCTACTGTGAACAGTGATGTGGCTGGTTAGTTACGACGGTGCGAGTAATGCCAGAAGTTTGCAAAGATTCCTAGAGTTCTGCCTAATTAACTCACTTAGATAGTAAGCCCTTGGTCATTTGTAATATAGGGAGTAGACATTGTTGGAAGCCTCCCGATTCCAAAGGGTGGAGCAAGGTACGCGACCGTGGCAGTCGACTATTTTACGAAGTGGGCTGAAGCCGAACCACTGATCATGATCATGACGAAGTGGATGATCGACTTTACCATCAAAAATATCATATGTGGGTTTGGGCTCCTCAGAACTATCATTACTGATAACGAAACCCAACTTGATAGCACAGATTTTACAGATTTCTGTCGACGACATCGTATCGAGAAAAGATACACATATGTTGCACATCCACAATCGAATGGACAAGTCAAAGCTGTGAACAAGATCTTCAAGTCCATTTTGAAGAAGAGATTGGAGCAAGCAAAGGGAAAGTGGGTCGACAAATCACCATTAGCTTTTTGGGCATATTGGACTACCCACAAGTCAGCAATTGGCCATACTCCTTTCGCGCTCTTTATGGCTCGGAGGCAATCATCATGGCGGATCTTGAAGTCCCTTCTGACATAATGAGATATTATGATCCTTTGACAAAAAAGGTTTTCCTCCTCGAGTCACTTAATATGATAGACGAGAAGAGAGAGGAGGCAGACTTGCATGCTTCAGCACACAGACATCAAGACGCCCGATATTACAACCGGAGGGTTCGAGCTAGAACCTTTGCCCTGGCGACCTTGTGCTGAAGCGTATCTTCCCAACCCCCATCTACATGGGTCGGAAATGGGAAGGACCGTATGTCATCCAACTAAAGCTTTATAATGGAACTTTCGGTCTAACGACCGTTGATGGCGATCATCTTCTAAGAGCATGGAATGCCAAGCATTTATGACGCTATTTGACTTAGGCTTTTATTCTTTTGTTTTGTTTATTTCATTTTCAGACTATGTAACAAGGCACGATTCGCCAAAAGTTGTTGTTAACAAATAAAAAATCTTTCCATGCTCTACGGCTGTTTGTGTTATTTTGGCTATGTGTTGTGATTCAATTGGCCTATGCGAAACCTGAACGAAGGGAAAGATTTACTCCCTAACAACATTCAGTTACTCACTTTTTAACAAGAGAACTTGACTTTGCGACTAGTTAGACGAGAGATAGATGAGTGCGAGCTCGATATCGACGCTCGATAAGGAGGCATTTTCCCTTAATGAGGGGGTGAAAGGAATGATGCCAAGACAAGTGTGACCTGACCTCTTGCCCGACTAATCTCATTCCTTATAATTTGGAATGAAGTATGGAATACTTGGGTAAGCGTGAATGGTGCGCCATGACTTAAGACTGCTATAACCCACGACACTAACCCGAAATTACGATGGGAGAGTATAAAGACATAAGGACCAAACGTCCGACGAATTTGAGTTCAGCCCTGCGAGATGTTGGGGGAATGAGTATAGACTTGGCTTACGCCTGCGCTGTTGCTAGGGGAACAAGTGCGAACCTATAAATTAACCTCAAACATGCCCTTGAATTGGCGCATAATTCAAAGTTAATTGAGGGCATATACACCATACCTTCGAACTATAACAACAACTTGAATTAGTTGGTTCTAACTCACTTAGCTCATTTAAGAGAGACAAATTATAAATTAAATCGAGAGTACATTGAATGAAAAGTAAGATTAAGAAATAGAATGCTTATTAATCACATGTTTTGTACAAAGGTACACAGTAAAACGTGAGTGTCGCACTCGCAACAACCACAGCAGGCCAATAAAAATCTTAAAACAAGACAAACAATCATTAAGTCTTATGAGTTTTTGACTTTTTCTGCTCCTTAGCTTATTCACTTCCTCGTTTTCAATCTTCGTAAGTATACTATTCTTTTCTCAGTCTTCCCAATCAAGGATTCTTCTATTTTGGATATGGATTTGGAGCGTGTATCTTGTTTAAGTGATTTAGGTTGCTCAGTGGAAACCTCTGTGCCAGAAGGGAGAATCATACTGATAATATCAACATGAAAGGGCAATGGTAGGACCTCGAATTTGACTCATAGAATCTTTCCCTCATTTCATGCCTTCATCTCAGCAAGGGTCAACTCTCCGGTCTCACCGATTTCTATAATGTAGATAATATCATCATCACTGTCCTTGCTATCGAGGTCTTTTAGTGCTACTATCATCTCCCCTTCTCTTGATGCATCATCACCAGGAGGCATTGTAGACTCATCGACTGCCTTGGTTTATTACTCCACGATGACTTCGGCTGGCTTCATACCTAAAGTAGGGAGAGCAATGATTGTTAGCCTTGGCGAAATAATGAGCCTCTAGATTGGAAACCCCATCACTACGTTTGCAAATTGAGAAGAGAATGTAGGAACACCTTCTCGGGTCACTGGGATTGCCCCCTCGACGACAGCAGATCCCTGGATGGCAGGAGGCAAAACAACAATAATGGCACTAGAGGAACCAGTTTGAGTATCGACCACATCATCCTTGGCGGTACTCGATGCCACCTCTATGATGAATTATCCATTTAGCTTGAGACATTCTGCGTCCTCCTCCTCTTTCAACAGCATCTGGCCTTCAGAAAGAACTTGCGACTCATTTCGTTTTAGATATATAGCTTGTAACTTGGTCTCATCAATAGCGCCGCCTTCCAAAGCACATCTCTTTTCCTGCAAGAAGATTTCCAAAGTATCCACCAGAGTCTGTGGATAATCTTTGGTCCATGATAGGTCCTGGTACCGAAGGATTCATGCATAAAAGGTTAACACCTGGGTACCATGGTTTTCTCGCATTTCCTCAACCTCAATCACTTTCTCTTTCAATTCATGAACCTTTTTGTCATGTTTGGCTTGGGTGTTGGATACAGACTCAAAGGAAGCACCGAAATTGGCCTCAACATCCTCTCCGGCTTTCTCGGAAGTAGCAAGCTAAGCCTTTCGCTTGGCATTTTCATGTGCCAAAGCCTTAAGCTTGGAATTTTCCTATGCTAATTTATCTTTCTCTCTATTGATAGATACCAGCTCCACAATCATAATCTTATTCGTCTCCGATACCAGTTTAAGCTCATCCTTGACTGACTTGGTCAAGAGCGACCATTCACTGTGCTCAGTGATCATTTTAACACACTGATAATCAAGCTCCTCCATAGTGCGGTCGTATCACTTCATCACCTATGCAAGATAAATTTTGTAATCATCCAACTTTTTTTGAGTAGACCCTAAGAGGATTTTGTCACAATCCCACTCCTGATTCATGTTGGTGATCTCGACCTCGAGTTTTCAGATAGCCTTAGAAAATCTCCTCGCATAGGAATACATCTTTCGCTATGGTAAGATGATGAAGTTGGCGTTGGATCTGAATCTGTCCTTGAAAGGCTTTGTCATAGGTTTGAAGGAGGGCAAGAACTAAATATGATCAGTGCACAGGTATGTAAATGCTTCCACCAATAGCATCTTTCTTTCTTGGAAGGACAGCTCTTGGTCGAGAGGAGGTGCGATCTAGATTTCCCTCTCTTTATGCCCTCCTGATGAAGTGGTACCTTTATGTTGTGGAGGAGTCTTTTTAGATTGAGACGTGGGAGTTCGAGAAAGCTTGGGCTGAGACGAGCCCTTGGTTCAGAGAGTCCTCACTAGGAGTTTTATCTTCGGATCCCCAACCGTATTCGCGATGACGCTTCTCTCTGCCAAATTCCTTTTTTTATTCCCTCTCTATTTCAAGTTACCGAAGTCTTATTTCCTTCCTTTTTTGCATTTCCCTCTTCTTCTCCTTGGTCCACCATCGCTCCAATTCTTCGTGATTCCTCTGGTCTGAGAGATCGTGTGTATCCCAGTCTAAGGAGCTTCTATGGCCAGGCTTGCTGTCAGAAAGCCATGAACCAAACTGCAGGGAATATTTCTTTCGCCTAATCATTACACCTGTAACTCAAAAAAAGAGTTTAAGTCTGGACTAGGATGGCATACGATGAAAATGGTATTATGACGTGCAGTGCTCGTGTCGTGTGTGTGGTAGTGACCCCCAACATACCACGACCCGGAGTTTGGCTAGTTGGTGTGGTTAGCCCTACTTTTGTGGACGTGACTTCCTCTTCAGAGGTCGGGAAAATGGTGCTGGTACCAAGATCTTGAGAAGAGTAGATACTTTCCAATAAGGAAGGTCGCCTAAGCCCCATAATGATGACATGGACTCCTCTTTTCGAGAATCATGAAATGGAGAACTGGCTGAAGGTGGAGTTTTGGGAGAAGACTACTCCTTCGTGGTCGTGGTATCTTTTGGAGGAGAATCCTTGGGTCCTTCCTCAACCGTCTTTTCTATGGGATTCTCGGTAACCTATCCTTGAGAGAAGGTCCCCTGGCTCCCTCAACAGTTATTCTTTTAAAGGACTTCTCCTTCTCTTCTGGCTGAGGCTCCTGATCGGAACCAACAATGTCTTTTCTCTTTTGTACCCCTTTACTTTGAGCTTGATTTTGGTTGCAACCGA
Source organism: Allium sativum (assembly GCA_030737875.1). NCBI lineage: Eukaryota > Viridiplantae > Streptophyta > Magnoliopsida > Asparagales > Amaryllidaceae > Allium > Allium sativum. Next base: position 224,423,628 of record CM060919.1, on the reverse strand, counting down.
TGCCTTCCCCCCGACTAGGGCACGTTGTCTAACCTCGTTGAAATCAGGGGTGCAATACTTGGGGGCACGCCTGCAGGATCCCGACCTCCGCTTACTCTTATACTATGTTGAGGGATGAGAAAGTGATATCGATGAAGGAATTCATCGGCAAGACAATGCTTGATACTTAACAAAGCTGCTGAAGTATTTCGTAACTAAGTGTTCCTGATGCATTGAACCTTATGAATTCTTTGGGGTTGGACCACGAAATAAAGAGAAATGTTAGAAATACTTCAGGTAAAAGAAAAAAGTGTGGATTAGGACTCAATGGTTACTGGATTGGAGCCTTGTCCTAGCACAACCCTCTTGATGACGAACATAAAACTACTCTAGTCTTATGTCAGCTGCATTGCTGACCCCCTAGTAATAACCTTCTTATTAAGGGTAGACTCAAAATTGAGGAAAAATGGGGTGACTTGTTGGCGATGTTTGAATTTATAATAGAAAACAATGTCTTCAAATGTGGGCTCCTAACCAAGGAAGTCCATATAGACTATGTACAAGGAATATAGGTAAGAATATGCTGTTAGATGGAGTTGCATCGACGCTATGTTCATCAGTCGAAGGAAGTCAACGATGAAAGGATCAAAGGGAGGAATGCTCTTGACAAAACATATATATTGGCTAATTTCCATATAGCCTACCAAAGGGTTGTGAGACCTTCCTAGAATGGTAGGGATTCGAATATATGTCCACAGAATCCTATGTTTTGAACATAACTGCCTTAACCTTGTTTCATCCATAATCGACACCCAAGAGTTGCAAGGACTTTCCATAAAAATAGCATTACAAAAGTGTGTCAGGAGCCTTGTTATCTCCCACTCCTCCTATCTCCTCATCCAAAGCGGTCTTTGGAAGACTCTGTATCCTCGTGAACATTGATTTCGAACTGCAGATCATCGCTATTAGAGTTGGGATCCGATGTGCAAACTTTTGGGTCAGCTCCTATCTCATGAGCGTTACCCTTTTCAGCCTTAGAGAGTCTAGTAGAATATCTTCTGGACATGCTTGCTGTAGTATCCAAGAAATAGTGACGGTTAGAATAGAGTAAGCTATGCACCCCCCGTGTGTGTATTAGTGCATGCGATGCAAGTGTGTTAGAATAGTAACGGAAAGAAGAACCAAGTGTGCGCGACAATTCGACTCAGAAGATCGTTGTTCCTAACCGTCATGTCGAATCTCACTTGTCACTTGATATAAATTGCAATATCATAGAGAGTTATGTTCCTTTGTCCAAAATATTTGAAGTCATATACTATGCAATATTTAATTGAATGCTGATAGGATCTATCCCAACTTTCAAAGTATGTTTTCTCGATTTTGGTTCATTCTTCTTTGTTGTGTCATGCACGATTGTTGTTGTTGTTGTAAACTTAGGCAGAAGAGTTAAAGTCATTTTCTTAAACTGTCTAAGTTCCAAATCGATGGAGTTCGGCTCGACCTTGCTGGATTGATGGCCTTTAGATTAAAGTTGTAACACCCCACCTTTTATGACGATTTAATAATTAAATAATGCATATATGTATATATATGCATAGACATAAAAATTTAACAAAAATAAAGAAAAAAATCGAAGATCTTCTAGAATTTGGCCACGGGATTAGTGTCATTGCGTTCGTGGTGATTTTCTGGTCAATTAAGACCTATGGATTGCAGAAAACTGATTTACGATGAAAGAGATACCTTTAAATGAAATATTGTAGCAAAGCATGAAAATAAGGTAAAAGAAGAAGAACAATGATTACCATTGTTTTTAAACTTATTAACAAAAGACATCATAGCTCAATTGGTTAAGGCATTGGATTTGCAACGTGCGAGGTTGGTGGTTCAAACCCCGGCGATGACAAAAAATTTATCTTTGTTTTAGAGAGGGCCAACTGAACATATAGATATATATACACATAAAAATTCAAAATTTGTAAGGATAAGAACGCTTATATAAGGAAATAAAGAAAAAAATATATGTATATATATATATGAGAATATATATCTGTATATATGCAGAAATATATGTATACAAGAGATAAAATTCAAGATAAGGCTGGAATGGCAAGAATCAGATAACAGTGCAACACCGTTTGAATTTTGAAAACGAAACAAAAATTGTGCGTATATATATACGCATAGAATGTTCATTAGGAGATTTATATACGTATAAGAAAATTTCATGTGAATAAAACACTTAAGTAAGGTTCAGAAATTCAAAATTTCAAACTTCTACGCCAAAATAGCTCATGGGACCATAGGGGGTCGACCCACCCATAGAGGGGTCGACCCCACCCCAAATCTGGCTAGATTCGTCTTAGAATCCGGACTATTTTCTTAACAAGGTTCGTTGCTGACTCAGCGCTACGTGTACGATAAGATCCTGAACACCTATAAATAGGCTAGTAGAGCCTAACCTAAATCTCATATTTCTGAGACGACGTCTATACTCTGCCTTTCTTCTTCCTCCTTAAATCTCTTTAGAAAATTTAGATTATTAGTTTAGGAAAAATTCTAAATCAAGATTGGAGGGAAAGGGTTGATGTTAATAAAAAGGTGTTCAGAATCAAATGCGAAGTGAGGTAATTTTCTAGATCTGGTCTATTCAATTTTCTTCCTTTTTCTTCCCTTTTTTCTTTTAATAAAATTATGAATCCATGGTAGTTAAGTTCTGAATCCAGTTAAGGTAAAAGCATGGAAAGCTAGATCTGGACCAGATCTAGGATTTTGGGAAAGTAAATGTGGTGAGCGGATTTAAGTTATATCATTTTTTATAATGATATATTATTGTTTAACATTCCTCGTTATCGTATAATGTGAATTTGCTAGAATAATTAAAAGTATTGAATAGTTATTATGACATGTTTAAATATGATATGCTGAAATGTTTAAACATATGCTAAAAGGATTAAAGTAATGAATATGACATGTTGGAATATTAATATGTTAAGATATTAATATGTTGGAAAATATGCGTAGCAATTACTGTTTTTTCAATTCCAAGTTAACTTGTGACATTTATGTACTTGGATCATTAACGATAGAAATTGAGAAAATTACATGTTAAGTTAGAAAAATTACATGATCTGGTGATCACAAGTCATTTTTAAATTTGAATAATTATCTGATTAATTGATTACATGATAGAATAGAATTGATTATATGTGAGAAAGAACATATGACATAAAATAGGCATAATATGATGACATGTAAATTATAAATTACAGTGGAAATTTGAAAGAATGGACATGCCTAGATTATATAGAAGATTTACAGCAAATAAGAAACTGTAACCGCGCTTAGACACGAGGTTAGATTACACTTGTGGTAGAAGTCTTCCCGAAACTGCCCAGCATATCCAACATCCATAAGTGATAAATATAATGTGAGGGGTCTAAGTACATAAATAAAACATGTAACCGTGCTAACACACAAGGTTAAGTCAACTTGTGGAAGAAGTTCGTCCGAAACCGCCCGGCAAATCCAGCATCCACAAGTGTTGACTTAATGTGAGAGGCCTAATGCACACTCACACACACACACACACACATATATATATATATATATGTGTGTGTGTGTGTGTATGTAAATAACAGGATTGATAAATGACATTAATTGTAATTAATGGGAATGAATGGAATTGAATGAAAGATAATTACAGTAGTAAAAGGGAAAGGAATAAACTGGGAATGATAATAACCTATTACAGATAAATTACATTAATGAGAATGTTGTATAATAGGCAGACTTTTCCAAGGGACAAGTGGATATTATAACTTAGGTTATAATAAACTAGTGAGAAAATGAGATAACTTGTGTAATGAGAAAAATGGTACTTAATTGTACATTAAGTAATAAACAAATAGGGGAAATTTTGTGTAAGAAGTTGTATTAATTATAAATTAAGTAATTTGAAAACTTGGAAATCTGAAATATGTTGGTAAGAATAACATGTTAAGGCTTGTCCTAGGGATAAGAGGAAATTATAACATAGATTATAATAAATGGAAAGAAGACTTATTAGTGAACCTTAGTTAAGAGAAATAAGTTAATAAGTAATCAACGATAAGTTGTAGTGACAGTGTAAGATGGAATTATGATTAAATAGGAAAGAGTGAGGCAAACTTATGAAATGAAATAAGTTATATTTAATCATAAATGATAAGTGACATGTTAAACAGAAAACATGTAAATTGAGATATACTTAATTACATATTAAGTAGAACATGTTATTGTAACCTTGAAATCAAACAAGAATATAAAGGGATTGTGTATTACAGACCTTGGATCACAATCTAGAGAATAACATATTGTGGGCTTATTAATAAACTTAAATGGGTTAGGTTATATGACTGAAATTAATAAGTAAGAGGAACTTGGTAACTTGAATAAGAAGTCAATGTAAATGGAAATAACCAAGTTAAATGGAAACCTAATGAGGTAAAGCAAGCGTATAAAAGAATGCTTAGACATAGGGTCTAATAACATACTGAAATGAGGCACTTGGACCAGTCCGCATGTTTAAGGTGAATAACCCAACGGGGTAGATCATCGCGGTGTCATGAGGAACGAGGGGAGCGCATGTCCATCTGATTATTCTGTTAGCTCTGAAGGACTATAAGGGGAAGCACGCGGCTTCCTGAGATACGTAAGGTGCTCCTGGTTGGGTTTGCAGTGGTCCTTTTTAAATGTTGCTGGTACGTGGCTTCCTGAGATATGCGGCTTCCTGAGATACATAAGGAGTGGCAGATGTTTAGGTTGTGCTCGCAGAGGTTGGGTCTGCGCGTAACTACTAGGTGGGTGGGCCTTGACTGCAAAAGTAGTTCTGTGGTCATAATGTTGTGACGAGATGACACTAGTGTGATTCGGTGGTCGCCTCAATGGGGAGGCAGAGGTTAGGACCAACAAAGATAGTAGAACGTTGGGTACCTGTCATCGGCAGCCAGTGGGATGCGAAAAGACTACAGCTAAACCCAATAGACCATTCACCTTTCACTATCGGGGTACAGTGGTTGAGGGGAGACACCAACTGGATGTTTAGATTGTTCGTTGTTAGGTGAAAGTCGCTCAGCTCTTGTAGTCTTTATTAGTTGAGGGAGGGGCCGAGGTGAGGCCATAGCCACCATGAAAAATTGACCCTAGGAATATCTGCATTTAGAGGCTCTTAAAGATGGGCCTGTACAAATATGGAAAAGCTCCCGACCGAGTTTCGTGTTTCTTGTATAGCCCTTCCACGGAACCTGGTGCACATTATTTGCAGTTAAGGCATCGAATACAATTGATGATGCGTACATGGGAAAGTCTGGATACATGCATATCGGCTTTGGGTGGTGTAACGTAGACTTGAGGGCATTACTCTGGTATGGAATCTGATTCGATCAACGATGCCAGTCCGTACGCTTACGTAGCATAGTAATGACAGATACATGCGAAACATAACAATGTTATGTAGAGATCTGTACGTCACTCCAGCGTAGGGTGAGCGACTGCGTTTATTTATATGAAATTACGGTGGAGACCGTGCAAGTGGGGTACCATGGGATTACCTCAATATTGGGGGAGGGTAGCTACATATATACTGTATTAGGTTAATCCACTGGGAAGTAAATGGGTACGACGTGTGTATAAGCCTTGAGTGCTATTAACCCAAGTAACTTAATAAATAAGAAAATGTGGTTGAACGGTATATGTAGGATTATCCAAAGTGTATAGTTTAAATTCAATCACCAGAACTTGTGTTCTGACCCACTCCTCATAACACACTTGCAGGTTAGATTTGTGGCAGAGACATGATAGCCTTGAATACTGGTTAGGTAGTATTATTAATACATTAAGGCTATATTTTGATTACAATATATTTTATCCATTCCGCTGTGAGATATTTTTTGAGCTCTGACATATTTTATGTCTCTGTCTTTTCTGCAGGATACCAGAGCAAACCAACACGAGTTTCGATAGATTAGAATTTTGAAGAAAAAAATTTCGATCTGTCGGAATTTTGGTTGTTACATCTAGTATCAGAGCTTAGGTTTAGGATTCTTGTGTAAATAGTGAGTGAACATATTTGTATTTTTAAAAAATATAAATATGTATATATATATACCTAGATCCATAGAAGAACCCACTGAATAGAAAGAGTATAATATGGTAAGAATTGGTATGACTGTTTTGTACACTAAAGGAATGAATGTGGAAATTTCAGACACTTAGGAGATTTGGCTAGGAAATATACAGTATATTTTGAAATAAAGAAAGGAGGATCCCATATGTTAGTACTTCGGATTAATGGGCTTGGCAGAAAAGCCTTATAAATTGGAAAAGGTTAAAAAGAGAAAAATTGATTAGGAATATATATAGTTGAGAGAATTGACTTTGTGGTAGTGTCTAAGAAAGCATAGAAAAATTGGAAACCCGCTTTGAGTCTAACCTCGTTGTTAACTTTTAAGAACTTGAAATTGTAAAAGTTTTGGGGAAATGGTTTATGGTGTTTTCAAGTTTTAATCTTAAAAGTTATAGTTTTAAATATGTAAAGTATATATATTGAGTTTTAAAGTAAAATGGGGGTATAATAGTGATTTCTTGAGAAAACCTTGTCTAAATTAAAATTCTCTCAGTAAAAGGTACATATTATAGAGCATGTATAGCTTGCTAGTTTTCTTGTTATATTTCATACAAGAATATTTTGAACTCTCTATTCTTTTGACAATCATTTTTGATAAATTGATTAAAAGAGAAAAGTTTGTTGGGTGGACAAAATAAGCTGTGGAGATTAAGAATAGAGTGGATGTTTGCACCTTGTAGTAAGAAATTAAACTGACCTTATAGGCAAAAACAAGCCCTAAACCCGACTAAGAAATAATTGTCCTTATCTACTCCAGTTTTTGTGATTTGAATAAAAATGATTTACATTTTTTTATGATGACATGTTTTTATGGTTTGGCAAAAGTTAGTTTAGAAGAGGAAAATAAAGTTTTGACATTTATAATTTTTGGAAAAAAAATTTAATGAAACGCCAAACCGTGTTTTTAAAGTATGGAGTATGTGAGGATTAATGCCTAGGGAAGACGGGAAAAGTTTTGAGGCTATGAAGTAAATAGCGAGAATTATCTTGGAATAATGGTTGGTTCCCGTAGAATGTGTAAGCATTGAAAAGCGTAGGATGTTGCTTGAAATAATTGTTGGTACACAGTTAGGACTAGTGGTGACTACTATATAGTAAAAAGGGCAAGTAAATGTTTAAGATCCTGTTGTTTATTTTCATATTAGGGGTAAAACCCATTACTACATTTCTGTTGGGATCGTTATGTTATTTTGTTCTTGTTGAGTTGTTAGGGTAAACACTTAAACCTATTGTGGATCCCATGGTTTGGACTTTTCTGTCTGAGGGGGACATAGTCCCGAGATTCTTGGCCCTTAGTAGTAGCTGTGTAGAGTGTCTGTTTACCTATTTTAGTTGAGGGATTATTTGAAAACAAAATTAGATCAGACGATTAAATAAGCTAAGAAAAGAGATATGACATAACTAAAAAGGAAACATCAAATTCAATAAAGCAACAAACATGACAGTTAAAGAAAAAATATGAGGAAAGATAAATAAGAGAAAATTTCCAAGATAAAATGAAAAAGGAAAGTTGTAACAAAGAAAACTTTCTTATGTGGGCTGTGCTAATAGATCCCTCTGCATCGACCTGACTCCACTTAGCTCCTTCACGTTAAAGCCCCTTCAGCTCGAATGAACTGTTCAATCCAAAATAATGAAGTCACCGAGCCTCATCTCCCTATCCACTGACTTTATGGATACCTAGGAACCACATCAGCATTATCGAGCCTCTATTTCCATCTTCTCCAAAACATAAACTATCCAACTCCGCGACAACATTTTCTTGAAATCTTTTCATCCCTCAAGCTCACCACTTAGCCATCGAAAACTGGTTCGCATCATCAAAGCGAGGCCACGACCACACCGTTCACAACTCTGACATCACAAGCGATGGCGGTTGGCCTCAAAGTATGGGGCATCAAATCCATATCAAATTGAGAATGATAAGCATAGATTTAGGACGTAATTCGAATGAAATTTTCAAAAAAGAAGGCGATTAATGAATCTAAACCCACCTCAAACGATTTGAAACTAGGTTCGAAGAATGATTAAGTTTTGGGGCTTTCTCGGATGTAAGGCATGAAAAATAGAAAGTAAAAGTAAAGAATAAAAAAGGGAGGTGGGCCAGCTTTATATAGTTGTAAAAGAATGACTACTCGTATTCCCTCTGATATGACACTTTGCTCGGGTCTGGTACGATTAGGTCTGGATTGAGTATTTCGACCTGAGTTTGGATCGAATGTATCGATCTAAGTTTGGGTCGAATGGACGACCTAAGACGCAGTCCGAGCATCGATCCGAGCAGAATATGCAGAGAATGGATATACTTTCTCTGACTATTTCAAAGTCTAACAACTTACTAATACGATTGGCTAATGTGACGCTAATGATACGACTCGATCATGTTTTGGGTTTTTATAAGAAAATGTTGTTTGGTAACGCTCTGAACGTATGTACATTCACGTACAGGAACAAATAACTCAATACAACTCATAAAAGACAAATTCGACCTTTTGACTCAACAATTTACCTGTTCGTGACAACTACTTCCGATATGTCAGCTACTTATACATAGCAGGAGAACTCAAGGGTCACAACATTATGAAAGGACACAACTGTTCGTCATTACTTACCTGGGATTAGATGACATGCCTGGGAAGAGTAGCTCAACGGATTCAAAGAACATCCCATCTGCAACACGATGTACTTTAGGAGGCAAAGTGTTGACCTGCCTTTTGGCTAGGCCATCAAAGACTCAGATATTCATGGTCAAGAAGCATTCAATCCTATTGGATTTCTTTCATTCACAAGGCAAGTGCATGATGCAGCCTCATCGGGTCGACCTATCTTTGGATCTTAGAAAGCATTTGAATGTCAAGAAGCATGGACAAAAAACATCTCAGATCGAAGAAGATAAGGCTCGAACCTAACCCCGGATCGAATGAAATCATACACCAGAATTAGAATGTCCTAGATCGTAGAAAGCCCGGATTGAGTATTACAATCTGAAGCATGTATAATACAAGCCAGATATAACGTAGAGGACTTGTTCCAAACTGTCACACACAACTTTGTAGGATCTAAATTAACCCTAGAGAGGGGGGCGAATAGGGTTTATTGCAGTTTTGTGGAATATAAAAATATCATAGCACAGATCACAACAGAATAAATGAATGCAGAAAATAAACGCGACAAAATTTACCTAGTTTCGGAAAACCCATGCCTACTGCTACACTCCCCAAGGTTTCTACTAGGTATTAAAAACAATATCCCGCGTACAACACCTGTACACTCATGATCCATCACTGTTGTTCTAATCCTATGCTTCAAACCCTATACTAATCTCAAACCCGTAGATCAAATTTTCTCTAACTATAAATCCTATAGCTAGAACCTTATTTTAAAGAGAAACTAGAAAATAATATATCGATTACAGAAGAAAGAACATTCTAAAACAAAACCCCCCTTTAAATCTAAGTTTAATAAAATAAGGTCGGTCCCCCTTTGCTTTGTCGCTTTAAAAAAATAAGTCGTCTTCCCTTGTCTTTCAACGGAAACCAAATAAAAAAAAATAGCGTTTTGCTATTTTGCTCAAATCGCGTCTCCTGAAGCTTTGATGTGATTTGTTCTCTGACGGCTTTGATTACTTATTGTTCTCTAGTTGGAGATTTGGCATCTGCTTGTGATCGAAACACCGAGAAGTTTGTGAGTATATCTCCAATTTTTTATTTCTCTATGCTTGAATGAATTGCTTCGTTTTGATACAAATGCCAGTGATGAAGTAGGTGTATTTATAGTGTTCTGAAACCCTTAATCTTTCTGATTTCATTGATGACTTGCCATCAGTTCCTGATTGATTTCGGGAAACTTTCAAATAATTTTCTTGCTAAAAATTTCTCTTGCGGTTTACTGGAAAGTTTTGAAATGGTTGCCAAATAAAACTTTGAACACGTTGATAATACTTGCGTGAATTTCCATTGTTGAATTCTTTGCACATTTCTGAAAATGTCGTTTGTGCAGAAATTAACTCTCGTGTGATTTCTTGGGAAATATTGAAATATTCTTACCAAATATATTCATGGAATTTCTTTTGAAATATTTCTTTTTACTTAGAATCAAAACTTGCCAAATAAATTGAATTCATGAAAATTCTTCTTGCCAAATATTTACTCTTGCCTGAAATTCTTGCTTGCCTTTTAACTTGTGTTCATCACTATTTAGTTGACACACATATTATTCATACACACACAGATATATATTCTTATGTGTATATGTGTGTGTGTTGGTACTGGCTGCTGTGTTGCATAATTAAATTTTTTTCCTGTTGCCTCCTTGTAGCTTTGTTGCATGTATTGATTTGCACCATGCTTGAGCCCTTGTGCTTATATTTTTTTAGTACACCTTGTACTTGACTTTGGCATGGCTAATACACTTGACCCCTTTGTTATCATATGGTTGCTCTGAACCAATTGTGTTGGTTTCCCTGTGCATACTGCCTTGACCATGAGTAACCTGTAAATGTTGGTGTTGGCAATATATAACTTGCTGCACTTGTGTATGTGATTTTGGGTCATTTACTTGTTTTGTTTACTAGCTTGATGTTGGAATTGAAACTCTGCACCCCTGAAGTTGATTCATAAGCATGCACGCCACTGCCAGTTTTTTGTTCATATTGCGCATGTCTTTCACCCTGTTTTTTGTACTTGTGAACATTTTCTCTTGGCACCATGTTGCCAGATCTTCTATGTTGTACTTGTGCATGTTGTTTCTCCCATGTTGCTCTTATACATTTTACTTTATAAGCAATGTTGTATCCATGTCCATGGTTATTGAACCGGTATGTGTATACTTTGCTTGGTTTCTTGGCATTTGCCAAGTTTGATATTAACATGTCCTCAAACTACTTTTCCCTATGTATACCTATTGCGTACCCAATTGAGTTGCACAGTTATGTACATGTTTGGGTACTTGCATTATTTACTTGTTGCACCATGTTTTCACTTGTGTTTGTCCTTGACAATTCTGTGTTTGATATTTTTATATATCATTGTGTATTCATGCATGCCATCATGCGTTGGACCATTTTAGTGCCTTTGGTTTGCACTCGATTTCTTTGACCAGACTTGATCCCTAACTTTGTACATGAGCATAGTATTGTTGCACCAGTGTGCCCTATTCCATTACTGTTTTGAACCACTTGACTTGCACTAGCTTTGGATGGTTGTATTTGCGGCCAGTTTGGTTTTTCACTTTTCCATGCGCGCGCACATACACACACACACACACATATATATATATACATGTATATATACATACGTTGTTTTGTGTGTGTGTATATATGTTTATATTATGTGTCACTTGTCTTTGTGCATTTTCCATTTCACTTGAGAATTTTTTGGTTTGTGGCCACTTCATGGTGCAGTACATTTGTACACTATCTTGGCTTGTATTGATGGTTAAACTACTATTAGCTAGCTTTGACCTTTACTACTTCATGCTTTTGCACCATCTATTATTTATGAATTGCATTTGAACCCTATGATCATTGTTTTGTTGAAATATGCACTGGCTATGTCATCCATATATGCATCTGCAAAAATACACATATATACACACATTTATGTGTGTGTATATGTATGTCATGTTGCTTAAGTCTTTGCTGTTTCATGCTTAGTTGCCTTGGTAGATCTGAATCTTTGTGCATGCTACATCCTTGGTCCTTGCTTGTTATGCACTATGATGCATGCTTGAGTTTTGTACATGTTCACCTGGAAAGTAACTGTATACAAGTGCAAAAATATTTCTATATAAATCAGCAGACCACTATACATTGTATCGTGGCTGGTCAAGATCAACAGACCACAAATGTGAGTCGAGACTGGTCTTGATCAACAAACCACTATAGCTTTGTTAAGGCTGATCTGTTGGCATGCACTAGTATTCAGTCTACCTTGTGGTATTTACAATGAATCACCGTGAATATCACAAGCAGTCTAGACTCAAATAAATGTATACACACACACATATATATATCAAACCAAGTCTAGAAATATGATGGGAAACACATCAAAATTCCGAGGCAAATAATATTTAAAATAAATTTATATTTGTTTGGAGATAATCATATTTTGTTCTAGTTTACTATGTGTGCTTCTATGACAGGTATACAGGTGACTAGACTGGATCTGAAGCAGCTAAAAAAACAGTATGTCAGTGTATGAGTGTATATGAAATGTATGTGTCCGCGGGTGCAGCGCAGTGGAAAGGAGGCCTAACTTCCTGGTAAAAGGTCGCGGGTTTGATTCCTACCATGCGCTTCCCTATCCTACATAAATTTACCCGAAGGTATGGGGGCTTGGATTAGCGGACGGCTTTACTGTACCCACCTCAGGAGTTTACCGGTCCGTCGGGTTCTCCTGGATTTTCAAAAAAAGAAAAAGAAATTGTATGTATAACTGAGTGAAAACAGAGTTAAATGAGTGTTGTATCGAAGAACGGAAGTAACAAATGTAAATGTGAATTTGTACATTAGTGTTATATAACGGTGAAATGTACAATAGTTGAGTCAGAAGTTTGTACTATTTTAAATGTTGAAAAAATACTTATTTGAATTAAAACACTATTTGAAAATCAAATTCTATGCAATAGCATTTTATTCAAAATAAATAATTATTTCCGTATATGATGAAATATAGAGTATTAGAGATACGAATACATTTATATAATAATATGATGTTTTTTATCATAAAAAAATCATATTGTTATACACAACAATCTCACCTTTTTGATGATAGGCATACACAAAGATTTGGAAAGTGATAAATGTGTTTGTGATATAAATTATTGTACTCCCTCTATTTATATGCTCCCCTACAACTGAACTCCCCCAACATACATGCATATGAGTGAGTTTAAATTCAATTGAATTTCCAAGATTAAAATATTCTTGAATTATTCACGCATCAATTAAAATCTTAACCACTCTCCCCTTTTGTTATCATCAAAAGGATAATCCAAATCGAAATAGTGATGAATATAGACTAGAAATATAGATTCAAGTCAAGAGAGAGAATATATATCGTAAAACACTTATAATCAAACAAAAACATAATATTTTTCAAATTAGAAGCAAATTTCACATTTTAGAATGATTGATTTGTGATGAATTTTATAAAATTAAGAGAGTTATGAAACTTTAAATATACAAATATGAATTCCGCAAAAAACATTCAAATAAATTTTAAATTTTAGCACAAAATAGTGATGGATTTGGACTATATTTATAAATTCAAATCAACAGAAAAGAAAATCAAATATTGCAAATCTTAAAACTATCGAACAAAATATCATAATATTTCATAAACTAGTAACATATTTCACATTTTAGAGAATGGATGGAAAGGTCGGTTTTTACATAACAAGGAGGATTATATATAAACACACACACACACACAAATTTTTTTATTCCCTTTTTAAGAGCTCTCTAGCCACACATAACCGTAAAGACTTTTTAATGCGATTAGTAGCAACTTAAATTATTAGCATTCTCTAACCATGCATGGCCGCAAAGGTTTTCTAATGAGATTAGAGTAACACTTATTATAAAAAATTCCCCTCATTTTATAAAACTATAATGAATGACAGAAACGTGGTAGGGATGGAGATGGTCGTGAAATAAATCTCTAAATTAATTATATTATGAAATATATTTAAGTAACTGTACCAAGATTTAAAAAAAATCCACTCTCTCTCATTATGGAAAATAGTATAGTCACGTTTCCTTCACCAAATTTTTTAAAATGTATTATCTTTAATGATGTCCAAAAAAAAATAAACTCTCCACGTTATATGAAACCATGGTGAATGACAGAAAGATGGTAGAAAAAGAAGATGATCGTGAAATAAGCACCAATTCAAAGATATTGTGAAATATGTCCAATCATCATGAGAATTTAAATAATATCTCCCCCTGTTATGAGATATACTTTAGTCACAACTCATCACAATTTCATAAATCTAATAACAATTTTGATGGGTTCCAAAATAGTTCAATTTGATCAATAATTTAAATTTTTGAATAAATAATCAAAAATGATTTTAAGTTTGAAAATATCAATTTGAAGAAGAATTCTAAAAGAAATATGCAAGTTGAAAACCAATTTCAAAAAACAACTGGTTGAATGTGAAAATTTTCAATACTTCTAAGACTGATATCACTTGTAGCTCCTAATTGCCCATAATAGCACTACAATGTATCTCAAATAAATCATCCAATCACCAAACCGAAGCAAAAACAAATCTAACAATTCAATTTCCTTTATCAAAGCAGCAGTATATTAGGAAAAGATTAACAAGAGAATTTGTCACAATAATTACATCAAGCCCAAGAGACAATCTATGACACAAGATGAAAGCAATTCACTTGAAATCATTTAATGAGATGTATTTTCAAAAATTCAAAACCAAATACAGTACCCACGGGATTCAACATATCAACAACTCAAGTCAAATAGATGGGTGTTACACGTTCTGGTACCAAAACATGTTTATATAACAATTCATTAGCATCCACTAAAGTACCCCTAGAGACCCAAATTATTTTAATTTTACTCGAGTTCATTTTGTTTTCTATTGGGATTCACAACTGTTTAAATGGATTGTTTCTAAACAAGTTCTCATCTCTTTTATGATTTAAAAACCCTTTGAGATTTTCAGAGTTCAAATTCTTAAATCGATCTTTTTCAAAGCTATTTGAAGGATTTTTAAAATCATCGAAATTTCGCTTTTCAACTTGATCAAAATTACCATAGCTAAGTCCTTTCTTATTCTCAACAAAAACTACAACATATTCAATTATTTTTCTTCATTTGAAAATTCAGCCAAAGTTGATACAAGTCATTGAATTTTTGATTTAATATCACTATTTTATTTCATCACAGTGGAACAACGATTTATAGCAACCTTCCTCTTTTCAGCATCAGTTTGTTTCAAGACCAAATTTTCATCTTCAAGCATTTTAATTTTAGCTTTCGACTCAAAAATCTCAAATTCAAATTGTTTGCGCTTTTCAATCTCATGTTTTTCAACTCCTTGAAATTTTCAACTTCCTTTTTCAAATCATGATTTCTTCAAGTGATTTAAAATTTGTAACTTTTCAATTGCACGTTTTCATTTTCAAGGTTTTTGAAATTCATTTTAATTTCAAACAACTCTTTCTGAAAAGTCGCACAATTGTTGCAATTGAGATTTTTCATTTTCTCAAATTTATTTTCAAGCTCTTTCAAAATCAATTTAGTTTTCAAAAGTTTTTCTTTTTCAATAGTTTCATATTTGGCATTTTTGGCCACTTTAAAATTTTCCAACTTCTTTTGCAAAACATTTTTTATGAAATAGCTCACTCTCGTAATTTTTCAAAAATCAAAATTTCGTTTTCAAGTTGTCTAAAATTTTCATTGAGATGAACTAAATCAGTTTTCAAATTGAAACAATTTTTGCAATCGGAGTTTTCTAGTTTCCAAATGTTTTCAAGTTTTAGTCCCAAAACATTAATACTGCCACTTAACTCAAGATCCTCAGATTTTAGATTTTTATTCTTCAGTTTGAGACTCTCAACGGTGTTAGTTAATTTATCACAAAGAAGAATTAAATCAGTAAATGAAAATTATTTAGCCCGCCATCTGTTGAGTCTCCATCATCTGATTTATCTGAATCACCATCTGTAAATCTTGTTAAGCACACATCTTAGCTTGAGTTGGCTATCGAACGTTTTAAGCACTTGTTGTTTTTTCTTCCATACATCGCACTGAGAGTTTTCCATATTTCCTGTGGAGTTAAATAATGAGAGATGTTATTAAACTGATCATCATTAATATAAAAATATAAAGTATGAGTGGCACAAGAATTAATTACAATATCATTCTTTTCTACCATATCATATCCATTGACAATAATATCCCAACATCTAACATTAACAGACTTTAAATAAAATTCCATTTTTGATTTCCAAATTAAAAAATCCGTTCCATCAGAAATGGTTGGGGTTATACTGGAAAAATTCTGGCTAGACTAACAACTAGAAAAATCATTGTTAGGAAACTCCATGACTCTAGAGTTAAAAAAAATACTTGCTCTGATACTACTTGGAGGATATAAATTAACCCTAGAGCGGGCTGAATAGGGTTTATTGCACTTTTTTAGAATATAAAAAAATATCATAACACAGATCAAAAATAGAATAAATAAACATAGAAAATGAACGACACATAATTTATACAGCTTCGGCAAACCCTTGCCTAATGCTGCATTCCCCAAGGTTTCTACTAGGTATTAAAAACAATATCCCGCATACAACACCTGTACACTCGCGATCACTCGTTATTATTCTAATCCTACCATCAAAACTCTATACCGATCTCAAACTCCGAGATCATATTTTTTTAACTATAAATCCTAAAGCTAGAACCCTAGTTTAAAGAGAAACTAGAAAACTATAGATCGATTACAGAAGAAATAACATTTTAAAACAAAATATACAAAAGCCTCTTTAAATCTAAGTTAAATAAAACAAGGCCCGTCCCCCTTTGCTTTTCACTTTTGAATAATAAGACAGCTTCCCTTGTCTTTCAACGGTGACCAAATTACAAAAATTAGGGTTTTGCTATTATTCCCTAATAGCATCTCTTGAAGCTTTGATGTGATTTGTTCTTTGATGGCTTTGATTGCTTGTTATTCTCTGGTTGGCGATGTGGAAATCTGCTAGTGATCGAAACACCGAGAAGTTTGTGAGTATCTCTGATATTTAATTTCTTTATGCTTGAATGAATTGCTTCGTTTCGATACATATGTTAGTGATTAAGTAGGTGTATTTATAGGGTTATGAAACCCTTAATGTCTTTGATTTCATTGATGACTTGCCATGAGTCCTTGACTGATTTCTGGAAACTTTCTAATGATTCTCTTACACAAAATTGCTCTTGTGATTTACTAGAAAGTTTTGATATGGTTGCCAAATAAAACTTTGAAAACGTTGATAATAGACGCGTGAATTTCCAGTGTTGAATTATTTGCAAATTTCTGAAAATATCATTTGTTGTGAAATTAACTCTCGTGTGATTTCCTAGAAAGTATTGAAATATTCTTGCTAAATATATTCCTGGAAATTTCTTTTGAAATATTCCTTCTTGCCTAGAATCAATACTTGCTAAATATACTGGATTGCATGAAAAATATTCTTGCCAAATATTTACTCTTGCCTGAAACATTTTCTTGCCTTTTAACTTGTGTTCATCACGGATTAGTTGACGCACACATTATTCACACACACACAACACACAAATATATATATATATATATATATATATTCTTATGTGTATGCGTGTATGTTGGTACTGGCTGGTGTGTTACATACTTAAAAAATAAATCTTATTGCCTTTTTGTAGCTTTGTTGCATGTATTGATTTGCACCGGGATTGAGCCCTTGTGACCATTTGTTGAGTACACCTTGTACTTGACTTTGGCACGGCTAATACACTTGACCCCTTTGTTATCATGTTGATGTGTTGAACCAGTTGTGACGGTCTCCTTGTGCCTATGGCCTGGACAATGAGTAACCTTGTAAATCTTGTTGTTGACAATATATAACTTGCTGCACTTGTGTATGTGATTTTGGTCCGTTTACTTGTTTTGTTTACTGGCTTGATGTTGGAGTTGAAACTCTGCACCCTTGAAGTTTATTCATATGCATACATGCAACTGCTAGTTTTTTGTTCATGTATTGCATGTCTTTCACCCTGTTTTGTGTACTTGTGAACATTTGCTCAGGCCAACATGTTGCTAAATTTGATCCTCCATGCAGTACTTGTGTATGTTATTTGTCCCTTGTTTCCCTTTTACATTATACTTTATAAAAAATGTTGTGTCCATGGTTATTGAACTTTCATGTGTATGCTTTGCTTGGTTTCTTTGCATTTGCCATGTTTTATATTAACACGTCTTCATACTTTTTTTCCCTATGCATACTTGTTTCGTGCCTAATTGTGTTGCACAGTGATATACATGTCTCGGTACTTGCATTATTTCCTTGCTACACCATGTTTTCACTTGTGTTTGTCTGGTTGCCACTTATGTGTTGCCATGTACATGTGAACACAACTTTGTCCTTGACCGTTCTGTGTTTGATGTCTGTATATGCCATTGTGTATTCATGCATGCCATCATGTGTTGGACCATTTTAGTGCATTTAATTTGCACTCAATTTTGTTGATCAGGCTTGATCCTTGACTTGTACATGAGCATAGTATTGCTGCACCAATGTGACCCGTTCCATTGCTCTTTTGAACCATTTAACTTGCACTTGCTTTGGATGGTTGTATTTCAGGCCAGTTTGGTTTTCCACGTTGCCATACATATACACACCAACATTGTTGTGTGTGTATATATATATATATGTGTGTGTCACTTGTCTTCATGCATTTGCCATTTCACTTATGAATTTTTTGGTTTGTGGCCACTTCATGGGGCAATACATTTGTACATTGTCTTGGCTTATGTTGATGGCTACACCACTATTTGCTAGCTATGACTTTTACTTCTACATGCTTTTGCACCATCTATTATCATTGAATTGCATTTGAACCATGTGAACATTGCTGTTGACGACAAAATATGTTGTAAACACCCAAGATTCTTAATTACTTGATAAGTATAGTTTCGCATGAAAGTTATAAGTGTAGAAAGCAGTAAATAACACAAGAGATTTATAGTGGTTCGGCCCCGTAAGGGGCCTACGTCCACTTTGGAAGAGTCATTGATATTTTATTGGCAATAAAGGTTACAAGCTTAGAACTATATCGTGACATCCTTTTACATACATTTCTAAGTATTTTGAGGTCATAATTATCATATATGAATATTGGGAAAAGTCACTTTTGTCCATCTTCCTCAAAGCATGAATGTCATTAAAGAGGTCACTTGGAGCTCTCAAGAGATGTCAAATCAGTCAATTTCCAATCCCTTTGAAGTGTGATCTTGGGGGTATTTAT
Source organism: Allium sativum (assembly GCA_030737875.1). NCBI lineage: Eukaryota > Viridiplantae > Streptophyta > Magnoliopsida > Asparagales > Amaryllidaceae > Allium > Allium sativum. Next base: position 224,404,464 of record CM060919.1, on the reverse strand, counting down.
AGTGAAGTGGTTAGATGGGAGTAGGTAGGAGTAGGGGACCACAATAGTACATTTCATACCCTAGAGCACAGTCCTCCAAAAACTCGAACCCCTTCCCCCGTGCCCCAAAAGACTCATACCCTACCAAGGGTAAGTGTTTCATGTTGACGTTGTAGACAATGGACACGAACTTAGGGGGCATGGATGGTTCGGGTATGAGTTCGAGGGACTCGAGGATTTTGGGTACGTACCCGTGAATAGAGGGGTACAAAATTGTGGTGCGTGCTTGGTATCGAGGAGTTGTGAGGTTTATACTTGCATGACCTCTCCCGATCTTGTTCCCTTAGCTTCTGGGTGACACTTCAGACTTCAGCATCACGCGATGTGTTGAGTAGAGAATGTCTTATGTACTTTGGGAACCGGACCAAAATGCCGGTTAACATTTGCCTTCTAAAGTACGTCTTGTCTAGACATGACGTGCTTTAAGGTTGTAGAAATATATGTTTGAATCATCGAATTCCTGTAAACTCATGAATGTAAATGTTAGTTATTGACTCTCGTTTATGTCGTATTGTGAATGAGTTGTCGCCGATGCGTAAACACTATTGCACATGACATGTACATTAAATTTATGTGTAGGTGTGCATATGCCTATAGAAATATATGTAATTTTGGTTTTTTTAACTTCGTACCCTGTGCCTAGGGCATGAGATTTTCGTGTTCCATGTGGGGATACGAGATTTCATATCCTACGTGGGATACGAAGTCTTCGTACCCACTGGGTATGAAAAATGTGTGTCCCCATTTCGGATATGGGTCAGTTGTTGGGCTAAAGCCCAAGACCCACTCTCCTATATAAATCTGAGCTCCCTCCCACATTTCTTCTTCTACTACTACTTTTTCCACCATCCCGAGAGAAAGGAACGGATCCGAACAACTCGAAACCATTTTGATTTTGAACAACGGGTGTGCTTAAGCCGTTGAATGTGGTTATTGGGGCTGACATAGATTATGTTTTAAACTCGGTTGTGAGGATCAAATGGGCATCATAATGGGTTTCAAAGACGATCCATTGTCGGTTGTGCCTCCGAGCTCCACGTTGGATCTTGCGGGGCTTGTTCGTGTGCTGGATTCGAGTTGAGATAATCGTGGGACAGCGGTTCGAAGTCTGGGGGTGCTCGAATATGGGATCATGGAGGAAGAAGACGTGTGAGAGGAGGAAAAAGAAGAAGAGGCGAAGGAGTTGGTTCGGAGTTGTGGAGAAGAAGGATGACGAATTGATGAAGAGTTTCGAGATGGCGGTCGAAGTGGTGGAAGTTTGTACCCATCGGAGGAGTACGAATTTTCGTATCCTTAAAAGGGATACGGAAGTTTGTACCCCCACAGGGGGTACGAAATTTCGAACCCCTTAGGTGGTACGAAGTTTCAAACCCCCTAGGCGAGTAGGAAGTTTCGAATCCCCTAAAGGGATACGAAATTTCATACACCTTGTAAGGGGTACAAAATTTCGTACCTTCAAGGGTACAAGTCCTTTGCCGGCCGTGACACTTCGAGTCCACCTTATCAATACCTTTACCTTCCTTGTTTGAGGCCCGAACTCCGCACAACTTGTCCGTGGGTTCGTATCACTTTCGTGACATTTATACGATTGGATCGTTGTTCGTTGTAGTCAAAAATGGATTGATAACCTCTCCCGACACGTAGGATTAGAACATATACTTGGATTGCGATTGAACAGTCGAACTTGTTTTATTAACTCCAATCGCGATGTTGTCGCGTTTCGATGTGAGTCCGGCGTAGTTGGTCGACGACGACGATGGTTACATCCTTAGAGGCTCATGATCGTCGTCGTGTCCCGAGTTTTTGATTTATAAACTGTATTACTCTAACACTACACAACATTGCACGCACATCTTAGTTCACACCAACACGAGGGGTACAATTTATACAGCTGCGATGTCTAATGCTAGTACATTGAAAGTATAGGTAGCAATGAAGATAAGATCTATGATAGAGCGGACTTCGGAAGCCGAGGCTTCATTGCAATCGACACACACATCTAATTCAACTAGTGATACTAGCTCAAAGGGCATCGAGCTTGAGACTTCCGGGGAATCCACTCCTTCTTAGGCGATGAGTTCGCCAGAAACGTCTGATCTTGGGGTGCAACCGGAAAGAAAACATTCTCCAGTCGATCATGAGGAGGTAGATCACGTAGATATTGTTGAGGGAAGTGCGTCAGTGGCACTGGAAATGTTAGCGGACGCGATTATATTTGGAAATCTGTCGGATTCGCTGCCATTGCAGATGAATGCAACTGGAGTGAGTCGTATGGCATTGCGGTTCTGTATTCTCGAAAGAGACGTTCTTGCACCTGGAAAGGACGGTAGGGCTCACGCACCACTAGAGGGGTACACTGCCTGGAACAGGCAGGTATGTGTTACTGGGTGCGTGCCTCCAGCTAATAACTTTATTCGGGATATGCTATACTACTTTCACCTTGCGCCATCACAACTTCATCCGAATGCGTACGCTTCTGTTTTAGGTACCTACGTTCTCTACAAGAAGTACCTGCAGTTGGAGCCCACCAGAGAGGAGATCTGATATTTGTTTCAGTTGAAGGGGAGAGCCACCGCCTCACCGTCTCAATATTTCTTGGAAGCTTCGCCCAGTACTAAGTTCTTCAATGGGATATGACCTAAGATGACTATATATAAGCACGACTGGTTCCTCGTGTGTGGTCCTCTTAGGTTTGCCAGGAGACGGTTTGAAGGAAGTAAGCCTTTCGTTTTACCTTTAGTTTCAAAACTTGTGGGTCTTGGTTGCTCAGATTGTTTAACTTCGTTCTTGCATGATAGTAAATCCTGAGGCGTCCACGGACACCGTATATTAAGAGCGCCTCGAGTCTTTGTTGGCCAACCCAGTTTAGTCACGTTCCGCCGCGAGCGTTCTAAAATAGGACTGACTTCGTCGTGTAGAGTTACTTTGTGACGATCGAGCGATAATCAGGTCATCCGTCACTAGAAGTAGAAGGAAGGTGGAGACTGGGGAAAAAGCGTGTTCTTCAAGCCGAAAAAGGAAGGTGCCCCCTGTCGGGCTTAAGCCGTCTAAATCTGCAAAAATCCAAGAGGGAACTAGAGAAGGTGAGATTGGCGATGAGGAGGCAGTTGCCGGGGATGAAGACCCATCGAGCGCCTCTGTTCTGCCTACGATAGATGAGGCACGGTTAGGAGCGTCTACTAGGTCGCAGTCTCCAACAACTCCCCTAGAGACCTCCATCTCGCTCGAGAAAAATGGTTGGTTCGATGAGTTGAACAAGCTCCCGCTTGTTGGTTTTTTTTGGCCTAGATCTACAAGCTTGGAGGAGATAAGTTTGGTTGTTGGGAAATTTACTCCATCAGGAAGACCGTCATTTGGCCTGTTGAGAGAGCACATAGGATACACACACTCATAAACACTGCATGACACAACATTTGTTTGTATGTGTAGGGTGCTTGAATCTGAACTTAAACTTTTTCTTTGACAGGTGATATAGCTAGAGGTAGAGGCGGAGGTCGCGGTTATGGATCAGGGTGTTACCGACCTCCTAGAGGTGCTTTTCTTGACAACTTCAGAAGAGAGACTAGCTTATTTGGTGAACCTCTGCATTCACATGATCGTGGCGGTTAACATCGCCACAGAGATCGATCTCGACTGCCTTCGACTCCTCCACCTCTTGTTCGGACATCCGGGGAAGATTCCCGGTTTGATGTAGCAAGCACCAAGCATTCTTTCTCGATAGCTCCTCCTCACATTAAGCCTTCGGCTCCTACCCAAGTTACAAAAGGGAAAGAGTCAGCCCTTGGCTATTCGAAAAATAAGGAAATGGATAAGATGAAGAAGCAGGATGTGGTGGTGCCTGAGACTAAGGAGCTTTCCGTTGAGGAGAGAAAAGCACCGTTAAAGCAAAAATCCCCCCATCACTATTTTGATGAACTAATGTTCCTTCCCGATATTAGTTCGATCCCCCGGGCGAACACCGAAGAGGCGTGGAGGTAGGTGAGGGTTAGGAGTTTCCTGGTTAAAGATCTTACTAATTACTCCTTGCTCCTCTCGGACTTGATTAGAAAGAAGAATGTGGAAATCCAGAGTAGGGCAATGACTATTGACGCTGAGCGGACCACTGTCCAAAACTTAGAGAAAGAGATTGGTAAGGCTTGACTTAGAGAAAATTATTGTTTCTTTGCTTGCGGTGCCCTATTTGAATGTTAATTTTTTTTTGTCGTCATAGTGGACCTGAAGGAGACGTTTGAGAAACTGAAAAAGGAGGCGGAGCATGCAGCTTCGTCCATCAAGGATACAGTGGCCTCGCAGACAACTGAGGATACGACCCTAAAAAAGGACATAGTTAAGTCGGTACAGGTGAATGCTGAGCTAGAGAAGGACAATGAAAGGGTATCCCAACTTCATATGGAGAAGGAGTCCTTGAGGAAAGAGAATGAGAAGTTAAAGGCTGAGAATAAGGTACTCAGAAGCTTCATGAGGAGGTTGTCGAGCTGAGGTGGCAGCTGGAGATGGCTAGGAAGGAGGAGGAGACCGAGGCTGGTAACAAGGATGTATTGAGCTCGGTGGATGGGTTGAAGTCCGAGCACCAGAGGGAAGTGGACCTCTTAAGGGAGGAAATCGAGAATGCGGAGGTCATGGTAGAGGCATCCCAAGAGGAGCATGTCCGGAATATGCACGTCAATGCCTTGAGATTTCTTGGAATCTCATGGGTCGGAGACTACTCTCGGGTGCTGGCCCAAGCATGGGAAAGGTTGGGGCCGTATGAGGCTTGGCTACATCAGGTTGATGTGGGATCTTTGAATGAGAATCAGCTGATGATCGATCTCTTGACGGAGGACCAGAGTAAGAAACTGGAGGAAGGGAGGAAATTGTTGCAGGAGGGTGATGAGAGGGAGAGACTGGCAAAGCGCGCTACTGAAATGGGAAAGTTTATAACTACTGAGAGCATAGTCGTCCCTCAGAAATTTGCAGAAAGCTCCTACCGGCCGCCAGCTATAGCATTCGCCACAATCTGTGGTCTCACTGTCCCAGGCCAAGCCTCAGCTGAGTATGATCCCAAGCATCCAGGATTAGGAGTGACTGGACCTACTTTGACCGCTACAGCAAGCACACTCCCTATTATACCCACACTATTTCTTTCTAGAGGTAAATTTTCATTACCGCGAATATTCGAAGATGATGTGATTACCGAATTTATGGACTAATAGGTTGTGTTTTTACTGTGCAGCCCCTCCTTGAGTTGATGTGGCACCGGTTTTTCCCCCATGATTCTCCAAACAACAGAGTCTAGATTAGGAACACAAGGGTTACAGTATGGAGAGGGAAGCAATTAAGTGGACATGATTTTGGACGTTGAGACAGGGTCCCACATTTATAAGGACCTTCTAGAGGAAGGAGAGGTTATGGATGGCCAGAGTGTTCATGTGATAGGCCCTGTGGAGGCGAACGTACCGACAATGCAGGCAATGGTGGAAGCCCAAAAAGCTCAGATGGTGGCAAAGTCTGAAGAGCAAGAGGAGAAGAGGAGGAATGATGAGGCTGCCATTCTAGAGGCACAAGCCGAGGCTAGGCGAGGTGCCGAGATAATGGTTGTTGCTGTAGTGGTTAAGGAGAAGGCCGATGCCAAGGAATAGACGGTGAGAGTGGTCGAAGAGTCCAGGAAGAAAAGAGCTGTCGATGAGGCTGAGAAGGAGAGAGTTGTCGCGGAGGTTAGGAAGAAGGAAGCTGACGATGATGCTAGATAGAGAGCCGCTACAACTTATGAGAAGCTCAAGGCCGATGACATTATGAAGCTCAAATCCAAGAAGCTAGCCTATCAAAAGGCTGCTAGAGAGGCTAAGAAGAAGGCGGAACTGGAGGCTAAAAAAGCCCTGGGAGAGGGTGACGCTGTGTTGGTCCTTGCTTCTAGTGTTACCCCCAAACCACTATAATATATTGCCCCTACAGAGATCGCACAGATTACAATTAGCGAGGATGAAGGGGAAGACACACCTCTATTTCTCACAAGTCTGTCACTCCCCTAAAGGGCAGTAGAGGGAAAAGCGGGAGCAGTTCTGGAAAGAAGAGGCCCATCACTGGAGACCCACCTAGTGCAGAATCTGAACAAAAGAAGAAAAGAAAGAAGAAAGATGAGTAGTAATAGTAATTTTCATAGATAGTACCGACATTTTGGTCATGTAGGCCGATATTATACGCGACTACGACCCTCGCTTTTAGTCTTTTGGAGGCATGGTGTGGTTCTCATGTACACCCTATCATTAGAGAGAAAGATATTGGATATGTAGTTTGCTTTTGATATGTGAAAAAGAAATATTAATTAACTTTTCTTAAATCGTGTTTCACGTTAAGTGTTCAAATGTTCATCTTATGCTTTCCAGCATCCTATACTTACACAAGTGTACTTATATTACACCTAAGCGAACGCGATTGGTGACCCTGCTCTGGGGTGTCCCCAGTCGTACGGAGATCGCTGCTAGTTCCACGCGTGGGGTTCCCTTTGTTTAGGGATCTTGAGTTATGTGAAATCTAGGCTAGGTGCCCTCTCCCTTGGATAACCCGGAGTTCGTTAGCCCTAAGTCGTGAGAAGGCATGGACGTCGTGATTTGTCCGTTTTTGGCTCTCACATCATTCCTTCAAGTTTAGAGCACGAGGGTGTTGTTTATTCGCCAATACTCGATCCGGACCTGGTTGGTCGGATGGTGGCTGATGGGCTGCCGCCAAGTCCGGAGACTTAGGAGCGAAACGATTTATCCTCGGCCTCGTTGTTGGGTCGAGATTCGAGAGGTTCCCGGATCCTGACCCAACAAGTTGGATGGAGCCGTGGAAGTGGTCGGTATCACACTAGCTGGGCCGGTGGGTTTCCCCTAAGTCCGGGGGCTTGGGAGCGAAACGGTTTATACTCGGTCTCGTAATTGATTTGAGATTCGAGTAAAGTTATTTATACTCAGTGGTGTTGCGGTTTTGGGACTCGAAAGGTGTTATTTATACTCAGTCTCATCGTTGGTTCGAGACCCGAGTGGCGGTACTGGCTCCCGTGCTCAGGGTGTTGACCCGGCGTTATTTGTGGTCGGCCTCGTCATTGGTTCGAGGCTTGAATGGTGGTACCGGTTCCCATGCTCGCGGCGCCAATCCGGTGTTTGTGTGTGCAAGCTAGTTGTGATAGTCAATCAAACATATCACGTAGAAAGTAAACACATTGAGAACACAAGGAAGCTGAACATCGTCTTTACTAGTAAGTTTGGAAGTAACAATCTTTACAATGCCTTGAATTTAAGGAAAACAAGACATTGTTGGAAAGCGGAAAAACAGTACACTAAGTTATGTGAAGTAGCGACGAATATGTTCACTGTTCCATGCCCTTGGGAGCTCGGCTCCGTCGACAGTCGCTAATTTAAAAGTTCCATCTCCAAGCCTTCATTGTATGACGTACTGACATTCCCAGCGAGGACTGAAAATAGCCTGTGTGGGAAATATCTATTTTAGGACGAGGTCGCCGACATTGAGGTCCTTATGGCGGACTCTAGAGTTGAAGTATCGGGCTACTCGTTAGAGCTAAGCGGCATCTTTGAGCTCGGTTTGGTTGGTCTTTGGATCGTAATAAGTAACTTGATGAGATGGAAATTTCAGCTCAATGGGAATGACGACTTCAGATGCAAAGGCGAGGAGGAATGGGGTGTGGCCGGTCGCTGACTTATGGGTGGTCTGGTAGGCCCAAAGGGCTAGAAGGAGCTCGTCTTCCCATAAGCCTCTAGCCTTTTCCAGACGCTTCTTGATTAGGGATTTAATCTCTTTGTTAACAGCCTCTACTTGCCCATTGGCCTGAGGTTGATCCACTACTGAGAATCTCTTTTCGACGTTGTGCAATTGGCAGAAAGTCTTGAACTTTGCGCTCTCAAATTGGGTTACATTGTCTGAGCTGATGGCCTAGGGGACCACATAGCAGGTGACAATATTGTGAATGACGAAGTTAATTATTTTCTTCGTGGTGATTGTAGCGAGAGCTTCGGTTTTTTCCTATTTGGTGAAGTAATCAACTACGCGCGTAGCATTCCCCACCTCTAGCCATTGGGAGAATCCCAATGATATCCATTCCCCACATGGCAAATGGCCAAGGACTGACCATTTTCATTAACTCGATAGGCGAGGCTCTTGGTATCTTTGAAAGGAGCTGGCACTTGTCACACATTCGGGCGTAATTTGCGACATCATGATCAAATGTGGGCCAGAAATAGCCATATCTAATAATTTTTCTACCTAGGGTTTTCCCTACAGTGTGGTCGCCGCATTCGGCCTTCTGCACGTCTGTCAGTACATGGTCGGCATTGTCATGTGCTATGCACCGGAGTAGTGGAATAGAGAAACCTTTGCGGTAGAACACTCCATCCAAGATGGTATAGCGAGATGATTGGAGAGTGAGTGCCCGTCTCTCTTTGTAGCTCCCCGGGAGGGTCCCATTTTGCAAGTAGTTCTTAACTGGTGTCATCCAAGACTCAAGCTCGGTTTCGGTCTATGTTGCCATTACCGAATCAGTCTTCATATGATCAAATGCTTGGAAAATTGAGTACCTCGACTGGGGTGAGTCCTATAATTTGCACATCCGGGGTGGTGAACTCCACTATGAAATCGGCGAGGGCTTGTCCGAGGAAGGCTCGATGAGGGATGAATGTTATCTCAAACTGACTCAGATTTATACTCCGCTTTAATAGTCATCTAGATGCCTCAGGTTGCTACATGACCTGTCGTAGTGGCTGGTAAGTATAGACTTTGACGGGGTGAGACTGAAAGTATGGACGTAGTTTCCGAGAGGTGATCAACCGGCAGTAGGCTAGCTTCTCGAGCTTTGGATAGTTCTTTTCTTCCCTTGTTAATCTCTTGTTGATGTAGTAAACGGTTCTTTGGACACGATCTTCGATACGTATGAACAGAAAGCTGTTTGCCTGCACAGAAATAACCAAATAAACATATAAGTCCTCGTGGTCCACAGGTTTGGGCAAGATTAGTCGCTAAGTGATTCAAAAGGTCATTGAATGCGGCGTTGTATTATGTGGCCCATACGAAGTTGCGCTTCCCCTTTCGAAGTAAGTCGAAAAAGGGAATGCATTTGTCAGTGGCTTTAGAGATGAATCGACTTAAAATGGCGACCTTCCTGTTTAAACTTTGAACGTCCTTGATGCACTGAGGGGCTTGAATGACCCATATTGCTTTGCTCTTATTTGGATTGGCTTCGTTGCCTCAGGAATTGACAATGAAACCTAAGAATTTTCCCAATGCAACGCCATAAGAGCATCTCAAGGTATTAAGTTTCATGTCATATTGGCGGAGGACATCGAACATTTCAGAGAGGTCACGAACATGGTCACTTGATATTTTTGAATTTACAAGCATATCATTTATACCTCCATGGATCATCCGACCTGATCCTTAAAAATTAAGTTGACCCGTCGTTGATAAGTGACTCCTTCATTCTTAAGACCGAAGTGCATGACGAGATAATCGTAGAGCAACAGGTCAATTATGAAAGAAGTATTATCATGATCGGGGAGGTGCATCGGAACCTGATTGTAGCTTGAGTATGCATCCACAATGGATAAAAGTTGGTATCCGATGGTTGAATCAATGACCGGTCGATCTTCGGAAGTGGGAAGTTGTCTTTAGTACATGCCTTATTCAAGTCGGAGAAGTCGACACACGTTCGCCACTTGTCGCTTGACTTCTTGACCAAAACTGGATTGGAGATCCATTTGGGGTAGTCGGCTTCACCAATGAAGTCATTATTGAGTAGTCTATCTACCTCTGCATTGAGTGCGTTCGATCTTTCGGTTCCCAAGAATCGACGTTTCTATTTGACCGGAGGTTGCAAGGGGTCGAGAGCTAGCTTGTGACAAGCGATCGGGGGGTCGATGCCACGTATATTAGAGTGTGTCCACGCGAACACATCTAGGTTGGCCCTTAAGAATTCCACAAGGTCTTCTCTTACTGTGGGGTGGAGTTGTGATCCAACTTTCAAGATCTTTGTCGGGTCGTCGGGGCTGACCGGAACATCAACCGTAGGATTAAATGGGTACCCTTTTCAGAATCGGGGTCTTCGTTCTCCGTCGGATCGAGATCTTTGGAAAGATAGCAGTGGCGCCTGAGCCTAGGCTTAGACGCCATTGATTGCTATGCGAAGACGGTCTTGGCGCAAAATTGCGGAGGCACGATCTTGTCTTTGTCCTTATTGAGCGCGTTCTTCCATTCTATTGCGTAACAATCTCAGGTTGTTTCTTCGTCAACCTTGACTCTACCTATCCTGTTTTCTGTGGGGAACTTCATTAGGAGAGACCACAGTGGCATGCAGACTCAGAATTATACAAGGAAGGGATGCTCAAAGAACGCATTGTATGGAGAGATGGTGTCGATAACCACAAAGGTGAGGATTCGGACCCGGCTCCGATCTCCAAGTTCTACAGGTAGGTCGACCATGCCCACCGGGTGGTTAGATGATCCGTGGAAGCCGTGGATCGTGGCATGGCAGGATTTCAAGTCTTTGGTTTCCAACTTCATTTGATCATATGCCGCTTTGAAGATGATGTTGACTGAGCTTCCTGAGTCGATCAGGATCCTTCGGAAAGTGGCAGGGCCAATCTAAGTTGTGATTACGAGAGGGTCTATGCATGGGATCTCGATTCCCGTAGACTCCCTTTTGTGGAAGAATATATCGTCATGCATTGTTTTCCGAAGTTTGGCGGGGACAGATTCTTCCAGGGTGGAGCAGGCTTCGAAAGTAGCATGTTTTATGGAGTTTGCATAATCTTCCATTCATTGAAAATTTTCATGCCTGGGGCGAGTCCCACCACAGATAGTGTTGATCATGATTCCCCGCCTTTGGTTAGATGAGCCCAGGGCTGTATTGACATGTGCTGGAAATGCAGGTGTTGGAGGACCCGTAGTTGCTTCGAGCGGAGTACGGTCTTGAACGTACTTCTCCAGGCATTTCTACCAGATGAGATTTTCGAATGCATCCCTGAGGAGGAGACATTCATTAGTATTGTTCCTATAAATGTCATGGTATCGATAGTATCTTCCAGAGTTCTTCTCGCAGTCAGTGGATTCCCTATTGTTTGGCTTCTCAGATTGGATCATATTACAAGTTTCCAAGTAGATTGTCCTCATGTCTTGGTTCAATGGAGTGTAGGTCCCGTAATTTTGGTAGCGACGTTGCTTCTTGGGATCCACTGGAACCGGTTTGTTGTTACGATCTCCTTGTTGGCCACTGTTCAGCTTTGGTTTGTAAGGGATTGCTCCTTTATCCTTGTCTAGGGACTCTCCAACGTGCTTTCCTTTGGGGCTGTCGTCGATGGTGTCAGGGTGTGGAATTTTGGAGTGGTTACTGTAAGAAGCTCGATTACGTCTCGCTTCTTCCTGACACAAGAACTGTCCGGCCTTTTTGTAAAATGCTTCAAGGGTCTTAGGCTGTTTCCTATCGATTCATGCCCCAAACTCGGAAGTAAGAAGGACGCCCTATGAAAGATGGAAGAGTACGGTGCGAGGCTCCGGATCATCGACCTCGACAAGGACAGTGTTCAATCGTGCAAGATAGCTTTTGAGAGACTCCACAGGCCCTTGGTAAAGATTAGACAGGGGCAGGGAGTTTTTCGGAGTCAGAACGTTCATTCTGAATTGCTTAACCAGTTCCGTGGCAAGTTGACCGAACTTATTGATGGAGTAAAGCGGAAGGCGAGAGAACCAAAGCAAGATAGCGCCTGATAAGAAGACTTGGAAGCATTTGCAATTGACTGCGTCGGTGTCCTGGCTAGAATCCATCTTCCACTCTAAGCGATTTAGGAAGGCACAAGGTTTAGTCTTGCAATCATAGAAGGAAATCTGTGGCATGTTGAAGCGTCATGGTCACTTGGCTTCTTGTATAATCCTAGTGAAGGGATTACTCCTCAAGTGGGTTTCCCATGAGTCATTGGCGTTCCCTCGCATATCTCTCGTGATCCATCGAACCATGTTAGGGAGATATGCTATATGCGGATCTTCCAGTGTAATCCATTGATTTTGACAAACTTTGGGAGTCCTTTTCCGTGGACGTCTTCTGTGATGCACATCCGGGTAATCCTCTTCGATGTCGTCGACATCGATGGTATGGTTTTGGTATGGATGGCGAGGCTAAGCAGGTTGGTGTGCATCCTGTTCTGGAGGTACTTGGGCCTGTCTGGCAACTGAAAGTGTAGGCCCCTGGTTATGAGCGGTGATAGTTGGGTTCTGTTGAGGAGGGGATCAATTACTCAGACCCAGTTCATCGTTGATAATCAACCAGGAGCGGTCATGGTACTGTGTTCCTTCATTGTAAGTGACGGTAGTTCGATCGCCATTTCCGTTGCCGTTGTCGTTTCCATTAGTATGAGCTTTGAGGAGGACGACAACATTAATGATGAGGCTGGACCTCCTTCTTTGATGGGGACCCCTTAACTTGGAAGAAGAGGTTTCAAAGATAGTGCGCCTCGGTCGGGTGTTGTTCTGAGGGAACTGAAGTCGAGCGACGATGCATTGACTTTCTTGAAGTTGGCGCATAAGGTCGATGTTGTTTTTCAACGCCTGATTTAGTTCAAGTGTTGTACTTTCAGACCTCTTATTAAGCGCATGGATCTGCACTTGGGTTACGGGAGCTTCGTGGTCCACGGGAAGAAGGGTATCGGTTTCAGTTGGGATATCCGCCGGATGAGGTTGCTAAGATGTTCCAGCTTCGGTTGCAGCAGAGGAGGAGCCAATCATTTGATTCTTTGTTTGCTTGACCATCGTAAACAAACCTAATGGTAGCTTATGAATGGAACCTAAAGCGCGTCGAAGTCGAGATGGAGATGTGCGACAAAGATGCGAATCCAAGTGTTCTTAGTGAAAGCACTAGAATGTTGACGGCCAAATATGTCGTAAACACTCAAGAATCTTAATTACTTAAGAATTATAGTTTCGTGTGGAAATATTAGTGCAGAAAGCTGTAAATAACATAAGAGATTTATAGTGGTTCGGTTCCGCAAGGGGCCTACGTCCACTTTGGAAGAGTCGTTGATATTTTATTGGCAATAAAGAGTTACAAGCTTAGGACTATATCATGACATCCTTTTACAAACATTTCTAAGTATTTTGATGTCATAATTATCGTATATGAATATTGGGAAAAAGCCACTTTTATCCTTCTTCTTCCTCAAAGAATGTATGCTATTAAAGAGGTCACTTGGAGCTCTCAAGAGATTTTAAATCAGCCAATTTCCAACCTCTTTAAAGTGTGAGCTTGGAGGTATTTATAGTGGAGTGGTTAGGTGGGAGTAGGTAGGAGTAGGGGACCACAATAGTACATTTCAGACCCTAGAGCACAGTCTTCCAGAAACTCGGACCCCTTCCCCCATGGCCCAAAAGACTCGTACCCCACCCTAGGGGTACGTGTTTCATGTTGACGTTATGGACATGGGACACGAAGTTGGGGGCACGGGTGGTTCGGGTTCGAGTTCGAGGGACTAGATGGTATGGGTATGAACCCGTGAATAGAGGGGTACAAAATTATGGTGCGTGCTAGGTATCGAGGAGTTGTGAGGTTTATACTTGTGTGACCTCTCCCGAGCTTGTTCCCTTAGCTTCTTGGCATCACTTCGGACTTCAGCATCATGTGATGTATTGAGTCGAGCGTGTCCTATGTACTTTTGGGAACCGGACCAAAAGGTCGGTTAACAATTGCTTTGTTGAAATTTTCATTGGCCATGTCACCCATATATGCATAAGCACAAATACATATATACACACACACACACACACTCATGTGTTTATATATGTATGTCATTTGCTTATGTATTTGTTGTTTCATGCTTCTTTTCCTTGGCAGATCTGACTCTTTGTGCATGCTACATCCTTGTTCCTTGCTTGCAATGCACTATGCTGCATGCTTGAGTTTTGTACCTATTCACCTGAAAAGTAAATGTATACAAGCGCAAAAATATTTCTATATAAATCATCAAACCACTATACACTGTGTTGTGGCTGGCAAGATCAGCTTACCACAAATGTGAGTCGAGGCTGGTCTTGATCAACAAACCACTATAGTTATGTTGAGGCTGATCTGCGGGCGCTAGTATTCACTCTATCTTGTGTTATTTATAGCGAATCACTGTGAATATCATAAGTAGTCTAGACTCAAATAAATGTACGCATATATATCAAACCAAGTCTAGAAATATGATGAGAAACACACCAAAATTCTAAGGTAAATAAAATTTAAAATAAATTTATATTTATTTGTAGATAATAATATTTTGTTCCAGTTAACTTTGTGTATTTCTATGATAGGTATACATGTGACTGGATTGGATCTGAAGCAGCTAAAGAAACAATGTGTCAGTGTATGAGTGTATATGTAATTGTGTGTATAACTGAGTGAAACAGAGTGGAATGAGTGTCGTATCGAGGAATGAATGTAACCGTGAATTTGTACAATAGTGTTATATAACAGTTAAGTGTACAATAGTCGAGTTAGAAGTTTGTACTATTTTAAATGTTGAAATAAAATATTTATTTGAATCAAAACATTGTTTGAATATTAAATTATGCGCAATAGCATTTTATTCAAAATAAATATTTATTTCTGTATTTGATGAAATATAGAATAATACAGATACAAACACATTTATATAATCATATATATATATATATATATATCATCAAACAAAAATCATATTGTTATGCACAACACACTTCAACTATCTTCGATTGCACTGGATAGGCTGACACGCATCTCCTTTCAAGCTCAACTACCTTGACCCGATCCATCATCTTTCTAAAAACTCACTCTAGCAGTGCACAGAAGTGCCAACTACTTACCTACCTTCTTGAATCGAAGACCACGTGGCCTATTTGATCCGGACCAAAACCGAGCTCATAAATACATGTCCATTTGCAATATGAAAAAGACTTTGGCTTTAAAACACTCTCGCAAACTTCACCATAGCAAAAAAGCTTGAGATTATCTTTGATCACATTGTTGTAAATTGAGAGAATATTGATTGTAATTCGAGAGTTATAGAATCACAAGTGTTGTACTTTGATTTGATACATATAATCAAGTGATTATAAAGTGGACGTAGGCTCATTAAAGCCAAGCCGTTATATTGCATGTGATTATAAAGTGGACGTAGGCTCAAGGTTGCTACTCCTACAAATGGAAGGTTTTTCAAATCTGTACTATTATATATGCATAAGCCACTTCCAACTTTGGTGAAATGAAAAGTCATTTTTTTCCATTCCATTTGTATTCGTATTTCTACTTCATTCTTCTCCCAACTCCTAGATTTTCACATCCACCAAACCCTAATCCTAAATATTCTTCAACCGCTGTAAACAAATCAATCCTTGTTTGCTGCCAAGCTCAAATTAAAATCATAATTATTTCCCCATCGTCCTTGTTCGGCATGACAACAAATTCAACCGATCATTTACTAATTTACTGTCAGAAAAATCTATTTTGTTTCATTTCTGTTCTTTTTGGCTGCCCAGCTCCTCCCGTATAACGATCTTTTCACCCATAAATTTAGAGATCGATTCTGTTCCTATTCATACATCTCTTGGCGACCTAGAATTCACATCTTCGATTCTCCAGTGAGTAGCATATTCCTAGTTCCTGCTAATCAAGTATACAAGAATGGCAGAGTAATTAGGGTTCTGGTTGGTAGCCATGGTGATTCAAGTGAGTTTTAGATGAAGAAGGAATTTGATCGAACACTTGATGAAATTTCAGAGCTTGTGGAAGGGCTTTTGGAGGATAATGTGAGTGGTTGTTATGGGTCAAGTTCGGTGAATTATGTGAAAAATAGTGAGAATTAGCAAGAAAATAGGTGGTATAACGATTTTGGTGGGGTGTTTGATGAAATGCCAGGTGAACCCCTAGCAAGAAAGGCTGAACTGGGAGTATTTGGGTGACGGCAACGACACTGCAGTGGTTTTGAATGGCAAGAAAAAGGAATTATAATCAAGAAACAACAATTTTGGCATTTACTCAGGTCTATGAGTGATCAAGAAATTGAACAAAACTATGCTAATTAACGATTACAAACCAAAACCTACTTAAGAGTTTAAGTAGATCAAAATAAGCCACAATTACCGGACTAAGGTTATGGAAATTACAAGAAAAGTAAGCAAATTACAGCTAACTAAGGGTACACGAAGTAAAGCTAAGGAATGGTAAGTAACAGCTAAAATATAGAAAAGCTTTGCACAAGAATTGATCACTTTAATCACACAAATGATTAGCTGTGTATACATATTTATACATGCATACTTGCCCTACTAACAGGCCGAAATCACACCAACACAATACCAATTTACGGCCCAAAACACTACTCAACACATCATATTGACATCACAAAACTCTCGGCCCAATTACAAAATCATATTCAAAATATAACAGGTGTGCATGAAAAACATGCACACACTGACATAACCCTCTTTCTCCCACCTTAAGGCATGTTGTCACTCCGTACGGCTTCAGACAGCTTCTCCTCCCCTTATAATAACTTTTCTGATGAACTCAGCTTCCTTTTGACGAACTCCAGCTGGGACCTTCCTCTTTGTCTTTACCAGTGCATTTCTTATCCTCTTTCCATTTCTTCACCCATTCAAGTAAAATCTGATTATTACAACCCCCCCTCCCATTTAAAAATGGACCTTGTTTCAAGGTCCAAGGTAGGAAACCTTCTTATAAAAGGTCATTAATCCTCCTAGGTTGCTTTCTCCACTAGTTTATCCTTCCGCTTCACAAGTATTTGCACCACAACAACATTATTTCTGGGAATAATTCTCTTGTCTAAAATTTTCTCAGGTTGTTCAACAATTTCCTCTACAAAACTGGGGGTATCATGGTGGATCAGCACATCATTACCAATCCTATTTTTCAGCTATGACACGTGAAAAACTGGGTGATTTTTTGCATGAATAAGAAGCTGCAATTTGTAATATACTTACCCTATTTTCTCAAGTACTTTATAAGGTCATAAAATTTAGGAGAAAGTTTATGGGTTTTTAGGTTTCTAGCTGTGATTTGTTTGTAGGGTTGAAGTTTTAAGAATACCCAGTCACCAATTTCAAACACTCTCACGGACCTTCTCTTATCTGCAAATTTCTTCATTCTTTCTTGTGCTTTTTTCAAACTATGTCTCAAAAATTGAAGCATGATATCTCTAGTATACAAACGCTTCTCAACCTGTTCTACTTTTGTAGTATTGGGAATATAGGAAAGCATTGTGGGGGGATCAGCACCATACACAAATTTATAAGAGGAAGTGTTTGCAGAGGTTTTCCAGGTTGTATTGTACCTGCATTCTACAACTACTATCCACTTCGACCATTCGTCGAGCTTATGACAAACAAAACACTCAAACAACACTCCTATATCTTGTTTCCTACCCTAGTTTGGCCATCACTTTGAGGCTGATATGTCGTGCTATACTTAAGAGTGTTGCCTTGCAATTTGAATAATTCTTGCCAAAAACTGCTCATGAATATGGAATCTTTGTCACTTACAATGGTTTTAGGTAGGCCATGGAGTTTGAAAACACCTTGGAAAAACACTAGGGCTATATCTTTTGCAGTATAGGGATGGGAAAGTGGGAAGAAATGTTCATACTTGCTCAAACGATCTACTACAACATAGATGACTATATATCTTTGACTTTTAGGAAGGCAGGTGATGAAATCCATGGACAAGTTAGTCCATATTCTTTTAGGTATGGGCAAGGGTTGTAGTAGACCAATGTACATTACATTCTCATGTTTATTATGCTGATACTCTTCACATGCCCTTACATACTGCTTCACATGTAACTTCATCTTTTTCCAATAAAAAACTTGCTTCAGTCTTATAACATTAGCTCTAACTCTAGCATGTCCACCTAATAGGGTTGAATGGTGTTCTCTAATCAGGGTTTGGTTCAATGGTGGGAGGTGGTGGTCAATGTATATTTTTCCTTTGTAATAAATCAAATTCTTTACTGCTCTATACTTGTCTAGAATTTCATTTTCTTTTACTTTCTGGAGTTGTTTCTAATACCATTCAGAATCATTTAGGGCTTGCTTCAATTCATCCAACTGTGGAGTTTGCATCACCTTTATTTCTTACATCTGCCCCTTCTCAATATCTTCACCATTTCTTCTAAACAAAGAATCAGCTACTGTATTTTCTTTGCTACATTTGAACTCAACAATGTAATTAAAACCATGGAGTTTAACCGTCCATTTGTTCTGGAATCTAGTGGATAATCTCTGTGTAAGGAGATGCTTTAGGCTTTGGTGATATGTCTTAATAAAAAACCTTCTTCCCATCAAGTATTGTTCCCATCTTTTGGTTGCAATTATAAATGTTAATAGTTCTTTCTCATAAGTAGATAGCCCCAAATTTCTACCATGCAAAGCCTTACTCAAATATGTTATTGGCCTGCCAATCTGAATTAGTACAGCACCTACTCCATTTTCACAAGCATCACATTCAAAAGTAAAAGGTAGCATAAAATATGGTAGGGTTAAAACAAAAGGGTTGGTGAGGCATTGTTTCAATTGGTTGAAGGGTTGGGTTGCTGCATCACACCATTTAAATGAATCTTATTTCAACAAATTGGTGAGTGGTTTAGCAATAATTCCATATCCTTTTATGAATCTTCTGTAGTATCTAGTAAGACCTAAAAATCCTCTAAATGCTTTCAAATCCTTTGGAACTGGCCAGTTCTGCACTGCTTCAATTTTGCTAGGATCTGTAGCTATGCCTTCTCTGGAAATAATTTGACCTAAATACTGGATATTATTTTTGGCAAACTAACATTTGAAAGTTTTATTTTGAGGTGGTTTTGATCTAGGGTTTGAAATGTAATCCTTAACTGTTTAATATGATCACTCCATGACTGACTATAAACCAAAATATCATCAAAAAATACTAGAATAAATTTTCTCAAATAGGGTTTAAAGATTTAATTTATGAGAGATTGAAAAGTAGAGGGGCATTCACAAGACCAAAAGGCATCACTACAAACTCGTAGTGTCCTTCATGTGTCTTAAAGCAGTTTTAAAAATGCTTCGCTCAAACATTTTGATCTGGTGATATCCATATCGTAAGTCCAGTTTAGAGAAAAACTGGGAACCATGCAGCTCATCAAAAGGGTCTTCAATCAAAGGAATAGGGAACTTATATTTGATGGTTTGGGAATTTAGGTTTCTGTAATCAACACATAACCTCCATGTGCTATCTCTTTTTCTCACCATTATTACAGGAGAAGAATATTGACTGTTACTGGATCTAATTATACCAGCATCAAGAATCTCTCTAACAATTTTCTCCAACTCATTTCTGATGTGGTAATTAAAGTGTCTATAGGGTTTTAAGAAAACTAGTTTAGAGTAAGATGACAGTGGTATTTTATGGTCATGAGTTCTTGGTGGTGGTAGGCTTAGATTGGGATCAGTAATATATGGGAAAGCATTTAGGGTTTCATTGATCTTATGGGGAATTGATGGGGTAACAGCCTCAACATGGTTATCAATAGAGATGGTGTGCAAACAAATCATCATTGTTAGTTGGCCACTACTGCATTCTTTACTCAGCTTCTTTTAATCAACAAATTTCAAGTCATCTTATTTAATTCCTTGCCAAGTATATTCTCTATTATTATAATGAAATCTAACCTGCTGTTTTTCCAGGTTAAGAGTCACTTCTCCGAAGCCTTTCATCCATTGAGCACCCAACACTACTTGACATCCTTCTAATGGGAATAATAGAAAACCAACTAGCATGTCACATCCTTAATACTTAAGAATAACTTCTTTGCATATACCTGAACCTGTTAATTTCTCCCTATAGGCTACGGTGACTACAAACACTTTTGTTTCATCAATCTTTAGCCCTAATTTTCTGGCTAAACCTTCATTAATAAAGCTATGAGTTGATCCTGAATAAATCAATATTTTCTGGCTAAACCTTCATTAATAAAGCTTGAAGGGTAATGTATAGGGTTTCTTGGATGGGTGGGTCTTCTACTGCTAGTTCTTGCACATTATCATCATTCTCATCCTCACATAAAGGCATGATTTTCTCTAAAACATACACTTTAGGAATCTTGCATTTATGGTCCCGTGACCATTTTTCCTTAGAACCATAACATATACCTTGTTTTCTCATTTCTATCAGCTAACTTAGGGTCAATCCCCTTCTTCTTGCTTGGTTTTCTATGAAGTTTTCTTTAGGTTCAAGAGGAATGTTTTCTGGTTGGCTAGGTTTACTTGATTGAGGTTGGTTGGTGTTACTATTTGTCTATTGACGGTAGGTACTTTTGGAGCTGGAATTATGGAAAGAGGAGCTTTTAGCAAGTTTCTTGGATAGCAAGTATTTGGTTTCAAACATTTTGGCTAAGGATACTGCCTCTTTGAAATCATGTGGTCAATAAGTCAGAACATCAAATCTAATCTCCTTTTTGAGTCCATCAATAAATCAGTCTAACTGAAATTTAGTGGGTAGGGTTTCAGCACCCTTCAATTTCTCAAACGTGCTAAGTTATGCTCTTACAGTGGTAATCTGCTTAAGCTTGGACAAGGTTTCATAAGGTCTTTCCATCTCATCTGTATTAAATCGAACAAGTATTTCTTCTTTGTACACTGGCCATGCACCAGCATGCTCTACTATACTTATATACCAGTAATACCATTTTAAAGCTTCTCCCCTCAAAGAAAATGCACATTTCTCTACCCACATCATTTCTTCAGTCCCATGAAACCTGAAATACTGTTCAACTTTCCTCAACCAATTAGCCGAGTCTTCTTCTCCAGTAAAATTAGGGAAATCCAATTTTATTATGCAGTGAGGATTATGGTTATGGGGAAAATTGGGATAGGGATATGGATAAGAGAGGTAAGGTGGATTCTCTGGTGGTTGAAAATTTCTGGATTCTTGATAAGGAGGAGGTGGATTAAAGTGTTCTTTATATGGTGGGGATTGGTTATAATTTTCTTGAAATGGTGGAGGTTGATTGAAGTTTCCGTATGCAGGTCTAGGTGGTGGTGGTAATGCATTGCTGGGTGGAAGTGCATACGGTTGAAACAGCTAGGGTGGTGGAGGTGGAGCATTACGTAGCGATAGTGGAGGTGGATCAAGAGGAGGAGGTGGTCTTTCTTGGGTCAAGTTTTTAATCATAGTGAAGATTCGATCCAATCTCTGATCCATTCTCCCAAAATTTTGATCCATTCTCTCGACCCTTTGATCAACTTCCTCAAGCCTTTGCCCACCCTTTCCATTTCTGTTGTATATAACGTTGTTGTATACACAAGTATATGATTTTTGTTTGATGATGATAACCAAATATATTTTATTATTAAATGTGGTTGTAATTGTACTGGTATACTGCACAACTGACAGGAATATAATATTTCTATTTAAATAAAATATAACTGTATAAAAATTTAAATATTCACACAGTATTTTATTTGAATAGAATATTTTGTTTCAATATTTAAGTAGTACATATTTACAACTCCACTATTTGTATATACATCACTGATATACATTTCAATACATTCAATTTCAGCACACAGTTCCTCTCTACAACACTCACACTCAGTTATACAGACAATCACTTATATACACATTTTCATACTGTCAATGTCTTCAGTCTTTTGTCTTCACAGGTCACAGTCTGTCATGTCATTATCTTCTTACCTGTCACATGGAACAGAAACACACATAGTACACTGCAGTACAAATAAAACCGAAGTGCACACAAATATGAATTTATTTTTAATTTTTATAACCTCAGAATTTTGGTGTGTTTCTCATCATTTTTCTCACTTGATCTGATTTATATATATCCATCCAACTATGATCAGCCACATAACACCACACTGGTCTACTGATCAGAACCAGCATTAAAACTAATGGATTCTGAACAGCCTAAACATGGTCCAGCAGTCTTCTGATATAAAATGTAAATTACGCGTGCACAATATATGTATACACACACTATTGTATATATATACACATATATAGATGTGCAGGGGAATATGGTCAAGCAATAAGCAAGTACGTGAACCAAGCTATCATACACAAGCTTATACATGGTACTGGACGAGTTCAATGCATGCCAACATGTCAGAATGGTTGAGACATGAAAATACAGCAGTGAAAACAGCTAAACGGACAAGCCATGCACAAGTCAACAAAGTCAAACCAGAATGATCAAACGATAAACATTTCAGCAGCAAGGTCAAAGCAACTCAATCAATCACGGCAGCATATACAATGATCAGTAAACATATAACATGTTTCAAGTGTACAAGTGATCAGCCCAGTCAAATACATTGCCAAGTGTTCAAGCAAAGTACACAAATGAAGCCACATTTTCAAATCGGCAGTACTACATGGGTTGAGAATGCTCAATGGTGCAATAGGGAAAGTGTCAATGTCGAGTAAGTGCATGCTCATGTGTGTGCACACAAATTAATGACTCAGAAAAGTGAAGTTCAGGAGAAATATAATCAGAGTTGCAACTAACACATGGATGCCATTCAAGTATGTCAACAAGTTTCAGGTTCATGTTCAAGTATGGTGTAAGTCAAGCATACATGACAAGTTTAAATGGGCAAAGCATGTTTCAGCATGAACAAGAAAGACTAAGTATAACTCAGTTGCTCATCATAGTTCAAGCGGGGAAAAACACAGGCAAATGTAAGTGCAAATGGAAATAAGGTAAGACAGTCTCAAATACATCAACTAAAAATCATGTCAAAAATGCATGACTCAACAGTTTCATACGGGAACAGCAAGACCAAGGGTCAAGTACATGCGAAGAATCAAACCAAACATAAGACAGTTGCCAAGTAATGACTGAATTACTTTATGGTGCAATTTCAGGTGAATACAACTCAGAATCAAGGAAACCAGCTTCATATCAATGCAACTAAAGGCAACAAATCAGCTAATTGAAGAGTCAAATGTTGGCAAGTTTTCAATGCAAATTTTTACTCCATTAATATATTTCCAGAAATTCCAGAAATTAGAAAATCACAACATTTTTTTTATGGCAAGATTTTAAACTATCTCCAAAAATCAAAAATACGTTTTTGGCAATAACCTAGTTTTTGGCAATATTTGATTTCGAAATCCATAATATGTTTTTGGTCAAGATCTTTTAAGGGGCCACAAAACATATTTCATATCATTCCATAATTGAAGCAGAGGTTCAAGGTAAAATTCATCTATCACGCAAGGAAATTTATTCAAGGTGTCCCCATTAAATTGTTTCTAGTTTTGCAAATGGACATACATGACATTTGTTCAACAAATCAATACAAGGAGTCACAGTATATTCGAAATCAATTCAAGAAAACTCTCACAAGGGCCAATTATTTTTCCAGAAATTATATACGGCATGTAATCTGAAAAATTGTTTCTAGATTCAGGGAAGGGACCATATTCATATCAACAAAGTCGATTTTATCAAAGCCAGCAAAAGAGGAAACTGAAAAAATTAGCGAAATCATTTTTGGCGGAATCAGAGATTTTATTAGGGTATCTTTTACCCTATAAATAGCACCTATCATCACAGACAATCATGAATCGAAAATAAAAGAAATCCACTTAAAAGCATATCAGAGAATTTTTTCTAATACTCACAGATTTTCGATCGAGAACTCTTCCAAATCAATTGAGCAAGCCACAAAGCATTGGAGCAATCGGAGAATCAGTCTTCATCTATCATGCGTCACGATTTGTAGATTCAAAGAGGAAACCCTAGTTTTGATTTCCATTTCCCAGCCGCCATTTTCTAGTAAAGAGAAAAAGGGAATTGGGTCCAGACAAATGAAGTGAAGGGTGGAACCAATTTTGAGTTGGCCGTCCTATTCAAGTGGCTAAAAGGGAAATTAATTTTCTTTTTAATTCTAGGGTTTTAATTTATTCTTTATTGTATTTTTACTTTTATTTGTAACCAAATCCAAACAGTTTCTAGAGTCTGTAAAATTCTAGGGGATTCAGTTAGGGGTTAACTGACAGTTTACTATAGTCTGTAAAAACTACGGTTTACTGGTTATAGGATTGTAATCAGGGGAAATATGATCTAGGAGATTTGACAAGTCTAGGGTTTTGAGCGTAGGGTTAGTACAAGAGCAGGGAGTGCGAGTTTACAGGGTCTGTAAGCGGGATCTGTTATTAACACATAGTAGAAACCTTAGTGAATGCAGCAGTAGGCAGAGTCGACCGAAGCGGGGTATATCTATGTGTATTTATTTACTGCATTTATTTCCCTGCTAATTATCTGTGCTACGATTTATTTTAATAACACTTCAAAATTGTAATAAACCCTATTCACCCCTGTCTAAGGTTAATCTAGATCTAACAAGTGGTATCAGAGCAGGTTATTTTTTAACTCTAGAGTAATGGGTCATCCTAGTTTTCAGTCCTCTGAGAGTTAGTCCAATCGTATTCCATCTATTTTAATGGTGTAGATTTTTTAAATTGGAAATTAGAAATGGAGTTATGTTTAAAATCTGTTGATATTAAATGTTGGGATACTGTTATTAATGAATTTGATAGGGTCAGTAGAAATGATATTGGGTTTAATTCTCCTGTTATTCATACTTTATATTCATATATTGATGATGTCCAATATATCCATATCTCCCATTGTTTAACTGCGCAGGTTATCTGGAGAACTCTTGACACGCTATATGGAAAATCTGACAACTACTCAAAATCCTCAACAATAAACTTAGTTTCAGATTTGTGCTTAACATGTTGTACATATGGGAATTCAGATGGAGACTCAACAGGAGATCCTATTTGTAAAGATTTAATTCATCATTTAAATGGTTTAACTGAATCTATTGAGAATCTAAAATCTAAAAATAAAATTCTGAAATCTGAAAAACTTAAGTTGATTTGCAAAAATAATATTTTGGAATCAAATCTTAAAAATGTTAAGAAGTCTTCAAATTTTAATTGCAAAAATTGTTTAAATTTGAAAAATGATCTTGTTCATCAAAATAAAAAATATTCAAAAACTTGAGAATGAAATCCTGATTTTGAAAGAGAATAAGATAGGGGTTGAAAGAACAAACAATTGTTTGCAAAAAGAATTTGAAAATTTTAAGATGACTGAAAATTCCAAATATAATTTTGTTGAGAAACAAAACTTGTTGAAAACTATATCTATTCTGAATGAGCTGGAAATTGAGATTGAAAAACTCAAGAAATTTGAATCTAAAAGTCGAAAACATTTTGAATTTGAAATTGCTGAGTCCCAAACAAAAATTAAATTGCTTAATGATGAAAAATTTGGTTTTGAAAACTGATTTTGAAAAGAGTAAGATCACTAAAAACCATTGTTCAAATCTAATGAAAGAAAATGGTGATCTTAAATTTAAAATTCAACAACTTGAAACAACATTGGCTAAATTTTCTAATGGTGAAAAATCTTTGAATATGTTGTTGAAAAACCAATTTTCTTCAGAAAACAAAAATGGTCTTGGTTTTGGGAAAAGAAATGGTTTTTCAAAATTTAGACTTTTGTGATTTTAAAAATCCTTCAAACTGCTTCAAGAAGGGTCATTCTGAAAACTTGAATTTTGAAAATTCCAAAAGGTTTTTGAATCACAAATGAGATAAGAATTGGTTTGATAACAATCCAGTTGAACAATTGTGGACCCCAAAAATAAATAAAATGATTTTTGGAAAAAACTAAACGAATTTGGGTTCCAAAGGGTACTCTAGTTGATTCTAACGGATTGTTGTACAAACAGATTTTGGTACCAAAAGACGTGAACAAAACTGTTAGTGGTTTAACAACCTTTGTTAGACCACTCAATTCTATAAACTGTTAGGTACCGGTGGAGGCCTAGGAACTGCTATGCAAAAAGAAATTTGAAATCAAGCTGGTTTATACTTCTGTATCATTCACAATTCCTCTACCAAGGATCTGCTGAGTTAGAGATTCATTTGCTTACACTGAAATCTGGTATTATCTCTAGACTCATCTCTGTTAATATTTTCTGTTTTGATTTTTTTCCTTTGTTTATTTCTTCTTCTACCCCTTCTATCTCTTTCTTCTGATTTTTTTAATTTGATTTGTCAATGCCATATTTTTCTTTCTTCTTGGGCTTTCTTAACTCCCAATTGTAGTATTCATGCGGTTCTGGAAATTCACCTCAATTTGAATAAAACTCTATCATTTTAATCATTTCCATATCTTGATATTAAACTTGTATTTTTCTGCAATTGATTTGAAGTTTATTTTCTGAATTCCTTGCAGTGTTGATGTATTCATATCATATCTTGAACACTTTAATTTGAATTCAAAATTTTTGAAGATTTGAGAGTTTAATGGAATTTCACACACTTCTGCTGTTTTGAGTTTCTTCTAATTCAGTTTAGAAAGGCTTAAAATAATATACTCATTACAGCGTACTACTATTTTTCAGTCGTGATAATTTCACTAATTTTTAGATTGGCTTGATTATTTCTGAATTGAAATCTTCATATTTGATTTATTGTGTTACATCTTGAAATTTATCTTTATTCATGATCATTTGTTTTGGAATTTGTTTGTTTAAAATCATTTGAAATTCTTGATATTTTGAATCTCACACACCTCTTAAATTTGAAATTAATAACCCTGTGTGATTGATTCTTTATATCTCAAAATCTACATCCATTCAAGTCATTTCAAATAAATTATTTTTATCATGAATATGTTTTCAAACTTGATGTAAATATTCTGAAAAATTCTTTGGGTTTGTCAGAAATAATTTGGAAAAATACTTTGAAAATCCGATCTTGAAACTCACTGCTATTTCATGATTTTATGATTTAAATATTTGTTTGTTTAAAATCATTTGAAATTATTGATTTCTTGAATTTCACACACATCGTGAATTCAAAATTTATAATCTGGTGTGACTGATTCATTGAATCTCGATCTTTTCATATCCCTTCAAATGATTTAAAATAGATCATATATTTAATCTTGGATCATGAACAATTCTTTGACTGCCCGGAGTATCTTTGAAACATCTCTTTGACAAGTCTGCTTTGAAAATGATTTTTGTGCTGCTCAGGTATTGTTCTTGAAAATAATTTTTTCGTGACTGCTTGTTTTGGTATCAAATATATACCATACTCTGATATATGAAATTAATTTGCTTGACTTGTTAGCCGTGTCTACTTAGGATTTGTGATTAAAATTCTATTGTTTGTAATATCCTTGTTCATCTCCAGTGTCATATTAAAATCCCGGTTTACAGAGACAAGTGATATCAGATTAGGAAGTGCTGACTTTTTTGTTCTTATTCTCATCCTGTATATATATATTTTTTGTCTTGTATACATCTCTTTAAATTCCTCTTGTAATTGATTTTCAATCTCAATTTTTTTTATTCATTCAGAATTTGAAATCAATATCTAAATTGAACTGTATCTATAATTCATCAAAATTATTATTAGATTTTGAAATTGTGATGAATTGTGATGAATTGTGACTGCAGTATATTTCACAACAAGAGGAGATTTTATTTAGATTTTCATGATGGTTAAATAATTATTACAATATCTTTGAATCGGCGATTATTTCACGATCATCTTCTTTATCTACCACTATTTTGCCATCCATTATGTTTTTTTATTAGTGTGGAGAGCTTAATATTTTTAAAAAAACCATCTTGAATAAACAGTGAAAATATTTGTGATGGAATTGTGGTTATATTATTTTTCAGAATTAGTGATAATTGAAAATTTTCTAGAATTCCGGTATAGTCGAGCATATTTCATAATATAATTAATTTAGAAATTTATTTCACAGTCCATTTTTGTACCTACCACATTTCTATCATTATATTGGTTTTATATACCAAGGAGTTTTTTCTTTTGAAGCTGAAAACGATAAATATATAATTAATACATAAGTGTGTCTCTAACCTCATTTAAAAATCCAAGCTCCGGTCATGCATGGTTATGAGATTACTTATAATTTAAGCTGTGACTGACCTCATTTAAAAATCCAAGCTCTGGTTATGCGTGGTCAGTGTGCTCTTAAATAAAAAGTAAAAGAAAAAGGAAATGATGTGTTAAAAATAGAAGTTAATTTGAAATTTTCCTTAGTGTGTAAAAACCAGCCTATCAATCCATCTTCTATTTTGTGAAATGTGTAAAAATCTTATGAAGAATTATGATTTGTTGATTGATAGCTATTGGGATTTGAGATTATTCGATTTAGTTGATTAAATTGAATTATTAATTATAGTACAAATCCATCACTATTTTTATGCTAATTCCTTTTATAAAATTCTTTTGTAAATGATTAGAAATCTTGTTTTTAACTCTCCCCATTTTCATAAATTTCATCGTAAATCCGTCATTCTCTACAATGTGAAATAAGGCACTAGTTCTTAGTTTATTATTATTTTTGTTTGAATGATTGAGACTTATGATGGCCGATCTTCCTCTTAAGCTGAAATTATATTTCTAGTCAGTTTTCATCTATATTTTAATTTCCGTACCCTTTTGATGATAACAAAAGGGGGAGAATGGGTTAAGATTTTGATTTATGAGTGAATATTTTATAAATATTTTAATTTTGAAAATTCATTCAATTTACTTTCTTTCACTCATGCACAGTTACAGGGAGAGTTTTTGTTGTGGGAGGAGCTTTCATATAGGGGGAGTTCAGTTCTTCACTCTCAAACATATTTATTGGATTCAAAATCTTAATATTTGTTTTGCCATCATCAAAAGTGGGGAGATTGTTGTATATAACGTTGTTGTGTACACAAGCACATGATTTTTGTTTGATGATGACAACCAAATATATTTTATTATTAAATGTGTTTGTAACTGTACTGGTATACTACACAACTGACAGGAATATAATGTTTCTATTTAAATAAAATACAATTGTACAGAAATTTAAATATTCACATAGTACTTTATTTGAATAGAATATTTTATTTCAATATTTAAACAGTACAGATTTACAACTCCAGTATTTGTATATACATCACTGATATACATTTCAATACATTCAATTTCAGTACATCCTCTCTACAACACTCACACTTAGTTATACAGACATTCACTCATATACACATTTTCATACTGTCAATGTCTTCAGTCTTTTGTCTTCACAGCTCACAGTCAGTCCAGTCATTATCTGCTTACCTGTCACATGGAACAGAAACACACACAGTACACTGCAATAGAAATAAAACTGAAGTGCATACAAATATGAATTTATTTTTAATTTTTATATGCCTCCGAATTTCAGTGTGTTTCTCATCATTTTTCTGACTTGATCTGATTTATATATATCCATTCAATTGTGATCAGCCTCAACACACCACACTGGTCTGCTGATCAGAACCAGTGTCAAAACTAACTGATTCCGAACAGCCTCAACACAGTGCAACAGTCTGCTGATATACAATATAAATTACATGTGCACAATATATGTATACACACAATGTTGTATATATAAACACTGTTGTATACATACACACATATACAGATGTGCAGGGGGAATATGGTCGAGCCATAAGCAAATATGTGAACCAAGCTATCATACACAAGCTTATACATGGTACTGGATGAGTTCAATACATGCCAACATTTTAGAATGGTCAAGACATGAAAATACAACATTGAAAACAGTTAAATGGACAAGCCATGCACAAGTCAACAAAGTCAAACCAAAATGGTCAAACAAATAAACATTTCAGCAGCATGGTCAAAGCAACTCAATCAATCATGGCAGCATATACAATGATCAATAAACATATAACATGTTTCAAGTGTATAAGTGATCAGCCCAGTCAAATACATTGCCAAGTGTTCAAGCAAAGTACACAAATGAAGCCACATTTTCAAATCAGCAGTACTACATGGGTCGTGAATGCTCAATGGTGCAACAGGGAAAGTGTCAAAGTCGAACCAGTGCATGCTCATGTGTGTGCACACAAATGAGTGACTCAGCAAAGTGAAGTTCAGGAGAAATATAATCAGAGCTGTAGCTAACACATGGATGCCATTCAAGTATGTCAACAAGTTTCAGGTTCATGTTCAAGTATGGTGCAAGTCAAGCATACATGACAAGTTTAAATGGCCAAAGCATGTTTCAGCATGAATAAGAAAGACCAAGTATAACTCAATTGCTCATCATAGTTCAAGCGGACAAAAGCATAAGCAAATGTAGGTGCAAACGGAAACAAGGTAAGACAGTCTCAAACACAACAACTAAAAATCAGGGTCAAAAATTCATGACTCAACAGTTTCATATTGGAACAGCAAGACCAATGGTCAACTGCATGTGAAGAATCAAACCAAGCATAAGACAATTACCAAGTAATGACTGAATTACTTTATGGTGGAATTTCAGCTGAATACAATTCAGAGTCAAGGAAATCAGCTTCATATCAATGCAACTAAAGGCAACAAATCAGCTAATTGAAGAGTCAAAGTTTGGCAAGTTTTCAATGCAAATTTTTACTCCATTCATACATTTCTAGAAATTCCAGAAATTAGAAAATCACAGCATTATTTAACAACATTTTTTATGGCAAGATTTTAAACTGTCTCTAGAAATCAAAATTATGTTTTTGGCAATAACTAAGTTTTTGGCAATATTTGGTTTCGAAATTCATAATATGTTTCTGGTCAAGATCTTTTAAGGGGCCACAAACATATTTCATTCCAGAATTGAAACAGAGGTTCAAGGCAAAATTCATCTATCACGCAAGGAAATTTATTAAAGGAGACCCAATTAAATTGTTTCAGTTTTGTAAATGAACAAACATGGCATTTATTCAACAAATCAGTACAAGGAGTCATAGTATATTCGAAATCAATTCAGGAAAAATCTTGCAAGGGCCAATTATTTTTCCAGAAATTAAATACGGCATGTAATATGAAAATTTGTTTCTAGATTCAGGGAAGGGACGATATTCATATCAACAAAGTCGATTTTATCAAAGCCAGCAAAAGGGGAAACTCGAAGAATCAACTAAATCATTTTTGGAGAAATTAGAGATTTTTTTTAGGGTTTCTTTGTACCCTGTAAATATCACCTATCATCACAGACAATCATGAATCGAAAATAAAATAAATCCACTTAAAAGCATATCGGAGAATTTTTTCTAATACTCACATATTTTCAATCGAGTACTCTTCCAAATCAATCGAGCACTCCACAAAGCATTGGAGCAATCATAGAATCAATCTTCATCTATCAACATCACGGTTTGGAGATTCAAAGAGGTAATTTCGATTTCCATTTCCCGGCCGTTATTTTCAAGTAAAGAGAAAAAGGGAATCGATTTCAGACGAATGAAGTGAAGGGTGGAACCATTTTTGAGTTGGCCGGCCTATTCAAGTGGTTAAAAGGGAAATTTTTTTAATACTAGGGTTTTAGTTTATTGTTTATTGTATTTTTACTTTTATTTGTAACTGAATCCAAATAGTTTCTAGAGTTTGTAAAATTCTAGGGGATTCAGTTAGGGGTTAACAGACAGTTTACTAGCGTATGCAAAAACTAGGGTTTACTGGTTATGGGGTTGTAATCAGGGGAAATATGATGTAGGAGATTAGATTAGTCTAGGGTTTTGAGCGTAGGAATAGTACGAGAGCAGGGAGTGTGAGTTTACAGGGTCTGTTAGCAGGATCTGTTATTAACACTTAGTAGAAACCTTAGTGAATGTAGCAGTAGGCAGAGTCTGCCGAAGCTGGGTACATCTGTGTGTTATTTATTTACTGCATTTATTTCCCTACTGATTATCTATGCTACGATTTATGTTAATAACACTTCAAAACTATAATAAATCCTATTCACCCCCTCTTGGGTT
This sequence comes from Allium sativum, assembly GCA_030737875.1. Taxonomy (NCBI): domain Eukaryota; kingdom Viridiplantae; phylum Streptophyta; class Magnoliopsida; order Asparagales; family Amaryllidaceae; genus Allium; species Allium sativum. Next base: position 224,372,565 of record CM060919.1, on the reverse strand, counting down.
AATCTCGATCCAACAATTTCTTGTTCCAGAGTTCGATTGACTTCATCTTGTCTCTGCTACATTTCAGGGTAGGGATCGACATTTTGAAGTGGTTATTTGGGTCATCAACGTTTTGATGACCATCAGTGGATTCGATCTCTAAATGATGCTCTAATACCAATTTGGTAGGGTCATTAGGGTTCTGGTTGGTAGCCATGGTGATTCGAGTGAGTTTTTACAAGAAGAAGGAATTTGATTGAACACTTGATGAAATTTCAGAGCTTGCGGAGAGGCTTATTGAGGATGATGTGAGTAGTTGTTATGGGTCAACTTCGGTGAATTATGTGGAATAATGAGAACTAGTAAGAAAATAGGTGGTATAATGATTTTGGTGGGGTGTTTGATGAAATGCCAGGTGAAACCTTAGCAAGAAAGGCTGAACTGGGAGTATTTGGTTGATGGCAACGACACTGCAGTGGTTTCAAATGGCAAGAAAAAGGAACTACAATCAAGAAACCACAATTTTGGCATATACTTAGGACTTAGAGTGATCAAGAAATTGAACAAAACTATACTAATTAATGATTACAAACCAAAACCTACTTAAGAGTTTTACTAGATCTAACTAAGCTACAATTACCGGACTAAGGTTGTGGAAATTACAAGAAAATTAAGCTAATCACGACTAACTAAGGGTACATGAAGTAAAACTAAGAAATGGTAAGTAACAGCTAAAATATAGAAAAAGCTTTGCACAAGAATTGATCACTTTATCATACAAATGATCAGTTGTGTACACATATATATACATGCATACTTGCCGTTACTAAAAGGCTAAAATCACACCAGTACAATACCAATTTATGGCCTAAATCACTACTCAACACATCATATTGACATCACACAACTCTCAACCCAATTACAGAATCATATTCAAAAAATATCAGGTGTACATGAAAAACATGCACACACTGACATAGCCCTCTTTCTCCCACCTCAAGGCATGTTGTCACTCTGCAAGGCTTCAGACAACTTATCCTCCTCATACAGTATCTTTCCTGATGAACTCAGGCTTCCCTCTAACAAACTCCATCTGGGATCTTCCACTTTAACTTTACCAGTTCATTTCTCATCCTCTTTCCATTTCTTCACCCATTCAAATAAAATCTTATTGTTACAATGAATTCCCAATTCTCTCCATCATTGTATGAGAAGTTTATTTTTATTTCAGTAAAATTCGAAGATCTTTTTTTCCTATGTAATTTTTAAAGTTTTTTTAATGCAAAAATGGATTTTAATGGATGGATTCCTTTTGATTGGAATTCCACAATATATATTTATTATTATATATTTTTACGCATGGGTAATGCTAGAACGACCGGTTTTAAAGTCTGATTTTCACCCGGCTTCTAACACTGTTTTACATGGCAAATCCAGACTTTAGAGTGAGCTCCAATTTTTTTTATCTCCGTGCTGGTTGAAATATCAGAATTTATGGCTAGTTGAAGTAGCAATTTTGTTTACGCAGTGTAATTTGGTTTGCAACATTATCATACATGCATAGGAATTTTTTAGAGATATACAACCTTGCCTGCATTTAGCAATTTTAGTTAGGTAGCATGTACCTTATCAAAATTAGTATGATGGGTAATTCACCATACCAGATTTGAGATTTCGTCATGTGCTACATGATTTGAGCTTTTGTTTTCCTATAAGTTTTTTGTTACAAACTAAAATATGTTTAGGGAGATTTCTCTCTCTATATAGATATATATGTATATGCATATGTGGAAGTGTGTGTATGTGTGTGTGTGTATTGTATATTCGAAGTTATATATTGTATATTTGAAGTTACATAAATAGTACTACTTCAAAATTGCAACAAAGCTGCGCTAGGCAATAAGTTGGGTATTGTATGACATTACCTAATGATATGGTAAGTTCACGCTTTTCTACATATTTAAAGTTATATTGTCTTTATAATGCATTGGTTTTTTTTTACAATAATAGTTATGTCAAATTGAGAAATTTAATAGCAAAACTAATTGATTAATAAATAAAAATTAGTCTACATTTATTGGTAATTGTAGTATAGTATGTAAAGTACCCACATAAAGGTAGTAAATTCTCATTTTGTATTTATACAGGAATAAATTATTATTCATGTCTAAATATATTAGTATTTATATGTTAAGAACTTACAATTTGCACATGCCAAGATCATCCACTTATGTTGTTCTCGCAGACTGCGCTAAGTGCATTAAGAGGGGTGTACATCTCTAGTTGGTTTCCCCTAAAAACACACACACACACAGACATATATATATATATATATGTGTGTGTGTGTGTGTGTGTGTGTGTTTGTGTGTATGTGCGCGTGCGCGTGTGAGAGAGGTAGAGAGATTTATAGTTGGTTGCTCGACGACGGTTTAATGATTAGGGAATGATATATCCATCGTGATTGTTTTTTGTTTATGTTATTTCAGTCAACATTGACACACATCAAATTTTGTTGGTTAACGTGAAAATCGTAATACCCTTAGTATCCTTCAAATTCAAATTCAAGTGAATAAATATTAAATGATCCTTTCCTCGGCATCGCAATATCATATTATTCTTTTTCTTAACCTGGAATGCAATCTAAACTTTAGTTGTATGTACACAAAACAATAGTATAGTGTATGGTTGCTTTGACAATATATTTATTTCTCGCCAATTAATATACCGTAATCCCTTAAATGTTGCACTAAGATTTCTAATGGAAAATTATAAATTCAATTAGGTAAAGAAATAATTTTATCAATTAGGGATACATTTCAACATTAGAAAATAACTTGTGGTTCAAATTGTGTTTTCAATAATGAATTAAAGAGAAGGAAACTACAACGAATTAATATCAGATGGATTTATCAATGAAGTGTATTAATGTTCATAATATATGAGTATATTATCATTTCATTATAATATTTAATTGACCGTTTGAGCTTATTGTTGTAAATATATGATATTTCATAATATAGCATTTAACTTTGTTGTATATTGGGAGTATGCATTTGTAGCATAGCGGAAATTAGGCACGCATCCTTGTTTCAAAGTTTCATGTAAGTAGCATCCTCCCCTAAAATTTATTACAAAATGGGTCTCTGTTTTTGGAGTTACGTGTTTTTTCACAAATTTTTGGCGCTGCTGTATAAATTTTTTTTCAAAAAATGCAAATATTCACGAGAGAAATCTGAAAAAAAAAACTGAAAATTAGCAATTATTCTCAATAATTGCTGATATATCAACAATAATTCATCCTGAGTTTTAGTTGAAAATTAGGATGAATAATTGCTGATATTGAAATTCTGTATGTGGATCGTATGTCTGTCTTAAATATAGCAAGTAACGATAATAACCAGTAAACAATAAAGTAAGTAAGGTAAGAAACAATCACACCAATATTTTATCCTGGTTCGGACCTCCCGTCCTATGTCCAGTCCCGAAGCTCCCCTTTGGCTTTCTTACTAACGCAAACTGCCCTCGCTTCGCCCGGTGGAATAAGCTTACATATAGAAAAGTAGCTTTGACAATAATGTGTTCTTTACAACACATATTTTGACTGAATCGTACAGAGCTCCCTTATAATCTCCTTGTGTTAATATGAGAATTGAATATTTTGCGAATATAGAAGAGATTAAGTGTTTGACTGAAATCTTTAGAGAGAGATAATAAGTATAGGAAGCTTTAGAAAGTATAGAATATATTCAGAAAAGGTTCGGTGATTAAAACCTTCAATCTAAGATATATTTATAGCAAATGACGAGCTTTTATGAAAGGACGTAATCTTTGAAAGCAAAACTCTTCATTTGAAATAATATTCCCAATAGAAAATTCGTTTAGAGTTGAAGAGAAGGGTTGTGACCTTTGAAAATGAAGAAGCATCTTTTCAGAATATAACATCCGTCTGTTAGGACAGACATATGTCCACATGGTTAGACGTCTGTCCATGTAATCTGATATGTTTTAGATACAAAGACAAACGTCTATCTATATGGTGACAGACGTCTGTGGTTACAGGAAATAATTTCCCAAGACTGTGAACAAACATCTGTCCTTATATGATAAGCGTCTGTGCTGAGTCCAGGATTATTTTTTGAACCTAGTATCAGACGTCTGTACTTGCACAGACTGATATATACATACTTTGAAAGAACTCATATAAACGCAAGGAGATTTTACATAGATCTAATACTTAACACATAATATAATTTTCCAATGATGTCTTCGAGTATGTCTTGTGACCTTGTTCATGCTTTCATCTCCTTCTTGACTAAATCCTGCAATATTATATGATATACAATATGTACTTTCTATGGTCGTATAGTTGTTGTTATTAAAATGTCAAACAGAGGTTCTATCAGATATATCAGCAATAATTGAGTATTCTTACTGATATATCAGCAAATAAAGTTGAATTTTACAAAGCTTACAAATTGTTGCTGATATATCAGCAATAATTGAGTATTCTTACTGATATATCAGCAAATAAAGTTGAATTTTACAAAGCTTACAAATTGTTGCTGATATATCAGCAATAATAATGTATTATTGTTGATATATAAGCAAGTACTAATTGAAGACAAGATGAAAATTGCTGCTTGCTGCAAAAGAGTTACCTGAAATGAAAACTCCTACGTAAGGATATAATTATGAGCAACCTAATTTTACCCTAACATATTAAATAACACCATATTTGGAAGTGTGAAAAATTGCATTGAACAATTGTGACAATTCATAAAGTGAAAATAATCTTCTTAACTGTGATCGTTTAAAAGTTAAATTATTGGAAGCCCTTATTTTGAATACCGAAGGATGCTTAGCAGTAAATAGTCGTCCTTATTGATCGTATGGTTAAATCGATAAGTTGAAAACAACAATTTGCATCTAGAAACCACATTCACAATCTTACAGTCAAACCACACTTCATTGTAAACCAGCAAAAATAATCAGTGAATAAAGGTTACCTGTAACAAAATATCTATATGGACAACAGATCGATCGTTTCAGATTTTTCTATTGGTTTTCTGATCTGCCAAGGAATCTGATTCTTTCGATTTGGGGATTTGGTTCTAGCCCTAATTTCAGCAGTTCCAAGATCTGATTTCGATTCATTTTATCATGTCGACTTCCTGATAATAAACTAACTACTAAATCCCATATTGGATAGGTTTAAAACGAAACAGTTACTTCAGTTGACTTCATTTCTATGACACAAAATCAATAAGAAAACAACCAAAATATATTTTTGCATACCTAGAGTGGATGGCCTACGATTTCGAGATCTTGGAAGTTTTCGATCTGAAAAGATGGATCTGGGGAAGTTTTCGACGAAGACAATTAGGGCATATGCATGACTTTGGAAAATGATGGTGGAAATATGATAGCGTACACTATGCTGGGAGCGGAGGGTGTATGGAAGAACGTATTTAATTTTACAATGATTTTGAGCCCTTGCACAAATCAGAACGGATGGTGACTGTGGTATAAATTTTGCAACGAGCTATAGTCATTGTTATTTCGCAACGATCGTAAGCCGTTGCAAGTCTTCTGCACTTAGGGGTTGCAAAACAGCTTGTATGGTGTAGTGTGCAAAATCTGCAATTATTACAATATATTGCTGATATTTCAGCAATTGTTTTGCAGTTGATGCAAAAATTTGCAAAAGTTGCTGAAATGTCAGCAACAATTGCAAATTATTGTGTTATTTGCTACAATATACTAGAACGTTCTTTTTTTTTTGGTTCGTTGTTTTGTAGTTTTAATGCATGAGTTCGACGATGATCATGTGTTGAATTTAATTTTGAATTTTCGTAATTTTTTTTTTTTTTTTTTTTTTGATGATTTTGCGAAAAATGAAGACTAAATTTACGAAGTTTTAAGACAAGGAGTTTTTGTGTATTTTGAAATCTAAACTGAAGCTGAGCCAGACTTACCCGTTACTTCGCCTGGTTTGATGTGAGCAAATAATATACATTGGAAACATTCTGTAAGCTATCTTTATTGGCTTTTCTTGGAAGTATTCTTCTTATAGTATATACATACTATCTTCAAAACCGTCTAATATTTGTGAACTTATAAAGTCTTTTGACCTCTTTATCACTTCCAATTTTTAGATTTTGGAATATATTTTCCTTTCTTTTTGGAAAAAAAAAAAAAAATCTGGATGGTTAGTTATTGGACAAGGGTAAAGATTATGAAATGGTACATCCCTCCCAACCGTTTGGTTGTATATGTTATTTCACTCAATGTTGGTGCACATCGAACTTTTTTAGCTAACCTGAACATCATAATACTCCTAGCACTATGGCCAGTGCATTTGACCCAACTGCATGAAAAATGAATTTTCCGTTAGCTTCTGAACTTCGCAACGTTATTATGCATGATTTCTTAGAGATTAAGCACATGTTATAAACTTATAATACCTCCTTTTTATTATGATTCCAATGATTTACTGGACATTATACAAATGCATATGTATTCATAACAATTTACTAAACTTCACCAATTTTGCAACAAATTAATCACTATAATTTGATGTGTCCAAGATTAAAAAAACCCACCAGTTATAGCTTCAGTTCTGGATAGTTCAACTTTCTGTCTTACATAACTCCTACCTACGTACATAAATTATACTATTTTTGAAGGAGTTGGATGCGTAGTTTATTATATAAATTTTCGATTTGGTCCAATAAAATTTTGAAATATACATATGAATTGTACATTTAGGAAAAAAAAAAAAAATCCGAGGTATAACCTTTATTGTTTCATTTATGTGAATTAGTTTCTATTCTTTTATGGCTTCTACGTGATAAGCTTTCCAATTTGGGTAAACTTCATTTGCAGACAACAAAGGCAATGTGTTGTACTTGTATATATGGATGTTCTTTTTCTTTCAACTACAGGTTTATTCATGTTTTTCTATGTTCCCATCAAGCAGCTTCATGCGATTCATCTTTGGAAATTTTCCTCTGCTTCTACACACAATACAGTGCAGGTTGATTGATCTGACCATTTTCAGGTTTAAAAATAAAGACAGCCGATGCAAGCAAAAAGTTAGTTTAGCAATGCATAAATCATGCAACAGCCAGGACTTAAACTCTCGCCTTCAGGTGAAAAGCCCAGACACTCAACCACCGAGCCACTTATCTCTTCAATATATTGCCTGCAACCTATGTTATATATAGAAAATTTAATAAGCTCCCGGCCGGAGGCCCTAGACAGCCGCCTTGATCGCCTTAGACCAGAGCCAGGCCTGTAAATACATCTGTAATCTTTTTTGCCATGTCAATGTTTGTGGCCACGTTAAAATTTAAGCATCATATTCTAACGAGTATATATACACGTCCAGGTGGACCTGCATCTAATCATAATATGCATGCATTAATAACATGTCAATTATCCACTCTTTATGAGTTAAATCACCTAATTGATATTCAACCATACTTTATTTGGTAATAAATCATCATAAATTACTATATATAAATATATAATAAGATGCAAAACCCCAGAGCCAAACCCCACTATTTTTAGCAAACAATTGTGAAGATTACTACATAATTGTTTAATCAAAGTTATTAGTGCTTTTGGATAAACAATTTAATATGTCTTATGCACTGTCATATAAAACCATATATATAAATACAGGATGATAGTATGAAAATTTTCGAAACTTCTAAAAAATAAGAGGTTTTTGGGGTAGAAACCCAAATTTCTTGATTAGATCCGTTCACTTTTGGTGAGATTGATGCATACCTTTTATATATAAATAAACCATCCGAATATGTACTATGGTACGACACAAAAATACCAAAGCAGGCGAAGAGTTTTTTCAAAGACTTTAGTACATGTCATATTCATATATTTTTATGATGTCTTCCTTGACAATTTTCTTTGGCAATGACAGATGGATCTTCATTTGGACAAACTGAAATCAACATAAAGAAACAGGCTCAAACTTTGGATTTGGACATGTTCCTTTTGTAAATACTACCGCAACAGTATCGGCTTTGTAAATTGTAATAATAAAACTCTCATGCTTGTACGTAGTACTCAGGAGATACAACTGGGCATGCTTCCTTATAAATTATAATATCATGGAAAGCATGCATATGTGTATCTATTTGTATAGTTTTGAGTTTTAATATCGTACAACATAAAATGTTAGTCAGACCATAACACATAATTATAATAATTCTCATATACATGGTTATTAAGTTATAACATAACACATAATTATAATAGTAATTACAACTTGTATTTTTTCACATGTAGAATTTGAGGCAAATACTGATACATGCAAGCTGGATAATACACATGGTATTGCTACTCCCCTCTTTTATATACCTCCAACTTGGCCTCATCGCTATCTCTTCTATGTTCTATCTGAGTTAGCATGAGCTCCATCATTGAACATAATTTCTTCTTTTCATTGCCAAAAGTGCCACACAAATTAGCCAATAAACTGCAAAATATAGCCTATACTTCTCTAAAATTTGCCCACACTCTCCGCAGATTGAACCAAATTGAATTTGATGAACTGAAACAAAAATTTTGTTAGAAAGCATTTGGAACATGATCATATTTATTGAAAAATCTTCAGCAGAAAATATGAGAGTCCATGAAATAATAAATATTACAATAAGCATGAAGGGACAAAGATCATTTGATTTCAATCCGAGACACCAATCTGGATGACTTATATATAAGAGTTATGTATAAGATTGATATTACAATCTGGACAATGACAGCGGACCACTAATTACAGCAAGCTTCATCCGCTTCAAGTATTATTGATACTGTTTTTTGATAGTCTTTCTGAAGTTCTAACTTGCCAGAGTTGAAGGAACTCGTTGGTAGGCCATATTGAAAGTAGAAACACAATCAGAACAGAGAGTTTCACATTTCAAGTTCCATAGAACAGAAAATAATACGCTTGGATAATGTGGGATAGTGGGAGCGTTATACATATAAAGCTTCCACTGATCAACCAAGGTCAGCAAAGCAATTTCAAAACAACATCATACTTAGTCAGTGAATTATCAAACTCTCCAAATATAATTAAAGGATGAAACAACAACATCATATAAGAGTAAAGGAAACCCCCATCTGATGAAGATCTTTTAGTCATCCAGTCAGGAACCAATTTTTCCAGGAACTGGAAATTTTCCTCTACTTCTCCTGACAGAGAATATATGATTGATGTGATTTGCTCATGAGACACATAAAAAACATTTAAAAAAAAAAAAAAAAACAGTAAAATAAATGGTATCAGTTACCAGACTCTCCTATGTCGAAGTTGTTAGCAATAATCTTGTGCATGAGCTCCTGTTTTGTAATAAGAGTGCAATCAGTTGATCTCAGTAAAAAGAAGATTGTGTCAACTATGCTCAGCAGATTGGTTGGAACTTGGAAAGGCGCTGCTTTTATTCTCTTCTTCGCTTTTCACTACATCAGCTACAGTCTCTAGTGTCTGTTAAAATTTGACGTGCATTGCAAACATACACACTGTTAACTGAATTGAATGATCTAGACATGTAGTAGAAACAATAAGATATAAATAGCAGATAATCATTTTAAGACAACTTGAGCTGATTGATTTCCTTAGTTATATGAACACAACAAAAATAAAATATGTACTATAACAGCTCACTAAATTGCTATATTTCACTATATTGGTTGATGAACATGGCTTACAAAGGGCCATGTTGTGGTGGTGGTGGGGGGGGGGGGGGGGGGGTTGAAAACATTGAAACTTAGCTTAGACGGGCTTGGTTAAATAAAAGCCTTTCAAAATGAGTAAATCCGATATGCTTTTGATCTACCAACATCATACGTACAATAACGGATAAGGGATCACTTCAGGAAAATGGATATGTTCTTCTTCTTTTTAATTGGGACCCTTTAATTGCAAAGGATACACTCCAAAATGTATCGTATGCTGCTTAAAAGTGGAGGGCACACGGTATTCTTTAGTAAAAAAGCAAAAGAATAGTTCCTCTGCACCCACCACACAGCTGCGATTATGGATATGTTCATCTCCTAAGGGACATGTATGAAATGCACCAACAAAAACAGACTCCGCAGAACATGATACAAACATGATATTGCATTGCTAGAGTAAGGAAATTGTAATATTTCAGAAAATGGTTTAAATCACGGTTTGAAATTTCGGCCGGAACCCCGAGATTCCGGCTATCTCGGTTCGGTTCCGGCCACTACCGAAACGGGATTAGGTTAAAATCTCGTTTCGGTAGGTAACAACAGGGAAAAAAAACAGCAGAAGGAAAAAACTAGCAAACAAGAAGAAAAATCAGAAAAGAAAGCGAAGTAGAAGAAATCAGAAAATTATTAACCCAAAATTGAGATTCGAGAAAACAACCGACGTCAATTTCTAGTAGAAATGGCGATCGAGATGCAAATCCATGGCAGGGATCTCAATCCATTTTTTCTCGACTCGTTAGTTGTCTTCTCGATTGGGAACTATGTCGAGCCCTAATATCGATGTTGTTTCCACCTTTTTTTTTCATTTTCCCTCTTCAATTTGTTTATGCGAGATGAGAAGCAGGTGCGACACGAAACCGACCCAATCAGTGGAAGAATTTCTAACCAAATATTTTTATTTGGGCTGACGTGGACTGATAATGATGGGCTTGGCTCACCAGTTATTTTGTTTATTGCTACGTTAAGACAACTACGTTAAGACAACTTTTATATGCTACCGTCAACATATGAATTATTGTTTACTTTTTATCCAATTAGGTTAAAGTTTGATTTTTGGATCGAAACCGAAACAAAATCCGAAACCGCCGAAACCGTCCGAAACTAGTAAATTTCTAAATAGCCGAAACCGAAACCGAAACCGAGTTTTCGAACCATGGTTAATACAATGGTTGTGCTAAATAATTTACTTATAGTTGGTGAATTTCAAGGAGAGCAAATTTGTAAGGTAAATTTGTTCTTTTTTCATTGTAAAATTTCTCACACCTTTTGTATGAAGATCTTCCATGTGGTTTTGTTCTTCGAATCAAATAATGATATCTTAGCATCATCTTTATTAGTTTATATGTGATAGAAATGTTAAGTGCTATGAACTAACTATGGAATAAAACTACCATGTTGTACAAATTACACTTTGGCCTGATAGCACAAACAAGAATAAACAAATGCTTCAGAAAATATATGGCACAACATGGAAGAATGAAGCAAAGTTAGAAGCATGCCTTCATTGTATATGAGAGGCCAGGAGGAGGCGTCTATGAGTAGGACAGCGTTCAGAACCATGTCTGTATATTATCGGGTCAAATAACAATAACTTGCTTTTGAGGTTATACTTAAGATTACAACCACCAGAACTTTTCAGTACATATAAAGAAACTGAGACAATTAGTTTATGTGCGGCAACATTTCTGATCGATTGTGTTCTTTTATGTAACCATCTAGCGTCTTCATGTTGATTTGCATTTATACTCAATACATTATTTTATGAATTATGAATGAGTAAGGTTATTTACCCACTTCCCATCCTTTCATGTGTTTTGCCCATGGTTCGAAAACTCGGTTTCGGCCATTTGGAAATTTACTAGTTTCGGACGGTTTCGGCGATTTCGGATTTTGTTTCGGTTTCGGTCCAAAAATCAAACTTTAACCTAATTGGATAAAAAGTAAACAATAATTCATATGTTGACGGTAACATATAAAAGTAAGCCTGTTTAATAGTTGTCTTAACATAGCAATAAACAAAATAACTGGTGAGCCAAGCCCATCATTATCAGTCCACGTCAGCCCAAATAAAAATATTTAGTTAGAAATTCTTCCACTGATTGGGTCGGTTTCGTGTCGCACCTGCTTCTCATCTCGCATAAACAAATTGAAGAGGGAAAATGAAAAAAAAAGGTGGAAACAACATCGATATTAGGGCTCGACATAGTTCCCAATCGAGAAGACAACTAACGAGACGAGAAAAAATGGATTGAGATCCCTGCCATGGATTTGCATCTCGATCGCCATTTCTACTAGAAATTGACGTCGGTTGTTTTCTCGAATCTCAATTTTGGGTTAATATTTTTCTGATTTCTTCTTCTTCTTCGCTTTCTTTTCTGATTTTTCTTCTTGTTTGCTAGTTTTTTCCTTCTGCTGTTTTTTTTTCTCTGTTGTTACCTACCGAAACGAGATTTTAACCTAATCCCGTTTCGGTAGTGGCCGGAACCGAACCGAGATAGCCGGAATCTCGGGGTTCCGACCGAAATTTCAAACCGTGGTATTAACATGAGTCAGCAAAAATCCTTTCTAATAAATTTCCAGGGTGTTTCTGCATTTAATCAAATTAAATTGGTGTTAGGTTAAAAATATACTAATAAATCATAACAATAAATATGTGAAATAAATAAGAAGAGGAGGTATAGGTTAACAGAAAGAGCAAACTCAAAATTGCCAGTTACTCTTTTACTAACTTCTGCAGCTCACCAACTACTTATTAGAGCCATGTCTCATTGCTTATGGAAGCAACCATTGATTATATTTGTTGTTAGAACATGTTTTGGCACTTTCTTATCTAAGAATAGCTTTCTTCACTGCCCTATCTAGAACATATACCGCTAATTTCAAAATTTGTCTATTAATCCTCCATCACACTTACTCCTACTTACTCAAGCGTTATATCCGTTCAAGTTTCCATTTATTTATCCATATGTCTTTCTTGCATCTCACAAAGTGAATTCAGCATCATGGTAAGTATTTTGTGCTTATATGATAATGGATGTTCTTAGATTCCTGTCAACCTTACCTGCTTATAAGGTAATGGATGTTTTAGATTCCTGTTAAGCTTACTGTTTGTTTCTTTACTTTCTTCAAGTCTTTATTTGTCAATAGCTCCATATTAGACTCATAGTAGAAATTATTTTCTACCATGGACTTATAGTCACTTTATCATCAGGAAAGACCATCTGAACTGTCATGGCCATCACATGAGCATAACTGTAAAACACGTGTAGCTTCAGCTAATTAACCTGCCATTACATACAGGAACATTTAACCCTACTCAACATCTGCGAATAAATTGTATGTGGACACGCCATGAAAATAGAAGTACATTGAATAAATTATTAAAATAGATTAACACCTAGAATTATGTATTGTCATCCTTTTATAGAATAGGCGCTATACTGAAGCAATGAGTTTACAGTAAACAGGTAGTTGTGGAAAGAAATCTTTTTGGATTCCGTATGATGTACAAATTCTTACAAATGACTAAATAATGATTATGAGATTGATAATATAACTAAGACTGAACTGATATACCATTGCATTTGTGTTGTTCAAATCCTTTATTTCTATTATATCTTTTTCATTTCTTCGCATGTTTTCCCTTTTCACTTTAATTTTCATCACCGATCCATACACTGATTACAATTTCAATTAGTTATATGCATGAAATTTTCTATTTAGCTGTACAAACTCAATTTATAAATCAGACTATCAAAACTACTAAGAAAAATGGCTTATGAACTACTAATAAATTAACAACTAATACCATACACCTCCAAAAATCAAAATATATGTTAAAAATTAAAGGCATTAAATTAAATTCGAACATAGTAGTCTTACCTGCAATCAATTTGCATCTGAAATCATACAAACATGTCTTCAATGTTAAATGTTTTGCTCGATTCCTATTTTCACAAAATAGTAAAGCTAATGTTAACAAAATATGTTCTTTTATAGTGAAGTAAAGAAATCTTATAGTTCAACAATAATCATATAATATTATAAAGTATCAAGCTAAGTAATGTAACTATTTCTGGAAAAGAAAAAAAATGAAACTATTGAAAAGCTTAAATTTGCAAAGAGCTTTGAACTTGGATCTTACCTTGGTTTGACAATTGGCGGATCTGTTGTAATAACGGCGTAGCCTTCAAAATGTTGTGGAGGAATTTTGATTCAAGACCGCTCAAATCAAAAATCCCAACGCCGTGGAAAACGAGATCGTGGTAATAGTGCAAAAACAACCAATCGAACAATCTCAATCTTATCCAAGCCAATCACAATCACCAAATAACGGAAATAATAGAGCAATAACGAGAAACTAAATCACACAGAGATTTATAGTGGTTCCACAGACGTCCTGTCAGTGTACGTCCACTTTGAGAGAGAAACCTTTATTAATATCAATAGAAGAGTACAAGAGATTGATTACAATGATCAAATTTACTAGAAAAAATTGATTTTGTGGAGAAAGGAATTGAAGAAGATTATGATTGCCTAAACCCTAATTAGAATAAACTTAGATCTAATCTCTTGATTTGTCATATCTCCTTTTGGATTTGATGTAGCTTATATAGGCATAGAGAAGTATGTGGAAATTCCCAAAATTTCCTCTAGATCCGAAATATCCTCCAGATCCAAAATATCCTCCAGATCCAAAATATTCTCTAGATCCAAAATATCCTCTAGATCCAAAATATTCTTCAGATCCAAAATATTCTCTACAATAGTATCGCATACTTCAATACTCCACCTCGATACTATATCCATCTACATCACAACCTTCAATGCACCCAAGCATTTCCTTCTATCTTCAATCAAGAAAGCTTGAATGTTTCCCCAATGAACTCCGGCATAACCACCGCCCATTGCACTTCACTAACGAGTTCAAGCACAGCCCCCACCCGTCAATAAAGTGTTGAAACATCCAACTCCTAAACCAGTCCCACCGAAAGACAACGTACTCGGGAGTGAAAACGAGTACTTACCATGAAGATAGAACAACAACCCCTCACCGATACTCTTCTACACCCAAGTTTCTCTCTCAACTGTGCCACCTCGTGGCACCTAGCATCTCTCCAAGCGAATTAAGTTCGAGCAATGCTCGAACTTCCCAACTGACAATGTCTTAGTGAACATGTCCGCCGCGTTATCCTTTGTGTGCACTTTCCGAAGGCATACTTGTTTGTCTTCGTCCATGGCTACTAGAAATGACTCTCTCACTTCAATATGCTTCGTTCGTGAGCTAAACGCCAAATTCTCCGCTAAATGTATAGCACTTTGGCTATCACATCGAACATCAATACTCTCATGTTCGAAACACAAGTCACACAATAGTCGCTTCAAATAGAGTGCCTCCTTTGCCGCTTCCACAGCGGCTATCAACTCCGCCTCCGTAGTGGATAAAGCAACTACGGTCTGCAATCTCGATCTCCAACTAATGGTCGTACCACCAAGTGTGAAGACATATCCGAAAGTTGATTTCCTCTGATCCCTATCACCGGCGTAGTCCGAGTCACAATAACCAACTAACTTGCAACTCAATCCATCACTACCACAAAAAACAAGACCATGAGATGTTGTGCCTTTCAAGTATCTCAATATAGCCTTCACGGCTTCCCAATGCGATTTCCCCGGATTAGCCATATACCGACTAAGCACCCCGACGGCATTTGCAATATCGGGCCTTGTACACACCATGGCATACATTAAGCTACCAACCGCACTTGCATATGGCACCTTTGCTATATAAGCCTTGTCTTTCTCTCCGATAGGTGATCCCTTATCCGAAAGCTTCATATGTAAAGGTAAAGGTGTATTTAACGCCTTTGCATTCTCCATGTTAAACCGGCAAAGCACCTTCTTAATGTACTCCTTTTGAGTCAATCTCAACTCAAAACGCTTTCGGTCCCTTACAATCTCCATGCCCAAGATCTTCTTTGCTTCTCCAAAGTCTTTCATCTCGAACTCCGCCTTTAATTTCTCTTTCAACTTGTTGATTTCTTCCTTGTCCTTAGAAGTAATGAGCATATCGTCCACATACAAGAGTAAATACACCCAACAATCATTTCCTAACCTCTTGAAGTAAACGCAAGCATCCTTGATGCTTCGATGGAAGCCACTTTCAAGCATGAAATGATCAAATCTCTTGTACCATTGCCTAGGTGATTGCTTCAAACCATATAGTGATTTCTTCAACTTGCAAACTAGTTCTGACTTACCTTCTACAACAAACCCTTCCGATTGCTCCATGTAGATGTCTTCATCCAAGTCTCCATGCAAGAAGGCGGTTTTCACATCTAGTTGCTCCAACTCCAAGTCGTAAATAACAACTAATGCAAGTAGTATCCGGATAGAAGTATGTCTCACAACCGGTGCGAAGATCTCATCATACTCCTTTCCTTTCCTCTGTGCAAACCCCTTAGCCACTAGCCTAGCTTTGTATCTTCCATCGTCCTTCAACTTATATATCCATTTGCACCCAATAGCACGGTTTCCTTGAGGAAGTGGAACCAACTCCCAAGTCTGGTTCTTCATCAACGATTGCATCTCTTCCTCCATGGCGCAAATCCACTTCGAGCTATCACTCGAACCCATAACGTCATCAAGGTCCATCGGCTCATTTTGGACTACATGAAGAGCATAGTCCAAATTCTCACAAAAGCTAAGATAGTTCCAATCACCATATCTTTCGAGTGGCCTTATAGCACGCCGACCAACCCGAGTAGCAATACCATCACCCGGTCTTCCTTCAGCTCCACCTTGAACTGAATCTTCTCTAGGCTCGTGCACATCACCAACACTACTAGAGGAATCCTGTGGACTATGTGATGTAACATCAACCGCATTCACCTCACAAGCACCTCCAACAACTCTACTCTCTCTAGGTCTGAAAGTGGGAATAACTTCCTTCTCCTTTGATTCACCATGAACCAAATCCGGAACATCCGATGAGCCTTCGTTCTCCTTGAACATAGCCGACTCATCAAAAGTAACATGACGAGAAACCATAGCCTTCTTCGTTTCTGAATTCCAAATCCGATAGCCTTTGACGCCATCCATATATCCGAGAAAAATCCCTTTGAAAGCTCTAGGCGAGAGCTTATCATTCCCCGGATCATGCACATAAACAGGACTGCCAAATACACGAAGATAACTCAAGTCAATGCTCTTCCCTTTCCACACTTCCTCCGGAATTTTGTTATCAATAGCCGAGCACGGAATTCGATTAATAATATGCACCGCGGTTGACAAAACTTCGGCCCAAAATCCCTTAGACAAACCCGATGTCAATCTCAAGCATCGAGCTTTCTCTAGTAGAGTTCGGTTCATTCTCTCCGCCATTCCATTAGATTGCGGATCTCCCGGTGTAGGAAAATGCCTCCGAATACCATGATGCTTGCAAAAAATCAGAAACTCTCCGGAAACATACTCGCCGCCATTATCGGACCTAAGAACCTTCAAAGATTTTCCACTCTCATTCTCAACAAGAGCCTTCCATTTTTTGAATCTTGCAAATGCCTCCGACTTGGCCTTCATTACATACACCCAAACCTTCCGAGAAAAATCATCAATGAAAGAAATATAATATCTTGCTCCTCCCAAAGAAGCTACAGGCGCTGGTCCCCAAACATCCGTGTGCACATACTCAAGAATCCCTCTTGAATCATGTTTTCCTTCACCGAATGATACTCTAGTTTGCTTCCCCATGACACATTCCTTGCAAAACTCCAACTTGCTGAAACTCTCACCATCAATCATCTCCCTTCGACGAAGAACATCTAAACTCTTCTCCGAGACATGACCCAATCTCAAATGCCACAGCCGTGTAGCATCTAAGCCACGAGAACTATCAACACTGACACAAGTTTCGCCTTGCACGGTCACTCCTTGAAGCAAATAAATACCATGAGTTCTAGCACCCTTCATAACCACAAGCGCACCCTTCGAAACCCTCAAGCTATCACTCTCAATCGTGATCTTGCAACCTAAAGAATCCAACTGTCCCAAAGAGATAAGTGACTTCCGTAGTCCCGGAACATAGCGCACATTAGTGAGAGTACGAACCACTCCGTCAAACATTCGAATTTGCACGGATCCAATGCCCTTCGACTTGCAAACTGCACCATTTCCCATAACAATTGATTTTCCTTCCCGTTCAACATAAGAAGAAAAACAATTCCTATTAGGCGTCATGTGATATGAAGCCCCCGAATCAAGCACCCAATCGCTGCCCGAAACATCTGATGCTACTGCCGACAAAACATCTACGTCTCCCTCACCAACATCTCTCTCCACCGCAACTGATGAAGATGCTACTTCCTTCTTCCCCTTCTCTGGACAATCATTCTTCCAGTGACCAGGTTTCTTACATATAAAGCACTTGCCATTTCTTTCCTTTGACTTTCCTCTTCCACCGGGCTTCTTAGACTTAGAACGCCCCCGGTTTCCCTTCTTCTCTGACTTTTCTTTCTCCGCAAATAAACCTTGACCATTACCAGCACCACTACTACCATCACTCAGCTCCTTCATCTGATCTCGCAATTCCTCACTAAGAAGACCCGTCTTGACATCATTTAGAGTCAATGTATCCCGGCCATAGATCAAACTGTTTGAGAATCCAGTATAGCGCTCAGGCAACGAACATAGCAATATCATCGCCTTCTCCTCCTCCTCAATCTTCAAATCTACCGCCTTCATCTTCATTAGCAAATCATCAAACACATTTAAGTGCTCCTTTAGCGAAGTTCCTTCCTTCATCTTGTAGGTAAAGAAAGTCCGCAACAAGATCAGTCGATTTGTGAGTGATTTCTTCATATACAACTCCTCCAACTTGTTCCAAATACCTTTAGCAGTCGTCTCACCACTAATTTCGGAAATAACATTCTCTCCCATGGCAAGTTGAAGTGTAGTGAATGCCCACTCTTCCATTTCTTCTCTCTCCACATCTGAGATGTCCTCTGGCAATAAATGTGTATCAAACACTACGCGATGTACCCGATTCCGCCTAAGAACTGCTTTCATCTTCCACTGCCACTTTTCGAAATCATTATCGCCATTCCACTTGTCGATAACCAATTGTGAACCAGCAGCTGCATACGACCCACGCACATAAGGAGCTACACCACTTGGACCAACTGTTGATGAATTATTTGAACCTGATTCCGACATTTCTACAACTATCTACCAACACCAATGCTTCGATACCAAATGTTGTGGAGGAATTTTGATTCAAGACAGCTTAAATCAAAAATCCCAACGCCGCGGAAAACAAGATCGTGGTAATAGTGCAAAAACAACCAATCGAACAATCTCAATCTTATCCAAGCCAATCACAATCACCAAATAATGGAAATAATAGAGCAATAACGAGAAACTAAATCACACAGGGATTTATAGTGGTTCCACCGACGTCTTGTCAGTGTACGTCCACTTTGAGAGAGAAACCTTTATTAATATCAATAGAAGAGTATAAGAGATTGATTACAATGATCAAATTTACTAGAAAAAATTGATTTTGTGGAGAAAGGAATTGAAGAAGATTAGGATTGCCTAAACCCTAATTAGAATAAACTTAGATCTAATCTCTTGATTTGTGATATCTCCTTTTGGATTTGATGTAGCTTATATAGGCATAGAGAAGTATATGGAAATTCCCAAAATTTCCTCTAGATTCGAAATATTCTCCAGATCCAAAATATCCTCCAGATCCAAAATATTCTCTAGATCCAAAATATCCTCTAGATCCAAAATATTCTCTAGATCCAAAATATCCTCTAGATCCAAAATATTCTTCAGATCCAAAATATTCTCTACAATAGTATCGCATACTTCAACACAAAAAGCGTCAAAACACAAACCAGAGCAATTAAAGAACAAACTGAAAATTGATGATGACCGAAGAGCAAATAAATGTAGTGCAAAATCAGAGATTTGGGCAGCGGAATACAAATAAACCCAATGATCTATTCTATCATCAATTTCAACAACACCAAAGAAAAAAAACAACAAGTGGCACGAATTATAGAATTAACAAAAAAATAGAAAATAGAGGAAATAACACACCAATTTTTAACGTGGTTCGGCTTTGCCTACGTCCACAGAGACCCAACAACTTTTATTTCTCAATAAAAAAATGAGTATAAAAGATTACAAAAGAGAGAAGACTAATGGTGGATTTCATGCTTCATACAATAACATGACTCCTGTTTATATAGAGGGATTTCTTGGGGATAAAGAAGAGAAGTTTCTAGATTACTTGGACATGAACGAAAGATAAATATGATGTCTTCCTTGATTTGATTAGAGCATAAATGGATGGCACAATTATGGTCTCAATATCTTTCCCTAAGTAAATTGATTCTTCATTAATTGCTTGATTGATCTTTTATTTTTCTTCCACAAACTTCCTCTTATATCTTTCTATATACAAGTCAATTAATTGATTAACAATCAATCAATTTCTTTCCTTCTCCACTAATATTTGAATCATTAATTTCAACATTCCACCTTGATTCAAATATGGCAATCTTTCTTCATTATCTTATCTTCAACAATCAACATAGAAGTGACTTGGTCATCATATCTGAAGGATTATCTGAAGTACTCACTTTCAACAATTTGATCTTGCTTCGTTCTTCCTCAAGTATAAGAAAGAAGCCTCTAACATCAGTGTGCTTCATCCGTGAACTATAAGTCTAATTCTCAACAAGATGAATCACACTCTGACTGTCTGAAAATAGCTCCACTGTCTGCTGCGCCATTGAAAGATCATCCAACAATTGAAGTAAGTACAATCCTTCCTTTGTTGCTTCCACAATCGATATCAACTCTGCTTCGGTAGTCGACAAAGCTACGATAGACTGCAACTTTGATCTCCACGAAATCGGGCCTATGCCAAGTGTAAAAACATAGTCCGACACCGACTTCCGTCCATCTCTATCACCAGTGTAATCTGAATCACAGTATTCTCTAAGAGAGATGTCTTCATCTACTCCACCATATAACAAGCCAACTGAAGAAGTGCCACGAAGATATCTGAGTATCCACTTCACTGCTTGTCAATGCTCTTTACTTGGGTTAGACATATATCGACTGGCAACTCCAACTGCATAAGCTAAATCAGGCTTTGTGCATACCATAGCATACATAAGGCTTCCAACCGCACAAGAATAAGGAATATTCCGCATATCCCTTTTGTCTTCATCCGATGTGGGACACATATCTCTGGATAGCTTGAATTGAGAGCCTAATGGAGTAGCCACCGGTTTAGCATTCTCTATACCGAATCGAGATAGGACTTTCTCGATGTATTGAGTTTGAGTGAGCCTCAAAACTCTTTGCTTTCTATCCCTTTGAATCTTCATCCCCAAAATTCTCTGTGCGTTTCCCAAATCTTTCATCTCAAATTCCTTACCGAGCTTCATCTTCAACTCCGAAATTTTAGACATGCTCTTAGAAGCTATCAACATATCATCAACATAAAACGACAAATAGATGATGTCATCATTACATTTTTTAAAATAGATACATTCGTCCTTAAAGCTTCTAGAGTAACCATGTGAGATCATAAACTTATCAAATTTCTAATACCACTGTCTAGGAGACTGTTTTAAGCCATAAAGAGATTTGTTAAGTTTACAAACATGACCAGGCCTGCTGCTATCAATGAACCCCTCTGGCTGCTGTAGGTAAATGTCCTCCTCAAGATCACCATGCAAGAATGCTGTCTTAACATCTAGTTGTTCCAACTCCATGTCGAAGTGAGCAACTAATGCCAAAAGAATGCGAATGGAAGTGTGTCTAACAACTAGAGAAAAAATATCATGAAACTCCACATCTTTCTTCGGAACATAACCCTTCGCTACTAGTCTTTCTTTGTACCTCAAGTCACCATTACCGCCATCTTTCACCTTATAGATCCATTTACATTCAATTGCTCTCTTGTTAGAAGGAAGTGGCACTAAATCCCAAGTGTGATTTTGGTGCAAAGACTCAATCTCCCTCCTTCATTGCTGCTAGCCAACTGGAGCTATCGACTAAACTAATGACATCTTTGTAGTCTCTTGGTTCATCATGAAATATGCTTAATGCATAAGCTGTCATGTCATCAAAGTCAATATCTTCAATGTTTAATCCCACAAAATCATCGAGCCATGTAGGTCTTTTCTTCTCTCTCATTGGTCGAGTGTGAATTTGAGCTCCACCTTGAGGTTGATCTTCTGTCTCTTCCCTATCAACAACGGTGTCATCAGAATCACCATTTTTACTCATATGGAAGTCTGATGATCTGCCCTGTGTTTGGTATTCTAAATTTGTCCTCTCAATATCATCATTAACTGAAGAAGAAGGCTCCACCTTCAACATAACATTCTCATCAAATGTAACATGTCTGCTAGTAACAATCTTCTGGGTAGTAGGACACCACATCCTGTACCCCTTAATTTCTTTCATATATCCAAGAAAAATACACTTACGCGATCTTGGATCCAACTTCCCTTTGCTCTCATGCACATAAGCTGGACAACCAAACACTCTGAGAAAGGAATATGATACAGGCCCTCCCTTCCATACTTCTTCAGGAATCTTCATATCTATGGCAGTAGAAGGTGTGCGGTTGATAAGGAAAACCGCCGTAGATAATGCTTCTGCCCAAAATCTCTTATTTAATCTTGCAGTCAGCCATACGCAACGAGTTCTTTCCAACAAAGTCC
This sequence comes from Allium sativum, assembly GCA_030737875.1. NCBI lineage: Eukaryota > Viridiplantae > Streptophyta > Magnoliopsida > Asparagales > Amaryllidaceae > Allium > Allium sativum. The sequence goes on along the minus strand of CM060919.1, from coordinate 224,350,072 downwards.
GATTCATTCTCTCTGCAACCCCATTTGACTGAGGGTCTCCTGGTGTGGTGTAATGTCTTTTAATTCCCTCGGACTCACAAAATTTGTTGAATATTTGAGAAGTGAATTCACCACCATTATCTGAACGAAGAACCTTCACTTTCTTTCCAGACTGCTTCTCAACAAGAGATTTCCAACTTTGAAACCTATCAAAAGTTTCATCTTTGGACTTCATAAAGTAAACCCATACTTTTCTAGAAAAATCATCAACAAATGAAATGAAATACCTGGCTCCTCCATAAGATAGGCATGGTGCGGGGCCCCAAACATCAGTATGAACATACTCTAAAACATCTTTAGACTTGTGCTCTGTAATGTCAAAAGAAACTTTCTTCTGCTTTCCAAGTACACATCCTTCACAAAAGTCAAGTTTTGAATGATGAACGCTGTCAATCAAGCCTCGCTTTCTTATTACTTCTAAACTGCGCTCTCCAATGTGGCCCATACGAAAATGCCATAATCTGATAGAATCGGAATCAACTGAATCAATAACTGAAGCAGACCGCAACAGCATTTGTACCCTTCAGCAAATATAGATTTCCAGCTTTTACCCCTTTCATTACTATCAATGAGCCATTTGTAATTTTTAATGAATCGTTTTCTATTACACACTTTAAGCCAGAATTGCACAATGCTCCAACTGAGATCAAACTACGCCTTAAACAGGCACATGCCTGACATCACATAAAGTACGAACAACACCATCAAACATCCTGATTTTTACAGTTCCAATACCAATCATGCGACAAGAAGCATTATTTTCCATGAGAACCTCTCCTCCGTCAAGTTGATGATAAGTGGAAAAAGAGTGCCTATCAGGTGTCATGTGATAGGATGCTCCCGAGTCAATAATCCACAAAGTACTCTTCATAGGAGAGGCGGAAACTGTAAAAATGCCAGGATCATTATCTGAATCTGATGTCTCCATTGTAGATGCTGAAGCCTTCTGGGGAACAGCTTTGTTTTTATTCTCCAACTTGGAGCAACTTGCAATATAATGTCCAGGTTTTCTGCAATAATGACAAACTCCCTTCCGGGCTCCTCTTGACTGAGATCTGGACTTTGCTCTATCTCCACCATGATTGGGCCTACTTTTACTTCTTCTTCTCTGTGCGACAAGGCTTTCAGAATCATTCTCCATGCTCATGCTTGCTAACTTTCCTCTCAACATCTCGTTATGCAAATTTGTCTTCACATCCTCCAAGCAAATAGACGAACGTCCATAGATCATAGAGTTAACAAAAGTGTTATACTCTGCAGGTAAAGAACATAAAAGAATAACAGCTTGCGCCTCATCCTCAATCTTTACATCAGCTGCTCGAAGATTCATGACAAGTGTGTTGAGGGCATCTATATGAACAAATACATCTGTTCCGGGCCTCATTTTGAAAGAATAGAGTTGTTGCTGTAAGATGATGCGGTTGGTGAGAGACTTGTCGTAGAACTTTCTCTGAAGAGAATCCCACAATTCCTTAGCAGTTTTCACATGAGAAAACTCTCTAAGTACTTCATCAGAAAGGATAAGCTGGATGATAGTAAGAGCATCCTCTTCCAATTCTTCTAACTCTTCAGGTGTTAATTTCTTCAATTTCTCTAGATCTGAGACAACTTTAAATGTCCTCTCTTTCTTCAGCACCGCTTCCATCTTCATCTTCCATGTGCCAAAATCCCCCTTTCCATCAAACCTAGCGACTCCATAATTTGTAGCGCTTCTATCACTGCTATTCTTTGTTGAATTTGACATGGTTGAAAAAGTCTTTGAATAGGACAACTAGCTTTGATACCAATCTGTAGTGCAAAATCAGAGATTTGAGCAGCGGAATACAAATAAACCCAATGATCTAGTCTGTCAACAATGCCAAAAAAATAAAAATAAGTGGCACAAATTATAGAGAGAACAAAAAAATAGAAAATAGAGGGAAGAGCACACCAATTTTTAACATGGTTCGGCTTGGCCTACGTCCACGGAGACCCAACAACTTTTATTTCTTAATGAAGATATGAGTACAAAATATTACAAAAGAGAAAAGACTAATGGTGGATTTCATGCTTCATACAATAACATGACCCCTATTTATATAGAGCGATTTCTTGGGGATAAAGAAGAGAAGTTTCTAGATTACTTGGACATGAAGGAAAGATAAATATAATATCTTCCTTGATTTGATTGGAGCATAAATGGATGGCACAATTATGGTCTCAATCTCTTTCCCTAAGTAAATTGATTCTTCATTAATTGCTTGATTGATCTTATATTTTTCTTCCACAAACTTCCTCTTATATCTTTCCATATACAAGCCAATTAATTGATTGAAAATCAATCAATTTCTTTCCTTCTCCATTAATATTTGAATCATTAATTTCAACAATAAAGAGCTTCAGTTCCCTTTTCCAACCTGATATACTATTCACAATTCATTCCTCTAGTAGTATTTTTTCGTAGTTTTATTTGGAACTGAGGATTTCGACTTGAATTAAAATCAAACAACAAACAGAAAGAATAACAAAAAAATCGAATTAAATCTAACGTTTTAAAAAATAAAGCAGGTATAGTGCCGATAGTTTATCGGTTAATGATTTCACAGAATCCTACCTGAAAAAAATAGCCCGATTGATAGAAAAACCCTGAATCGTCATCTATCCCTTTTGCATTAGCCTCAAGTTAACCATTCGCGTTGATACAAATCAACTGACATTAAGTCCGACATAGGAGAAGGACAATTTTGAGATCGGAGGATGCATAATTAGCAGAGGAAGAAACGTCGTGACAGTCGGCTTTGGAATTGACGGAGCCGAGATCCGAATTAGAAATGGAGAGTGGATCTTTGTAGAAACTCAAAGGTAAGCGATGATCGCCATTAGAGGTCTGAGAATGGAGGATGCGGAATAAGGAGAAGAAGAAATGGCATGACAGTCGGCTTTGGAATGGAGGGAGCGGATCTCGAAAATAGATAAGGAGAGTGGATGATCGTTGGAGGTGAGAAGGCAGGTTGTGGCGGGCGAAAGTAAAATAGACTGGAGCTGTAGAACCAACGAAGTGAGAAGGGTAATTTAGATATTTCAAAAAGACATAAACTAAAGAAGGTTTGAGGAGGAGAGATATGTTTAAGCATTTCTTAATTCATGACTTTGCAGGATAATCAACAATAAATGTTCGTCGTTTTAAGTTGTATGATTAGTTGGCAATATGATATAAAAACCATGCATATAACCATCTTACTTATTCATAATGCTGTGATAAGCATGTTTTTCAAGTCTATCCCAATTAGATATGTATGGAAAATTTACTTTAATAGATACGTTTCGTCAACAAATTTGAGAACGTAAGGGCAACTCCAGTTGTTGCCCTTAAGGCCTTAATATTAAAGCGAAGCAAGCGAGTGACTCGCTTCAGCCTTAATATCACGGCTAAGCTTCAGGATTCCGTTCAGGACCCATCCCGGCGCCTAGTTTTTAGGCGTCAGGTTCTGGCGTCTAGTTTTAGGCGCCAGAACCTGACGTCTAAAAACTAGGCGTCAGAATTGGACCCCCCCCCCTTCCCCCTTACGTGTTGCTCGTATAACACCTCCTCTTACCTTGTTACCTCTTCCAACGGCTATAAATGGTCACATTTTTGAACTAACAACGGCTATAAACGGTCGTATAGAAATTTCAACGACCATAAACAGTCATATTTTTATTTTTCTATATATATTAGTATGAGTAGCTCATTGTAAAACACAAAAATTTCTTCAAATCCACCATACTGTTTATCTAGCAGTAAACAATGCCATATTCGTTTCAATTAAATAACGAAGCGATCAATACGAATAGTTGGGATTCCGATTCTGAACCAACCGAAGATCTTACCCCTCATTCAGCTCCAACATTCTCGTTTCATTCTTCTACGCCATAGACCAATGACGAAGATAAAGATCTCTGTTTAATGTACTATCGCTTTTCAAACGATTTGGTCATGGGAAATAATCAAAGTGGGGAGGCATTCTGGTCAAAAGTTATGTCTGCTTACAACAAAAAGCACGTAGAAACGACAAGATCAGTGTTTGCACTTTCCGCTCGATTTGGGAAGATTAATGGACAAACCCAATTCTTTGAGTCCCAAGTTCACAAAATTAGAACCCAAATCCTAGCGGAATGGGTGGAGAAACCAAATTGGTAATAATTTGTAACTCTCTAATTCGCTTGTCGATATTTTATTTACCTATACCACAAAAGCATACCAATATTCATTATTTTATTGTTTGTAGAAGCGGATGGCAGACGACCAATTCCTGAAATTATTTCCTAGAGAAAATGGTGCGAAAAAACCGCATTACTACCAGTTCACTAATTGCTATGAATTGCTCGTTAGTCATCCGAAATGGAGTTCTAGCAACGCGAAGAGCTTAAGAGATGTTCAAACGAAGGCAAAAGCAAAGAAAAAAGAAAGCTGAAATTCCTATACGTCAAGTCCAGGAGAATCTTCACAGAGATATTCTAATACTGGTGAAGATGCAACTCCCGAATGTGATGAAGATGCAAGACCAATAGGCTAGCATGCTACGAAGAAGAAAAATGTTGTTCAAACCCAGTTTGATTCTCGGTTGGTGCAGATGCACGAGAAGCATGCCAGAGAAAATGAAGAACGTCAAAAACATAGTGCAAAAAAACTTGAGGTCTTAAAACAATTAACCGAGATTAAACGTGGTAGGTTTGAGTTGGAGCGGCAACAGCAAGAGACTTTAGTAATGCAAACGGATGTCACCGGAATGGACCCACTATTGACACTGTACTGGATGGATTATAAACAGCGTATTGTTGATAGTCATGCTAGATCTAGGCGTATGTAGCTTTATTATGTAGTGATGTACTGCCTTAATTGTTTTCATCTATGTATTGTTTTCTAGTTTTAATTAATCAATGGTAACTTATTTTCTTTAAGATAGTGTGTATGTATTGAATAATTAAAAATAATTCAACGTATTACATATGACAAAGCTAAAACACTTCAATGCAAGCACACATACTAAAACAAAGGTTATGAAATACAAATCGAAACAAGCATAATAAAACATAGCCTCTAAAATATAATCTACTGGTTGCCGTAAGCGCTCCAGATGTGATCCATGAGATCTTTTTGATAAAGCAAGCACCGTAGTCATGTTTGATAAAACAAGCACTGTAGCCATGTTTGATAAAGCAGACACTGTAGCCATGTTTGATAAATCATGCACGGTATCCTAACTTTTGATCTCCTCAGTGATGGGTCAATTCAAGCACAGTAAGCTTATTGTTTTGTATTCAGTGAACGGTCTAATCATGTCCAGACCCATGTGAATGATACGTTATGAATGCATGTGACTCGTAACAAAAGATAATTTAGTCGGTAACAACATTAGAAATAACTAAGTCGGTACAAACTAGACAAGGAATTTTTGTTGTACATCAAGCAACATGGTCTGGTCAGCATCCACAATAGAAATGAGACAACGAATCATTGCTAGGCCTAGCTTCAAAAAAAAGTCGACATCCCTAGTACAAATGAGACAGAGAATCTCTGCTACCTGTCCATCATTCTTACAAACCGCGCCACGGAGAAATACAAATGAGTTGACTAGTCATCCCCGATTAATGCTTTAATATATTAGGAAGTGGACTTGCATTATTAAATAGGACCATGCATCTTCTTCTTGTCTCCATTATTTCTAACTCTCCAATAATTTTCTGCTCCACATTTGCTCTAAATACAATGTCTAGTTGGGAATACGATGATGAAACGATGGTTCAACTGTACGATGCGTATGAAAGGAATAAGCAACCAATCGAAGAAGTAGAGCCAGAAACACACGTGGATGTTCAAGTCACCTGGAGAAGTGGAGTCTGAACTTTTTAGTGCCACGCAACCAAACGTTGTTGTTCCAAGAATTGGACCAATGCAGAAAACCCATCATGCTCGGTTGATGGAAGTAATTGCTCGCCAGAATCCCGGAAGGTCAATCTCTAGCATTACGGGTCGGACTGTTCATTGTTATTGTGGAGTGGAATGCAACCTGGTTGTTTCTAAGAGTCAAACCAATGATGATCGTCGATTTTATGGGTGCAAGGCGTACATTGCTGCACAGAACCGACAAGGGTTGCAACGTTATAATTTTTTCTCATGGTACGATCCACCTTTAACTGCGAGGGGTGTCCAGTATGCACTGGAGATGCAAGAAGAGGTCGGTCGCTTAGAAAGATTGAACGTTGCAACAAAAGCAGAAATGTTGTATGGGTGGAGTAGTCCTTCGCGAAACTAAGACTACTAGTAATCTAGATTGTTCGGTCGTTCTGTCGTATTGTATCGTAGTTGTATGTTGTACGTTGGATTAAATGTAGAATGTATCTTGTGTCTTATATTTGGCTGTAATGATGCCGTATGCTGCACGTTGCACGTTTTAATGATGTTGTATCCTATATTATGTTATAATGATGTATCCTTTATCGTACTAAAACATTATGATAATTTGCAATTATACAATAGTATGCTAATAATACATCAATACCACTTCATAGGAATACAATAATACACTAAATATGAATACAAAATACACCAATCCCTGTTATAATACATATAAACCACAAATGGAATACCAAAGTGCAGAGAAGACAAAATACAAAAATACGTTAATAATACATCAGTACCACTACAGAAGAATACAATAGTACGCTAATATGAAGACAAAATACAATAGTCCCCTTAATAATACATATAAACCACAAAAGTGCAGAAAAGACAAAATACAACAGTCCGCTAATAATACATCAATACCACTACATAGGAATGCCTCCATCATCGTCGCTCCCATCATCATCTCCGTCGTGATCATCAACGTCATCAACCCCGTCGTCATCCTCATCAGAATCATCAACATCATCGTCATCGTCATCATCAACATCGTGGTCCTTAGCAACAGCGTCATACTCATCGGCAGCATGGCTCGGCAAGTCATCGAGACCAATGTCCTCACCGACGTCTCTAGTCCTAGATCCACTGGTCACAACATCTGCAAATGGCTCATACATGGAAAGTCTGGCTGATAACTGATCAATCTGAGAATCCAACATCTGTGTATGACTAACGTACATATCATGCATGGTGTGCGTGTATGCAAGAGTCATATCACGATAACCGGCAAGGGTAGCTCTTGACTAGCCCAACCAATGTGCGTACTACAAAGACATGTGATGTGCGTTACGTAAAGTACCATAAATAAGAACTGTACATAAATAGACAAATGTATTAAAGATACCTGGTATGGAGGGTACAAGCCGGCTGAGGTTGCTACTGGAAGGTCGAGGGGATCTGGAAACACTACGGGCTGCTCAATAACGCTACCCGTAGTATCGTACGCTCTGAAACTACAATCCGACTCTACCTGCATAGGAGGCTGTGAAAATTGGGATGGAATAGGGTCAAATGAAACCTGAGGTACCTGAACTCTACCGGCTGCCAAATGAGGTCCTAAATGATTGGAGTTAATCCCCGGGCATAAACAGGACATCTAAGTCTACATGGAGCAACTCTAGCCCAATAAAAATCGTAATGTCCAGCAATGAAGAATGAGCTAATGTCAACCCAACCAGCCTCCCGTAGGGCCTGTATGTACTGCACCCCAATCAAACTACTTCTACCAAACATGTCCTCGCAAGATAGTGGATCTCTCGGCATACATAAATCGTGGCTGATCAGATACACATGCCTCTCGCCCAAATACCAAACAGGGATATATGTCGTTGTGTGTAAAGCCACCCTACGAGTAGAGAGTGTATACGCAATCACCATCGGGTGGTCGTCGACCATAAGACCAGCCTCTGCCAAATGATCCAAATGTGAAGTCCAAGGAGTGCGTATGAGATTGCCCCGACTCCGCATGTCAAGATGTGCTCTAAACTCCATCAAATCGTGACGTACACCCAATGGACATGAGGTACGTAATGAATACGCTCCCACCGTCTCATCGGCGGAAAGAACTGCTCACCTACCTGAGCAGCCATCTCTACCATGCATGGATGCATTTTAGCCGTGAACTCATAATACCAAATGGGCAAAATGTACCAAAATGCTTGCATCTCTCTGACGTTTCGCAGCACATATGAATCTAAAGCGGTGTACAGTGCACCTAGTATAGCTGTGCCCTAATCTATCGTATCAAGCCGATCCAACATAGTAATCGCAGCTAGATAACCCAAGCGAACGGTACTTTTATGGTTTAAAAAAATGTCGAACCAAACAAGTACAGCAAAAATGCCCTAGTCACCCCACTTATAATCTCAGGTCGCTTCGAATAAGAAGTGATGTACTGCTGCAGGTAAGTCAACGGAACCGCACCACTACTAATTCTGGCAGCATCAAAATGGGGTAAAAACAAGGAAAACACGTTGGGTGACTCATATAATTCATCAAAGGGAACCGATCTATGATCAAGACGACCAATCTATATACCAGTCAGCATATAAAAATCGACAGGAGTGACACCAAGCTCAAAGTCAGAAAAATGGAAAGAATGTGTGGCCGGCCACCACCGCTCACATAGTGCATGTAACAAGGGTCTGTCGAATGACTTAATAGGTCTAATAGATAGAAACTGACCAAAGGGACTAAGCTACAGCCTATCTTTAATAGGAGAGGTAAGGTCGTCATAAAATGAAATGCATTTCGGCCAGCTGCCTCTACAATGAACGTACTTGTCCTATATATAACGAAATAAGCAATGTTTTTCAATTCAATAACACCTACTTAGCTCATACGAAGATATAGCTCGCGTAATAGTAGAAATCATAAACGTTTAAATTATACCTTTATAGTGGACAATGCAGTATCAGCTCTTTGTTAAATAAGCATGTTTTATAATTTAATTACCTTATTAAATTATTATTTATCATTAACAAAGACTAGCTAAAAACCAGGACATTACAGTCCACCTCCTTAAAAGAATTTTGTCCCCGAAATTAAAGAGTCACGCGTAGATCTTAGTTTTAAATAAAGTCAAATTAATACACATCCGTAACTATTTACCGGATAGATTCCTTATTTAACTTGATTTTTAGTTAATTATTTGTAAAATCCAAAATTCTGATTTCAAAATCAACTACTTAACTCATATGGGTCTATATCCAACTAATACTCAAGTCTTCTCTTTATTACTGGGAAATACCAATTGTTATTTACTGGATTTTACTCTAAATCTAATTCAACGTTATTTAACTTATCCTGAGACTGACTTTATTCACTTTAACTCCTTCCATTAGTTGTGGTAGTTGTCCTACTCACTCCTCGGCCTTTTCTTCCGAGAGAACTCATTTTCAACTTTCTGAGTGTAAGGTTTGATAATCAATAACTCAGTCGGAAGATGTTTCTAGGGATAACTTAAGTCAATAACTAGGGTCGGCCTATACTATAATAGTTTTTAATAGAAATACGCTCTCTCAACACTTACCCAAACTCAATCTAGGGTGTTACTAACCTTATCTCTACTGAGTTATGCCACATAGCCAAGGTTACTACTCAACCAATAGCTCTGATACCAACTGTAACGGCACAATTTTCGATGCCTCGAAAGTCGTGTCATTACGAAAGAATTTAGAGGATGAGATAGAAAAGAAAGAACTAATAGAATAGAAGAATAAGAAGACATCAGAATCTCACAGCAGAATTTCACAAAATACATATATTACATATCAGAGTCTGTTACATCATAGTACATCATCGTCATAATACATCATCATACATGTTAACTAGTTCAAAACAAACTGGATACTTAAAGATAGATATAGACTGGTTCTTGATCTTGTACTCCACAATACTTCAAAAGAGTTCCATTAGATACCTGGATCACTTGTCTACCCATAACATGTGTTATGAGTACCCCAAGTGTTTATGAAAACAGAAAATAAACTCTGGGTCAGCCGGAGGACTAGTACGAGTAAACGATTTTAAAACACAGCTTGATTTACACAGTATAACTCATAAGACCACGCTGTAAAAACGGAACGGGTTTTTCCCTCAGGGGATACAGAACAATTGGTTTAACCTTTCATAAACGTTTTGAAAGAGAAGATAATAGTAAGACTAGCCCACACACAAACATGGATGGTTTTTACCTTACTATAACCCAAAATATCTTTGATATCAAATCATCTGATATTATAATGGTTCGTATCAAATAAATAACCATTTAGCAGAACACTTGCATCTCACGCTCCACATATATATAACAAAATCAAAAACCGCGGGCTCTTATTGGAGATTGGATTCCAACAGACAAGGTAGGGGAGCACTTGCCGATCAGTGTACTCTAGAGAGGATACACTGGGGTACAACAAGAACGTCTTGCAACCCAGCCTCACATGACCGTCCACTCATTTAGCTTGAGTGTAACAAATATATTACCACCTCCGCGGTTGGGATCAACAACCGCTACCGAATGCTGCAGCAGTGAAAAAGGAGATGAGAAAACAAAAGGAATTTCTCTAGATAGTGATAATACACCCTGCTTGGGAATGACCCAACTAGCCATGCTGCCTAGCCTGGTTTTTTGTCATTTCCTGGTTGTAAGGTTTGAGGTTATTTTCGTTCTTCTGACAGATCACTTCTTCACTCACTTTGGATGCCACACCATCATATTTGTCAGAACACACAATTTATTTTCCCAAATACATTACCGGCATAAAGCTAAGAGAAACGAATTCCTCCGCCACCATCATAATATACTTTTGAAAAGTCGAAGTGTAAGATATGTTAGATATACATTGTCAAACAACCGACCATACAAGTTGTCCTGGGGCTAGACAAACCGAAGGCACTATTCTAAATAGCCCTTGCATATCACTGTCTTCAATTATCTTCAATATTTCTGACACGCGTCGTATAATTCGGATCGAAGTGGAATATAATTCTGGTCTCTTCGAAACGATGTACGTAATGTCTTTTACAGTTGATAAATAATTATCAGCCTATCATGATTATAATACGGTTTATACAATCTTTAATTATGGATTTCAGTCAAAAAAAACGGTGTATGTTTGCATTTGTTCACATCTGGATATTCTGATTATCGTCTATAAATGAACAATTAAAGTGTGTGCGTCGCATACAGTATTTTATTCAGTTTTGATCATCATTTAGAAATGAACAGATAAAGCGTGTGCGCCGCACACGGTATTTTCTTCGTTAGACATCTTAGTTCATACGATGTTTAACGCTTCTGTTATTTCTGTAAATTATTTTCTCACTTCTAATTTATCATAAATAAATTAAATTAATAGTTTGTTTTAATTATCCTTTTTATATTTCTATTTTCAAAACTCGTCAATACTCAACAGTCAAGCTTCTATACTTCGATCTTCTGTTGTTGTCTTCCTTCCACTTGCCTATGACCATTTAAATAAAAATTCTCTTTATATATATATTTATTTATTTATTCTTCTTTATTTAATTTATTTTAATTAAACTGTTTTTAATTAAAAACTTTGTTCAAAGCTCCATTTACTAGGGTATTTGTCAAAGTACCACATCGAAAGTACCACAATTTGAAATCACCACGTCACGCATGCGAAACCGCCTCCAAACACCACGCTCCAGGCCTGTGCCAGTTTCCTATCCAAAATACCATGTTACCAAAGTACTACCCCCTCCACACTCGTCCGTTCATTCAAAAAACCCATGCCATCTTCGTTTGCCAAACTTCTCCTGGAACTTACCAGGTACCAAAGTACCAACCTCCAAAATACCATGCGCTCCTACTAAAACCAATGTTTGCACTCTCGTTCCCTTCTCTGCCAAAGTACCAGATCTTCTTCTTCCTTCTTTACAGATGTAAACAGGTGCACACCACCACCGACCCCCCTGAGTTCATCGTACCCATCCCCACAAACTCCACTTCGTACCTCGTTTCCATTTTCAGCCTCAGATTAGTCCACCTCCTCCTCTTTCAAGATTTTACTGTTCGACTTCATAAACGACGAGATAACCTATTTCCACTAATTGCTCTCGTACCACCACCAATGACCATCAGTTTCCACCAAACTCTGACTACACCTCCTCGACACTCTCCTCGTCACTTTCCCCCAGGTGCGGCGTTCTGAAACTCCACCACGTCGGTGCAGTTCATCGTGAACAGCGTCTTAAAACACAGTCGTCGATTACCCATTTCGGTCCAAATCACACCAACCACTTGATTAACAATTCGAGTTGTATTTTTCCTATGTCTTTCCCTCCCTGCAGCAGCTCCAGGACCAACCACGAAACCCCTACCGCTTGACCTCACCGGAAATTGGCAAAAATCCAATTTTCGATTAACTCCCTTTTTCTCTTTAACCCTAAAATTAAAAATCCAGATTTTAACACTAAAATTCATGATTTGTGATAATAAACATGACTGTGTGCCTGAATCATCATAGTATGATGTTTTGAAATTTTGAGATAATGATTTTTTTAACTGTGAATTTGTTATATCTAGATATGTAGGTTATTCTTGAGTTTGAACAAGATTTAAAATAAACTGTAAATATAACCAAACAACTTTCATTTTTGATCTCAGATCCTAAACAAACTAGGATGAGAGTTCTTTATGTTTTATAGTCAAGGCACTAGTTTATCAAACAACAGAGCCTTAACTATCTATGGTTATAAGCTTATGCATATATCAGATTCATTCCAGGTTTAATTTGATTGACTTAACTAAATACATACATTCTGGAACCTACATGAATCTATAATTGCTTGCATCCAAATCAGTAAATAGATATCATAGATCAACATGGATTAACTCATGGGAACATGGGATAAAATGGTGTTTATTTCTAACATATTTTGTTCCAGTTTTGACATGAAGGAACAACAGCAACATATATTCATATGTAAGTTTCTGCATAGTTTAAAAATCGGTACTAGTTCTAAAACTTAACAACAACAATCTAATATCCTGATGTGATATACATGGCTCAATCTGTACACTCATTGGCATATAAATTTAAACAGAGGGTATAAGTAGAAAGGGTTTCTCTCAGGCAAACTTATCATCCTATACTGATTTCAAATCTTAATATATTAGCGATATGACATATACATAGTTTTATACCAATACTTGCATCAACATGAAAACTCTAAAACAAAGGTTTTACAAATTTAATTTACACACTTCTATGCTCACTGGTTTTACTGGTTTTCTGGGTTTGTTTTACTTAATACTAATCTACGGAAAACAGACAATTATAATTCAGTCTGAGTTAAAAATGAAAATCATATCTAACCATTCACATATACTGTATATTATATATATGAACAATAAAAGGAAAGGTCTACTCACCTATAATTCACTGTTTCAGGTATGTATCCTCTGGTTTTAGATTTATGTTCAAAAAAGGTTTTCATGTTCAAATTTCGATTCATATGACTGATTGCTTCCAAGTATATATATAAGCGTGGCAACTAACAATCTACAAATATCTATATTGATATACACAAGACTTAAAAATAGTTAAACAAGAGTTTACTCACAATACTTGCTTTCCTTTCCTGCTAGAAAGATTCCATAACTTAGTTGTGGACTCCAGTACTTAGTTTGTGAACTTAGTATTTTTGTGGTAAAGAGAAATGAGTGTTGAGTCCATATTTATAGGCAAGATCTTTTATTTAAAAACCATTTTCTCTTCACATTTCTATAGTAATTAAATTACTTAGGCTTACTCCTTGCTTATAGCTTCTATGATTTTCTTATACTTGAAGGAAGGATTTGTTTATTGAGATATTTTCTATACGATTTGTGTAAAGATCTTACGCATGGAAGAAATGAATTGTTTATTTAAGATATTTACTCATTTCCTTGTCTTATATCCAAGCTTCTTGAAACACACAACTCCTACCACACTCCTATTTAATGCCCGCGCCTACTCTCCTCTTTGTAGCAATATAAAATGGCTTCCTTAGCTTTTAAGTCTAAGATATTTTTGCCAACAATGATTTTATAATTTGCAAGTTGTATTGGTGGGTTTTTAGGAGATGGCTTGCCTATATTTAGCCGTACAGTTTGAGGTTAAATCTCATTAATGATTATTGTCTTTACCTCTCTTTTGTTTTGGTATGCATTCCTAGATATTTCCATTTGGTCAATTGACCAAACATGTTGTGCGCAGGTTTTTTTATGTCTTATGTACACTTGTTTTTGGCTGTTTTACCTGCATATGTCCTTTTCTATCCTATTTGTTTCAAAAACCTTTTCTATTTCTTTAAGTGACAAAATATCCTTTTATATGTAAAATTTATTATTACTTTTATGTGCATGATTTAGGCTTTTGTTTGCCAATTCCTCCTTTGAATTTGTGTCGATCTATACTTATATATGTTGTTATGTTTACATATACATGTTAAAAACTTATTTGCAATCATTATCAATATATATATTCATGTTATGATTATTGTTTAAATGTTGCATACTTAATCATGTTTTCAAGTTCTAACTAATATGCACATTCTCAATGTATTTATACATATATATTATACATATCTTTGTTAAATAAACATATTTTATGATTTAGTTACCTTATTAAATTATTATTTATCATTAACAAAAACTAGCTAAAAACCGGAACATTACAGTCTACCCCCTTAAAAGAATTTCGTCCCCGAAATCAAAGAGTCACGCGTAGATCTTAGTTTTAACTAAAGTCAAATTAATACACATCCGTAACTACTTACTGGATAGATTCCTTATTTAATTTGATTTTTAGTTAATTATTTCTAAAATCCAAAATTCTGATTTATTTCAAAATCAACTACTTAACTCATATGGGTCTATATCCAACTAATACTCAAGTCTGCTCTTTATTACCGGGAAATACCAATTGTTATTTACTGGATATTTCTCTAAATCTAATTCAACGTTATTTAACTTATCCTAAGGATGACTTTATTCACTTAACTCCTTACATTGGTTGTGGTAGTTGTCCTACTCGCTCCTCGGCCTTTTCTTCCATGAGAACTCATTTTCAACTTTCTGAGTATACGGTTTGATAATCAATAACTAAGTCGGAAGATGTTTCTAGGGATAACTTAAGTCAATAACTAGGGTCGGCCTATACTGTAATAGTTCTTAATAAAAATACGCTCTCTCAACACTTTCCCAAACTCAATCTAGAGTGTTACTAACCCTATCTCTACTGAGTTATGCCACAGAGCCAAGGTTACTACTCAACCACTAGCTCTGATACCAACTGTAACAGCGCGATTTTCAATGCCTCGAAAGTCGTGTCATTATGAAAGAATTTAGATGATGAGATAGAAAAGATAGAACTAATAGAATAGAAGAATAAGAAGACAACAGAATCTTACAGCGGAATTTCACAAAATACATATATTACATATCAGAGTCTGTTACATCATGTGCATCATTATCATAATACATCATCATACATGTTAACTAGTTCAATACAAACTGGATACTTAGAGATAGATATAGACTAATTCTTGATTTTGTACTCCACAATACTTCAAAAGAGTTCCATTAGATACCTGGATCACTTGTCTACCCATAACAAGTGTTATGAGTACCCAAGAGTTTAGGAAAACACAGAAAATAAACTCTAGGTCAGTCGGAGGATATGTATGAGTAAACGATTTTAAAACACAGCTTGATTTACACAGTATATCTCATAAGACCACACCGTAAAAACGAAACGGGTTTTTCCCTCGTGAGATACAGAACAATTGGTTTAACCTTTCAAAAACATTTTGAAAGAAAAGATAACAGTAAGACCAGCCCACACATAAACATGGACGGTTTTTACCTTACTATGACCCAAAATATCTTTGATATCAAATCATCTGATATTATAATAGTTCGTATCAAATAAATAACCATCGAGCGGAACGCTTGCATCCCACGCTCCACATATATATAATAAAATCAAAAACCGCGGGCTCTTATTGGAGATTAGATTCCAACAGACAAGGTAGGGGAGCACCTGCCGATCACTATACTCTAGAGAGGATACACTGGGGTTCAACAAGAACGTCTTGCAACCCGGCCTCACATGACCGTCCACTCATTTAGCTTGAGTGTAACAAATATATTACCACCTCCACGTTGGGATCAGCAGCCGCTACCAAATGCTGCAGCGGTGAAAAAGGAGATGAGAAAACAAAAGGAATTTCTCTAGATGGTGATAATACACCCTGCTTGGGAATGACCCAACTAGCCTTGCTGCCTAGCCCGGTTTTTTGTCATTTCCTGGTTGTGAGTTCGAGGTTATTTTCGTTCTTCTGACAGATCACTTCTTCACTCACTTTGGATGCCACACCATCATATCTGTCAGAACACACAATATATTTTCCCAAATACATTACGGGCATAAAGCTAAAAGAAACGAATTCCTCCGCCACCATCATAATATACTTCTGAAAAGTCGGAGTGTAAGATCTGTTAGATATACGTTGTCAAACAACCGACCATACAAGTTGTCCTGGGGCTGGACAAACCGAAGGCATTATTCTTAATAGCTCTTGCATATCACCGTCTTCAATTATCTTCAATATTTCTGACATGCGTCGTATAATTCGAATCGAAGTGGAATATAATTCCGGTCTCTTCGAAATGATGTACGTAATGTCTTTTACAGTTGATAAATAATAATCAGCCTATCATGATTATAATATGGTTTACACATTCTTGAATTATGGATTTCAGTCAAACAAAACAGTATATGTTTGCATTTGTTCACATCTGGATATTCTGATTATCGTTTATAAATGAACAATTAAAGTGTGTGTGTCGCACACAGTATTTTATTCAGTTGTGATCATCATTTAGAAATGAACAGATAAAGCGTGTGCGCCGCACATGGTATTTTCCTCGTTAGACATCTTGGTCCGTACGATGTTTAACGCTTCTGTTACTTCTGTAAATTATTTTGTCACTTCTAATTTATCATAAATAAATTAAATTAACAGTTTGTTTTAATTATCCTTTTTATATTTATATATTCAAAACTCGTCAATCTTCAACAGTCGAGCTTCTATACTTCGATCTTCTGTTGTTGTCTTCCTTCCACTTGCCTATGACCATTTAAATAAAAATTCTCTTTATATATGTTTATTTATTTATTCTTCTTAATTTAATTTATTTTAATTAAACTGTTTTTAATTAAAAACTTTGTTCAAAGCTCCATTTGCTAGCGTATTGGTCAAAGTACCACATCGAAAGTACATAATTTGAAATCACCACGTCGCGCATGCGAAACTGCCTCTAAACACAATGCTCCAGGCCCGTGCCAATTTCCTATCCAAAATACCATGTTACCAAAGTACTACGCCCTCCACACTCGTCTGTTCATTCAAAAACCCCATACCATCTTCGTTTGCCAAACTGCCCCTACTACTTACCAGGTACCAAAGTACCACCCTCTAATATACCATGTGCTCCTACTAAACCCAATGTTTGCGCTCTCATTCCCTTCTCTGCCAAAGTACTAGATCTTCTTCTTCCTTCTTTACAGATGTACACAGGTGCACGTATACGTGCACACCACCACCGACTCCCCTGAGTTCATCGTACCCATCCCCACAAACTCCACTTCGTACCTCGTTTCCATTTTCAGCCTCAGATTAGTCCACCTCCTCCTCTGTCAAGATTTTACTGTTCGACTTCATAAATGATGAGATAACCTACTTTCACTAATTGCTCTCGTACCACCACTAACCATCGGTTTCCACCAAACTCTGGATACACCTCCACGTCACTCTCCTTGTCACTTTCCCCCAGGTGCAGCGTTTTGAAACTCCACTACGTCAGTGCAGTTCATTGTGAACAACGCCTTAAAACACAGTCGTCGATTACCCATTTCGGTCCAAATCACACCAACCACTTGATTAACAATTCGAGTTGTATTTTTGCTATGTCTTCCCCTCCCTGCAGCACCTCCAGGACCAACCACGAAACCCCTAACCCTTGACCTCGCCGGAAATTGGCAAAAATCCAATTTCCAACTAACTCCTATTTTCTCTTTAACCCCAAAATTAAAAATCTAGATTTTAACACTAAAATTCATGATTTGTGATAACAAACACGACTGTGTGCCTGAATCATCATAGTATAATGTTTTGAAATTTCGAGATAATGATTTTTTTTAAACTGTGAATTTGTTACATCTGGATATGTAGGTTATTCTTGAGTTGAAACAAGATTGAAAATAAACTATAAATATAACCAAACAACTTTCATTTTTGATCTCAGATCCTAAACAAACTAGGATGAGAGTTCTTTATTTTTTTACGGTCATGGCAATAGTTTATCAAACAACATAGCCTTAACTATCTATGGTTATAAGCTTATGTATATATCAGATTCATTCCAGGTTTAATTTGATTGACTTAACTAAATACATACATTCTGGAGCCTACATGAATCTATAATTGCTTGCATCCAGATCATTAAATAGATATCCTAGATCAACATGGATTAACTTATGGGAACAGGGGATAAAAGGGTGTTTATTTCTAACATATTTTGTTCCAATTTTGACATGAATGAACAACAGCAACATATATTCATATGTAAATGTCTGCATAATTTAAAAATTAGTACTAGTTCTAAAACTTAACAACAACAATCTAATATCCTGATGTGATATACATGGCTCAATCTATACACTCATTGGCATATAAATTTAAACAGAGGGTATAAAAAGAAAGGGTTTCTCTCAGGCAAACTTATCATCCTATGCTGATTTCAAATCTTAATATGTTAGCGATATGACACATAGATAGTTTATACCAATACTTGCATCAACATGAAAACTCTAAAACAAAGCTTTTACAAATTTAATTTACTCACTTCTATGCTCATTGGTTTTACTGGTTTTCTGGGTTTGTTTTTCTTAATACTAATCTAAGGAAAACAAATAACTATAATTCAGTCTGAGTTAAAAATGAAAATCATATCTAACCATTCACATATACTATATGTTATATATATATATGAACAATAAAAGGAAAGGTCTACTCACTTATAATTCACTGTTTCAGGTATGTATCCTCTGGCTTTAGTTTTCTGTTCAAAAAAGTTTTTCATGTCCAAATTTTGATTCGTATGTCTGATTGCTTCCAAATATATGTATAAGCGTGGCAACTAACAATCTACAAATATCTATATTGATATACACAAGACTTAAAAATATTTGAACAAGAGTTTACTCAAAATACTTGCTTTCCTTTCCTGCTAGAAATATTCCAGAACTTAGTTGTGAGCTCCAGTATTTAGTTTGTGAACTTGGTATTTTTGTGCTAAAGAGAAACGAGTGTTGAGTCCATATTTATAGGCAAGATCTTTTATTTAAAAACCATTTTCTCTTCACATTTCTATAGTAATTAAATCATTTAGGCTTACTCCTTGCTTATAGCTTCTATGATTTTCTTATACATGAAGGAAGGATTTGTTTATTGAGATATTTTTTATACGTTTTGTTTATAGATCTTATGCACGGAAGAAATGAATTGTTTATTTAAGATATTTACTAATTTCCTTGTCTTATATCCAAGCTTCTAGAAACACACAACTCCTACCATACTCCCATTTAATGCCTGCGCCTACTCTCCTCTTTGTAGCAATATAAAATGGCTTCCTTGGCTTTTAAGTCTAAGATATTTTTGCCAACAATGATTTTTTAATTTGCAAGTTGTATTGGTGGGTTTTTAGGAGATGGCTTGCCTATATTTACCCATACTATTTGAGGTTAAATCTCATTAATGATTATTGTCTTTACCTCTCTTTTGTTTTGGTATGCATTCCTAGATATTTCCATTTGGTCAATTGACCAAACATGTTGTGCACAGGTTTCTTTTATGTGTTATGTACACTTAGTTTTGGTTGATTTACCTGCATATGTCCTTTTCTGTCCTATTTGTTTCAATAACCTTTACTATTTCTTTAAGTGACGAAATATCCTTTTATATGTAAAATTTATTATTACTTTTATGTGCATGATTTAGGCTTTTGTTTGCCAATTCTTCTTTTGAATTTATGTTGATCTATACTTATATATGTTGTTATGTTTACATATATATGTTAAAAACTTATTTGCAATCATTATCAATATATATATTCATGTTATGATTATTGTTTAAATGTTGCATACTTAATCTTGTTTTCAAGTTCTAACTAATATGCACATTCTCAATGTATTTATACATATCTTTGTTAAATAAACATATTTTATGACTTAATTACCTTATTAAATTATTATTTATCACTAACAAAGATTAGCTAAAAACCGGGACATTACACTATGTATGAAAGAAATATATATATATACATATATATGTATATATATATAACTTAAGCATAACTGTGTAATTCCCATCACATATGCCGACGAGATTATTCCACCTTTTTTGCTTTTGTTTTTGACATTGGATTTTTGAAGTCCTAATAATTTTGGTTACTTTGTCCTTTTTGTCATTAATGATTGGAAGATACTTTTTCATAATTCAAGAATGTTTAATAGGGGTAATGTAACAACCCGGAAAATACGAGCCAATTTAAAAATTTTAAATTGGTCAATTCAAAGGAATTTGAACAATTGAAATAGAATATTTCAATAAAATAGTGAATTAGAAATAGTGAGTCAGTTTGAAAATTTGAATTCAAACTTTGACTGACTGTGCAGGGTGGAAAATATAACGGATTTTAGCGAAACCAAAAATATTTAAATCTGTTTATTAATACCTTTCTAATGAATCTGAAAAATCGAAGTTTCATAACGGGAATCAAAAGTTATGGCCGAATGAATTTTCAGAAAGGCCGCTATATAGAATATATAGCCCTGGAAAATTGATATTTTGCAAACGACCTCGGAATTCGACGAAACCACTTTTGTTAGGTCCGGGATGTCAAACTATTGCTAGGTTTCAAATTTCATAATTTTTGAAGCTAGTATGTGAGCGTGGCAAAAGAAAATGTATTTGGTCAATTTCTGTTAAATTGGATCGACCAGAAAATGGCCATTTTTCAAACGATCTCAGAATTCGACGAAACTAGTTTTGTTGGGACCGTAGCGTCAAAACATAGCTAGATTTATTTTTCTGGAATTTTTCGAATCAGTTTGTGGCCCTGGCAAATTGAAATGTACGTTCAAAGTTAAAAATTAAATGTTTTGTACTTTAATTTGAAAATTAACTGACTGTAACAGTCGAATTGGCCAACGAAACATATCCCATTGTGTCCGGGATGGGGGTATTTAGCTAGGGGCGACAGTCGTTGGATTTGAATTGGTGTCCGTATGGAGAAACAATATTTTAAAATATAATAAAACCACGGGCCAATGGAAAAATTCCTTTCATTATTTTAAAAACATAAAAAAACGCGAAACCCTTTTTTTTCTCTCTCGACCTACGGCAGAAATCGTTCACCACTTCCCCTTCAAATCGTCGCCGCCTCAGCCCCCTACCGACGCCGCCACCACCACCAGTCGACGCCGCCGCCTCCCCTCTTCAAATCCGACCCACCCTCGTCACCTCCCTCCTCCCCATCGACGAGAACGAGGCCCAGGAAGTTCCGACCTTCCCAGCACCGCCTCCGCCGCTACAGGCGTTCGCTCCGGCCAAGACCACCACCGACCGACTCCCCTCTCTTCCCTCTTCCACGTCTTCACCTCCGATCATCCCCTCGTGCCTCAGTTTTCGCGAAAAACGCAACCCTAGTTTTGAACCATCGTGAAAGGTGAGTTCTTTTTTATGTTTGCACTTTGAAAAATCATATCTTTATGGTGTTTTGACGAAATTCGATGAAACAGGAAACATCGGGACCACAAGGAAGCTCTCTACCACATAGAAGAGACCGCGGATTTTTCTGAGTCATCTACGATTTTTAGCACTCCGAAAACCAATGTGAGAAATCTAAATTAAATGAATTTAAATGGAAAATGTCGTGTATAAATTATATAAGCGAAATGTAAATTACACACGTGTTGTATACCTCATGTACATGCGATGTGTAAGCTATATAAGCGAAGTATGAATTATACATGCATAGTATAATTGATATATGTGTTGAAATGCAAGTGAAATATAGCAATAATATATATATATATATATATATATATATATATATATATATACTCCCATCGTCCACAAACCATGGACGATATTTATTGTTGTGAATTGGCGTGAAATATTGGATGAAAAATGCGAGTGGTTGAATAATTGTTTGTGGTTGATATTGTTTGGTTGTGGTTGAAAAATACCCATTGGTGATTGAAATGAATTGGAAACAATTGTGGAAATAAAAATAAAACATGCCGCCTGCATGGGAATTAGATGCATGAATCCCCATTGTAAAAAACCGCGAGGTTTTAAGGTAGAGCGAGGAGCTGTACTAGGGACGGTGCCGGTTTTAACTACCCTGCCGTTATGCTGCCGAAATTTTGAATAATATTCATGTGTTAGAATTATTTTCATATGTTGAAATTATCTTCATGCGTTGAAATTAAAGTCATGTGTTGAAACTATATCCATGTGTGGAAATGTTCATGTGTTGAAAAGTGATGTGTGAAAATTAAATTCATGTGTGAATGAATGAAGTGTTTAAACAATAAAAGTCACATTTTTATAATATATATGAAGTATGTAAAATATTCGCCTTGTATATAAATAGTTTCACCAATAAAAATTTCATCTTTCTTATATGAACAATGTATATAAAATATCCATGTGTGGAGGTGCTCATGTGTTGAGAAATGTCTGTATTGGAAAAGTTCATGTGTTAAATAAAAAGATCGAACAATAAAAATTACATTTTTATTGAAACTATGAAATGTTAAAAACATTCATGTGTTGAATAAATATTTTAAATGATAAAAATATCATTTTTATCATATGTGTGATATGCTAAAGATATGCGAGCGTTGAAATAAATATTTGTGAAAGGAATATTATTTTTAACATGCATAGGAACTAAATAAAATAGTCATGTGTTGAAATATATTTTAGTTCGCCGAAATTATCATCTTTGAAATGTGGAGTGTTAAAATAGCCACTTGTTCAAATAAATATGCATGAGTTGAAATATTCATTAATTAGCTAATGATATGATTTTTGCCTATGCATGCAACATTAGAATGAATGGTGTTTTTAAACCAAATTGAATCAAATATGAAGTTGAATGGCAAATGATAAGTGATAAGAATTGCATATATGTACATGCATATTTATGGAACAGGTTATAGCAAAGAGGCTAGAGAAGAGGAATAAAATTTTGTGCCCGACAAATAGGTACACATTTACTGTTTTGTTTGGGTGATGATTTTATGAGCCTAATGGCTTTTTCTTTTTCTTTTTGACATGAGACGCCCGTGTGGCTATTTGAGAAGTTTCCCTGCCCCTCCCATACAAAGGAGGTTATGGCGAAATTTTCCAAAATTTAAAGGCGTTAGTGAAATATTTGAAGTGAAAACGATATAGGAATTTCTGAATGAACTATATTTATATAAATATATAAATATAAATAAAATTAAAACGGAACGTGGCCATGCAGTTCGTGTTTTGAAACCGTGATTTCAAATGACTAGTGTGGGAAATCCGACCATTGGATTTTCCCGAAACCGCAACCGTTGGGTTCGCCTTGGAAATATCTTTCCAACGGCACCAACTTTGTGAAGATCCGATGGTTGGATTGTCTGAAATGTTTAATTCAAATCTGAAGAAAAACAGCGCCAGAAACGATTATATTTATATATATAAATATAATTAAATTAAATCGAAGAACGACGCGGCAGTTCGTAAATTGAAATCGTAACTTCGAATGGCTAGTGTGGAAGATCCGACCGTCGGATTTTCCTAAAACTGAAACCGTTGGATTCGTTTTGAAATGATCTTTCTAATGACATAAAATTTGTGAAGATCCAACGGGTAGATTTTCAGATATGTGTAAAACAAATTTAGTGAAAAACAGCGTCAGTGCATCGGCACGACCTGAAACGTCGTTTAATTAAATATGGCCGTTTTAAATGAATAAAAATGGCGATATATCGTTATAAAATACTATAGACGATATAAAGTGGAAATAAACCAATTTTGTTGTGTTTGCTTGATATGTGATGGTTAAATGTATTTAACATGAAAATTATAACTAAAGAACTGAAATGTGAATGTTGAATAGTCCAACCATGTGATAAATTGATTTGAAAATCTAAATATACATGGGTTATTTGAAAAGGCCGAGTTCATCTCATTTCAAATAATCGATCGACGTTGAGAAGTCGAAGAGTCGAAGACGGTTGAAGACCGACGATCTTCACATTGGATGGATGGGCGCTACTGATGCTCGTGATTGGAGTAGCTACTGTGAAGGAGCTGAAGTAGTAGCCGTCCAGACATACGGTTGATTGTACGGATATGCGAGGAATTTGGTGCCTCCGGTTTCGTTCAAACCCAGAACGGACTTGTAAATGGACTGTGTGTCTGACATTGGATTTTGTTCTGTGCTGATTGATCTCTGTTAAATATATATCTGTTTGGCGGTGGAGAATTTATTCTCTTGCTTAACGCCCTTCTCTGAGACGTACGAGCTCAGAGGATATGTATTGATAGAAATCAGTCGCATGGAGTGGATTGCCTGTGTGGCACGCCTAAGTGGCATATGATCAAGGTTTCTGTTGCAAAGCAAAGTCTTGTGGTTGATGATCAAAGCATGGTCCGTGTGACGTAGCTTTGTGTATAACGTGAATTCGCGAGCCTCACAGCCCGGTATGAGTCAAAAACGGGAGACGGACGGCTGGGAGAGCACGACGTTTCTTTCTAGCTAAGGTGGTGTCAGTGACCTACCAGCCCTGACATTATAAATACTTTTCACCTGTGTGGTTGTTGGAATGCGAGGCGCCTCGATTATAGGTCTGTAAGGACCGAGAAACGTGTGTTCAGGAATTGCCAATCCTCAAAAGTAAGAGAGGACCGACCCAGCCGATTCCAAGGATCATAGTGGGGTCCTGGGACATTTGCTAGAGTGTCTCGAACGGAGAGGAGCTTGCCCCTTGCCTCGACTCATGAAGGAATCCAATTTCCAATACGAAATATGCGGACGTGATTGTATTACTAGTATGGCAACATAGTAGATGGTAGCTATGCCGCCTAGGATTGATATTTATGATTGAATTTGCTTTTGAAACATATATGCACTAGTAATAATATCAAACACTTTTGTTTTATTCGTATGATGCATTTTTGGCCATTATAAGGTAAAACTCTATCCTCCGGCTGCGTTGCATTGTGTGATGGGACCTGAGTCTTATAATGGCTTCATTTTACAAAAAGCATTGCGATGATTTAATCGCTTACTTTATTTCATGCACTAACACTCATTGGAGTAAACCCGTTCCGCGAAAGTGGCGTGGTCCTTTGATTTGCTTTATTATTGTTGATAATAAGTTAAGTAGATTTCTCATACCAGTCCCATGATTGACTCGTAGTTTGTTTCACCTTGCAAACTCGGGTGCCCTCATTTTCACACGGGCAGCCTAGTTACAGGTATCTGGTGCACTTTTGGCTCATGGCGAGGCTTAACTATACCGTGCTGACTTTGACTTTCTCCGCCATTTTAGTATATGTATTATGATTCCGCCATTGGCGATGTAGACTGATATTTATTTTGTGTACTCTTTATGTATGATTCTGCCTCTGGCGATGGTGACTGATTATGTATTATTATGCACTAGGTTGTATCCTGCACTGTGCTCTCTGATGTGATGATATCTATATGATTCCGCTGTCATATGTGTGTAAATTATCCTATTTTATGTTTATGCTATTATCTGTGATCTGCTAATGATGATTAATGTGTTATATTCCAATGATTATCCTTAACACCGTGTCACGGGGTTTTGAGATCGTCACAGGTGAGCATTATTCGGTTAAACCTAATAAACCAACCGAACAAATTTATTTTGGTTGGTTTGGTTTGGTTTTTAAATTAAGTCGGTTTGTAATCGGCCCAGAAAAATATTAAGTCGATTATCGGTTTAACCAAATTAACCGAACTTCTACTATATTTTCAAAATTATCGATATTATACTAAATATTTCAGGTTGGTTCATTTATATAAGTAAATTTTAATCATCACCTATGCGCTAAAATTAATATTAGAAGCATAAAAATCATAAATAATAAAAACTCTAATCATATATTTGTAAAAAAAAAAAAAAATCAAATTCTAGTGAATATTACAAATACAAAGTGTAAAACATTTTCAGTTCGGTTTAATTGGATTACCAACCGAACCAACCAAACATAATTTGGTTGGTTTGGTTTGGGTTTCATCTCTATTAGTTTTAGTTTGGTTTTGCAAATTACAACATTGGATAAACCAAACCAACCAAACGCTTACCCCTATTAATCAAATGTATTATCTTATGTGTTAGGTAGTGGTAATCATTTTGATATTATTAATGTGTGTTAAAAACTTAATTTCTAATCAATTAAATCTCAAGTATTCAAAGCAGAGAGTTTTATAATTGGTTTAGGGGCTGTTCGGTGCTCATAACGGAAGGGAGAAACAACGGACGCATTGACGCGTCCGTTGTTTAACGGAGTATAATACCCCGCTTTCCCAACGGACAAAAAAATGGTCTGTTGGGATCCGACGCATCCGATTAATTAATCATTTAATTAAATTAAATTGGTCCATTAAGCTTAATTATTTATTTTAATTAATTGTTTTAATTTTTTATAATAACTTTTGCATATGAGATCCGTTTGAGACGCGGTTTTTTGTGTTGCTATCGTCTCGAAATGCTCTACGTAATGGAGTTGGTTTGAACTGAATTAGAGCAACTTATAATTTTTCAATTTATTTATTTATGTGTTTATTTGTGTGAATTATTGATACGTAATATTTATTAAAAACAAATAATAAACTAACTAACCATAAATTAATTAAATTACAACATAAAAATAAAACGGTCCGCTTAAATGCTTCGCTCAAATAGTCCGCTTAATGCGTCAGACGCATTCTCCGCTAACTTCAATTCTCCGCTTAAATACTCCGCTCAAATTCTCCGCTTCCGCTTGCAAAGAATAGACCCTTAGTATGAAAAAGTCTCTATGAAAATCATCTTCTATATAGTGATGCATGCTTTATATTTCGCTTATTATATCTTCATTTCATGGTTGTTATGTCTAATTTCTATTCTATTTTGAGTTTGTAGGAGGGGCAGCTCATGTTGAAGCTATCAAATTGCTTTTCAAGCACTCCTTGATTATGTCTATTTGTCACAACAATATGCATGTGGTCAAACAATATAGGTTAAGAAGGGAAATTGCTATTGACAGTCGCCAAAAAGAGACTGTAAAACATACTTGCTGCTGTTATTAGTGCATGTGATAGAATGGGTCCCACTATCATATTAAAAAAATGTTTAATTGCATTGATTAACCAATGGGCAAGAATTTTGAATATCTATTTTTAAATTTGTATTTTTACAACTGATAGAGGAATTCAGACACAAAAAGGGTTGGAAATTATGCACTGTACATGCTTATAATTAAACACACAAAAAGAGCTAGTTTCATCTTCCTTTTTTTGGTATATTCTTTATGTTTTTTAACTCCTATCTTTTTGTGTTACAGAGGAAATCACATATCAATATTGAAGATATAAAACTGGTTTTAAGATAGAGTTATTTAGGTGAAACCTTTCAAACAAAGGGTAGAGAAACATGTACTGTTTTTCCAATATTACAGTATCCACTCAGTGTTTACTGATATGAAGTAGGTACAAAAATTTACAAATCAGCTAAATCCTCCTCTTATCCCTTCTTTTGGTTTCAATTTTCAATGATTTTTCGTCATCCCTTTAATTTCTTTATTGAGATTTGAATTCTGTTTAGATTTATCATTTTTGATTTTCTTCGACAATTTTTAAATTTTACCCTGAACCAAACGCATCATCTTCATCCAAACCTCTTTACTTCAGTTCAGTTTTTGAAAAAAACAATATTATAATGATAAGGAATTTAATATAGTGTCGTATGACACAGCTTTAAAAATACAGCCGGTGGGGAAGTTAGACTCATATTAGAGTTAGGAATTATACACTGAACATTACTTATAATTGAACATACAACGAGAAATAGTTTCATTTATATTCCTTATGTTTTTTTAACTCCTAGCTTTGCATGTTACAAAGGAATCATATATCAAAATTGGAGATATAAATCCTGCTTTAAGAGAGATTTATTTAGCTGAAACCTTTCAAACACTTGGTAGAAAAAGGTATATTGTCATTTTCCAATATTTTACAGTATCCTTTTAGTGCTTACATTGAGCGAATTTGATATTCTAAAGCAGTGTAAATGCATAAACTCCATGTCATCAACAGTAGCTAGAGGCATCTAACTTGGGTACTGACCCTAATGCGTTTTTATGACTTATATTTAGTCGAAATATGTAGCAACTCATCAAAGATGGTCTTGACTGTATGGATTGAATTTTTTCCTTTGTTTATAAAATAACCTGTTAATAGCTACCAGAAAGATAAACCTTCTTTAAATTATGTTTTGTACCTTTCTTTTTAGGACTTTTAACCCATTTAGGCTTGTTTGTAGAAGACATAACACAAATAGCCATGTTTTAAAAGTAATTACACATATAGACCTGTTTTGGTTTTACATTGGTGAGTTTTGGGAAAGCGCCAATGCATTTTCTGAATTTTACATTGGCGAGTTTTGGGAAAACGCCAATGCATTTTTCTGAACAAACATTTATTTTATTTTGCAAATAATTACCGATCTAAGTTTTCATTTATATAATTCAATAGTAAACATTAATTAGTAATTATTGACCAGGAACTATTTATTATTAACTAGTAATTATTTAAAATTAATTATTTAATATTTGTTATTTATTATATACTACTTACAATATTACTTACAATTAATAATTAAATACTATATTATATATTTTATTTGATTTGAACATAACCTACACTCTATTCAATGAAATATTAAATATTTTTAAAATATTATTAACAATTAAATACTAATATTACAATAATATTACAATAATTAAATACTTATAATATTAATAAATAATTAAATAATATTGCATTAATTAAATGGCAAAATTATTATAATAATCTATATTATATTATAATATTATTTATTATATAAAATTCTCAATAGTGAATAACAAATTTGTTATAGTAAATAATATAATATAAATTAAAGTTTGTCCAATAGATATAAATATATAATAATTTATATAATATATTACCGTAACTTATATATTGTATAATTTTATAATTATTAGAAAATATATTTTTTATAATTATTACTATTATTTTATGATATATATTATAATGTATAAACATATAACATATAATTATATTATATAATATTATAATTTATATTAATTTAATAAATTATATCTTATATTAAATTAAATAGATATAATTATAATAAATTATGGTATAATTTTTGTATGTTGATATAAATTTAAATTTATTAAATAAAATTATACTAAACTAAAAGTAAATACAAATTTGTATAGAAAATGAATTGACAATAATTATTAATTAACTGACGTTTAAACGAATAATTTACAATATAATTAAAAACAAGCTCGTAACGTCGCGGTAGTTTGTAGGTTTAAGTTTTGAACTTCAACCACTTATATATGATTCGTTATAAGTCGGATTTCTTTGAAACAAAAAACGTTTGAATCTATTGAGCTATATTTTTCTGACGGAAAAGAAAAATGAAGATTTTATATTATAGATTTTGAGTTATACACAAATCAAAAATTTTAAAAGTCGCTATGAAATCGTTTATTAAATAATATATATTACAATATTATCTATTAATAATACAAAAATTATATCTATTTAATTTAATATAATTATATTACACAATTATATTACACAATTTATAATATTATTGAATATAATTATATGTCATATGCTTATATATTATAATATATATTATTAAATAATAGTAAAAATTAGGAAAATTATTATATTACATTATTTATAATATTATATAATATAATTATATGTCATATGCTTATACATTATAATATATATTATTAAATAATAGCAAAAATTATGAAAAGTATATTAATTAATAATTACAAAATTATATAACATATATATTATTTTAATACATTATATAAATTATAATGTATTTATCTCTGTTTAAAAACTTTGATTTATAATTAATATTTACAACTATATTAGTAAATATATTACATAATTATAATATAATATAAATGATAATTTATTAAATTTATATTAGTAAATATCTATTTAATTTAGTTACAATATATAAATTATATTAGTAAATATCTATTTAATTTAATATTGGTAAATATCTATTTAATATAAATTATTATTTACTAAATTAATATTAGTAAATATCTATTTAATATAAATTACAATATATATTGGGTAGTATAATTATAAACTGTAAGTATATATTATTTAACTTAAATAATTATTGTATAAGAATATACATATTAGATAGTATATTAATATAAGTTATAATATTATATAATATAATTATATGCATATGCTTATACATTATAATATATATTATTAAATAATAACAAAAATCGAAGCAAGCAGTTAGAACACCAGATTGAAGCAGATAGAACAGAGATCAAACATCCACTTAATATTATTACAAACTGATAAAATACAACTTAATTTTACAAAGCACTCGGAATATTAAAAGATAATTATTACAGAGAAAATGAGAATATTTTTTTGAACTCCATTTTCTACTGATTTCTTGTGCTCCTTTTAAACTTGAGTTTTCTGCTTCTCCCTAGTAGTAGGTTTAACACATCTTCTTTTGTAGATTCCATCGGTTAGTTATTAGAAGAGGAGGTGTCCTCAATTATTTGTGTCTTTTCCTACGTGTCTAAAACTTCTGGATACGTGTTCAAGTCTAAAACAGTAGGATAATGTGTAGGTAGGATAACGTGTCTGAAAAGGTAATAATGTGTCGGTAGAGTGGTTTTAGGTCCACCATACTTATGATTAATCTTGTAGGTCAAGATTGGCCATTGATTCGTCATCAAATGGGTACGTGCCTAAAGTATCTCTCATTACAGAGTCTTGTCTGCTTCTTTCTTTTTCGACTTGTTCTTCAAAATATAGTTCTTGAGCCATTGTTCCTATTGGTCCAACACTGAGAGTGTCTAGAAACCGTTGTACTTTGATGATTCTATCTGTAGACGGTTCGAATTCAGACAAATAATCGAACACTAGAACTGTCTTTCCTTCTGTAATTGAGTGTACTCCAATTTCTGCTTTGTGAATAGCTTCAGTGAAGAATTCTTCTGCTACTTTGATCCTCTCTTCATTTTCATTAAAATCCTCTCTGCAGAATTTGATTGTGTCGTATTGTGGGCTGTCTATAAACCTATGGATTTCCCATAATTGAATGGAAGGGAATAGATGAATATACTGCCTTTCTTCCCAAATGCTCCATATTCGGAACATGAACATAGTAAAAAACGTGCTTGAGTACTTAGCAAGCTTCTCTTTGCATATAATTGTAATGCAATCTGCATATTCTTCAGGATGGCTTGTATTGACATAGATTTCATGAACTAATCCCTTTCTAATGTGCCTTTTGTATCTTTGAATTTCTGAAAAGCATGCTAGTAACCTTGGTCTTCTATTGTTGTTAAGTATTAACTCTTCTTTTTCTAAAAGATTTATTAGTTCAGTGTCTTCTAGTTGTTTGAAGAACAACAGAAATGGGCTTTCTTCAGTTAGTTGTTGTTGGTACAAGGATATCATGTCTTGTACTGTCATTTCAGCTTCGAGCTCTTTAGTTTTTGTATTATCAATTTCGTAGAGTTTAAATAATTCAAGAAAATCTTGAATTCTCAAATTCACAAGATCTGAAGTTTGCATTTGTGCAAATATGGTTTTTAATTCACTTTGAGAAACTGTATTGTCTGTGAACAACTCTGCTTCTTTTAAATTTAGTGCCTCCGACCTAGAAGTAATGGAGTATAAAGATAGTCTTTGTACTATCTTTTGTGTGTCTTGAATTTTTTTTATCTTTTTGGGATATAGTACTTTTTAATCCCAAATATTTTTTCTCTAGTTGTGTCAACCAGTAATTTGCAATTCTATGGTCAGATGACTGTATTGCTCTAAAGCAACCATTAAAGTTTTCATACAGACCTGGATTAGATTCTCTCATTTCTTGATTATACCAGTCCTTTATGACTGTAGAGGTATAAGGCTTTGGTACTCCTGTGGGAGCAGTAGCTTTCCCCTTGTTCATTGGAACAAATTTCTGGACTCTAGTGGAAGTCTTAGCTTTGGCTTTATCTGTTGTCATTGGTTTAGTCTGTTAGACTTTTTCATTGTCTTCTCCATTGGGAGAGATTGTTTGAGAAGAAGAAGCTTCTCCAGATTTTGCCTTTTTTGAAGAATTGATTTGCTGAAAATTTTCTTGTCTTTTCATGTTTTCTAGCAATTCTTTTATCCTTTTAAGGTCTTCTTCATCCATCTCATAATCTGGCAAGAAGATCAGCTGCAAAATTAGTATAGCTAGGAATGTATTTAACATCATAATTATAGATTTCTAAATACATTGCAAGTCTTATTCTTCTAAGGTTTTCTTCAGGGTTACTAACAGTTTTTCTTTTTAAAAACTGAGCAAGAGACTTATTATCTGTTTCAATTATAAATTGTCTATGCAAAAAGTAAAATTTTAAACTTTTGATTACTATTTTGATAGCTAGTAATTCTTTGTCATAAGTAGCATATTTGAGTTGAGTTCTGTTAAATCTTCCAGAAGAATATGCTACAACCTCTTTCGATTTTGCAATTAATACCCCTGCCCAATAATTGTTAGAAGCATCAGTTTGAAGTGCAAGGAGTTCTTCTTCTGAAGGAAAATAAAGGATTTTTTGATCCTTAATTAGTTCTTTTATCTTTTTAATTTCTTCTTCTTCTTTAGAGTTTAAGGAAATACTAATTTTATCTATACTCCATCTTCTTGGTTGTTCTCCACTTTGCTGTTTATATTTAGCTTGTTCTTCGTTAAGCTTTTTTTGCAAATTTTGTGTTATTGCTGATAGATTAGCAATAAATTTTCTACCATAGTTTAATAATCCTAATAAACTTTGAAGTTCTTTTAAAGTTTTAAAAGTATTAGGAAAATCTTTTATTTTAGTGTATATATGTTGTTGAAGTTCAATTTGGCCATTTTTAATTTTCTTTCCAAGAAAATCAATTTCTTTTTTAAACAATTCTATTTTTTTAGGGCCAAGTATTACACCATTTTGTAATAGGATTTGAACTACTACTAAAAGGTGTTCTTTATGTTCTTCAGCACTATTAGGAAAAATTAAAAT
The DNA here is from genome assembly GCA_030737875.1 of Allium sativum. Lineage (NCBI taxonomy): Eukaryota > Viridiplantae > Streptophyta > Magnoliopsida > Asparagales > Amaryllidaceae > Allium > Allium sativum. The sequence goes on along the minus strand of CM060919.1, from coordinate 224,316,657 downwards.
GTCATTGTATACATAAGCATAAAAGGTAAATGTCCAAACATAGAATTCATCCATTTTTGAAATACTTGAGGTGCATTTTTTAATCCAAAAGGCATAACCAGCCATTCAAATGTCCTTGAGGACAACTAAACGCTGTTAATTCAATAGATTGTTTATCAGAAAGTTTTAATTGCCAAAATCCAGATTTTGCGTCAAATTTACTATAACATTTTGCTCCTTGGATTTGCTTAGTTAAATGTTCAGCAGATGGAATAAAATACCCATCAAATTTGGTATGACTATTAAGTTTTCTGTAATTTATTACCCTTCTCGCTTTTCCTCTTTTTATCTCAGCATGATTTCTAACTAAGAATGCTGGAAATGAATGAGTACTAAAACTCTATTGTATAAGTTTTAAATCCAGAAGATCCTTTACTTGTTTTGCAAATTCTTCTTTATCCTTAGGTGAAACCATAATGTTGTTCACCCGAACCTTGACATCTTTATATTATTCCATTAATTCAATTTTGCAATACCTTGGTGCTTTATCAAACCATTTTAATGGATTTTCTGAATGCAAAGGTTCACGCATATTATGAATTAATATCTCAAATTCATTAGATGTTTTTATGTTCTAAGTGCAAACTTTTGGTTGTACTAACACTGGGATTTTTATATTTTCTATCAGAGTTATCGGATTATCACCACGCTGTGCTGCTGGTAAATAATGGGTTGCAATTGCTGCAGGTAAAGGAACTCTTGGAATCAAGGCTCCATCAAATTCAAAGTAGTGTTTATCAAATGGAGGAAAACGAAGAACATTGTCCATTCCAAGAATACAATCAACTCCAAATTCTTTTGGAAGTAAAGCGAAATCAATATTATAAATTTTGTTGTTTCCATGTATATCAGGTATTTGTACCATAAGTTTTTTTACTTTGTGATTTACAGGAACTTGTCTTCCCATAAAGTCGTTTAGCATACCTTTTTGTCTAAAGGTACCCAAAATTGTTAGGGAATAAATAATTCTGGTAATAGACTGGCTTCTTTTGAATTTAGTGCCTCCGACCTGGAAGTACTAGATTGTAAAGATAGTCTTTGTACTATCTTTTGTGTGTCTTGAATTTTTTTATCTTTTTGGGATATAGGACTTTTTAATCCCAAATATTTTTTCTCTAGTTGTGTCAACCAGTAATTTGCAACTCTTTGGTCAGATGATTGTATTTCTCTAAAGCAACCATTAAAGTTTTCATACAGACCTAGATTAGATTCTCTCATTTCTTGATTATACCAGTCCTTTATGACTGCAGAGGTATAAGACTTTGGTACTCCCGTAGAACAAATTTCTAGACTCTAGTGGAAGTCATAGCTTTGGCTTTATCTGTTGTGATTGGTTTAGTCTGTTGGACTTTTTCATTGTCTTCTCCATTGGGAGTGATAGTTTGAGAATAAGAAGCTTCTCCAGATTTTGCCTTTTTTGAAGACTTGATTTGCTGAAAATTTTCTTGTCTTTTCATGTTTTCTAGCAATTCTTTTATCCTTTTAAGGTCTTCTTCATCTATCTCATAATCTGGTAAGAAGATCGACTGCAAAATTAGTATAGCCATGAATGTATTTAACATCAAAATTATAGATTTCTAAATACATTGCTAGTCTTATTCTTCTAAGGTTTTCTTCAGGGTTATTAACAGTTTTTCTTTTAAAAAAACTGAGCAACAGGCTTATTATCTGTTTCGATTATAAATTGTCTATGCAAAAGGTAAAATTTTAAACTTTTGATTGCTATTTTGATAGCTAGTAATTCTTTGTCATAAGTAGCATATTTGAGTTGAGTTCTGTTAAATCTTCCATAAGAGTATGCTACAAACTCTTTCTGTTTTGCAATTAACACTCCTACCCAATAATTGTCAGAAGCATCAGTTTGAAGTGTAAGGAGTTCTTCTTCTGAAGTAAAATAAAGGATTTTTTCATCATTAATTAGTTCTTTTATCTTTTTTATTTCTTCTTCTTCTTTAGAGTTTAAGGAAGTACTAATTTTATCTGTATTCCATCTTCTTGGTTGTTCTCCAATTTGCTGTTTATATTTAGCTTGTTCTTCGTTAAGCTTTTTTTGCAAATTTTTTGTTATTGCTGATTGATTAGGAATAAATTTTCTACCATAGTTTAATAATTCTAAAAAACTTTGAAGTTCTTTTAAAGTCTTAAAAGTATTAGGAAAATCTTTTATTTCAGTGTATATATGTTGTTGAAGTTCAATTTGGCCATTTTTAATTTTCTTTCCAAGAAAATAAATTTCTTTTTTAAACAATTCTATTTTTTTAGGGCTAAGTATTACACGTGTAATAGGATTTGAACTACTACTAAAAGGTATTCTTTATGTTCTTCAGCACTGTTAGAAAAAACTGAAATGTCATCTATATACACAAGCGTAAAAGGTAAACGTTCAAACATAGAATTCATTCATTTTTGAAATACTTGAAGTGCATTTTTTAATCCAAAAGGCATAACCAGCCATTCAAAATGTCCTTGAGGACAACTGAACGCTGTTAATTCAATAGATTGTTTATCAGAAAGTTTTACTTGCCAAAATCCAGATTTTGCATCAAATTTACTATAATATTTTGCTCCTTGGATTTGCTTAGTTAAAAGTTCAGCAGATGGAATAAAATACCCATCAAATTTGGTATGACTATTAAGTTTTCTGTAATTTATTACCATTCTCGCTTTTCCCCTTTTTATCTCAGCATGATTTCTAACTAAGAATGCTGGAGATGAATGAGTACTAAAACTCATTTGTATAAGTTTTAAATCCAAAAGATCCTTTATTTGTTTTGCAAATTCTTCTTTATCCGTAGGTGAAACCAAAATGTAGTTCACCCGAACCTGGACATCTTTATATTATTCCATTAATTCAATTTTGCAATACCTTGGTGCTTTATCAAACCATTTTAATGGATTTTCTGAATACAATGGTTAACGCATATTATGAATTAATATCTCAAATTCATTAGATGTTTTTATGTTGTAAGTGCCAACTTTTGGTTGTACTAACATTGTAATTTTTATATTTTCTATCAAAGTTATAGGATTATCACCACGCTGTGCTGCTGGTAAATAATGGGCTGCAATTGCTGCAGGTAAAGGAACTCTTGGAATCAAGGTTCCATCAAATTCAAAGTAGTGTTTATCAAATGGAGGAAAACGAAGAACATTGTCCCTTCCAAGAATACAATCAACTCCAAATTCTTTTGGAAGTAAAGCAAAGTAAAAATTATAAATTTTGTTTTTTCCATGTATATCAGGTATTTGTACCTTAAGTTTTTTTTACTTTGTGATTTACTGGAACTTGTCTTCCCATAAAGTCGTTTAGCATACCTTTTTTGTCTAAAGTTCCCAAAATTGTTGGGGAATAAATATTTCTTGTAATAGACTGACTTCTTTTGAATTTAAGGCCTCCGACCTCGAGGTACTAGATTATAAAGATAGTCTTTGTACTATCTTTTGTGTGTCTTGAATTTTTTTATCTTTTTGGGATATAGTACCTTTTAATCCCAAATTTTTTTTCTCTAGTTGTGTCAACCAGTAATTTGCAGCTCTATGGTCAGATGACTGTATTGCTCTAAAGCAACAATTAAAGTTTTCATACAGACGTAGATTAGATTCTCTCATTTCTTGATTATACCAGTCCTTTATGACTGTGGAGGTATAAGGCTTTGATACTCCTGTGGGAGCAATAGCTTTCCCTTTGTTCATTAGAACAAATTTCAAGACTCTAGTGGAAGTCATAGCTTTGGCTTTATCTGTTGTGATTGGTTTAGTCTTTTGGACTTTTTCATTGTCTTATCCATTGGGAGAGATTGTTTGAGAAGAAGAAGCTTCTCCAGATTTTGCCTTTTTTGAAGACTTGATTTGCTGAAAATTTTCTTGACTTTTCATGTTTTCTAGCGATTCTTTTATCCTTTTAAGGTCTTCTACATCCATCTCATAATCTGGTAAGAAGATCGGTTGCAAAATTAGTATAGCTAAGAATGTATTTAACATCATGATTATAGATTTCGAAATACATTGCTAGTCTTATTCTTCTAAGGTTTTATTCAGGGTTATTAACAGTTTTTCCTTTTCAAAAACTGAGCAACAGACTTATTATCTGTTTCGATTATAAATTGTCTATGCAAAAGGTAAATTTTTAAACTTTTGATTGCTATTTTGATAGCTAGTAATTCTTTGTCATAAGTAGCATATTTGAGTTGAGTTATGCAAAATCTTCCATAAGAGTATGCTACAACCTTTTTCTGTTTTGCAATTAATACTCCTACCCAATAATTGTCAGAAGCATCAAGTTGAAGTGTAAGGAGTTCTTCTTCTGAAGGAAAATAAAGGATTTTTTATCCTTAATTAGTTCTTTTAACTTTTTTATTTCTTCTTCTTCTTTAGAGTTTAAGGAAATACTGATTTTATCTGTATTCCATCTTCTTGTTTTTCTCCACTTTGTTGTTTATATTCAGCTTGTTCTTCATTAAGCTTTTTTTTTTGCAAATTTTGTGTTATTGCTGATAGATTAGGAATAAATTTTCTACCATAGTTTAATAATTCTGAAAAACTTTGAAGTTCTTTTAAAGTTTTAAAAGTATTAGGAAAATCTTTTATTTTAGTGTATATATGTTGTCGAAGTTCTATTTGGCCATTTTTAATTTTCTTTCCAAGAAAATCAATTTCTTTTTTTAACAATTCTATTTTTTTAGGGCTAAGTATTACACCATTTTGTAATAGGATTTGAACTACTACTAAAAGGTGTTCTTTATGTTCTTCGGCACTATTAGAAAAAACTAAAATGTCATCTATATAAACAAGCGTAAAAGGTAAATGTCCAAACATAGAATTCATCCATTTTTGAAATACTTGAGGTGCATTTTTTAATACAAAAGGCATAACTAGCCATTCAAAATGTCCTTGAGGACAACTTAACGCTATTAATTCAATAGATTGTTTATCAGAAAGTTTTAATTGCCAAAATCCAGATTTAGCGTCAAATTTACAATAATATTTTGCACCTTGGATTTGCTTAGTTAAATGTTCAGCGGATGGAGTAAAATACCCATCAAATTTGGCATGACTATTAAGTTTTCTGTAATTTATTACCATTCTCGCTTTTCCTCTTTTTATCTCAGCATGATTTCTGACTAAGAATTCTGGAGTTCTAATAACGCTGAAGAACATAAAGAACACCTTTTAGTAGTAGATCAAATCCTATTACAAAATGGTGTAATACTTAGCCCTAAAAAAATAGAATTGTTTAAAAAAGAAATTGATTTTCTTGGAAAGAAAATTAAAAATGGCCAAATTGAACTTCAACAACATATATACACTAAAATAAAAGATTTTCCTAATACTTTTAAAACTTTAAAAGAACTTCAAAGTTTTTTAGGATTATTAAACTATGGTAGAAAATTCACTCCTAATCTATCAGCAATAACACAAAATTTGCAACAAAAAAAAACCTTAACGAAGAACAAGCTAAATATAAACAGCAAAGTGGAGAACTACCAAGAAGATAGAATACAGATAAAATTAGTATTTCCTTAAACTCTAAAGAAGAAGAAGAAATAAAAAAGATAAAAGAACTAATTAAGGATAAAAAATCCTTTATTTCCTTCAGAAGAAGAACTCCTTACACTTCAAACTGATACTTCTGACAATTATTGGGCAGGAGTATTAATTGCAAAACAGAAAGAGGTTGTAGCATACTCTTCTGGAAGATTTAACAGAACTCAACTCAAACATGCTACTTATGACAAAGAATTACTAGCTATCAAAATAGCAATCAAAAGTTTAAAATTTTACCATTTGCATAGACAATTTATAATCGAAACAGATAATAAGTCTATTGCTCAGATTTTAAAAAGAAAAACTTTTAATAACCCTAAAGAAAACCATATAAGAATAAGACTAGCAATGTATTTAGAAATCTATAATTATGATGTTAAATACATTCCTGACTATACTAATTTTGCAACCGATCTTCTTACCAGATTATGAGATGGATGAAGAAGACCTTAAAAGGATAAAAGAATTGCTAGAAAACATGAAAAGACAAGATTTTTTTAGCAAATCAAGTCTTTAAAAAAGGTAAAATCTGGAGAAGCTTCTTCTTCGCAAACAATCTCTCCCAATGGAGAAGACAATGAAAAAGTACAACAGACTAAACCAATGACAATAGATAAAGCCAAAGCTACGACTTCCACTGGAGTCCAGAAATTTGTTCCAATGAACAAAGGGAAAGCTACTGCTCCCACCGTAGTACAATAGCCTTATACCTCTGCAGTCATAAAGGACTGGTATAATCAAGAAATGAGAGAATCTAATCCCTTTCTAATATGCCTTTTGTATCTTTGAATTTCTGAAAAGCATTCTTGTAACCTTGGTCTTCTATAGTTGTTAAGTATTAACTCTTCTATTTCTAAAAGAGTTATTAGTTCAGTGTTTTCTAGTTGTTTGAAGAACAATAGAAATCGGCTTTCTTCAATTAGTTGTTGCTGGTACAAGGATATAATGTCTTGTACTATCATTTCTGCTTTGAGCTCTTTAGTTTTTGTATTATCAATTCCGTAGAGTTTAAGTAATTCAAGAAAATCTTGAATTCTCAAATTCACAAGATCTGAAGTTTGCATTTGTGCAAATATGGTTTTTAATTCACTTTGAGCAGCTGTATTGTCTGTGAACAACTCTGCTTCTTTTGAATTTAGTGCCTTCGACGTGGAAGTACTAGAGTATAAAGATAGTCTTTGTACTATCTTTTGTGTGTCTTCAATTTTTTTGTCTTTTTGGGATATACTACCTTTTAATCCCAAATATTTTTTCTCTAGTTGTGTCAACCAATAATTTGCAGCTCTATGGTCGGATGACTGTATTGCTCTAAAGCAACCATTAAAGTTTTCATACAGACCTGGATTAGATTCTCTCATTTCTTGATTATACCAGTCCTTTATGACTTCATAGTTATAAGGCCTCGGTACTCCTATGGGAGCAGTAGCTTTCCCTTTGTTCATTGGAACTAATTTCTAGACTCCAGTGGAAGTCATAGCTTTGGCTTTATCTATTGTCAATGGTTTAGTCTGTTGGACTTTTTCATTGTCTTCTCCATTGGGAGAGATTGTTTGAGAAGAAGAAGCTTCTACAGATTTTGCCTTTTTTGAAGACTTGATTTGCTGAAAATTTTCTTGTCTTTTCATGTTTTCTAGCAGTTCTTTTATCCTTTTAAGGTCTTCTTCACTCATCTCTTAATCTGGTAAGAAGATCGGCTGCAAAATTAGTATAGCCAGGAATGTATTTAACATCAAATTATAGGTTTCTAAATACATTGCTAGTCTTATTCTTCTAAGGTTTTCTTCATGGTTATTAACAGTTTTTCTTTTTAAAAACTGAGCAACAGACTTGTTATCTGTTTCGATTATAAATTTTCTACGCAAAAGGTAAATTTTTAAACTTTTGACTGCTATTTTGATAGCTAGTAATTCTTTGTCATAGGTAGCATATTTGAGTTGAGTTCTGTTCAATCTTCCAGAAGAGTATGCTACAACCTCTTTCTGTTTTGCATTTTATACTCCTGCCCAATAATTGTCAGAAGCATCAGTTTGAAGTGTAATGAGTTCTTCCTCTGAAGGAAAATAAAGGATTCTTTGATCCTTAATTAGTTCTTTTATCTTTTTTATTTCTTCTTCTTCTTTAGAGTTTGAGGAAATACTAATTTTATCTGTATTCCGTCTTCTTGGTTGTTCTCCACTTTGTTGTTTATATTTAGCTTGTTCTTCGTTAAGCTTTTTTTGCAAATTTTGTATTATTGTTAATAGATTAGGAATAAATTTCTACCACAGTTTAATAATCCTAAAAAACTTTGAAGTTCTTTTAAAGTTTTAAAAGTATTAGAAAAATCTTTTATTTTAGTGTTTATATGTTGTTGAAGTTCAATTTGGCCATTTTTAATTTTCTTTCCAAGAAAATCAATTTCTTTTTTAAACAATTCTATTTTTTTAGGGCTAAGTATTACACCATTTTGTAATAGGATTTGAACTACTACTAAATGGTGTTCTTTATGTTCTTCCCCACTATTAGAAAAAACTAAAATGTCATCTATATACACAAGCGTAAAAGGTAAATGTCCAAACATAGAATTCATCCATTTTTGAAACACTTGAGGTGCATTTTTTAATCCAAAAGGCATAACTAGCCATTCAAAATGTCCTTGAGGACAACAGAACGCAGTTAATTCAATAGATTATTTATCAGAAAGTTTTAATTGCCAAAATCCAAATTTACCGTCAAATTTACTATAATATTTTGCTTCTTGGATTTTCTTAGTTAAAAGTTCAACAGATGGAATAAAATACCCATCAAATTTGGTATGACTATTACGTTTTCTATAGTTTATTACCATTCTTGCTTTTCCTCTTTTTATCTCAGCATGATTTCTAACTAAGAATGCTGGAGATGAATGAGTACTAAAACTCTTTTGTATAAGTTTTAAATCCAGAAGATCCTTTATTTGTTTTGCAAATTCTTCTTTATCCGTACGTGAAACCATAATGCTGTTCACCCAAACCTTGACATCTTTATATTGTTCCATTAATTCAATTTTGCAATACCTTGGTGCTTTATCAAACTCTTTTAATGGATTTTCTGAATACAAAGGTTCAAGCATATTATGAATTAATATCTCAAATTCGTTAGATGTTTTTATGTTGTAAGTGCAAACTTTTAGTTGTACTAACATTGGAATTTTTATATGTTCTATCAGAGTTACAGGATTATCACCACGCTGTGCTGCTGGTAAATAATGGGCTGCAATTGATGCAGGTAAAGGAACTCTTGGAATCAAGGCTCCGTCAAATTCAAAGTAGTGTTTATCAAATGGAGGAAAACGACGAAGATTGTCCGTACCAAGAATACAATCAACTCCAAATTCTTTTGGAAGTAAACCAAAATCAAAATTATAAATTTTGTTGTTTCCATGTATATCAGGTAGTGAAAATTAGCCTCACATCCTTAAAATTAAAGTTAATTAGGATCACGTCCTCCCCTTTGCAAACATACAAATTTCATCTCTATTTTTAAAATAACGTCTAATAATTTTCATAATTGCCCATATTGATATCTACGGCTTTAATTTCGGATCTGATCCGCTATTTCTTATATGCGATTAAATTTTTACTTAAACATATATTTTCGTGCTAATGGCGGTTGCTTCTTTGTTAGGATTTTTGATCGATCGACTTTTACAGAGAGTAACCTTCATCGCTCTTTTATTTATAAAATGGCGTCGTCTTCATCAAGGTAATATATTATTTTTCAAAATTTTTTTATATCGATTGTAATGATTTCTATTTTGAAATGGAATTTTGTTAAATGATTATTCTGAATTAGTTTAATTATTCTGTTTGATTGATTGATCGTTTAATTATATTATAAAGTTTTTTTTCTTGATTGTGGAGCATTGTAAAATAATTTATCAACATATTTAAAGGATGTTATACATAGATGTATAGAAATATGAATTCATTATGAATTTGAGTGTTCAAAATTGCAACTATTGCTTTAATACGTTATGTATTAAAAAAAATTGCGTACAAGTGTGCATATTTTTTGTATATATGCATTCTAATTTTCATATATTTTTAGTTTCTATTTGTTTGTGTGCCTGATGATCAGTTGTGTACATCATTATGCATATAGTTGTATTGAATACATATTACAGGTGTTCTGGATTTTTTAAAAATATATTTTGTGCAAATATTCTTAAAATTTTCATGTAAGTATGCATATATTTCTATTATTTGCGTATATGTATGCATATACTTATAATTAACTAAATGTGTTTTTGTACTTTAATTTTATTAATGCATATTAATCTGATTTTTTTTTTCATCCAGTGGTCCTGCAAATATTGATGTATTGGTGATGCAGACGATTGAAGAAGAAAAATTAAATTTCAAAGCCGACTTTCTTCATTTTAATGTCGATCGAAGAAAAAATATCAAAATCTTGGCAATTTCAAGCCGAATTTTTTTTGATTAATTATTCTGATGTTATTAAACTGTCTAGGTTTGTTGATGGATAATTTAATTAGGTGATAAATTTATCTGGTTATTATTTATTGCACAGTCGTGATTATTAATTTTTCACTATAGGGTTTGTTTCCTTAATTCTGAATACGTGTATAAAATCATGCATATGTTCAGTAAAGTTGCATATAAATACGCATATATTCTATATATATGCATACTTATGTACACCTCTTTTTGAAATTATGTTTGCTTGCGTGTATGATGATTAGTTGCAAACAAATATGCATATATTCCTAATATATGCATTTTACCAGTGTTTTTCATCCATTATAAATATAAGTATGCATAACTTTTTGTGAAAATTTGCACACAAATATGCAAGTATTACTGATATTTCCATACATTTATGCATCTATTTATTTCTATTTTGAACATGTTTACGTAATTTTATACAATAATTACTGCTGAATTTGTCTACTTATTGTTGAATCTCTTGTTTGTATAAAGTGTTCCTGCTGATGTTGGTGTCTTGGTGTTGTTGAAGTTTGGCAATGATAGCTGCTCCATTCGTCTGTATTTTAATAGTTCTATTGATATAGTGAGAGATGCCGTTTGTTGATATACTGAATATTTGTATTAACTTTGTTAATATTTTTTATAAGTACGTGGATGTATGAATAAATTCATTGTAGCTAAATGTCGGTACAGACGTATTTTTATACCTGATAATATATACAAGTAGTCTCTATTGTTGCATAGATGTATGCAAGTATTCTTATTATGTGCATGCAAGTATTCAAATTTTAAGTTTGTATGCAAACTCTGTTTGAACTTTCAGTATTTCCTCCCTATTTAGTCTTGAATTTGTTTATTTAGTCATCGAATTCTACAGTATTAATTTGGTTTTCTACTCCAAAAATCTTCTGAAGTTCTGATCGTACAGTAAGTAATTTAAAAAAACATCAGTAGTGTTTTTTGGAGTAATGCTGCAAATATTAGCAGTTGAGTAACCAATTTTATTGAAAAAATGCATAAAAGTATGCAATATATTATTTATAACTGTACACAAGAAAGCAATATTTCATAAAATCATGAAAAAGTAGTAGAACTTAATTCAGTACATAAATTTCCAAGAACTTCTGTGTCAACAGATTATTATCAACAATCCAACTATAAATTTTGCAATCGAGAATTTCATGAGCAAGCTTAGCACGTTGTCCATTTACAGCCACAACACCATATAATTCATCATCTTCAATGCTTTCTTGGTTCTCACTTCTCCGTTTCATGATGTTAATAACAAACATGCCATGATCTACGCTGCAGAAATTTATAAAACATTAACACCTTGTTTGAATAGTTCTATTTGGTATGATAACAAGGGTATAAATATGCAATCATTCTTAAAATATATATACTAGTATGTATGCAGGTTTTCGAAATATCAGTATACAAGAATCCTATTATTTACATAAATAAAAATGAATACATATAAACAAGTTTTTATATTACATTCATACAAATATGCAAAAAAAAAAAAAAAGGATATCTGCATACAAGCATGCAAATATTGTTAATATTTGACTTCAAACATGCAAATATAATTGATATTTGTATAAAAACATGCAGATATTATCAATATATGCATACAAGCATGTAGATATTTAAAATATCTACATACAAACGTGGAAATATTGTCAATAACTGCATACAAGCATGCACATTCTGTCAAAAATTGCATATAAACATGCAAATATACATGATAACTGGGTACAAGTATGTAGAAACATACATACATGCATATGGATACTTGCAAATGAACTGAGTTTATTTTCTTACGTATGGCCTTGTTGTGGGCAATTAGCCAATTCAAGCTCTCTGGGTTGTTGAAAATTCTTCTTCTCCAATTTTTTATCACTCCATTCATGTAAAGACTCTGCATAAAAACAAATACATACATACATACATGCATATGAATTTTAAATTACTGAAAATTCACTCATACTTCAAATTAAAAGTTATTCAAACACTCAATTAATCTATTGTTCTACTGTAAGCAAAAATTGTTATTACATGCATATATTCAACCATCAAACACTGAATACATGCACAATTGTATGTAATAGTTAATATTACCTTCATATACGCGTACAACTATCTGTTTTCATTTGCAAAATTGCATTCTACATTACAGACTTGAATTCAAAGATTTGTAGAAAAAAACCTAAAATTTCAACACTATGTCCAATATTTCTAATCTGAAGTGTATAAATATGAAAAAAACCTCGAACTAAATCTATACTTTCATGTTGTATATCTGAAAAAATGCATACAACCATGCATATATCTGTTGATAGTTGCAATTCCGTATAACGCCTTTCAAACGTATTTTTCATATCTGGATACAACGACAAACCTGAATTTTTTTCGAATCTTCAACAGTTTTTCAACCTAACTTGCATGGATAATTGAATATAACCATATAATCATGCAACAATTCCAGGTAAATTCATATTTTAATATGAAATACAACTATAATATGCGTTGTTTGACAGAAATATACAAGAATCAAATTTTTACCTTCGTTCTAGCCATGTCGATGAACACTTCAAATCCAATATTCACTGGTTTTTGGTTTTTTTAATCGATCAATAGTAGAAAAGGGAGAGTCGGCTGAAAGGTTTTAATTTTCCCCTTTTATCAGCTGCCCTAATTATGCGAGGTGATTAATGAAACAATCAAAAGAGGAACGAGGGTTTTTACGGCATGGAGGGATATAATCGGAATTTTAATTGCCGCTTTTCAAAAACAGGGATGAAATTTGTATAGTTTTTTTGGCTGGTTTTTTTTTATATTTTGAAACATAATAGGGACCTGCAAAAAACGCATCCTATTAGGTATTTGTACCTTAAGTTTTTTTACTTTGTGATTTAGAGGAACTTGTCTTCCCATAAAGTCGTTTAGCATACCTTTTTTGTCTAAAGGTATCCAAAATTGTTGGGGAATAAATATTTCTTGTAATAGACTGGCTTCTGCACCAGAATCTAGTAAAACATGTATTGTGAATTCCTGATAATCAGGGATACATATTGTTAATGGAAGATATATATGTAATTGAGCCTTCTTTTTAAGATCAAGATGTCTAATCATAATGTTTTATATTTTCAGAGGGAACCTTTATCACCATTCGGTTAGGTTCTTGTTCTTTTTGCTTATCAAGTACCCGTATGGTTTTTCCTTCCATTGGATCAGATTTTCTAAAACTCACACGATTATTTATTACTCTTAGAATGTCATATGTTAGTTCAACGTCAGATAAAGATAGAGATCTTCTTGGTTTATCTGATATTGAATCTTCTTCATTCTTTTTTACTATAGTGGAAATAGCATTTCCAGAAGAAACAAAATACTCTATAGGTATTTGTACTTTCAGTCAAAGAGATTTTATGAAAACTTGAATTTCATTATTAAATTTTAAGTGTCTCATATCTACTAATTTAGGTTGAATTGTTTTTCCCATTCCTACCTCGAATAATTTTACGAATTGTTTCGGAGTAATAGATTTAAATGTAGCTGTATCATTTAAAGCCATACAATGTTCCCATTGAATTTCTAAGACCTTAGAGCCTGCTAATAGCTCAATATTCTGTAAATTTACTGATAAAGTACATGCTTTCTCAATATTTTTATTTTCAAGGCTTATACAAAAATCAGGATGTATATTTACTCCAAAATAATCTATTTGCTAAATTAGATTTAGCTCCCCCTATAATACTATTTAAAGGACTGTTAATTATTCTTTCATCATACATACTTTCATAATAGGTGTATCTATTCCAGATCTTAAAAGAACTGTAATTTTTAATTGTATCAATCCTATATGTAATATCTCATTTTAGGATATTTTGCCTTTAATCTTTCTATTTTGTTTTTGTTTAGAAGACTTATAGAAGTAAAATCTTCATCTCCTTTTAGCTCAACATTTCCTTTCACTCGTTCAAATACATAAGTATGTTGATTAAGGAATCAAGATTTAAGAGTTTTAGGTTTGTAAATTTCCCTTTTATCTGATCTTGGAATTGCCTCTTTTAATTTTTCAAGATCTTCATCTGTAATAATAAATTGTTCTCCTTCACAATCTTGAATTGGTGAATCTGATGATTCTTCTGATGAAATTGTATTCACGTATATTATGTATTCACGATATGTTTCAGTTTCACTATTTCGTGAAGAATGAGATGTAGAGCCACCCAATAGGGTGAGCATGTCACAGTCATATATTTCTTCCTTTATAATAGGAAGATCTTCATATTTATGAATGACTAAAAGTCCAATTGGGTCTCCTTGATTTATAATATAAACTTTATTTTCCAAACTAGTACTCTTGAATAATATAGTAGCATTATTTTTGGAAAGAGGTTCAATTAAACCATGTGTTATAAAAATAGTATCTTTTGTATGTTTAGGAATATTATATATTTTTCCATAGTATCCCAAAGGAATTTTTATTAATAAGTCCAAAAAGACTTCTGTAGTATAATATCTTCTTAATGCAATATTTTTAGCTGCATATAAAGTATATCCATGAGAGTTTATTTTCTCATTTTTTGGGAGGATTGCGTAAACTGTTAAGGGTATTATTTTTATTTGATTATGTGTTTGATTTATAGTTATCATGTTGACTTTGAAGTTGTCAAAATCATCAATGACGTCATCAATTTCTTCAGTAGTATCGGAATAAAATGATTCAATTTCATATATAGAAGAATTAGCGTCACTTGATATATCTTCAATAGTGTCAACATGAATAGCGTATTCTTCAATATTTGATATTATAATATTTTTAACATTTGCAGGGCATTCATTAGCATAATGTCCTTGTTGATTGCATTTAAAACATTTGCACCCCTTTTTAAAGTTTTTCTTTTTAATAAATTTTTTCTTTGAAAATTTATTGTTTCTATGAATTTTTTTTCTTATATTCGGGTTTCCATTTTCTTCGAGTAATTTTGTATTTAGGCTTCCTTTTCCTATTAAAGTTATTGAACCGCTTTTCATATTTAGATTGACATCCAAACTGTGCGTTAATGTCTTTTGAGTATTTTGTACAGCAATTAAATCCTACTTTAGAATGTTTGATTTTATTTTTCATTTCTTTTTTAGCACTAGTCTGTTCGCAAACTCTTTCCATTGTTTCCATGCATGCCTTCTTTAAGAGGCCTGTGGCATGATTTTCATCAGTATTGCTTTGTTTTAGAAGGTTATATCTTTCTTGGATCATATTATTCCATGGATATGGTACTTTTTGTAAAAAAGCCTTTAATCCAAAAGATCTTTTGATCAAAATTCTTTAAATAAAAAACTAATCCAATATATTTGGCTGTAAATTCTTCTAACATACAAATATCACATAAAATTATCTTTAGTAATTATTTCTCATAGTCAATATCATCAAGAAAAGTTTCTCCAGTAATAACTTGCACAAATCTCCTTAAACATCTTGTTTATTTTGATTAATTTTAATGGCTTGTAGTTGAGTTGAATTTGTTTGTTCTAGATTTATTAACCAAGCTAAAGCATCTCCTTCCCAATAAATTGTTGTGTAGTTTATAAATTCTGGAATATTTAATTGGGGAGGTAATAAATATATAGTTCCAGAAATATGTTGAAGCCAAGCTAGTATATACTTTCGAATCTTTTTATGTGGAATTTTATCGATATTGAAAGTAATAGTATCTTTTGGTTGATCATTGTAATAGTTCTTTAAGCGTTTGCGAGAAGAATGATACTTAATCCAATCAGATCTAGTACCATGTCTTAGCATTTGTGGATAGGGATCCTCAACAGTATTTTCAAATGTATTTTCATCTTGTCTCCCATTACTATATCTGGGTTTGGTACATCAACCCTAGACGCTCCTTCCGGTGCGGGAAGCATCATTGTTGATCTACTGGATTCTTCTCCATTTGTGTTTATTTTGAAAATAATTTTATCTAAAGTATCAGATAAATCACATGACTCTATGGAGTCTTCAGATTCATGTTCAGAATCTTCACCAGAAGAAGTTTCTTCTTTTTTCTTGAAATGATTTATTGCAGTTGAATGTTGTTCATTATATGAATAAAGTTCAGCACTTTCTATTTCTTCGTTTAATTCCTTTTCTTGCAGCTTTAGAAAATCCTAATGGTAAGTTCGATTTTTTCATTAACATCAATTTTATTCCTTTCTTCTGATGTATATTTTACCATCCTAATTCTGTTTAACCAATAAATTTTTGACATGTTTTGCCCAAACCCTCCATTAAGAGTTTGTCTATACAATTTGTGTTTTAACTCTTTTACATCTGTTTTTATTTCTTGAAGTAAATCGACTATTAAATTTTGAATACCATTTTCGTGATTCTCATGGGTAGGTATATGAATTATATGATCATATAATTCAGAATCCAAATTGAAATGACATTTATGTTTGTCAGGAACAATAAGCATATTTTTATCCATTTAGAAAAGCCTTTCGAACATAATTGAGTTATAAGCTTTCAGAATTTTCTATATATAATCTTTGTAACAATAAATGCTTAATCCTTACTTTTAGCAAAATTAGTTTTGACCCTAACTTAAGCAGCTAGACACGATACCCCAATTCAGTTTTATAACAAACCGTGGACTTATGGTTGGGTTAAGCCTCGAACTAAGATAACCACAAGCTTATATCGTCGCTTCACCTAATTAGAGCACAACAATGGTTCCTTTCCTACGTCTTGCGTAATAATTTTACTAGAAATTTCAGATTATGATTTATAATTTTCAAAAAAATATTTATATAAGAAAACTTATACTCATAACCTAACTATGTCCAAAAGAATATTTTTAAGCTGACATATCTGGAAAATGTTTTGAAAACACTGATATGAAAATAAAATCAATGAATCATACCTACTAGCATCCAGGCTCTGATACCAAATTGAAGCAAGCTGTTCGAACACCAGATTGAAGCAGATAGAACAGAGATCAAACTTCCACTTAATATTATTATAAACTGATAAAATACAACTTAATATTACAAAACACTCGGAATATTAATAGATAATTATTACAGAGAAACTGAGAATATTTTTTTGAACTCTCCTTTCTACTGATTTCTTGTGCTCCTTTTATACTTGATTTTTCTGCTTCTCCCTAGTAGTAGGTTTAACACGTCTTCTTTTGTAGGATCCATCTGTTAATTATTAGAAGAGGAGGTGTCCTCAATTATTTGTGTCTTTTGCTATGTGTCTAAAACTTCTGGATATGTGTCCAAGTCTAAAACAGTAAGATAATGTGTAGGTAGGATAACGTGTCTGAAAAGGTAATAATGTGTCGGTAGAGTGGTTTTAGGTCCACCATGCTTCTGATTAATGTTGTAGGTCAAGATTAGCCATTGATTCGTCATCAAACGGGTACGTGTCTAAAGTATCTCTCATTACAAAATCTTGTCTACTTCTTTCTTTTTCAACTTTTTCTTCAAAATATAGTTCTTGAGCCATTGTTCCTATTGGATCAACACTAAGAGTGTCTAGAAACCATTGTACTTTGATGATTCTGTCTTTAGACGGTTCGAATTCAGACAAGTAGTCGAACACTAGAACTGTCTTTCCTTCTGTAACTGAGTGTACTCTAATTTCTGCTTTGTTAATAGCTTCAGTGAAGAATTCTTCTGCTGCTTTGATTCTCTCTTCAATTTCATTAAAATTCTTTCTGCAGAATTTGATTATGTCGTATTGTGGACTGTCTATAACCCTATGGATTTCCCATAATTGAATGGAAGGGCATAGACGAATATCCTTCCTTTCTTCCCAAATGCTCCATATTCAGAACATGAACATAGTAAAAAACCTACTTGAGTACTTAGCAAGCTTCTCTTTGCATATATCTGGAATACAATCGGCATATTCTTCAGGATGGCTTGTATTGACATAGATTTCATGAACTAATAATCCCTTTCTAATATGCCTTTTGTATCTTTGAATTTCTGAAAAGCATGCTAGTAACCTTGGTCTTCTATTGTTGTTAAGTATTAACTCTTCTTTTTCTAAAAGAGTTATTAGTTCAGTGTCTTCTAGTTATTTGAAGAACAACATAAATTGGCTTTCTTCAATTAGTTGTTGCTGGTACAAGGATATCATGTCTTGTACTGTCATTTCAGCTTCAAGCTCTTTAGTTTTTGTATTATCAATTCCGTAGGGTTTAAGTAATTCAAGAAAATCTTGAATTCTCAAATTCACAAGATCTGAAGTTTGCATTTGTGCAAATATGGTTTTTAATTCAGTGTTGGACCAATAGGAACAATGGCTCAAGAACTATATTTTGAAGAACAAGTCGAAAAAGAAAGAAGCAGACAAGACTCTGTAATGAGAGATACTTTAGGCACGTACCCGTTTGATGACGAATCAATGGCCAATCTTGACCTACAAGATTAATCAGAAGCATGGTAGACCTAAAACCACTGTATCGACACATTATTATTGCCTTTTCAGACACGTTATCCTACCTACACATTATCCTAATGTTTTAGACTCGGACACATATCCAGAATTTTTAGACACGTAGCAAAAGACACACATAATTGAGAACACCTCCTCTTCTAATAATTAACAGATGGATCCTACAAAAGAAGACGTGTTAAACCCACTACTAGGGAGAAGCAGAAAACTCAAGTATAAAAGGAGAACAAGAAATCAGTAGAAAGGGGAGTTCGAAAAAATATTCTCAGTTTCTCTGTAATAATTATCTTTTAATATTCTGAGTGCTTTGTAATATTAAGTTGTATTTTATCAGTTTGTAATAATATTAAGTGGAAGTTTGATCTCTGTTCTATCTGCTTCAATCTTGTGTTCTAACTGCTTGCTTCAATTTGGTAATAATTAATAATTAAATACTATATTATATATTTTATTTGATTTAAACATAACCTATACTATATTCGGCGAAATATTATATATTTTTAAAATATTTTTAATAATTAAATACTAATATTACAATAATTAAATACTTATAATATTAATAAATAATTAAATAATGCTGCATTAATTAAATGGTAAAATTATTATAATAATCTATTTTATATTATAATATTTTTTATTATATAAAAATTCTCAATAGTGAATAACAAATTTGTTATAGTAAATAATATAATATAAATTAAAGTTTGTTTAATAGATATAAATATATTATAATTTATATAATATATTAAAATAACTTATTTATTGTATAATTTTATAATTATTAAAAAATATATTTTTTATAATTATTACTATTATTTTATAACTTATATTATAATGTATAAACATATAACATATAATTATATTATATAATATTATAATTTATATTAATTTAATAAATTATATCTTATATTAACTTAAATAGATATAATTATAATAAATTATGGTATAATTTTTGTATGTTGATATAAATTTAAATTTATTAAATAAAATTATACTAAACAAAAGTAAATATAAATTTGTGATTAATTATACTACCTAATTTGTACAGAAAATGCATTGACAATAATTATTACTTAACTGACGTTTGAATGAATAATTTATAATATAATTAAAAACAAGCTCGTAATGTTGCGGTAGTTTGTAGGTTTAAGTTTTGAACTTCAACCACATATATATGATTCGTTATAAGTCGGATTTCTTTGGAACAAATAATGTTTGAATCTATTGAGCTATATTTTTCTAACGGAAAAGAAAAATGAAGATTTTATATTATAGATTTCGAGTTATATCCAAATCAAATTTTTTAAAAGTTGCTATGAAATCGTTTATTAAATAATATATATTATAATATTATCTATTAATAGTACAAAAATTATATTTATTTAATTTAATATAATTATATTACATAATTATATTACATATTTTATAATATTATATAATATAATTATATGTCATATGCTTATATATTATAATATATATTAATGAATAATAGTAAAAAATTATGAAAATTATTATATTACATAATTTATAATATTATATAATATAATTATATGTCATATGCTTATACATTATAATATATTATTAAATAATAGCAAAAATTATGAAAAGTATATTACTTAATAATTATAAAATTATATAATATATAAATTATTTTAATTCATTATATAAGTTATAATGTATTTATCTCTATTTAACAACTTTAATTTATAATTATTATTTACAACTATATTTGTAAATATATTACATAATTATAATATAATATAAATGATAATTTATTAAATTAATATTAGTAAATATCTATTTAATCTAATTAAAATATATAAATTATATTTGTAAATATCTATTTAAGTTAATATTCGTAAATATTTATTTAATATAAATTATAATTTATTAAATTAATATTAGTAAATATCTATTTAATATAAATTACAATATATATTGGGTAGTATAATTATAAACTATAAATATATATCATTTAACTTAAATAATTATTGTATAAGAATATACATATTAGATAGTATATTAATATAATTTATAATATTATATAATATAATTATATGCATATGCTTATACATTATAATATATATTATTAAATAATAATAAAAATTATGAAATGTATATTATTTAATAATTATAAAATTACATAATATATAAATTATTTTAATATATTATATAAATTGTAATGTATTTATCTCTATTTAACAACTTCAATTTATAATTAATATTTACAACTATATTAGTAAATATATTACATAATTATAATATAATCAAGTAAGGGTTTATTTGAATGCAAGGTTTTACTGAAGGCGAGTTTTTTTATTTTTATGAAGGCGAGTTTTCAAAACTCGCCTTCAGTAACCCAAACAGGTTTAAATCTGTTATTATTTTTGGAACATGGCTATATGTGTTATTATTTACAGAAACAGACCTACATGCGTGAATTATCCTTCTTTTTACGATTTTATTATGTTCATTAATCAGCAAACCTCTTTCTTTAAAATTAACATGTCTTCACTTTCATATTACGCAAAGATTTCGCAAAAGTTCCATAAAGTAATTAACCACATATTATACCATGCTTTAAAAAAAATTAATAATTGGCAACCAATGAGCAAATTTACATATTAAAATCATTAAAGAGAAAATTAGTTATATTTTCAGTGGACAAAAACCTCCTCCATAGCATGGGTTCGCTTTTCAATTAATATATTAGTAATATAACTGTATAAGCTTAATTTTTTGTAGACATATTATAAAGTCTTGAAATATAATCTACAACATTCGCTCTCCTTTTAATTTCTAATGTACAAAAATTTGTTTTGTTTGTAAGTTGATCTAATGGATTTGCCTATCACTGGAGTAATTTTAGGAACTTCTCAAAGGTAAAAGTCTCAATCATATTATATTATTTTTTTCAAGCAGACTTCCCTCTATTTTGCCCATATACATCTTATACGTCATGTTCTACCCGCAAATTCCATTGTTTCATTAGTGCCTAAACTTTTGAAATTTGTGTGATTATTAATTTTGGGATTACCGTGTTATCACTGATTCTATTAGAATTTTTTGATGGTTTTGTACAAACGATTAAATTAAACCATTTTTAGGATTTTTGTATTAAAACACTCTTAAATGTTTTTATACAAGATTTACATTCCAATACTTGCATGTTTTTGGTATTAGGCTTTCATAAGTTCTATATGCAAAACTAAATTCTTTACCATCATCAAAGTCACCTGTAAAAAACAATACCATGTTTAACCTTTCTCAACTGGTAGAAAATTTGGTCACTAAAAAGGTGAATCTCCAACACTCATTAGATGTATGTTCAAACCATAACAGGGGCTTATGTGGCAAACCATTATTCGTTTATATTTAACCAAAATTATGAACTGAAACCGTTTTACTAATCAATAGGCATACTCGTAATAACTTGGTATTGGTCCATACATTTACCAATTTTTAAGACCTATCACCGATCTAATTTCCTAGTCCGATCACTGATTGCACTACCAATTTTAAAACAATCAGGGGGGTTATATCAAAGGGCAAATTAACTCTTTGCCCCAAAAGCAACATTATTCGATGTAAAAGTTGTACACACCCCCACTAATTATTTTAACAGGAAAATAGTGTAAAAGACAAGAATATTGGGCTTTTTATCCATAAGGATAGTCCATCTAATTTTTTTTCCAGGACAATATATAAGTTGCTGACCTAGCGCGCCTAAGAATCTCGTTCAGAATTATTATCGTTTCCCTAATTTTGGCTTCTCCATTGCGGATTTCATTTTCATCGTGGATTTCATTTTCGTCGCGGATCAACTAAATCTCATCTTCTCCATTGCCTCGGTTTTCATCTTCTTGGATTAATTTGTGTGGATTTTTATCGTTCGGATTTTCATCAGCTGGAATCAAAATTAGGTTGAATATTATTTCTCAGGTTCGATTTACCTTTTACACGATTAGTTTTTGCTTTCTTTGTTCGGATTTTTCTTTTCATGTATATCTTCTACAAAAAAAATTATCTTTTCTTTTTAGGTTTCCCTCTATTGATTTTAATTGGTTGATTAATGGATTCGATGTGCAACAACAACAAGTTATATGTTTTATATTGAGTATTTTTGTTTTTTGTCTTGTTTAAACTGTGTTCATAGATGTATCAAATTGTCCTCATTGTTTAGCTTATTTTCATTTTTGTTTGATCTGTTAGATTACATTATTGTAACGGCCCGAGAAAAGCTCGATACTTGAATTTTCAACAATGATACACAATCTCGTATCACTTGCCAAAAACCCAAGTATCGAACCACTGACTGTTAATAGAAAGAAGTTAGAGGGTGAGAAAAGAAAGAAAGAAATGTTAGAATAGAAGAAAAGAAGAAGAACACACATCAGAATCTCACAACGGAATGAATAAATATAATATCTCAAATCTCTTTATGCAAAAAGAAACTGTATATATACATACCAATCATCAAAGTACATCATATATCAGACACAGCGGAAATACACTTTATATAACTAACAGTGAAGCCTCCTACTTCCAGCTCCTGGAACTCCAAGTGAAAACTAACCTGTGATATACTCGGTCTGACCCGAGCACATTTGATTTAAAACAAAATTCACCGGGTCAGTCTGGAATACTATCAGTGATAAATTCATAACACAAACAACTTGTTTAACTTTGGAAATCCTTTTGAAATAAAAGGATAATAGTAAGACCAGTCCACACATAAACACGGACAGTTTTTACCTTACTATAACCCAAATCATCTTTGAAACAATACCTTGTTCTGATATTATAATAATGTCTATCAACCACAAATAAATAACAATCTAGTAGAACACTTACATCTCACGCTCTACATATATAATATAAAATCAAAAACCGCGGGCGCTTATTGGAAATTGGATTTTGACTATGACAAGGTATGGGACCACCTGCCGATAGTGTATCTCTAGAGGCGAATACACTGGATTCAACAAGAACGTCTTGCAACCCGGCCCACACATGACCGACCACTCATTTCACTTGAGTGTATCGAATGTATATCACCAACGGTTGGACTCAAACCACTGTTTCCCGAAAAGGGACATTATCGATAGATTAAAGAAGCAAATGGAATTTCTCTAGATAGATGATTATACACCCTAATGGGAGCGAACCACATAGTCATGCTGCCTGCCCGATTTTTGTCATTTCCCGGTTGATGAGGCTTGAGGCTACGCTTTACCATCACATCAGATTCACTTTGAATGCCACATTGTCAGATCCATCAAATCACTGATTGACGTTTACAACAATACATTACGTGTGAGCTAAAGAAGTTTCCTTCTCCGCTTCCACTCTTGGTACAGTTGAAGAAATCAATATACGTGACCGTTTGGAAATACTCTGTCAGACACTCGTCCATACAAGTCATCCAGGAACAGGATGAACCAAAGGTACTCTCTTACCACACCCTATATAGGAATCACCCCAAGGATCAGTAGCGAGAAGTCCTTGCAACCCGTATATTTCAACCATGACAGAACCCCAGTATATCTCTGTGTCGACTCAGAGATTGTTAGTGGTTCTTCCATTTATGAAGATATACGGTCTTCAATGCTCCATCTTCATCGCTTGCCAATTAGTCATGAACATACAGTTGATTCGAAGTGGTTTTGGGTCAAGTTCCCATCCCGGTCTCTTCGAAAACAACCCATAAAAAAAAGTAGATAGAATATTTCATTTGATAGTTCGGTTGTTTAACTATCAAATCTTGACAGTGATGTTAAGCACATTGGCAGCTAAGGTCGATTCTATTGAAAATCTTCATTTAACCATTTCATCGATTTCATAATCTTATCTCGACAAACTTTTCTGATTTATTATTTTGAAAACATGATTCACCACTTACTTTTGTATTTACTACACCTCACTTTTGATTTCCTTTGTTCGGAAATATATATATATATATATTATAAAACATCTTTATCCTCTTTATCTTGGAAAAATACCATTTCAATTCTTAACCCTTCCTGTATTCTTTTGTCTTAAAATATCGCTATCGATTCACAACTTCTTTACAATTCTATTTCCATTGTTCGGAAATATTCCTTTATTTCACAAAACTTTTTTATTCTCTTTCAATCTTGAAACATCGTTTTAAAATTATCGAACCATTTTCCATATTTCTTATTATTGCAAATATCTCTATAGTTTTAAAACCACTTTCCATTCCTACTACCATTTGGACTATTGTTATACTTTTAATTGCATTATATAAGAAAAATCATATTTCATTATCTGACCCCAAATAATCCACCTCTTATTTTTAAACCCAAACAGTTTAATCTTATTTCTAAATCTTTACAAATAAATATTTGTAATATTCTCTCAATAATTTATTCCCAACATCCTTAACCATTTCAAACCAATATTATCTCTTGATAATAATGAAGCCGTTCAAGTTGGGGTATTTTAATTACCTCTCAGACCTTGACCGACAATGCTCTTATCGCAAGACAATAAAAGTTTACAGCTCGAATATCCCATATATCATTTCCATTTCCATTCACTATGGTTTTAAAAACCATTTCCTTTTATTCGAAAACCCACTTTACATTCTAATTCTCACTTCTTAATTAAGTAAACTTCTCGACAAAATCCTCTTTGCCCTTCGACTCCAATATGGTATTATAACCCATTTCTTCCTTTGGAAGTTTCCCTTAAACCTCTTTACTCAATTTATTAAGTAAATAACCCAAACCCCTTTTTGGGTCATAATCTTACCCAAACCCAATTTACTTCATTAAATAAATTCTTATTGGAATCCTCATCTTTACTTACGAGTCACCCTTTTTCAAACTTTGTTTGTAAATGAAAATCCTTTTATAAACTCTTATTATACTTCCAACAACTTATTTCCATTTGACCACTTTTTAATTTAATTCTCCATTAAGAGTAATCATTTTGGTTATCATTTTTAAAATGATACTTTACTTTCGCATTAACCACTTTAATTGTAGTTAATCCCGTTATACTATAAATAAAATAATTAATCCTTTTTAAAAGATCATTAAATAATAATTAACTTTATTAACCAAATTAATTTGATAATCATTTTTAAACCATATTTAATCAATGATTAACTAACTTCTAACAATATTCATTAAATTTAATGAATATTCAAGAACTATTGATTTGATAAATTTTAAATCAAATCATTCTAATTGTCAACTTTGGTTAATACAGTCGCCTTTGTCGACCGTCAACATCAGTTAGCTATTAACTGATATTCACCCACCGTTTCCCCTTTTAAATTAATTAATAACTTAATTAAATTAAAAATATCATTCTAATTATTTTGTCAAACACTGATACAATTTTACTAATCAATATATTAGTTTCTGCTCTTCTGATCATTAATGACATTTTCTTCATTATATAAACCTTTTAAAACAAATTCTTTGATAAATCATGAATATATTTATAATTTTCTATTTTAATTAGCTTGTATAAACAACTTAAAATTTCATTTTAGTTATAACAATAAATTTATAACTAAAATCTTCGTCAGTTCGCTTAGTGGCAAAACGACGCCATAACCAATGGATTTTACCCCATCACTGCCAATCACTTAATCAATATTGTCGATTGATTAAAAATCATAACACGATCAACAACCATTCCACTATCGACATTCAACAGGTTTCGATGTCAATTTAGGTTTAACAATTCATATGTATGAAAAATAAAATCAATAAATAACGTATAATAAATTTGAGGAATTAGGTTTGATTCCTCCTACCTGTTCTTCTCTGCATCACAGACTGTTATAACATTCCATGGTAGTATATAATTTAAATAAATGAATTAATGATGATAATATAATCAACAACAACCATTAAATCAACCATAAGCAACCAAGCAGCCAATCAAACAATTGGTATTTTTATATGGATTTATCACATCATGGCAGTCCAGAAAAGTGTGAGAATTAATTCACCAGTGATTACGGTTGACGATGGACGTGTTTGTCCTTTTTAATTTGCAACGGACGTTTAAAATTTGCTGAAATTTCAATTGCGTCAGATCGACTCCCGGTCAGCGCCGTCGTCTAGAGCTCGTCTCTGCGATCCCAACGGATCCAGTTTCGTCAGATTTCGTTAACGTATGAAGAAGCTATCGTAATTTAAAGTTTATAAAAATTTAACGATATATTAATTAATTAATTAAATTTATAAATTACCTTAATTTACCTTAATAACCATCCACGCCAGCCTCACTTAAGTGATTCACGCGTTTTGCCTGATGTCCCTATCCAAATCCGACTCTTCTTCTATCGTTCAACTTTGAACCCAAAGCTCGAGTCCAACCTGACGTTGCAGCGCCTCCATCGCCCACCCATATGCCACCTCGTCCATCCCCTCGTGACCCCCGCTCCGCCATAGCCTTACGACCGGCGTCCCTGACCTCGACAAGCTCCGGATCGGCCTGAAATTGATTTACCCCCAATTCCGTTCAACCCTTAATTTCCGCCACCGTGGACGACAATAGACCACCAAACCCACTCAGTTCTGACCTCCACCCTTCGGTCTACCGTTCCCCTTCAATTCTCCTCCATCAACGACCTTCCAGTAGCCGGAAATTGATAATTTTCGTTCACCACTTCAAATAAAAACCCAAAAACTGTCATCTTCGTTCAACCCCAATTTCCGATCACCTCAGTCAACTTCAGACCACCCGACCCAAAGTTAAAACGTAGCCCTCTTCACCCTCTACAACCTTGCCTTAGGCTCCACCATCAATCGCCAACCCAATCTCCCTCAAAATGCCCAAAAACGAAAATCAAATTTCAACGTTTCTCACAATTTCCGGGCACCACCGGCCACGAAACCTGCCCAACTTTCGTCTGTAGGTAGCCCTTGCCCTGATCTATGACTTTACTTCAGTTCCCCCTAGTAATTTCTTCACGGATCGAGAGATATAAATGATTTTATGAATAGGGACTTATTGGCAAATTTGATGTAGAGAATTAAGTGTAGGCTGGAAGTTCTGATGGGGAAGGGTATATAGAGGCGGGTTTATTATTAATTTAACTTGACGCGATGTCTGACAACGACCGACGATTTTTATTTCGTGTCTATCACTATTTTCAATATTGTTTATTCACTCCTGTGCTCACATACAAACCGCGTTCGAGATGCAAATGGACGGCATAGTATAATTTGACGATACGGTCCTAAAGAATCTTGTTTCGTCGAATTCCGAGTCCGTTTGCTCAAACAGCGCTCGTTCACGTCCAATTGATCGTTTTTATTTGCATTTTATTTTGCCATGCTCACGAATTAATCCCAATTGATGCGCCACTTGAAATCTAGCAGTAATTTGTTGTTGCAGTCTCAATAAAATTTGTTTCGTCGAAAACAGAGGTTGTTTGAAGAAAGTCCCTTTTATAACTGCTCAATTCAAATAAAATAAACCAATTTTAAAATACCTCAATATAATATTAATAAAATATTGAAATTGGCCATATACGACCAGAATTGTATACACTACCCAGATAAAATATCCCGGGTTGGATTTCAAACCAAATCGATATTCAAAATATTTAAAAACCCCTTTATTTAATATAAATAACGATAAAATTATAAAGGAAATTCCACAGCGAATATTTTAAAATTTGGTTTGGACATAAAACAAAATCAACAACACGAAATCTCGATTTTTCTCTGCCATTAGAAAGATATTATCTAATTGGTCCGGACGTTTCTTGTTTTGAGAAAATCAGACTTATATTGGGCCTTGTACGGTCGTTTAAAGTTCAAATCGCCATTTTACGAACGGCTGCGCCGCTGCAGCTCGTTATATAATTAAATTATAAACCATACGCTCGACGGTCGTTAAATAGGCGATATCGTCGATATATTTTCAACATAGACGATATTAACCTTTTATATTTTGCCAATTCACATTATACAGCGAATTCAACGTTTCCAAATATTTTTGAAATTAAAATAATATTTTATTCTATTTATATTATTAATTAAATATTCAAAACAATTAAATTCTATTATTTAAATCCAAAGTGGCCTTTTAAATAATAAAATAATTTAAATAATCGGCCAGAAAATACGGGTCGTTACATTCCTTCCCCCTTAAAATAATTTCGTCCCCGAAATTGCCAAAGCAGAAAGAATGGTACAGCCTGTTATATTTACCAAAAATATTTAATTAAAACCCAGCTTTATTTCCAAAATTAATTTAATTGGTTTTGAACCCAATTAATTCCAAATAACACAATTTTCCAAAAATCTAAAAAAAAATCTAACTCGTTAAATTTTGGAAAAATTTCGGTAGAGTCTCCCTTGCACGGAGGGACATCTGCAATATTGCAGGTTTAAGAAATATATATACATCGACTCTCATGGTCGGAAAATCCAAAATCAGACCTCAAAACCCAAATCAAAACCCAAAAAATTTATATTTGGTGTAGGCGTACCTTTTTGCGAGCGTTATCAAGCAAAATTCTCAATCTATAGCAATCTACGCAATCAAATTCTACCGTCGAAGCCGTCTCATACTTGTACTTAACTCAAATACCAAGTAAGTAACAACTGAATGGATAAACAAGTTCAATCCAAACATATGACATCATTACTGGTTTAAATCTTTCGATTTTAATTCATGATCGATTCCATTCAAACTTACTATACAGGAATTCATTTACTTACCCTTTCAATTTATCCAACTTTTAGATTTAACCATTGGTGAAATTTATACAAACCATCCAACAACCAAACAACAGGCAAACAAGGCATACAATACAAACAAATCATTTTGATTCAACGTTAATATTTTCCATTTGGTTTAGCTTTGGTTTCACTTATCGATTCATGTCAAATCGATTTCTTGTCAACTATTATTTAAATTACCAAATTCCAATGTATTTTATTTGGTTCCAACAATATATCCAATTCTGACTTAACTCGACTGAACCAAGTCAAGTTGCATTTCCACCTTTGGTTTTAAACTCCATTCAAATCAATCCAACCATCAGATACTTCAATGATTCGATAAAATAATTCCTTTTATATAATTTGGGTAAAATCATCTCATTTACCCTCTTTTCAAAATATTAAAAAATAATTTTATATTCAATTACAAATACGCGCTCTCAAATATATATACACAACTCAATCTAGGGTATTACTAACCCAATCTCTATTGAGTCACACCACAGAGCCAAGGTTATCACTAAATCAATAGCTCTGATACCAACTGTAACAGCCCGAGAAAAGCTCGACGCTCGAATTTTCAACAATGATACACAATCCCGTATCACTTGCCAAAATCCATGTATCGAACCCCTGACTGTTAATAGAAAGAAGTTATAGGGTGAGAAAAGAAAGAAAGAAATGTTAGAATAGAAGAAAAGAAGAAGAACACACATCAGAATCTCACAGCGGAATGAATAAATATAATATCTCAAATCTCTTTATGCAAAAAGAAACTGTATATATATATATATACCAATCATTAGAGTACATCATATATCAGACACAGCGGAAATACACTTTATATAACTAACGGTGAAGCCTCCTACTTCCAGCTCCTGGAACTCCAAGTGAAAACTAACCTGTGATATACTCGGTCTGACCCGAGCACATTTGATTTAAAACAGAATTCACCGGGTCATTCTGGAATACTATCAGTGATAAATTCATAACACAAACAACTTGTTTAACTTTGGAAATCCTTTTGAAATAAAAGGATGATAGTAAGACCAGTCCACACATAAACACGGACGGTTTTTACCTTACTATAACCTAAATCATCTTTGAAACCATATCTTGTTCTGATATTATAATAATGTCTATCAACCACAAATAAATAACAATCTAGCAGAACACTTACATCTCACGCTCTACATATGTAATATAAAATCAAAAACCGTGGGCGCTTATTGGAAATTGGATTCCGACTATGACAAGGTATGGTACCACCTACCGATAGTGTATCTCTAGAGGTGAATACACTGGGTTCAACAAGAACGCCTTGCAACCCGACCCACACATGACCGACCACTCATTTCACTTGAGTGTATCGAATGTATATCACCAACGTTTGGGCTCAAACCACCGTTTCTCGAAAAGGGACAGCATTGATAGATTAAAGAAGCAAATGGAATTTCTCTAGATATGTGATTATACACCCTAATGGGAGCGACCCACATAGCCATGCTGCCCGCCCGATTTTTGTCATTTCCCGGTTGATGAGGCTGGAGGCTACACTTTACCATCACATAAGATTCACTTTGAATGCCACATTGTCAAATCCATCAAATCATTGATTGACGTCTACAACAATACATTATGTGTTGGCTAAAGAAGTTTCCTTCTCCGCTTCCACTCTTGGTACAGTTGAAGAAATCAATATACGTGACCATCTGGAAATAGTCTGTCAGACACTCGTCCATACAAGTCATCCAGGAACAGGATGAACCGAAGGTACTCTCCTACCACATCCTATATAGGAATCACCCCAAGGATCAGTAGCGAGAAGTCCTTGCAACCCGTATATTTCAACCATGACAGAACCCCAGTATATCTCTGCGTCGACTCAGAGATTGTTAGCGGTTCTTCCATTTATGAAGATATACGGTCTTCCATGCTCCATCTTCATCGCTTGCCAATTAGTCGTGAACGTACAGTTGATTCGAAGTGGTTTTGGGTCTAGTTTCCATCCCGGTCTCTTCGAAAACAACTTGTAAAAAAAAGTAGATAGAATATTTCATTTGATAGTTCGGTTGTTTAACTATCAAATCTTGAGGCAGAGCCTCCCCACGTGGCTTACGGAGGTACCTCAGAACTGCTTTTACGGCCAGCCTCGCGACTCAACCAACCCACATTGTCGGGAGATGTAGGGGTAAGAGACCCCCGTTCACCACCTAACGTGAAGCGAGAACCCCCTATCATCTGTACCAATTAAGCAACCAGCTCTGATACCAACTAGTATTTTTATATGAATTTATCAGATCATGGCAGTCCAGAAAAGTGTGAGAATTAACTCACCAGTGATTATGGTTGACGATGGACATGTTTGTCCTTTTAATTTGCAATGGACGTCCAAAATTTGCTGAAATTTCAATTGCGTCAGATCGACTCTCGTTCAGCGCCATCGTCTAGAGCTCGTCTCTATGATCCAACCGGATTCAGTTTCGTCAGATTTCGTTAACGTATGAAGAAGTTATCGTAATTTAAAGTTTATAAAAATTTAACGATATATTAATTAATTAAGTTTATAAATTACCTTAATTTACAATAATAACCATCCACGTCAGCCTCACTTAAGTGATTAACATGTTTTGCCAGATGTCCCCTTCCAAACCTGACTCTTCTTCCATCGTTCAACTTTGAATCCAAAGCTCGAGTCCAACCTGTCGTTGTAGCGCCTCCATCGCCCACCCATACGCCACCTCGTCCATCCCCTCGTGACCTCCGCTCCTCCATAGCCTTACGACTGGCATCCCCGACCTCGACAAGCTCCAGATCAGCCTGAAATTGATTTACCCCCAATTCCGTTCAACCCTTAATTTCCGCTGCCGTGGATGACAATAGACCACCGGACCCACTCAGTTCTGACCCCCACCCTTCGGTCTACCGTCCCCCTTCAGTTCTCCTCCATCAACGACCTTCCAATCGCCGGAAATTGACAATTTCCGTTCGCCACTTCAAATAAAAACCCAAAAACTGTCATCTTCGATCAACCCCAATTTCCGATCACCTCAGTCAAATTCAGACCACCCGACCCAAAGCAAAAACGTAGCCCTCTTAACCCTCAACAACCTTGCCTTAGGCTCCACCATCAATCGCCAACCCAATCTCCCTCAAAATGACCAAAAACGAAAATCAAATCTCACCGTTTCTCGCGATTTGCGGCCACCACCGACCACGAAACCTCCCCAACTTTCGGCTGTAGGTAGCCCTTGCCCCGATCTACGACTTTACTTCAGTTCCCCCAAGTAATTTCTTCACGGATCGAGAGATATAAATGATTTTATGAATAGGGACTTATTTGCCAATTTGATGAAGAGAATTAAGTGTGGGCTGGAAATTCTGATGGGGAAGGGTATATATAGGCGGGTTTATTATTAATTTAACTTGACGCGATGTCTGACAACGACCGACAATTTTTATTTTGTGTCTATCGCTATTTTCAATATTGTTTATTCACTCCTGTGCTCACATACAAACCCCGTTCGAGATGCAAATGGACGACATAGTATAATTTGACGATACGGTCCTAACGAATCTTGTTTCGTCGAATTCCGAGTCCGTTTGCTCAAACAGTGCTCGTTCACATCCAATTGATCATTTTTATTTGTATTTTATTTTTCCACGCTCACGAATTAATCCCGATTGATGCGCCAATTGAAATCTAGCAATAATTTGTTGTTGCGGTCTCAATAAAATTTGTTTCGTCGAAAACAGAGGTTGTTTGAAGAAAGCGCCTTTTATAACTGCTCAATTCAAATAAAATAAACCAATTTTAAAATACCTCAATATAATATTAATAAAATATTGAAATTGGCCATATACGACCAGAATTGTATGCACTACCCAGATAAAATATCCCGGGTTGGATTTCAAACCAAATCGATATTCAAAATATTTAAAAACCCCTTTATTTAATATAAATAACGATAAAATTATAAAGGAAATTCCACAGCGACTATTTTAAAATTTGATTTGGATATAAAACAAAATCTACAGCACGATATCTCGATTTTTCTCTGCCATTAGAAAGATATTGTCTAACTGGTCCGAACGTTTCTTGTTTCGAGAAAATCCGACTTATATTGGGCCCTGTACGGCCGTTTAAAGTTCAAATCGCCATTTTACGAACTGTCACGCTGCTGCAGCTGGTTATATAATTAAATTATAATCCATACACTCAACGTTCGTTAAATAGGCGATATCGTCAATATATTTTCAACATAGATGATATTAACCTTTTATATTTTTCTAATTCACATTATACAGCGAATTCAACATTTCCAAATATTTTTGAAATTAAAATATTATTTTATTCTATTTATATTA
Organism: Allium sativum; assembly: GCA_030737875.1. Taxonomy (NCBI): domain Eukaryota; kingdom Viridiplantae; phylum Streptophyta; class Magnoliopsida; order Asparagales; family Amaryllidaceae; genus Allium; species Allium sativum. Next base: position 224,283,046 of record CM060919.1, on the reverse strand, counting down.
TTAATTAAATATTCAAAACAATTAAATTCGATTATTTAAATCCAAACTGGCCCTTTAAATAATAAAATAATTTAAATAATCGGCCAGAAAATATGGGTTGTTACAATTATTGTAATGTGTTATGCTATGTACTTAATGGATTTGGTATCAGTTTTATATTGTCAAATAGTATATGTTTGAGTGACTCTATATTGCATTCTCTTCAGGTAAGTGGTATTGGTGGCATGTTCATAAAAATTATGTACAGAACTGTTATCATTTTTATTATTCATTAACTTCTATTATGTCTTATTATTTATTGTTTTTAGATATCAGTTTTAGGAGCTGGTAGTATCAGTTTTCTTAAGTTCTAGTTAATATTTATTTTTTCAGTTACTTGGTATTAGTTTTCGAAGCCTGGTAGTACCAGGATTTTTTAAGTTCTAGTTAATATTTATTTTTCCGGTTTCTTGGTATTAGTTTTGGTAGCCTGATAGTATCAGTTTTTTGATTTCATGTTAAAATTTAATTTTCTAGTTTTTTGGTATCAGTTTTATGTTGGCTGGTAGTATCAGTTTTTCTGATTTTTGATTTTCATTACTTATTTCTAGTTTTCTAATACCAGTTTTAGGTATTTGCTGGTATCAGTTATTATTTACATGTATTCATGTTTTATTTTGATTGTCTATTTACCTGCTATTTAATTTGCAAATTTTTCCCCTTAGCTATGAGTGTACTCTCCATTGAAAATGTGGATAATTGGAGATGGTTTTTATGTCACTTGAAGAAAATGCTTGAAGATACATGTTATTTGGTTTTTATATCAGATCATCGTCAAGGGTTAGTTTTGGGTATTCATGAAGTTTTCTCAAATGCATTTCATAGTTTTTGTTATCTTCATACGGAACAAAACTAGCTTTCAGCTGTTACGTCGAAGAATTCAAATATTTTGGTTGTTGAGTTGTTTAGGTTGTGTTCTAGAGCTTTAAATTTAAATGAATTTGAAGATGCACTTTCTAAATTTTTGGATATTGGAGGTGCTGCAGCCATGAACTTTTTGAAGGATAAATCGTTTGATAAGTGGGCTATTTTTTTTTTAAAGGTAAATGATATGGAGAGTATAGTCAAAATGTAGCTGAAAGTTTTAATAGTTGGAATGTAGAGAAAAGAGCAATGCCAATTACTTCATGCTTAGATGGAATTAGGATTAAAATTATGGAACAAATGGCTAAAAGGAGAGAGGAGTGTCACTTGTGGACTACCATTCTTTGTCCATCTATGGAGAATATGTTAAAAGGGTTGATTGATGAAGGGTTTGGTTGGGTTGTTTACAAATTTTTCAGAATTCATATTTGAAGTCAAGTCTCCATCTTCTCATCGTGTTGATCTTTAAAATCAGAGTTGTACTTGCAATCAGTGGAAAGTTACTGGTTTTCCTTGTGCACATGCTATCAAGTGCATTATTAAATCTACACTTCGGGTATATAATTTTTTTGAACATTATTTCACTGTAGACGCTTATCGTTCTTCTTACGCTAATCCAGTGAATCCAATTCTGAACTATGATAAGCCTATTGTTGACTGTTGCATTGAAGATGTCATTAAGCCTCCTATAGACATACATGGTGCTGGTAGACCTTCTACCAAACAAAAGAAGGATTTGCATTTTTCCAGAATAAACAAAATCGTTGTGGTGTGTGGCCACAACAAGCGCAACTATCAAGCTTCGAAGAGTTGATATTTTCTTACATTTGTATTGCATATTTTACATCTTTTTCGTTCACTTTATGCATTCATATCTGGAAATGTAATAATTTTGAGTTTAGTTGTGAGTATTCATTGAATTTTTGGTTTACTATTATGCTTTAGTCGATGCTTTTTATCTATCAGTTATGTTGCTTGATTTGTAGAGATCAGTTATTGATTGTATTGGTATCGTTTTTATCTTAAATGTCGTATTATACAGTTTCTGGTATCAGTTTTGGAAGCATACTGGTATCAGTTTTGGTACAATGATTATGTTTAATCAAATGTGGTATCAGTTTTCCAAGCTATTTGGTATCAGTTTTAATATTGAGATACTGTTTATGTGAATATGGTATCATTTTTGCAAATTAACTAGTATATCAGTTTTGATATCATTTTCGGAAGCACACTAATAAATTATGTTTTTATAAATAGCATATCATTCTTGCAAACATAATGGTATTAGTTTTCTTTCCGAAATTATGTATACATTAATACGGTATTAGTTTTACTAGCTTTTTGTATCAGTTTTTTTTTAGATTATGTTTATATTAAAAATCCAATAACTGAGCTCATAAATAAACCAATATAACGTGTCATGGGTACCCGATTAGGCCTTGCGTCCGGATGTCTTTTACGTGTCATACGTACACCAGCTTGGTTAACTAATCTCTACTGGTGTAGAATCGTTACTAAAGTACTATATTAGGCATTGCGTCCGGAGGTCTTTTACGTGTCATAGGTACCCGATTAGGCCTTGCGTCCGGAAGTCTTTTACGTGTCATACGTACTAGCTCAGTTAACTAATCAATACTGGGTGTAGAATCATTACTGGAGTACCCAATTAGGCCTTGCATCTGGAGGTCTTTTACATGTCATAGGTACCCGATTAGGCTTTGCGTCCGTAAGTATTTTACGTGTCATACGTACCGGCTCGGTTAACTAATCCCTATTGGGTGTAGAATCGTTGATTGAGTACCCGATTAGGCCTTGCGACCCAGGGTCTTTTACGTGTCATAGGTACCCGATTAGGCATTGCGTCCGGAAGCCTTTTACGTGTCATACGTACCAGCTCGGTTAACTAATCCATACTGGGTGTAGAATCATTGCTGGAGTACCCGATTAGGCCTTGCGTCTAGAGGTCTTTCACATGTCATAGGTACCCGATCAGGCCTTGCGTCCGGAAGTCTTTTACGTGTCATACGTACCAGCTCGGTTTACTAATCCATACTTGGTGCAGAATCATTGCTGGAGTACCCTGTTAGGCTTTGCGTTCGGAGGTCTTTTACGTGCCATAGGTACCCGATTAGGCCTTGCGTCCGGAAGTCTTTTACGTGTCATACGTACTAGCTCGGTTAACTAATCCCTATTAGGTGTCGAATCGTTGATTGAGTACCCTATTAGGCCTTGCGTCCAGTGGTCTTTTACGCGTCATAGGTACCCGACTAGGCCTTGCGTCCAGAAGTCTTTTACGTGTCATATGTACCAACTCCAATTACCTGATCCGTACTGGGTGCAGAATCATTACTGGAGTACCCGATTAGGCCTTGCGTCCGGAGGTCTTTTACGTGTCATAGGTACCCGATTAGGCCTTGCGTCTGGAAGTCTTTTACATGTCATGGGTACCAACTCGGTTAACTGATCCATACTGGGTGTTGAATCGTTGCTGGAGTACTCGATTAGGCCCGTCGTCCAGAGGTCTTTTACATGTCACAGGTACCCGATTAGGCCTTGCGTCCAGAAGTCTTTTACGTGTCATACGTACTAGCTCGGTTAAAAAATCCGTAATGGGTGTAGAATCATTGATTGAGTACCCGATTAGGCCTTGTGTCCGGAGGTCTTTTATGTGTCATAGGTACCCGACTAGGCCTTGCGTCTAAAAGTATATTACATGTCATATGTACCAACTCGGTTAACTGATCCCTACTGGGTACAGAATCATTGTTAGAGTACCCATTAGGCTTGCGTCCGTAGGTCTTTTACGTGTCATAGGTAACCAGTAAGGCCTTGCGTCCGGAAGTCTTTTACATGTCATGTGTACCAGCTCGATTAACTAATCCATACTGGGTGCAGAATCATTGCTGAAGTAACCAATTAGGCCTTGCGTCCAAAAGTCCTTTACATGTCATAGGTACCGGATTAGGCCTTGCGTCCGGAAATCTTTTACGTGTCATACGTACCAGCTCGGTTAACTAATCCATACTAGGTGCAGAATCATTGATGGAGTAACCAATTAGGCCTTGCGTCCAAAAGTCCTTTACATGTCATAGGTACCCGATTAGGCCTTGCGTCCGGAAATCTTTTACGTGTCATACGTACCAGCTCGGTTAACTAATCCATACTGGGTGCAGAATCATTGTTGGAGTACCCGATTAGGCCTTGCGTCCGAAGGTCTTTTACATGTCATAGGTACCCGATTAGGCCTTGCGACCGGAAGTCTTTTACGTGTCATACGTACCAGCTCGGTTAACTAATCCCTACTGGGTGTAGAATCGTTGATTGAGTACCCGATTAGGCCTTGCGTTCGGAGGTCTTTTAAATGTCATAGGTACCCGATTAAGCCTTGCGTCCGGAAATCTTTTACGTATCATACGTACCAGCTCAATTAACTAATCTCTACTGGTTGTAGAATCGTTGATTGAGTACCCGATTAGGCCCTGTGTCCAGAGGTTTTTCATGTGTCATAGGTTCCTGATAAGGCCTTACGTCCAGATGTATTTTACGTGTCATATGTACCAACTCGGTTAACTGATCCCTATTGGGTGCAGAATCGTTGCTGGAGTACCCAATTAGGCCTTGCGTCCGGAAGTCTTTTACATTAGTATGGTGGTGTCAGTGTTTCAAGCATTGTAGTATTAAATTTGTAATAACAATGTGAAGTTACGAGCCTTGGAAGCACAAATTTATCAATTATACATTTAGAATATGTTTTTATGAATAGGGTTTTTGTTTTGCAAAAGCATTGGTATCAGTTTTACATGATTTTTGGCATCAGTTTTGTCATAACAATGTAAAGATATCAGCCTTGTTAGCATATTAGTATCGTTTTTATTACTTAGATTTATGTTTTTATGAATAGGGTATCAGTTTTGCAAAAGTAATAGTATCAGTTTATTTCTAGTTTTCTATGCACATGAGTTTGGTATCAGTTTTAGCAGTGTTCTAGTATCAGTTTTTTTCTAATAGTTTGTATGACAAATCCCATGACCGAGCCATGACCGAGTCCATGATCGAGCCAATGACCAAGCCATAACCGAACCCATGACCGAGCCATAACTAAGCCCATGACCAAGCCATAACCGAACCCCATGACCAAGCCATAACCGAGCCCATGACCGAGCCATTGACTGATCCTATAACCGAGCCCATGACCAAGCCACAACCGAGCCACAACCGAGCCACAACCGAGCCCACGACCGAGCCCACGACCGAGCCCATGATCAAACCCTTGACCGAGCCCATGACCGAGCCCATAACCGAGCCATAACCAAGCCCATGACCGAGCCCATGACCGAGCCATTGACCGAGCCCATGACGGAGCCATAACTGAGCCCACGACCGAGCGCATGACCGAGCCATAACCGAGCGCATGACCGATCTGCTGTTTAATGTTGCATATGGTGACAGATGTATTTTTTTATAGTTTGTAGTTTTCTTGTATCAGTTTTTCTTTAACATTGGTATCAGTTTTGAACCAAGCCCATCACTGCCTCCACAATCAAATCTTCCTTGATCAGACTGCTCTCACATGGTGGTGGAACTCATTGACCGATCTTCTATTTAATGTGGGATTTGGTGACATGTCTTTTTTATAGTTAGCAGTATTTTGGTATCTGTTTTTCTTTAACACTGGTATCAGTTTTGGGATAAATTGTTTTTGACATCAATTGGGTATCTGTTTCAAAACAAGCCCATCATCACCGCCTCCACAATCTTCCTTGATCAGACTGCTCTCACAAGGTGGTGGAACTCATGATAAGATCTGTTGTTTAATATTGGATATGGTGACAGATGTTTTTTTATATATGTAGTGAGCAGTTTTCGAGTATTAGTTTTTCTTTAACTCAGGTATCAGTTTTGGGACAAATTGTTATCAATTGGGTATCTGTTTTAAACCTAATGTGGTTTCAGTTTTTCATTGTTTCTCATGCTTTGTTAAAATTGCAGTAAGTGGGTATCAGTTTTGTGTCAATGTGGTATCAGTTTTTGGAAAAAAATTGTAGTATCTTTTTTGGAAAAATGAGCTATCAAATTCATACACACAACCTCACAACACATGATAGTCTACATTTTGCAGCATAAACACATTTGTAACAGCCAATCAATTTCAAACTACTATCATATCATCATATCAAAAAAATAGTTTACACCACAAGAAATGTTGAACATTTGCAATATTTAACATCATATACAACAACTAAAAACAAGTAGTTTTGATACTAATATCATCATATTTACATTTGTAACAGCCAAGCAACTTCAACTACTAAATTTAATCAATTTTCCTCCAAATATAGATTAGACATAAAGTTTCCTAAATCCCAACAATAACCTTTGTTTGCTAAAATTTCGTAGACTAGTTGTGTTATGCATTTCAACGTGTTCTTCTTGGAAACCTTCTTAGGTATCTCTTGCATGTTCACTAGTATTACAAATATCATTCCAAATATCCCGCAGTCAAGCCTGTACAAAGGAAATTATGATGTTAGTTGTATCAACGTGATAAAGAATTACTGAGCTGGGTATGAAAATTAACATATGATAAAAAATTACGTGTCACAGACTTGTTGTGCACACTCTTCTAGAAGCATTTCATTATTACTGAGCTGCATATTTGTAACATTGTTCATCACCCATAATTGCAAAAGTAGTCGCTCAACTTCAATTCTCTATATAAAAAATTATATACCATTATTGACTTTTTTAAATTAATACAGCGGTTATACCGAATCTATAGTTTCGTTTTTGACAACTATTTCATACCAATGCCATTGCCGCTTTCAAATTGTCATTGTTGTTAGGGTTTGATCTTCTCGGTCGTTTTGAGTCAAAATGCAACCACAACATATTTGCATATGTTAAAGTCACTAGCGTCCAATGACTTCCATAATGCAATGGGAAGTAAATCACTTCTGTGTTTGCATGTATAGTTAATGCACAATATCTTGTAAACCAATCGATAATCTGTAATAACCATACAAATGTATATAAGAAGGCATATTATATCGTGAAAAAAAAAATGATACAAGAAAAATGGAAAAATTAATTGTAAAACAGAAATCATAAAACAATTACGAAAGGACACTTAAAATTGATACCTAAAGACTGAAAAAATAAACTTCAACCAGAAATCATTAAAACTGATATCATCAGGCTCCTAAAACTGATACTAGAAAACTGGGAACATAAATTTAAAGTGATAAATCAAAAAATGATACTTACAAGCACTTTAAATTGATACCAAGAAGCTGTAAAATTAATTTTAACCATAAATCAAAATAAATGATACTACCAGGCTCCTAAAACTGATATTTACATAGTGGAAAAATAATTTTAACAAGAAAGAATTATAAATGATACTAACATGCACCTAAAACATTCTCGTTAATAATTTGTGTCAGACCAAAGTCGAAGGTGGGTGGAATGAATTCTGCTGGTAAGTTTTTGCCGATTTTCGGGTCTTGTGCAGGTGTGATTATCTTTTCCGCAGTTTAATTTTTTTTCTTCTTCACATTCACCTTTCTCAGATTGAATACTGCCTTGATTTTCATTCTCTACATTCTCGTTGTCGTTTTTTCCTTTCTTCTTCATTATGTCGAGAAGGTGAATCACTTTTAGTTTCTTCTGATCAGATTTTAGAAGTTCTATCTCTTCAAAAAAAATATTTTTTTCCTTTGAACTGTTGTTCCAATGTATGAAGCTTTTTCTCTACTTCTCTTCTCAAAAATCTTTCATTTTTCAATTCATTTTTTAGTTTCATGTTTTCTGCCTCAATCCTTTCTATATGAATTTTCAAAACTCTCACAGTCATGTCATGTTTTCTGCCTCAATCCTTTTTATAAGAATTCATTTTCTTGTTGGTGGACATTTTTTCCTTTAATTGATCTAGAAGAAATTTCATCTGATGTTTCCAAAAAATTTGATTTATGTGGACGTATGTTTGAAATTTCTTGCACCTTCAAAAAGAAATCTATTTTTAATCAAAATTGTTGATTAATAATATAATATCATTTTTGATATTAAGATTGTATAAATTCTGATACTACCAGGCACTTAAAAATGATAGATAGAAAATGTGAAATTAAAATTTAATAATTAAAAAAACTTGACACTACCATTCTCATAAAACTGATACCTAGATATTGGAAAAATAAATTCTAACCAGAAGTCATTAAAACTGATACTATCAGGGTCCTAAAACTGATACTAGAAAACTAAAAGAATAAATTTTAACTATAACTCAAAAAAACTGATACTACCAGGCGATAAAAACTGATACCAAGAAACTGGAAAAGTAAATATTAACTAGAACTTAAAAAAACTGAGTACCAGATTTTTAAAACAATGTGGTATCATTTTTGAAAAAAAAAATCTAACTATATGTTTTATGGTATATTATTACTTAATTTTCTTCTCCACTTTTAGCCTCTTCAACCTTCTTTCTAGTACTCCTCTGATCTTTCTTAGTATTTTTTCCATCATTCCTTTTTTTGCTCCTTCTTTCTCTCTTTTAAAGTATTTCTTCTTTCATCTGTTGTAGGGTTTCATCAGCTTGAGGTTCTTGTGCAATAGAATCTTCTACTGTTTCTCTAGGCTTTTCAGTCGTATTTTTTTACCTTCCGCTTCCTGATTCGGCTGTCCTTCTTGCTCAACCATATTTACGGTTTCAACGTATGAATCAACTAGATTATTTTCGATTTCTAGGGTTTTGGCTTCCGTCTGCTGTTGATCACATCATATTTCGGTTTGATTTTCTTTAGACTCAACTTGTGCCGATTTAGTTTGAATTTCGGTCGATTTTGTTTGTGCTTCTTCAACAATCAGATTCTCGGAGTTTTCGGAAGACCTTTTTTTTAACTTTTTCGAGAGTACGAGTGATCAATTTTTTAAAATAAAATGGAATGAAAATGAAACACGGGAGTGTTTATTGAGTGAACGGCTGGAAGCGTATTTTGGCTGAACGATTTAATGGAACAGACTTTTGTCTTTCAAATTAATTATTTAACGGCCTGTTCTTTTAAATAAAAATTTTATAATTTTAGTCCTTGCCATTTTTTTTTTTTTTTTGTAGGACTATGCTTCTTCAACCGGTGAAAACCAACATATTTTCATATGGAAAGAATAGGCTGCGTGTTATTTTAATCACGCAATTCTGGGGCTGTTTAACCCAACCGTTGTTCTCGCTTTCGGTTGATTTGACGTAATACTTTTCAGTCGAAGAAGCATTGCCGTTATTTTAATCAAGAGATGTTCGTGCCCCTAAAGTTAAATGAGGCGGAAACTAAACCGGCCTCTACTATTATCACCTAGGGCAAAAACAAATGCCCCAATCTCGTATAACATTCAACTGGCGGCAATTAATTGAGAATTCGAGCCAAATTACTTTCTCCACTTTACTAATTTACTCGTTGCTTACGAAGGTTCTCCAAACTAATCATGATTAATCTTCGACATGATTTAGAAACTTTCAGAATTCAAGGTACCAATTTCATTTACACCAGTAATTTACTCTTCTGATTTGATTATTAACCGAAACCCTAATTGCGATTGTTTATGACAATATCAATTTTTATACGATTCACTAATTATGCAATTTTCATCAATGCTTTGTTGTCGGATTCACTGTTAATCAATATTTCCACAGTTACTTTCATGGCTTTACTTGATTTGCTGCCATTCAATTAATTAGGACTACAGATTTTGAGTATTGTCTACTATTTTAATTTTGATTACGTAATATTTTCACTGCAACAGATATCATGTTTTATGAAAAGACATTTATGTTTCTTCTTCCACGATCAATACAACTTCATTTTCTATCACTGAATTTCACCATTTCTTTATCATATGTAAATGGGGTTAATCAATGCACATGTACAATAGATGTCAATTATAGAATTGGATTTATTTTTCTACCAGTGAATAGATTTCAGTCTATGCAGGGAAATTCTGTACGTAAATGTTAGTCATTTCACAGCATAGTTTATTTTTCTGTTTCCGTAAATGTTGAATATACCTATTGAACTACAATAATTATGCTATAAAGAAATATATTGGACAAAGTATTGCTCTTATTCAAGGTTAAATAGAAGCATAACAAAAATTCTTACTGTTGTGGTTTTGTTGTTTATATATCATAGTCTGGATATTTTTTTGATCAATTTTTTTTCCAATTTGTTCATATATTTAGTTAACTTTAATTGATTAGGTAATTGTTAATGTATGATACCTTCAATAAAAAAAACCATAAGTTTACAGTAATTAAACCATTAAATTAAGATTTAAATCATGCTTCAATAACTATAATGACTATTTTATAGCGAGAAATATATGGTATGAAGGTTGATGTTGTTTAATCAATATGTTAAGATAATAAACATTTTATAGCGAGAAATAGATTGTATGGTATGGTCATTTTTTCCTCACTTGAATATTTTAGAATTTCATGTCACTTTACTGCATAATTTGTATATTTTCCATTTGACAAAAGCATATTTTAGTTGACCTATGGAACAAGTCTTGATGGTGGAAAAAACACTAAGCAGTTTGGATTCATGTGTGAGTGCATGTTTATTCTTTATTTTGTTTTGTATTTTTTTGAGAGCTTCCGTTGACAAAATGAAACATAAAATTTACTTGATATGTTCTTATTACCAGCGCCGGCACTGGCCCAGTGCAGACAAGTCAATCGCACAGGCTAGAAGTCCGACATAGGGCAATAAAAAAAAGAACTAAGTAAATAAAAAGGCTGTGTGAATGAATTGCATGTGGATTTGAAATTGTGTGAGAATTTGAAATTGTGTTAGGTGAAAAAAGCCAAGGCAGAAGAATTCGTGCAAGCACAAGGAAGAAACGAGTCAGGAAGAAGGAAAACATGCGTTGAGCTAGAGGAAAATGCGTAGATAGAACTAGGATTTGAGGATCTCATATCTAACCTTTGAAATAGGTAACCCTAATTTCTAAATTATCCTAATTAGTTTAACTAATGGTTAGTGGCTAGAACCCTAGTTAGGGTCACAACATTATGTATGCTAAAATTATACACAGCTACTTAATGGCCGTTGCTAAAGGCTAAATGTACAGACTCCCATACTATTCTCACTACTGTAGTTTCTCAAACAAAAGTTATTATGAGGCAATGGGTTTAATTTTCCTGGGTATTTATTTGTTCTTCTTGGGTTATTTTGCAACTCGTCTTCAAGATCTTGATGGTATTTTTATCCTTCGCTTATGTTCCTTTCTACTTATTTTGTCTACTATGTCATAATTGTTAATCCATGACTAGTTTTACAGAAGTAAACAAATGTTATTAAATGACCTTTATAGCCGGAATTAACAAAAATGACTTGGATACATGCTACATTCGTTATTTTTTGTGCATTTCAGTATAATTGTTTCTAGTCCTTGTCTCTTCTCTATGTAGTAATACTAAATCTTAATTCTGAACTTTAAATTTTGGAAGTATTCTAAGTACTATTATCATAATGGACTGTGCATCTATAGTGTTAAAATCTAGTTTAATTTGTGGTGTTAAAATTAAAATAGTCATGGCTATAAGACAAACTTTGTATTTATAATTTATATGAGAGCAGTTACACTTTGAGAAAAGGGAAAAAAAATCACATTTATGCTTGTTTTTAGAAAATATTACATGTCTAGGTCAGTTTTGATCATAATTACAGAAATATGTCACTTTTGGCCACATGTACATGTTTGGGTCAGTTGTTGACTTTTGAAAAATCACCAACTATAAAATCGCATTCAGTTGTGCATATGGTCAAAACAGACCTATATCTATAAATGTTCTCAAAAATATCCTAATTTTGTTATATTTATTAAAAAGAGACCAGGATGCGCAAAATTTCCTAGAAACAGTATCTTCATTAACCCATTAATATATGCAGCGGTTAGTGGAAGTAAATTAGTTTGTATTTGGAGTTGCGAGGGACAATGACTAATGAGTTCGTATAATATGGTTGTTGGTATGCAACAGTTGGTTGGTGGATGAAATGTAGCATTTGAATTAACGTCGTTACATCATATTGAAAAGCTAGCACTGCGTTGTTATTGACAGTAAGTCTATAATATTTTATTTCTTTTTCCTTATTTTATCTATAAGTTCGATGAACAAAGTGTTGTAACAAATACATAAGTTTTATTTCTAGTAGTTGAAATCACTCATGTCTTCTATGTAACGATTTTCATACTTGCACTTATTATTTTTAATTTTTGTACTATAATCATATTTTTATTTATCTAGTTTGCATTGTTAACCCATAATGACAGTATTGAATTATTTTATATTAATTTTGCTTTATAATATTAATATTATTTGGTATCATTGTGCAAAAATTTACATTAGGGCATCATTTAGTAAATCGCATGGGACATCTTAAGTCACAGGGCCGACTCTGCTTATACATTATGCGACTATTCTTAACCGGTTATAGATTGCATAAATTGAGTCTAAACTTACCCGTATGATAAATTTGGAATAATTTTTAAGGAAGTAATTTTGGTGATTTGTTGGAAATAAGAAGCACTTTATTATATAGTAATGCGGTGTTGATGTGCAATACTTCTCTGCCTTTGATTTATAGGTGGCTGAGGATGTCTTAGCACACGAAGTTGAAACTGCAAAATTTATTATCAAGACTGCTCCAAACATTGGTGAGCAAAGGTAAAAATAACGTTTGTTATATGTAACTTATTTTAGTGCAATAATCCCCTACATGCAAATGCATTAACTGTGGTTTTAAGCAAGATCAGAACTCGAAAGCACTCATGGGTAATGTGAATTATCTGTTTGGTCTCCTCTATGCTCAACTTTGCTAAACCGGGCGATTCTCATTTTTTTTTTACTTGTTTTACTTGGTATGGTTAAATTACTGTGCATAGAAATAGTTGTCCAAACATCTATAGTGAAGATTCTAAAATAATCAATTCATCTATTGGTGTACCCTATATCATGTGCAACCTAGTATGCACATTGTTGCACCTTTCACTTTATACACTTTATTCTTGTCTTGTATAATGAGGATTAGAAGAGGACATTCTCCTTAAAATAAAACTTAAGGATGATCATTCTCTTCTAGTTTTGTGAAAGATTTATTTTGACAGTATATGGACTAATCATTTTAGTAATGCTTGTAATTTGATTTAATTATCAAGCAAATAACTAGTGCTTTTACATTACTGTTGCTCGGTGTTGCAACAGTTTGGTAGCCTAGAATCTTGCCTTTGGTTATTCTGTCCCATTCGATGTCTTATTTCATCAAAGCATTACAAATAATTTCGCTAAACATAGCTTCAGCTCAGCTTGTAAGTACAATTTGTGTTTTGACTTTAAGCTTTTAGTAGAAGAGATTCTGAGTACACATTTTACACACATGCTAGGCACAAAAATAAAAATATGTGAATCAATTGGAAGTGTAGGTAAGTGTTGAAATCAAGTTTCACTGCAAGTCACCGAAATGAAGTAACCTTTTGTATAATCATGGTTCTATCCACTTGTAGGCATATACAATGTGTAAAAACATATTCTTAAATGTTAATTATTGTTCAATATGTAAGTAGAAATTCAAAAACATATGTGCTAAATATGGTCAAAGCGAATGTAGACGGAATCATATAAGTTGTCTACATGTTTGGAGCAAAACAAGAAATACCAAGTTAATAAACTACTATAAAATTGATAGAAATCTGAAACATCCTGAACATCCCTTTTATATGCTTCCAAATATATAAATTACTTGTGCTGATCAAGTAAATAGATACATAGACCCATTATCATCTAGGACAACACTTAAGTGTAGTTATATATATAAAAAGATAATCGAAGTGTCATTTTCAACGGCTGAAATGAAGAACTTTCATTTATCATTTTCTTGTAAAACAGTAATATCATTTTCCTTAGTCATTGAATCTTAGTTGGAACCCGTGCTTCGCCCACGGGTCATTGTTGTGAATGTAGTGTAAGTAAATGTATTTTATATTTGTTACTAGTGTTGTATTATCATTCATTGCAATGAAGTTTTTGTGATCAACACCACATTCAATGTGCGAGCTTGCGTGCACACATACATATTCTTTCTGATGTAACACCTTTAACTTATGATACCCAAGGTTTATCCACTTGTGGTTTTAAATTTACTTATTAGATTTAGGTTATTATGTTGAATTTTTTTTGGGTTTTTGGAAGCTAAAGTGGATATTTGCATAACAACTTTTTTTCATATGTTAAATATTATACTTTAGAGTACAATGAGTGTTATTATAGAGTGTACAATATAGTTATTTGCATAGGTTTGACTATAAGAGTTGAGTAAGCATACATAACTATGTAGTTCCATCTTCAAGTTACTTGTACATATGAGTAACTTCATTATTTGAAAGGAAAACAAATTCAAATAAAATGCTGATCTACCATTTTTTAGTCATGATTTAATAAAGACTTCAATTTCTTCATTGTCAACACTGTTATCCAAAGAAAATACAATGCAAATTTGATATTTAAAGAAAAAAAAAGTAGAACGAATGTACTGATCAAACTCATGATTCTTCATAAATTTCAAGTTTATAGGTTATATTGTTTTTCTTCTATAGATTTATATGCATGATTGATCGTCCTAAAAATATGAAGCAGCTACAAGCAAACATGTTATACGCAACATACATCTCAAGCCAGAAATTTTAAAATGTGCCACAGTTAAACTTTGTCAACTGATGGCTGATATCTTGACAATAAAAAACAATTGCTTAGAGAAAAAATTATAGAAGTTATAGCAAAGTATTTAAATAACATAAATAAGAAGAATTTAACTTGTTGGTAATTTAATAATTAGCAAACTGAAATGAAAAGGCAGTAATAATTAAAATTAAGAACATATATGTTGACATTAAATAGTCTACATATAAATGTAAATCCTTTGGAAGATAGTAAAAAAATGAGTGGAATCAATAAGGCGCAGCCGTAACAGCAATTCTTATTTGTTAATAAATGGGAAAAACAGATTATTAGATAGTAGATTTAAACATATATAGGAAAATTGATTTATCATATAGAGTGGTGGCCTTTCTCGTGGTATTGTACTTTGAATCAGGATCACATATGGTGACTTGAGCATATCTTCAATCTTCTTCTGTCTCTTTGCTCTCTTTGTACCATTGTGTTCAACATTATCCATCACCTCTTTCTTGGTAATCTTGTAATTTGATTAGAAGAAAACCATCATTGTATTCAACACGCATATCACATGGCCACTCCAATGTTTTATACAAACGGTTTGCTATAGAAAAAAATTACGTGAACAAAACATAATAAAAGTAAATGGAGAAATTAAGATATCATAGTTGGGGCATACAAGAGATAGGTTAACAGATAACATTAGTTAATTTATAAAATAGGTGAACGGCAGATAACATACTGAACTGCAGTTCTTTTATGGTAATATATAGCTTACTATAGTGTACAACCCAGTAAATTACTACAATGCGGTTGAAAGCGAAATAAAGTTTTAGAAGATAATTAAATGCATATAATACAATATACAATTGATCAAAATGTATGTAGAAAAATTATTTTTATTTTTGGAAATATGCATTAAAAAATAGTAAAAAAGGTGAAAAAATAGGCTACAAATGGAATACATAAAATAAATAGCATAGTTGGTTAAAGCATGGTACTGAATGCTAATACAACAACGTATACATTCCATGTGGTCCTGATTCCCTTTTCATATATCTATCTACATGTAAAATATAAGTTAGCAAACGTAGAGAAAACATATGTAAACACATGCATGTCCAAGGATCGTAGTCAGTATGAAATGTAAAACCATCTATTGTTGTATCATAGCAAATTTAGGTTAGATTTTGTTGCGGGAAGAGATGATCAGGTCTAGGATTTGCGAGGGGAAGGAAGCACGTAGAAGTTTAGGGCATAGTATGAATTTAGGGAAATTATTTGAAAAGTGCATGCATTGATTTTATTTTATTTTTCCAATTTCAAAAATTGTAGAAAATAAAGGGAGTTACGAAATAGGGGATGACACTATAAGAAGCAGAGACATATCTCGTGAACAATGTTATCGACAACTATTTTAGTAAGATTCTGAAGTAAACACTGAATATCAGCATAAATCCTTAAATTTGTGGCAAAATATACAGAGTGATTACTTTTGAAATCAATATGTGACTACTTGACAGTTTATCTTCTTCTGACATTGACTAAATATGAAGAATTAAATAGAGACATTTTACAAAAAATAATTTGTGAGACAAAACACCAGCATACAAGGATGCATTGATATGAAAAAAAAATTGTTGGGGACATAGCATGGCTGCTTCTAGTGATTAGCATTAATTACTGGAAGATCAGTAACGGTAGATATTCATACCATTATAATCAATTATATGTTCAACAGATAATCACACTTAGTTAAAGTCGTTTGATCAGTGCTAAGGATTCACCATGTTTAGAACAGTATGCATATATTGTTTCTCCTTAATGACAGATAACCATCTTATCCTTTCTTGTTCAACCAGTAAATTGTGAACCGATAAAGAAAAAAGTTGCTCAGTGCATTTCAAATATTGAAAAAAATAGTTACTATCTAAATCCGCCCCTTCATCTAGTAAAATGGAGGAAATTTGCAACAAACTTGAAATTTTCATTTTCATATTTCATTAAACCCATTGTTTATCAAGTAACTTTGTTAATTTCATGATTCCTCATGATAAAAAATGTCCATTCTGATGAAAAATCTCAAATTATAAATCGCACAATTTTAACAAAATTTATGTTCATTTAACGAATTAAAAGATGGCTCAAAAAGCAGAGTTAACATATTAAGTAGTAGGTTGGTGGAATTGGGGACTCCAAAGACAAACCAATTTTGTGGTTCGTTAATGCTATGATTTGAACATGGAATGTAAGAAAAACTTGAGAAAAACCCCAAGTTTCAAAAGGAGACCAACATTTCATTGTGGATAGTATTATTAAAAGTAATAAATGGCACAAGTAATAAAGATAAGAATAATGAGGATATCTGTGATTAGATTGTAAGTAAACATCAATTTTATGGTATTCATAACGGGTCCCAACCTGCTCCACAAGAGTGAACTATAGGTCAAGTCAAATTAACAGGCAGATTCTACTTCGATCGGGAATAATTTTAATTTTTGTTTTCTATTTATGAAGTTGACGGTATAAACAATAGGAAGCATAAAGAAACTGGAATAAAGGTAATTCAAAATCCACTTGATAAACTAAATAGTAGGTACCTGTTGCAATTGATCAATGCAGGCAAAAAATCAGTCGAAGCTAGGGTAGCATTGGTCATGAGAGAACCACCGCTAGCGGTTGTTTTCTTTAATTGTGTGTGCTGGTTGCGGATATAATTTCAGATACACTTAAATTAAATTCTTGTTTCCAATACACAAAAATAGAAATACAAATGTAATTTCAAATAAAATAAGAAAATCAATTATTCTTTAATTTAAGAAGACTTCTTTGGACATCAAGATCGCCTTTTTTCATCAAAATACAATCCTATTTGTATAATGGAAGTAAACTACTTCAACCTAGTTCGATACTGCGTACAAATTAAACAATCCACTATAGTGCCAAATCAAATAGATTATATAATCCGTTTATAAAAAATTATTCAGCGCAATTAATTACAAACATTATACCTCCGATCTAACCGGTTGAAAGTAATTACTCAAAAATCATAAATTTGACATGGATTAGCCAAAATTTGGGTTTAAGTGGTGGGCAATGATCCGATAGGGGTCGAGGTCCTCTTCGATAGGCAAAGGAGCAGAAAAACTTGCAAAAACAGTTTTTGAGTAGGGAAATATTAGGCAATCTAAACGAAGGAAGTTTCACCATGAGGAATTGCGAATCTCATAGCTCTTCAGTAGATGAGGTAGATGAGAAGGCAAAATAAGACAGTGAACATAGAGCGAAGATTGTACATGGTAGGAATGATGTTGTAAAGATGTGATAGAAGAAAATGAAAATAAAGATTAATAATAAATTATGCATCATAATGTTAAATATTCATCCAACAAATAATTACTTTGCCATGCAGATAATTTCAAAATGAACAATCATTCACAGTGGAAAATTAACATTTATGGTTAATGATTTTAGTCCGTCGTGGAGATGCTTTATTTTTGTCTTCAATCCTCTAATTCCATTTTGTCTGCTACGTCAACATTGCCATTTTGCCTTTTCTTATTTTTTTCATCCATAAGTGTTTGTACACCAAATTATTGATCTTCCTCTCTTCCAGCTAACTAAAGTCGAAACACATGTTTGCTATTGAGAACGTACCTCATTTTCAATCAACTCGACACATCTTTTGTAACACCCTGTATTTTCTGTGAACATAAGAATGACAAACCATAGAATAATTAAATTTTAGCAGAATAATTAAGGGAAACGGGTTACGCCATTGCGTTCGTCTCAAAATTCTGCTTGGAATAGAGTCCAAGTTTGCGTAAATCGGAGTACGTATGAAGAAGATATGGCCTTCAGAAGTTTCAATAAAAACCAGCCAAAAATTCAAAATTTAGATTTCGAAATTCAAAACAGACACCCGGGCTGGGCGGGAATATTCGCGCCTAGGACCTAGGTCGACACTAGGGTCGACTTGGGGGTCGACCTGGGTAAACAGGTCGACACTAGGGTCGACCTTAGGGTCGACATCCCCCCTTTTCCAGATCTGAAGACAGATCCATTTTTCTGCACCTGGACGCTTTTCTGACCGGATTCGTGAGCTCTAACTTATCTAAACACCCCCCAACCCAGCTTTCTCTCCACACAATTTCATTATGCCTATACTTTGCCTCTATTCTAATTAAAAATAAAATGGCTTCGCTACTCTGCTAGAATCAAAACTAGAACTAGTGCATCTTCTTCCAATCTGAATAGAGAGAAAACTATTTTCTAATCTAATCGATAATCTACGCCAAAGGAGCGCTATTCAGTGTCAGAATACAGATCCCGGAAATCAAGAATCGTTCCCTTTTTGTGAGTACAGTTATTTTCAGATATGAAATTTAATAATTATCTTGACATTTTTGTGAATCTGGATCTGAGGTTATGCATATTTTTCCGTGGATCTATCTTGTTAATATCATTGTGACTATTTTGTATCTATTCCCTCTTTTCTTCCTTTTTGTTTATAGCCAGGCTACCACGAGCCCGCGCCAAATCTCATAAGAGATTAACACACGAACGCTAAATTTTGGGGCAAATAGTGGATAATGCATAATTGGACATGACTGTTCTTTGACTGATTTGAGAACAGGGACATATGTTGTAAATTAGATCTAGATCTGTGTATACTCTCTAATTTGGAAGAAGAGGAATCATTGTATGATAACATATGACTTGAAACTTGGGGGACATAACGCATGTTTAAAATTAAGATCTGATTTTGAGAAGTTATAAATTTTCAAGTACTACTTATCTATCTTGTAATATTTTGTTCTATCAACTAAAACGCTCCATCAAAGTTAAGGCATTCCCTTTGTGAGTGACCTTAACGGAGGTGGGGTGTTACACTTGGTATCAGAGTTGAAGATTACCAGATTTGATAAAAAGTTTTTGAAAACTATTTTAAAAAAGGTTTTAAAAAGGAAGTATTTTCAAAAGGAAAGTTTATTTCGAAAAACATAATCCCCAAAGCCATATGCCTATCTTTCTATCCTTTGTTTTGAATCTTTCCTTTTCTTTCGTTTCAGCATGTTTGGGGATCTTAACCTTTCGGAGGGCGTACCGATACCTGGCTGGTTCAGGAGGTACCTAGAAGCTAGGGCTAATGATCCGGGCCCAGCAGACGTCCCTCCTCCCCCAGCTGCAGCGGTTCCTCCTCCTCCTCCGTGTGTGAACACTTTCCCGAAGGTATGTAGAGACTTTCGAGCCATGGGTGGGAAGAACTTTAATGGAACTGAATCCTTCGTGGAGGCAAGGAACTGGCTCAAAGAAACTGAGGATTTTTTCGTTATCTTCAAGGTAGACGATAGGCAGAAGATACAGGGTATGGTTGCTTAAGGACGAAGCTTCTTTTTGGTGGGAGGTCACAAATGGAGAGCGTCCGGTAGAGACATGGATGGATTTCAGGCATAGGTTCGAGATGAAATTTCTCTCACGAGCGGAAGAGAGTCTATACGTAGAGAGGTTCTTGGCGTTGAAGCAGAGGAATTTATCAGTGAAAGAGTACGTCAACAAGTTTAATCAGTTGGCGAGATTCGGCTTAGATTTGGTAAATACACCGCATAAGAAGGCACTAAGGTTTGCTAAAGGTTTGAACGAGCTGCTATATAGATTGGCAATGTCCCACATTCCTATGGGGGCTACCTTCGAGAAATTAGTTGACATGGCATTGATGCATGAAGAAGAAACCAAAAGTGAGAAGAAAGAAGAAAAGCTTGAAGGACCACAGAACAAGAAGGCGAGGCCCAAAAAGGAAACACAAAAGAAGGATGAGAAGTCTGAAGACAAGAAGGAGAAGAAGTGCTTTACTTGTGGAAGCTTGGCCCATCTGAACAAGGATTGCAGAAAGAGGAAGGGCAACTGCTTTAACTGTGGTGAGATGGGACACTTCACTAGGGACTGCCCGAAGAAACGAGGGCATAGGCAGAGGACAGGTCCTACTTCTGGAGGGCAGGAGAATACCCTCGAGGCTGGTGAATAGGATAGAAATAGGAAAACTTTCTGTAGAAGGGTTAATTTCCTTATTTGATTATTGAGTTAAAACTCTTTTTGATTCTGGCATTTTGATTCTGTAATTGAAACTCTGCACTTTAATACTAGTCTTGTTTCTGATTCCGCTATAGTATCAAACCCCATGAGGGTTACGACTCATCTGTTTGTGATAAGTTGGGGTTTGAAGGTATCTGTGTTGGGCGTTAAGTTGACTATTACGCATACATTCTGGGTTTTTATCATGCTTAATTTCCTAAGAATCATTTGGTAATCTGATCTGTACCAGTAGTCTGTAAGTATCTAAATATTTCTGATAAGGTTAAGGGTTTTAACTCGAAGCATGAAGTAGATTTCCAGTCTGACATTGTTTAATGGGAGTAATTCACTGGGTGTCAATCTGATGTTGATTTCGGTCTTCGGGGTTGATACTTAGGGAATTATTTTCTTAACCGATGTCTAATAGGAACAGATCTCTTGTGTTAATCGTACTTGCTTCTGTCACTCAGTTGTATCGTATCGATCGAATATTCGACCTTTAAGGAAAATACTAATGGGTGTAAACATGTGTTTGAGACATGTTATGTTTGTTGCAAGTGGATGCAAGTGGTTGCTCATGGATGCATATACACACACTGGGCAATAGATCGGCTCAAAAACACTCATACAGCATATGGATGTGTGTGCATTTTTAAAATTTTTATGGATACAAAATGGTTGACTCAGCACATGGATGTTGCATATGAATGAATGGTTGTGCACTCATATAGAAATGATATGTATCAAATAGGAACATTGCATACATGTTGGACTCATGGCACTGACATAATTCGCATTAAAGAGGTCAACTGAATCAGTGGACCGCCCGATCTTTGCATTAGATGAGGAACATATACACACACTTTTGCATATGTTCTTACAACGTTAGAAGTTTCTAAGGACAATGGATGCTTGTGGATGATGGTTGAGTAGATGGGTGATTGGATAGTAGGACACATTCTTCTTAACTTGAAGATTTCGGGGATGAAATCCTTTAAGGAGGGGAGAATGTAACACCCTGTATTTTCTGTGAACATAAGAATGAAAAACCAGAGAATAATTAAATTGTAACAGAATAATTAAGGGAAATGGGTTACGCCATTGCGTTCATCTCAAAATTCTGCTTGGAATAGAGTACAAGTTTGCGTAAATCGGACTCCGTATGAAGAAGATATGGCATTCATAAGTTTCAATAAAAGCCAGCCCGAAATTCAAAATTCAGATTTCGAAATTCAAAACAGACACCCGGGCTGGGCGGGAAAATTCCCGCCCAGGACCCAGGTCGACACTAGGGTCGACCTGGGGGTCGACTTGGGTAAACAGGTCGATACTAGGGTCGTCGACCTCCCCCCCCCTCCCTTTTCCAGATCTAGAGACAGATCCATTTTTCTGCACCTGGACACCTTTCTGACCAGATTCGTGAGCTCTAACCTATTTAAACACCCCCCAAACCTAGCTTTCTCTCTACACAATTTCATTCTGCCTATACTCTGCCTCTATTCTAATTAAAAATAAAATGGCGTCGCTACTCTGCTAGAATCAAAACTAGAACTAGTGCATCTTCTTCCAATCCGAATAGAGAGAACAACTGTAATGTCCTAGATTTTTCGGCCATTTAAATTTGGATATTTAAATTTGTTTATATATTATATTTGAAATATAATGGATTTCTAATCGAATTTATTTATTTAAATGGAGGTCTAATATATGTATATATGTATATATATTAATTAAAACGAGCTCGAAACGACGCGGTAGCTCGAAATTTTCGATTTGAAGTTTAACTGGATATACATGATCCGATATAAGTTGGATTTTGGTGAAACGAGAAACGTTTGAACCGATTTGATGATATTTTTCTAATGAAAGATGAAAATCGAGATTTCAGTTTATAGATTTCAAGTTACGTCCAATTCAAATTTTCAGATAGTCGCTGTGAAATCGTTTTTTATTATAACGATTTATTTATTAATATTAAAGGATTTTTATATAAATATTATTTAAAACTAGAATTTATATGTCGAGTTTGAATGCTATACTGAATGAAATTTGAGGTTGTTGATTTAGTAAATACGATGACATTTATTTATTTATTTTCGTTAAATTTAGTTTTCTTGAATTTAATATATATGTATTTATATTCATTAACGTTTCCGCTTGGTTTGGCAAAAACAGATAAAACCAAACATACACGAACCAAAATACAATATGAACATGAAAAGGAAAAAGTGACGATCAGGGTGAATGTACAGCCTTCCAACATAGTTATTATCTATCATTTTCTTTCAAGGTTTACAGATTAATGAGTACGATGACTCTTAATACATGTTTAAGTGACCTGTATGCCTTCTTTTCCCTTTGTTATTAAATTCTTAACTTCATTTGACCACTTTCCGAATCATGATCTACACTTAAACTAATTTGGATAAAATGACCTTTATAATGGTTTTGGAAATCATTCAAACCTGCTGAAAATTGACAAAAGGAAATAGGACCAAAAACGTATACTGCCATATATATAGAATTAGTACAAATGCAAAACAGAACGTTAAAAAAAAAAGAATTTATATCTTATACACGTTCAAAATTTACATTTTGTAATATACAGGTTCTTGAATACAAAAAACAAAGCAAGAAAGCAACATTTTGTAGATCAACTTCTTCATGCCTTTTTTTTGCCGAACCGGTGAATCCATCTCGATCAGTGGTGATCTGCGAAAAGAAAAAGAAAAAACCCATTAAAAGGGTGATTTCATGATAGTAATGAACAACAAAAGAAAAAAAAAACAAACAGTTAAGAAAGTAGAATGAGCAATGAACAGCTAAGACAACAAAAGAAAAATACATAAGCAAAGGATGTAAGCATCCCAAGTCAGTGTGAAAGGAAATAATATTGCAGATCAACATGCAAGAAGACAGTAGGAATAATGATGAAAATAAGCAAAACATATTCATGTTAAGCAAACCAAAATCTACATAGCAGAAGCTACTGACAAGCTAAAATTGGTAGGGACCAAGCCAAAATGTCAAAGCATTGAAGCATAATGGGATCACAACTAACAAACAGCTAAAAATGCATACCATAAATTTATACATGAACAACTAGAAAGACAAGACAATTCATAATTAAAGAAAAAACAGCGAAAGGGGATGCAAACTGATCAGTGAGTGTTATTGAAAGGAACTAATATATATATATATATATATATATATATATATACACATTAGTATGCACAAAATCTTTATCGAACAGTAAACTCACATGTATAAATAGTGAAATTTTGATATCAAAAATTCACTGTTTACTTATATTTATAAATGGTAATCAAATCTAATATACAGTTTTCAAATCTCTGAATAAAAGTAACAAGCCATAGGCCGACCTAACCTAAGCTGTACAAGACCACAAAGACACTGTTCTTTTCGTATAGACCAAATATAACACCATATCCATCAACAAGATCACGCAAGATCAACTGCCATCATCTATACATAATCTGAAAAGGGAATCAAAACTAATGGCCTAAGCTAAACTACCTATGGCTAGCCATTGAAAGACAGGGTTCTTATCTAAATCAAAACCGCACTATAAATACGCATCATACGGTGATGTTTCATCCATTCAAGAACAATTCGAAACCAGAAAATCAAAACAAAATATTACAACAATTAAAAATCAAGTAAAAAGAAACTTAGCTTTTGGTTCTTGAACTGATTTGTGTTGAAGCCCATTCGAGTTGAAGCCGTAGGGGTCAATGGAAGTTTGAGTGTGGCTCGTGGTTGTCTGTAGTGGATCTGGGAGGTCCAGGGGTAGATCGACGGTTAGGGGGGTTGCTTAGGGGTTCGGTGGGTCGTTGGAAGAAGGAGAGCGAAGGGGAGACTGAGTGGAGAGGCGCGAGAAGGGGTAGCGACGGCATCAAACTCGGATTGGTTGCTGAAAGGGAATTAGGGTTTTTTTTATTTCGGTTTTGAGATCTATTTTATGGAGGCGGCCTGAATGATCAAAAAGGGAACGGTTATTAGGGTTTAAAAGGGGGCAACCGAGTGGTGGGCTTTAGGCCGATAATTAAAGGTAAAACCCAGTTTGAATTTAAAAGAAATCTATGTTTTTAATTTAATTAGTTTATAAATTTGTTTATGCGATATCTCGTACATCCGATATCAGATTTACGCACGGTCAGGTGCGTTGGGACCGTAAAGACGAGAACTTCGAGATGGAGCAGAGGTTGGTCAGGATCGAGAACAACTGAGAATTTTAGTCGAATTAAACGTCAGTTTAATTTGACTAAAAACCAGATATTTATCGACGGATTTAGATCAAGGTGAGTTAAACTCACTCAGCGCTCCCCATTTATATTTTATATAATTTGGGTTTTTATTTTGCGTGTTCTGGTTGTTAGTGGTTGACTGTTTGCTAGTTAAATATATTTATTGTTGACTCAACCATCGAAATTAAACGGTCGTTTAATTTCAGAAAAATACCAATCATTTTGATTTGACTCGAATAAAGATATTTCCCTTGATTGTTCACGTTTATAAACGTGTTTGAAATTGTGTGAATTGTTTGAATTGGCTATTGATTGATTGATGATTGTTATAGAAATTATCAGTCAAATAAAAATGAATGATTGATTATTGTTGATTGTTGAACCATATGCTGATATTAACCAATCGATGGTATGGGTTGAGTAATTGGCATCACATGATCTAAAAATAAATCGATTTTTACATTATGGATTTTATCGGTGGTGAATCGACAATATTGAAGTTATAAATATATTTTAGAACTGAAATAGGTTTTTAAAGAGAGTACTTTGAGTAAAGGTTATTTAAAAAGGAAATAAATAATTATTTATTTAATTATCTAAAGTGATAAGGAATTATGAAATTGTTTTATAAACCAAATTCGTATGTTGATAAGAATTATAAACAAACGAGCAAGTAATGACCTAGGGGTTAAGTATTTCATTAATCTCGTCAAGTGAACAATTAAATGAAGTTATTTAAATTAAATTTATTTTAATTAATTTAAAGAAGGAATTAACTTGAGTTGGTTAAAGAAATAATCATGTTTTGAATCGACCGAATCGACCATTGTAACAAAGTTAGACCTTCTTATTAATTTGTTGTTAATAAACTAAAATAGATGACCTGACGGATAATTGGTTAATTTTTAGAAGATTTTAAAAGAGATTTTATTATTTATTTTTGTAAATAAAGCGTTTAACTAATTTTACAAGAGTGAATGTAAAAGAAAACTATTTGATTTTAGTTTAAGTAATTACTTCTTAAAATCATTTAAGTAAGTAACTATTTTGGAATATAGTTGGTTTTTGGAAAGACGTTATGAATAAGTTGTAAACTCGGGTTTTATAATGAAAGGATTACTTAACGTTTGAATTAAGTAAAAGAAGACGAAGATGTAAAGGGTTTATATTAAACCTGAAATTTGTAAATAAGGTTTATAAGTGGAATATGAGGTTAAACGTCGCTTTAAATTGGAAATACTTGATGATGGAATTAAGTTAAAACAATAGAATTGAAAGGAGATTTCCTAAAGGAAAATGGGATTGGAAAAAGGGATTTCAATGTGGGTTTGGTAAAAGAGGTTGGAAAAAGGTTTGTAATAATCCAGTTTAGAAACAAAGTTATTTAAATAAGTCGAGGATTTATAAAAGTGATGTTTAGTAAGAAATTATTTAATTAAGCTATATTAATTATAAAGAGAAACTTCCAAAAGATAAGTAGAACTGTAAAGCCATATTTTAAACTGGTGAGATGTGTTTGATATAAGATTTAATATTGATTCTTGAATTAAAACTCGTACCTATCTGAAGATAAGAACATTGTTGATCAAGGTCTGAGAGGTAATTAAAATACCCCAACTTGAACGACTTCGGGACTATCCAAGGATGATGCTAGTTGGTAATGTCAAGAAGGTATGTTAAGATTTCCAAAGTAACGAAAATGATATGAGATTATACTTTCCCTAGTAATGGAATTAAAAGGAGATTGGGCGATAAATTTTAAAAGCCAAGTGATACTGAATACCAGACCTGTGAATCTATTGTTATGATTTCATGGATGTTTACTTAGTAGTTAAATAACCGACTATCAAGTCTGACCTTTACGATTATGGTATGGAAAGACCGGGATCGAATGAATATTTGAAAACCATTCCGACCAACAAATACGAAAATATAGAAGAGATCAGACGATGATCGAGATGGAGCATTTGAAGACCATGGATCTTCATAAAGTGGAAGAACCACTTACAATCTTTGATTCGAACCAGAGATATATTGGTGTTCTGTCATGGTTGGAATCTGCGGATTTCAAGGACTATCTCTACTGATCCATGGGGTGATTCCTATATTGGATGCAGTAGGAGAGTACCTTCGGTTCATCCTGTTCCTGGATGACTTGTATGGACGAATGTCTGACAGAGTATTTCCTGAAACCACGTACGTTGATTTTTACAAATATACCGAGTGGTGGCAAAGAGGGGTGCTTCTTTTATACCCAGGGTATATTTGTGGACGTCAATTAGTGACTTGACGGATCTGACGATGTGGCATTCAAAGTGAATGGTGGCCAGGTGTTCAAAAGATTATAACCTCAAGCTTCACAACCAGGAAATGACAAAAATCGGGCAGGCAGCATGGCTATGTGAGTCGCTCCCATTAGGGTGTATAATCACCTATCTAGAGAAAATCCAATTCATTCTTTAATCTATTTCGATATTGTCCCTTTCCGGGAAACGGTGGTTTGAGCCCAACCTTGGTAATATACATTTGATACGCTCAAGCGAAATGAGTGGTTGGTCATGTGAGGGCCGGGTTGCAAGACGTTCTTGTTGAACCCAGTGCATTCGCCTCTAGAGTTACACGATCGGCAGGTGGTCCCATACCTTGTCATAGTGGGAATCCAATTTCCAATAAGCGCCCGCAGTTTTGATTGTATACTATATATATGGAGCATGAGATGCAAGCGTTCCACTAGATTGATATTTACTTATATTTAGACACTATTATAATATCAGAAAAGATATTGATTTCGAAGACTGTTTTGGGTTATCGTAAGGTAAAAACCGTCCGTATTTATGTGTGGATTCGGTCTTACGATTATCTTTTTCTTTCGAAAGGATTTTAACTTTAAAAATCAAGTTGTGTGATACCCTTAATGCTGTGCGAGTTTTTCTCACTCTAGTTCACCAGACTGACCCGGTGTTTTGTAAATGCTCGGGTTAGCCCGGGTGTACAGGTTCAGGTATCAGGTACTGAGGAGTCCAGGGACGAGTTGGACGAGCTGGATATGTTCAGACATATGATATTTATTCCGCTGTGTATATGAGGACAGATTATTATAACTGTCCAGAGATGTTGATGTACTCTGATATTGTAAGTATTTTCAAAGGCTCTCAAATAAAGATTTATTTCTGAATCATATTTTGTTCCGCTGCGATGTGAGACTCTGTGTTGTGGTGGTTCTTCTCCTTCTTCTATTCTAATATTTCTTTCTTATCTCACCCTCTAATTTCTTTCTATAAACGTTCCAGTGTTTTCGGTGTTGGAAAGTCGGCATAAGTTATGGTGAAGGTATTTATGTCGATTTTCGGGGCCGAAAATCCTTGGGTCGTTACAGTGGTATCAGAGCTATTGGTTGAGTAGTAACCTTGGCTCTGTGGCGTGACTCAATAGAGATGGGGTTAGTAACACCCTAGATTGAGTTTGTGTGTATATATTATGAGAGCGTATTTGTGAATTTTGTATAAAAATGTTTTGTATTGTGTTAATTAATCGGTTCAAGTATGGGGAAACCATATCGAACTGGGAATTGACACGATATTGATTTATAAAGAGGGTAAATGAAATAATTTACCCAAGGTATATTTTTATATATAAAAGAGAAATAATTTTCTAAATATGGTAATATGGGTTGTTTGTTTGTTCTGATTGAATTGATGTGAAATCAAATTTGAAAAAAAAAAAAAGTTGAACTGATTAGAAAAATCAATTAGTCAATTGAATCGGATATGAGAAGTAAAACTGGACCTGGTTAAGTAAAACCAATTTAAGAATAGATTCAAATTGAGTGGACTTAAATAAATTGGGATTTGAAAATTTAATGGATAAATAATAGGAATTAATTTGATATTAATCGATCGATATTAATGGATGTTAAACCAAAGCAGACGCAAACGAGATATTGAATATTAATTGAATTTAACCAGTTAGGTTAATAAGGAATGGTATGGATGGCAAGAGATAAACCCCGGTGCAGTGAATTGGAAATAGGTTTGGTTGTGGAAACAAAATTATTTAACCCAGATTATTTTTTGCACTATAAGTGAAATAAGTACAGAATTCTGAAGAATGTAGAGATGATTTGGTTATATAGACTGCAAATGCAGACGATAAACAGCTACTTGATACGCTTTGGAAGTTGGAATTTGAGTTGGAATGCTCGATCAAAAGGTAAACCTTATATTATGGGTTAAGCAATTTATTTATACCATGAGAGGGTTACCATTTGGATTTTGAATTTTCTTTTCAAAGAAATTGAGGCCCAGAGTGGCAGTGGTAGTCGTACCAGTCGAGCCATGCAGAGGAGGTGCTGGCAAAATTTCAGAAAATTTTTAGAGTTCGAATTTATTTTGAATTTAATGCAAAAGTAATGATTTTAAAATAATATGGTTCGGAATATTCTTCTTACTTTACAATTTCGAGGACGAAATTATTTTAAGGAGGGAAGAATGTAATGTCCCAGATTTTTCGACCATTTAAATTAGGATATTTAAATTTGTTTATATATTATATTTGAAATATAATGGATTTCTAATCAAATTTATTTATTTAAATGGAGTTCGAATATATATATATATGTATATATATTAATTAAAACGAGCTCGAAACGACGCGGTAGTTCGAAATTTTCGATCTGAACTTTAACTGGATATACATGATCCGATATAAGTCAGATTTCGGTGAAACGAGAAACATTTGAACCGATTTGATGATATTTTTCTAGTGAAAGAGAAAAATCGAGATTTCAGTTTATAGATTTCATGTTACGTCCAATTCAAATTTTCAAATAGTCGCTGTGAAATCGTTTTTTATTATAACGATTTATTTATTAATATTAAAGGATTTTTATATAAATATTATTTAAAACTAGAATTTTTATGTCGAGTTTGAATGTTATAATGAATGAAATTTGAAGTTGTTGATTTAGTAAATACGATGACATTTATTTATTTATTTATTTTCGTTAAATTTAGTTTTCTTGAATTTAATATAAGTGTATATATATTCATTAACGTTTTCGCTTGGTTTGGCAAAAACAAATAAAACCGAACATACACGAACCAAAATACAGTATGAACATGAAAAGGAAAAAGTGACGATCAGGGTGAATGTACAGCCTTCCAACATAGTTATTATCTATAATTTTCTTTCAGTGTTTACAGATTAATGAGTATGATGACTCTTAATACATGTTTAAGTGACCTGTATGCCTTCTTTTCCCTTTGTTATTAAATTCATAACTTCATTTGACCACTTTCTAAAACATGATCTACACTTAAACTAATTTGGATAAAATGACCTTTATAATGGTTTTGCAAATCATTCAAACCTGCTGAAAATTCACAAAAGGAAATAGGACCAAAAACATATACTGCCATACATATAGAATTAGTACAAATGCAAAACAAAACGCAAAAAAAAAAAAAAAAAAATAAATAAATAAATTCATATCTTATACACGTTCAAAATTTACATCTTGTAATATACAGGTTCTTGAATACAAAAAACAAAGTAAGAAAGCAACATTTTGTAGATCAACTTCTTCATGCTTTTTTTTTTTTTTTTTTTTTTGCCGAACCAGTGAATCCATCTCGATCGGTGGTGATCTGCGAAAAGAAAAAGAAGAAAACCCATTAAAAGGGTGATTTCATTATAGTAACGAACAACAAAATAAATAAAACAAACAGTTAAGAAAGTAGAATGAGCAATGAACAGCTAAGACAGCAAAAGAAAAATACATAAGCAAAGGATGTAAGCATCCCAAGTTAGTGTGGAAGGAAATAATATTGCAGATCAACATGCAAGAAGACAGTAGGGATAATGATGAAAATAAGCAAAACATATTCATGTTAAGCAAACCAAAATCTACATAGCAGAAGCTACTGACAAGCTAAAATTGGTAGGGACCAAGCCAAAATGTCAAAGCATTGAAGCAAAATGGGATCACACTAACAAACAACTAAAAATGTATGCCATAAATTTATACATGAACAACTAGAAAGACAAGACAATTCATAATTAAAGAAAAAACAACAAAAGGGGATGCAAACTGATCAGTGAGTGTTATTGAAAGGAACTAATATTTATATCTACATTGGTATACACAAAATCTTTATCGAACAGTAAACTCACATGTATAAACAGTGAAATTCTGATACCAAAAATTCACTGTTTACTTATATTTATAAATGGAAATCAAATCTAATATACAGTTTTCAAATCTCTGAATAGAAGTAACAAGTCATAAGCCGACCTAACCTAAGCTGTACAAAACCACAAAGACACTGTTCTTTTCGAATAGACTAAATATAACACCATATCCATCAACAAGATTACGCAAGATCAACTGCCATCATCAATACATAATCTGAAAAGGGAATCAAAACCAATGGCCTAAGCTAAACTACCTAAGGCTAGCCGTTGAAAGACAGGGTTCTTATCTAAATCAAAACCGCACTATAAATACGCATCATACAGTGATGTTTCATCCATTCAAGAACAATTCGAAACCAAGAAATCAAAACAAAATATTACAGCAATTTAAAATCAAGTAAAAAGAAACTTAGCTTTTTGTTCTTGAATTGATTTGTGTTGTATCCCATTCGAGTTGAAGCCGTAAGGGTCAGTGGAGGTTTGAGGGTGGCTCGTGGTTGTCTGTAGTGGATCTGGGAGGTCCAGGGGTTGATCGACATTGAGGGGGGTTGCTTAGGGGTTCGGTGGGTCGTTGGAAGAAGGAGAGCGAAGGGGAGACTGAGTGGAGAGGCGCGAGAAGGGGTAGCGACACCATCAAACTCGGATTGGTTGCTGAAAGGGGATTAGGGTTTTTTTATTTCAGTTTTGAGATCAATTTTGTGGAGGCGGCCTGAATGATAAAAAAGGGAACGATGATAAGGGTTTAAAAGGGGGCAACCGGGTGGTGGGCTTTGGGCCGATAATTAAAGGTAAAACCCAGTTTAAATTTAAAAGAAATCTGTGTTTTTAATTTAATTAGTTTATAAATTTGTTTATGCGATATCTCGTACATCCGATATCAGATTTACGCACGGTCAGGTGCGTTGGGACCGTAAAGACGAGAACTTCGAGATGGAGCAGAGGTTGGTTAGGATCGAGAACAACTGAGAATTTTAGTCGAATTAAACGTCAGTTTAATTTGACTAAAAACCAGATATTTATCGACGGATTTAGATCAAGGTGAGTTAAACTCACTCAGCTCTCCCCATTTATATTTTATATAATTTGGGTTTTTATTTTGCGTGTTCTGGTTGTTAGTGGTTGACTGTTTGCTAGTTAAATATATTTATTGTTGACTCAGCCACTGAAATTAAACGGTCGTTTAATTTCAGGAAAATACCAATCATTTTGATTTGACTCGAATAAAGATATTTCCCTTGATTGGTCACGTTTATAAACGTGTTTGAAATTGCGTGATTTGTTTAAATTGGTTGTTGATTGATTGATGATTGTTATAGAAATTATCAGTCAAGTAAAAAGGAATAATTGATTATTGTTGATTGTTGAACCATATGCTGATATTAACCAATGGATGGTATGGGTTGAGTAATTGGCATCACATGATCTAGAAATCAATCGATTTTTAAAATATGGATTTTATCGGTGGCGAATCGACAATATTGAAGTTATAAATACATTTTATAACTGAAATAGGTTTTTAAAGAGTGTACTTTAAAAAGGAAATAAATATTTATTTATTTATTTATTTAAAGTGATAAGGAATTATGAAATTGTTTTATAAACCAAATTCTTATGTTGATAAGAACTATAAACAAACGAGCAAGTGATAACCTAGAGGTTAAGTATTTCATTAATCACGTCAAGTGAACAATTAAATGAAGTTATTAAAATTAAATTTATTTTAATTAATTTAAAGAAGGAATTAACTGGAGTTGGTTAAAGAAGTAATCATGTTTTGAATCGACCGAATCGACCATTGTAACAAAATTAGACCTTTTTATTAATTTTTTGTTAATAAACTAAAATAGATGACCTGACGGATAATTGGATAATTTTAAGAAGATTTTAAAAGAGATTTTATTAATTATTTTTGTAAATAAAGCGATTAACTAATTTTACAAGAGTGAATGTAAAAGAAAACTATTTGTTTTTAGTTTAAGTAATTACTTCTTAAAATCATTTAAGCAAGTACTTGGTTTGGAATATAGTTGGTTTTTGGAAAGACGTTATGAATACGTTGTAAACTCGAGTTTTATAATGAAAGGATTACTTAACGTTTGAATTAAGTAAAAGAAGATGATGTAAAGGGTTTATATTAAACCTGAAATTTGTAAACAAGGTTTATAAGTGGAATATGAGGTTAAACGTCGCTTTAAGTTGGAAATACTTATTGATGGAATTAATTTAAACCAATAGAATTGAAAGGAGATTTCCCAAAGGAAAAAGGGATTTAAATGTGGGTTTGGTAAAAGAGGTTGGAAAAGGATTTGTAATAATCCAGTTTAGGAAACAAAGTTATTTAAATAAGTCGAGGATTTATAAAAGTGATGTTTAGTAAGAAATTATTTTAGTAAGCGATATTAATTATAAAGAGAAACTTCCAAAAGATAAGTAGAACTGTAAAGCCATATTTTAAACTGGTGAGATGTGTTTGATATAAGATTTAATATTGATTCTTGAATTACAACTCGTACCTATCTGAAGATAAGAACGTTGTTGATCAAGGTCTGAGAGGTAATTAAAGTACCCCAACTTGAGTGACTTCGGGACTATCCAACGATGATGCTAGTTGGTAATGTCAAGAAGGTATGTTAAGATTTCCAAAGTAATGGAAATGATATGAGATTATACTTTCCCTAGTAACGGAATTAAAAGGAGACTGGGCGATAAATTTTAAAAGCCAAGTGATACTGAATACCAGACCTGTGAATCTATTGTTATGATTTCATGGATGTTTACTTGATAGTTAAATAATCGACTATCAAGTCTGACCTTTACGATTGTGGTATGGAAAGACCGGGATCGAATGAATATTCGAAAACCATTCCGACCAACGAATACGAAAATATAGAAGAGATCAGACGACGATCGAGATGGAGCATTTGAAGATCATATATCTTCATAAAGCGGAAGAACCACTTACAATCTCTGATTCGACCCAGAGATATACCGGGGTTCCGTCGCGGTTGGAATCTGTGGATTTCAAGGACTATCACTACTAATCCATGAGGTGATTCATATATTGGATGCAGTAGAAGAGTACCTTCGGTTCATCCTGTTCCTGGATGACTTGTATGGACGAATGTCTGACAGAGTATTTCCTGAAACCACGTACGTTGGTTTTTGCAAATATACCGAGTGGTGGCAAAGAGGGGCGCTTCTTTTATACCCAGAGTATATTTGTGGATGTCAATTAGTGACTTGACGGATCTGATGATGTGGCATTCAAAGTGAATGGTGGCGAGGTATTCAAAAGATTATAACCTCAAGCCTCACAATCAGGAAATGACAAAAATCGGGCAGGCAGCATGGCTATGTGGGTCGCTCCCATTAGGGTGTATAATCACCTATTTAGAGAAAATCTATTTCATTCTTTAATCTATTTCGATGCTATCCCTTTCCGGGAAACGGTGGTTTGAGCCCAACCGTTGGTGATATACATTCGATACACTCAAGCGAAATGAGTGGTCGGTCATGTGAGGGCCGGGTTGCAAGACGTTCTTGTTGAATCCAGTGTATTTGCCTCTAGAGATACATGATCGGCAGGTGGTCCCATACCTTGTCATAGGGGAATCCAATTTCCAATAAGCACCCGCGGTTTTGATTGTATACTATATATGTGGAGCGTGAGATGCAAGCGTTCCACTAGATTGATATTTACTTGTATTTAGACACTATTATAATATCAGAAAAGATATTGATTTCAAAGACTGTTTTGGGTTATCGTAAGGTAAAAACCGTCTATATTTATGTGTGGATTCGGTCTTACGATTATCTTTTTATTTCGAAAGGATTTTAACTTTAAAAATCAAGTTGTGTGATACTGTTAATGCTGTGCGAGTTTTTCTTACTATGGTTCAACAGACTGACCCGGTGTTTTGTAAATGCTCGGGTTAGCCCGGGTGTACAGGTTCAGGTATCAGGTACTGAGGAGTCCAGAGACGAGCTGGACGAGCTGGAGATGTTCAGACATATGATATTTATTCCACTGTGTATATGAGGACAGATTATTATAACTGTCCAGAGATGTTGATGTACTATGATATTGTAAGTATTTTCAAAGGCTCTCAAATAAAGATTTATTTCTGAATCATATTTTGTTCCGCTGCGATGAGAGACTCTGTGTTGTGTTGGTTCTTCTCCTTCTTCTATTCTAATATTTCTTTCTTTCTTATCTCACCCTCTAATTTCTTTCTATTAACGTTCCAGTGTTTTCGGTGTTGGAAACTCGGCATAAGTTATGGTGAAGGTATTTATGTCGATTTTCGGGGCCGAAAATCGTTGGGGCGTTACAACAACTATTTTCTAATCTAGTCGATAATCTACGCCAAAGGAGCGCTATTCAGTGTCAGAATACAGATCCCGGAAATCAAGAATCGTTCCCTTTTTGTGAGTACGGTTATTTTCAGATATGAAATTTAATATTTATCTTGACATTTTTGTGAATCTGGATCTGAGGTTATGCATACTTTTTTGTGGATCTATCTTGTTAATATTATTGTGACTGTTCCGTATATATTCCCTCTTTTCTTCCTTTTTGTTTATAGCCAGGCTACCATGAGCCCAGGCCAAATCTTATAAGAGATTAACACACAAATGCTAAATTTTGGGATAAATAGTGGATAATGCATAATTAGACATGACTGATCTTTGACTGATTTGAGAAAAGGGACATATGTTGTAAATTAGATCCAGATCTATGTATACTCTGTAATTTGGAAGAAGAGGATTCATTGTATGATAACATATGACTTGAAACTTGGGGGATATAACGCATGTTTAAAATTAAGATCTGATTTTGAGATGTTATAATTTAAAGATCTAGATTCTTGGGCATATTTTTATATAACGATTCATGACTTGAAAAAGGAGTATGTGACTTAGGCGTATAGACCTATATTATAATAGGATACCTATCAATGTGAATACGATAAAAGTAGATTTTCGGATATTTGGCATTAAAGGCTATAATTTGGCATAATTCATATGGTATATCATGATTTGGGCTTTTAGAGAATATTCCGTACTGTGCAAAGTTTAACTAAAAATTTGGGCATATGTTGTATTATGAATTATGACCATGATTTAGGCGTGTAAGTTTAGGCTTAATTTATGATTAGGCAAGATACGTAAATAGAATTTTAGAAATATATAATCTGCTAAATCTGTTGAATTGCCTAATCTGCTAAATCTGTTATCTGCTAAATCTGTTGAATTGCCTAATCTGCTAAATCTGTTGAATTGCCTAATCTGCTAAATTTGTTATCTGCTAAATCTTTTGAATCGTCTAATTTGCTAGATCTGTTATCTGTTGAATTGCATAATCTGTTGAAAGCTGAATAATTGTAATTTGGGTATGAAAATCCGTAGGCTCGATCTAAGATTGAGTAAAACATGGAAATTTGATTAATCTGCTGTAACCTGTAAAGAAGTTTAATATGTTAAATGGACATAATTAGTCTGATATCTGTTTAATCTGTATTGGAATAAATTGGCTATGACACGAGGTTAGACTCCGCTTGCGGTAGAACCCTGCCCGGAACTAACCGGCTTAACCAACAACCACAAACTGTCAGTCTAATGTGAGAGGTCGTAGGCGTAACTAAAATATGCTTAGACACGAGGTTAGGTCTGGCTTGTAGCAGAAGTCTGCCCAGAACCGCCCGGCATATCCAGCGGCCACAAGCTACCGACCTAATGTGTGAGGTCTGTGCATTAATATTTAATTAATGCAAATCTGAGATAAATATGATGTCTAAAACGTGTTGGGTGGATAGGGTTAAACCAACTGGACTGATGAATTTAACAAACCCGTTTCATGAATTTGTAGGCCCAATACAAAGTTAGATAATCTGCAAGTCTGTTAAAACTGTACATCTGATTCGTTTGTCTGAAAACCTGTTAACTTGATTGTCTGATCTGTGAACTAGTAAATCTGAACTCTGTATGTCTGAAACTTGTAAACAAGTTAATATGAAATCTGTTAGCCTGGGGACACAAGGTTAGGAGGGGAAATACTTGTGTCATCTATTATTTGGGACCCATATTTGTCAGTAACCCTTTCTGGTATCAAAAACTTTGACCCCACGCTATGTAGGGGTCCGGGCGCGCTTACTGAACTAATTATAAGCGGTTCATTCTGATAATCGCGAGGGGTGTTGTAACGATACGGATTTTGCCCGACCTTAATCGATCGCAAAATCGACCAAGACCGTTCAAAACTCGCATACGTTAACTTTGGGAATACAAAACATTAGAACAACAACCACAAACTTTTATTACATTACAATAATGTTACATCAGAGTACAGAATATATCAGAGTACAAAGAAATTAAATTACAGCGGAAGATACATAAAAGATAATACAAACAAACAGCGGAAGACTACCAAGCTCTGGACACAGCTTTAGGCTTCGATCCAGGATCCTGCTAAAGAGATACATATCTGCAAAAAGCTACTCGACTGCCCGTGTAGAAAAGAGGGCACCCGAGTTTGCAAAGTGAAACAAACTACGAGTCAGTCATGGGACTGGTGTGAGAATTCTAAACTAATATAACTAATAAGACAAATCCAAGGATCACGCCACTTTCGCGGAACGGGTTTACTCCTATGGATTGCCAGTGCATAAACCAAAGTAAATCGAGAAATAACGCAATGTCTTTTTGGAAAAATGAAACCATTATAAGACCCAGGTCCCATCACACAATGCAACGCACACCAGAGGATAGGGTTTTACCTTATAATGGTCAAAAGATGCTTGATACGTATAAAACGGATTTGATATTATTATTAGTGTATATATGTTTTAATAAAAAGATTTGAATCATAAGTATCAATCCTAGACGGCATGGTTACCATATAGCATGTCGCCAATACTAATTCTATAATCAAAACCGCAAGGTCGTATCGGAAATTGGATTTCCATCATGAGTCGAGACTAGGGGCAAGCTCCTCTCCGATTCGAGACACTCTAGCAAATGCCTCAGGATCCCCCGCAGTGAACCCTTGGATCTTCAGGGCCGGTCCCCGCCTATTGGCAGTGGATTAGTTATGCCTGAACACACGCTTCCCAGTTCCTTTGAACCTATAGTATGACCACCAACGGCCTATAAAACACGAGGTACCTCAAAATCCATCATCCACATAAGTAAAATGTCAACGCTGGTAGGTCCCTGACATCACTCTAGCTAGAAAGAAACATGTGCACTCCCTGCAGTCCGTTTCCCGTTTTTGACTCATACCGGGGTGTGAGGCTCGCGAAGTTACGCTATACACAAAGCTACGCCTAAACAGACCGTGCTTTGATCATCGACCACAAGGCCTGCTTTTCAACAAAAGCCTTAATTCATGCATCTTGGCATGCCACATTGTCAATCCATACCACCCCATTGATTTCTACCAATATATAACCTCTAAGCTCGTACGTCTCAGAGAAGGGCGTTAACCACCAAACAGATATATATTAACAGAGATCAACGAATGTAGTATAAAGGACTACAACGTCAGACATACATTCCATTTATAAACTTATGCTCTGGGTCTGAGCGAAAGTCAAATCCATACAAATCAACACTATGTCCGAATGGCCACCACTGAACCCCTTTCAAGGTAGCTACTCCTCTCATGGGTCTCAGTAGCAACACATCCATTCGATGTGAAGATCGTCGGTCTTCAATCACCGTCTTCAACTCTTCGACTTAGATCGTCGTATAATCATTTGAAATGAGATTGAACTCGGACTTTTCAAATGATTCTCGCATATATATATATATATAACTTGAAATCATTTCATATCATTATTGGTATTTAATAACGACCTATTTCTATTTTTATTTAAATAAAAATAGCTTAAATTAATATACCGACGCTTCGGGTCAATGGGCGACCCTGACGTTGTTTTCAACCAAATTTGATTTACACTTATCTCGAAAACTAACCGTTGGATTTTGATGAAGTTTATATCGTTGGAAAGATCTTCCCAAAGCGGTCCTAACGGTTCCGGTTTTGGGAAAATCCGATGGTCGGATCTTTCGGTATAACTATTTAAAGTTACGATTGTCGATACGCGAACTGCCGTGCGCGTTTTGTTTAATTTATAATTTATATTTATATATATACATATAAATATAAATCGTTTGGCGATTTTAATTATAAAAATTTATTCTTTTTATCGCATCTAAAATGACGATAAAATATCACTTGTTTTATTTTACTACTTTTTTGTTTTATTTACACTAACTGTAAATAAATTATAATTTATATATCCTTTCATTTTATTTACACTAAGTGTAAATAAATTGTATTCTTTTTCCTATTTATTTACCTAATTGTAAATAAACGTTTTCTATTCTTTTCCTTATTTATTTACCTAAGTGTAAATAAATATTTCTCCTTTCCTTATTTATTTACCTAAATGTAAATAAATGTTTTCAATTGCTTTTTCCTTATTTATTTACTCTATTTGTAAATAAATGTTTTTACTATTCTTTTATCTTATTTATTTACCTAAATGTAAATAAATGTTTACTTCCACTTTTCTATATTTATTTACATTAATTGTAAATAAATATATCTAATTTCTTTTTCTTATTTATTTACACTATTTGTAAATAAATGTTTTTATTTTATTTTTCCTATTTATTTACCTAAGTGTAAATAAATATATTCTTATCCTTTTGTTATTTATTTACCTAAATATAAATAAATGGTTTCATCTTCTTTTTCTTCCTTATTTACACTATTTGTAAATAAAGAGTTTTATTTCTTGTTCTTATTTATTTACTTAATTCCTCTCCAATCTAATTAAAGTTTTAATTAAAACCTTATTTCGTTTTAACCTTCCAAAGTCATTATTAAATAATTAATCAAAAATTAGGAAATTAATCCCCTCATTAATCCGGGTTAAAGAATAAATGTTATTTAAAACATAATTCACGATAAACCCAAATTCAAATTTCATTGTAAATCCGTAGTTATAATAAAACCATTTTTTTTATTTCCTTTTATTTATTTTAAAATAAATAAACCATTCATTCTGATCAAAATATCATTTCTCATATTAAAACATTATTTTCAGAATATTAATTTTGAAATTAACTCTTTTAATATTCATTATAAAATGGATAATATAAGTTAATAAACTTATTCAGGTTAAAATGATGTTTCTATTTAAAATGGATTAAATAATCCAATTCGTTATATAATCCATTTATGTTTTATAATGGGCTAGACTTCTCACATTAGGCCTACAACTTGTGGATGCTGGAAATGCCGGTTGGGTCCGGGCAGACTTATTCCACAGTTGGGCTTAACCTCGAGTCAAAACCCAATTTGTATTCGTGTACTTGGACCTCTCACATTAGGCCCAACATTTATGGCTGCTGGATATGTCGGTTGGTTCCGGGCAGACTTCCGTCATAAACGTGACCTAACCTCGTGTCCAAATACAATTTATAATTTATAATTATAATTGTTTCTTAAAAATCTTATTTTTAAAAATATTTCATATTTTAAAACCTCTAAAATATCATTCATTCCTTGAAATACTCTTTATATAAATTCTTATCTTTCCATTTCAATACACAATAATTTTTCCCCATTATTATAATACTATAATAATAATCACTTCAAAAATGGTTTTAATTGTTATATTAAAAACCTACCATTCCAACATTAAATCAATCATTTATGTCAAGTATTAAAATCCATCTTCCAAATTTAATGTTAACATAAAACAGAATCTTTCAGTTTCAAATTCTCCTTATAGTTGGAATGTAATTTACAAATTCTAGAAATTTGTTTATAACTTTCCAAATAAACAAGGATATGTCCTCCTTAATTTAAGAGTCCATTAATTCTATTAATTGAGTAATCAATGGAATTTATTTCTTTCATTCCAAACTTCTATTTTATCCTTTTTAAATTGTAAAATGCATAACTCCTTAATCCAATTTCCAATTTATTGTATTAATTGCATATTTATTTGTTTGACTCAAAATTGGAATGAGACCCACACCATTCATTTCCATATAATTCGATTATACGGAAATTGTACATTTATTACATAGCAAATTTCAAACATCAACAACCAAAGTGCATTTTCTAATTAAATCCAAGGGTGACGTGTATTCAAATGCCAACCCATGACCCGTGTGGGGTTTCAACCAACACCATTCAAATATTATAAAATAAACGGTGCTTCTGGACAATGTGTTAAAATTGATCGTCCAATCACATAAACAAGCCAAGGTCGCTTGTAAATGGCAGTGTATACAAGTGCATTAAATAACAACATAAATAACATACCCAATTAACGATGTTCACATAATAGGTATGACGGTCCCAATTTCATCCCTTTTAAATGAAATAAATTTACAATAAACATATTCACTTTATACCATTTCATTTAACGTAAACAGCCCATATACAAACTATTTCCTTTTTAAATCCGTTCCTAAATAAAGAACAAATTTTATTCATTTTAAAATAAAGAAATAAAACTTTTTTTTTCATTTAAGTCCTTTATTAAAATAAAGAACAAAACTTTGTTCATTAAAGTCCTTTTTATAATAAAGGATAAAACTTATACATCTTAGTTTCTTTAAAATAAAGAAATAAACTTTTACCTTTTAATCCTTTTTAAAATAAAGAACTAATCTTTATTCTAATCTTTTATTAAAAATAAAAGTCAAACACTATCTTAATTTCAAAACAAAATCAAATAAAATAAAAATAAAGATAAAGTTTCATTATGTTTTAACAAAACAAAATCAAAAATAAAGTTGCATTCTATGTTTCAACAAACAAAAAGAAAAGTTTCATTTTGTTCTTCAACAAAATAAAATATAAGAATGTTTCATTTTTGTTTTTCAACAAAATAAAATATAAAAATGTTTCATTTTTGTTTTTCAACAAAATAAAATATAAAAATGTTTCATTTATCTCCAATAAACCAAAAATATAAAAAGGTCTATTTTTGTTACAACAAACAAAAGTAAAAGTTTCATTCTTGTTTCACTAAACAAAATATTTGTGCTTCATTTGTTTTAACAAAATTAAAGGTTCCATTTCGACTCAACCCAATAGTATCAACCACATATGCAACATCAACTGGCAATCACAGTACAAGCAACAACATCCATATTCAAGCATACATCACAGATTCATATTCATTCACATCGTACAATGATTTTCATACAACGAAAAAAAAAATCAAATTAAACATAGAATCTCACCGAAAGCTTTCCACTAAACATTCACGTCACGCCGCCACTACAGGAGTTCAGATTGCATCTGTCTTCACCACGTTAGAGCCCCTATTGTGTGCCACCGTCGCCCGCAACCACCACCAGTTCGGTGGTCTCTCGAGACTCTCTTTCATTTTTGCTTTGGAAATTTCGAATTTTACTGAATGGGTTCAAAGTAAAGGGGAAAGGAATTTAGGAGTGTTAGGGCCATTGATAAAGAACATGACGGCGGCTTAGAATAAGAATTAGGGTTTAGTTTTGACCGTATATATATTAGGTTATATGTATATTAAATAATATTTAATTTAATAGGTGTTTATCTTTTTTTTTTTTCCTTGAATTCATAAAAGGGATAAAATATGACATATATGCAAATGAGAGGAAGAGAGAGAGAACATAGGAGAAATAAATGAAATGCATGAGACCATTATTATTCTCATTTTCATTATTCTTTTTCCTTCTTTATATATATATATATATATTTTTTTTTTTGCAATGAATGACACGCCTCTAATTTCCATTGATTATAATTCCAAAATTTATTTATTTTTCATGCACAGAAAACATTAATATCATTGTCATCTTTAATACGTGGGTTTTGAACATTGCCATCTTTCATCTTACATATAAATAAATATATATCATGAAACGCTCAACAGCATTAAAGGAGAAAATAATAATAATAATATATTATGACAATAAATTTCTTTTAACACGAACATACATGCATTCATAAATTTCTATTCACCTGTTGCCTTTCTATCCATTTGTTTGGTCTCACACGTATATACAAAGTATGTTACATACGTGCATGGCAATATGATAATAAATTTTGTGTATTAATTGTAACTTATTTCCAAATCATCACCAATGAATTAAATAGCAATTGGTTCCCACACTAGTCCATTAATCTATTGCAATCGTTATTTTAAAACTAGTTAACATTCAATGTATTTCTTTAATTACCATTCATAATTAATGTTATCCTTTGTCTTACAATTTATACAAACAAAATTTCCAAATATATACATTACAACACAATGTAAAATACACATTAATTCATATATATATATCCTATGCATTAATTATTCTGCTTCTCATTTAATTATAATATATTTGTAAAAATTTACAAAATTTGTTAATAACAAAATGCCAGTTACTGTCCAATAGCTTAACAACTGCTTTACTTAATAGAATTTGATAACTGATTGCAATTAAATGTAAATTTCAAATTTTCAAACTGCAGCGCTGTTCTAACTCCTATTACCCTTGTATGTTTTATTATTATTATTATTTAAATTAACAAGAACGTTTTTTCCTTCATTTCTTTTATTACATTAAAATGTAATCTCTTCTTTCATTACATGATTCAACGTGACACTAAAAATGCGTTTATTCTTACTATTTATACATGATACTAAAAATATGCTTTATTTTTAATAATTAAAAACATGATATTAAAAATATATTTTTTCTTACTCTTAATATTCCAACTAATGACCATTTCTATATGTACAATAAAAATGAAATCTTATCATTTGTATATTTCTCCATCATAACATTCTTAACATAATGACATTTTTATTAACATGACATTTTTATATAACTTACATTACTAACTAAAATGACATATTTATTTTAACTAAACATTCCTAATAAGAGTGATGATTCTATATTAATACAACGTTTCTAAACAAATGATGTTTATATTAACATGACGCTAAAAAAGATATCCTTATTCACATATATTAATATGATGCTAAAAATATAATTATTTCTAGTATAACACAACGACGCTAAGTTCATACTTGTTTTTAGTGAAAATACACAACCCAAACTTTATATGTTTGATGTCAACATATAATTTCAACATAAATTATTTAAAAATAGAATTTTTATTTTCTGCCTCAATTTCTTAACAAACTTCATAAAAATAAGATTTTAAAATTGGTCCAAAATTTCGGGTTGTTACAATCTCCCCCACTTAAGAACTTTTCGTCCTCGAAAAGGAGCGTAGCTAAAAATTGTAAAATTAACTATCTTAATTTTAAATTTTAATGGTAGATTATCTTTTCAAAATATACATAACTTTATATATATAAAAATCATATTTCAAAGAATAGATTATAAATATCAAAAATGCGTTAATTATAAATTCGTAACTCTTAACTCGTTCTAGGGCATTACTAACCCCATCTCTAACGAGTTTACTCATTCTAGGATACTGCTGATCCTATCTCTAATGAGTATTCTTATTGGACATTACTAATCCAATCTCTGATGAGTCTTTTGTTCAGTTCT
Source organism: Allium sativum (assembly GCA_030737875.1). Taxonomy (NCBI): domain Eukaryota; kingdom Viridiplantae; phylum Streptophyta; class Magnoliopsida; order Asparagales; family Amaryllidaceae; genus Allium; species Allium sativum. Next base: position 224,238,298 of record CM060919.1, on the reverse strand, counting down.
AACAAGTTGTACCCCAAAGATTTGAGCTAACCAGAGCTCTGATACCACTGTAACGATACGGATTTTGCCCGACCTTAATCGATCGCAAAATCGACCAAGACCATTCAAAACTCGCATACGTTAACTTTGGGAATACAAAACATTAGAACAACAACCACAGACTTTTATTACATTACAATAATGTTACATCAGAGTACAGAATATATCAGAGTACAAAGAAATTAAATTACAGCGGAAGATACATAAAAGATAATACAAACAAACAGCGGAAGACTACCAAGCTCTGGACACAGCTTTAGGCTTCGATCCAGGATCCTGCTAAAGAGATACATATCTGCAAAAAGCTACTCGACTGCCCGTGTAGAAAAGAGGGCACCCGAGTTTGCAAAGTGAAACAAACTACGAGTCAGTCATGGGACTGGTGTGAGAATTCTAAACTAATATAACTAATAAGACAAATCCAAGGACCACGCCACTTTCGCGGAACGGGTTTACTCCTATGGATTGCCAGTGCATAAACCAAAGTAAATCGAGAAATAACGCAATGTCTTTTTGGAAAAATGAAACCATTATAAGACCCAGGTCCCATCACACAATGCAACGCACACCAGAGGATAGGGTTTTACCTTATAATGGTCAAAAGATGCTTGATACGTATAAAACGGATTTGATATTATTATTAGTGTATATATGTTTTAATAAAAAGATTTGAATCATAAGTATCAATCCTAGACGGCATGGTTACCATATAGCATGTCGCCAATACTAATTCTACAATCAAAACTGCAAGGTCGTATCGGAAATTGGATTTCCATCATGAGTCGAGGCTAGGGGCAAGCTCCTCTCCGATTCGAGACACTCTAGCAAATGCCTCAAGATCCCCCGCAGTGAACCCTTGGATCTTCAGGGCCGGTCCCCGCCTATTGGCAGTGGATTAGTTATGCCTGAACACACGCTTCCCGGTTCCTTTGAACCTATAGTATGACCACCAACGGCCTATAAAACACGAGGTACCTCAAAATCCATCATCCACATAAGTAAAATGTCAGCGCTGGTAGGTCCCTGACATCACTCTAGCTAGAAAGAAACGTGTGCACTCCCTGCAGTCCGTATCCCCTTTTTGACTCATACCGGGGTGTGAGGCTCGCGAAGTTACGCTATACACAAAGCTACGCCTAAACAGACCGTGCTTTGATCATCGACCACAAGGCCTGCTTTTCAACAAAAGCCTTAATTCATGCATCTTGGCATGCCACATTGTCAATCCATACCACTCCATTGATTTCTACCAATATATAACCTCTAAGCTCGTACGTCTCAAAGAAGGGCGTTAACCACCAAACAGATATATATTAACAGAGATCAACGAATGTAGTATAAAGGACTACAACGTCAGACATACATTCCATTTATAAACTTATGCTCTGGGTCTGAGCGAAAGTCAAATCCATACAAATCAACACTACGTCCGAACGGCCACCACTGAACCCCTTTCAAGGTAGCTACTCCTCTCATGGGTCTCAGTAGCAACACATCCATTCGATGTGAAGATTGTCGGTCTTCAATCACCGTCTTCAACTCTTCGACTTAGATCGTCGTATAATCATTTGAAATGAGATTGAACTCGGACTTTTCAAATGATTCTCGCATATATATATATATATATATATAACTTGAAATCATTTCATATCGTTATTGGTATTTAATAACGACCTATTTCTATTTTTATTTAAATAAAAATAGCTTAAATTAATATACCGACGCTTCGGGTCAATGGGCGACCCTGACGCTGTTTTCAACCAAATTTGATTTACACTTATCTCGAAAACTAATCGTTGGATTTTGATGAAGTTTATATCGTTGGAAAGATCTTCCCAAAACGGTCCTAACGGTTCCAGTTTTGGGAAAATCCGACGGTCGGATCTTTCGGTATAACTATTTAAAGTTACGATTGTCGATACGCGAACTGCCGCGCGCGTTTTGTTTAATTTATAATTTATATTTATATATATACATATAAATATAAATCGTTTGGCGATTTTAATTATAAAAATTTATTCTTTTTATCGCATCTAAAATGACGATAAAATATCACTTGTTTTATTTTACTACTTTTTTGTTTTATTTACACTAACTGTAAATAAATTATAATTTATATATCCTTTCATTTTATTTACACTAAGTGTAAATAAATTGTATTCTTTTTCCTATTTATTTACCTAATTGTAAATAAACGTTTTCTATTCTTTTCCTTATTTATTTACCTAAGTGTAAATAAATATTTCTCCTTTCCTTATTTATTTACCTAAATGTAAATAAATGTTTTCAATTGCTTTTTCCTTATTTATTTACTCTATTTGTAAATAAATGTTTTTACTATTCTTTTATCTTATTTATTTACCTAAATGTAAATAAATGTTTACTTCCACTTTTCTATATTTATTTACATTAATTGTAAATAAATATATCTAATTTCTTTTTCTTATTTATTTACACTATTTGTAAATAAATGTTTTTATTTTATTTTTCCTATTTATTTACCTAAGTGTAAATAAATATATTCTTATCCTTTTGTTATTTATTTACCTAAATATAAATAAATGGTTTCATCTTCTTTTTCTTCCTTATTTACACTATTTGTAAATAAAGAGTTTTATTTCTTGTTCTTATTTATTTACTTAATTCCTCTCCAATCTAATTAAAGTTTTAATTAAAACCTTATTTCGTTTTAACCTTCCAAAGTCATTATTAAATAATTAATCAAAAATTAGGAAATTAATCCCCTCATTAATCCGGGTTAAAGAATAAATGTTATTTAAAACATAATTCACGATAAACCCAAATTCAAATTTCATTGTAAATCCGTAGTTATAATAAAACCATTTTTTTATTTCCTTTTATTTATTTTAAAATAAATAAACCGTTTATTCTGATCAAAATATCATTTCTCATATTAAAACATTATTTTCAAAATATTAATTTTGAAATTAACTCTTTTAATATTCATTATAAAATGGATAATATAAGTTAATAAACTTATTCAGGTTAAAATGATGTTTCTATTTAAAATGGATTAAATAATCCAATTCGTTATATAATCCATTTATGTTTTATAATGGGCCAGGCTTCTCACATTAGGCCTACAATTTGTGGATGCTGGATATGCCGATTGGGTCCGGGCAGACTTATTCCACAGTTGGGCTTAACCTCGAGTCAAAACCCAATTTGTATTCGTGTACTTGGACCTCTCACATTAGGCCCAACATTTATGGCTGCTGGATATGCCGGTTGGTTCCGGGCAGACTTCCGCCATAAACGTGACCTAACCTCGTGTCCAAATACAATTTATAATTTATAATTATAATTGTTTCTTAAAAATCTTATTTTTAAAAATATTTCATATTTTAAAACCTCTAACATATCATTCATTCCTTGAAATACTCTTTATATAAATTCTTATCTTTCCATTTCAATACACATTAATTTTCCCCCATTATTATAATACTATAATAATAATCACTTCAAAAATGGTTTTAATAGTTATATTAAAAACCTACCATTCCAACATTAAATCAATCATTTATGTCAAGTATTAAAATCCATCTTCCAAATTTAATGTTAACATAAAACAGAATCTTTCAGTTTCAAATTCTCCTTATAGTTGGAATGTAATTTACCAATTCTAGAAATTTGTTTATAACTTTCAAAATAAACAAGGATATGTCCTCCTTAATTTAAGAGTCCATTAATTCTATTAATTGAGTAATCAATGGAATTTATTTCTTTCATTCCAAACTTCTATTTTATCCTTTTTAAATAATAAAATGCATAACTCCTTAATCCAATTTCCAATTTATTGTATTAATTGCATATTTATTTGTTTGACTCAAAATTGGAATGAGACCCACACCATTCATTTCCATATAATTCGATTATACGGAAATTATACCTTTATTACATAGCAAATTTCAAACATCAACAACCAAAGTGCATTTTCTAATTAAATCCAAGGGTGACGTGTATTCAAATGCCAACCCATGACCCGTGTGGGGTTTCAACCAACACCATTCAAATATTATAAAATAAACGGTGCTTCTGGACAATGTGTTAAAATTGATCGTCCAATCACATAAACAAGCCAAGGTCGCTTGTAAATGGCAGTGTATACAAGTGCATTAAATAACAACATAAATAACATACCCAATTAACGATGTTCACATAATAGGTATGACGGTCCCAATTTCATCCCTTTTATATGAAATAAATTTACAATAAACATATTCACTTTATACCATTTCATTTAACGTAAACAGCCCATATACAAACTATTTCCTTTTTAAATCCGTTCCTAAATAAAGAACAAATTTTATTCATTTTAAAATAAAGAAATAAAACTTTTTTTTTTCATTTAAGTCCTTTATTAAAATAAAGAACAAAACTTTGTTCATTAAAGTCCTTTTTATAATAAAGGATAAAACTTATACATCTTAGTTTCTTTAAAATAAAGAAATAAACTTTTACCTTTTAATCCTTTTTAAAATAAAGAACTAATCTTTATTCTAATCTTTTATTAAAAATAAAAGTCAAACACTATCTTAATTTCAAAACAAAATGAAATAAAATAAAAATAAATATAAAGTTTCATCATGTTTTAACAAAACAAAATCAAAAATAAAGTTGCATTCTATGTTTCAACAAACAAAAAGAAAAGTTTCATTTTGTTCTTCAACAAAATAAAATATAAGAATGTTTCATTTTTGTTTTTCAACAAAATAAAATATAAAAATGTTTCATTTTTGTTTTTCAACAAAATAAAATATAAAAATGTTTCATTTATCTCCAATAAACCAAAAATATAAAAAGGTCTATTTTTGTTACAACAAACAAAAATTAAAAGTTTCATTATTGTTTCACTAAACAAAATATTTGTGCTTCATTTGTTTTAACAAAATTAAAGGTTCCATTTCGACTCAACCCAATAGTATCAACCACATATGCAACATCAACTGACAATCACAGTACAAGCAACAACATCCATATTCAAGCATACATCACAGATTCATATTCATTCACATCGTACAATGATTTTCATACAATGAAAAAAAAAATCAAATTAAACATAGAATCTCACCGAAAGCTTTCCACTAAACATTCACGTCACGCCGCCACTACAGGAGTTCAGATTGCATCTGTCTTCACCACGTTAGAGCCCCTATTGTGTGCCACCGTCGCCCGCAACCACCACCAGTTCGGTGGTCTCTCGAGACCCTCTTTCATTTTTGCTTTGGAAATTTCGAATTTTACTGAATGGGTTCAAAGTAAAGGGGAAAGGAATTTAGGAGTGTTAGGGCCATTGATAAAGAACATGACGGCGGCTTAGAATAAGAATTAGGGTTTAGTTTTGACCGTATATATATTATGTTATATGTATATTAAATAATATTTAATTTAATAGGTGTTTATCTTATTTATTTTTCCTCGAATTCATAAAAGGGATAAAATATGACATATATGCAAATGAGAGGAAGAGAGAGAGAACATAGGAGAAATAAATGAAATGCATGCGACCATTATTATTCTCATTTTCATTATTCTTTTTCCTTCTTTATATTTTTTTTTTGCAATGAATGACACGCCTCTAATTTCCATTGATTATAATTCCAAATTTTATTTATTTATTTTTCATGCACAGGAAACATTAATATCATTGCCATCTTTAATACGCGGGTTTTGAACATTGCCATCTTTCATCTTACATATAAATAAATATATATCATGAAACGCTCAGCAGCATTAAAGGAGAAAAATAATAATAATATATTATGACAATAAATTTCTTTTAACACGAACATACATGCATTTATAAATTTCTATTCACCTGTTGCCTTTCTATCCATTTGTTTGGTCTCACACGTATATACAAAGTATGTTACATACGTGCATGACAATATGATAATAAATTTTGTGTATTAATTTTAACTTATTTCCAAATCATCACCAATGAATTAAATAGCAATTGGTTCCCACACTAGTCCATTAATCTATTGCAATCATTATTTTAAAACTAGTTAACATTCAATGTATTTCTTTAATTACCATTCATAATTAATGTTATCCTTTGTCTTACAATTTATACAAACAAAATTTCCAAATATATACATTACAACACAATGTAAAATACACATTAATTCATATATATATCCTATGCATTGATTATTTTGCTTCTCATTTAATTATAATATATTTGTAAAAATTTACAAAATTTGTTAATAACAAAATGCCAATTACTGTCCAATAGCTTAACAACTGCTTTACTTAATAGAATTTGATAACTGATTGCAATTAAATGTAAATTTCAAATTTTCAAACTGCAGCGCTGTTCTAACTCCTATTACCCTTGTATGTTTTATTATTATTATTATTTAAATTAACAAGAACGTGTTTTCCTTTATTTCTTTTATTACATTAAAATGTAATCTCTTCTTTCATTACATGATTCAACGTGACACTAAAAATGCGTTTATTCTTACTATTTATACATGATACTAAAAATATGCTTTATTTTTAATAATTAAAAACATGATATTAAAAATATATTTTTTCTTACTCTTAATATTCCAACTAATGACCATTTCTATATGTACAATAAAAATGAAATGTTATCATTTGTGTATTTCTCCATCATAACATTCTTAACATAATGACATTTTTATTAACATGACATTTTTATATAACTTACATTACTAACTAAAATGACATATTTATTTTAACTAAACATTCCTAATAAGAGTGATGATTCTATATTAATACAACGTTTCTAAACAAATGATGTTTATATTAACATGACGCTAAAAAAGATATCCTTATTCACATATATTAATATGATGCTAAAAATATAATTATTTCTAGTATAACACAACGACGCTAAGTTCATACTTGTTTTTAGTGAAAATACACAACCCAAATTTTATATGTTTGATGTCAACATATAATTTCAACATAAATTATTTAAAAATAGAATTTTTATTTTTTGCCTCAATTTCTTAACAAACTTCATAAAAATAAGATTTTAAAATTGGTCCAAAATTCCGGGTTGTTACAGGTGTTGATGGTGCGTTCCAACCGGGTCATGTGCGTGCATGGATCTGGTCTGCTCTGAGGATGTAAGACACCGTGACATCTGTAAATAGGTCTGTGCCAATAGGTTGCCACTTTAGGGAGTGATATACACTACCGTGGGGTCGACGCAGGGTATTTATGTATTAGGGAGCCGATCGCTTGGGGTAGGACTTAGGGTACACTTAGTTCTGTTTGTTTCTATTGGTACCATCTGTTTCTGTTGGGTGGTAACACCTGTCTGTTTCTGCATGGTACCGTCTGCTGGGGTGGTAAAGGCCATTACTAGTGTACACCTAATTCTAACATTCTGTTTCCGTAGGGATTATTCTGTTTCCTTCTCTGATTCTGTTTCCGATTCTGTTTCCGTAACTTCTGTCTGTTGGGGTGGTAAAGTCCCATTAGTTGGGTGGTAAAGGCCCATTATTAGTATTCTGTTTCTGTACCTTCTGTCTGTTGGGGTGGTAAAGGCCCATTATTAGTATTCTGCTTCTATATCTTCTGTCTGTTGGGGTGGTGAAGGCACATTACTAGCATTCTGTTTCTGTATAGATTAATCTATTTCGATTCTGTTTCAGTTTAGACATTAGGGTAACACATAACCCTGTTATACTAGTATTAGTGCAGAGAAGTAAGATGTAAGTAAGGAACATAACTTGTTTTACATCATTCTGTTTCTTCTATTAATTTAAAGTATATCTGTTATTCTTGTTGATGTAATCTCTCATCCAGCTTTATTTACATGTCATGATAATATTATCAGTTTATATGCTGGAAGTCACTGGACTCGCCAGACTTTATGTCTGACCTCGTTTGTTTTCACCCCATTTCTTTCCTCCCCTCCCCCCCAGGTGCTCAGGGTGAAAACATAGGAGCTTGGTTCTGATTCTCTCTGCTTGAAGTGCTTGGAGTATTGCTTGGCTTTGACTCTATCTTTTCGTGGCAGTTTATGTTGGGGATTATGGCTTTGAAACTTTACATTCTGAAGGATTTTATATAATACTGATAATTGTGTACTTGAGTTTTGGTATTGTGATTTAGAAAGATGTAACCAAACTTATTTCTGCTTCTGCTGTAATAAAGTTATAATTTTTCAAGTACTACTTATCTGTCTTGTAACATTCTGTTCTGTCTACTAAAACGCTCCATCAAAGTTAAGGCATTCTCTTTGTGAGTGACCTTAACGGAGGTGGGGTGTTATATCTTTTAATTGGTTAACATCGTATATCGCATCACGTGTTTGCTTTTGAGATCTTAAACATCTTTTTGAAATAAATGGATTTGGGTACATCTGCCCAGCGGTTCACCGTCCATATCTCTAGTGACAGGGAATGTAGCACCAATTTGGGACTACCATTTATACCCTGGTCGTCACTGTACTTACCGACAACAACTCTCTCAGCAACCAAATAAGATGAGTATAATTTAGCGCCAAATTGAATAGTTCTGCTGACATCAATATTAGGCTGTAGTGCTTCCATGAACTGTTAGGTCTTAGATTTTGCAATTGTACCCAAACTGTTCACTTGGTCTGATCACACAAGAAAATTTAAATTCAAAAAATTGAATATGTTATAATATATCTAGACTCTACATGTTCTAACATGAAACAATATGCATGATCTACACAATCCCTATCATTGAAAGCATAATAATATTTGAATTAGCTAATACAAATTTACATTAAACTGCTACATGACATGGCAAGCCGTTAAAATTGCATGAGGCTTGTCGTGTAAACTAATTTTATACGCATATATACATCTCGATCCATAGCAGATTTCATATAATACAATAAACCAAAATATAATAAGTGCTTACCATATATCTGCATACCTCAAGATTAATCTTGTAATAATGGTTATTCATGTAAAATTTACAAGTGGTGCTTGCATGTGTCAAACAACCAAAATCTAATCCTTTCAACAAAAGATCAACCTATGATGTAACATTACTTATAAGACAAATAGCTTTTATTAGTGTTCAAAATAATGTAGTAATTTACCAAGTGTAGTCATGCTAGCTACTCATCAATGCTACGTGTGATTCTATTTGTCCGACATAGTTATAATGAACATATCAGCTTGCACATCAAGCATACTTTTGTCTGTTAAACACTCATACCTTTTGTTTTCACTACATAAGTAAATGATTACAATAAAAAAATACATGTTTAGAATCGGATTTATTCATAGTCCAATCTTTGGATGATTGTACATATGAAAACCTAGTCGTTGAAGATAAATGTGATGAGATGAGATGAAATGATTAATTCATTTATCGTTTAAGCTTAAACAACTATGATGATATCCTTGGCCCAAAAATGTGTTGCTTGGTACAAAAAAATTCCAATTTCATAACAAAGAAAAAAAAAACTAAACTTAAGAGATGAAAAATAAACAACTGCTTACAACAAATAAAGAATTTTAGGCATAATGTAGACATTGATTGAAAAAGAGGTTTAAATTTCAGACTTCTATCCTTATTCTAACTGAAGTTTAGAATTTAATTTAATGTTTAATTGTTAGTACAATCTTCTGTCTTTTATTTTTATCCTTTTGCAAAGACGTAATGCTTTTAACTTAACAATATATAACTTCTTAAGTTAATAGCAAATGATGAAATATGAGATACTCTATAAAATTTGAAACATACGTGTTTCAACATTAAAAATAAGATTGAAATTGGTAAGAATAATAATCCAATAAGAAAATCTTTTTCCAAATAAGTAATTTTCGTTTTATCATAAAATGATAATAGAAGGAAATCAACCAAAAGCCAGGAAAAGCCGCCGATGAAAGATGTTTGCTCAAATTATTTCTCATCGTAAGAGAGATAGCCCATGCCCTTCACATGTTAAAACAAAAGCAGATACATATTTGAAGAGAAATCAGCTACGACCAAGTTAAGATGTGGCAAATTTTCATAACTAAATTTTGATATAAGACTTCCTTTTTAAGATAAAGTATTTTATTCTTCTTAGCACTACTATAACGTAAAAATTAGGAAATTTAATTTTTGTTATTTCTCTTAGTTTTCAAGCTTTTCACACTTCATGTTTTTTTTAGGTCTATAGTTTATACGACTGTTCGTAGTCATCTAATGGTTGATCAAAAAGAGTGATGAATGCACCGCAAAATTATCTTGACTAGTAGGATTCAAGATGGGAGTACACATGACACAAAAATGCATCATAGGATATAACATTTTGATAAAGTTGAAAAGATACGAATGAGAAGTTGCAAAATTTCAACAAATTTTTATCATGAACATCAAATGAGTCAAATAGTGCTAAAAGTTAAAAAGATTCCTTTTTTTTCTATATTTTACCATATGAGTATTATAAGTGCACAAGTACACCACCAATTTATCGTAATTTCAGCAAGTAGTGTAATAAAGGCTCGGTTTTTAGTTCTTGGCATAATATCAGTTTTTGTAGCTTAATTCCAATCATTATAGTCTATTTGATTACGTTTAGTATATTGTCAACTATTGGCACAATATCATCTTAAGAGGCATAAATACGAAAGAGAAATATCATGAATTAGAATGTATACTCATTGAAAAAATATAAAATGAAATCAGGGGTATAACGTACCGCAGTAAAGAAGTATATTGAGTAAAAAGAAAAACTCCATTAATACCTGAATGATTGTAGAAGTCTGAAATTACTCTGAGAAGTAGAGACACGTATGCTTGATTGAAGCAGGAATGGTTTCCATAACAGACATATTAAAAAATATTAGTTGCTTGTTAGTAACATAGAGAAAAAGCAATGTGGAACATAATCAAATCAGCTACAATAAACTGTACTGAATACGGGATATGATTTCCAAAGCGACTGAGCATAAATTGTATGCATATGAAATTAGTATAGTAAATCTAAGATGAACGAATTGCATAATGAATCATTGACTCAATCATAGTATAGATATATAATTTACTAAGTGATTGACTCACAATTCAAATAAATAAACCAACAACACCGTATTTTGAACATGGTGCAAGTAATTAGTTTCTTCTTATACATCTTAAATTTATTTAATTGTCTATTGTAATATTGATTGTAGTTTAAATCAACCAAAGCACATAAATGGTACAATCATTGGATTTATTAAATTAGCAAGCAATAACGGCTGTCACACATACCAAATTAAAAAAATAGGAATTAAAATTGATATTGTTTAAAAAAAGGAATGTAATGTGCAAATGGGAGGAAACTGATTGAAGAAAAATGGTATGAACACATAATTTACCAAGATTTTATGCACAGATGGTTTGATTAAACAAATTAAGATAGTAAATTAAGCAGAGAATTGATTATTTAATAAAAACGTCGTGACCATAAAAATTGGATCCAGGTTTACAAAATGGGTAAGATATTATTAAAGAAATAAACCAATACTTATTTTTCAAATTAAATGTTAATTGTTTAGTAAGACTAAACAGTGTAGATAATGCAAGTAATTGTTTTCTTTCTATACACCTAAATTTTCCTTAAATATTTGTGAGTTATATCTACACTTTAAACCAATTATCTACACTCAAGCCAAACTGAAGGCACATAAACGATATAAACAAATAATTTATTAGATTAGCTTGTTCAAAAGATTATCATATATAATAAAACTGTAATTAATTGTTATTAAGATAAAATGGGAAGTAGCTCTTAGCTTAATAAAAAACCGTTGTTCAGAAACTTATATGAACATATTATTTTGCAAGTGATTGTACATAAACGGTTTACAATATGAAATTGATGTACTACATCAAAAGAAGAATTAATTTTGCAATGTAAACAGGTCACTGGCAGAAAAAATAGCATAGAAATTCAGAAAGTGAGCAAGACATAACTTGTTTACTTACCATAGAGTAAACTTTAACATGTGACATATTAGCATTCCTCATGAGACAACCTTTTTGATTGAAAGAAACACGTGTTCTGATAAAGATAGCAGTATCGAGAGCATAGCGAGCAACGATATTAAATCAAGACAGTAAATACGATGATATAATAATATGAGATGAGAGCGTAAATATGATGATACATTTGTTGAAAGTTGCGCTTTCAAATAGACATTCAAATATGATGATATAATAATATCATCTAGTCTCTTATAGATAACTAATGAGTTTACTACAAGTTGTGCTTAGAAAAGAAATATATAATTTATTAGTATTGATAAAATGATAGTTCCAACTGATGATTATGTATGCATCCAAAAAAATTTGACAAAATAAATGTGCATCAACCATGACATAAAAGGACAAAAATAATCAAAATAATTATTATTTACCTCAGTAGAGGTTATACAATGCAAATAATTTTTGTTCTGGTCCGGATTCAAGGTATCAATGATAAATGATCAAAATGAACCAAATATTCATTAATTGCTAACGACATAAAATTTGATTGTAAAGCTTTGTAGTGCAATGTCCAGTTGCATGTATTACAATTTTTTTCGATTTTTAATTTTTTAATAAATATAGTCGAATGCTATGTATGGTACACAAAACAATCTTTGGCAGACCTAATATGAACTAAACGGAATGCATCTAATTTTGGCTGGTGTGAAAGTGTTGACAGTAAATTAGGAATTTGGCTAGTGTGACAGATTTGAGAGGGCATGCATCTTCAAATTTGACAGGGTTTATAGTAAATTGTCTTATGGTAAAATGATAATTAACATCATCCAAATTCCAGTAAGTTTGTTCAAATTTTGAACTTCTTTAATTGGGTTAACCGAGAAATTTTCAAAACGCAGATAAGTTACACATAATTAAAAAAAAGGTAAACTTAAATGAAGGTGCTCTTGTCTGGGTTCGCTGCTTCGTCAAAGCCATCTCTTTTAATAAATATTTGTGGATTAACATTAAAAGTTCGCAGTTGTAATAAATTGAAAAAACTAAATCTGAAAAGAAATTAAAAAGGGAAACCTGAATTAACGCTTTTGTGTCATCAGTCTGCATCTTTATGTGCCAAGGGATCGTTGTTAGCATTGTTAGAATTAGGGTTACACAGAAAACTATTTTACCGCTTCCGGTAAGTAACCCTCATTCGGTCGGATTGAAGATTTGAGTTGTAGAGGAGTCCGAATGAATTCAAAGTGCCGTAAATAAAAAGTTCAGTTGTTTGTTTCGTGAATGAAAAGGAGATTTATTTGATGAAAGAGGAGATTCGTGAGGAAATATGATGAACTGTGGGAACGAAAGAGGTTTCATTTTCTGGAAGATAGTGGGAAGTTGGGAAAGATATTGGGAAGTTACTTGTTTTATTTTTCCAATAGAAAAAGTGGAAGAGTCGCTGAGAAGCGGGGAACGCACAGAAGAAAGAAATGTAAACTTACACGTAATCAAACTTCGAATTCTGTTTTCTATTATAGGTAAATAGATTATTGTTAATCATTGTCCAAGAAATTTATTACCTTAAGTTAATAAACTCTTAAGATTAATTTTCACCTTGTCTACTGTAACTATTTTAGCTAGGTAGCTCGACCTAACAAAAGAAAATGTATACCTTTTCTTAATGTAACTAATTGTGAATTAATTGTATTAAATGATTTCTTTGCTTTTGATCTTTACTTATGGCTTCTTAAGCCTATGTAATAAATTTCTAGGACAACATTTAATAATTTTTTAAAGAAAGGATAGAAGTATCATTTTAGTGGCCTGGGAAAAGCTTTCATTATTTTCTTGTAAAGTTATAATATCTTTTGCCTTTTGTCATTGAATTTTTTTTTTAAAACAATTTACCTAGAAACTTATGACTTAAGAAATCTTTAAGCCTAATTTCCACCATCTTTTATTGATCTCTTTTTTCTGAACAGGCATATTATTCCCTTGTTGATAATCAAGAAGAAAATTCATCTAAACTGAACTTTTACACTTGAATTGGATTGTGCTATATTTTGTTTACTTTGTTTTTTCCTAATGTATGTTTGCCTTTGAAGTCCATTTTTGTTGTCTTGAAACTACAGTTTGTACTTGGTTGTATTATGCTCAAATACACAACTAATGTAATACTTCAGAGGCATGTGGTCATTTTTATGATTTGATTGAGACAATTTCAACACGAATGTTTCTACCTCAATATCTTCTATTAGTTCAGTGTCAAAGTTGGCTTCGATAGACAATTTAGCAAATGTTATTCTTCTTTTTGTAAGCTAAGATTTCATATATAACAAATGGTCTGCGAATCAAACTTATTATTCTAGACATCTCCTCTTTATCGCACATTTTAGGTTCTAAATTGTATAATCAAAACCCATATAGAGATGGAAGTCAAGTAATATTATCAAATTTCATCCTAGTTCTCCACTTTTACATCGTTATACATTTATAAGTTAGTGTGTAAGACCCACTTTTAGAAATTAAGTTGCAATTCTATGTCTTTAAATTTGACCGGATACAACCCATAGTTATAAATTCAATCCCACAATTAGTTTCAGACCACTGTTAAAGTGCAAGTAGTATCGTTTAGATCCAAAAACATGAATGACTACCGATTTGCCTCGTTTTGCTTGGGAGCTGGTACAAATGGTCTTTGTAATAAATGGATGTTTCTTAATTTATTGTTTGTAATAAGTCAGTTGCCTTTCTTCATAGCAATTCTACTACCTTCGGCAACTAACTATACCTAAAATTTCTTTCTTTCAATGCCCTTTCTAGTTGCTTTTTTGCAGTTTGAGTGACTATATCTTGTGTTGTTGAAGCTCAAAATATAGCTTGTATACTTAATTTAATAAAACTTGTATACTTGAAACTATTGAAATGATCTTTACTGTCTTTCATCTATTGGACTTGGATACTTAAACATCAAAATTTGCAAAGCAGAAATCTATTCTTGTGCATTTTTGCTTTTGGCTCACCATAGTTTTGACATTAATTTGGTAAGATGTTATATAGTTTCCATATTCCATTGAATAAAAAAATAAAGTTTCTTCAAAGTTTGAAGAGCCTTTTGTTTTTTAACCTTTGGTTGTATATCAAATAATTGGTTTATTTTTAGTTTGCTAATATAGACCTGCTAATTATAGTTGGTGCCGTCAAACTTTCGTCCATGCTTTAGTAATTATTACTATTACAAAAAATTCAAAATTATGATGCATCTAATCAATCATAGAATGGTAAAATAATTGAATTGTATGCCTATTTATTTTATGTTACTGATAAATCTTTTCAAAATTTTGCAGAAAGTGATAGTATATGATCCAGTCGGAGGACTCTCTTCAAGTCATAGTCTTACATGAAAGATGAATGTTGATTTGCTGCAACTAGGAATGTTTGATCATTTAAGTTCTTATGCGATAGTGTTTAGTATGGGTCTATGGTATCTGATTAGAAAACTTCAATGGTCTTAAGATTTTCGAGGTAAGGAGGGTTAGATTTTTTTTCATTTACCATTATACTGTCATTTACTTCGATTTATTTGAGTTGGAACTATCGTATTTTGTTAAGAAAATACAAGTTTTTATTTTACATTTATATGAACTAAATTATATATACAGTTATGTTCTACTAGTGTTTGCCACAATGTATTTTTCTTCTTGGAACATTCAGGTAAATGACTTATATGTAATAGTGTTTTGATAAGGATTTTTGTCTCTATCAAACATAGGTAGACATACGTGCCACATATTTTATCAAACTGCATTTCTCGTTGCATGCAAAGATGACGTGGTTTGACCTCTAATGTTTTAAAAAAAACCGTAGAGGCGGTACTATTTGCTTGTAACATTTGTGTAGTCTTAGTTGGCAGCAATAATTTTAGGGGCGATTATAGATTCAATTTTGTCTCTGATAGTTATTAAGGACGGCTCTTTTTAGGGCAGATTTTAATCTGCCTCCCTTGTTTTTAGGGGCACTTTAATTTATTTTTCTGCCCTTATTTACAATTATGCTAGAGATTAAAATCTGCCCTAAAAAGAGTCGTCCTAAATTAATAACCATCAAAGGCAAAATTGAACCTATAATCACCTTTGCGATTATTGCTGCTAGCTAAGACTAGACAAATGTTACAGGTAAACAGTATCGCCTCTACAGATTTCTAAAACATTAGAGGACAAACCACGTCACCTCTGCATACAACGAGAAACGCAGTTTGATAAAATATGAGGCACATATGTCTAAATATGTTTAATAGAGACAAAAATCCTTATCAAAACACTCTATTACATATAAGTCATGTAGGTTAATGTTCCAATAAGAAAAATACATTGCGTTGTACGTGAATGTATTTGGCATGGTTTGAGGTCTCGTTCGAAACCACGAGATCCCATTAATCTCGTCTAG